>JANXHW010000002.1:227653258-228987008 GCA_026170595.1 Plestiodon gilberti rubricaudatus
AGTTGAATTTCCCTAAAATTTGGGTAGCTTATTGTGGCTCCAGGGTTTCCATATCATGATTCTAATAATAATAATAATAATAATAATAATAATAATAATCTTGTGGCAGGTCCCAAATCTGCCATGCTTTTGACAATATATATATATATATATATATATATATATATATATATATATATATATATATATATATATATATATATATATATATATATATATATATATATATATATATATATATATATATATACTTTTGACAATATATACATGCTTTTGCCATGCTTGATATTTACAGGGTATGTGTATATTTCAGTATGGCCATGCTTTTGTGCTTCTGGAAGTCTCATAGGGGAATGAGCAATTCACAAACTATCCACAAATACAAGAAGTATTCTTTTCTTGTTCGTTCCCTTTATGCTCTGCCTCCATCCCTTCTTCCTCCACTGTCCCTCTAGGTGTCACTTTGTTGATTGTAAGCCTCCCAGGACAGAGAACTTCACTCTCATTTATTGTAAAGGTGCCATGCCATGCCAATGGAAATCTTGCTAAAAATAGAGGTCATGCTTCTAGCAAGAAGCCTGTCATTCAATCCCTTCTAAAGCCCACATCACTTTGTGGACCAAATCTATGCACTTTATGTCGAATTGAATCTATCTCAAGTCCTTCAGGTAGGGCAGGCTATATATCTTAGTACAGTGTTGCAGATGTAAAAAGAAAGCCAGCCGGGAAGTGCGACACAGAAGAGTGAAAGGCAGCCGTTTTCTGTTTGGAAAGCAGAGCACTCTCCGCGAATCTCCTGCAAGCAGCCGTGCTGGGCTGTGCTCTGCATGTATAATTGAGCTTGGACTCCACTGCTTCATCTTGCGGGTGATATGTTAGAAAGTTGGCATGGTGCGATGATGCCCGCTCTCGCAAGCATCCCCTTCCTACAAAAAGTGGGGAGGGGACTTATTTTTTTTCCTTTAGGAGGAAAACAAATTACCAAACATCTTCAGCAAAGCCGCCTGGGGGGAAAGCAGCCTGTCTTTGAACAGCGAGTGATACCCCCTTGAATAACAACCTAACGAGAAGCTGGTCATTCACACAAAAAAATGCGGTGCAGTAAACTAGAGCATTGCTAATCAGAGAATCGCGGGGCTGGAAGAGATCTCTAGAGCCATCGCATGCAGCCTCCTGCTCTGAATGTGCGCTGCAGAATAATGTCGTTTGGGAGTGAAGAAAGCAATCCGAAATCTGCAGCAGAGGGCAATCAGGCAAGGTCAAGAGCAGGCTTGTAAGCATTTCCCTCGCCCAGTTCAGCATTGAAAACCAAGATATTCTAGAATTCACAGCTGGCCTATGCAAGGAAATGATCCAACGTGATATTATGGTGAGGGGATGCCACTGAACTGTAAATACCCATGTCTTTATAGTCTCAACTGTTCAGATCCCATTGCAGTCTGCACCTGAAATTCTGTGCCAGAAAACCCAGAACAAACCCGATCAATGAAATCAATACTGCTTTGTACAAATTGCCTTAATTTGCATGATGTATTCTGAACCCTCTATTTCCATTGTTGCAGAATTGAAGGGTTTTCCCTTTCACCAGGAGTAACGTTCCAGGAGAAGGAGAGATACGAGTGAATGCCTGGCTGAGAGCACACCCTGCATTTCCTTGCCACAGGATGTGGTGATGGCACCTGGCCTTGATGCCTTTAAAAGGGGTTCGTACAGATTCATGGAGGAAAAGACCATCACAGGTTACAAGCCATAAGCAACCTCCTGGTTTTAGAAGTGGGTTTTCTCTGTGCCAGGTGCAAGGGAGTGTCAACAGGAAACAGGTTATCTTGTTGTCTTGTGTGCTCCCTGAGGCATCTGGTGTGGCCACTGTGTGATACAGGAGGCTGGACTAGATGGGCTTTTGGCCTGATCCAGCAGGGCTGTTCTTATGTTCTTATGTTCCTGCTTTGATTAAAGAGCTGCATGGAAGAAGACTGACTCCATCTGCAGCGGCGGAGTGGGGGGAGATGGCAGCTGTCTGTTCGCGACTTCTCTGCTTGGCCCCAATCTGCCACCTGATGCGAATGAGCTCATTCATATCATGGGTGGGCCGGCCGTGCCCAAGGACATGAAAGAGGGGCAGAAAATTTGCACCATGGACAGCTCTTTGCAGTCCCAGATGCCCTGATCCAGCAAATAGCCACGTGTGGTGTGCAGCAGCTCTGGGGTGTGTATGGAACTCCTGTGTCTGGGCTTCCCCAGGAAGGGATAGATCTGCACACTGAAAGCTGAATCTACAATTTCTGTAATAATCAGGCCGTGTACATAGGAGAGATTCCTCTGCAGCTGCTGGTCTGTTCAGCCCTTAACCAGAAGTGCAATTTGCCATGTATATTAATGGGAGTCAGCACGGGGTCAAAAACAGTGACTGCATGCTTTGCAGCATATCCAAGTCATTGCCGAAAAAACAAAACCCATGTAGCCATGCCGCCATGAGCAAGCAGCACATTGATCAAGCAGACCAATGAAAACGACACTGTACCTAATGCTTTCTTGTATCTCATCCTAAATAATATCCAGTCCAGGAATCACTTCACAGGGGAGAGAAGAGTGCTAATAGGAAAAGCACATTGGAACAAGTTGTCATGTCATAAGAGGAGACCTGTTTTCGAGTTTTTGTACGGAATGACTAGTTGCAGATGTTTCCTTGAAGGGATTCCACCAATATCAAAGAAACAGCCATCTTCCAAAATCCACATCTTGCATTGCCATCAGTCCCTCAAGTCATTTCAAACTGCCTATTTATGTCCCACTGGATAACATGTGCTTACTGTGAGCTTACTGGGACTAAACCGTCTGTGAGATGTGTCTTAGGGGTGATTGACAACGTTTGGAGTAAAAAGATAAATCAAGTGACTTCTCGCATCTGTTACTTACTGAAATCCAGAAAATGAGTGCTACTTGATTTGTGTGTCAGTGTTTCATTATGATCCAAGGCAGTAATACGCCAGGGAATAAGTTCTCTTCTCTGAGGACAAAAACAAAACAAAAACCTGCATATGTTGCTGTCCAAACATGGCAGTAACAGTATTAGAAAATAAATAATTTGGCTGGGTTGGTAGATGCCATTTGTAAACACCCCCCCCCCCAAAAAAAAAAATGCTTATACAAGTTAGTATTATTCTGAATCAGAGAACCTTGTTCCTCCCACGTTGGCAAACTTAAAATCCATAGGCAGTTTCTTCTAAATTGTGCAGATTTCAGTTGCATGTCAGTAAATAGATAAATGCGTATAAAAAGGAGTGGGACTCTGTTGCACATTTGAGTGGTTGCACAAATGTGGTTGTGCATTGCTTCACATGACATACGCACCAGTCTCTCTCCATGGTCCCAACTGATTGCTGATGGGGGCCAAGTGTGGGGGGCAGCATCTTACTCCTATCCTGGAAGAGTTACACTGGCTTCCTGTCAATTTCTAAGTACAAACCAAGGTACGGTTATTTTCTTTTAAAGCCCTTTACAGTTTGGGCCCTTGTCTTCCGCCATATGAAACTGCCTGCTCATTGAGACCTTTCAGCCCCCCCCCCCCCCGCTCCATGTGCCATCACTGAATGATACATGAATTTTATTTTCTATTGTTTATAGTATATAAACTATAGTATATACCAGGGGTGGCCAAACTGCGGCTCCTGAGCCACATGCAGCTCTTTGACATATAATGTGTGGCTCTTGGAAATATGTTGGCTGAGCTCCTTTTTGCAACACAATTTAATATAAAAGGGAAATAAGAAATTTTCAAGCTTTATAATTATTTACCAGGTATAAATTGAGAGCCCACTGGATTAAAACATAAGTTTAATCATGTTCATGGTGAGTAGATACATTTAAGAATTTAAATGCTTCTTAAACATTGCGGCGCTCATATGTGGCTCTTACATTAAGCAAGTTTGGCCACCCCTGGTATATACATTTATTTTATAGTTTTTTCTGGAATGTTCCATGTGTTCCAACTCCACTCTTCCAATATCTCACGGAATACCAGAGAAGAAAATAAATAGTGTATTAAGAAGGAAGAAAAAAGATTTGTACAAAGATCTTTGTACACTCAGGATGAAAAGGAGCACAAGTAGAGACATTTCCTTGCATACATTATACAAAGACCAGAATTTAGTTGTTATGGCTTCAACCTTTGGATTTTTCAGGAGAGGGGAATACAAAATTCATTTTTCTTTTGGAAGTTGCTAGCTCTCCTACCAATAAGCAAGAGAGACCCCAGGGCCACTCTGCCTGTGACGCAGAGTGAAAGGCTTGTGTTGAGCAATGAGTGGGGGGGGGAAGTGGGGGGCATCTCCCTTATGAGGAAAGGCTAGTGTTTGGGGCTCTTCAGTCTATAAAAAAGGCACCTGAGGGGGGACATGATTAAGACATATAAAATTATGCATGGGATGGAGAGAGTGGAGAGAGAGTGTTCCCTCTCACACAACACTAGAACTAGGGAGCATCCACTAAAATTGAGTGGAGGGACACTTAGTACAGGCAAAAGAAAAAAAAATCTTTACCCAGCATGTAATTCATCTGTGGAACTCCTTGCCACAAGATGTGGTAATGGCACCTGACCTAGATGACTTTAAAAGGGGATTGGACAGATTTATGGAGGAAAAGTCTATCATATGTTACAAGCCATGATTGGGATAAGCAACCTCCTGGTCTTAGTAATGCCAGATGCAAGGGAGTGGTGACAGGATACAGGTTGTCTTGTGTGCTCCCTGAGGCATCTGGTACTAGGAGATATAGGAAGCTGGGCTACATGGGCCTTTGGCCTGATCCAGCAGGGCTCTTCTTATGTTCTGAATAAGGAGTGCCCTGCACGTCAAACCTGCCCCCTCCCCCTGGCCAGCCATCCACTGAGCCACTTCAGTCAGCTCTCCAATCCTCTTCCGGCTAACTGACAGCCAGTGGCAGCCCACCTCTTCCTACTGCTGTGCTGCTGCTTTTTCCTGCCACCATCACCCCTTTGCCCACACCTGGCTGCTTAGGAATGGAATCCCAGCATCATCTGCTATTCTTGTTTATTTGAAACGGGACAGGCACAAAGGAAGGAGGTGGTGCTGAAGGTGAGAGGATCGACTTGCCTCGTCCTTGCCTCACACCCTTGCCTCCAGAGGCGTAGCTACGGGGCTGCACCTCATGACACCGCCTGGTGATGTCACAAGCCCCGCCCACTCATATGTGATGTCACAAGCCCCACCCCACTCCAAAAATCTCAGTAAAATGCCTTCCCCCCGGTGTTTTTAACTAAAAAAAAAAAGCACACTAGAGGCGTGGGTGGGCGGGCGGGCAACTCCTGTTGCTGGCGCCGCATCGCAAAAGGCCCTTTTTGCTGCTGCCTCCTCCCCCGTGCTGCCCCCACTGCCGAATTGCCGCCGAAGTGGCAGCATGTGCAACCCCCACCATGTGTTACCCCTGTTGCCCGGGGCCCACTGCCTCCCTCTAGCGACACCTCTGCTTGCCTTGTCCGGATTACCTACCCTCGTCCCTGCAAGGAGGCAATGACAGCAGCACACAGAGTGGCGGCAGAATTGGGTTGCACCTGAACTTCAACTGGGCCTGAGAGGCCGACAAATGTACATTCAAACTTTTCCAAACCACGTGTCATTCTCCAAGAGCTGGATGCTACCTGCCTGGTCAGAAAATACTGCAAATAGGAAAGCCACTTTTCATTAGTGGTTTGACATTCTCTTATGTAGTCTGATTGTCAACACAAAAGGAGAGTAATTAAACTGCAGATCCAACCCAGGCTAACAGATGGGGCTCTCGCTCCAAGCTTTTACAACACAACTACATTGTTACTTCAAGAAATCAGCATCACAGCTATTCACTTCAGAGAGCACCCATATGTTTCCTATTTTTTCATGCTATCAGGACATTGGGGAATGAAGCTATCTCCTGTTTAACAAAGAAATATGGAGAAAGGCATGAAATGGAATCAATAAAAAACATGTATGCCTTTCATGTGCACATGAAGGAAAACAAATGCTAGTTAAATTATATAATTGGAGAAAAAAAATTACCAGAGAGCTCAGATGCATTTAGTATACAGTTATATTCAGTGCTGACACTAGATTGCTGGGGGCCTGGGGAAAAGCCCTTTACTAGCACCTCCCAGGACACCCCCATCTTGCCTTGATACTTGATACTGCTACCAGTACTGAGTGTTAGGGGTTGGCCTGGTCAGGTGTGCCCTTTGATGGTCAGAGGCCAGAGAGAGAGAGAGAGAGAGAGAGAGAGAGAGAGAGAGAGAGAGAGAGAGAGAGAGAGAGAGAGAGAGAGAGAGAGAGAGAGAGAGAGAGATGTAAATCAAAGGAAACTTGTTGTAAGCACTTTAAATGATTGCAGAAAACATAGGCTGTGACTCAAAGATCCACACATGCACCTTAATTTTTCTGCAATTTTCCCACATACAGCCTCCCACCTCAAACTGATTTAACTCCCTGGCTTTTTAAAACTCTTTTTGAGAGCTGGTGTGACAACAGTTAAAATAAATACTGTAACCAGGACTAATTTGGAGCAAGGGTTTCGAAGCGAACCAAGTCTCATGGTTCTACTGCAAACTAGGAAGAATGTCACTCCAAATTATCTAATCATATCAGATGTTCTGCTAGAAGTGCTCTCCATACTAGAGAAACGTAGAATGTTAGAATTGGAAGGGATCTTAGAGGTCATCTAGTCCAACTCCCTGCTCAGCGCAGGCACTTATAGTATCCCTGACAGATGACCATCTAGCCTCTGCTTGAAAACCTCCAATGAGGAAGAGCCCAGAACTGCATGAGTCAGACTGTTTCAGTGCCGTACAGCAGAAGAGTCTGGCTCAGTTGGGAGAGCTGCTGCCTTCAAAGCCCGAAGATCTGTGAACTTGATAAGTTCAAGACACGCTGCCGGCAAAAAGCTGTGAAAGCCTCCAGGAGGAGAGATAAGAGCTTCCAGCTGCGTCGGTCGAGTGTGGGAGGCGCCAGCCAGCAGAATTGTCAGACTGTAAAAAGGATATCATCTGGAAAGGAGCCGTTCATGAAAGATTGGACATTTATATATATTGTAAAAAACCCCAAGGGGGGTTAGGACAGCCTGTCTATGTACACCGCCCTGGATTAAAGTCGGAGGAGAAATCCAATGACCAGGAAAGGCGGTATATAAATACTGTATATTATTATTATTATTATTATTATTATTATTATTATTATTATTATTATTATTATTATTATTATTATTATTAATCTACTTTCCCTGTAGTTTTCAGCCCATTGGTTCTAGTCCTGCCCTCAGGACCCACAAAAGTCAAGCCCTCCCCTTCTTCTGTGCAACAGCCCTTCAGATATTTGAAAATGGCTATCATATCTCCCCTAGTTTTCGTTTCTCCAAGTGAAACATATCAAACTCTTTTAACTGTTTCTCTTAAGACTTGGACTATGTCCACACAATATGAATACTCTCTATATATTGATAAGCTTGCAGAGCCTCTGTTGGGGAGTGGAACTGCAGCTGCACTTGATGAGAGTCAAAGTTGCCTGTCAGCTGAAGCGTGGTGAGAAGAACGCCAGAGAGAGAGAGAGGGAGAGAGAGAGAGAGAGAGCGAGCGAGAGAGAGAGAGAGAGAGAGCTGGACTGTGAAAGAAACATCTAGAATGAAGGGTTCTACAAAAGATTAGAACATTATTGCATTGTAAAAACCCCTTGGGGTTTAGAAAGCCTGCCCATGTAAACCGCCTTTGAATTAAAGTTGAAGGAGAAATCCGATGACCAAAGAAAAGGCGGTATAGAAATACTGATTTGTTTGTTTGTTTATATTATTATTATTATTATTATTATTATTATTATTATTATTATTATTATTATTATTATTATTATTATGTCAGAGGCTGCAGTGTGCAAAGGAGCTCACAAAAACACTCCCAGGTGTCTGAAAATATAAAGTGTGATTACTATGAGAAGATTTATCTAATATGGCCTAGTGGTGTAGCCATGCCCCCAGGAGGTGGGGCCGTGGCACGCAGTGACAACCCCCCCCCCCGATGCTCTTCCTGGCCACCAGACACCATTAAAGGTAAGCCTAGGAAAAACACACGCCTTTCTCATGGCGCTTGTCACCCCTGCCCGCGTGCCACCCAGGGGTCCCCTGCCCCCCTTCCCCAGGCGACCCGACACTATTGATATGTCCTTCTGGCAGTCACATAACTTTACATCTTCATTCATTCATTCTTTCCACATCCTTTCCTGGCCCGAGAGTTGCTTGTACTCTCCCAAGGAGCTTGTGTTAGGTGAGTTGGATTCTTGATTTCTTTCCTTTGAATTTCTCACCCCCATCCCATATCACAACCTGCTTTTGAACCTGTCCTCAGTTTCAGAAGCAGTTGGCATTAATGGTGTGGTGGCTACTCCAGCCTGTTTCTTTAAAAACAAGTTAAATTCCAACTCTGGGGTCGCAGAACAAATATCACAGGCCTGTGGCGCCTGGCCTATATTTTCTCACACATTTTAAGACACAGCTGTGCATGACCATCAACATGTACAGTCAATGTGTGAGGGCATTCCTTGTTGAGTGAGATCTCAATCCAGTCTCCTGATGTTTAAGGAGTTTACCAGGCAGGTGAGCGAAGAGGTGGCCTCTTGCACCACCTAATGGTGGAAAGAAAAAAACCCACACTAGAGAGAGAGAGAAACTACCCGTCTATTTTGTTCATGAATGACTCTGACGGTCTGACTGCAGCCCTGGCTCCTCCTCCTCCCCCTTCCCTCCTCTCTGTCCTCTTGGATTCATTTGAGAGCAAACTTGTGGAGCAGCGAGATCTGTCACAGGGGCAAAGCCCTCACCTGAAATTCTTGCATACTCTGCAGAAGGTTAGCCTTGGAATGGTTTCAGCTAGCTCAAAAAGGAGAAAAGAAGAATAATTCAGCCAAGGAGTTTCTAAAAGAAAGCAATGAGTTAAAGGTAAGAAGAAGGGCTCCTCTGTCATTGAGAAAGAGATGTGGAGTCGGGACGTGTAAAGATGTGTCTGTGGCGAGTTTTGGGGGTGGGTTCTTATCCCTGTATCTGCATGTACCCTGTGTGTGTGTGTGTGTGTGTGTGTGTGTGTGTGTGTGTGTGTGTGTGTGTGTGTGTTTATATGAATTAGCTGGAATAAACACTACAGCTCGAAAGGGACTCAGAGAGCCAATGAGCAGTTGTTCATTGTTGCTTTCAAGTAAATTGGAGCAAATCATTGAAACGACTGGAAGGCTGAGACTGAATGAGTGCCTAGTGAGAGACCAGTTTTCAGAGGAGGGCTCTGCATTGGGAGGAGGATAGCAATGCAGTGCTACTGATTTCTGATAAAACTCCTTGCCTTGTTTTTCTGTCATTGGAGTAGGAGCCCAAGAGGAACACATCGCGTTATTGGGAGCATCCCCTGAGAGTTGGGTGCTCAGACTTTTTCGGCCTCTCCGCTTCCTCGGGACAATGAAGCCGCCTGCGGAAGACAAGCAAAGCTTCAACGACCACTTCAAATGCAATCCCATATGAAGGTGCCAAACCCCAAGTGAGGAAAGCAGGATTAACCAAAGACGGGGCCAAAAGCAAATGGGAGTAAAGGGGCATTGCCGAAAAAGGGAAGACGCCGTGAAAGGCCTCGCCCCAAGAAGAGGGAGGCTGTAAACGGGGCTGCCATTCACCGAAGGACGGAGGCTCACCTCAGATCAACCTAGCAAAGGGCACTGGATGGAAAGGAGCTTGCCATGGATCCACTGTGCTTCTTCACGGATGAGAGGTGGACTTATAACTGCTCCCTGAGCAATTCCTCCACGGAGAACCAGACGTCCGAATCCAACGCAACCTTCGTTCCCGTGAAAAGGAATGAGGACATTGCCAGGGTGGAGGTGGCGGTGCTCTGCCTCATCTTGATCCTTGCCCTGACGGGGAATTTGTGTGTCCTGCTGGCGATTCACACCACCCGCCACAAGCACTCCCGCATGTATTTCTTCATGAAGCACCTGAGCATTGCTGACCTGGCTGTGGCCATCTTCCAGATCTTGCCTCAGCTCATCTGGGACATCACCTTCAGGTTCTATGGGCCAGATTATCTCTGCAGGTTGATCAAATACCTGCAGGTGGTGGGGATGTTTGCTTCCACTTACATGCTCTTGTTGATGTCCCTGGATCGGTGCTTGGCCATCTGCCAGCCCTTGCGGTCTCTACACAGGAGGTCTGACCGATTGTCTGTCCTCCTCACTTGGATAGTGTGCCTTCTGTTCAGCATCCCACAGCTTCAGATATTCTCTATGAAGGATGTGGCTCATGGGGGAGTTGACTGCTGGGCAGACTTCATTGAGCCCTGGGGCCCTAAAGCCTATATCACCTGGATAACCTTGGCTGTCTACATCATCCCCGTGCTAGTGTTGAGTGTCTGCTATGGCCTGATCAGCTTCAAAATTTGGCAGAATGTGAAGCTAAAGACAATCCATGAGACCAACATGAGTCTGACCTCCAGTAATTGCCACGGGGGCACGCTCTCCAGGGTCAGCAGTGTCAAACTCATTTCCAAAGCCAAAATCCGGACTGTCAAAATGACCTTCATCATCGTCTTGGCATTCATTATGTGCTGGACTCCTTTTTTCATTGTGCAGATGTGGATTGCATGGGACAAGAATGCTCCAAAAGAAGGTATGTTTTCCCCCCTCTTCCTTTCTATTCTGTACATGCTTCATGAAATAAATGTAGAGATTGCCATTGAATCATGTCTTCAAGTTGTAGATATATTGGCTACACTAAGCATGTCATCAAAAAAAACAAAAAACAAAAAAACCAAAGTATTCTTTAGGTGGCAAGTAGCCTGATTTACTTGCTAGAGTAGGGCAGAAGGATGAAATGTTAGCCCTTTAAGACTTCAGATCTTGTTTAAGTGCTCTTGGAACTGATATTTCTGTCTCTCACTGCCCTGCCTGCAAAATGAGGCACTTGGTTGGATGCTCTGGAAAGGGAGATATATGACAGGAAGGTAAGTAAGCATGAGTAACAAGAATGCACGTGGAGATATCCAATAAATTATAGACTTTTTCACGTTGTTTCACTAAGGCTGCTGCAATCCTATGTACACTTGCCTGAGACTAAGCCCCATTGAACACAATGAGACTTACTTCTGAGTAGACATGCATAGGATTGGGCTATAAGTCACTTCGGTTTAACCCTAAAGTGAGATCAAACGATAAAGAGATACACTGGCTAGTTTCTGAAACTTAGGATACAATGTGGGGGTCACAGGGAATGGCCAGCTTCTTAGCAGTGACTGATGAAACTGAGTTGGACTAATAAGGAAGTGTCTTCTGAACCATAGGCTGATATTGTCAAGTGGGTCTTGAGCAAAGAGAAAATCATAATTGTGCGTTCCTTTAGTGAAAAACCAGTGTTCCGCTTTCCTTCTTTTTGAAAAACCATTTCTCGTTTGCCCATAATAGACAGAGGTAAGTGATTTTCCCATCATATGGACACCTGCCACTTACTGTCTTGCTTGTTCTTTCTGCTTCAACCCTTCTTTTTCCGATGACAGGGAAAAACGTGATCCAAAGGCTGGCACCTCCACCTTCTCCCTCTGAAAACCAGTGCCAATAACTAACACAGGCATTAGTGAGTGGTCTGCTGATCTTATCTCCCTGCTGTCTGCAGTGCTCAGTGCAGGATGAGAGCTATGAAACCAGCCAGGCTTCTCCGTGTGATGCACCTTTCACCCTTTCAAAGCATAGCTACAGAGCATTTTTACTAGCAGCAGCTCCCCAAAATTAACTCTGTAGAGCAGCTACCCTTCCTCGGTGGGGGAAGCACACACCTGCATGCTCATCACTTGATGACTGCATGTGACATCGAGTGGCGACTTAGATGTATGAATGAACCATTGCAGATCAAGTGCCTCCAACAGAACTTTCATATTGCTTCACTTTGCTGCCAGCACGCATGCACGCACGCACACACACGCATGCACGCACACACACACAATCACACACACACACACACACACACACACACACACACACACACACTTACTCAGACAGGATGGGCAAGTTCTGTATTTTCAGAGTCTAGAGACAAGAACTTTATTTTACTGCACAACCTCAAACCGTCATTGGAATCCAGGATCTGTAATAGAATCAGTGCTACTTTCTCCAGGAGGGCTTTGCAAAGCATGCAGTCTGAAACAGCCAGGGCATTATATGCAAACCTGAAAGTGAGAAATAACATGAATCTATCTGTTCTAACTTTTGGAAATAATTGTATCTTCCTTACAAGTGAAACGATGGGCAAAATGTGTAACATATTGATCAAAATTTGGTGGGCATGTTTCAAGCCCCAAACAGAAAATGTTTTTAAGAGCTAGATTCACCCTCCGCCTGCCCCGAGCCCCATGGCTAACAGGAGCTGCACATTACCTTCCAGTTCTATTATTCTAAGCATCACTAACCAATTGTCATCATGGCAAATATCAGAGCCATGAGCCAGACATCCCCTGCATGCCCACCTACTGAGGTCTAAATTAGTTGTGTATCTTTTTATCTACTTTTTTCCCTCTGAAAAAAGCAGCCTGAAGACACTGCAAATTTAAGTGGAGGACTGGCAGAGTGAGAGAACGCTAAACACTTTTTCTACTGGCCATTGCCCTATTCAAAATTGTCACCCCCAGCAGCTTTTTCCCCGCACCAAAGAAAAAGACACACATACTTGTTTGAACTGAGAGTCAGTTTGTTGCAGTGGCTGCGATTTGAATATGAAAAACCCAGAGTCAAATTTCTCCTTATCCATGAAGTTCACTGGGTGGCCTCACTCAGGCTAGTCACTGTCTCTCGACTTGGCCTACCTCACAGGGTTGTTAGGAGGATAAAAATGAAATTAGCTTATGCGTGCCATGCTGTGCTCATAGAGCGAAGGCAAGATGTAATTCAGATGAAATAGTGGTTCCGATGCTGCAGTCCTGAGGCTGGGAACTATCTGGGGGTTCCCTCCAGCTGTATACTTCATTCCAGCTATTTAAAAAAAAAATACATTCAGGAGTCCAACAGACCCTGTGGGTTCAATTGGCGTCAGCCAGTGGCAACTCTGTACTGCAGGCTGCGGCTGTTGCTCCACCCGAGCAGTTACATAAAACAATCTAGGCTGAGTTCACTGGGTGGGGTTGATGTGAGCGGCATATCCCCAGCAGCTACTTTCATCGGCAAACTCTGTTCCCACAGCATGGCATGCTATCATGGATCTGCTATGATGCAATCTTGGTTGTGTGTGTGCTTGCTGGACGGCACAATGTCTCCTACAATCTGCTAATATTCAGGTTCTTGTTTTCAACGAATCAAAGGTCTCTTACTGCTTATAAAATGCAAAAAAAAAAAATCTGTTTTCTTTCCTCACTTTGACATTTTAGAAAGATTGAAGGATTGTTGTCAAAACTGCCTGAATGAATGATGTGCCTACACTGAATTGGCCAGAAGGACCTTTGGCTTAATCTCTTTGAAGGAGAGCTTTGTGAAGTCTGAAAACTTTCACATCGCGTCTGACCAAAATAGATCGGGATGTCAGTGAAGGTGGACCTGTCTGCAAACTAAGTGATAGAAAATGAAAGGCAGGGCTGAGAGAAAACAGTGGGTAGGAAAGGGAAGTGAGAATGGGGAGTGCAGAGTAGCAATTGTAGCTCTCCGTAGAGATAACAGCATAATGAAAGGTGAGGAAGAAATCCCTTTGGGAATGGGACTGAAGAAAGGCATTCAGAGCTTCACAGTCGAGGTGCCACAGCTTAAGTTAAATAATGTTGCTTTCCTCTCTGAGCCTAACTCAGGGCATGAGTAAATAAGTCCATGAGATTGCATTAGCTCCAATATGACACTTTTTTAAGCCGAACATTATAAGATAGTTTCCAACTAAAATATTTCTTTGAAATACTTTTCCTGCCAAGTATTCCATGAGTTGATAAGGGTGAAGGGCAAAGAAACGGGACCCTCCTGATCTTGTGGATGACCTTGAACTGGCAATACAAGGTGCCGTCAAGGAGCTGCTCCGCTTTAAGTCATTCTTAAGAGGAATAACTGACATAAGCTCCCTTTCAGAAACGTAATTACCCAAATGCTTGAAAAAATCATTACGATCTGCGCACACCAAGATTTAGAACAGAATGATGCTAAAAGTGCCAGCCTGCTGCTGCTTTAGGGGCAGCCCAGTCCTCCCTAAATTCCCGAGTGGCGATGCAGCAGCACTGGGGCAGAGGCTACGCTGCATCCTGTGGGGGGAATTTCAGCTGCTGGAGGTTTCCTCGGGGTAAGGGGTCATTTTTCCCCTTGTCCCAGGATAAGCCCAAGCAGTTGCAATGGGTCAACCCAAACCTGCACCAGTGATATTGCTGGTGCAAGTCCATGTTGATCCGTTTTGGTGGATCAGGACAGGAGGATATGGCATGTACCGGCACCGCTGATCCCACCCCTCTCCTGGGCCCCATCTGCCCAACTCCCACCCCTTCGCCACCCTCTCCCTGTGCAGTTCAGCCCCTTCCCTCCCTATGCCCTCCCCCACCCCATTCCGCCCCCCTATGTGGACTTACCTGCTCTGGCAGGTTCCATGTGGCCACCGGCACATGCAGGAAGGCTCTGGCCTTCCTACCAGTGTGGCAAAGTCCTGTGCTGTTGCAAAGTGTTTTACGGAACTTTTGCGACAGCAGCGCGCACTGGCGGAATCTGCGTTCCACCAGTGCAAACATTGGATAGGATTGGGACACTAATTTCCTTTGTAGGTCAGGAATACAGGGACTGGTTTACAGATATGTTGGCATCACTCATTTGCTCAGCATTTGATGATTTGTAGCTGTCGATCAAGACAGGAGTTTGCTCTCAATACATTTGTGAAGGACACCAGGGTCCTTTCCTGAGAAAAATCTGGTATTCTTCTCCATTGCAGACTTTAGCAAGAATGAGAACACAATGAAGGAGGAATGTTTGTTGCTTACAGAATCACAAAGGAGGGAGGAGCAACTGGCAGACCAGGATCTAGATGCAGTCCCATGCTCTGTGCTTTATCAAACTGTCGATCCGACTGTATTATAATGGGAAGTACTGCTTTCAGGGCTCTTTTGGCTTCCTTCCATGATATGTAATTGATCATGAAACATACCTGATGAGTGCCCTTTAGTGGTTCATATCCAATTGACACCTGTAACTCAGTTGGATAGAGTAACTCATGCCCAGCAGAGGGAGCTGGGGAGCTACTCAAGAGCATAGCACACAAAACCTTCAACCAATTGCTAAACGGATGAAGTTGGTTGGCTCAGTATGAGAAGAGCAAACAAAACAAAATTAATTCCCTAAACATGTCTAACTGGGAATACAGACCCTACTACTAGCTACTTATATTGTCCCAGGAATCTGTGTCCCTGCACTTACTAGAGCGTAAGTGGATGTGTCTTCTATGAACCAGCATTAGATTTCACAGCAGACCTGGCAAAACAAACAAACAAACAAACAAACACACACACACACACACACACACACACACACACACACACACACACACACACACACGTACCCCTGAGCTTGTAACCTAGGTTTGATGATACTGTAGGATTATCGGTTTGGAGGAATGGAACCCACCTGGTGGCTCCATTCAACCTTTTTAGCTAGACAGGCAGATTTGGCTGCCCAATCAGTAGGCACATGCCAATCTCAGTAGGAAGCTTGGCTACACAACACCACCCATGAGAAATAACCAAATCCGCATCTATACATGGCTGCCTGGGAATTGTGTTTTCAAAGACTGCTGTGAGAGCTTGTTCCAGAATCTTTTAGGCTGCTGAGCCAGTACAGAAACTTCTGGGGGGTTAGAAGTGTCTAAAAATAAGCAAAACATGAGCAAAATAGGGCATCACAATACCTGCTTCCTAAAAGACAGTGTCCTGGATCAGATGATACGTCTTCCCTAATCTGGCCCATCACCACATGGAGAGGAGCAAGTGTGCACAACTCCTCCCAACCCATCCAACATGTCTTCTCTGCAAGTACATGCTGGGACTACTATATTAATGGCACAATCCTATTCAAGACCCCGCGCTGTGATCCAGCGGCTCCAGGGCAGGTGCCGCTGTATCCAGCATATGGCTGGAGGCTGCTGGAGGTTTCCTTGAGGTAAGGGGACATTTGTCCCCTTACCCTTTGTTGAGCTCCCGCAGCCGCAATGGGGCTACTCAGATGCTACTTGGCTGGCACAAATCTGAGCAGCTCCGTGTTGGGCTTTCAAGATAGGGATAGGATTCGGTGGAGACCTCCTAGCCCCCTCCCAGGCCTTATCCGCCCTCCTCCCTGAAACCCTGAAACACCCCCCCACCCATATTCTGCCCTCCACTCAGCACGGAGCTTACCTGCCCCAGTGGGTGCTGCTCTTGCGCTGGCGGAGGCCTGCTGGCACTGGCCTCTCTGCCAGCAGGACTGTCCTCCACGCCGGCGCAATGTGCTTTACGGCACATTTCCAACAGCACAGAGCCTAGTACCATCGGCGGAGGTCGGTTTAGGATTGGGCTTCCCAAGTAGTACATTTGTCAGATAATTAGGCAGCCATTGGGAGTTCCATCCCTATGAGTGCCTGTGGGGCAATGGAGTTGGGGGTGACATGTCAGGTGTGCTTCTCTCCATGCAAAGGGCTGGATTGAGGGGGATTAATATCATCTGAGCTGGTCCTAGTGAGTAAGAAACCATGGTTGTGACTTCTTTTAAAAGTGCCTTTCAGGAACTCCCCTGGCCACCTTTCCCAACATCCCAGAAACTTCAGTCTTGTTATTTTGGGGTGTATGTGTTTGTGGTGTGATGTGGTGGCCAGAAACATGTTTTTCTTTCTATGTAAATGAGCAAAAGTCTCCAAATAACTGTACTTCTAAGCAGAGGTTACATGATGGTAATAAAATCCTTTGCCTGTCCTTGTACATATCTTTCTAACCATTGACTATGCTGCAAATGTTTACATTCCATTAGGATTAGGATGTTTCAGCAGCCAGAGTTCTGTGTGTGTGTGTGTGTGTGTGTGTGTGTGTGTGTGTGTGTGTGTGTGTGTGTGTGTGTGTGTTCAAATATGAAATCAATTGGCTTCCCATGTTGCCAGGAAACTCCGTCGTTGTAGATAAATTTATTACAACAAATAATAAATTTCACAGATGGTAAAACATACTTTTGACGTAACACTCGTGGCATCATCAGAAATCCCCTATAGTACTCATGAGACAGCTTCTGTTTGTTTTATTTTGCAAATACTGTACATTAACTGATCCTAAATTACCTGTAATTAAGCCATATTGCCAGGACATGGAAGTACAACTCAAGAAACCAGTCCAAAACTCTAAAACTGATCAAGGTGGGAAAACTCCCAAAGACTGAAATCCTAAGCACAATAAGCCGCCTTGGGCATTTGCCTCGGCATGGGATAAGGCGGGATATAAATTTTTTAAATAAATTTAAATAAATAAGTATGGAGTAAATCCCACAGAACTCAGTGGAACTTTCTTCTGAGAACCAAGCTTAGGACTGTGTGCTTCTTAATAGTATTCATAAGGAGCTCTGCAATCAGCTGGAAAGGTGGAGGTAAACAAGCTAACAATCCACCAGGCAAAGCACTCATGGCTGGACCAGATGTTTGGAATAATAAAAAAAGGAAGTGCAGCTTGATGAGATGTTTCCTAATGAGCAAAATGTTTATCTTCTTCCACATGTGTGGAGCTGGAAAGAACTTTTCTAGAGAGAGCATTTGTGTTCCTAGATTCGTGAATGTGCGTCATCCGCACTCACCAAATTGTATAGCATCTGCTTGAAAACTGACATCCATGGTGTCTGTTTTTGTCACAGGTTTTTGCTTTTCACTGTGGCTACACCATGTGATCCAAGTTAACGTATTGACTTAATTATGCAAATGCATCTTTCCATTAGTAGCGATCCTTTTTTTTTTTTTTTGAACGTCAAAAGATGGCTGCAAACATTCCTATTTGAAGGCATGCCAATTCTGTCACCATCCATGTCGATCCCTAGCGATAGTAATAGGTAAAGGAAAAATGATCACAAATGTCATGGCAATGATTTTGCCCTTTTCATAATGCCACTTAGCATTTATGGGACATGTTAGAGGAATGTGCAGAATGATTCATGTACATCAGCTCAGTAATCCTCACAAGGGCTCTGTATGGTAGACCAGGATTATTATCCCCATATTGCAGAGCAAGCATTGACAATGGAAAACAGTGGCTTGCTTAAGGCCATCAAATGAGTTCGCAGCAGAGACGAGCATTGACTGGGGAGGGGGGGTCAGTAGCATTCCTACACCCCCCATGGGGGGGCCACCGATGCAACACCCCCCATGTGATGCCACACGCCCCACCCCTGGGGGTGTGATGTCATTTTCATGCGAAAGCCACCCACCCCCGTCGCTTTTCGAGGCATTTTGGAGCCAAACGGCTCCCGGGTGGGAGGGCCGATCTCGTAGGCTGGCGAAGAGAAAAGAAGACAGGAGCAGCGGCGGACGACCCACCGCCTGCCGCCATGGGGCCTCAGCCCCCCCCCCTATTGATGCCTCAGGGACGTTTTAGAGCATGAGCTCTTATCCATTATATCAGCTTTCTTTTCTTTGACTAGCCTAAAATGTGAACAGGGTCAAAGGTTCCTCAAGCAGGAATCCAAGCACATTAGACATACACATGCTAGAGCTGCAGGGTTGATGGCCAAGGTCATTCTGCTACTCTACAATTCAAGTGGTCTATTGGCATAGTGGTGATTAAAGTCAATGACTCACAACAAACCTTGTGAATTGAGGGTTGGTTTTCTTATCGTAGATCTTAGGTATGTGACATACAAGACCCCCCCAGCAAATCTTATAACTGAGTTGGCATGTCTCCCAACTTTCCTCAGCCAACTCTAGCTCTCAAGCCGAGAATCTCAATAGCTCTTTTGCCCAGTCTAACAGAAATGTAATTTAGAGCACTGAAGGTCTTCTGTTGGAAAGATCTACCTGCCTTTCAAATGCATTCCATTTGGTCGTTGACAAAACAAATTTCACACCCAAGAAAAAAACAATGAACACTTTTCTTTGTTAAGAAACTTGCAAGTATGTCTGTTGCATGACAGGAATAGCCTTGCGTAACTGAATACTCTAAAAAGTAGAACTTGGGAATTGAAATTGGAGACCAAATTCTCTACCCTCAAACTCCACAATGAGGTTGGATGAACATTTTTCTCTTACTTTAGACTTTCTTTCTAGAGTCTGAACTCAAAGAATGGTCTTTCGCTTCTCATGCCCACTCTATTTATAAATGGTTGTTTAACTATTTAGCTGGCATACGTCTGCCAACGGGGAAAGAGGAAAAGGATCTTGGCATTTGCTGCCACCGCTGAGATCCTCATCCTCTCACACCCACCCCAAATCACCCCTGGTCCCCATCCCAATCCTCTTTTGAAATGCCCCTGAACCACCTTACTTGCTTTGGTGGGGGGTTCAGGGGCTGCCGAGAAGGGTGCCGAGCATCTGGCTGTTTGCACCAGTGGCTCCAAAGAGCATGATGGTGGGGAGGCTTTTGTACTGCTGGAACAGGGGTTATCACAGTGGATCGCAAGATCTGCAGCTGTTGGTTCTCAATAGGATTGTAGATCTTCAATAGGATTTGGGGAATATATAGTAAAAGTGTGGCCTATTAAATATACTTTAAAACGGGGGTTCTCAACCTTTTGAGGCCCGGGTACCCCCTATCACGGTCCAATTTTCTGAAGTACCCCCTGCTAATTAACTGCTAATTAATTGAACTAATCAATTAATTAATTAATTAATTAATTAGGTAATTAATCATTAAATAAAAAATTACTAAAACAATTTTAAAAGTGAAAAAAATGTCTTATTTAACTCTGTGTGTGAGTGAGTGAGTGAGTGAGAGAGAGAGGGGGGGGGCAAGGATCTCTTTTTTCTCCAAGTCAAACTTCCCAAATCAGCTCCCCACCCCACCAAAGTACATTTTCCAAAGTACAAAAATAAGCCCAAAAGCAAAATCAGAGAGACAATAATTAAAATTTTTAATTTTAAAAATAATTTTAAAATTATTTTTAAAAATAATTCTCCGAAAATAATTAAAATTTAAAATCCATGTTAATTAACACTTAATTAGCTGCTAATGGGGCAGATAAGGGACAGGGCTTGGCGTACCCCCAGCAAGAGGTCCGCATACCCCTAGGGGTACCCGTACCACAGGTTGAGAACCTCTCCTTTAAAACATTTGTATGCTTTGTAGAGATCAGTAACTGAACCTGGCTCAGCTCATAACATTGCATTTGTCAGGATATTGTGCTACTTTGCACAATATTATCACTCACATTGAACACGATTGCCATGATTGCCAGACCAATGAAACATATACGAGTAGATGAAGTAACAATGAGAATAAAAACCCTTCTTCATATATGCCACTGTAGCAGTAATCAGGACCATGATGGATGGGTGAGAGCTTGAATCCTACCTACCCCAATCACAACGTGGTCCCCCCCTCTCCATGATTGCTATTTGCTAAAGGGGGGGAAAATCTCCTATTGGTGGTTTTTTGGCAGATAGAAGCTGCGAGGGGCAGGCTTCTATCTGGCCTTAGGAGATTTGGGGTCTGATCGAACGCACCAGGAAGTGTTTTGGCAGTGATGTGATGATGTTGTAATGTCATTGTATCACAGTTAATTGCTTCCGGATTGCCCTGATTTTGGGCCAATCAGAAGCGAGGGATGGCGGGAGGTCCCTTCAAGCACTGGCTACGTGAAGTGATCCACCGAGCATGGCTCCCCAGCCATGCGGGACCCAATTTGACCAAATTGGTCCAATCGCCCTAAAGCCGGCCATGGCTGGAGGGGTGGTAGTGATGAAAGTACGGTTAAGGCCTCCTACCCTTCCCATGGTCTCAATTTAGCTTTTATTTATTTATTTATTAAAAAAAACAAACAACTTTAGCAGTCAAATCCTATCAGGCTGCGTTGCCGGAACTCACGTTGTGCTGCCGGAACTCATGTTCTGGCAGCGCAGCATGACTTACATTGTCATAAAACATGACACCGTATAGTAGAGAGTGTGACTGGGCCACTGCCAGAAATGGTAAGTGGCAATGGCCTCCCTGGAACCCCCAGTGCTGGTAAGTCAGTGATGGGGGTGGGCCATGTGTGGGGGAGGGGGAAGGAGTGGGAGAACCGGGGGCATTTTTGGGCAAGAAGAAGGAAGGAACCAGAGGTGGGGAGGAGGGTGGAGGGGTGGATCCAGTGGCAATAACACATGCTGGATCTTATCTCTCTTTTGGAAACCTCCCAGCCTTTTGTCTCTCTTAATGGAGACCCACTGGCAATCAGGCAGCATACCAGGAGGTAAGTACAAAATGTATTCAGTTACCTCCTGCAGGTTGTTCGACACACACACACACACACGTACACACACACACACACACACACACACACACACACACACACACACACACACACACACCCCAGGATGTAACACACATCATTTTGGTGCAGCTGCATTGGTGCTTGTGGCCAGGGATAGGATTGGACTGTAAAGTAATGTGTAGTCTGTTTGTTGGTTTGTTTAAAAGATTTATATCCTACCTTTCCAAAGCTGAAGGCGGTTAACAAATTGATATTCAATAGTTCAACCATTAAGTCCTGGGTATCTAGCTGCCTATTAAATAAAGCAGCAGCCTAGTTAATGGGGCAATAGTGTTTGTTTCCAGAATAATCTACCTGCTCAGGTGTATCAAGGTAGACCTGACTTCTGACAATTTATTCCAATGAAATTAGTAGGCTTCTTTGGCTGGGTGCATATTGCTGTTTTCAGAGATCTGAGCTGTCACTACATACGTATATTTGTAAACACCAAGAATGTTGTACCTAGTTCCAGCACAGCTCTATTGAAACCGATGCACATGGAGAAAATCAATGCTTTCCTCAAAAACACCCCAGGAGGTGTTTTTGAACCTGGAGTCCCAAAGAAAGGTGATATGTAAACATGACATTTGATCATGTACAGTAAATAGCAAAACTCCCTTGCTTCAACAGACCTCATCTTATTTATTTTTTTTTGACATCTGAAAGGAAATTCACAGACATTTCCTACTGTCAGTGTGTCCCCAGTTACGTTGTTGGAGTGTGACTGGACATCCTTGGAAAAGAAGACCCCACAGCAACACATATTTGCTAAGAGTAAGCAGGCAACAGGACTGATAATTTAAAAAGTCGCTACTGCATCTTGCAGTGTCTTCCAGCCTTTTGATTTTCCATCTGGCAGACAGATACAGCAATGTCACGAGGGTTTATACCCTTGAACATCAAATAGTAACAAGCAATCATCTTGTAATTGCTTTTTTGAGATGTTGCACCTTTCCTCTAATGTCAGACAAATCAGGGACAATAAATCTTATGAGATAGTGCAAACACTGGTTTGGGCTGGCAATAAAAGTTTATTATAGCAAGGTTTAAATAAAAAGAATTTGCACCCACCTTAACACTAAAACCATGTTTGCAAGCTGCCTATTCAGTACTCATTGAGACTGCATAAGGGGTCAGATCACAGATGTTGTGTCCTTGAACTAGCGACTTGCACCTTATGCCATCACAATTGCTCTCTGCTTCTCCCTGCGGCTCCACCGGCTGTCTGTGCCATTGCCCCAAACCATCACTCACTGCTCACTGCTACCACTGCTGTCAATGTTGCTGCGGTGTTGAAAATCATGAAAACATACATTTGTGTGCAGTGGCGTTCCCAGCCCTCCCAGCGCCTGGGGGGGGGGAGGTTGGAGCGCCCCGCTAACCAGCCGGACCCGGGGCTGAGCGCCCACTCGTCGCGTCCCCGGGCTCCGGAGACAGGCTCGCTCCGGAGGCCAGGGATAAGCCCTCCTGAAGGCCGATCTACACTGCACTGCGTTGGGTGCTTTGCGGGCGCTTTGTGTAGTTTTGCGTAGCATTTGCGCGCTCCCGATGCTACGCCGTGTGCATGGCGTCAAACATGGTTCTGACCATGTTTTGAGGGGTAGCTTCGCCAAACGCTATGCATTCACCAATCGGATGAGGGGGGGGAGGAGAGTGCCAATCACAGCTGCGCTTTACACAGGAAGGCGGGACAACAGGAGGGACAACAGGCAGGAAGACACTCGTCCACCCGCTCGGCGGAGGCAGGACGCAAGACGACTCCACGCTCCATGCAGTGCTGTGTAGATCGGCCTTTAGAGTGACCGCCCAGTTCGAACTGGGCGGTCGCTCTAAGGAGGGCTTATCCCCGGCCTCTGGAGCAAGCCTCCAGAGCCCGGGGATGCGACGAATGTGCGCGCTGCTTCAGAGGGGCGCGCCAGGCGGGCTCCGGTGCCGCGCCGCTCTGCGCAGCCGCGAGCCCGGCTGCCACGCCCCCGCGCCCACTCAGCGCCTGGGGTGGAGCACACCTGCTCCCCCCATATTAGAACGCCTCTGTTTGTGTGTTAGAAAGGAAGGGGAATTTGTGGGGCCAAGTGAAATTGACGACCCCAAACAATATTTCTTCCCTGGCGTCAATGCAGCTGCAACAACGGGGCACACATGCTGCATCCTGCAGGGGAGCTTTGAGTCCTGGAGGCCTCCTCGAGGTAAGGAAACATTTGTTCCCTTGCCCCAGGGAAGACTGGGCTGTCCCGATAGGTCTACTCATATCTGTGCCAGAGTTTTTGCTAGCGCAAGTACAACTGACCTTGGGGTGGTGGATCAAGGATGGGAAGGGGGATAGGATATTGGTTGAGCCGCTACCACTGAGAACTGCCCCTTCCTGCTCTTGGCACATCCCTTTTCCCATCCCAGTCCCTGCCCTGCCACCTGCTCTGCAGCCGGAAACAGTGGCGCGGCTCCATGCAAACAGCGGTGCGGCTCTGCACGCACGCTGAAACAGCATGCACACAGAGCTGCGCCACTGTTTCCTGGGTTGTAGTGCAGGCAGTGGAGTGGAGCCTGAGGTGCGCTCCCCGGGCTTGTGCCCGGAGCAGGTCCTCCTCAGGCTCCACTCACGTTACTCCCCTGCCGTGGTCAACAATTGGCTGCCAATTAAACTGTCACATGAGACAGACCACCTCAAAGTCCTCATTCTACCGTATGCTATAGAATCACCACATTCTAGCCACCAAGCCAGTACCTACTTAGGTTTATTGCCTCCAGTCTCTATATTATACTTGCCTGTATGCCGGCTTTCAGAGATGTGCAGTGCAGTTGGAAGCCAGGCACGTGAAACATTCACCCGGTTTTCTCCAACTCTCGTAACCTTGAAAGGTGTGACTGTGAGTCAGTTTTCTTTCTTTGTCAGATCCTGTTATATCTAAAGTTCACAAACTGTATGCTATTTATCTCCTTCTGATGTATTTCCACTCCACAGAATTGCCGTTCGTCATCACCACGCTCCTAGCAAGTCTGAACAGCTGTTGTAACCCCTGGATCTACATGCTTTTCACAGGTCATCTTTTCCATGATCTCTTGCACCGGTTCCTCTGTTGCTCTTCACAGTATTTAAAATCTCGGCAAGACTGCAATCTAAGTGTCAGCAAGAAAAGCAACTCTTCCACTTTTGTGCTGAGTCTCAAAAGCTCCAGTCAGAGGAGCTTCACGCAGCCGTCTACAGCATAAAGAGGAAAAACCCAGCTCTCCATGAACTGTAACACAAGTTGGGTGGACTGGCTTCAGCATGTATGTATCTAAAGTTGTAAGGTAGAGAAAGGGGGGTTCTCTACTTTACCGTAAGGAGTACGGGGGGTTCTCTACTTTACCGTAAGGAGGTACCTACCTGCCGTAAGAGGGGGTTGGATGTAAATACATATATAATATATAATATAATATTATATAATATATTATATATAAAATATATTAAAATATGTGTATGTAAATGTGCAGGGTATTTGTTATTTAATTGAGACGCAAGATGACAGAAAGACAGCTGTGGTCTAAGTAATAGATCATATTCAGGGCTCAGTCACTGTGTTTTTCAAACACATGACTGGTTCCACAAGTCAGTGAAGCCACAAGTGTTGCATCTGCCACAAGTGTTACATCTGCCTTCATGTACAAAGAGCAGAACTGAGAGATGGTGGAAAACTGATCAGATGGAATTGGTGGAGCTTTTCCAACCCACACATGTAGCGAATCACATGGTATAGTCTCTCCTGGACTGAGCCATTCTGACTGCAAGGGGTAGGCTCAAATTCTTGAATGTTCCCAACAAAATAGACTCCTAAATAATACGTTTGTCATGGATAAGGGTTCTAGGCTAGCCCAACATTTTAAGCTTTAAGGTACAGGCAATAGATTTCATAAAGGTATATTCCCAAATTAGATTTGAAAATGAATAGTCTCGTTTATTCAAAACTGAGCAAATTTTCTTGTGGCATAATTTACATTTTTAGTAGAAATTTTGAAGTGACATTTTAGACTGACAAGTACCGTCTAGTGTTAAATATTATTACATGCCATCCATCAAATACTGTCAGGTATGATATACGATGGTTTTCAAATTATTGTCTGGTGAAACCAGAAGTTGGGATTACTTGATGAAAACATGTGAAGAACAACCTGCCCATAAGTACTGAATTTTTCATTCATAATTTTCATAGGTGGATGTTGGATGAGTTCTATGGCACAGTTCTTACTCACAATGGATGGTAATGAAGTTCAACACTCTTCTGTGTGAAACGAGTGTACCTATGGTTAGATTATGACCCAGAATCCATTGCAACACATAAGACTTCTATTGCCGATATACACACATTCCTTGATTCATTGTCTAACACAATATTCACATTTTGGACAGGACACACACTTGACAGCTATCAGTGCTAAATATCATTATATGTCAACTATGAAATACAGCACATTTTAGGGATATGCAGAACTCCCCTAAGATATCTTCCTGGTCTTCAATACATTTGTTTGCTTTTTGTTGAAAAATTTCAGTTCTATCTCCTTTGGAGAAACCCTGTAATTTATTTTCAATGTTACTTTTTGGAAATGGCGTCAATGCTACAAAATAACAACTATTAGGTATGAGTCAGCTATTGACATCAAACATCACTGGATCCAGCAGCGTCACTGCAGGGGGGCGGAGCTGCAAGTTCCGTCGGGCTCTGACCCTCCATTACACGACGGAAGAAAGCGGCCCCGCCCCCTTGCCTTTGGAGCCATTCCGGTCGACGAAAGCACTTTCGTCGGCCGGAATGGCTCCAAAGGCGAGTGGGCGGGGCCGCTTTCTCCCGTCGTGTAACGGAAGGTCAGAGTCCGACGGAACTTGGAGCTCCGCCCCCCCTGCAGTGACGCTGCTGACTGGATCTCAGATACAGCAGTCAGGATATTCAGAAAATTATCTATCAAAACCTATAAAGGAGAATGTTGAGGCGAATTCTTGAAAACAAATTCAACTCTGTAGTTTCTCCCCCTGCAGTCTGGTGTGGTGCAGTCCCAGAGAAGCGGTATCATATAATTCCACTGCATGCATAGATCAGCTCTTTCACTTCAAGACAAGAGCCTTTAGCGGCTGTGAAGAAGCCAGAGAATATTCTCATCTATTTTTATCTGTGTTTCGGCAGGTTTTAATTTTTGTATTTTATTTTTGTCTAAAAGATAGAATAGATATTTATTAAAAATGTGTTGTAAGATAATGATCTTGTCTGAAAGGAGAATGTCAATCATGGTTCATAACAGGCAATGGACACTGCTCAGTTGACTCCAGTGTACCGTAGTTTACAGTGATCACATCAATAGGATTCCGAGAAATTTCTTTTAAAACGTTTAACTTGTTTTCGGGTGAATGGAAGTTTGTATGGCTGTTGCATATGAAGTGAGCCTAGACAGGCTATAAATTGGAGAAATTGGGTAATGACTTCACTGTCTTTTTACAGGGCTGCATCAATGTAACAACACCACAGTAATTATTCAGGAGAATTCATTATAACTTACAGGAATAATTTTATTGACTACTACTACTACTACTACTACTATTAGTAACAGGTCTTCAAGCCTTTCCTGACACAGCCATGCATTATTATTACTATTATTTGTAATATCTATAGAATCCTTATGAACGATGAAAGTTGTCGATTGATTTCAGTGGACAACCTTATTCAGTTCAGCGCTTAAGAGTTTGCAGAATTAAAGCTGAGTGTAAACAAACTGTTATTAATTTTTTTAAGCTTTTTGAAGATGGATTCTTACTTTATGGTAGATAACTTTGATAAATATTATGGGAATATAACTTCCTTGCTGTGTAACTCACCGGGTCTTACAAGTACTGAAAAAAAAAAGATTTCTATGTAAATAAAATGTTATGTCCTTCTTTAAGAGAAAAATACTGAAAATAAAAGCAATGGATGGAAACCTAAGAAAATAACCAAATGGCATCACACACAAAATGTAAAGTAAATGTAAATGTAAAATGTCAAGTAATTGTAACACCATAAAGCACCAAGCACACATTATACCATGCCTTATTACAAATGCACGAGTTTTGATCAGTTCGTAAGTCTTTCTTACTGCACATATTGATTTCAGTTCTTCAGTATGATTTTCCAGTTCTACCCCGTTGGCAGTCACGCCCAGCCCAAGATGTCTTGGTGCCTGTGGCAGTATGTCACATGCTACCCCCTTGATGTTGTGCCAGCCACAACCTCCACCACTCCTCCCCCCCCCTCTTCATAGGTTTGCAAAAAGAAGAGGGGAATGTGGGATCCAGAGCCTGTGTCCTGGGCCTTACACACCCCCGTGTGGCAGAACAGATCTACACCAGGCAATGAGGTTGCATAGATCTGAGTAGATCCATAGGGGCCCAGGCGGTCATGGAGGAGGTAAGTAAAACTTTGATTTGCTTACCTCTCCAGCTGGCATGGTCCCCTGCTGGTGCGCGGGATATAGCAGAGGCTGCACTGGCAGCCCTAAATCCTGTGCGCCAGCTAGGGATAGGATTGGCCCATGAGGCCCATATCCTTTGCATATTGGTCCAACAGGAGCCATAACTATCAGTGTTACACAACACAATTGCAGTAAGAACAATGTTACTTACAGGCCAGGGCAGAGGACCAGTGTGCAGATGAACAGCTTGAAAGGTAATGGGACTCAAATCCAGCACTGCCCTAGAAGGAAAATAAATACATTGAGATGATGATGATGACGACGACAATGATACTTACATAGTGCTTTTGGAATATGCAAAGCACTTCACATATATTATCTTGATATTGTCCTGAAAAGCAAGTAAGTACTATGATCCCTATATTACAGCAGACTGAGACCCTAAGACCACCTAGTGCGTTCATAGTACAGCTGAGATTCAAACTGGGGAAGTCCTGATGCACAGCTCAGTCTCTTACAGCCCAATCCACCCTAACTATCTGGCGGACAGCCCAGGCCGCCCGCCGAATCCTATCCTCATTCCAGGCCGATTGAGATCGGCCTGGAGGTCTACTCGGGGGAAAGGGACATTTGTCCCCTTCCCCCAGCCCTTACTCTAAAGTCATCACGAACGTACTTTACGGCATGTTCGCAACGGCTTCTGGCGCCGGATCTTTCATCAGAATTGCACTGTTAGCCACCACACTGCACCATGAAGTATAACATAGGAAGTTGTTGGGATAGAAGAATGGTCCGCCTGTCCCCATAAACCACCAACAAGGCCACACTTTTCACCTGCTGTCATAGCTGTGCCTCTTGACTGTGACAACTATCATACATTTTCACAGGTTTGGACATCAGGACAGTATGTTGCTATCAAAAGCACAATTGTTCTTTAGAACCAGTCAGTCGTTCTGGAAACATTTGGGTTAGGGGCCCATTTCAGGCTGTGGATATACTGTACTTAGTTTCCTTCAAAAAGTCCTTCCAAATGGCTAGCCTTAACACAGAAATACATCTGTAACATTAATAGCAGGAGAAGTGTTACATGGTCACTCTTTTATTTCAGTTTATTTCTGCTTAATTCAAGATGTGCAGGAGACATGCATTTAAACACGTGTACTTGGTACTAAGTGCCTGCCTGGAGAGCAGAGGGCCAGACCAGTACCAGGACATGATACCCAGTGTCCTGTTAAAATGAGAACTGTGGCCAAAAAGGAAAATGTTTGCTGCCATGAGACCTTTTGGAGATGACCCGTGAGCTGTGACTTTGGATGAACATGTGTCAGACTGGACTGTATTATGACACAATGCCGCTTGTGTTCCTGACATGAGCAATGCTGAAGAAAGGTCTCCCCAAGAAGCATGAGGGAAAAACCTGACCAGCTGCCTGACTCCATTTTAACATGTGTCCAAGCTGAAAAGCCTGAGCAGCCTCCATGTGGCCAAAAAGCTCTCACAAACTACTCTGCATCCCCCCCCCCACTGTGGTGGTCCTGACAGAAGACAAATACCTTGCTACCTGAGATGACTCCACCCAGCCTTTGCTTTTGTCTCTTTTAAGTACCGACCATCAAGCCAGATCGCCTCACCATCCTCCCAAAAGGCTCCACGTACGCACATTCTAGCAAACTATACGCTAACAGCAACTGTCTGGCTCCCAAGGAGGCCCAATCCACAATGAATCCAGGGTCAATGAAGCCATCTGCCCTCTTCCCTGCCCCCTCACCCTACCCTGTCTCCTCCCACAGTTCTACCTCCTTTTGCAGCATAAGACCCCAAGAACTCCTCCCCTGTGTGTAGGCTTAAAACGCAGGCTGCCAGCATGCCAGCCTCTCTCTTCTTTCTTACACAGGCACAAGGGTGAGCCCTTGGCTTCTCTCTCTGCTTCCCTCCATTTTCCCCCTTCCCTCCCCCCCCCTTGACTTGACTTCGCTCTCAGTCATCCTACAGACTGCTAGTTCTGAACTGCAGTTCATACCCAATTTGTTTCTTCCTCCTTTTTCATTCACTGTTGTGCCAGAATTACAGCATTTGCAGCATCAGAGGTGAATTCTCCAGGAAGGTGATTATAACCTAAGTAAAACCAGAACCTGATATCTCTCTGCTCTATCTAAGTTTCTTAGTTCTCTGTATTGAATTGTATTTTGTATGAATCTGCCTGAATTATTTAGTAAATATTGGAAAGCAACCACGTGTGTTCTCAATATTATTTAAAACGGAATTCTGTGAAGCTGGACTCTGGTATAGCTGGTCTAAAGGTCCCTGTCTAATACCAAATTGCCATATTTAAGCTATTCCCCTAATTTCAAGGGCAATTTTGGTAACAGACAATTAGAACAAATTGGCTTTTAACAAATGTAAATATAGGGTGACCCACTGGGGTTGTTTGTTTTAATCGTTTTAACTATTTGTTTTTAATTATTTTAATGTATATATGTATTTTTATGTTTTTATTGTAAGCCGCCTTGAGTGCCCTTGCTGGGAGAAAGGCGGGGTATACATTCTTTAAATAAAATAAATAAATAAATAAATAAATAAATAAATAGAAGGACTGCTGGCAAGAAGTCACAGATCCACAGGTCAGGAAGGCCACATTTCTGATCTCTGTGCACTAGCAAAATAGCTGGCGCATGTCCGAGTAGACTTAGGGCGCAATCCTGACTAAGGATCCGGCCGGCGGACCAGAGCCACCTGCCGGATCCTGTGCATGGGCTGCCCGTCGACCGGCAGGCTGGAGGTCTACTCAGGGAAGGGGACCCAGGGAAGGGGACAATTGAGCAGCAGAGGCTTGCAAATGTTTCTTTATCTGGAGGACACCTCTGGGACTGCCCCGCACAGGATGCAACACATGCTCTGGTGGCATGGCTACAACTGCATGGGTGTTTAGATAGGATTGGGTTGTTAGTTACAATTGAGTGTGTTGGTACAGCGAGCCCCAATTTGAATGCCTGTTTTTATTCTTGAGCATTTTTAGTAAACCTTGGTGCACCTTAACAGTTGCCTCAGTCACCGTTCACTACCAAATTACATAAACGTGCCATTAGCTTTGACACAGACTCCCTGCACACAGTTGCACATGTGATGTGTGCTTCAGAAAAGCACTGCTGGTATAACAGAAGGCAAATTTTTCTTTCCCATTTTTTTTGCCTGTCCGTGCCACAAATCAAGTTCTGTTCCTTAGATCAGTGGTCTTCAACCTTTTATGTGCCATGACCCTAACAAACAAACAAACAAACAAACAAAGTATGAGGCTGGGGACCCAACATTGATGTCACCACCCTCCCGGGACCCAATCCACCCACCCACCACCCCGGCACCGCAGTCTCATCCTGCCAAGCTCGTCTGGCCTGCACCACCAGCAGCGGGGTCATTCTGGAACAGGAGAGCCGTGTCACAGTTCTCCACTGCCTCCCCAACAAACCAAAAGAGGGAGGTGGAGAAGGGGGATCAAATCCCTGTGGAAGCTCCCCAGCAGGTTCCCCACCCACCCCAGCAGCCATTTTGGTTTCCATAAGTTGCCATGACCCCACAAATGGCTTCGCGACCCCATTAGGGTCCCTACCCCAAAGTTGAAGAAAGTGCCTTAGATAATAACAATAATATTCAAAATGCTACACAATAGGAAGCACTATAGTCTATATTAATTCAAGACTTGAGCCAATTGCAGGCACACATGTCTGTCATACAAAAGAAACACATCAGGAAGAAATCTAGTCTAGGACCTCTTTTACATTCATCTTTCTATGTGCAAGGAATTTCTTTGATGAGCAGCTGCCTACAGTTTGAGGCACTACAGCTCACACAGGTTTACTCTGTCACTGAGAATCAGGCCCTCGTTGATCAATAAAATGCCTCTCAGCTTCAGAGGCGTCGCTCCGGTAGGGGCGGGGCTGTAAGTTTTGCTCAGTCGGAGTCCCGTTTACCGAACGAGCAGGAGGTGGCCCTGCCCCCTCACTGTCGGAGCCATTCCCCTGCGGAGAAAGCAGCAGACAAGAGACCCTGCCTGCTGCTTTCTCTGCACGGGAATGGCTCAGACAGTGAGGGGGCGGGCCGCCTCCTGCTCGCTCGGTAAATGGGACTAGGATGGAGCAAAACTTACAGCCCCGCCCCTACCGGAGCGACGCCTCTGCTCAGCTTTTGGAAATGGGTCACTTTGTTTGTGCCAAAGTTCCTTTGAAATTATTTCAGGCATTTAATTTTTATCTGTCAGACCTGACCTCTGAGCATTTTTTGTCAGTTGGCTTTCCACAGTGCCAATGATGATGATGATGATGATGATGATGATGATGATGATGATGATGATGATGATGATACTGGTAGATACAGTGTTGAGCAAGTTGCTTTGTCATAATCTCTTCCTACCTTCCACATCCACAAACAGACTTCCTCCAGAGTCCTCGAGGAAGCTCACCTGCAGGTGCGGAAGACAGTAAAGGCAGCGACGGAACAATGATCTCAGCCAAGAGAGCTAGTGACTGGGCAGGGCCTCAGGAGCTGGCCATGGGCTTTTGAAGGCCCTGGGTCCCCAGCCAGTGGCCAGATTGGCTGATCTGATGCTGGGCCTGATGATAACCATCTCCAGATATCCATAGGACTGGATCCACAAGGAAATGCAATGAGAGCTCACTTCAGACTAGCCTGGAAATAAACCAAATTCTTCCTTCTCTGCCAATTGGGCAAAGGCGTTGCTCCGGTAGGGGCGGGGCTGTAAGTTTCGCTCCATCCTAGTCCCATTTACCGAGCGAGCAGGAGGCGGCCCGCCCCCTCACTGTCTGAGCCATTCCCGTGCGGAGAAAGCAGCAGGCAGGGTCTCTTGTCTGCTGCTTTCTCCGCAGGGGAATGGCTCCGACAGTGAGGGGGCAGGGCCACCTCCTGCTCACTCAGTAAATGGGACTAGAATGGAGCAAAACTTACGGCACTGCCCCTACCGGAGCGACGCCTCTACAATTGGGATGAACTCAGGTCATCTGCAAGGTCAACTCAAAGTGATTTGGAAAGTGATTCACCCTGCCCTGTCAGCTCCATAAAGGTAAAGGTAGAGGTATCCCCTGACAATTAAGTCCAGTCATGTCCGACTCTAGGGTGTGGTGCTCATCTCCATTTCAAAGCCGAAGAGCCAGCGTTGTCCGAAGACGCCTCCGTGGTCATGTGGCCGGCATGACTCTCCTTGCCGCAGCGCGTAGCATGCGGCTGGAACACGGAGCGCTGTTTACCTTCCTGCAAGTGGTACCTATTTATCTACTCGCATTGACATGCTTTGGAACTGCTAGGTTGGCAGGAGCTGGCCAAGCAACGAGCGCTCACCCCGTCGCAGGAATCGAACTGCCGACCTTTCGATCGACAGCTTATGGTTCAGCTGTTTAACCCGCTGTGCCAGCTCCATACCCTTTACTTATTGGCTTTTTTGGGGGGAGATGGGGAAGATGGGGGGAGAAACAGCGTCAGTGACTCTATATAGGAAGGTTGGAGTCTTTCTTTTTCTTTCCTTTCTGTCACCCTCCCTTGCTGCTCTGATGCCCTACTGAGCTGTACACCAAGCAAAAGCTCTTGGGATCTTAGAACCTTCCCAGGAGCTGCTGCAATGCTGAGACCGGTAAGTGGGGTTGAAAATGTTCTTGTTCTGAAATAGTTAACATTAGAAAACTGCAGGAAAAATGAGGAGGAAAAATACACAGAGTGCTCAGAGAAAATTAGCAAAATCACTTCCCATAACACACTTTTATAAAGGACCACATATTCAGATAAGGTACAGCGAGCAACAGAAATTGCAGTTTTTGTATGGAAATAGTTCAAGGATACTTCAGCATCGACTAATGCTTAGCTGCCTCATTCATTTGCATCAGAATCCTCACATTATATGTTTTTGTATTAAAATGGGGGAACAAAACTCAAGGAGAATGTTCATGGAAATGAAACCACTTAGAAGGAACAAGTGTTCAGAACGTAATCTATGAACATCTCTTCCAAAATCCAGTGACTTCTCATCATACTCTTTCACCTTAAAAGCCCCTCGTTCAAGATGCAGGCTTTGATGAACAGTGGGAACACCCAATGGACAATGAAAGTGGGTGAGTTAAGGAGAACTAGGAAGCTGAGTAAGAGGAAGCTCCATTTCTATGAAGTAACTCTTGATGCAGGGAACCACTGCGTGTATGTGACAAAAGGAGAGGGAAGCAAAGAGGAAGTCCCAACTGATAAGGAGATTCCCAGGCGGAAAGCAGAGTGCTTGGACCAGGTCTCTGGAGGTTCTGGGACAAAGTAGAGTATGAGAGCCCCAGGCAGTGGCATAGCTAGCTATGTGGTACCTGGGGCCCTCCTCCGTGTGACACCCCCAGAAGTGATGTCAACACCCCCTACCCCACCCCACCCCCCACACACCGCTGTTTAAAAAAATGAAGGTTTTTTTAATGGAGCTGGAGAGTGGAGGCGGAGGCAAAAAAGGTATGTGGCCACTCGCGGCCCCTTTCCTCTGCTGCATCCTGGTTTCCCCCTGCCTCGGCCCCCCTCCTGGTCACCCCCACAGCCCAAGTCCCCACCAGTCACCCCCAACCCCTTAACTCTAAATTATCTCTTTAACAGCGCAATTCAACTTAACGTTTTTGCCGGTGTAATCATTGGCCCAGCGAGAACGGGAGGCCCCAGAACAGAAAAGGGATTCAAATCCCCTTTGAATTCCTCATTTGGAGGGGATTTGAATCCCTTTTCCATTCTGGGGCCTCCCGTTCTCGCTGGGCTGATGGTTACACTGGCAAAAAAGTTAAGTCGGATTGCGCTGTAAGTCTTTAAAACCCAGCTGGGCTGGGTTATGAAGATTTTAAGAGATGCCAATTGGCGCTATACAATTGTATAGTGCCAGTCAGCTGTTTGGCGCTAGATTAGCATCTTTTTAAAACCCAGTCAGGCTTAAAAGTTTCCCGCCACCACAGCATTTTTGTTGTCCCCCCCCCAGCTGGGAGGCCTGTCACCCTGAGGTGGTCCGCCCCACTGACCCCTAGCTATGCCACTGACCCCAGGATACCCATGCCCACACCATGATGGTACACTGATCAGTACTGCTGTTACAACTATTAAGGGTTCAGGAGTCAGTCTTATGTAGTGGGTCCTCTGATAGATTTGCTCCCTTGGCTAGCCAACCTCTGACCCCACTAGTCAAGATTTCCAAGCTGTAAAAAAAAGCTGTAAATTCCAGCTATCTCAGTAATCACACCTTCAAAATTGACCGAAAATGCATACAAGAGAAGAAGATGGATTAGGGATATTCCACTCATATTAATCAGAATTATCCCCAAAATGTCAACTTAATAGAAAAAGGCGTTAGCAAAATCAATCTTTGCCTTCCATGGTCCAATTAAGATTATTAATTAACAAGATGAAACTCAATAAAAATAATCAAGACATGCAAGTTGGATTTAGCACTGCCAATCCCCATCTTAAAGTTCCAGGCACCCGACCAGTTCCTTCCGTTAGACTGGGGAAGGTCTTCCCGTAGGACTCTGATGGTCACCTATTGGGAGTCATAAACCTGATATAAATTCTGTGTCTTGGTCTGATGCTTGAAAGATGGAATCCTGAACTGACGTTCATATACATGCTCCAAAGAAAATCTATTCTGAGATGTTTGAAGGTATGCATATCACAGCCAATATATTGATAAATAAATGGGGGAAAGGACATTTCCTCTGAATGAATGTTTTAATATGCTGTGGCACGTAGCGAAAATGATCAGGCTCACCAATTTCATAGAAATGAGGCAGACATTTAATGGGATCTATTTTATTTCCTATGGAACCCTTTCTGGATGGAGAAACATAATTAAAATAATTTTATTTACATTTATTGTGATCTGTCAGTCTGCTTTTCTTATACGTGCCCTAATGTTTTTGTAATTTTAGAATATTTTGAGTAAAACATGACAACTGGATAGGGGAAAACTCACAATTCTTGGACATAGTGCCAATCTGGCTGACGTCTCATTGCAAAATGTGGATGGATTTCAATGGAGTCAGAATTGTTGTTGTTGTTGTTCAGTCGTTAAGTCATGTCCGACCCTTCGTGATCCCATGAACCATATCCCGCCAGGCGTTCCTGTCCTCCACTATCGTCCTGAGTTCGCTCATTTTCATGTTTGTTGCATTGGTGATGCTGTCTAACCATCTCATCCTTTGCCTTCCCCTTCTCCTTTTGCCTTCAAACTTTCCCAGCATCAGAGTCTTCTCCAGAGACTCCTCTCTTCGCATTAGGTGGCCAAAATATTTGAGTTTCAGCTTTAGTACCTGTCCTTCCAGGGAACAGTCAGGGTTGATTTCATTTAGGATTGACTGATTTGATCTCCTAGCAGTCCAAGGGACTCTCAGGAGTCTTCTCCAGCACCACAGTTCAAAAGCATCTATTCTTCGGCGCTCAGCCTTCCTTATGGTCCAACTCTCGCAACCATACATTGCTACTGGGAACACCATCGCCCTGACTATACGAACTTTTGTTGGCATGGTGATATCTCTGCTTTTTATTATGCTATCTAAATTTGCCATAGCTTTCCTTCCAAGCAGTAAGTGTCTTTTAATTTCATGGCTGCTGTCTCTGTCTGCAGTGATCTTGGAGCCCAGAAAAGTAAAATCTGTTACTGCTTCCATTTCTGCCCCTTCTATTTGCCAGGAATTGATGGGACCAGATGCCATGATCTTAGTTTTATTAATGTTGAGTTTCAAGCCAACCTTTGCACTCTCCTCTTTCACCCTCATCACGAGGCTCTTTAGTTCTTCTTCACTTTCTGCCATTAGGGTGGTATCGTCTGCATATCTGAGGTTGTTGATATTTCTCCCGGCAATCTTGATTCCGGCTTGCGATTCATTCAGCCCTGCATTTCTCATAATGTACTCTGCATATAAGTTAAATAGGCAGGGTGACAATATACAGCCTTGCCGTACTCCCTTCCCAATTTTGAACCAGTCGGTTGTTCCATGGCCGGTTCAAACTGTTGCTTCTTGACCCGCATACAGGTTTCTCAGGAGACAGGTAAGGTGGTCTGGTACCCTCATCTCTTTAATAATTTGCCACAGTTTGTTGTGATCCACACAATCAAAGGCTTTTGCGTAGTCAATGAAGCAGAAGTAGGTGTTTTTTGGAACTCTCGTGCTTTCTCCATGATCCAGCGCATGTTGGCAATTTGATCTCTAGTTCCTCTGCCTCTTCGAAACCCAGCTTGTACGTCTGGTAGTTGTCGGTCCACATACTGCTGAAGCCGAGCTTGTAGGATTTTGAGCATAACCTTGCTAGCATGTGAAATGAGTGCAATTGTAAAGTAGTTTGAACACTCTTTGGCACTGCCCTTCTTTGGAATTGGAACGTAAACTGACCTTTTCCAATCCTTTGGCCACTGCTGAGTTTTCCAAATTTGTTGGCATATTGAGTGCAGCACTTTCACAGCATCATCATTTAGGATTTTAAGTAGCTCAGCTGGGATATTATCATCTCCACTAGCTTTGTTGTTAGTAATGCTACCTAAGGCCCACTTAACTTCACTCTCTAGGATGTCCGGCTCTGGGTCAGTGACCACACCAGCGTGGTCATCAGGAACATTCAGAACTTTCTTGTATAGTTCTTCTGTGTATTCTTGCCATCTCTTCTTAATCTCGTCTGCTTCTGTTAGGTCTCTGCCTTTTTTGTCCTTTATCATGCCCATCTTTGCACAAAACGTTCCTTTGATATCTCCAATTTTCTTGAAGAGATCTCTAGTCCTCCCCATTCTGTTGTTTTCCTCGATTTCTTTGCATTGTTCATTTAAGAAGGTCTTCTTATCTCTCCTTGCTATTCTCTGGAAATCTGCATTCAGTTGTTTATATCTTTCCCTTTCACCCTTGCTGGGTGATACGTTACCCCAAAACAAATACATTAGCAAGGCATGAGCTTTGAATTACTGCATTGGGTGATACAGAAAAGCTTCTGATGCACTGAAACGGAACACTTTGGGTAGGTGAATAAGCACAGAGAAAAGTGGGGGGAGGATGGAGGATCAAACGTATATTGGAGATTCTCTGTGGACCATTCTCTGTGGCCATTGAAAGCAGAATTAATTTTGTTTCTTTTGTGAAGCAAATGCATTTAGGAGGCAGCTTCAAAGCTACACAATTAGGGAGAAAAGTAATCATTAGAGAGACCTGCTAAGAGGATGTCTTGCTAAAATATGGTTCAGCAGGGACTGATACATTTGGAGATTACACTTGAAAGGAAGGATGGGCATAGGAAAAGTGTGGCATATTCCATTTGTATTTTTAGAGGATGGTCATCTCTGAAGCTCTGTGAAGCCCTGGCAGTACTATTTCATTGTACACACAAACTCCGTAGAACAAACCGCCAAGCCATGTGAAGGCATGTTTATAAGACAATGGCAAGCAGCTTCAATAATACTCTCGACTGTGTAAACGTTCATAGGCTGAGAGATTTTGATCTAGAGAACCATTTACGGTAATTTTCTTCTTCTTCTTCTTCTTCTTCTTCTTCTTCTTCTTCTTCTTCTTCTTCTTCTTCTTCTTCTTCTTCTTCTTCTTCTTCTTCTTCCTTTCATCAGTTGCAAGATGCTTCAGTCACATTGCATCCAGTATTAGGTTCCCTGCTGACTCTTCAATCATGGGTCGGCTATCAGCTTTCACTTAAATTACCATTTAATCATAAAATGCTACTGAAATGTGTAAATGCATAGAGTGATGCATGCTCCAAAATGCAATGAGGTGAAGCAGTGAAGACATGATATGTTCAATCAAGTAGCAGGGGACAGAGAGACAGACCATATCTGAGAGTGCCAAAAAATAGAGCACATGTAACAAGAGAACCAGATGGTTAGCTGCTAAAGCAGGACTCCATAAATAGAGACGTAATTATCATCACGTCTGGTTTCACCCTTTAGAGAGCTAGGGTGCATGCTTTATGAGATTACAGGTTGGCCCTCATTTGCCTGCAAGTGAACTCCGAATCGTAGCCTTCATAACTATGTATTAGTTCTTTGTAGAACTTTGTGAATTTGTGGAAGAGAACAAAATTACCCCAATGAAAAAACTAGTGTCCTCAAGGTTAAAAAAAAAAAAGTTTTAAAATATCCTCATGGGAATTAGCCCAATTAATGCTCTTCTCAGAGTCTGTAGTCATCAAATGAATCACTTAACCTGGAAATGGTCCTCGATTTGAGCAGCTCTGTTGATTTTTATCAGCGCTTTGAGAACGCCATGGTGTCAAAGGCATGAGCTCTGACTTATAGCTTGATTACAGTTCAGGTAATTCACAGTATTTAGATTAAAGTTTATTAGCATCCCTTTAACCAAGGGGACTCAATTGGCTTATCAGAAGGTTAATGTGATTCTGAATTGGATTTTCAGTCTTGTAATGACTAGAGGCCTTTACATTTGGTTAGGTTTCCAGTGATCTTCTTCTGATCAAAATCAAGTGCCTCTTCTCAAACCCACGTTCTGTTTGATCTGTCTCTTATTTTGACACAGGCAATCATACTTCCTTTTTTTTTTCTCTTGACCCTGAGTCTTCTGAAACATTCCCACCTCCTGGTTTCCCAGAAACTGGTCTATTAACATAGCTGGAAACTACAACTGGTGCCAGGATGCAAGTTGGGCCATTTCTGATGGAAGTTGCCACTCCTTTGTTATGCTATCTACATTATCTCCCTATTTGTTTCGAGGCAGCAATGCAAGATGCTGGCTATTACTCTGAAAGCCTTAAATAGTCTGGGCCCAAGACACATTGAGGACCACTCAGTCCAACAAGATTCTGCCGGCCTATCCCGTTCTTTGGAGGAGGCTGCTTCATGTGCCAATGCCTATTGAAGCTCAGTTGGTGAGCCTGTGGGATAGGACTTTCTCCACGGCAGTACCCAGACTCTGGAACTTCTCCCCCTTACCAGGTCATGCAGCCCCATTGGTCCTTGCCTTCAGACCCAACTATTTTTCTGTGTCGTTCTGGTATCCTGAATTGGGAGTTTCTGTGGCTGCGACGGTAGCCTGACAGGTTTTCATTGCATTATTTTCTTATCTGTGTGACTTTTACTGTGTTGTTTTACATGGATGTTGTTAGCTTCTTTGAGGCTGTATGGAAATGCAGAATGCAAATTCAAAAATGAAAACATCGTCATCAACAGCTCCATGATAAGTCCCCACCCAACCCCTACCCAGCCCTATCAGCAGAACTCACTGGGTATCACATAGGGAGTTTCCATATCCCATTGCTGACCCCCCATTGATGTGAATCATGGGTGGCAAAATCATTATCAATGGCCACTCATCCAGTGGGTTTTGCTTTATGATAAAGCTGGGGCATGTCTGTGTCTGGGAAATTTGCCATAGGAATGCTGATGATGATGGTGAAAGTCCTGTATAGACCAGCTCCAAGTCTCTTGGTGATTTCACCTTTTGATCTTTTACCGTTCCCATAATTGTCTAATGGGATGTACTCTTTTCACTATAGCTCTGTACAGTCTACTGAGGTCTCACATTTAACATGAAAAAGAGAGAAGATTCAGTGTTCCGCCTAACCCTTTCTCTTCCTGTACAATTTGTGTTCCTGCTGGAGACACTGGAATACCAGAAGCTCTATCTCAGGATAGAATTAATTTCAAATGAGGTATAGAGCATAACAGTCAGTAAAAACAGTATACAGTATACTGACAGTAAACAGTATACTGTAAAACAGTAAACTGTATACTGACGTATACAGTCAGTAAAAACAAGACCTGGAGCTGACTGTGGCTCAGATCATGAGCTTCTTATTGCAAAATTCAGGCTTAAATTGAAGAATGTAGGGAACACCACTAGACCAGTCAGATATGACCTAAATCATATCCCTTATCAGTATACAGTGGAGGTGAACAATAGATTTAGGGCATTAGATCTGGTAGACAGAGTGCTTGAAGAACTATGGACGGAGGTTCGTAACATTGTACAGGAGGCAGCAAATAAAACCATCCCAAAGAAAAAGAAATGCAAAAAGGCAAAGTGGCTGTCAGATGAGGCTTTACAAATAGCTGTGGAAAGAAGGAATGCGAAAAGCAAGGGTGAAAGGGAAAGATACAACCAACTGAATGCAGATTTCCAGAGAATAGCAAGGAGAGATAAGAAGACCTTCTTAAATGAACAATGCAAAGAAATCGAGGAAAACAACAGAATGGGGAGGACTAGAGATCTCTTCAAGAAAATTGGAGATATCAAGGGAACGTTTTGTGCAAAGATGGGCATGATAAAGGACAAAAAGGCAGGGACTTGACAGAAGCAGAAGAGATTAAGAAGAGATGGCAAGAATACACAGAAGAACTATACAAGAAAGTTCTGAATGTTCCTGATGACCATGCTGGTGTGGTCACTGACCCAGAGCTAGACATCCTAGAGAGTGAAGTCAAGTGGGCCTTAGGTAGCATTACTAACAACAAAGCTAGCGGAGATTATAATATCCCATCTGAGCTACTTAAAATCCTAAATGATGCTGCTGTGAAAGTGCTGCACTCAATATGCCAACAAATTTGGAAAACTCAGCAGTGGCCAAAGGATTGGAAAAGGTCAGTTTACATTCCAATTCCAAAGAAGGGCAGTGCCAAAGAGTGTTCAAACTATCGCACAATTGCACTCATTTCACATGCTAGCAAGGTTATGCTCAAAATCCTACAAGCTAGGCTTCAGCAGTACGTGGACCGAGAACTACCGGAAGTACAAGCTGGGTTTTGAAGAGGCAGAGGAACTAGAGATCAAATTGCCAACATGCGCTGGATCATGGAGAAAGCACGAGAGTTCCAAAAAACCACCTACTTCTGCTTCATTGACTACGCAAAAGCCTTTGATTGTGTGGATCACAACAAACTGTGGCAAATTCTTAAAGAGATGGGGGTACCAGACCACCTTACCTGTCTCCTGAGAAACCTGTATGCGGGTCAAGAAGCAACAGTTCGAACCGGCCATGGAACAACTGATTGGTTCAAAATTGGGAAGTGAGTATGGCAAGGCTGTATATCATCACCGTGCTTATTTAACTTATATGCAGAGTACATTATGAGAAATGCAGGGCTGAATGAATCACAAGCCGGAATCAAGATTGCCGGGAGAAATATCAACAACCTCAGATATGCAGATGATACCACCCTAATGGCAGAAAGTGAAGAAGAACTAAAGAGCCTCTTGATGAGAGTGAAAGAGGAGAGTGCAAAAGTTGGCTTGAAACTCAACATTAATAAAACTAAGATCATGGCATCTGGTCCCATCAATTCCTGGCAAATAGAAGGGGCAGAAATGGAAGCAGTAACAGATTTTACTTTTTTGGGTTGCTTGGGTTCCAAGCAGTAACAGATTTTACTTTTTTTGGGATCACTGCAGACGGAGACAGCAGCCATGAAATTAAAAGACACTTACTCCTTGGAAGGAAAGCTATGGCAAATTTAGATAGCATAATAAAAAACAGAGATATCACCATGCCAACAAAAGTTCGTATAGTCAGGGCGATGGTGTTCCCAGTAGCAATGTATGGTTGCGAGAGTTGGACCATAAGGAAGGCTGAGCGCCGAAGAATAGATGCTTTTGAACTGTGGTGCTGGAGAAGACTCCTGAGAGTCCCTTGGACTGCTAGGAGATCAAATCAGTCAATCCTAAATGAAATCAACCCTGACTGTTCCCTGGAAGGACAGGTACTAAGGCTGAAACTCAAATATTTTGGCCACCTAATGCGAAGAGAGGACTCTCTGGAGAAGACTCTGATGCTGGGAAAGATTGAAGGCAACAGGAGAAGGGGAAGGCAAAGGATGAGATTTATTTATTTATTTATTTATTTACACTATTTTTACCCCGCCTTTCTCCCCGAAGGGACCCAAGGCGGCTTACAACATGGGATACAAATAATCACATTTAAAACAGTAAAAAACAATCCACAAAAGCTGGTAAAAACATCATCTAAAATTAATAAAAACACATCAAATTACAATTAAAACAGAAGCATAATAAGCATTAAAAAGCAGCAGCACCCCACCTGTGCAGGATGTAAAAAAAGGCAAGGACTCAGAAGGCCTCCTTAAACAGGAAAGTTTTCAGGCCTCGCCGGAAGGTCTCCAGGGAGGGAGCAGTGCGTAAATCAAGAGGGAGGGAATTCCATAGGGTTGGTGCCACTACTGAGAAGGCCCTATTTCTGGCCGCCGCCCCTCGCACCTCCCTGGGCGACGGTACCCTCAAAAGGGCCTTCTCTGATGACCTAAGGAGACGAGCCGGAATATATGGAAGTAGGCGGTCTCTCAGATATCCTGGCCCCAGGCCGTATAGGGCTTTAAAGGTCAAAACCAGCACCTTGAATTGGGCCCGGAAACGAATTGGCAGCCAGTGCAGCCGCTAAAGAAGCGGCCCGATAGAGTCGAACCGCCTACCCCCAGTAACCACACGGGCCGCCTCATTCTGCACTAATTGCAGTTTCTGAACCGTCTTCAAGGGCAGCCCCACGTAGAGCGCGTTACAATAATCTAATCGTGATGTCACCGTGGCATGGATCACCGTGGTCAAGTCTGCACGATCCAAGTACGGTCGCAGCTGGCGCACCAGCCGAAGCTGGGCAAAGGCCCCCCTGGCCACAGCCGCCACCTGGGAATCCAAGAGCAGCTGCGGATCCAGGCGGACCCCCAAGCTGCGGACCTGCTCCTTTAGAGGGAGTGCATCCCCCTTCAGAGCAGGACGATACTCTAGCACCTGCATCGTGGATTTCCGGACCAGGAGAACCTCTGTCTTGTCCGGGTTTAGTTTCAGCTTATTAGCCCTCATCCAGGTCCCCACTGCCTCCAGGCAGCGCTCCAGAACCTCAACAGCCACCCTGGAATCAGGTGGAAAGGAGAGATGGAGCTGGGTGTCATCAGCATATTGATAGCACCCCACTCCAAATCCCCGGATGACCTCTCCCAGCGGTTTCATGTAGATGTTAAATAGCATGGGGGACAAGATGGAACCCTGTGGCACCCCACACCTCAAGGGCCAGGGTGCCGAACAGGCGTCCCCCAGCACCACCATCTGGGACCTATCTGCCAAGTAGGAGCGGAACCACCGCAGAACGGTGCCCCCGACCCCCAGCTCGGCCAATCGGCCCAGAAGGACACCATGGTCGATGGTGTCGAAAGCCGCTGAGAGGTCCAGCAGAACCAACGCACTCCCCCTGTCCAGTCCTCAGCGTAGATTATCCACCAAGGCGACCATGGCCGTTTCCGTCCCAAAGCCCGGCCTGAAACCAGATTGAAAGGGGTCTAGATAATCAGCTTCATCCAGGACCCTCTGGAGTTGAGACGCCACCACCCGCTCAATTACCTTGCCCAAAAACGGGAGGTTTGAAACTGGCCGGTAGTTGTCCATTACTGTGGAGTCAAGGGAGGGCTTCTTCAGAAGGGGTCGAACCACCGCCCGCCTCAAAGCAAGCGGCAGCACCCCCTCCGCCAACGAAGAGTTGACCACCCTCCCCGTCCACTCGGCCAGTCCCTCCCGGGCAGATCTAATTAGCCAAGCCGGGCAAGGGTCAAGCATGCAGGCAGCCGGCCTCACACTCCAAAGGAGCCTGTCCACATCCTCAGGCTGTACAAGCTGAAAAGAGTCCCACAACACTGCAAGCAGTGCCAAGGGGACATCCTCAGATATTGTCAATGAGGCATCCAAGTCATGGCGAATCCGATCGATTTTATCTGCAAAATGTTTAGCAAACATGTCACAGCGGGCCACCGTGTGTTCCTCCTGATCTATTGGGGCGGCCTGGTGGAGTAGGCCTCGCACCACACGGTACAGCTCCGCTGGACGATTGCTTGCAGACGCAATGGTAGCAGAGAAGAAATTTCTCTTCGCTGCTATCACCGCCACCGAGATGGTTAGACAGCATCACCGGTGCAACAAACATGAAAATAAGCGAACTCAGGAAGATAGTGGAGGACAGGAAGGCCTGGTGGGATATGGTTCATGGGATCACGAAGGGTCAGACACGACTTAACGACTGAACAACAACAACATAGAGCATAACGCTCTCTTTCACCAATGAATCAATAAATGGTGATGGCACAAGAATTAGTACATTAATAAACAAGGACAATTGTATCTTCACAGTCTGTGCACAGAGGAGGAGCCAGCCCATTTTGATGTGATCTAATCATAAAACATTTGATCTTTGATCAAAAGACCTTTGATCTTTGATCAAAGATAAAAGGTTTTTTTCCGGGGGGTTTCTTTTAAGGGATCTGGGTTGGGGCATTCTCGGAGGGGCACGGGAGCATGTTTGTGCTTTGCGTGTACTTACTTTGTCTCTGCGGGGTGCAGGCAGCATTTTCGGTGCGCAGGCAGCTTCCTCAGGGCGCTTGCAGGACGGGATACATTCAGGAAGCATGTTCTCCGTCCGTGCTGGAACTTCTGGCGCCGCCATCTTGGATGGGCGGGACTCTCTTGCTGGTCGGTCCTCCAAAGTCCTAGACCGGCCTGGAGTTCATTGCAGAGTCCCGCCCATCCAAGATGGCAGCGCCGGAAGTTCTGGCACGGACGGAGAACATGCTGCCTGCACCCCGCAGAGACAAGATAAGTACATGCAAAGTACACAATGCTCCAAAAATGCCCACAGCGCCCTTACAACTTAAAAAAAAACCACCCCGGTAAGGTAAAAAAAAAAAAAGCAACCCCCCCCAAAAAAACCGCCCCCCCCTTGGCGATGCCACTGTCTCTGCATCATAACCCAGGTCAGATGATGTAAGGCTACAATTTTCACGATTGAATGGATCTTGGGTAGACAAATAATGAAACACTTCTCTTGGTGTTCCTGCAGATATTGGTCCAAAACCTTAATTCCAAGTTCATGTTTTATTCATGCTCCACATTTCTGAGTTCTGATTTTACCTAGGCAATATATGGGTTTCCTGTCTTTCCTTTTGTCCTGTCCTGATAGCAAGCCAAAATCCACAGAGCATGAGTTGACTGTGGTAGTGGTGGAGGGAATACAAGAGTTGACCCAGGTATAATAATAGTAAACAAGGTAGAATATAGGGTCAGACCAAAGCAGCAGGACCGTGAATAACAAGGGGTAGAGCCCTGCTCACTTATGTATTCTGTGAAGTGCAGCAGTTGACTGCAGCAATCAGCAGAAGAAATGTTGCTAATCAGCTGGAGAGTGGAACTACAGCAAATGATGTCATTGGCCATTGCTTGCTCCCAGCTGCAGACTTGATCCGGCTGATGGTAGGATAGAAAGAGAAGGAGGTAGAGGAACAATGGTGGGGAACAACAACAGGAGACGACCAAACAGGAAGGCAGAGATACACCAGGGAGACTAGGAAATTTAGGGGAGTCTGCCTGTCCGTGTGAGCCTAAAGCAGGCCTATGGGCATTCCTGGAAAGATGTGAAGCCTCCTGGGGCTGCTGATGTCAAGTCCCCAAGATGTTCCAAGCCCCGGTGACCAGCCAGGCCACTGCATTTTGCACTACCTACAGCTTCTGAACTGTCTTCAAGGGTAGCCCCATGTAGAGTGCATTACAGAAACACAAGAAACACAAATTCAAATCTCCCATGGGTGCACATAATTAATTATGTAGTTCTTTGCATATTACTCCATCTGTATACCTGCTTTTATTGTTAATATTTCTTTGACTCACTATTTCAAATAACGCTGGCAGATATCGCACTGATAGTCCCATTTTACAGATGGAGGCTGTAACTGAGGCAGAAGGACACTGAGTTGCTCAAAGCCCCCAAGGATCATTCTATGATACTGCTCAAAGCTCCACCCTTCAGGTATGAGGGATAACTACATGGTCAGCTTTTCCTATATGATTTCCCAGGTTCAGACTTCACAGCATAGAAAGCAACGACACAGAAATGGCAATCTCCTATGTAATGTCAGAATTGACCCTAGATTGGCTTCAGATCGTACTGAATGTGCCTCTCCTACTCATTTGGTTTTCATGCCCATCCTTTAATAGGAATGTATTTCACAGTGTTCTATCTTTGAAATTTATTTTTGTTCCATTTTGCTAAAACAATGAGCTTCTCTGTCAGAATGGGATATAATTTGGAATACAAATTATTTTTAATTTGTTTTTACAATAAGCACATTTATTTGAAAGAGCTGCATTCTTTAAAAAATTCTTTTACTTGGCAGAGAGGGAAAGAACTTATGGAAGAAACCAACTGAAACAGAGATCAACAGACAACACTGTGTGCGACACTGAAGAAAATTAGGATATTTGCAGGCAAGGGGAAAGTCCGTAAATAGCTCCAGGAAAAAAAAATATCACAAAAAGAGCAGAACCGTGTTCTAAAGTCCTGTTAAGAACTCCAAGGAGCAATACTCTACGTTAGGCTTCTTGATTTTATCACCAGCGTTTTCCTGTGAAGAAAAGTTCAAGAAAGAAAAATATAATTGAAGGAAGTCCCAAATCAGTACGCCTGCACTTACTTCACAGCAGCTCTTAGAAATCTGACTACAGCAGCATTCTAACTAATTAAACACCAAATAAAGAACTATTTCATCCAAATTGTTTTCTCTCCTGCTTGATGTAAACTACCGCCATGTCCAACTTTTGAACATCAAAATGAAAGAGTCACAACGAGATCCCATGTCTGATGGAATTATTGGCCCCCTGTTGAGAGAAGACACTTCACAAGCTGAGACATGGATGAGAGCTTCAGACTTCACAGATGCTCTCAGCTCGCCCCATGGTGAGCAATTTAATCAAGTGACCTTATCGTTATGGGTGGAGAAACAAGTGATTAACTGGTCTATTATTCATTGTGTTGCCATGGTTCTGAAAGTTCAAAGGCAGTTACTAGGAAAAATGTGAGTTACTCCTTGACCGTCAGACCCATTGTTGTACATTCACACATTGTCGTACATGTGCTGAGACCCTGACAGTGCACTCTGGTGCTTGAAATGGTAGTCCTTCAATTTGGGGTTTGTTTTGTTTTTATCATTATTTATTATTTATTGAATTTATACCCCGCTTTTTACCCACATAGGCGGGACCCAAAGCAGCTTACAATAAAAACAAATCATACGATACAAGTTTAATACATAGAAATCATAAAAAACAGTGAATATATAATATAAAACTCTTAAAAAACATTAATACAATCTAAAAAACAGAGAGGAATAAAAGCAACAGTAAAAAGCTCTTATGAGAGAGGACTGGACCTCTAAAATGTTAGGCTGGATGGTAACTTCAGAGGGCTTGTGTAAAAAGATGTTTTCAGGCCCCGCCGGAAGGCCTCTAAGGAGGGAGCAGTTCGTAAGTTTAGAGGGAGGGAATTCCATAAGGTCGGTGCCCCTACTGAGAAGGCCCTATTTCTTGTTGCCGCCCCTCTCACCTCTGAAGGCGACGGCACTTTTAGAAGGGCCTTCTCCAATTCTTGAGGGGGCGGGTTGGATTGTACGGAAGTAGGTCGTCTCTCAAATAACCTGGCCCCGACAGGGCTGGGAAATATGATTTTACTAATTATAAACTATATTATATTAGTTATAATATTAATTATAAACTATATTACTATATTATATTATATTAGTTATATCTCCCTTTTTCATGTTTTCGGTCCACTAAGAATACAGTAGTATGGGTCCCTTCGGTTTCCCCTATATTGGAGATCCACAGGCTTCAATATACAGTAGGATCAAACTTGGATCATCTAGCTCAATATTGTCTATCCTGACTGGAAGTGGATCTCTGTGGAGATTCATATATGTGTCTTTCCGAGCCCTGTCTGAAGAGGATCAGTGAACAGTGGGTTGGTAGGAAGACACGTATAACTTACAAACAGAAATGGAGAATCTCTTAAGTGCTGGCTATGGATTGCTGCTTTTTCAGAAAATTTTCCAGTTTAACTGATCAAGTGGATCTTACCAGTATGCAGGTGTGGTGGTAGCTGGGCTAATATGAAATATTGAAGAGATGCCCCACAGTAGGCTGCCCACTTGTCTTGAAATTGGGTCTGAGGGCACATAACTGAGGGCCACATGGCTGAAACTAGGCAGGTCTGGAAGGTGCCTGGATGGGTGGGTACTGGGGAATATTATAAATGTTGTTTTGTTCCATGATGGGAGAAAGGCAGGAACATGTGGTTCCTATGTGGTGTGTGCTTTCCTGTAAACGTTTTTATAGCTATTTTAAATTTTTTTAATCATGTTTTTTAAAATGTGTTTTAAAACTTTTTTTCTGGTTTTAAAACAGTTTTTAAAGGAACGTATATATTTTTTTTGGAATTTTATGACACATGGCTTTTATTCCTGTTTTTAAATCTAAGACTTTGTATATAAACGGAAGTATGAGCCATACAAGAACATTTTGAAAAAACTCTGTGCACAATCCATTTCCCCAAGCAGCCTGCTCTTCCCAGATTACTTTTGATCTGTCCACAAGTAGCCTGCATACATGGACTTGTGTGGGAAAAGGCTGCTGGATCTGCACATGGGAACATGGATGGGTCTCCCATATCAGGTAATGACTGTGCATGGGTTTGGTGGTATCAGAAATGCTCAGACCCCCACGTAGAAGCAGGCACACATGGGAGGCCGAACATGCGTACGGACCTTTTGCAACTGGCTCATGGCACACCTCAAAGGAAATCAGTACCCAGAACCATACACTCATGATATAACGATGTGTTAGGTAACATTTCCCAAAGGGAAAGGTCAAAGGAAAAGTGGACTACTGAGGAAGTATGAATTTCGCTCTCTTTTAGTTGATAAGAACATAAGAAGAGCCTTGCTGGATCAGGCCAAAGGCCCATCTCGTCCACCTTCCTGTATCTCACAGTGGCCCCACCAGATGCCTCTGAGACCACACAGCCACCAAGATAACCTGTTTCCTGTTGTCACTCCCTTGCACCTGGCACAGAGAAAACCCACTTCTAAAGCCAGGATGTTCCTACTCCAGAGTTCTTCTGATCTCTTGAGGCTACTCTTTAAATTTCGTTTTCCAGCATAATATCACTGGCAGCTTAGGCAGTGTTTGATTTGACTATTGCAAAAAGCTATTTTCCAAAGGCAGCCCAACCTACAACTCAAACTGCAGATTCCTGATAGCTAGAAAGTTGATGGCCTGTTTCTTTCCTTGTCCCTGAAGTTCTTGGCAAAGCTTCACTTCCATTGAGCATATGCTTGGACTTGTGATTATGAGATGGAGTACAAAATCAAAACTTAAAAATCAAATGAGATTCAAAAGGTAGAATGGAACAACAACAAAAAAAACCCACATTCTGAATTTTGCCCTTTTGTCAGATTTTGATTTTTTTTTCCTAAAAAGGCTTGGTTTCTGCCCTAATTTCTACATGAAAAATGAAAATTTGAATTACGTACAACTATGCTGTGCCAGGGATTTCGTCTTCAAATTCTATTTAAGTAATTCATCTGTAGTTCTGGTCGTCTGGAAACTGGAGATGCTTTTCAATGTGGATATTTTCTATCCATGCCAATATTTTGCAGTCCAATTAAAAGTCCAATTATGGACTCCTAATTGCACATATCTTTTTGGAGATTGGTGTCCTATAAATTGTATAAAATACTGAAGAATGCTGAAATACATAGTTAGTCTAAGTCACACAACACTATGCAATTTGGTATGCTTAGGATGCAGACTTACTGAATCTTTATGAGCCTTAATTTGCATGTACATTTTGAAATATTGTAACGAGGGGTAGACACCACCATGTTGGACAATGGACATGTAATAAATTTCCTGGACTTGTTTCTCTGTGGCAAGGGTTCAAGTCCCTGTGGAATCTGCCAGATGGAAGGAATGTTTTTGCTAGGGGATGGACTAGGATGAGTCACTTAGGGCAGGGGTTCTCAACCTGTGGTATGAGTACCCCTAGGGGTACGCGGACCAATGGCAGGGGGTACGCCAGAGCCTGCCCCTTATCAGCATCAATCAGTAGTTAATTACTTGTTAATTAGAACTTAAATGCAACCCCCCTGTCTGTCTGTCTGTCTGTCTGTCTGTCTCACTCACTCACACACACACACACACACACACACACACACACACACACACACACACACACACAGAGTTAAGACATTTTTCACATTTAAAATTGTTTTAGTACTTTTTTATTTAATGATTAATTAGCTAATTAATTAATTAATTGATTAATCCAATTAATTAGCAATTAATTAGCAGGGGGTACTTCAGAAAATTGGACCATTATAGGGGGTACCTGGCCCTCCAAAGGTTGAGAACCCCTGACTTAGGGGAACCTGAACAGGATTCAGGAAAAGCAGGCTGTTGGTGCAGACTGGGAGCCAAGTGAGTCAAGTTTGAACCCACCCAAAGGACTTGCCCTAACCAGCAAGTCATTTACCTTTTGTAGGACTGGCCAGACTGCTACTGCTTGGGGCCCGGACACCCACTCGCACCTCTCCTCCACCTCCAGCAACATCTCTGGCTGAGAGTCCCAACTCCAACCAAGTCGCCAGTGAAATTAAAAGTACCAAGCTGCAGGGACTTTCGAATGTGGCACCCACTCTGCTTCCAGTGCTGCTATTGGCCTCACGTCACCTGCCTTGTGTTTCAGTGCCTTGTGCAGAGTTGCCTGGGCCTAACTACTGGAATGCCCCAGCTGTTTGCTAAAAAAGTGGGAAAGTGGGGAGAGTGATGCCTGCCATGGATCTCAACATTGCCCATCATGGACACTTGTGCCCATATACGGACATTTTGCCATCCCGTGATCATAATGGAGATGGTACAAATACAATATTTTCGTTGTTGCAGTGTGAAAACACGGAACCATCCGGGATAGATACACAGCAGATTCAAGAACAGCACTGTAGATTTAGGTGAGACTGCTTATGTTTGAAAGACAATATTCAGAGTGAGTGGAATTGCAATGTTCAGCCTGAATTCTGCTAAGGCTACGTTTCGATGGCACGACTAGTTGCATCATAAACTGTTAATGTTCATGGTTTAAATGGCACATGGGTCACAGCATCACTGTTACTTAGTAACACTCTGCAACAGCATTAATGCAACCAAGTATTTAATTGTCTATTAGAAACCACAGAATTCCTCCTAAAGAGACACCTTGGCTTATTTAAACAGCAAGTCTCTCAGATGGATGGAGAAGGAAATCACTCGGAAAGGTTAATTTAGTTCCACATGGCAGGTAATTTTTTTTGGCTCCAGTAATCTGTGAGGATGGCTGATTAGGATGAATAGCTCTAATAATTTGTTCTCCTAGAAGGAAGATTAGCTACTTTGGAGGGATGGCTTCCAGGTTTTGTTTTCTGCCTGGATTGTTTTCTTTCTACAGCTTTGTAGGTGCTGGACAGAGAAAGAAGATTCATTCCTGTCTTTCTCTGGGTCCAATTTCTGCGTGATTAACAGAGATGCCAACTGGCCACTAAAAGTGATCTCTTTTAAGATAATGAAGAATGTGGCTAATCGTTGTGTAAGAGCAGATTAGACAAAAGCAAAGCAAGAGGAACAGCTGTTGCTTGGAGTTGGCTCATAGGTGAGGTTGGGGCTCTTTTGGCTGTGTTTTGTTTGTACTCAAGGGAAGCATCCATTGAAGTGAGCCATCAAAGGTGTGAGGCCATTGCTCACAGATTGGCAACAGCCTCCAGAGGCCTCCAGAGCTGCAAAATATGTAACTGACACCTCATGAAGTTGCTGTGGCTGAAATCCCCAAGTTAGCAACTTGCATGGAAAATTGGTTTGGATGACTGGATGGTTTCTATGAGTGAAAGTGTGCCTCGTTGCAATGCATGGGCCAGTTCTCAGTTACTAGCACTATCTCTTACAATTCAATCCTAAGGTGCCCTTACTCCACCGAAACTAGTGTTCCAGTGGCACAAGGTGCTTTACAGCAGTTGCAAACATGACCCATCATTGGGATTAGCCGGACTGTCGCTGCAAGCAGCGAGTGGTGGTGGCATGCCAGTGGATCAGTCACATCCCCCGGCACCGGTGAGTCAGTGCAGGGTGTGGGCGGGAAGAGGGCAGAATGGGAAGGGGAGGAATAGGGAGGAGATGAGGCACAATGTGGGGTGGAACAAGGGCTGGAAGGGGGGCAATATCAGTGGCAGTGGTGCCCCAGATATCCTATCCCCCTTCTGTGCCTCAATCTGCCTTCCCAGGTCCACTTGGACCTGTGCCAGTGAAATTGCTGATGCTGTTCTGGACCCGTTCTGGCACTGAAGGCTTTCCCCTAGGTAAGGGAACATTTGTAGAGAAATTGGAATTATGGGATTACCAGCCATATATAATACCAGGAATTTCTTCAGACAAATTGGTACGAGTATTAAAGTTTATTTCTTCAACAAATTTTATATGGCTGGTAATCCCATAATTCCGATTTCTCTACAAGTTATAACAAGCCATAAGAACCTCCATACTATGTTAAGGGAACATTTTTTCTCTTACCCAGAGGAGACCTCTGGGACTTTCCACCCCCCTTGCAGGATGCAGCATGCATTCCAGCTGTGTGGCTGCATCGGTTGGTGGAAGGATAGGATTGGGCCCTTAATTCTATATAGTGGGCCCCTTGTGCAGATGCTATTTTGAAACACTTATCAAACTCAGACTTATTTGGTCCTTGTGTTTTGACACCTCACGACTTAAGGAAAACACTAGGGTCAAAACTGGTACTCAGGTTCAGTAAATAACCCCCTGAACATCTCACTTCCACTGAATCTGCATAGTATTTGCAACACCCTCAGTGAAACCAGAAGACTGGTGGTGGTGGTGGTGGTGGTGGAGAAATAGGCCTTTTTGCTGCTCGCTGTGAAGTCTCCAGGGACATCTGCATTGCTCAGTGTGCACTCTCTCGTAGTCTTGCTAATACCAGTGTTTTCAAAATACACCATCACAGCTTTTTTTTTCATGCCAAGATCCCTCAGGAAGAAGTGTTTCATTGCACATCAAAAGCTTCCTGAAGTCTCATCCTAGGATACTGTTCCTCCTGCTCCTTTCTATGGTGGCCATCATGCCTTGTCATTGTTCTAAAAAAGAAGAAAACATGGAAGGAACTCAACTGAAACAGTATAAGGCTGAAATTCTATGCACACTTATCTGAGACGAGGTCCCATTCATAACATTGCACTATAAGTCACCTACAGGATGAGGTTGTTTATCTCACTTGAACACTCTCTATCCCAGATAACTGGAATTACTACACTACTTTCCATTGAGTCTCACAAAACAGCGCAAATGGTTCCATCACTATATCTAAATTAAGACAACTCTAATCTTATCTACCAACAACCAGTTACCAGCTCTTCAAATGTTCCATGGGGTCTGTTTATATACCAGATTAATGCTAGCAGAGCTGTGGAAAAGAACCAAACTCTTTCACAGTGGAGCTGAGTTACACAAAGCAATAAATGCTGCAAAATGAAACACAAGACATAACTGGTCTTAGCTGCTTAGGCAGCGTTACTTAAAATGACAGCACAGGAAGAGAAACTAATGAGAAGTCTAGTCAAAGCAGGAGAGAGCAATCCACAAGCCTTTAAACATGGAACTGAATAGGTAACCGCTCCCCCTACTGGTGGGGATGAACACATTTTTTATTCAAATGTAATTGTAAGGTGATCCACTGGTGTTTGTTTGTTTTAATTGTTGTAATTGTTTTAATTGTTTTAATGTTTTTAATTATTTTTATTCTATTTGTATATTTTAACATATTTTAATCTTGTAAGCTGCCATGATTGCCCTATCGGGAGAAAGAATGGGTATAAATTCTTTAAATATATAAATAAATATACCCACACTCACTGTTCTTGTACAGGTCTAGCTCACATGCCATCACTCTTCCAACAATTAAGTCTTGTTGGCTCTGTTATTAACATCTGTGGAGCCAACTGCCCGCTTGCCTGAAGAAGTTCGGAAAACTCCGAACAAAATGTAGCTAGTATTATGAACTTTTTATTGCCTGAAAATATGTTTTTTTCTGAACCGTGTTTTAATCAATAAAAAATTGTTTGAACATCATGACTTTTGAACCCATAACTGACATCCATTCCTCGTTAATCATGGCTGGCCATGAAAACCTCAGATCTTATTCATTAAATCTTGATTATCTGAACAGAGAGAAAAGGCTTCATGACATTGTGAGTGTCGTCTTTGGACAAAAATGATTCAAGCCTGCAGTACATTAATCATGTGAGCTGCCAAATGAGCCAGATGGGAGAATAAAGGAGTTCCTGAGTCATCAAATCAGCAGCAGCTTAAGTTACCTTTACAATTGGGAATTTAGATTTAGTCGAGTCAGAAGATCTCCATGAAGCTTTTAAATAAGAACCTTACTTGAAGGTTCATAAAAGTAGTGCCTGCATGAAGATTAGTAGGCAACACCAAATTACAGGGCCCTATCAGCCAAGCACACTTACAGTGCAAGCCACTCTACTCAGAAGTAAGCTCCATTGAATTCAATAGGACATCTTCCCTAGATAAGTGTGTATAGAATTGCCACCTGGAAGCCCAGTCCTAATTAAATGCTGCCTACAGGTTGCAGCAGCGCTAGCACAGGTTCCACTGCATCCTCTGGGTGGCTGGAGACCATGCCAGGGTGGAGAGGGAAGTAAAAGTATGTTTACTCCACTCTCACATGGTCCCCAATAGGTCTACTTGAACCTGTGCCAGTTATTTAGCTGGTGCAAGTTCAAGTAGAGCGAAGTGGTGTGTCAAAGATAAAACAGGGGTTAGGATATCGGCAGAGATCTCCCTGCTGCGACCCACCCTACCTACCCCGACACACCCTCCCGATTTGCAGAAGCGTCGCTCCGGTAGGGGCGGGGCTGTAAGTATCGCTGCGGTTACAGTCGCTTTACCGAGCGAGGAGGAGGCAGCCCCGCCCCCTCACTGTCCGAGCCATTCCCCTACGGAGAAAGCAGCAGGCCTGCTGCTTTCTCCGTAGGGGAATGGCTCGGACAGTGAGGGGGCGGGGCTGCCTCCTCCTCGCTCGGTAAAGCGACTGTAACCGCAGCGATACTTACAGCCCCGCCCCTACCGGAGCGACGCCTCTGCCGATTTGCCACTCCCACCCCGTTCTGCTACCTCCCTGCCCCGTTTTGCCTATCCCCCACCTCTACCAGTGGCTTACCTGTACCGATGGGCATGGTGGGGTCTGGCACTCTTCTTCCTCTTGTGGCAGTACACAGAAAATGGCTGCCAGTTCGCCCTTCCAGTACTGTAAATGGCTCCACGCCATTAGTCCACTTTCTACAAAGGCTAGTGTTATCAATTAATAATTATTCTATAGCAATTAGTTGTCATGATTGAGTTGCATATGTTAATTAAATGAAAACTATTTATATTTTTATTTACCCACTGCACAGGACTTTGGTTGAAGGATAAATAAAAATTTGCTGGGTCCCTGAAAAAAGAAAACAACAGACTAGTTCGGATATTCTGCTTCCTGTTTGCTTTCTTCTTGCCCCCCCTCATCTTTGCCTCTCAATTCCAGCTCTCTTGCTTCAGTTCCCACTGGCCATGGCCTCTTACTACTCCTTCTCACACAGCTGTCTTTTTCTTCACTGAACCTCTGCCTGTCCTTTCCCCCTTGTCTGCATCTCGATCCACCCCCGTATTCTTGCTCCTTCCCTGCCCGTCTTTGTCCTTCCTTCTCCCTTGCCTGCTTCCCCCTTCATCTTCTCCAGTCTCTCGTCCTCCTCCTCCCTGTCTGTCCCTTCTACCTCCCTTAAATCCCCTGTGCTCTCAAGGCCCCATCCCCTTTGGTTATGGAGGCCAACCAGGGTCCATTCCCCTGCGGCGCCTAATGATGATGTCACTGCTGGGCATCCGTGCATCCCAAAGTGGCTGCCACTCCAGAGTGATCCCTGGCTTCTGGGGACTCTGTGGGTCTTTGGAACATCACAAAACATTATCAATCTGGCCTGGCCCTGTGTTCCTGCCACAAGAGCGACTGATTATGTGGTAATCTACTAGCTATTGGCTGCTTTCATCATCATGGCCTTGGTGCTGACCAAGTTACCAATCCCTACTGAGATTTCTACCCATCTCTGTGAATTGCTACAGATTACAAACTGTACAACTGCCATTTTTAATCAACTCTTTAATATCTTACTCTGTAATTCATACCATTTATTAGCTTGATTAAGTCAATCAGAAAACACAGGTATGTAATCTGCTAATAGACAATGGTAGATTCTCAACACATGGGGCCAGCCAGGTAACACTGCACCATATTTATAGAGTTCTAGCAGAGACATTCTGCTAAAGTGAGTCTGTGCATAATGTACTCTCTGACTTTTTATCGTGTTCTCTGTAACACTTGCTACAATAAAAAGCATGGTCAAATACACCTGTACTTCCTGTTCATATTTACATTGGCACATAAAGGAAAGATAGTGTGGAGTCCACATACCTATTGCACTGAAAACATTGGCTAGGTGTTGAATATGTGTGACAAACACAATGTTCAAAAAGAGAAGATGCAATAGATTCAAGGGGCTGCTTCCGCTGATAGGGCCCAAAGACCTCAGCATACATGGATTTTTTATTGCTGCCTGCAGCAGACAATATTCTCTGTAGGTGTAAATGGTGCCTCCACTGTCAATAGCTATAGCTCCAATAAAGCTCACAGTACATGACAAAAAAAATCCACATTACAGTGGGGCCCAGAGTTATGGGCATCCACATTACGGATGTCTGAGTTACGGAGGACAGCACCAACACTTTCGTGCAGGCATAGTCTGTCCATTGTGATGCTTTTGTGCAGTGATGAAAGTGGTTTGATTTACATACGTTCTGAATTCCAGACAAACCTCCAAAATGGAACTGGTATATATCTCAGGGGCTACCTGTATTCCTAAAGGATCTGACTTATGGCCCACCAATCCTATCCGGGCCTTACGGTGGTGGATCTTGTGATCAGCCACCGTACGTCCTGGGCCGGTGGTGCAGCAACTGCTCCGCTGTTTAGCAGGCCATGGCTGCCAGTGCAAAGTCCTGGAGGCTTTGCTGTGCGCTCTGGGCTGGGCTGTAATGTAGTCAACATCAATACCTTTTCTGACACTGGCTCTCACTTCCTTCAAATTCTTCCTAAGTCTCTCCTTTTAGAAACAAACAGTGGTGGGATTCGAGGAGGGCATTAGGACAATGCAGTTAAGCCATCTATGAGCAAGGCTTCATTCTGACCTAGCTAGCACAGTGTAGAGATTACTTAGGGCGTAATCCTGCCCAAAGTTAGGCTGGCGGAGTATGCGCTCTGCCGGCCTTAGGTGTCACAAAAGTGGCGTAAGGCACTTTCACGACACCTCTGGAGTAAGCAGCGCTGGTGCGGAGGTCAGCTCTGCTCACTCCACCATCACCTGGACTCCGCACCGCTGGACCAGGTAAAGCCTGCGCCAGGTGGTGGAAGGACGTGGGGAAAGCAGGCCGGGGTTATTGGGGAAGGGGCCATTGACCGGCCTAGCCTGGGAGGAGGTGGGGATATCGGCGCTGGTCTGCGCTGATATCCCCATCCCCTTCCTGGGCTGGGTCGGCTTTACAAGGCCTCCCTGGACATGCACCAGCTAAAGAGTTGGCACACATCCAAGGATGCCCATTGGGGCACCTGGACTTACACTGGGGGAAGGGGACAAATGTCCCCTTCCCCAGAGTTGAGCCCCGGCTGTGCTGGCATGGGCCGCATCCTGCCTAGGATGCAATGGCTGGCCATTTCGGCTGGCCGTCACATCTTAGACAGGATCGGGCTGTTAGTCTGTATCTAAACCTGGCAAACCAGGTTCAAATCCCTATAGTAAGCCACAAAGCTTACTGAGTCACCAACCTCTCAAGGGAGATTAAAATCACTTTGGCACCAACTGTGAACATCTGTAATTAAGACGCCGTGGTTCTGTCTGGCCTTCATGCACTGTGCACACTATTCTCTGTGGCTAGGGGAGAATGTATGTGGCTTCTCAAAAATGTAAAACCATTACTGAATGTTTAAGTAACATGTGTTAAAAATATTTAGTAGCATAACGTCTTTAGGTAAGTTATGCATATTGACAATATGAGCCTTAGCCATTGCAATTCGGGGAGGATCTAATATAAGCTTGTAAATTGTTTCAAGGCAAGACTGATACCTGGGTAACAGTGACAATCTTGCCACTTGTCCTAGTAGGATAAAACTGTCCTCAGCTGCTCTCATTTTGCAATTGTGTGTTCACTGCCTATTTCACTGCTTGTTAGTGGGAATTGAGGGACATGAGCAGTAAGTCTGATAAATGGTAACTTGTTAGGTCAAGTCAGGATTCATTACTTGGACCAAGACCAAACACCGATGAGGGATGGAGACAAAACTCTCCAGATGACACAAACGAGGGCTGCCCTGAAAGTGATCTTAGGAGGCTACTTAGAGCAGCTTTTCAGAAACAGCAAAACTCTGGCTGTGGATACAGATTAAGGAGGCTTGCCTTGGTTCAAGTGGGTTTCTGTGTCTTAGGAACAGCAGAACTGAAACAAAAAAAGGAAGGAGGGCCCTGAAACCGGAAAGGGGCATGGCAACGTACAAAGAGTAGCCAGGCACGCATTACAACCAAGCACTTGTAACCTTGCCCTTGAGGTGTGGGGTGCCACAAGGGTCAATTCTATCCCCCATGCTGTTTAATATCTATATGAAGCCGCTGGGAGAGGTCATCCGTGGGTTTGGGGTAGGGAGTCATCAGTATGCTGATGACACCCAGCTCTTTCTCTCCTTTCCACCCGACTCCAAGGGGGCGGTCGATGTCCTGAATCGTTGTCTGGAGGCAGTTGGAAGCTGGATGGGGAAAAATAAGCTGAAATTAAATCCTGATAAGACAGAGGTTCTTCTGGTCCAGAAGTCTACGACTCAGGTATTGGATCATCGTCCTGCTCTGAATGGGGTTGTACTCCCTCTGAAGGAGCAGGTCCGCAGATTGGGGGTTCTCCTGGATGCGCAGCTGCTCCTGGATTCCCAGGTGGCAGCTGTGGCCAGGGGGGCTTTTGCCCAGCTTCGGCTGGTGCGCCAGCTGCGACCGTACTTGGATTGTGCAGACCTGGCCACAGTGACCCATGCCCTAGTGACATCTAGACTAGATTACTGCAATGCGCTCTACGTGGGGCTGCCTTTGAAGACTGTTCGGAAACTGCAACTAGTGCAGAATGCGGCGGCCTGGGTGGTTGCTGGGGCCTGTCGGTTCGACTCAGTCGGACCATTGCTTTGGAGGCTACACTGGCTGCTGGTTCGTTTCCGGGCACAATTCAAAGTGCTAGTTTTGACTTTTAAAGCCCTATACGGCTCGGGTCCAGGGTATTTGAGGGACCGCCTTCTTCCCTATAATCCGACCTGTACTCTGAGGTCATCAGGGGGGCCCCTGTTAACCATGCCGCCATTGATGGAGGCGAGGGGGATGGCGGCACGGAACAGGGCCTTCTCGGCTGTGGCGCCTCAATTATGGAATTCCCTCCCCCTGGAATTAAGAACGGCTCCCTCTTTAGAGACCTTTCGGCGGGGCCTTAAGACGTTTTTATTTAGGTTAGCATTCGATGTCTGACATGGTGGGCTGGCTTTTTAACAAATGGCTTTTAACAAATGTAAATATAGGTGACCCACTGGGGTTGTTTGTTTTTAATTGTTTTAATTATTTGTTTTTAATTATTTTAATGTATATAAAGGTAAAGGTGATCCCTGACAATTAAGTCCAGTTGTGTCCGACTCTAGGGTGTGGTGCTCATCCCCATTTTAAATCTGAAGAGTTCACTGACTTCGTTGTCCGAAGACGCCTCCGTAGTCATGTGGCCGGCATGACTCTCCTTGCCGCAGCGCATAGCATGCAGCAGGAACACGGAGCGCTGTTTACCTTCCCGCAAACGGTACCTATTTATCTACTCGCATTAACATGCTTTGGAACTGCTAGGTTGGCAGGAGCTGGCCAAGCAACGAGAGCTCACCCCATTGCGGATTCGAACTGCCGACCTTTCGATCGACAGCTCATGGTTCAGCGGTGCTGGGAGAAAGGCGGGGTATAAATTCTTTAAATAAATTAAATAAATAAATTAGCAGGTCTGCAACTAGATCTGGCGAGTATAGCAATACCATGAATTTCATCCACTTGACTTTCATTGTTTTGTTCTTTCAGCCATTTTCAATTATAACCACATTTCAAATTTCGTCCACATGCTTTCCTCTTTCATCCCATTTCATCCAACCTTCCATGACGTTCATCAACGTTCTTATGTTTATTTTTCTTTTATTTCCGTTTATGTAGGTTTTGCACACATTCACTTATAAATAAATTTGCAAGCTAAGTAAAGCTATGCTTTGACATTCATCCATGCTCTGGTCCCTAACCAGCTGGAAATGCAAGTTATTGCTGTAGATGATTCAACAGCGACATCTAGCTTTTGGAACGAGGGGTCAGAAATCACTACAAGTAGGAGGGATGAGAAGGACCCAGGTGGTTATATGTCTGGAGACAGTGATACTGTACATTGTTCTGTGTCAAAAAGTCTTGTAACCATTTCCCTCTTGGTTGTCAGTCAAATATAATCAGTACTGACCCTGCTTTTTACTGGGCCACCGAAGTCCATATCAACCTATCAATGCAGAACTGCCCTTGAGCAGCACAGTTGAGTTGAAGCAAAGGCAGGGTTGATGGTCTTTCCTGTACCACATGGGTGAGTGGGGCTAGAACAGAGCCCAGAGCTGTTGCAAGGTCACCAGTTGCAAGGTCCTGCACACAACCAAGCTGTTGCAAGGTCCTACACACAAGTCTGATGCTATGACCCTGATGCATACAAGTCCACCATAGAACTGTAATGGAACTTGGCATTAATATTGAAAACTGCTACATAAAATGAAAATTGCTACATAAAATGCTTGCTCAATCTTACAGAAGTTGATAATTAGTAATTAGAATGAGAGAGAGAGAGAGAGAGAGAGAGAGAGAGAGAGAGAGAGAGAGAGAGAGCATTACATACATCTAGCTCAACATTGATCCATCTAGCTCAGCAGGGTGGTCTATGGTGGCTGGGGCATTCCCTAAAAAACTATTCCCTAAGCCTCAGATGCCAGTTGTTTACTTCTGCTGCATATATTAAATAGGCTACCACAAGAAGCGCTAACATATGATCTGTACGACCTGCCTCTGCCTGGCCGGACAGGGCTGATTGCAAGAGGTGTAGAGGTCACTCCGGAAGTTGCTGGCGACTGCTGTGTCAGCGATGGGGTGGGGTGGGGGGGACGGGCAGCAGGCAAAAAGTATGCTGTGGCAGCGTTCAAAAAATAGCCGTGCAGCTTCTATGATTGGCCCACCCGTCTGCTCGGACTCCTAGGAGCTCTAATCTGGAGGAAACACGCCAGGGGGCATGGGCGGGGATGCCACCGATGAGGTTGGGGCTTGTGCCAGTACGCGGGGGGGGGGGCACCCGAGAGGCTAGCTATGCCTCTGCTGTGCCTAGAGGCTTCTCCCTCCTGCTCACCAGTATTGGCTCCCCACAGGAACCATGGACCAGCAAACACAGGCCTCACAGTTACAGGTGGGGAGGGGGTTTAATGCACTCAGACTCCTCCTCAGCTGTGCCTACAGTATGATTAGCCTCCCTGGGAGGGCTGTTACAGGCACATTCCCTTTCCTCAGCTTCTCCGTTGGTGAGCCATCATTGGCCTGGGTTAGTATTTTTATAGCCCCTGGGGTCTGTGGGAACTCCTCCCCCTTGCCTCCCTCATATCCTCTTCCATCACTAGTGGCTCATTTTGCACCCCCACCCTCTCCCAGGATTGGCTCATTGCTAATTCCCCGGTGGGAGTGGCTTGCCCCCTCCAGTGTCCCCGCCAAGGTGTTCTTTGCTGCCGCTTTGGACAGCATTCTTGGAGGCGCATGTTGGCCAATCCAAACAGCCCCCTGCACTGTTGCCAAGGCTTCCAGCCTCGATGTGCCTGAAGACTCATCTGGCCTTGTGAGCACACGCTCCATCGAGCAGGGACAATTTGCAAGCTGAGCTCTCCCTTATGTTCCTGGTTGCTCCCATCTCCAGCATAATCTGTGACTGATCCGGAAACGCTTCCTCCAACTGCAGACGCCTCCTTTGGAGTCAGTAAGTCTGGGATCAGCCATGCTGGAAGCCTTGAAGAACTATGGGGTCACATGATTAGGGCATGTCCTGTGCTAACAGTTCAATGCTAAGTATGTCTACTTGAAAACAAGTTCTGTGAGGCTTAACTCCCAGTAAATATGCTTAGAATAAATATGCTTACATCTTGGTTCTTTGGTTTAGATATTGATTCGGATTTTCTTATTCCAGCATCCTAATTTTCTGCCTTTCTCCGCACATCTAGAATACAATCAGTGCATATTTGTAGAAGGCCAATCCCTCCTCCAACATCCCCCATTTTCCACACGCTTATTTGAATCAGCAATACTTATAACGACAGCAATTAACTGCAGGTGGTATATTTGTTTATACAGGCAGCAGTTGATTAGTTGGCTGCTTATTTTATAAAGGCAAATAATGACAGACTATATTTAGCAAGCGGGAGAGAAATAATAATGAAGCTCAAATATCTAGTTATTATGAAATGGCTTGCTAGCACATGCTGAGGTGACAGCTCAATGGTATTTAAACCATAACATTTAATCAAGGAGATGGCTATATTTTCAGGAATTCATATTACACTGCTTTTGCTGCTTGGTGGTGTTGAAATCAAAGGGTTTTATCTGCTCTTGAGGGGGTTGGGGCAGGCAGGCACACACAGGCGCGCGCGCACACACACACACACCCCTTGGTTTGCCATGCTCTGTAAGGCAATTTGTAAAAGCCACTCTGGCTAAAACATATGATCCAATTTACATTGGGTCTCTTCCATTTTCCATCCTGCATGAATATTCACAGCCACCAGAGGGTCCAGCTGGGCAGGATGACCCATGACCCTCAGTATTGGTAGTGCCAGAGTACCCAATGTGCCCTCCGTGGCCAGTGGGGGGTGCCATGGGTTCTTGGCCCCAGAGCCCCAGCAACGAGGTGCTGCTGGCACTGCATGTGATGCCAAACTCCACTTTCCTAACCCTTTACGAGTTTTAGGCCCACATGAGGCTAATTAGTTCCCCTTTTTCACTCATGGGTTAGGCAGTCCAGGTTTGTGAGCCAAGTCAAAGTCCAAAAGCCAGTCCATTCAAAGGCCAGTCAGGGTTCTCAAGCCAGTCCAAGGTCAAAAGCCAGTCCAGGTTAGCAAGCCAATCCAGGGGTCAGTCGGGGGGGGGGGGGAGAAGCCTGCCAGCTCCAGGTTAGTTCACAAGCAGTCTTTCCTCCAAGCTTTGCTCCTCTCTACAACCCACACCCTTCCTTCCTCCAGGTGCTGCTTTATATTTGAGGACCTGGCTGCATCTAGTGGCTGCAGCTGTGCAGCATACCTACTGCTAAGCCTAGGCTTTATCCCTTTATTACCTAGTTTTGAACAAGGGGTCACTGTAGACACCATAACCTATCTCCTCGGGGAAATCTTCCGCAGTTCCACTTCACTGCCCCATCTGCCACGCATTCAATATTTGTCTGATAGGAGGCAAATTGTCTGTGTGGAGAGTGTCTGCATTCTTTTATGCTTTAGTTTTTTATTAGCTATTTATTAGATGATGGAATTCCCGGAAATTATGAATGTTTTTAATTCTGTTATATGGGCGAGTTGTGAAAACCTAAGATTGTTTCTGTCTGCATTCAATTTGTAGCTCTGGTAGGTCAGCTGCATGGCTAGTGGGTGTGATCATGCGTACTCTCACTGAATGCATAGGTGGGGGACTGTGAAAAGATTTATTTTCGTTTTCATTTTTGCTGCTTTGAAGGATAGTGTGTCTTTTATTTTTATTGTAATTAGATCAATGTTGGTTTCATTGATTTGTTTTAAATTTTCCTATAATCGTTAGCATCCTTGAGTACATTTCATATAAAAATGTGAGTCAAAAATGTTAATAAATAACCTGTCTGCCTATGGGCGTTTGCTTAGACTTCACTACCGATGCTGCAGAGACTGATCCTGAAAGTATTTGGCTGACGAAAGCACTGCACTGGATTTCTGTATCAATTCAGACTTCTAACGGCCCAATCATTAGCGTCACTACAGGGGGGGCGGAGCTGTAAGTGCTGCCCCACATGATGCCGCAAGTCACGCCCCCTTGCAGCACTTACTGTGCTGCCCCCCCCAGCTACGCTACTGCATTAACTGCTTGAACAACAACTGTATTCAACACGCCGATTTCCTAACTTTGTGTTGTAGGTGTCATCCCTTCAGGAGACATGGCTGAAACTTCAGGACCTTCTATTCGTGACACAAACAGTATTTCTGGCAATGAAGTCATAATTAATGGAGATAGTGGTGAGTGCAATACGTATGTGCTATTTATTCTGAGAAGAAGCATAGATCAATAACGGACCCTTGTGAGCAGCTGTGTTAGAGCTAAAGCCAATGAAAGTTATTTCAATCAGAGGGACATGAACGATGCAATTTAAACTTCAACCCATGGAGCATTTGTCCAGAGATAAATCAAAATTCCACATACTGGTGTGCTTCTAACTATGCGTTATCCTTCTGCCTACCCACGACACGTGGTGGCTCTACATATTACAAAACTCCTCTATGCTATACTCTGATTTCCCTGATTTTTGCCCTGCTTAACGTTTCTCCTATTGTGCTATTAAACAAAAGACGTCATGCAAATTGATTTAACTACAGTATATGGTTTTCCTTTCCATTTCTGGTTGAAGAACTGGAGCCCTTTTATGTTTGTAGCTCCTCAGAACACAGAACATTCAAAAACTGACTGTTCATCCTAACAATGCTTTTCTGTTTCTTTCTTCATTTCTTTACGCAAGGACAATATTTCCTTGCTCTAGCTGGCATGGGTCTTGGTTACGGCAGCAATCTACAGCCAGCTCAATCAAACTGGATGTATGATTGATGCTATTCCTTTCATTGTAGTTCTCATAGTGTATGACAATGGCAAAACCACACGGACAGCCCTATCCTATCCATTCCCCTTCCTGACATCGCAGCGGCACCAAAATGGTGACTGCTGTATCCTGTGGGGGTGAGCGGGCAGGCTGGCTGGGAGGCTTCAGCAGGGAAAGGGGATGTTCAATCCCCTTACCCCTGCGTAAGCCTCCCACTCCGCAATGGGTCTCCATGGACCTGCACTAACAATTTTGCTAGCACAAGTCCAAGGAGAGAAAAGGGGCAGGGAGTCTGCAGGAAAGGGGAATAGGATCCGCTGCGTGCCTTCCGCAATGCATCCACCCCTTCTTCAGCCCCTTTATGGCAGTCAGCACCATTGCGTGCAGGGAACTGAGGATGTGTGCTTCCCTCCTGTAGGTGTAAGATTGGGTTCTAACTACAGGTACCCCCACAAAATGATGGGGATGCGTTCCCCGAAACCCATCATAAAGTGATGTCATTATGTGAGTTCAATGCCGGGCCCCACACACCTTTTAAAGCTACATCGTACCAGGCAGCCATCATCTACCCCCAGAAACCCCACACACTTTTTAAAGTTGCCGCATCACACTGGCCTAGCAACCCCCTCCATAGGTCTCCGCAGGCCTCAGGATGCTTCTCCGAAGCAACAGGACGTGATTTCCGGTTTACTTCTGGGTTTGCATCTTCCACCTCCTGCAGCTTACGGAAGGGGTTGCCGGTCCAGTGAAATGTGGCAGGCCTGCCTTTTTGCTGTCAAATACAGTGGAAGGGTTATCAACTTACACAGGCTTGGATGTGGCAACTTTAAAAGGTGCGTGGGATTTCGGGGGGAGGAAGGGTGACTGGTGTCATATATCCAGATGGTCAGTAGACAGTTCGTCATTAAGCAGGGGATACCTGTATAGTATGATCACTTTTGGGAAAGTGAGTGAAGGATTGTGGTGAATTAATACAATCCAGAAACAAATACTGTCTGTATTTTGGGGAAAGTTGTACCTGTATTGTATGTTCTATCTATGGCAAGCATGGGCAGTGCAATCATGCCTAACTTTAAGCGACCAGCCTAGAGGGCCGGCCGCTGTATTCTAGGGTTGTCCCAAGCTACCCGAGCAGCTCACCTACACCCGTGGGAGGGGATGAGTGTCCCCTTCTCCCGAGGTGCGCATCAGCAGTGTCGGGGCAGCCCGGAATGGCCTTAGGATACAGCAGCCAGCCCTTTAGGCCGGCCGCTTAAACCAACACAGGGTTGCTATATTAGCCTCTGAACTTTTTCTGCACCTCTGTACTAGAACATGATCAGTCTCCCATACTCTTCAGTGGGGTAGGTCGGTGTGGATTGTTGAAGCAATTTTGCTGGGTTGTGGAAGCTTAGTTCAGGGGTAAGGATTGTGTCCCCTTCCACCCTGGAGAAAATGACTGGGGCTCCTTCCTAAACATCAGTTTGGCAGCAGGTAGCAAACAAGCTCTGAGATGCACTGCTGCCACTGCAGTGTTAAGTGACAGCCCAACTCTTCCTCCTCAGCTTGGAGGGGTAAAGGGCCTCTCTCAAAGCTACACATCAGGGGGACATTCCTGTCCCTGCTCCTTCCCCAGTACCAAAGGCTCCTCTTGTCACCCTGCCAATGGCACACTCATTATTGCAAAAGGGTGAGTGGAATTCTGCAATCCTGGGCCTTTGGCCAGATCCAGCAAGGCTCTTCTTATGTTCTGGTTTTTCTGCCCACCGTTCTTCTGTTTTTGTTCATTCCACTGATGCAAAAGGCAATTATATGGTCGATACATATGGCTGTAGATAGCATGACCTTTTTTCATCTTGGAGATGTTATTTTGCTTTCTATAGTGGCATGCTGTATGTGCAATTTCTCGGTGAGTTCTGGACGACTCAGTGCTAACAAAATAAAAAAAGGACAGCAGACAAACACACTCCTGACAACCACAGCATAGGTGGGCTGCCCTTTAATTGGACTGAGCTGGAGCCTGATGGCTGGCTACCTGCAGGTTTGCCATGCTCCAGACACCTGGTGCCTTTGCAGTGGAAGGACGAGTCTTTCCTACAGAGTAAAATGCCACACTGAGCATTATAATTGATGGGATTTTATATTCTGGTGGTTCAGAATAAGCCAGAAGGCAACATAAACGTGAAATGCTTTCTTTCTTTCTTTCTTTCTTTCTTTCTTTCTTTATTTATTTATTTATTTATTTATTTATTTATTTATTTCGGGTTATCTCACCCATTACATGTTCAGTGTACACCTGAATTACTTTAAGTGTACACAAAAAGGTGAAATTTGAACGGGACATGTAGATACTTGCCAGCATATGTATTGATACAGTGAGCTACGGTTGGCTGTGGCATCTTGGTGCTGGCAAACACTAGGTGGCAAACCCAGGTTGAATGCTGTGTAATGTGTGAAAGAGCCCTAATGCCTGTGCATTTAATAGTCATAGTGTAATGCAAGTAGGTAAGATATAAGTGGTGTGCAGGTTGTCAGCTTTAGAGTTTGGACAGGTGGGAAAATGATGGACCTGCAATACCTGCTGTAGAGGTTGCTCAGTGCTTCATAGGCATAGCTTTCTCATTTGCTATGTGGACTCAAGGATGTATATTCCCATGGAATAACTACATGTTAGGCATGGGTCTTACTCAGATACATAGCTGGCAGCAACTGCAATGGTAGGGAATGTGCACGCTAATGTGCGCATGAGTTTTTGTTTGTTTGTTTTTTAAGGGTGGAACTAGAAGGGGTGATGGATCTGCCCCAATTCAGATGGCAGATCCACTTCGGCCACTCGTGGAGTCACGCCACCCATTTGAAACATGTTTTGGAATGCAGTGTGGTACTCGGACTGTCAATGGTAAATGCTGGGGAAATAGAAGAGGAAGAAATCACTCTGGAGAGGGGAGAAGATGGGTGGGGCCTGCATGTTCCGGAAGCTAGTGCCCAGTTGCAAGGTTTTTGTTTTTGTGGAAACCACTATTGGGTCTGCGGTCATGTTCTTATTTTTCAAATGCTTGTATGTAGATGACCACTAATTAGCTTAACTAAGGCCAAAGCAGATGACGGCATGCTGCAAAGAAAACAGTCCATCTCTGTTTCTCAGAGTGAAGTGGCAGATTTCTCAGAGTGAAGTGGCAGAAGTGGCCTCAGGTGAAGTGGCAGATTCCCATCTAAATGGTCCAGCTCCTTTGTCTTGGGATATGAAAGTGCACATTTCCGACACGTTCAAAGTCACGATCAAGAGAATCAGAGTGCCTCCCACATCAAGCGTAAAAGGGCAGAGTCAATGTGTGAATGAATGCGATGATTTCTGCAAGTGAACAATAGATTGCACAGGACAAATTGGGATTCGCTACATGAGGAGGGGTTGGAGTTGGAAAGGTTCCATAGTCCCTTGCATATGTAATGCAGAGAATGCTGTTTCCCTTAACGCCTCCTCTTGTTCCAAGTGACAATGAACAGCAGCACAGTGCCACCCCTAAGGAGCCTTCAGAATCAGAAATGAATAAACAGAGATTCATATGCAAATACATCAGTGGAGAAGCACTTGAAATACAGTGTATTTAGATTCTATATATAGATTTATATAGGAAGTAGATCCAAATAATTCGGTTCTGTGTTTTATTATTGTAATAAAGATTTGCACGCACATGATTTGTACAATTGTTGTTTATTTTCGGAGATGTTGCCAAGAGTCTCAGGGGATTGTGATGCTCTTCTTAAATATATATGGCAAGCACTGCAACCCCTGATTTCTTCTCTGTCGTGAATTTTAATCTGAGCCAGAGAAGGATTCCACTCCGTTCCCTATCCCACTAGCCCAGTTCCCCGAGAACCCTCATTCACCTATGATCCTGCAAACTTCTTCCCAGTTTCTCTCACCTGCTTAATTGACTGCATCTGCTTTGGTAGCACCTTCACTGAGGGAAAGCGAGGGGAAAGAGGCCTCTTCTCACCTTTGATGCCTAAAATGCTCCTAAGCTAAGCAACATGTCAATGCAAGTACGTCTGGGAAACGTAGTTTACTAAAGTTAGGCTTGCCATCCGTCCTGGAAAACCCGGGACTGCCCTGGTTTCTTGGTTCCGGTCCCGGGCTTTTTGGTCCTGGATGAAGCCTCCACCGCCACCGCTTTGTAAATTTAAAACTTACCTTTTTTGGGGTGCCGCCATCTTGGATATCACAAAATCTTGCGAGATCCAAGATGGTGGCGCCCAAATCTCGTAAGGGCACATGAGGCAGATTTTGCGAGATCCAAGATGGCGGTGTCCGAAAAAGGTAAGTTTTACATTTACGAAGTGGCGGTGGCAGCAGCGTTGAGGGACCCAGGAGTCCTGGCTGGCATGGATGTGGCTGGCCAGGCTCCAGAAGAAAGACTGGCGGTGGGCTCCACAGCAGGATGGAGAGGGGGAAGGAGAGCAGCTGGGTGGGAAGGAGGGTAGGGATTGGCTAACGTTTCCGGGGGGGGGGTTGAGGAGGATGACTGTGGTGGAGAGGATACACAAACGTTCTGCAGATGGAGGCTTCCAGAAAGATCAGGGACACACTCTGCAGCCACTTCAGTAGTTGGGCTGGAGTTGTTGTTGGTTCACATAAAAACAAAGGTTTTTTATGTGAACCATAAAAGAAGAAACAAGGCTGTGTTGCATCTCCTCTGCATGTACCTTCTGTGGCCAGGTTACTTATCTATTCCATACATCCATTTATGCATTAAGCCAAGTTGATTTAGGTACAATGTGCTCGCTGAATCAGCAATACATTGAAAACACAGAAGTAAATTATAATCAGGATTCAGAATGGACATTCATCTGAACTGGATTGTTCTTCTGTCACCTACCCTGAGCAGATGGCACCTGTACTAAGCAGATTCTGCAACAGGTCCTGCAATTTATCATGGACTGAAGTCTGCTAAATGAGAAAAGGAAGTTGGAGTTACCATGAAGTTCCTTTTTCTTTTTGTGGATAGGAAAGCAGAAAAATTAACCTAGCTGGTGGTCAGACAAAAGATATTGAATGGAGGGCAAAACTCACTTTTGAGCATGCTTTATCCGAAAACCTCCTGAGGATCTACTGTTCCTATTTCTTGCATTTACTGTATATCAGCAGTTCTCAAAGTTCTCCCCATGAGTTGGGGAAGTTGTAAGTCCCTGCAGGGGCAGGCCAAAGGCGGTGCTCCCAGGATCACACCACTGACGGGAAAACCTTTTTTTAACTTACCGGGGGTTGCGCCAGCCCTCCGGAAGGTGGGGGGTACGGCCCCCTATGTGGGTCTCTCTGCGCTTCAGATCAGCTCCCTGAAGTGATTGAGACCCACTTCCAGTTTCAGGCAAAATCATGGGCTCTCCTGCACCCTCCGGAGGTCCCGCGTGACCCCCGGTAAGTTTTTTAAAAAATATTTTCCCGGCAGCTGGACATTGCTGACGTCACCACACTTCACCACTCCCCTTAAGGGAGTAGCAGCCGCTTCTGGTTTTCATGGTGGGTCACGGCCCATCACATTGAGAACCACTGCTGTACATAATTCTTTTCATGAATTTTTCTTTTAACTGCCCATTGATTGGTAGCTTTTCCCCTACAGTTAGAAATAGCTAAAAGAACCTTTACGAACAGAGAGTGTTCTTTTCTCCAGTCATAAATATACTGTACATTGGCTTGGCCTTGCCCTCTGAGCCAGGGGAGGGGTAATTACTTCCTGTCTGTTTCCTCCTAGCTAAACAGAAAAGGACTTCACCTTGTGATCAGGGTTCATATATTGAAGAAAGCATTTCCTAAATTGCTGTTTACTTTTGCACAAGCAAAAGCTGGAGCCTAGCAAGAGAAGGTTAAGAGACAGCAGCTTAAAGCCAGTGTGATGCTTCTGTAGACCTGTTTTTTTTTTTTTTTGTCATATAAAAATGTTGCTTGGAAAAAAAAAACCATGTTGATTTCTGGCTCGTCATTTTCCAACAGAAACCATGCAAGGCACGTAGTAGAACAGGACTCCAGTTGAACCATGAGAAATGCATCAAATGTCTGGGAGTTGGAACTACCATATGAGTGACTATATCAAGAAGTGCTAGCCACGTCAATGTTCGTTTTTATTTGTAGTGTGGGTTTGAATGCTGCATGATGTGAACAATGGCCATAGACACTAGTCCTGTTATAGGTCATGACTGATGGGATCCCATGAACAATCTCAAGTTACATTTTGTACTCATATACAGATATCAGAATACAAGCTATATGCATGCCCTGTTGTTGCATGCATGTGCAGGCTGCTGCTTTTCTCTTTTAAGAGTTACTGTTGCCTAGTGTCTCAGAGATTGAAGCATGGGCCAGAGAGTCCTGAGTTCCAATGTCGCCTTTGCTATAAACTATGCTGTCTCAGGCCCTCATCAGCAATATGAAGATAATTTGTCATCTGTCTGGCAATATCAAATATTTTGCCCTTGATGAAAAGTATATCTGTCTTGTACCAAGCAGAGGCTAATCGAATTAATCTGCAAAAAATACCTCCTGCATTTCATCTCAAGGCTGTTATTAACTGTAGGTTTTGGGTCCCCACTCCCCCACTTAATTTACCATTTGAAGAAGAGTTGTGGAGAACACAACACTCTTCTGTGATATTCTGGTTGGTCCTAATAAAGATATTGCCCTACTTGGGATTTTGGAACAGGAGGAACTGTGCTGTGTCTCAAGGGCCAGCAGATGGCGCCATTATCCAGCAGAAAATTAAACCAGAGGGCAGCTCTAGCCTTTATGCTTGCCTTCCTCTTCTCTCCGAATCCATCCTACTTGAGAGCTACTTGAAGGTTACTGTTCCATTTCATATCTAACCCTGGGAGAAATAGGGAATAAAACAGTTTCTTACTAGAGATCCAAATCCTGCAGGAAATTATAAATTGGATACTCAAATATTCTCTTTTTCAGAGTCTGTTACCTGTTTCCTGATTCTAAAATGGGAGAGGGTGTTAAGGCTCTCCATACACTTAGGCTGCAATCCTACGTACACTTATTTATTTTATTTATTTAAAGAATTTATACCCCGCCTTTCTCCCAACAAGGGCAATCAAGGCGGCACTTACCTGAGAGTAAGTGTCATTTGATCCAATGAAACTTACTCCTGAGTCGAAATGCATAGGCTTGCACTGTAAGAGTATCCCCCCTTTCTTTGATTTAATACCTTGCCAGGACTTCTCTTTCCTTGCCCACCACACTTTGACGTCTCCAAAGGACGTCAACTTCCTTGACTTAGCAGAGACCTTTAATAGACCCACACATACCTCCTGTCTTCTGGTTCCTTTTGATACCTGTGTTTTGATCTCCTCCAAGGCAAGCAGCAAGAGTTGTCCATAGGAAACAATGGAGAAAGTCAGGATGATAGCATAGAAGCAATTAGCAGTGGTGTACTTTCCCAATACAATGTGACTGGGATGAGAGACATGTATTGCAATGTATGGACCAGAGCCAGAGAGGTGAGACGAGGCTTAAGAGGAAACCACGTTTCTTCCATCTAGACTAGAATAAGGAGAGTCCTGCCTCTTGCCCAGGACATTTGAAACACCAAATCCTAAAAGGGCATCTTTGGGTAGGGTATTTTCTAACACAAGCAGTGGAACAACTCCAAGAAGGAGGGGACTGCCACTATGGGGGTGACACAAGGGTCTCCCCCATCCTCCTTCCCCCATTATTTAAATAGCTATGGGCTTTAGCATGTAATTTGCCACTTCCCATCTTTGATTCCCTGTGTCTCTTTAGGATTTTGAACCTTTTGAGAAAGGGAATCATCTCATTCCTTGCTTTTGTATACCACTTTGAGAACTCTTTGTTAAAAAGCAGCTCATAAATACATTGAATAGATAAGTACCTGAAGTGAACAATTTATAACTTTGAAGGCATTGAAAGGGAAACATTCAAAATTTGAACAGAAGACTTCTTTCTTTCTTTCTTTCTTTCTTTCTTTCTTTCTTTCTTTCTTTCTTTCTTTCTTTCTTTCTTTCTTTCTTTCTTTCTTTCTTTCTTTCTTTCTTTTGGTGCTTGTGGGTAGAAAATGTGGTTGTGGTGATGACACACTGCTCCAGGTTTCATGATTCCCTGTTGCAGTTTCAGGAAATTTAAATACAGTACAAAACAATTTAACAGCGCAATCCTGTTGAACTTTGGAGCAGCAGAACAATTGTTCTGCCACTCCAGGGTGTTGCGAACATGCCGTAAGGCACATTTCCGACACCAGGGGAGTAGGTGGCGCCAGCAAAGAGACTGGCACCGCTCACTCTCCACTGACCACAGGAATGGGGTGGGATGAGAGGGGTTGATTGGCCCACCAGGTCCGGGAGGGAAGAGCGATCCTCAGTGGCATGCTCCGCTGAATCCTATCTCCCGTCCTGGGCCTACGTTAGATCATTGTATGCTATTTTAAAACTAAGAATTAAAGACTATTACATGGCTTCAAATCTTGAAAGATTTTATTCCTCTGAACCTTTTGGCCATGAAAACCTATGGATATACTGGTATATAAATCCTTTAAATAAATTTAAATAACATATAATTACATAGCTAGCAGCCCACCCTTCTTCATTGGTTTCGATTTCTATTTCCATTTGTTCTGAAAGTTTATAGTTTCATAGGTATATCCATTGAAGACTTTTCCTGACTGTGCCATTAATCAAGCTTCTCAGCATGCTGTTGAACAACATCAAGCTTGGCTTGCATCCACATCTCACCTGCTGAGACAGGTGAGCATAGTGGAGATTAAATCTGAACACTCAACATAAAGGTGGTTATCCACAGTGCTGTGTGTCGGTGAGAAAAAGAGACATTCTGTGTGCATTTCTCGCTGCATGTGCAGAGCGGAAACGTCTGCTGGTCTCTGTGATTGAAACAGAAATCTTGAATTGCCATGGCACCTTGAAAACAAAATGCATCAGATGGGGCAGATTGTCAAAGCCAGTCTTGATGGTAACCTGTTCAAGACTCAGGAAACATGTAGGTCTGTTATAGGCAAATACAGAGGTGTCGTTGGGCAAACAGGGCTGTTGCTAGGACATTCACCCAATGAGGTCAAAAGTGCTGATGAAAAGACCAGATGCTAGAGGCAGTCCAAGGTAGAGACCTCGGGGTTAAATAAGTCAGCAACCATGGGCGATGGAAGAAGACCAAAAGGGAGTTGCATGCTCCAGTAATCACCTGTTCATCAGGTGAGCCTGGACAGTTTTCATACTGTAGATGTACCTATATTTCTTTATTGTTCCTGGGAAAAATGAGACAAAGCTGGCAAAGATAGATGGACCGATAGAAGTGATTTCATTTACCCTTAAATTTGCTGCCTATTTAACTTTTTGGCATTTTTGTACCAAGTCTTACTCATTTTGCTGGGTCACATCCAATCCAGCTTTCCTTGGAACACATTGGATTTCCTTGGAACACATTGGATTCCTGTATGACTCATAGTGTCAGCAGACCTGAGGTTACAAGAATGAACTGCTTGACTTGTGTAGGGGTACATTTACTGGAAGGCTAGATCTGTAGACTAGCAGCCTGAACTTAGTGGGGTGATCCGCTGACAGAACTAGTGGAGACTGCCTTATAGTAGTTATAAAAGCCACTATGGCAGTGTGAGAAGCCGCACACGCTCCCAGAGCACCAGCAGGGAGGCCACAGAGGCCCACAGCACACCGGCGAAGGACGGAGTGCCAGCCGATGACAGTGAGTCGGTGGCAGGGGCGGAACGGGATGGAACATAGGGAAGGGAGGAGGTATGTCAGGAGGTGGGATGGATGGCACCTGCTGCGGGCAACTTGCGCCAGATGTTGTCCCCTTCTTCGCTTCCCAACACACACCCTTTCTCTTCTTGGACTTGCACTAGCTAAAGAGCTGGCGTAGGTCCGAAGAGACCCATTGGCGAGCAGGAGGCTTATGGGAAGGTAAGGGGAAATACGTATATTCCCTTACCACTCCCAAGCCTCCCAATCCACCCCACACCCACTGCAGGATGCAGAGTTTGACCTTTTGGCATGGCTGCATCGGCGGGGGGGGGGAGGGAAGAGTAGGATTGGGTGAAGCATCATTACACTATGCCCATGAAACAATGTTGCACCATTTTTGAGCCAGCTCACCATGACTGACTCCAAGTTGGAAATAATCTGCCGCCAATTCCAGCTTCTCAATGTCAACTCCTGGAAAGGGGGTTGAGTCCGCTGCATTGCACAGCCTACCCCAAGCCAGATAACCAATGGATCCCAGCCTGGAGGTTGGTTTTGGGGGCCCTTTTGGCAACTTGCTTACCAAACACATCATATGCGTATGCACATCGTTCCTGCATCTCATACCCCCACCCATCACACACTATTCCTGCCAGTTGTGACTGACCTAGCTAACACCCTTATCAACCAAACTGATCCAACAGTCTGGAGTAAGAGAAGAAGTTTGCAACAAGGCAATGATTATGCAGGAGACACAAATTTCTACTTGGCCTCCAGCAACCTCCAGTAAGCTCAGACTGGTCCAGGATCTGTTGGCAGGTCCTCCAAAGAAGCCAGAGTGCCCAGTACCCAAGATGATGGGAGGATCAGCAATAGCCACTTTTGCTCCTCCTCCAAATAGACACCAGCAGCCAATCAGCTGACAGCATTTCCCTGCCTTGTCTTATGCAATATGGGGGTGAGATAAATACACTTCTGCCTTGCAAGTCTGTTGGCAGAGAATTTTCAGTTCAGCAAACATCCATTCCATAAGAACCCCTGATCTAAACAATGCACCAAACACATGGCCCTAAAAATGATGGTAAGACTACAAGCTAACATGATATGATGTGTTAGGAGATCTGTGATGGGCAGCCCAATCCTACCTAACTCCCCCGCCGATGCAGCTGCCACCGATAACTGCCCCCTTCCTGCCCTTGACACTCCCATCCTTGTCCCAATCCCTGCCCCATTCTCCCCCTTCCCCATTCCTCTCACTGCCTGCCTCTCCTGCCAACCTACCGGCACCGGGTCACCCCTGTGGGCCGCTGACGCATGACTGCTGCCTCTTGCCATTTCCGGCAGCGGCCCAGTTGAGCATGACAACGCACTCCTATTGATGCCACTGGAAGGACTGCTGCACTGTCGGAACATGAGTTCCAATGATGCAACAGCCTAATAGGATTGGGTCCCAAATCTCCAGTGACTTTCAAAAGAGGAGAAAAGCAGCCATAGAACAGGAAAGAATATGGTTAGAACCCGAGTGGGGATGGGGATTTAACGTTTTCTCCCACGCCATTTTCACAATTTAAATGCCCCACAAAGCTGCTCTTTGCCCACATGCACATACTAAAACAGAATGAAGATAAGAGTCTGTGGGGTGTCACGAGAAGCTTTAGGGAGGCTTGCATTTTTTTGTGGGACTTCACTTGTTCAGACAAATACTTCTTTTGGGGGTTCTAAGTCCAGAAGTTCTAAGTTCCTGCAGTAATAAGCTTTAATTTACAGCAGCTCACAATCTTTTATCAGGTCCCTAAGGTCCGTGCTTCTTTAATTAGTCAGAAGTATGTCTGTTGTAAAGAAACAGAGACCCAGAGGAAATACTTGAGGGAAATAGGAACACTCAACGCTGTAAGAAACTCGTCTTCCACAAAAGGTTACCTGATTATAGAAACAGTATCTTGCGATGGCATCTTGCAACCAGTGCATTTTAATGAAAATCTTACTAAAAACCAATACCATTACACTGCAAAGTAATTTAGGCAGGAGGAAGAGTTTGTCCCAAGGGCTCTTAGCCCTGATCCAGCTGTCTTGACATATTCTGCAAGCTACTCATCTCTCTCACTCGGAACATTGTTCATGTGAGATTCTGGATATCTAATGTGGTGCACATAGCAGAGCTGGAGAAGAAGATGACTTGGGGACTGTAAGTTCACCTTTCAGCTATACCTTTCTAAGGTTATTTATCATAATGCAAAAGGTTATGCTTCTTTTGCAATGGCGTCATACCTTTGAGACAGTGTCCACTGGGGAGAAGAGAGACCACAGGTAAAAAATAAAACCAACAATTGGACTACTGGCATTGGACATGATCTAGGTAGAGGTGCCTTTGAAGACTGTTTGGGAACCGCTGCTTGTCCAGAATGCTAATGCAAGGATGCTGTCGGGGTCCTGTTGTTCAGAGGATATATTCCTCAGGTTATTTTTGTATTGCATTGCCTCCTGATTAGTTTCCAAACCCAATTATTTGTAAAGCCCTGTACAGCCAGCCAGCCCACTTGCTGCCACAGATTCTGCCCACCCATTAAGTTCTTCAGAGGGAGCTTGGCTCCAATATTGTTTGAAGGGTGGCTGACGGGTATGTAGGACTGAGTCTTTTTTGTTGTAGCATATCAGGTCCGTCCTATCGCTCTGGTGGATGGTAACGACGGCACTTGTTCCACCAGGCATTCTAGGAAGGCTAATTTTTCTGTCCTGACTTGCATTTTGGCAGACTGTTTTTAATTGATATTGCTGCTGTTTGTTATGCTGTTGGTGCCGGTTGTGACTTTTTGTTCTTAATATGTTTCATCTTATTTGTAATTTTTTAAGGTTTGTGCAATGCTGTAGAGCCTTTGACTGAAAAGTGGCCTAGACATAAACATTAGAGTAACATAATATCAGGGTCTCCAGACTTGCATTTAACGCTACAGTATTTGGCAATCCAGTAAAAATGATGAGTATTTAGAGATCACTGCAAGCTACTAGTGCTATACCCATTAAGCACATGAATTCACATTCTGGCTCTTTAACTCACAGTTCCTATTAACTGCTTTGTCAGCAGCTTTCAGATAATTTGACCTTCGAATAGAGCAAAAAACTGTTATGACCAGCTATGATGTAACAGGATTGGATCATCTTCCACGGGATTATGGTCGCAAAAACAAAACACATTCTCAAAATGTTAAAAATGTATAATTTAAAATGACTTCAAATGATTCTTTAAAACACTAGAGAAGTACAATTTATGAGTTTTCCAGCCATGTATTTAAAATCGAAGAAATACAGATATTTCAAAACGTGTTGATGTTTCGTTCCTCACTCGGAACCTTATCAAAACAGTGAACAAACGCGGCGGCAGGCCGGTAGCTGTTAATACTTTCGAAGAACATCGTTTCTATTTTTGTAGCTGCAGTACATGAAAGCGTGGGAAGCGGTAATTGAATAATTAAAAGCGGAAACGGTTTGTTAGCCTAGATTGCGTGTCTACCATGTTGACCTTTAAAGGGATGTTGCTGCATGAGACGAATACCAGGATACGTCTCTTTAAAATGCAATGTATGCAATAAAATTACTTTAAAAGTTTCTTTCAAAATACAATAAAAAACACTTTAGAACAAAAGGCATGACGTTTCATTCATGTTCTATGAATATCTTCAGAGGCTGACAGCCTGACAGGCACATTTGACCTTCTTTTCCATGATAGGTCCAAATTGCTTAGGCACTATCGCCCAATTTTTTTGGATGGAGTTTGCTTCCAGCTTTATTCAGTTCAGCATCTTCAACTATCACATAAATCTCATCAATAATTCTGGCATGGGGTGTTTCTTCAATTTAAATAACATGCGGGGCTAGTTCTAACACTGAGTTTGGCAAGTTTCACTAACAGCCCAATCCTATTCCGGATTGGGTTGTCATGCATAGCCATTTATGACAGTGGAACTGAGTTCCGCTGTTGTAAAATGGCTGCCGACAGAACAGTGCTCCCTGTCTGTCACTGGACCTGCGTGGACCCACCATACCAAGTTAGGCTGGGGTGGGGGTGGGTAAGGGACAAAATGGGGTGGGGTAGGGCAATGTGCTGGATCCTATCCTCCTTTATTAGCTTTCTTTGGCACAACCTGCCCGCCCACTTTCTATTCTCAGACTTCCGCCAGCTAAATAGCTGGTGCAGGTCTAAAGAAACCCATTGCGGAGCAGGAGGTTTACAGAGGTGTAAGAGGATTTAAATCCCCTTTCCTCTCTGAAGCTTCCGATTCTCCCATCTTCACTGGATACAGTGTGCGCCTTTTCAGTGCGGCTGCAACAGTGGGTGGGGGGAAGGATAGGGTTGAGCCACACAGGTTCGTCACTATATACAGTTGGCCTGCGTCTTACATGAAGGTTACGTTCCAAGGTTGGAACATGAAGCCAAAATCGCATATAGTCGAAACTCCTGAAAACCTGGAAGTAATTGCAAATGCGTCAGACCGGTGATCTACAGTGCAGGGAGGCCCGCAGAGGAGGCCGCGGCTGCGGCCCTCCCCACACCCTCTGGAGGGCTGTCAGGATCCCTGGTAATTTTTAAAAAGACCACTTTTTCCCCAGCCGCAGCACAATCCTCGGGAGCGCCAGCTGCTGCTGTCGCGCTGTCCCCGCCCTTTACCGGGACAAGGACCAGCATCCTGGTTTTCCTGGTGGGTCACGACCTGCTAGTTTGAGAACCGCTGGCTTATGGGATTCCTGAAGAGGGAAAGTGGGATAGGGAACCCATAGCATGTAGGATAGGATGGTGTGCAACCCCAAACTTTCATTTTTCCTGAATCTGTTCGATATTGTGCAGGTGTGTTACAACATAAATTGTCTTCCATGTACTGTTCCAGAGAGTTCAAAGAAGGCTAATCCAGCCCAAAACTAGTTTTGTTGCTCTGTTGAGAGGAGGAGCAATTTCCCAATTACTGTATCATTTAAACAATATAATAAAATGACGTGTGGTTTTTTTTTCCCCAGATCATCCACTGTATTTCACGTTTAAAAGGGGGGGAGGAATCTGCCCTATTTGGCAGTAAGCGGTTGATTTGATTGTGTCGGCATGGAGATCCATGTATATACAGTGGCTTCCTTCTTTTCTTTTATGAGCAGGAAAATGCTCATTGTACACAACTGGCACATATTTCTGAATAGATGGAGAATTACCCTGCATAGGAAGGAATCATGAAGGCTTTGGATCAAATAACAGTGTGTTTAGAATGGGCAAATTAGACGTAAGAATGGGAGACAAAAACAATTTTGAAGAGCAACTAAATATTTTACTAGACACTTTGTAAGTAAAGTAGCTATCAGAGGTTATTAATTGGTTACCCCTTATCCGGACATCCGAAATCCAGACCATTCTAAAATCCAGACATTTTTGGGGCTATGACTTAAAACAAACAAACAAAAAAACCTTTTTCCAGCGCCTGGCAAAGCGCAAGGCATGCTGAGGCACAAAATTATCAAAAAATATTGTATACAGTTATCTTCAGGCTGTGTGTATAAGGTGTATATGAGACAAATGAATTTCGTGTTTAGACTTGGGTCCCATTCCCAAGATATCTCATTATATTTATGCAAATATTCAGACAAATCCAGACAAATCCAAAATCCAGAAAACGTACCGTCACAAGCAGTCTGGATAAGGAATATTCAACCTGTAATTGCAATATTCATATACCACTTTTCAACAATAACAACAAAAAGTTCACAGTGTACTGGTAGTTTACCTATAAAAAAATAAATGAATAAATGGTTCCCTGTCTCAAAAAGGGCTCACGATCTAAAAAGATGTAGTAGAAGATGTAGAATGGCAGTGGAAGTCAGAACAATAATTGGAGTCTTCCAATTAAAGAGTTCTTGCTGATGGGGAGGAGAATACGTTTCTGAGGGTCTACTTGAGAGGGCTTAGATGAAATAGTTTATATATACTGAGTATGGTTCTTTAAAAGAGGCTCAAAGTTCAACAAAACCAGGATGAGAATGTCTATTTGCAATTCTGTTGATCTTGTTCCAATTTCTAGCAGAAATCTAGATGATTTCTATGGATTCTTTGTCAATTTGGGATTGTCATTCAGTGTTTTCTCAGTAGCGTGCTTTCACTTGGGGCCTAAATCTGACAAATTATTTTAATGATGCCCCTCCCCCCAGGATTTCGAGGTGATGTGTGATTTGCTAATATGGATTTCTTTGGTTTTGTATTGCCATCTAGTGGCAAAAAGGAGCTGCAATATAGTCTTCCTTCTGACAGTCACTACTCAGAAAAAATGGGAGATTTTTCAGAAACGCCCTGCCTCAAAGGGGAGTTGCTCCAATGAACGAATATTACTCTGCCATTCTGCCTCTCTTCTCGTTCACATGTACATCTCCACCTGGAATATTTCAAAGAGTAATCCAGTTGAAGCTAGCTGTAACAACAGCTGAAATCAAGAGCAAACCCATGTATAACATGGGAAATCTGTGAATCAGAGACTTCAATCAATATATAGTATAAACAGTTGTAATTCTACCTTAAATGCTGGAAATATTATGGCTATAGAAAGCAGGAAATGCAAAGTAATGACTCTATTCCACACTAGAATGGGTAGCTATCCTTGGAAGACTTCCAGCGCAATCATGCCTAAAGATCCACAGGCGGCCCTAGGGCCACCCGCAAGTTCCTATGCTCATTCCGGGCCGCTCCGGAGCAGCCCAGAGGTCTCCTCGGGGGAAGGGGACGTTCATCCCTTTCCCCCGGTGTAGAGCGGGGAGGCCCCAATGGGTCTCCTCAGATTTCCGCCAGCTCAAGAACTGGCATAACTCTGAGGCGGCTGTGTAACGGCTGGCGAGTCAAGGAACGAGAACAGGGATGCGCCAGCCGACATCCCCGTCCCCTCCCGGGCGGGCATGACCAACCCCTGCCCTCCCTCACTGCCTGGCCCGCCCTCGCACCCGCCAGAACAAAGCTTACTTCCTCCGGTGGCTGCAGGTTGTTTCTGTGGCGGAGGGCTACCGGCGGCATGTTTGCGACAGTTTAGAATGGCAGAGCGTGCGCTCCGCCACTCCAAACGTACACAGGATTGCACTGTTCATTGAGTCCAATGAAGAGAACAGATAATGAGTTCATGGAGAACTCAGATTCATGGAGGAAAAGACCATCACAGGTTACAAGCCATAAGCAACCTCCTGGTTTTAGAAGTGGGTTTTCTCTGTGCCAGGTGCAAGGGAGTGACAACGGGAAACAGGTTATCTTGTTGTCTTGTGCTCCCTGAGGCATCTGGTGGGGCCACTGTGTGGCCTGATCCAGCAGGGCTCTTCTTATGTTCTTATGATTCCAATAATCCCAGGCTATGGCTATTGGATTATGTACACTCCGGGAATTGTACTATGCTCGTTTTGTAATATTTAGGGCAGACACCTGCAACATGCTAAACATCCTATAAATGTGAAAACAATCAGTTTTGTGTTCACTTGCTTTAAACACAATCTACCTGTGCTTTTCTTTGCCATTTACCAGTTCTATATTGCCACCCAGTGGCCCCAGTATATATTTTTCTTTCTAGCAATAACAGCAATACCAGCAAAGAATGAAGATGGGCATATTGTAATATTGTATTGTAAGGTAGTTTCAAAGTGCCTTCACTGCTCTCAAAGCACATGTATATTGTTGTATTCTTATGTGGGCTCTGAATAAAATGGTTATACAAGTTTTTGGCAACTCAGTTTGAACTGGGGAAAAGCTGGCTGTAGTGAGTGCCTATTGGCTAGCTCCTGTGATGTAACTAGCGTCTCTCTCTTCAATCCCAGATGAATTTTGAATTTGTTTTTATAATGTGATAAAAGTAAAGGGTAAACATAAGCTGCATCAACATAAATGTCCCACTTAAAAATATTTATAAAAACCAGACACCCCATATGTCTTTACATTTTTGGATACCACAATATTAACCAGAGATTGCAAACATGATGATAATAAATAGATGTAGAGTAGGCACGGTCTTTCTTATTAAGATCATTAATGTAATTAAAATTGCCTCTTCACAAATATACGCTGGCTTTGAAATGGGGATGAGCACCACACCCTAGAGTCGGACACGACTGGACTTAATTGTCAGGGGTCACCTTTACCTTTAATATTATTGACATGGTTGTTCCTGAAGACACTTGTTTGTAGGTAATTTGCTAGCTTCTTTGTTAACTTGCTAAATGTGTTTCTCTTTTACTGTTCTGTGTCCAAAAGTCAAAAATAAATACGGTAACCCTTGAACACTTGAAGAGAGGAAACCAATTATTCTCAACACTGGATTTGCGATCTGTTAAAATGGAAGGCACACCGCTCCACACGCGCCCGGGATGCGCCGGAATTCGTGCGGTTGAGATCAGCCTTAAAGCCTGTGACACACAGCCCGCACCCGCTTTCGCCTCGTCCAGCGGTGTTGTGGAAGCGGCCGACTCACGCGAGGTGTACGAAGCACACTGAAGGCGAGAGCTGTGGCTTGTGGTCCCTTTATTTACAAGTTGTGCTTTCAGAACACCCTAGGTCCATGGAACTTTACATAACGCAATCCACAGCTGTCTGCGTTGTCTAAAATTTGGATCAAATCGCTTAAATATGAGTGTTACATAAATACAGTGTTCCCTATTTAACTTTTCTAAATAAATAATCCACAAGTTTGAATTCAAACATTTGAATCCATGAGTTTTTCGTGCTCGTTCAGTGCTCAGTGTTCTTACCCCACCACAAGCGACCAATCACAGGGGACCAGCAAATGACCAATCCGGGGAGACCACAAGCCACAACTCTCGCCTTCGGTGTGCTTCAGACGGACACCTTGCGTGAGTTGGATGCTTCCGCGATGCCACTGGACGAGGTGAACGTGGGCGGGGGCAGTGTGTCACAGGCTTTAAGGCTAATCTACACCGCAAAAATTCTGGTGCATCCCGGGTGCATGTGGTGCAGAAGCATCGTTGGGGGGGTGGGCCCCCAGGCACGAGGGTGTCCGGGTCTGAAGGGGGTGCATCACTACCGCACTGCCAGTGGCGTTCCCAGCCCTCCCGGCGCCTGGGGGGGGCGGGGTTGGTGCGCCCCTCCCAAGCAGCCATTCTCAGGGCTGAGCGCTCACTCGGCGCTTCCCTGGCCTCTGGAGGCTACGCTCCGGAGACCGGGGAGAAGCCCTCCTCAAAGCGACCGCGTAGCGTTCGGACCTCTCAGAAAGCCCTCGACTGCCGAACAAGGCAGTCGCTTTGAGGAGGGCTTCTCCCCGGTCTCCGGAGCATAGCCTCCGGAGGCCGGGGAAGCGCCGAGTGGACGCGCTGCTTTAGAGGGGCACGCCAGCCGGGCTCTGGTGCCGCGCCGCTCTGCGCAGCCCCGAGCCTGGCTGCCGCGCCCCCGCACCCACTCAGCGCCTGGGGTGGAGCACACCCGCTCCCCGCATATTAGAACGGCACCGCTGCCGATATTCGGTGGCGGCGGGGCAGTGATGCACCCCCCTGGTGTTTTTGCCGCAGTTTTAAAGACGTACGGAGCCTGGAAGGGCGTGAAGACCAATCCTCCCGCCCTCCCAGGCTCCATACGTCTTTAAAACTGCGGCAAAAATGCGGGGTGTGTGTGTTTTCATGCTGCTGAAATTTGGTGGCAGTGCGGCTGCGATGCACCCCCACCCGCTGTTCTCGCCGCAGTTTTAAAGACATACAGAGCTAGGCTCTGTGCGGCGATAAAACTGTGGCAAAAACGCAGGGAGTGCATTGCAGCCATGCCGCCGAATTTTGGTGGTGTGGCAGTGCGAGAACACCCCCATCGTCTTTAAAACTGCGGCAAAAACGCTTGGGGTGATTTTGCGCCACCAACGTCACCACCAGGGGGCAGGCCATGCAGTATCACCTGGGGATTGTCGTCGCGTTGGTGTCCCTCCACGGGGCATAGCTACACCCCTGGTGCAGCACGTGCAGAGTGGTGTGCCTTCCATTTTAACAGATCGCAACGGAACGCAGGAGAGCTCCGCTCTCCTGAGTTCCGCTATGTCTGGATATGGAGCATGCTGATGTTTGACCGCGTCAGGTCAATCCGATTGCCCTGATGTGGTGCCCTGGGGCGGTGGGCCCCAGGGCGCAAGGGGCGGAGGGCCTCTGGGGGGGGGCGGGAGACATCCTAGGTTTCGTTTTTGTTTTTGCTTTTTTCCGTTTTTTCCCCCCGCTTTTTTAAAAGGTTTTTTAGGGGTAACGGGGCTTCTAGGTGTATATGTTTGCTTTGCTTTACTTATCTTGTGTATCTAGGGCCTCCAGCGACGATCTCCTCCGACGATCTCTTCAGGGCTCCTCTGCTGCCATCACGCATGCGTGATGCGTGATGGCTGTTTGCTATGCGCATGCGTGAACTCTATAACGGAGCTTGCGGAGCTTGCAGAGTTCGCGCTAGGGGCGGCAGCAGAGGAGCCCTGAAGAGATCGTCGGAGGAGATCGTCGCTGGAGGCCCTAGATACACAAGATAAGTAAAGCAAAGCAAACATATACACCTAGAAGCCCCGTTACCCTAAAAAACCTTTTAAAATGTTTTTTTTTAAAAAAACACGGAAAAAACCCGAAGGTAATTAGCATAATTATGTTAATTAGTAATTATGCTAATTACTTTGGGGGCATCGAGGGGTGGGCCCCACCCTGTTCTGGGGCTAGGTACGCCACTAATCGGAACAATGTGGAGGCGGGACGTAGAGCGAAGTGTTTCACCAATGGGAGGAGGGGGGGGCTTTCACCCAATCGACCTATCACAGGGGCCAGCAAGCAACCAATCAGGAGGGACATGCAGGGACACTCCGTGGAGAAAAAATCTAGTGGAGCCAGGGCAGCGTCTCAGGACGTCCCGTCCCCTACGCTCGCGACCACGAATGGCTGGGTTTGGTGTCCTTCCAGCCTTAAAGGCCAAAGCACTGCGCGTGCTGCGTGAGAAACGCAGCCAAAGCTGGGAATTGCCCAAGGGAAGCGTCAACGCAAACGGACCTCTCTGCGGCTCCCGGCAGCTCAGCCGGAGGCAAGTCCCACTGAAAGAACATTGGCGCAGCCAGCCGCAACGGGCTGTACGCATGCAGAACGCGGCCAGTGTGCTTCCGCCTTAAAGGCGGAAGTACACCGGCTGCGTTCTGTTTGCGGCGCGTGCTGTGCAGGAAACGCAGCCAAAGTTGAGAATTCTCCAGGGGAAGCATCAAACGCAAAGGGACCTCTCTGTGGCTCCCGGCATTCAGTGGGACTTGCCTCCGCCAAGAAAGAACGCAGAAGGCGGCCAGTGTGCTTCAGCCTTTAAGCCCGAGAGCTACACTGTGCGGCCAACGTGCAGCCAGCGTACAGCACGGCGCGGGTGTTGTGTCCCAGAGTCAATTCTGATTGGCCAGAGGCGTTGCATCGTGTCCGTCCCCACAACACGGAATGTGGCCACTCATTGGCCAAAGGTCGTCCTGGAGTGTTCCAAGTTGAATAAATCGAGCTTCCGCCAATGAGAGGCTGCGTTTGGCGTTGTGGGGGGTGGGTATCCACTCCGGGAGGCGACGAAGGAAGATGCCTGCTGTGTGAGGCCGGCTTTGATCGGCAGCAACGAGTGACAAGCCCCGAGCTCAAAAAGCAGCGCGACGCTTCGGCTCCCTGGGCGCGACTGAGGGGAAAGCCGGTGTGCACCGTCTTTTCCCCTCTCAGTCCCGCCCTGGCCCGCCTGGCTGCCGAGAAACTCGCGCCTCAGCCCGGAAAGCGTGGGCGGGGCCGGGCAAACCCGCCAGCGCTAATGTCATTTCGTAATCCACGTCCTGCTTTAACTCATGAGTTACAAAAGTTCAGTTAGTGTTACTGTTCCTCATTATAAATTAACACCACAGTGAACGTTATTCCAGTGTACATGCGCTTCCTCCAAGCATACCAACTTTCTCCGACACAGAGGCTTTCATTCTGGGAGGCAGAAACTTTCTTGAGGTTTCTATCAAGTATAATATTTATTGACTGTGTCTTTCACTACACTAGCAATGGAGAACCAACAGCTTATTGGGTGAGTGTTATTTAAAACCATTTTTGTGCTACTAAACAAAGACATATGATGAAATCATAGCACTGAGTTACTGGGAGATATAGCAGCAATGGCTACAGCTCGAAAGGAGACTGGCATTGAAGAAATGGATTGGAACTTGCTGGGTTTTGACTTTCCACAGGTGTTCTCTGCCAGTTTTTACATTGCATCCATTTGCTAGGAGCTGGAGGGAATGCTAATCAACGGCAGTGCAACTGTTTTATTCCCAATATAACATGCGTTGTTTCTCAGCTATGCTTATTGTTTTGTTGCATCCTCGAGATTTTTTTCATGAGGTCATTGCTTGGGAATATGTAACATCTGGACAGGGAAAATGTGGCTCCTATATTAACTAATTAATATTGCACCGGCAATGTACTTGGCAAGGCACTCTTTACAATAAAGAACACAGAATTGAGGGGTTCACAAAGAAATCCAAGGGAGATGAGAAAGGAAGGGGTGGGAAGTAATGCCAGAATGCGGTAAGCCTGCATCTCTAGACTGTACCACTAAATACTTGCAGTTGGGGGGGGGAATCACATGGCTGAATGGGCTTCTATACAAAAAAAAACTGTATATAAATGCCCTGCATATAGAGAACTATATGTCAAGGAGAACTTCCTTGACATATAGTTCTCTATATGCAGGGCATTTATATATATTTTTGCATAGAAGCCCATTCAGCCATGTGATTTCCCTCTCCCCAACTGCAAGTATTTAGTGGTACAGTCTAGAGATGTAGGATTCTAGCTTAGCTTCTCTGTGGCTTGCTGGTTTTCAATGGGGAGAGAATTTCTTTCTGTGCAGATGAATACAACTATGCAATGATTCCCCACTTGCAATCTGAAAGGGTACTGTAGAAAAGGAGGTTCACCTCTTCATCTGCTGCTTGCATGAAGTCAGCCTCAGTGACATCGCAATGCAAATTACTGTATATCGCTTGGAGTCCAAAACCATTGTATAACAAGGGAAATCTGTGAATACATGGTTTTTATATCACTTGGAGTCACTTGTGTATTTTAATTGCTGCTGCTGTTGTGCACATGGTGATATTTTGTATTGGCTTGTTTTTATCGTGTTGTAAACTACCTGCCAACCTAGCAGTTCCAAAGCATGTCAATGCGAGTAGATAAATAGGTACCGCTTGCGGGAAGGTAAACAGCGCTCCGTGTTCCAGCTGCATGCTATGCGCTGCGGCAAGGAGAGTCAGGCCGGCCACATGACCACAGAGGCATCTTCGGACAATGCTGGCTCTTCGGCTTTGAAATGGAGATGAGCACCACACCCTAGAGTCGGACACTACTGGACTTAATTGTCAGGGGATAACTTTACCTTTACCTTAAACTACCTTCAGTCACAAAAAGAGAAAGGCAGCAGGATAGAAATTGTTAATAATAATAAATAGATGGTCACACTGGATTGAGATCCAGGTTCAAATCCCTGCTCAGCCACAAAGCTTCCTGGGTGACCCTGGGCCAGTCACTATCTCTCAGCCTCACCTACCTCACAGGGTTGTTGTGAGGACAAAAGGGGGGAGGAACCATGTACACCACCTTGAGCTCCTTGGAGGAAGGGTGGTATAAAAATGTGAAAAATAAATAAATAATGCACATGTGGAAGGGGAACCTGGTGGCCCAACCCCTAGTAATGTTGTGCACCAGGATCTGTGAACATACAACGCAATAAATGTGTTCTTGCATTTTCGGCTCTTGCAGGACGATACAGGTCACATGTTCGGAACCTCTATGTTTGAAATGTACTGTACACACATTTGACCCCATGCAGAAGTTATGATCAGTCCACGGAGGATACACACACACACAAACACACACACACACACACACACACACACACACACACACACACACACACACACACACACACACACCTCTGCACAGGGCTAAGGAAAAATACAATGTTATGCGGTGCAAAACAGGCTTTTTTTTTACTGTGCAAAAATCTGTGCCTCATCTCCACGTTCAAGACATACAATCTGACAGTCACAAGACAGAAATATCGAAACATGCCCTGATAAACATTTCCTGCTTAGAGAACAGCAGATTGCCACAGATTGCCACAGATTGCCACGAGCACCCAAATTCTCAGAAATTTCATGACATTCTTGTTTGTATTCTTTCAATCAGAGATGGAAGCTGGGGGATTCCAAGCCATGAAGGTGAACCCCTCCTCTACCCAAGGATTACACAAGGTATGACCACATCAGTCAGTCAGTCAGTCTTAGGCTGTGATACTATCTTAAAACTGTTTTCAGGTGCTAAAACAGGATGAGTCTCTGAAGCTGTATAGGCATAGGATCTGCATAAGTCATTTACAGCCTAATCCTCTGCTAGCCTCTGCTGGCGTTGCAACAGCACGTTGCGACAGCGTGGAGGCCTGCACTGGCAGCAGGCCTCTACTAGTGAAGGAGCAGCACCCGCCGGAGGCAGGTGAGCTCCACGTGGGGCAGTGGGGAGGCGGGGAGAGGACAGAATGGAGGTGGGGAGGGGCATTTTGGAGCAGGGGGAGGGCGGGGAAAGAGGGCAGATCAGGCCTGGCGGGGGGGGGGGCTCAACAGAGGAGGCCTTCACCAAATCCTATCCCCTGTCCTGGGCTTGAAAGCCTGGCTCAGGGCTGCTTGGAGTTGTGCTGGCCATTTAACTGACGTGCCGCTGAATCCCAGGGTGGGGCTTTAGATAGGATTGGGTACATCCTCCAATACAATCAGTACCTGAAACTCCACATACTTAAACTTGGTTCCCCTTCAGAAAGTCCTACTAACACTTCCTTCTTTGAGCCAAACTTCACACATACGTAAATGTATAGTCCAGTGGTGAGCCGACCAGAAACCCTTCGGCAGGGCCACTCAGAGGAACTTTATCAGGGGGTACAAAGTTTCTTTTGGTAGGCTTACCATCATCCCGGAATCAAGTAGTACTTCGGCCTAGAAAAGACTGGAGCCGGTCCCAAGAGTACACCGCTGCTGGCCAACGCGGTCTCCTCGTTTACCGGAACCTGCGGAAGCCGCGGCTTGCATTGGCCAGCTGCGGTGCACTCTTGGGAGCGGCACGGGTCTTTTCTAGGCCAAAGCATGACTCGATTCCGGGACAATGGTAAACCTATCTTTTGGGCCCCTTCCCTTCCTGTGAATTTGGCTCCTGGGCCCTCCTTTTTTGCTCCGGGGTCCCCTTTCTGGGCCTGGGTACGATTGTACCCCCTTAACCCCCCTCTCAGAGGCCCTGCCCTTCTGTGTTTCTGTGGCAATCCTGTTTGGAACTACAGACTGTGGGGAGGGGGATGTTCACTGTTTCCTCACGCACTGTTTTCAATTTGAAAATCATTTCACTGAAGCTGTCATTTGCTGGGGTCATGAAGTCAACACTTCAGGGGCAAAAGTCCTCTTCAGCAGGGCAATGTTCAGTCTTCAAACAGTGCATGGACAGACTTCCCCTTCTCCATATGCTCCAAATACCAAAATAACTGCCCTATGCAGCTGGTTTGTTTTTGTGTTAAAGAAAGTGTTACTTCCAATGGAAGCTTATATTTGCAAGCTTGTGTGTTTGGTTCTCAGTGAAGCATTGCAACTGACAAGAGCATGTGGAGGCAGGTAGAGCTATGCTCAAATATTTACTCATCCCCTGATGTTGTGAACATTAGTTTGGCCATAGCAACGCCAGACCTACTGATACTATCTCGGCAATTAGCTATTACATTAGACTCCTTTGGAAACAGAATATTCTAGGAATCTCCTGTATGCAGGAGAGTTTATTCAAGAGGTAGCTGTGGCATCACAGTCAGGGAAGGTATATTGGAAGGGAGTTTAAACCAAATGTTAATTGTTTATCGCTAAATTTCCACAGTGGCCTGAGTGCCAATACTGGACTTCATTTGTTCTGAGGTGTCATTGCCAAGTTATCCTCACAGAAGCGAGAGACACCCTGTGGTTTAGGATGAAATCTTCCATTCAGATTAAAAATGCAAATACTTGAGAGAGCTGCTAGAAAACTCCCAGCTCTACTTCAAGCAACAGAGACTGATGCAAAGTCCAAAAAAACAAAGCAAACAAAAAAAGAAGCTATATTTGTGAGTGACTGGTTAGATGACACACCGGAGGCCCTGAAATCTTTGTCTCTCTCCCCCCCCCCCCCCCACAATAATGACACGAGACAAGATGTATGGAATTAAAATTGGTCCACAATTTATTTAAATGATCACTTAGATAGCCAATCCATCATCACCCCACTAAGATCAGGCTGCTAGTCTACAGATCTAGCCTTCCAGTAAATGTACCCCTACACAAGTCAAGCAGTTCATTCTTGTAACCTCAGGTCTGCTGACACTATGAGTCATACAGGAATCCAATGTGTTTTGAGATTTTCATGGCCAGCGATAATCAATGAAGATTGTATGTCCAATACAGGTTTAAAAGCCATGACACATTTAATACGATTAAAAACTGAGTTCAACGTACTGCTGAGAACTAGTGTTCCAGCAGTAGAGACTGCCTTATGGTAGTTATAAAAACCGCTATGGCAGTGTGCGAAGCCGCACGCGCTCCCAGAGCACCAGCAGGGAGACCACAGAGGCCCACAGCACACCGGAGAAGGACGGAGTGCCGGCTGATGACAGTGAGTCGGCGGCAGGGGCGAAACGGGGTGGAACATAGGGAAGGGAGGAGGTGTGTCAGGAGGTGGGATGGGCGGCACCTGGTGTGGGCAACTTGCGCCGGATACTATCCCCTTCCTCGCTTCCCAACACACACCCTTTCTCTCCTTGGACTTTCACTAGCTAAAGAGCTGGCGCAGGTCCGAAGAGACCCATTGGCGAGCAGGAGGCTTATGGGAAGGTAAGGGGAAATACGTATATTCCCTTACCTCTCCCAAGCCTCCCAATCCACCCCACACCCACTGCAGGATGCAGAGTTTGACCTTTTGGCATGGCTGCATCGGCGGGGGGGGGGAGGGAAGAGTAGGATTGGGTGAAGCATCATTACACTATGCCCATGAAACAATGTTGCACCCCGGGAGAGAAAACAATTCCTCTGTTGTTGTTGTTTTTCACTTCTATAATACTTGGACTTTCTGTATTTATTGGTGCAGCTAGTCATTCTTCCCTCTTTAAAGGAACTTCAGCACCCCTTTTTGTGCCGATGGACAATAAACTTCCAGGTGAAACACAAAATACAGAAGATGCTAGTGAACAGAGTTTTACGCACGCACGCGCGCGCGCGCGCACGCACGCACACACACACACACACACACACACACACCCTTACTTGTACAGCTACAATGAATTTGGGGAAAGCAAAACTATGAAGAGGTCGCAGTGTTTTTCCACTAAATTGTTCAATACAGAAAAGTGATCTGACAGGAATATCTAGTTTCACCCCACCCCACCTCTGTTCTTGATTATCTAGCCTGAGGAAGAGTTCTGTGTGTTTTTGAATCCTAGATAAAACTAGAGATGGGTGAGCTACTTGTGACTCATATTGGATTAGATTAAAAATAAGATTAGCTTTTTTCCAGGCAATTGGGAAATGGATCCACTCCTTTTTGAGCGCGCGCGCGCGACAGTCAGATGTTGCTTACAAGTCTCTCAGATTCCTGGCTGTTGAATGGCATCTTCAAAATATGGGGGGAGGCAAGAGGTCCTCTATGTTGATTGGCAGGCTCCACTTCCAGTGCTTTTGCCTGTTTGCATCTCCCTTTATTCAGTCCAGGGGAGTGATGCTTTTCCATTAGATTGAATGGGGAAGGTATGAAGAGGCTGCAATATCGATTTATATCGCATCCTCGGTGTATGTGGTGCTTTACACCACATAAGAACGGGAGGACAGGTCCCCACCCTGAGGAACGTGCAATCTAGATAGACGTATGAGGAACAACCAAGGATGGGAGGGAGGGAACTGGCAACACAGGAAGACATGGAAGAATATCATCATCATCATCTGTATTTATATATCGCCTTTCTTGTCAAATTTTTCATCAGACTTTATTCAAGGCTGGCTTTTCTAAACCTCCGTAGGGGTTTTTACAATGTTCTATTTGCACAGAACCCTTTTCATTCTCCAGATGTTTCCCTTCAATGGTGTGATATATCTCTGGTTGCACAGCACATGCCTTCCAAGTTTGCCCGACAGCAACTCCTCTCTCTCTCTCTCTCTCTCTCTCTCTCTCTCTCTCTCTCTCTCTCTCTCTCTCAGAGGGTTAACACAGGTTATCTTTAGCTTGTCGGCAGCTTCAGGTTGTCTCGAACTGGTGTTGTCTTTAGCTTTTCTTCAGGCAAGGCGGCAGCTCAACCACTAGACCACACCTAGAATACATAACTGTTTCAATTACCGGTACTTGTACTTAAGCTTAGTTTAATAGTGTGAACTAAAGCATTGTGTCAAAAGCTTTATGGAAAAGGTGAGTTTTAAGAAGGGATATGAAGCATAGATATGAAGCATAAGGGATGGCAAGGAAGAACTGGTGAAGACTTTGTAGGAAGAGGAGACTGGGAAATTGAGAGTCATGGAGCTGGAAGAGTGAAGACTATGGGCAACAGTGCAGCTGGATATAAGGTGAGAGGGGCAGGAAGGGCCAAGGAGATTGAGTGCTTTGACGGTAACTGACAAGGGCTTTCACAGTCCCTTGTCAGTGTGGAAAATTCTGAACGGGCAGTCCGATCCTGCGTAAGGATCTGCAGCCAGCCCATAGGGCCAGCTGCAGCATCCTGCTCTGTTCTCTTCGGGGATGTTCATCCCCTTCTCTTGGTGTAGGGCTGCCCAGCCCCAATGGGCCTCCTCGGATGTACGCCGGCTCTCGAGCTGACGTACATCCAGGGCAGCGGGGTAAGAGCAACCCAGGCCAGGAAAGGACTGGAGATATCTCCGCCGATATCCCTGCTCCCTCCTGGCCTGGGCAGGCTAATGGCCTCTCTCGCTGCCCGGCCTGCCCTCCCCCCGCCCCTGCACCGACCGGTGCAAATCTTACCTGCATCAGTGGATACAGGGTCGTCTGGGAGGTGAAGGGCTGCCGGCCTGTGCATTGGCGGCCCTTACTTCTTGGGTGCGTTTACCGGATGCGACGGCCCTTACTTTACGGCGCGTTTACAGCAAAAAAAAAAACAACACAAACCGCCTGCGGAGTGCACACTCTGCAGATGGGACTTTGTGCAGTAAATGAGACAATGGTGTAACTCCACCTAAAAAAGCTCCATATGTTCATATTGCCTCACTTTTCCCAGTATTATTTAATTACGTAGTACTGATGGCCAAGGCATGAAGCAATTTTCCCAAGGCAAGAGGAAATAATTAGAACTGATGGTAATTCATGAGGCAACTTTCAACTTCTCCTTCTTGTAAAAAAGAAAAAGAAAAAAAGAAACTTCTGGCCTTTGTGGGTTTAAATGAAACTTAAAAGTAGGCTGCTTTGAAGACACAAAATGTGGTACTTTCTCAGATTTCTTATAAGCCACTTCCATGATTTTTCAGTCGGATTTAATAATGGAGAGTTAACAGAACCAGGTGACTAGCTAGTTCAAAGACTGTAGTTAGCATCTATATCCTGTTTCTAAATTCAGTCCATCTGTAAGTGGATGACAGAAGAGAGAAATTGTAGGTTTGGGCTAAGCACCACCGAGGAGGGTCTCCATCATGGAAAGTTACATTGCTGAAGGAATGTGTTTAAATACCACCTAGTTTGCCTCCAATAAAAAAAAACTATACATTATAGTTATTTTAGAAAGAAGTATGACCTCCATGATCCTCCATGATCCTCCTTCATGGATCATTGCCTTGTCGTGGCGAAGGGGCTTGCGTAACTCAATGAAGCCATGAGCTATGCCGTGCAGGGACACCCAAGACCGACAGGTCGTAGCAGAGAGTTCTGACTAAAAGTGATCCACTGGAGAAGGAAATGGCAACCCACTCCAGTAACCTTGCCAAGAAAATCCCATGAACAGTACCAAAAGGCTAAAAGATATGACGCCGGAAGATGAGCCCCTCAGGTCGGAAGGTGTCCAATATGCTACTGAGGAAGAGCGGAGGACTATTCCAAGTAGACCCAGAAAGAGTGAAGCGGCTGGGCCAAAGCCAATAGGACGTCCAGCTGTGGATGTGTCTGAGGTTGAAAGGAAAATCCAATGCTGCAAGGAGCAATACTGCTTAGGAACATGGAATGTGAGGTCTATGAATCAAGGCAAGCTGGATGTGGTCAAAAATGAGATGATAAGATTGAACATTGACATCTTGGGAATCAGCGAACTAAAATGGACGGGCATGGGCGAATTTAAGTCAGGTGACCATCATATCTACTACTGTGGGCATGAATCCCTTAGAAGAAATGGAGTAGCTCTCATAGTCAATAAAAGAGTGGGAAAGGCAGTACTGGGGTGCAACCTCAAAAACGACAGAATGATTTCAGTTCGAATCCAAGGCAAACCATTCAACATTACAGTAATCCAAGTGTATGCCCCAACCACTGATGCCGAAGAAGATGAAGTTGACCGGTTCTATGAAGACCTACAACACCTTCTAGAACTAGCACCCAAAAAAGATGTCCTTTACATCATAGGAGACTGGAATGCTAAAGTAGGGAATCAAGAAATAAACGGAACAACAGGCAAGTTTGGCCTTGGAGTGCGAAATGAAGCAGGGCAAAGGCTAACGGAGTTCTGTCAAGAGAACACGCTGGTCATAGCAAACACTCTTTTCCAACAACACAAGAGGCGACTCTACACATGGACATCACCAGATGGTCAATACCGAAACCAGATAGATTATGTGCTTTGCAGCCAAAGATGGAGAAGCTCTATACAATCAGTAAAAACAAGACCTGGAGCTGACTGTGGCTCAGATCATGAGCTTCTTATTGCAAAATTCAGACTTAAACTGAAGAATGTAGGGAACACCACTAGACCAGTCAGATATGACCTAAACCATATCCCTTATGAGTATACAGTGGAGGTGAAGAATAGATTTCGGGCATTAGACCTGGTAGACAGAGTGCCTGAAGAACTATGGACGGAAGTTCGTAACATTGTACAGGAGGCAGCAACTAAAACCATCCCAAAGAAAAAGAAATGCAAGAAAGCAAAGTGGCTGTCAGATGAGGCTTTACAAATAGCTGTGGAAAGAAGGAATGCAAAAAGCAAGGGTGAAAGGGAAAGATATAAACAACTGAATGCAGAGTTCCAGAGAATAGCAAGGAGAGATAAGAAGGCCTTCTTAAATGAACAATGCAAGGAAATCGAGGAAAACAACAGAATGGGGAGGACTAGAGATCTCTTCAAGAAAATTGGAGATATCAAGGGAACGTTTTGTGCAAAGATGGGCATTATAAAGGACAAAAAAGGCAAGGACCTAACAGAAGCAGAAGAGATTAAGAAGAGATGGCAAGAATACACAGAAGAACTATACAAGAAAGATCTGAATGTTCCTGATGACCACGCTGGTGTGGTCACTGACCCAGAGCCGGACATCCTAGAGAGTGAAGTCAAGTGGGCCTTAGGTAGCATTACTAACAACAAAGCTAGTGGAGATGATAATATCCCAGCTGAGCTACTTAAAATCCTAAATGATGATGCTGTGAAAGTGCTGCACTCAATATGCCAACAAATTTGGAAAACTCAGCAGTGGCCAAAGGATTGGAAAAGGTCAGTTTACGTTCCAATTCCAAAGAAGGGCAGTGCCAAAGAGTGCTCAAACTACCGCACAATTGCACTCATTTCACATGCTAGCAAGGTTATGCTCAAAATCCTACAAGCTAGGCTTCAGCAGTACGTGGACCGAGAACTACCGGACGTACAAGCTGGGTTTCGAAGAGGCAGAGGAACTAGAGATCAAATTGCCAACATGCGGTGGATCATGGAGAAAGCACGAGAGTTCCAAAAAAACACCTACTTCTGCTTCATTGACTACACAAAAGCCTTTGATTGTGTGGATCACAACAAACTGTGGCAAATTCTTAAAGAGATGGGGGTACCAGACCACCTTACCGGTCTCCTGAGAAACCTGTATGCGGGTCAAGAAGCAACAGTTCGAACCGGCCATGGAACAACTGATTGGTTCAAAATTGGGAAGGGAGTACGGCAAGGCTGTATATTGTCACCCTGCTTATATAACTTATATGCAGAGTACATTATGAGAAATGCAGGGCTGAATGAATCACAAGCCGGAATCAAGATTGCCGGGAGAAATATCAACAACCTCAGATATGCAGACGATACCACCCTAATGGCAGAAAGTGAAGAAGAACTAAAGAGCCTCTTGATGAGAGTGAAAGAGGAGAGTGCAAAAGTTGGCTTGAAACTCAACATTAATAAAACTAAGATCATGGCATCTGGGCCCATCAATTCCTGGCAAATAGAAGGGGCCGAAATGGAAGCAGTAACAGATTTTACTTTTCTGGGCTCCAAGATCACTGCAGACGGAGACAGCAGCCATGAAATTAAAAGACGCTTACTCCTTGGAAGGAAAGCTATGGTAAACTTAGACAGCATAATAAAAAGCAGAGATATCACCATGCCAACAAAAGTTCGTATAGTCAGGGCGATGGTGTTCCCAGTAGCAATGTATGGTTGCGAGAGTTGGACCATAAGGAAGGCTGAGCGCCGAAGAATAGATGCTTTTGAACTGTGGTGCTGGAGAAGACTTCTGAGAGTCCCTTGGACTGCTAGGAGATCAAATCAGTCAATTCTAAATGAAATCAAGCCTGACTGTTCCCTGGAAGGACAGGTACTAAGGCTGAAACTCAAATATTTTGGCCACCTAATGCGAAGAGAGGACTCTCTGGAGAAGACTCTGATGCTGGGAAAAATTGAAGGCAAAAGGAGAAGGGGAAGGCCAAGGATGAGATGGTTAGACAGCATCACCGATGCAACAAACATGAAAATGAGCGAACTCAGGAAGATAGTGGAGGACAGGAAGGCCTGGCGGGATATGGTTCATGGGATCACGAAGGGTCGGACACGACTTAACGACTGAACAACAACAACAAATGACCTCCAAGCAAATAACTAGAGGTGAAAAAAAAGTTTTATACTAGTGCAAAATTCAGGTGAAGTTTCAAAGTCTGACATCTTGAGTATTGCAACTTTCGGGCAGCCCAATCCAGCGCAAATCCTCACGCAGTGATGCAGTGGCGCCGGTGTACTCTGAGCTGCATCCCACGGGGGATTTTTGGCTGCTGGAGGTCCACTTGGAGTAAGGGGACATTTGTCCCCTTGCCCTGGGGTAAGCTTTAGCAGTCGGGTCAAATCGGACCTGCACCAGCGATATCGCTGTTTATTAATGTTTTTGGCGGCTTTGCTCCGATTGGAGCAAAGCCGCAGATTGTAGGACCCCGCTGATACCGTGAAGCAGCTGGCGCGAGTGCCCCCATTGGGCATTGATGAGTTCACCCCAATCGTCGCTTTGGGAATTTAAGGTATAAAAGGCAGTGTCACACAGATCCCCCATGTCTTTCATTCATGAATTCATCTGCCCCAGACCTTGCACCATTATGTGCCTCCCTACTCTTTGCTCCACACCCCAATACAAAGCACAGGACAAGTGAGATTGTGTTGAATAGGGTCACAATTGTATTGATCAAATGCAAGGGCTTGCAGCAGTCCTGACAAAACTAGAACTCCATCCCGTTTCGTGTGGGTTCCCTTCCTTTGGAAGGTCAGAAATGTGCTGTCTGTTCCCTCTATGGGTGTCCCATCTTGACTCTAAGTTAACAATCACCAATGACAATCGCAGCGTATCCATGCCAACCCCTTTAAAGGGGGCTTGAGGAAGATCTGGATTGCATTGCCACCCCCAAGCTGCCACGCCTTTGAGGTTGACATTACAATCCATGGACTAGCATGCCTCAATCCCAACTAGCATGCCTGAGATAAGAAGCATACATCCCCCTTTGCTCACTCCCTCAAGATGCACACTGATCCCTAATTCTAGTCTCCCAACCTGCATTTACCTGCCAGTTGTGACCACCTGGCTAAAACTACAACCAATCAACTTAGGTAGTTTAAAACAAAAACCCAGTCAGGGCCAGAAGTGGTCAGCCCCATTCATCTCCTTCCTATCTAGATATCACTTGTATCCGCCCACTTACTTGGGCAGCCCAGTCCAACCTAAATCCCCATGCAGCGATGCACCAGCGCCAGTACAGGCTAGGCTGCATCTTGTGGGGATTTTTGGCTGCTGGAGCTCTTGCCCCAGAGTAAGCCTCAGCAGCTGCGATAGGTCAACGCGGTCCTGCACCAGCGATGGACCTGTGCCTCCCTCCCCCGCTCCATTCAGCCCTCTCCTTGCCCCTGCACTGGACTTACCTACTCCGGCGGGCCTCTGTCGCTCTGCTGGCGCCAGCAGGAGGTCTCCAGTCTTCCCACTGATGCGCCTGGGCCTTGCGCTGCCACAAAGTACTTTACAGCGCTTTTGTGTCAGCACACACTGGTGGAATGCAAAGGATTGGGCCATTAGTGTTTAGTTACACAAGTGACTGTTGAATGCATTGCTTTAACATATCTTTTTTATTCCCCTTCCCCAATGTGGTATTCTTATCCCTACAATAAAAGTTACATATCGCTGCACCTTTAATCTTGCTTCCCTTTTCCTTTCATGCCTTTCCACTGAGTAGTGCCATTGGTTTCTGTCCCTGCACACACAACAGATTTCCCTTATTTGCAAATGTTACATGGGTCCTAAAAGAAAGCACACCCAGTAACAGTTCTGTATCTGCAGACTTCTCAGCACTGAACAGTAAAACCATCGCCTTCATTCATTCATTTGGTCTCGGAACCAATGTAACGTTCTACTTTTTGTCTATTTATTTGCTCTGCAGGACAAAAATCCTTGTCTGGATCACCAGATAAGTTACCCAGTGAGAAAACTGTACCACAGAATAAAAACTGGAAGTAAGCCATTTTCTTTACTAAATGCTTCTGCTTTCTGTCTCACGCTGACAGGATGCCCTGGCTAGGACAGATGGAACTTCAGAGTGAAAGGGTGATTTAAATGGCATCTATCTGCATTATTCCTTTCTCACATGTGATATGCAATTTAATTTGTATCCAAAAAAGGGTGCTTCCATTTTTCCTGATAGCTGCCACCTCTCGAAAAATGGAATAAAAAAAAAAGTCTGGTGCCATGGCTGGCTTAATTATATATCACTTCAATTTCTGCTGGTCAATTTTCCCTAAGATCCCTAAGGACTGTCTTGTACATCTTCATTTCAACTCAGATTGCTTCAAATGATACACTTTTCTTACCTGGAATGAATCACTGTGCAGCAGAAAGCATAAAACTTGTGCTTTGTCCATCTCATCTGTGACTCTGTGTCCATGCATCAGTTATCCACAATTGGTTGACCTACGGGGAATGGACCCAAGCTGATCTTTAGATATGCCAATCGGTGTAAGAGTTTTACACTTTGCCCCACACCAAGGAACTTATTTATTTCTTTTTCACATTTGTATCTTGTCCTTTCTCCAAGGAGCTCAGGGTAGTAGACATGGCTCCTCCTCTTATCGTTACAACAACCCTGTGATATAGGTTATGCTGAAAAATAATGACTGCCCCAAGATCACCCAGAAAACTTCATGAGTGAGCAAGTATTTGAACCTGGATCTTCTTGGTCTTAAGTGTGCAATGTAAATATCAAAGGTCTAAAACAGGGGTTCTCAACCAGTGGTACTAGTACCCAGTGGTACTTTGGCAAACTGCTGGTGGTACTCGGACCGCCAGACCACTGGAACCCCGCTCTGACGCGGCGCTTTTGGCGGCACATTTTCACTTTCGAGAGACTCTTGCCTTTGGCTGAGCCTCTCAGGAATGCTGAGAAGGGCCCTCCCACTCGCCCAGAGCCTCCTACCTGCGTTTTCTGGCCTCCAAAAACCTGAAAAGCCAGACGTAACTGGTGAAAATGTCTTCGCCAGTCTCTTCTAGTGGTATGCAGCAGTGGAGTGGCACCAGAGGTGGTACTCAGCTAAGAACCTGGTCTAAAAGTTATCTAGTAACTATTAACTACCTGAAGCTGGTAATAAAATGTCTTTCCTTTCCCAGTGTCATCTTGGTATCTGAATCAGAAGTTAAAGAAGCCTTTCTACAGTATGCGACGGACAAGTGTTGCTACCGTACTACTCCTGCCAAAAACATGATAGTCCGGAATCTCACGCCTCTCAATACATACAGAGTAGGTATCAAAGTAGCTGCGTAAAGTGAAACAACGTTTTTCTGAAAAGCCAGCTCTGAGACGTTAGGCACCGCAGTTTACCTCAGCTGCTCTCAAGCTTTGCCCTAGAAGTCATTCTCTGTCAAAATATACAAATGGTCTGGTTCCCTAACATCACGCCACAGAACACTGTCCCTTGTTTCCAGTTTGCCCTGGAGCATGTGGGTAGGGCAAATATTTCTGGAATAGTCACCTAGGAACCTACCCTTAATTTTTAAGGATAAGTCTACCAGCAATAGAATTCCATTCACTCATGCCTAAAAACCCCTCATTCCTAATATTGGTAAAATGAGGAGGCACGGAATGCAAATACTAGTTTTAGCGGTAGTACAGAAATATTGTCATAGACTTTTTTTTTAAAAAAAATGCCCTCATTGTGGTGCAACAAGAGGGCCACTACATTTTCCCTAGAATCCCTGAATCCTAACTGTGGAGTTCAGAAGTGTGTGGCGTAGTTGCTCAGTGGTGCACTAAAGCCATTTGGGCAACCCAATTCTGTGTAAGATACGGCAGCTGGCCTAAAGGGCCGGCCGCCGTATCCTATGCAGGTTCAGGGCTGCCCCGGGGCAGCCCTGGTGCACCTTGAGGGAAGGGGACAGTCCCCTTCCCCGGATGTAAGCAGCGGGAGGCCCAATGGGCCTCCTCAAATGTACGCGAGCTCTGGAGCTCGCATACATTCATGCCGCCCATGTAAAACTGCACTGGCCCTGGAGAGGGCTTGGGATATGGCGGATCTCACCACCGACATCCCCACTCTCTCCAGGCCCTGGGGCAACCAATGGCCACCCTCCCGCACCACCCAGTCCGTGCCCGCCCCTGCCCCGGCCAGGATAGGACTTACCTGCTCTGGTGGGCACAGGGCTGGGCAGGAGCCCGGGTAAGGGCCACCAGCCCCGCGCTGCCAGCCCTTTCTCACCGGGTGTCATGAACGCACTTTACGTCATCTTTATGAGAAACTGGCAGGGGAGCACGCGCTCCCCGGCGCACAGTTACCCAGGATTGCGCCATTAGTCTGCACATGTTCAGAGGCATGTTTATGTATCCTTCATGTCTGGAAATCTCTCTTCCTTGATGAAAGTTGACATCTTTCAAGAAGAGGGAAAGTCCTCCCTGTCTCTTCTGTAAAGGAAACTAAAGTCTGTAATGCTTCCCCTGGATTTCTTACTACTCAGAGAAGTGGGAGCTCTTAACAGTACAGTATATGTTGCTATATTCCACACCCACTTCCATTCTGGTATCTTGATTGATCTGCTGTTTTGTGTTCTCAGTATCGCCTGGAGACTTTCACTGAAACTAGAGAGACACATTTGGCCAGTGAGATTTATAAAGGTGAGTAACGTATGAGAAAGAAGGAAGCCTGATCAAACTCTGGGACCACCACAGAGAAATTGCCAACTTGCCGGTGTCTGGCTATTGTGTAAGCATTGGTGTAGTGGTTAGAATGTCAGCCTAAGACCAGGCATGGCATCAGCATCAGCCAGATCAGGCACTGGTTGAAGGCCCACATGGCCAGGTGAGCACCAGTACCAGCATCAGTGGCAGTGGTAATGCCCAATGCACCATCGGGGCAGTCAGGGAATGCTCTGGCGGTGGCCCCAGTGCAGGGCTTCCCCAACAGTCTGGTGCCAGGGTTTAAGGGCCCATGCTCTGTTCCTTACTGATTTATGAGGCTCATGGAGTTACCTTGCACAAATCACCTACCTCACAGGGTTGTTAGGAAGATAAAATGGGGAGGAGGAACGACAGCCAGACCATCCAAGAGGCCATGCATCAGCGGTAGACTGTGAGGGGAGGAGGAACGACAGCCAGACCATCCAAGAGGCCATGCATCAGCGGTAGACTGTGAGGGGTCCTAGGGGGTGGCGAATTCGGGGTGCCTTTCACTTCTAGTCTGCCGCTGCCCCCTCCCTCCAACCTGCCACCAATACAAACCACAATGATCTGCTTTCTGCTCACTGGAGCGGGAAGTAGATCATTCCTCTCCTTACCGTGCTCCTCACGTGCTGCCAGTTTCATTTGCAGGGACAGTGCACAATGTATGCACAATGTATGCATTATATGGATCCAAATGTAATCAATCCCCTAAGTAAACCTAGTAGTAAAGACTTCTTGAACATCTTCCCATTCAGAATGCAAGATGGTCCTTTATTCTTACGTCTAGTAGCAAATGTAAGGAGCTGCTGTCGGGATTCCTACTTCAACATGCAGTATATAACTAGACTCTCATTTCCGTACGTACAATGAAATTAGGAGTGTGAGGGTTTTTTACTTCCTTCTCTGAGGCATCTGGTGGGGCCACTGTGAGATACAGGAAGCTGGACTAGATGGGCCTTTGGCCTGATCCAGCAGGGCTCTTATGTTCTTAGGGAAGGATAGGACTTTTTGTGATGTACTATGGCTACGTTTCTTTTTCAAATAGAAACTAGCAGGAAATGATGTCGCTAGCATGCCTCCAGCATGCCTCCAGCTAGATTCATTAACAAACGACAACAAAAATGGTGTTGAGCTTCATTCTGGGTGCTTTGTAGTTCAGTGAAGGGCTTTGTTGAGGCCTGGTGCCACCATCTCCACACACTGCATGGAGGCCGCTATGTTTAATAGGTTCGAGCTTGAAGGAACAAATGCAAACATGGCGAGCATGCTAGAAGCTGAAAAACATATGTGACACTAAGCATGCTAGAAGGAGATTAAAAAATCACCTCTCGAGCACTTCTAGTGCTGCTAGCTGAAAAAAGAATGCAGCCTATCTCACATTATGCAAAGGAATCAGTACATAGCAGATTTCTCAGTTCCCACAATAATTCATGCTGTCTTCAATGGTTGTCACAGAACCAGATGTATATGGAGACTTTGCTCCTTCATTAAGGGCTAAAGACAGAGAAGAAAAATGGCATCAGATGGTTAGCACAATACTATTGTGCTTCTGTGCCAGTGGAGCATGCACTCCGCTGGTGCAGACTATCACAAATATGCCGTAAAGCACATTGCGACAGCACGCCTTCCAGGCCTGCCAGCACCGGCAGAAGAAACAATGCTCACCAGAGCAGGTAAGCTCTGCTCTGAGCAGCGCAGGGGCGGTGGGAGGGCAGGGAGGTGGGTGAAACGGCAGGAGAGGGCGGGGCAGGGGTGATGCAGGCGCATGCCATATCCTATCTCCTTCCTGGGCATGATCCACTGACATGGGTGGATGCGGACTTGTGCCAGCCAAACAGTGAAACCGTTGTCTTGGGATGTCATAAAGACCAGTTGTGTATTATGTTGCAAGCTTCCATGTATGGACAAGAATCACAACTGATGTCGAATGGATGCATTGTGGTTACTGTATATTGATTATTGATTGTTAGGTATCTGTTCTAGGACAGAAGAGCATGGTGAGCATGGTTGCTATTTATCCTAGAGTACATCCTCCTTCTTACTATGTTTTTGTTGTTGTTCCAGGTGGATTTGTAGACTCTTGTGCTGTTGCACCACCTCCTGCTCCATGGGAAATAAGAGTGGATCCACCTCCCCTGTTTTCAGACTGTAAAATGCATATCCCAATACCCCACACGTATTCAGTACAGGTAAAGAAAAACCCAAACATTGCCTGTACCATGAGAGGTGTCCTACTGCAGATATAGGTTTAAATGGCTTCTTCAGAGGGATTGAACATTATTCTCCATTATACTCTGCCTTTCCATCTTACAGGGTCTTCAAGGCTTGTATAACATATGTGAAATCAATGGTAGCATTAATGTTTACATAGATGGTGTGCTGGCCGAGAGCCCATACCTATTAGAGGGTCCACCTGGGCTGACTAATCCCTGAACTCTTATCCTGCATAGCAGCGGTAGCACCCGGTGTACCATCAATGGAGGGGATCTAGTACAGAACTTTGTGTTAGGGCACCCATCTATTGGGCGATGATAGGGCTGGGTTAAGCTAGTGCGGGACCCATAGCCCCAGGATGTCTTGGGGAAGCGACCGGAAGCAACTTCAGGTTTGCTTCTGCGAATTCTGGTTGCTTCCCGAAGGTGTCCTGTGACCCACAGAGGTCGATGGACTATGTCACGGGCCAGTGCAACCTGGAGGCACCTCTTGCTGGATCAAGTAGGCATTGTGGCACGATTTCACCATCTGCAGAATTTGTTACCCACGGGGGTTTTCCAGATCCACCCCCCCATGGATAATGAGGGCCCACTATAGACTTAACGGGCAGTGCAATCCTGAGTAACTTTAAGCGGCCTGCCTAAAGTGTGCGCTCCGACAGTCTAAAGTTACACAGGACTGTGCCGTAACTGGCAGCCCAATCCTATGTGCGCTGTCCAATGGTAGCGTGCCTCCTGCACTGGCACTGACTGCTGTAAAGCAGTCAGCGCCAGTCACAAAGGCCTCCCCAACAGCGCGCTGCTCAGTACACTGCCAGGGATGCCGGCGGGAGGGCCTGCGCTGTCCCACTTGCATCGGACTCTCCCTGGACACTCACTGGAGCAGGTAGGATGGAGGAGACGGTGGGAGGGGGCGCATGGAGACTGCGGGTGGGGGAGGATCCGTCGCAGAAGGCCCACACCAGATCCTATCTCCGTTCCCTGCAGCCTTCCCACCCCTTTTCTCTCCTCGAATTTACGCTAGCAAAATTGCTAGTGTAGGTTCGAGTAGACCCATTGGGGGCCAAGAGGCTTATGCAGGGGTAAGGGGATTAAATATCCCCTTGCCCTGTGGATGCCTCCCCGCACAGGATGCAGCAGCTGGCATTTCGATGTTACTGCATCGGTGAGGGAGGTAAAGGATAGGATTGGGCTCTCAGTAAAGTTAAATTTGAACGCAATTATTTATTTGTATCATGTTATTAATGGCATCCATTATGATTACACACCATGCAGCATGCAGCTTCCCCAACATGTAAACAACAGGGTTGTCAGATCGTGAAATGCCAATTTCACCAGACAACCTGCAAACATTTAGTGCAGGGCCCATAGCATATTGTTGTTGTTCAGTCGTTAAGTCGTGTCCGACCCTTCGTGATCCCATTAACCACATCCCGCCAGGCCTTCCTGTCCTCCACTATCTTCCTGAGTTCGCTCATTTTCATGTTCGTTGCATCGGTGATGCTGTCTAACCATAGCATATGCTACTAGGTTAATCAGGCACTGCATCAAGTGACTGAACTGAGTACAATATGGTAGGTTTTTGAGTTTATATAATGGTCATTCTACAGAAAAATCCTTTCTTAACACACTGATAACCGGCAGCTGATGAAAGAGAAGTTGTCCTTAAGAGCATCAGGCCATCCTAAAACATCCTAAAAGATAGATTACATATTATTAGGTGCTACAGTTATCAGAATTCAAAGGTAGTTTTTTGTTGTTGTTGTTCAAGCTGGAACTGCAGCCTTTGTGAAACTAGTTACTTTCATTCTCTGAAACAGCACCTCCCCTGGTTCCTGCTATTAATTGCTTCATCCCATGGATTCTGATTTTGGCAGAGAACATTGTGTTTACTGTTTGGAACCGTGAGATAATGTTTTAGCAGACAGAGATAAAATAGTACGGGGTTTTGGGCATGGGATTGTTTTCACTACTTTATATAGCTTGGTGTATGCATTTCAAATCGGCAGGTTGCCATGAAAAATGGATTTGTATCCACCCAGTAGAACAAAGCAAAGCTATTTTTGCAGGAGGCTTTATTAAGGAGGCACAAAAGCTCATTCAACTACTCTTACATGCTGATGCCATATCCTGGGTAAATCGTTTTAGTCGGATTTGAGTAAACACATTTTAGGCTGCAATTCCATGCACACATACCTGGGTGTAAGGACCTTTGAATTCAGCAGGACTTTTGAGTAATCATTCACTGTAAATCCCTCTGAAATCAATGTGAAGTACAGTACTTATCCTTATGCTTATCCTCCATTGATTTCAATGGGAAGTAAGCACATTGTCACCTAGTTTTATCTTTTGCTGCCTGCTCTAATCACACTGCAGTCCAATGCATGTCTACTGAGATATAAGCCCCATTAAATTCAGTGGGATTTATTCCCTGGGAAGCTTTATAAGATTGCAACCAAGCTTCTATATGTTGGGGAAACTGGACATTTTTGAGCTTCTGCTACAATGTAAACATTGTCCAACCATTTTTGTTGTCCTTTCTGTTCCTTGTACTCTTTTATGATATAATTTCTGTGAATTTTTTTAAAATGTGGAAGACAAAAATCAAGAGTTGACATCAGAAGTAGGAATAATACACAGTGTCTGTGTATTTAAATGGGACCCTTTTCCACAATCTTTTTTTTAAGGGTGGAAAGAAAGATTTCTTCTTTTTTTCCTCCACCTTCGACTAGAGCTACAAACAGGATGTGGTACTAAATGTGAATTATTGAATTAAACTGGCATGTCAAGGTGACTCTAAATTTTCTCTTAGAAAATGCTATTATGAAAAAGACTGATTGTGCTTGAGTCCAATATAACATGGAAGAATTCAAACATTAAGCCATAATGCAATATCCCATGTAAATCTTTCAGGAAATGTTGATGGGAATCTATTATTTTGCTCGCAGATCTCTCCTGTTATTTTGCAATGTACCATATTTATTGGCATATAAGACGCACTGGTGTATAAGACGCACCTTCCTTTTGGTCCTGGGTTTCAAGAAAAAAAGATTTAAAGCATTTTTGGGCCACTTGGCCACTTATCACTTGGCTGCTTAATTAGCAAATTTACATAAATTGCACAAAAATACCAGGAACTCTTTTAAAACACACAGCAATAAGACACATGAACAAAATGCACCAGAACATAAATCCCAAGTACAAAAAAAACCCCAGACTCAACTCTTTTCCCCCCAACCCACCCATGCACAGTTTCCAAAGTAAAAAAACATTTACCCCAAATACAAAAACCCCCAGACTCAACTCTTTTCCCCCCAACAACATAAAAGTACAAAAAAACCACCCAGACTCAACTCTTACCCCACCCCAATTATGCACAGTTTCCAAAGCCTCCCAACTAGGCCCAGTTCAGAAGCTTTCCAAAGCTGCATTCACCATCCGAGGAGAGCTAGGAAGACTAGGCCCTCTGCAGCTCAGCTGAACTGAGCACAGCGCCCTCTGCTGGCTGCTGAGAAGCTCAACTCACGCACGTGCATAAATTAAACCCGACAAACAGCTGTAGATCCTATAGATTAGTCAGGGAAGAAAGCAGAAGGGAGCTCTCCGGCTCAGGAAAAAATGCGGTAAGCCCAAAAATGCTTTAAAACGGGTGGGGGGGAGGAGGGATTTTTTTAGTATTGGCGTATAATACGCACCCTACTATTTTGGGTCACAAATTTAGATTAAAAAGTGCGTCTTATACGCCAATAAATACGGTAATTAACCATTTTGTGACCAATTTAGGAAGAATTAGCAGGGGCTTTCCTGGGGCGATAAGTTTAGCATAGTGAATCTAGGGTAATAATTCAGACTTCTGACTTCAGCAATGGTTTATGTTACACCGTTGTACTTGGATAATGCTCAACATTCTGACTTTGTTGTTATTGAAACTGGAGTCATGAAGTTTTTCAAATCATTTTCCAGTGGTTCAGCTGTTCTTCATATTTTACTTTTGATTTCAGAACTGTCAAAACTGCGGAGGACGGGGAAGAATTAAGTGTAAACCTTGTGACGGAGCTGGCAAGGTATTTTACGATGGTGACATTACAGAATTCCTTTCAGATGTCCATGCTCTCTGCATAATTTCATGTAGAAAATGGATATATAAGTGTTGATAAAATACAATGCCTGTCACAGAGAATGAGAAACAAACATTGATTTTCAAAGAATAATTGGAAATATATATGGACTATTGGAGTCAGATGTTCATTCTCTGTAAGACTTAAAGAGAACTGCAATAAAATATTACATATATGGCATTATACACTGGATAAATAAAAAGTATACTTACAGCACAATCCGACCCAACTTTTTTGCCGTTGTAACCAGCGGCCCAGCGAGAACGGGAGGCCCCAGAACGGAAAAGGGATTCAAATCTCCTCCAAAAGAGAAATTCAAAGGGGATTTGAATCCCTTTTCCGTTCTGAGGCCTCCCGTTCTCACTGGTCTGCTGGTTACAACGGCAAAAAAGTTGGGTCAGATTGCGCTGTTAATTGCTCATGATATGATTAGGCAAGATCAAATATGAGTCACGTCTCGTGGAGCACAAGAGGATCACTGCAAAAACCATGTCAGAGTATGGCAATGGTAATAGACTACAATTTCCCGCAAATACCATTGTTGTATTTTTTAGATTTCTTGAAAGACAACATAAGACTGGGAACAAATTGTGCACACATAAGAGGAAATTTGATCATGACTGCAATAATTGGAAATCTGTAGTAATGCAATCAGCTAAAGAGTAGTTAAAGAAATCAATTTAGAAATCAATTGATTATATTTTAAAAAGAGAAACTGCATTTTTTTAAAAAAAAGCAATATTCAAACTGCAGGTTCCCTTGGAAGCAGTGATTTGAGAAAATTCAGCAGCAGCAGCTGGTGAGCCACTGTGGGAAACAGGCTGCGGGACCTGATGGATCTTTGGCCTGATTCCGCAGAGATCACCCTTCCCATCAGCCAGTTGATTTTTTTTAAAGAGTTTGCAGTTGGAAGCATGCTGACATTGCCTGCATGTCTAATGCGGCCCTTATTTTGTAGGCAGAGCAAACCTAACTTTTAGCTTCTTCTTTTTTTAAACAAATAGATTTTATATTGATGTTTTCTAATGTACAAATGCTGTAGATCAAAGAGAACAAAACTTTTGCTTCCATATTAGTGATATTACCCCTAACCATTCTCATCATCAGTGCATTCTTGTTCTTAATATTTATTTGGTGGGACATTTAGTTTTACAAGTTCCGTCAAGCAGGAGGAGACGAACAATAGTTTGAACAAATAGAGAAAATGCTTTGACCGCTTCACTTCTCTTCGATTTCCTTTTAGAGTTATGAACAAGCAATCGTATAAGGTAAATAATCATTCATAGGGATCAAACCCACCTATAGCCATTTCATTAATATTCTTCCCTCCAGATGAAGTACACAGATAAGTCTGGAGTTTAGGAAGTATGTAGGAAACATGCATTTCTGACATCAGCCTGAACAAATACCGAACAGTCACTCCCATGTTGACAAATCATCTCTCACAACATAAGCACAAAGTCAGGAAGGAGATGTCAGTGGAAAGTGATGAATAATGACAAAGGGTCGAACTGAAATCCTTTGGGAATTGGACTTTCCAGCGACTGTAGGTATTCCAAGCAATTAAAAGATGAACAGTCTGATTGTATGGATTATTATAATGTCAGTGAATGGACATATAGTAAATGCCCTTAATGGTCTTGAAGAGATTACCACAAGGGCCTCCTTCTCCCATATGAACTTCCCCGTGTTTTAAGATCAGTGTAGGAGATCATGTTCTCTGACTTATCTCTGTTGGAGATATGGCTGGTTGGTACGAGGGACAGGAATAGCTGGTGGGATGTGAGCAGAAGTTCACTTCAGTGCGGTTTTAAACACTTTTGATCATCTTGATGCTGGCAATAATCTTACTTGCAAAATCCTTAAAGTGCCACAAGACTCTTTATTGGTTTTGCTGCACTGAGAACCCAGGCCTATCCTCTCCGTCCCCGTTTGCACCAAATCCTATCCTCTCCGCCCCCCGCTGGTGCAGTTGCACCAAAAAGGTGTGTGCTGTATCCAGTGGGGAGGGGGGATCCAGGAGGCTTTGTCCTTGAAAGGGATCCCCTTACCCCTCCGTAAGCTTTCCACTCTGCAATGCGTCTCCTTAGACCTGCACCAGCTCTGTAGCTGGCACAAGTCTAAGAAGAGAAAGGGGGCTGGGAGGCTCCAAAAACAGAGGATGAGATCTGGCGCATGCCTTCACTGCTGTATCTCCTCCAGCAGCCTCCCCACCCCCTGTTTATCCCCCCCCCTTGTGGCAGCGCTCCCAAAATGGCCACCAACGAAGTGCTGCACACTCCATCAGCAGCCATTTTTTGACAACAGAAGCCTCTTCCACTGTCGTAAATGGCTGTGTGTGACACCCCACTGGTAATTTTATTAGGAAGCTTTACTGAAAAGTTAGAATGTTATGCTTTAAACTGTTTATATTACACAATTACAGTATTTTTAAGTTTAACTCTTTGGTCAATTCGTAAAGTTATCATCGGACCAGTCTAGGTTTTTTTAGTGCCTGAACCATTGCCTCACATGGTTAGCGACATGTGTGCTCATGCTATGGATACATCCTGGCTCTGCCCCTCCCCTCGCTTACATGTTAGTTTTGTTAACCACAGTTCCTCCTCCCATCCAATTACCAAAGTAACACTGAAACAGGGGGAAGGCCAGGACACTGCACAAAGTTGTGAGCACATGTCGCTAATCATGTGTGGCTGGTTTGGGCATTAAATATCATCTGAACCAACCCATAGTCAAACGACTTAGAAGCCTGTGTTTTGGCTGGGGTATTCCAGCACATGGCATCTCACACATGCCCCACAAAACCAGCCAACATGAGAGAACCTCTTCCTTTTCCACCTTTCTTTCTCCCTTCTCACCTTTCTCTTTCTGTCTGCCACACCTTCTCTGGGACACACATGCTGCTTGTGGTAAGGCTTCACCGCCCCAAGCACAATTCGATATTCATTGCAGAGTGTTTCTCCATATGCATCTGTAGTGTAGTCCAGGTGCATCGGAGCAACAGGTAGAAAGAGCACTATAACCTTGGAAAGGTCTTTTACATGCAAAGATATCACCATTTGCCATTCTGTAAAAGGTGGCTCATGTTGAAGGAAAGAAGGGGGGGAAGCATGTGACATATATCTGGCAGCTTAAAGTGGATGTGTTATAGCGTAGAAAGTACTGTACAGGAAGTTCTCGCTTAAAGTTGTTGATAGGTTCTTCTTGGAAACTGCAAGCGAAACGATATATAATGAAACCAATTTTTCCATAGGCTAATTGATAAATGTAAACGTTCCCATGGCGTTTCCCCATCAACATTAAATGAAACAACTTTAAGTGAGGACTTACTGTATTATACAATGTTAGCATAACTTTAACTTTATGCATGTAATAACATTTCTAATGTCCCTGCAATGCCAGTGTAATTATCTGATGAATAGTATAATCCTGGCAAAGCATTTCTTACACCGCTTTGTAAGTACTTAGAATTGGTATACAAAGTGTTGGGTTCGCTTGATGAAAAAAAAAGCTATTTGTACCCATCTGATCCATAGAAACAGTGATTCTTTTTTCTTTCTTTCTGGAGAAAAGGTGTTCAGACTGTGGATTGTTTGTTTTTTCTTCAAATGTAGAACAAATGTTCATCTTGTGCTGGGTCTGGGAACGCTTTTCAGGAAAATATGATTGTCTGCTCATTTTGTTCAGGCTCAGGATACAAACAGTAAGTGAATAAGTGGTCAGCCAAGTTGCTGATTTTTCATTTTTTTAATTATTATTTATTTATTTACTACATTTGTATCCTGCTTCTCCCCTAGGAGCACCCAAAGCGGCTTACAATGTAAGAAACCACTTTTAAACAATAACAGTGCAAACCACCGGAAGGATCCGGCCGGCGGCCCAGGGCCGCCCGCCGGATCCTGTGCACTGGCGGCTGCGCTGCCGACGGGCTGGGGGTCTACTCAGGGAAGGGGACACTCATCCCCTTCCCTGGATGTAATTTCAGGCCAGGCCAATCGGCCTCCTCTGATTTCCGCCAGTTAAATAGCTGGCAGAAGTCAGAGGAGGTTGTGTAACGGACTAGCCGGTGGGGCCCGGGATATGGCCGAGGCCATCCTCCGCCCCCTCCCGGGCCGGCTGCACCAATGGCCCCCTCCCCCATCCAGTGAACCACCCCTGCACCCGCCAGATCCCTGCTTACCTGGTCCAGTGGCCGCAGGGGCGATCCATCGCTGGAGCAAGGGAGGCCGGCCTCTGCGCCGGCCTTCCTTGCTCTTGAGTCATCGCGAACGTGCTTTATGGCATGTTCGCGAGTCTCCCAGTGACAGAACGCTTGTTCCGTCGCTGACCAGCTTTCTAGGATTGCGGCTTTCTAGGATTGTGCTGACAGTTATATATAAACATTAAAATAACCTAAAACCTTAAAATCATTAATAAAACACAAAAACCAGCAGCATATAAGGGCAAGCTCATTTTCTCACTTTGACCCTTGAAATAGTTTGCAAAATTGGAGCTTACTGAGCATCAGAATTCTTTCTGGTCTTTCAAAAAGGGGAATTTGGAATGTCGTTATTTCCAAGGTGTCCACAAAGTCCCTATGCATGAAATTCTGTGGATTTGGGATTAAAACCATTTACGCCTGCATTGGGACCATTCGCATTATCTGGCTTGCAATGTTCTCTGTCTTCTTGATCTCATTCAGCCCCTGTGGGGGTAGACCATCAATAGCAATATTCCCTTTTCACAGACCAGGCACTGATGCTAAGAAATCCTAATCAAATGCTAATAAATGTCTTTAGATTGTTACATATTATCCATGGAATGCAGGGGTAGCCCAAACATTTTTGGTGCACGAAGCAGATTCCCAAATGCTGTTCCCTCATCTTTCCCTCTTCCTTGCCCCCCTCCTCATCGGTGACAGTAGTGCAGTGCTTCTCAAATAGTTGCCAATCGTCGTCTTGCGCATGCGTGATTCACAGCGTGAACTCTGCAGAGCGCTCGTAGGCACGTTACAGAGTTCGCGCCGGGGAGCAGAGGAACAATCTGCTCCCCGGAAGAGATCGTCGGTGAAGTAGATCGTCGCTGGAGGCTCCTACAATCTAGTTAAGTGGCGCAAAGCATACACTAACTATTGCAAGCCCCGCGCTAGTGCTAAAAAACCTTTTAAAAAACTTCTTTTTTGAAGTTTAAAAAAACGGCAATAAAACTGTCAAAAATAGGTTTCAATTTTTGACAGTTTTATTGCAGGGCTCCGGGGGGCCGGCCCCCCATGCGGGAGATATTTACAGTCGCGCGGGGGGCGCGAAATTTTTTCTTCTTCCTAGGGGGGGCATGACAGAAAATAATTGAGAAGCACTGCAGTAGTGGCATTGCTTTGCATCCAGGCAGCAGGTTTCTCTCTTGCATCACACCAGAACCAGGGAACATCCATTAAAATTGAGTGGCAGGAGAGTTAGAACGTACAAAAGAAATATTTCTTTACCCAGAGAGTAATTACAGCGCAATCCTGTGTAAATTTAAGTGGCCGGCCTAAAGGACTGGCCGCTGCATCCTAAACCCATTCTGGGCTGCCCCGATGCTACTAGGCCGCACCTCGGGAGAAGAGGACGTTTGTCCCCTTCCCCAGGTGTAGGCAAGCTCGGGACTTATGGGCCTCCTCGGATGTACGCCAGCTCCAGAGCTGGTGTACATCTGGAGAGGTGGTGTAAGGCCGGCACGGGCTGGGAAGGGGCTTAGGATATCGCCGCTGATATCCCCACCCCCTCCCAGCCAAGAACGGCTAATGGCCCCCTTGTCGCTCCTGCCGCCTTCCTGCCGACTCAGCTCCGACAGCCAGCGTCATGTGAGTTCCAAAACCTAGTAAGCGGTGCCAGCCCCTGCACCAGCACTGCTTACTCCCACGTAAATGTACTTTACGGCACGTTTGCGATGCTTAAAGCAAATGTAAATATTTGCGATGCTTAAAGCAAACGTAAACATGCTTTATGGCACGTTTGCAATGCTTAAAGCACGTAAATGTTGTTAATCTGTGGAACTCCTTCTGTTAATCTGTGGAACTCCTTGCCATAGAATGGGGTGATGACCCCTGGGTTAGATGCCTTTAAAAAGTGATTGGTCGGATTTATGGACGGAAAGTCCATCATAGGTTACACACCACTTATAGCTATATGCAACCCCTGGGTTTTAGAGGTAGACTATCGCTGCATGCCAGATGCAAGGGAGGGGAACAGGATACAGACTGCATATGGCTGCACAGATGAGCTGGTTCTAATAGAATGATTAAAAGTAGTCTGCAAAACTGCCTGCAAAAAGAAAAATGTTGAGTTGTGCAAAGTAAGGAACTGTATTGCTTCAATATTTCCGTGTTTATATGAGTGCTTCTGGGTTTGAGCTTTCCTTCCTCCTCCACAGATGCAGCAAATGTTCTGGCGAAGGACTGGTGAAGTGTCACAGCTGCAATGGGAGTGGCATCTTACTATTTCATACTGAACTCACAATCACTTGGTAAGTTGAACAACTAAAGGCAGATGGTTCAATGACTAGGGGTGTCTTTTGTTCAACTCTTGAGCATTCTCAAGGGATATCCTGGCATAGGATTGGTACGGATCATCATTGTATCCTTGTGCAGGCCCCATGTGTCATTAAACATAATGAGACTTACTTCCAAGGAAACATGCATAGGATTGTGCTGCAAGTGTTGAAATGAGAATACCAAAGCCAATCAATCAATGGAGAATTTATTATGATACTTTCAAGCAAGATTCCTCAGTCTTTCCGTTTTTGCCAAGTCAGTTCTAGTGGTGTTGGCCCCTGTAATCCACATGCCTTGCCCCTACTTTCTGGCTAACAGCCCAATCATAAATAAATATTTCTCTTATAGTTAGCAGGGAGAAAGCAACTGTCTCTATTCACTGTGGTCTAGTGTCTTTTCTAGTGGTTTGCTGATATCTTTTGGGTGTTTTTAGATTGTGAGCCTCCTGGGATATGTCTTTTTTTTTTTCCTGTGCAATCTGCTTTGTGAACCTTCTTCCCTGAAAAGTCACATATAGTTTTAAAATAATAATATTAATCCTACAAGAGCAAAAATATCCAAATTATTTAAGCAATGAGCAGCCAAATTCAATCCCCCACCACTTCATAGCAGCCAACGGAGCACGTGCTGCATGCTATGAGGGGGTGACCAGATGGCCAACGAGAGGTAAGTAAAAAACATTTTTATTTTTTAATTACCCCTAAGTAGGCTTTCTGGTTGCTTATGGGTTTTCTTGGACCTATGTCAGCTATGTAGCTGGTCTAAGTCTGAGGAGAGGAAGGGGGTGAGTTGGGCTGGAAAACTGGGGATAGAATCCTGGCACAAGTCGCTGCCACCAGGAACCACCCCCTCTAGTCCCCCAACTGCCCCTGCCCTTCTCCTCCCTGCTCTGAACCTTCCCTGAATCTCCCCCTCCCTGCCTACGACCGGCCCCCTCCACCACCTTACCTAGTCTGTCATAGCCTGGGGGGGGGGCGTTGGTGCAGATGGGGAGCCACCGGCTGTTTCCGTGGGTGGCTCCCTCATGCTCAACAGTGGTGTATCATTTACAGCAGCACTGCGCCATTTACAACAGTGGAACATGGGTTCCGCTGTCGTAACTTGAGGATAGGATTGGGCCATTAGTCATCCAGTACTGGCACAGGAAAATCACTTCTCTACCTCTTTCTCTCCCTCCCTTTGAGTCTCTAGCTAATCTGACTTGGGCAAAGGGAACTTCAGATATTCTGATCCAAGATAAGAACAAAACGCATACTCTGAGTTCTAGGAAGTATGGAGGGCAGTGGAATCAGCACACAATCTGAGCCTTGATTCACTGTACAATCCTTAGGCTACTTTCTTGGGAGTACATACCATTGAATACAATGGGACTTCCTTCTGAATGAACCCATTTAAGATTGTACTGCAAACATGTTTATTCATCCAGAAAGTCTCATTGAACTTCATAGACTTTACTCCCTAGTTGGTGTTCTTTGAATTACAGTCATCCAGCACAAACTCATGCATATTTTCTCAGACATCCTACTTTTTTTTTTACTAGGACTTACTTTCAGGTACTGTATGTATGCACAAGACTTCAGCCTGAATGTATCTTTTTGACATGAGGCTAATGTGTGTGTGTGTGGGGGGGGGGGGGGATCAAGTGCTATCAGCATTTACGCCTCTTGCTTCATCTTTGAATGCCTGTCTTAAACAAATATTTCTTCATTTCTGTGTTCTCAACAGGAAAAACAACGTTATGGAACAAGTAGCTGAAAAGAATACTGACTTTCCAGCTTACCATTTTCAGGAAGTGACTGGGAGAGAAATATTTCGCAATGAACAGCCTGTGGTAAACACAGCCGAATAGCCTGGTGTTGTTGTTGTGGTGGTGGTGGTGTGTCTGTGTCTGTGTCTGTGGACTGGAAGTATAACAGCCCAATCCTGTGTAACTCTTGCACTGGTGTAACAATAGATCCACCAGTGTAAGTGCACTTATGCTAGTGTAACTTGCCGTACGCCGATGGACACCGGACGGATGTATAATATACATTGACAGCCCAATCCTGTGTAACTCTTGCACAGGTGTAACAGTAGATCCACCGGTGTAAGTACACTTATGCCAGTGTAACTTGCCATACGCCGACGGACGCAGGACGGACACCGGCATAACCCCCTCTTGGATGCCACGCATGCGCAGGTCCGATGCAGGACGGACACCGTCGCAACTCTGCTGGCACGGGGCATTCTGGGGTGTCCAAATGTCCCCGAAATGCCCTCTGCGCCAGTGGAGTTGCAGCAGCGTCCGTCCCATGTCCAAACTGCACGTGCGCGGCATCCGAGGGGGGTTACGCCGGTGTCCGTCCTGCATCCGTTGGTGTATGGCAAGTTACACTGGCATAAGTGCACTTACACTGGTGGATCTACTGTTACACGGGTGCAAGAGTTACACAGGATTGGGCTGTCTGTATTTGATACACCATAAGCTTGACAACTACTGAGAAGGAATATCACATTTCCTTATATAATTTATGGCCCAATTTTAGCCCATGCTGGCATGCAGGTGTACCAGTACAGCAGCTGCTGTATCCTGTGCATCAGCTGTGTGTCCTAGGCTGACCAGGAGAGGTAAGTAAAGTTTTAACTTTTAACTTTAACCTCTCTGGCCACTGCTTGATCTCCTATGGGCCTACTCAGATCTACACCAGCACTTTTGCTGGTGTAGATCATACCGCTGCAGCAGGGGGCGTCAGACCGAGGACAAGGTTATAAGATTCAGCATCCGCCACCAGTGCCGCCAAGATCTGCCCCATCCCATCCTGATCCCTGCCCCAATCTGCCCCCACCACCAGCAAAATCATGCCAGCGTCCAGTGCTGGGGTGCTGCTGGCAGCATGCAGCTTTCCGATCTTTGCACTGTCAACAGTGCTCCACAGACCAGCAGAGAGTCTGCCATTCTAGCATACCGCACAGACAGGTTGGGCCGTTAGTGTATATACATTCAGGCATATGAAACTGCTTTCTTACAAGTCAGACTATCAATCCTTCTAGTTCGATATTGTCTACACTGACTGATAATTCTCTAGAGTTTCAGATAAGGACCTTTCCCAACTCTACTTAAAGATACTGTAAATTGAACCTGGGAGCTTCTTCATGCATTGTGCATGGTTGCTCTACCACTGAGCAAGAGCACCACCTCAGGGGTCATTCACTGATGACCATCCACAACATTTGAAATTCTTGGAAGATAGTCAACAACTCATCAGGAGTTGGCATAACATGGGCAACAGTGCATAAAGGTCCACTGCTGATTCCTGAAAACACCTCTAAGCCCATTATAGCCTCAGTGTGGTGGCAGAACAACTGTCTTGAGGTTCACCAGGTAGGCACCTCAATAAACATGGACTGTGATGCAAGCACCTTAAATGGCTGCAACATTTAATGCAGTGCAGGGAATCCTTCCTAAGGTCCAGCTCTAGGTAGAGATATCTAGACATATGGACTTACTTCTGTCCAAAGTACAGTTAGGAAGGATTCCTCTAGGTCATGTCTATCTGGGAACCTCCTCCATTAGTGGCTTACAGCCCAAACCTATTGGGCTGCTGTGCCACCAGAACTTGTGTTCTGGCAGCGCACCATATTTTATTGCTGCCGCAAAAGGCAACATGCTGTTCAGCGTGGCCAGATAGCTGCTGCACACCAGTGGTCCACCAATGGCCCCCAGCTCTAGTAAGTCAGCATGGGGCGGGGTTGGCGGAGTCGGGAAGGGGGAGGAATGGGGTGGAGACTGGGGCTGGAAGGGGGTGGATCGCAGCCAAGAAGGAGGCAGTATTGGTGGCAGCAGCATTTTAGCCCTGTGGCAAAAGATGTGGCAGCATCTGGCAAAATTATATCTTCTGCACAAGTATTAAGGGTACAGGGGCCCTGTTTTCTATTGCATTCCTCCTAAAACAACCAAATGATACCATCATGCCTTGGTTACCTCAGATATTTACAAACTGTTACAAAGTGGTGTGTAACCATATCTTTTATTTGTATTCCAGGCCTCTCCCATAGTTGGTTTTCCGGAGCCGTCAATTGATGCGTATTCCCGAGCATGCATTGCACAACACAAAATGCAGTTTGCATACAAAGATGCTCATCGTGTCTTGAGACAGGTGGGTGTATAATTGAATAAAAGGATGTTGAAAATGAAGGATTGGCATGTGAGCATTCCATATAAAACTATTTTATAGACATACTAATCTTTGGTCTTTTTTATTTCATAAATGGGAAAAAGAAATATAAGTGGCCTTAAAATATATATATGGACATTATTGTTGTTGTTTTTTTAAGTTTCAACGGGTCTTCTGGCCATAGTGCACTTAAAAAGTTAAAAACAAAATCTTACGTTTCACCTCAATCACGTAGGGCTTCCTCAGAGTAACAGACTGGTCGTGCTAGGGCCAAAGATGAAACAAAAAGCTCTGGAGATTTTGTTCCATCTTCTGCCCTAGTAGGGGCATTCTATTAATCTGAGGAATCCCTATGTGATTGGGGCGAAACGTAAGATTTTATTTTTAACTTTTTAAGTGGACCATGACCAGAAGACCTGTTGAAACCAAAGCCTAAATTCTCATTATATATATATATATATATATGCAGTCAAGTCCATTTTGAGACCAATGCAGATGTTCAGCCCTTATATGGTACAGTCCTCTTACACAACCTAATGAGTAGATCATTTGTTAGAAAGTAGCCAAAACACAGACCACAAAAATAAAGAAGATCTAAACACAGCAGATAAAATAGCCAATAATGTTTTAAAAGGCCTGGAAATATTTTTTTAAAGACACATTTGCCTGGTACTGGAATAACACCAAAGTAGATGCCAGGCAAGCCTCTTTAAGGAGTGTCACATTAATGGGTGCCCTGGCTGAGATATCCCTCTTCCCAGTTACCACCTGTCTGATCTGTTATGCACTTTATTGTGATGTAAATATTTTAATCCTGCAGGCTTTTTTTGGTCAAAGGACTTCCAAGGCAGGAAACAGAAAAAATTCATGTTAGAATGTGAATTTGAAATGGGAATAAACTAGTAGCCCAATTCTATCCTGGGCTGGCCCAGAGTGTGCAGAGGTGCTAGTGTACCCACTGCTGCATGCCATGGGCTGGCTGGGGACCAGGCAGTGATGAAGAGGTAAGTAAGAAACCCTTTTACTTACCTACTCTGCTGCTGCTTGGTCCCAGTGGGTGTACTTGGATCTACACCAGCTCTTTGACTGGCGTAAATCCAAGTAGGTCCAAGGGGGTGTGTCGAGCCTGGCCAGGGCAAAGGATATCGGTGCCATTGCTGCCATCAATATCTGCCCCAGCCCGCCCTTAGCACGCCCCTGGTTTGTCCTAATCCCTGCCCCAATCCTTCCCTGGTACACACCAGAACACCCCCTCCACTAACCTACCTGCTCTGGCGAGGGGGTTGGTACTCTGTTGGTGTGTGCATGTGAGGGGCTGCTAGCCATTTGTGCTGGCGGTTCCAACCGTCATATGCCACTGCAGCAACTGCTGCGCAAGGGGCCTGGGACATGCGCGCTGATGGAGCACTAGTTCCATCAGTGCAAGGCCCAGACAGAATTTGGCCATAAGAAAGTGAAAGGGGAAACAATAACTTATAATTTAATATGGACTCATTTACACAATGAAGCATGAAAAAGTAACAATAGGAACAGACGTAAATTTAAACTCATAAGATTGCTAATCGTGAATAAATTAAGGTTGCCAAAATGTTCTTCAGAGTGATTTGTGAACTAAAGAGTTTAGAGATTTGACACAAGAGCTTCTGCTTTCTCATTAGGGAGTTTAAGGTGCTGTACATAGGGGCCCCAGATAGTCTCCATCAAGGTATCAACTAGACTCAGACCTGCTTACCTTCAGCCAGGTGGCTGCATTGCACATCCTCAGACCATATCCTGGGAGTATGATCCTAACATTTATTTCAGGGTATTTCAAACAGGGCATTTCTAATCCAATCCTCTGCTCAGTGCAGACAACTGCTATCGCATCTCTGAAAGGTGGCTATTCAGCCACCTCGTTCTTCCTTATGTCTAGATGGGCAGCCCAGTCCTATCCCCCACACCATAGGCTATTCAGCATGGGCCACGCAGTCCACGTCATATCCTATCCAGGGAAGGAGGCATCTGGGGGTCTACTCGGGGTAAACCCCCAGTTGCTGCAATGGGGCTCCTCGGTTCTCCGCCAGCTCTTTAGCTGGTGTAGAACCAAGCAGCCCCATGTCGGGGCTTGAGGCCTGGGAGGGAGGATAGGATATGGTGTCTGATGAGGATGCCAGTCCCACTCCCTCCGAGGCTCGATCCACCCAACTCCCCTACCCCATTACGCCCCCCTCCCTCCCAGCCCCTGCACTGCTCAGAGCAGGACCTACCTGCTCCATGGTGCTGGGTCTAGTGTTGTCTGGCCAGCAGGCAGTACAGACCTCTACACAAGTGCCGCATACTTGCTGGGTGTAGCAACATGCTTTATGGCATGTTTGTGACACTCAGCGCAGGTGCTGAGGCCGCAGCGCCAGAGCTGAATAGGATTGCGCTGTAAATCTGCTTCCCTGTAGTTTCAACCCATTAATTCTAGTCCTGCCCTCAGGAGCCACAGGAGCTATATCTGTGTATAAATAGATATATTCATTACTGAAGCTCCCTATCGTATCACAATCTAAGACTGTATGCACCCTCTGGGTTTTAGAGGTATCTTATCCCTGAATGTCAAGTGCAAGGGAGAGGCAACAGGATACAGGTATCTTGTTGTCTTGTGTGCTCCCTGAGGCATCTGGTGGGCCACTGTGAGATACAGGAAGCTGGACTAGATGGACCCTTGGCCTGATCCAGCAAGTCTCTTATTATGTTCTTAAGATTCTTTAATGAAAATATTAGAGAAAAGCTTGTGGATGGCATGGCTAATGGACCCAAGGGACTGTGATTTCCTCTGCCTTTTTAGAACAATAAAAGAACTGGAGGGAAAGGGAACAATTAATAGGCATGTGTTCTGGCTGAAACAATGGAAAGTAGTTTTCACACAATGCACTCTTGACATTTATTGTATGTGATGCAAGTTGCATAAGGTTGAAATACAAACATTATTGCCAAATTTGTAGAGATTACACCCATTAAAAGTAGCACAATGGATTAGTCAAGGAATGTAATTTTAAATATTCGTGTGAGTTATGCCTGAGCTCCAGAAGATAAGGATGAACGGAGGTGGGTGTCATATCCAAAATTGTTCTATAGTTAGGTACTACAGGCCTGCTCCACTTGAGACCCACCAACCTGAATACAGCTCGTCAGCCATTGAATATGGCCCACTATGGACCTGAAAAAAAGAAAAGCAGGGATGTGGAACATGTGACTAGATGGTTCGTGGGCCCCATTCAACCTGGCAAGTCACAAGAAATGGTGCTGTACTGGCTGTTTTGAGAGAAAGGGTGATAAGGAAATCAGATGAACCAATACCAATAATTTTGGCCCAATCGTAAGTGGGCCTTATGTTGCTGGAATTAGCGTTCCTGAGTGGAATTAGCGGTCCTGGAATTAGCGGTCCTTAATGGCTGTCACAAAGAATGACACGTCATTCACATGCCAGGTCCATGCGTCAGTGGACAGGGAAGGAGCCACGGCACTGGTAAGTCAGCTGGGCGGGGGGAAGGATGGAGGCGGGGAAGGGAAGCGGAAGAACAACACAGAGAAAGGGGGGAGGAGGGTGGATCAAGGCCAGGGAGGGGACAGTATTGGCAGCAGCAACGTCAGATATCCTATTCCCCTTCCCAGCCTTGATCTGCCCTCCTTGGTCCTAGTAGACCCAGCATGGTGGCAAGGGCTTACCCCGGGGCAAGGGAACAAATGTCCCATTACCCTAAGCAGGCCTTCATGACCTGAAATTCCCCTGCAGGATACAGCGCACGCCCTGATGGGACTGCTGGATCGCTGCATGGGTTGCTAGGTAGGATTGGGCTGCCTATTCCTTAGCCTGACTAACAGCGCAATCCTAACCAACTTTCCAGGGCCGATGCAGTCACAATGCAGCCCCAAGGTAAGGTATGTTCCCTCACCTTGAGGAGGTCTCTGTAACTGCCTCCCTACTGGAAAATGCAGTGTACGCCCTGTTGACACAGCTGCGGCATTGGGACATTAGTTAGAATTGCGCTGTAAGAGAATGGCACTACTTGTGGAGCACAGTGGATATAGTGACTGAACACATTTGATTGTCACCCTAGAGTTGATGTCTTTGATGTACCTTACAATATGTTTTTTTTTTTCATTTCCAGAAGCAAACAATTGAGGTGGTGCCACTCACCAAAGTTGAATATGACTGGAACGGGAGAATTCATTCCTTCTACCTCTTTGGCAACGAGAATAGAGTATATACTGAAGACTACCCAGCAAAATGCTGCTGTTCTGTCATGTGACACAATGACATCTTCTACATTCAGCTACCAAGCCACAACATTATTCTCAATTATTTGTTCTTCACAGTAACTCTTTACACTTAGCTGTTATTCTCAGGATGATATGCAGGCTTATATACATAGGAATCGGTGAAGGGGGGGGGGTTTGTTCGTTTTGTCTTTATCATAGAGGCTATTCATGTGAATCATACACCTAATGAAGAGGTTCCCAAACTGCAGAGGTTCCCAAAGTCGGGAAGAATTGGTTGCTACTCCTTTAAGGGTGGGGTGGGGTTGGCAACGTGCAGTGAGGTGTGACAGCACTCCCAGGATTGCGCTGGAACTGGGGGAAAAGGGTTTTTCTGGACTGGCCAGGAGTTGCACCGGCCTTCCGGAGGGTGCGGGGGGGGGCAGACCTCTCTGCGGGCCTCTCCACACCCAAGATTAGCTTCCAAAGGCAATTTAAAGCTACTTCCAGTTTACTTCCTGGTTTCAGCGAAAATGAGAGTAGTTTTAAATCGCCTTTGGAAGCTAATCTGTGGTGTGGGGAGGTCTGCAGAGGGGACCCCCGCAGCCTCCAGAGTGCCAGCACAACTCCTAGTGAGTCCAAAAAACACACACCTTTTTCCCCCGGTTCCAGCCTGATCCTGGGAGTACTGTTGCTGCTGTCAGGCCCCCTCCCACAATGACGTACAGTGGTCCAAACTCTACACGAGAGTTTGGGAACAGCTGACCTAATGGAAGACTTATGACTACATCCATTGCACTTTTTGATTATGACAATGAAGGAAGGGTTCAGTTGAAAGAATAACATTGGTTGTTCATAGGATATATTATCAGCCCTATCCTTTGCAGCTGCTGCGCAAGAGCAGGGCCACTGGCATGGTGGCCGCTAAATGCAATGCGCTGTCATGGTGGAGAGGCGAGGGGGTGGTGGTGGTGGTGTAAACACCTGTATGTGCTGGCTGCTGCCTCTATGGGACTCCTCTGAGCTATGTCACCTCTGTGTAGTTCCTCCCTGGTGTAGTGCTTTGAAGCTGCTGGGGGCATTTGCAGCTTGAGAAGGGGGTTCAGAATCTGGCAGCTGCTGACTCCGCCTTGTCCCCCCCACCCTGCTCCCTCCACCTATTTCCCACCTCTCCACTGGAGTCCATACTGCATTGGCAGTGCTGCATGACTTTTCAGTTGCTGCACCAGCATCTGTGCAGCACCCACCGGCGGAGGGGCTTCTGCAATGGCGGAGCTTTCTTTGCACTGGCATACCTAGCTGGTGTTTCCCAGGCATAGGATTAGGCCATAAATTAAGTGAGGTTTACTTATAAAATTATCGTGACCAATCTCTGAAGTGATTTACATTCTTTCTTGATTCAAGTTGTAAAGGCTTCTATCCCCAAAGTAGATTCTACCCTAAGCAGGTAAGCTAAGGGAATGATTGATAGTGATGCAGCTTTTTCATGTACCTCCTGTATACCAAAATATAATTTCCTTTTTAGTGCCTGATTTGTACTTAAATTACCTTTTTAGCCTTCTATAGCCTTACATTTTTATAAGATTTATACATTTTTTACATTTTTAATAGCATTACATTTTTAGCTGCTTCTACCTAGGCAATCCTACCTGCAGCCAACATGTAGCTTACTCTGATGTTATGCAGTGGAAAAAAATCAAGGAGTTAAATTATTATAGAACTGCATCTTAACTGCCAGTTCTTGAGATCAAATGTTGAGCCCATATAGTAGGGCTCAACAGGTTCCATGTTCTACCTAAATAAAGTCTTGTGGTACTAAAGCAAAGAATACATGTGTCAAAGAAATTGTAAGTCTAGAATAGTTTGGCCCTCTGATCCTGAACTTGCACTCCCCTAACAGTATTTTATTTAGCAATATTGCATTTAAAGTAGTTTTAAGAATTTAATGGTTTTTATATATAAGTAAAGGTATCCCCTGCTCGAAAGCCAGTCGTGTCCGGCTCTAGGATGCAGGGGCTCATCCCCGTTTCTGGCTGAAGAGCCAGCGCTGTCCGAAGACGCTTCCATGGTTATGTGGTCGATATGACTAACGGAACACTGTTGCCTTCCCACCGCAGCTGTACCTATTTATCTACTTGCAATTTCTTGCTTTCGAACTGCTAGGTTGGCAGGAGCTGGGACAGGAGACAGGAACTTACTCTGTCACGCGCAGCACTCGGATCTTGCACTTTATATATACATACCCTGTTTCCCCTAAAATAAGATAGTGTCTTATATTAATTTTGGCTCCAAAAAATGCAGTAGGCCTTATTTTCAGGTCTTATTTCCCACACACACACACACACACACACACACACACACACACACACACACACACACGACACTTACTTTGACTGATTAAAGCTTCATTCTTTCCCAAGGGTGCAAGGCCTGCACTTGAGTCCTCCACCATGGAAACGATGTGCTAGAGAGACTCTGCAAGGTTACAGCCTCCTTGCTGGCCTCTCTAGCATGTCGTCTCTATGGTGGAGGACTCAAGTGTAGGCCTTGTAGGGCCTTGCACCCTCGGGAAAGAATGAAGCTTTAATCAGTCAAAGTAAGTGCTGGGGGGGTCGCGGAGAGGTGCTGGGGGGTCGCGTCTGTCTAGCTGATGATCCTAGCTAGGTCTTACTTTCAGGGAGGACTTATATTGATGAGTGCCAGCAAAAATCATACAAAAATGACAATAGGTCTTACTTTTGGGGGAGGTCTTATTTTAGTGGAAACGGTATATCCAAATTATATATGGTGTGTAGAGATTTAATATTACCGGGAGTTATATATATATTTTTCTTTTTGTATTAATGATGTATTGTAAGTTCTGATTTTTCTTCTTCTTCCAGCCTTCTTTGTCTGTACCCTTGAGGAGCTGAAACCTGAAAGGCTTGCTTGAACTTGATTTAATGTTGATGAGCTATAAATGGGGTTGGAAAATTGGTGGGGGCATGCACTCACTTCACAACTGACTCAGGTCAAGAGTGTTGATGGTGTGCATCAAGCATCTGCTTTAAGGAAATAAATTCGATTGTTTGTTTTGAATGGCTGCCTGGTTCTTGAGTGTTTTTAACTCTCCAGAGAAAACTGGGAGAATTCTTTGACATTTCTCTCACACATGCATGTTTCGGGGATAAATGCATTTTCTTGTTTTGAAACGTTCTTGCCAATATGCCCTATGTTGAGAGATCCACCTAATCAATCCTGAAGAACATTAAGATTTTTTAAAAAATGCATCTGATCATATGGGGACACATTAAGAAGCAAGCTTATTACAGGAGAATAGGAAAATGGGAACTCTTACTTGTCATGATGACTGCATAATCTCACTTATGAATGTGATCACACATGGAGTTAGGAGTGTCTCTAAACCCATTGAAGTTACAAAAAATGTGCTTCGATCTTCATGTTTCTAATGTTAATCTCAAGTAAAATAAAAACTATGAGTCCAAGTGCCCATTAGACATGTTAATCTCAAGTAAAGTAAAAACTGAGTCCAATTACCCATTGGACTCCTGAATTGGAGTCCATCTGACAAAAAGCTGACCACCATTGTATCAAGGAGAATTATTTATAAAAATTAGTTGATGTATGCAATGATGTATGCAATTCACATAAGCTACTGACTTGAGCATTAGAATGTAAACGTTTTGGGCAACAAGCAGTATGATTAAGAAATTGGTGAGTTGCAATAGGTGAGTATGGAAGGAGTGCCGAGGGGGAAAAAAGGAGCAACAGGGAGCTGTACATGGAATCGAAGTTCAAAATTGTTCTGTTTAATGAACAATGAATGTTTGGGTAGTCTTTGTGGAAGATAGTGGACATAGTAGATGTCACGATAGCGGTGACAATTATACCATATAGCCAGCATTAAGATCAGGCTGCTAATATTTTCAGGTACATTTCCACAATCAGGATGACTAAACCTGCTTAAAGCTGACTGCTGAAACAGGGCCAGATTCCACAAGGAATTCCGCATGAACAAAAAGACAGAAATGAGCTGCTTTTGATACATTGTACAGTACGCACGTCACTAAACAGATGGAGCCTTTTGGTGTGATGGTTTCAAACAATAAGGGGCCATAATGTGACTCTGTTCATTAAAAATTCCCCAGCCTGAGATATGTAACTTTTTTTTAAAGGCAGTAGACAGAAAGGTATAATGGACAAATGCCAGTGCTGAAGGTCAGGAGATCAGTAATAATGATAATTCTCCCAGGACATTGTAGTCTGGATTGCCTTATATAACAGGCAGATATAAATGCAGACAAATAGACATAAACAACTCCATCTGCCCCTTGGAGTACTGGTGATACTGACTTTCTGTACAATGTACTGATTTTTCCATCATTAATGTACCTCCCTATTTTTGAGCTGCACAATTTCCCCTCTTTTTTCGGGGTCAAATGTGCAAGCAAATGGACATGATGAACCTTCGAGTGTTTGTCTTTTTTTTTTTAACAAATAGTATGTGATAGGGGGAAGGAGGGGTTCCTAGGTCAATTGCAACCCCACATGTGCTAATTATAGGTTGTGTTTTTTGGGTTTTTTTTTAAGCATCTATTGCACTATTTGTTAAAAAGACAAACACCCAAGGGTCAAACAGATGCATTTCCATGCTTGTCTGTTTAGACACTAACACATCTTTTCCATAATATGAAGCATGGTATATTTTTCAATGTGTGCATTGTATAGCTCCAGCGCAGGTACAATGTGTACATTGCCCCCCCCCCCCATGATTCTCTGTCTGTGTTTAAAGTGGTGACTTTTTTCCAATGGTTCTCAGTTATTTTTTTAATGATGCTCTGTCATATGCTCTGCCATAATTAACATGCTCTCTTCGTATGGTCTGCAGTTGCAATGTTCTATCCACCTCAATGCATCTCTGTTAATATGGTCTGTTGGGGCTTGTTTGCTTTTATGGCTACTGTGCCTCATCCCAGATATGAGTTGCAATGTTAGCATCACCTCCCCCTATTTATTTATGATTCTTGTTTTTTAATAAAACCTATAATTTCCTAAAAAGAGTAATTTATTTACAGTAGTAAAATGACATCACTCAACTTCTACCAAACATGTCCCCCTCTTTTACTATTCAATACGTTTGAATGTAGAGTTCTTAGGTAACGATTACTGGTAAAGTCATTTGAGCTTTTCCAGGATCTGACACCACAAGGCCTTACATTTTACCCTCGTTTTATCAAAGGGTCATAGCAAATTCCAGGAATTTTTTTTTCAAAAATTTGCCCTCATCTTATCAGTGAGATCGTCTTATATGCGAGTATATACAGTAAGTAAAATATTTTTACGTGCTTCTCCTAGGCCATCTGGTCCCCCACCACCATAGGATACAGCACACACTCCGGCACCATGGCTGCATTGTGTAGGACGGTGGGGGGAAAGATTGCCCTCCAGTCTGTGCTAAATCTCCCACCAATCAGTTTGAATGATCTCTGGTTTGAGTATTGTGAAAGAGGGAGCTTCTCTCTTTCCACTCTCTCCACACCATGTGTCCGTTGCACATCAATACACCCTCCAGGGATGCAGTGGGAGGGAAGCATAGCTCTGGAATTTATCCTACAGCAGGAGCAATAGCAATGATGTCATCAGTAGGAGTGTTCAGGTGCTGGTTTTGATACTTTTCCCCCCAAAGGACTTTAGCCATAAAGAATCATCTGGATGAGCAGCAAACAAGCTGAAAAAAATTGCCTGGGCTCATAGTCTTTCCTAAGGCTGCCTGAGACACAGTATGTCGCTCATGTTACATTAAGGCTACAATCGTATGCAAATTTAACAGGGAGTAAGTGTGGCGTCACTATGACGCGCATCACCCTGAGGCAGGGATGACGTGCGTCGCCCCCCCCGCCATCGCGTGTCACCTACCTCCATCTGGGCGTCTTTGGCCTTGTCCTCGGCTTGTTGTATGCATGCGTGGATCTTCCGCGCACGCGCACACCGTCGCTGAGGGCAAGAGCCTGCCCAGTTGCCCTCAGCTGCAGGTCTGCCATGTTTGCGCATGCGCAAACCGCCGCTGAGGGTACGAGGCTGCCCAGTTGCCCTCAGCGGCAGTCTGCACATGCGCAAACATGGCGGACCCGTAGCTGAGGGCAACCGGGCAGGCTCTTGCCCTCAGCGACGGTGTGCGCGTGCGCGGAAAATCCATGCATGCGCACAACAAACCGCTGGCTGAAGAGGCAGAAGAGGTAGCCGCGGGGGGGTGTGCGTCACCCTCTGCGCGCGTCGCCACCCGGCAGCTCGCCCCGCCCGCCACACTACAGTGACACCTATTGCACTTAGTTCTGAGTAAACATGGATGCACTAGCACTTGGGCAGCCCAATCCTATGCAACTCCCTGCACGGCGATGCAGCCATACCAAGGTGGCGTGCACTGCATCCTGTGGGAGAGGTTTGGGCAGGTAAGAGAACATTTCTTCCCTTGCCCCAGGGTAAGTCCTCGCCATCCTGCTGGGCTGACTCTGGCCTGTGCAAGGTATATAGCTAGCGCAAGTCCAAGTGTACCCGGGAAGGCAGATTGAGGCTGTACCTGGGAAGACGGGGGATACCGCCCCCTTCCCAGCATCAATCTGCACTCTTCCCCACCCTGATTTCTGCCCTGTTCCTCCCCCTCCCTGCCTCCCTCTTGCCCCCCGCACTGACTTACTGGCACTGGGGCTCCAGTGGCACATGGACCCGGCCACTCACCACTTCCAGCAGTGGCCAGGCTGCACTGAATGGCGTGTCACACTTTGTGACAGCCAGATACTGCCAGAACGCTAGTTCCAACAGCGTAAGGCCCTATTAGGATTGGGCCGTAGGATACAATTATACAGTATTTATATAGGATAGTTTTGTCCCATTTTTCAAAGTTTACGTATTAGCTTTGTAAACTATGGGAAGCCACTGCAGGGGTTAGGGATGAAATGAACTATTTATTGATTATTCTTAATTTAAAGTAGAAAAGCATAGCAGGAGCAGAAAACAATTTTAAAAAGTCATGTTAATTTTGTTGTGGGTGTAGAGAATTAATAGGGCATGGGAGTTGGACACGACTGGACTTAATTGTCAGGGGATACCTTTACCTTTTATGCAGGCACAGCTTGTCATGACAAACTTTCACCAGTTGTTGTTGTTGTTGTTGTTGTTGTTGTTGTTGTTGTTGTTGTTGTTGTTGTTGTTGTTGTTGTTGTTGTTGTTGTTGTTGTTGTTGTTGTTGTTGTTAACAACAGTATTTATATACTGCTTTTCAACTAAAAGTTCACAAAGCGGTTTACAGACAAAATCCAAATGATTAAATGGCTCCCTGTCCCAAAAGGGCTCACAATCTAAAAAAGATGCAGAAGAACACCAGCAAACAGCCACCAGAAAAGACACTGTGCTGGGGTGAAAGGGGGGCAGTTAGTCTCCCCCCTGCTAAATATAAGAGGAGCACCAATTGAAAAAGTGCCTCTTGCCTAGTTAGCAGGGGTTCACCACTGACACCCTCTATACACAGTATTTATTCAGATTATATAATGTAGTAAATTTGGCATTAGCAATTGTTTTGTTTATCTTGATGTACTCCAGTCGGAAACATTGCAACTTTTTTTTTTGGGGGGGAGAGGGGAATAACGCTCTGAATCCAGTGTTTCCAAGAAACATGGTTATTTTGTGGTTATTTATTTATTTGCACTATACTATATCATTGCATTATGTTACCGTGGTAATTCCCTTTTAAACATTGTAATACGCTGTTCCTTCCCAGAAAGTTGATAACATTGTTTCCATTTATCAGAGAGCAACAGGCTATTTTTGTTTTGATTTGTTTTATTCTGTTTACACATGGTACTATTAGCACATATTCAAGGGCACTTGAATATGGTACTATTAGCACATATTCAACACATAATTATGTACTCAGGCTTTGGAAGGACAGTGAAACTGAGAGGACAGGTGCAACTACTACAAAATGACATTGAGATGCTATTAACGTAAAGTACTCTTCTCACTCAAGCACTGCATAGTGTGCCAATTCTCTCTGGATTTTCATGTCCAATAGTCTCCAAATGTTTTCTGGATGGGTGAATATTTGACAAAAATCTAAGGGGATCCTTTTATTTATTTATTTATTGTGCAGATAGGACAGTATTAAACTTGTCATAATGTTCTTTGATGTATATCTCGCAGCTGACATGCAGTAGAGGTCAACATCTGAGCATCAGACATGCCGCCACAAGCTTTTGACAGCGTCTGACAGGTCACATGCAGTACCAGCCAGTATATGACACTGTCTGACAGGTAGGAATCAACATGTGACAGTATGTGATAACTAATGCTTCAGTGCAGCAATTTTCAACCTTTTTCATCTCACAGCACACTGACAAGGTGCTAAAATTTTCAAGGCACACTAGTTTTTTGACAATTGACAAGGCACACCATGCTGCTAGGGGGGGGGGGCTCACATCCTCCACTGGCCCTACTAATGAATGACCCTCCCTCAAAGTCCCGCAGCACACCTGCAGACCATTCACGGCACACAAATGTGCCATGGCACACTAGTTGAAAATCACTGGTCTAGTGGGTTTAGTGTCCCATTTCAATGACAGAATCTGAATTTCAAAATTTGAAAGGCTTGAATTATGACAGTGATTTTCTTTTTAATAAAAATGTTGTTAAAAAAGAAAAAAAAGAAAAAATTATGCCATTAAACAATTATGCCATTAAAAATTATGCCATTAAACATTATGCCATTTTCCATTATGTGGAAAATTTTGCATGGGCTTTTGCATTACCCATGGACTCATAGTTTCAAGTGGGATAGGAGTTCCTTTCTTAAATAATATCTGCAGAAACTGTCCATCTTTTGCTTGATTCTGTCTAGATAGACTGTTAAACTGGGGTAAGCAGAACATTTCGATTTCCTTGACCCCCTTTCCAGGGGTTGGTTTTGAAAACCTGGGGTCAGCAAGAAGTGACCTCAAATTGGCACCAGGGTAGTTTCACCCAAGGGGGTCTGGACAGATTAGCTGTCTCCTCCAGGGTAGGTGCCCCCAATTAAGGGGGTGAAGAGTTCTAGATGAGACCCACCGCAGTTGTTGCTTGATTGGTTCATTTTCATCAATAAACATGGTCCAATTTTATTCCAAGTCACAGTGTCTCATGTTTTTGGTGGGGTATATGAGCAGTGGACACTCGTCATTCATGAAAGTGTTACAATGATCCTGCTTATTGCAGGCATGAATTTGTTTTGTTAGTTTTTCCATTTACGCTACGAACCACATAAGTTGATAACAGTGCTCTAATGCTGGAGAGCCTTGGCATTTCCACTTGCATTCTTCTATTTCTGACCTTGCTGCTATCAAAATAAAAACAACAAGGATTTTGTGCATAATGTTCTGATTTTGTTCAAAAGCACCTAAGAATGCCAATTTTGCAGACGGTACAAATGTGTTAACTTCACTAAAAACTTGTTTCCAAAACCGGCTGATAACCCTGCATTCCCACCATATATGAAAATATGTTCCCATGCATTTTGGAGAACTAGAGACATGATGTTTCAGTGAATATGGATACTAACAATGAATTGTTATTCAGTTCTCTCTTATCCTTGCTGAATAAGCTTTAAATGGTTTGTTCCATATCTCTTGCCAATTCTGCAGTGAGATACTTCCTCCCAAACCTGCTTCCATGATATTTTTAGGCTTTCCATATTTCTCTGAGACCAATTTGAATGGCATAATTTTTCTGTATACTTACTAGACCCAGTGTCTGTGCCAAGTTGCTGGGGGCAAAGCCCTACAGTGGGTCCCCCATAGCACTCCCCAACGTACCCTGATGACACTGTTCAGGAGCAGCACTGCCACCCCTGGACTTGTGTCCATCAAACCTCCATGGAGAGTCGGCTATCCCCCTGCACAGCCACCAAGTCCATTGCCAGAGTCACCTAGGCAACCACTGAGTGTAGTGCCAGAAAACCAGACCCCAACTCCACAGCCAACACTATAGACACTGAGTGAGCCGCAGTAAGACCTTGTGATTACTTGCATCTTTCCTGAAGCTTACCAAGGCAGGCTCCCTGATTGCTTGGGCAACACTAGGGGGCATTCTGGATTGGAGGTGGAGCTGCACATGCTCCAGTATAAAGGCTTCAGTCAGTGCCAGTGATGAGGCTGTAGTGGCAGGATGCAAGGCTGAGGGCTCTGTCTCTGTAGCCATTGGAAGAGGCAGTGACGTAAGGAGGAGAGGAGGAGGAGTAGTGGACGTTGTACGTACCCCCTCTCCTCTCCAAGCAGCTCTGAGGCAATGGGGGAAATCTTCAAACCAGAGCACCTCTGCCACTGGTGGGCTGGAGAAGGCTGCAGGAAGACACAGGGCGTGGGGCACTCTTTCTCATTTTGCCACCCCCCCCCCAAACTTGCAGCTCAATGTGAAACTTTCAGTCTGTATCATCAGTGGGCCAACCCTGCTGCCAGATGTGTGCAGGGCCCCAAATCTACATTCTGCCCCAGGGCCCAGTTGTTACAGCAGTGCTTTCTAAAATGCAACTAACATGCATTCAAGGGGGGGGCAGTCATAGCGCAGGGACTCACTGTATTGGTTTTGTCACACTCTGTGTTCTATTTGCCTTTACAAAAGAAATGCCGCAAGTTTTACTCGTGTATTTAGGGTCACATGCTTGGGTTCCAAGCTCTTACAACTTTCCTATCAAAGCACCATTTGCAGAAACAGTGGTGGTGACTTTTCATTACCCGGGCATCAAAATGCAGTTGCTCTCAGGAGTTCTAAATCACTTTAATGCACAGTTCCAAAGTGCTAATTTGGTACCGCTTTCTTCACACAGATGTTAATCACAGAGTTCCGTGGGGGAAATTTAGGGAGAATAGATTTCCATGGTGTGCATCTGATAAACACCAGGATAAATTGTAGTGTCAAATTGCTCCCCTGTGAGCACTGTGTTAGTCATGCATATTAATAGTGATGAATAGCTGGGTGCACTAATGCAAAGTGCTCCTGCAAACTGGGCCAGATGCTGTTGTTTGCTGAGATGCTGCTGATGTGCTGGGGGCTGCTGTGATTATTCTGCTGCAATTTCCACACGAAGCACTACATCATTTGCCAATTTGAGGATTCCAATTGACTGCCATTAACAAATCCATTCAGATTTGTAATTGTCCTTATTTATATACACTTTAGAGGAGGACTTAATTTCCTAAAATGCATTGATTAATATCCACATTTTATAGCTTCTCAATTGTTGTCAACATAAGACTCACTTTGGTAAAATAAATAAAATGGGGCACACCCAAATGTAACTGAGGATCAAATTAGATGTATACTTACTTGCATTATTAAGAGACACGCTTACAGCACAATCCTAACCGGCCTCTGTGCCAGCGTAGTGTGCACAGACTGGCACAAACATGCTGTAAGGCACATTGCACCAGCGTGCCAGAAAGTGTGCCTTCCAGTCGGTGCCAGTGCAAGGAGGAAGCCAGCTGGAACAGGTAAAGTTTGCACTGGGCAGCGCAGGGGCGAGGGAAGGGCAGGGAGGGTGAAATAGGGTGTGGGGGGTGAGTGAAGACGGATGAGGCCCGGGAGGGGGGGCAGGATTGCTGGTGCATGGCTGTATTCTATCCCCCTTCTCGAGCCTGATCTGCCGACACAGGTGCACACGGACTTGCGCCAGCCATATGGCAGGCACAGATCCAAGTAGACCCATTGCACAGACTGGGGCTTCCCCCGGGGCAAGGGGAAAAGGAGACCTCCCACCTCCTAAATTCCCCAACAGGATACAGTGTAGCTTGTGCAAGCCTCACTGCACCGGTGCGGGGAACGTTAGGTAGGATTGGGCTGCCCAACTCAGAAGTACCTCTCTCTCTCTCTCTCTCTCTCTCTCTCTCTCTCTCTCTCTCTCACACACACACACACACACACACACACACACACACACACACACACACACACGAGGGAGAGAGAGAGAGAGAGAGAGAGAGAGAAAAGAAGAAGAAGAAGAAGAAGAAGAAGAAGAAGAAGAAGAAGAAGAAGAAGAAGAATCAAGGTGAGCTAATTTAGATTGGGTCTGAAAGTGGGTGGGGACTTTAATCCTTATAATAATACCATCCCTCGGAGATTCACAGGTGCTCTATCAGTGGCATAGTAATGCTGCCCCCGCCTATGGGCGGCCAGCAGTGATGATGCCCCGCCACGTGGCCACATCCCCACCATGTGATATCACCTGGAAGCCACACCCCCGCCGCGTGACGTCACATGGCTTTCTACTGGCTGACAACGGCCCCAGGGGCAGGTAGGAGGGTCAGAAACACCACCCCGTCCCTCTGGAAGCCTCGGCAGCAGTGCTGCAAGGCTTACTACCACTGCCATGGGCAGCGAAAAAGGGGGAAAAGCAGTGGGAAGAGGAGGCGCTGCCATACTGCCGAATCTCCAGGGCTGGGTCAGTTTGCTGCCCCCCCTGCTGCCTGGGGGTGGACCGCCCCCACCCACCCCATTCCTACGCCACTGTGCTCTATGCTTGCGTATCCTCTTTATTCCCATATCTCTGTCCAACATTACAGTTCCAGAGTGAACAGGGAAAGCAATTGATCAACCATGCTCTAAATCCCTCATATGATTTGCTACAGAGAGGGCAGAAAAGAAAGATTCCATGGTCAATTTATGCTGCTTTTGTGATCCTGACCCAGGGTCAGTTCTGGAAAATAAGTCTACTGGTAGTCAAATATGTGCTGGGACAGAGGTGTCACTTTTCATGCGCCTGGTCACTGCCAATTACTTTCGGCTTAAAAACACACACTCGGCTGCTTTTGCCCATTCTGAGCTCGGCATGCTGGAGCCCAAGCCCACAGCAGGTGAAAGCGGCCAAGTGTGTGTTCTGTTCTTCTTGTGCAGGTGCCTCTGCTCAGGAACCTTTGGCTCGGCTCGGAAGTTTCCAAACGTGGAGTCTTGGCCTCATGCACCTATGCGAGCTCCGGGTCACGTGTCACCCCACCCAGCATGTCACCCAGTGTGGTTTGCACACACACACACACACACACCCTAGTGACGCCACTGTGCTGGGGCCCTTGATTCTCAGAGGACACTTCAGGCCACCACCAGGCAAGAGCTGAAAATTTAAAGTCATGTGCAAGTCCCACAGATTTACCCCCCCCCCAAAAAAAATAAAAATTCTAGGCTGCAATCCTAAATCCTAAAGTTGAACACAATGGAGCTTACTTCAGAGTAGACGTGCCTAGGATTGCACTGCGAGTGCCCTCAAACAACTTGAGATATTCAGGCTTGTTCTCAGGGGCCCTCATGATTAAACAATAACAAAAACTCACAAAAGCGGCATAAATATAAAATCAAGCAGCAGGATGGGACAGAATTAGTCCAGCACTGTGTGGTAACAATGCTTGGTCCTTGTTGCCTTAGTACCTCCTGTGTGCCGCAGAGATTGTGGCAGAACTCCAGTTCTCTTTGTGACACAGTTAATGTCTGTCGTTGAGCAGAATGAATAGGAATATGTACAAAGATAAACTCTTGCACCTAAAAAAAACCCATCTAGCAGGTGATGGAAGAATGTCTTCATAGGACTGAAGACAGAGATCACACCAATTCTTCCTTTGGTTTTAATGTAGCCAGAAGGAGATTTTTTTTCATTGCATCATGTTGTGTGGACTTCACTAGGGCTGGATGAGTCACTAGAGGTCGAATTGTTTTATGAGATGGGAGTGTCGAAAGGGACCAGCCTGGTACAGCAACTGCTCCTCACACGTAATTCTCAGTAAACAAAACAGAAGCGCATGCCGTGACAGTGAAACTCGGAAACTCATCTCTTTATCCTGCAACATGAGAATGGACCCAGAGCACAACAGAGACAAGGACTGTAAGTACAGCAGGAAATCACTGCTCCGGAGGTTTAGAAAGCAGACACTATTTCTAAGTCATGCATTTTAGGTTGCTAGCAATGAGTCATATTTCAAATAGCCACTTACTTCGGACTTACTTCGGAGCTACAGAATATCCTTGGCTCATGCAAGAGACGTAGGTTGCCAATTGTTCTCTGACGAATGGTTGATTCCTATCAATATTGTTTTTAAACATCTAAAACAGGGTTCCCATGAATTTCTCTATGAGTTGGATCACTAGCACTGTGATTTTTCATTTTCATTATTATTATTTTCATTATTTTTATTTTCATTATTATTATTATTATTGTCGTTGTCATTGTTGTCGTTGTTGTTGTTATTATTATTATTATTATTATTGTGGTTGGTAGACTCTTTCTGATGGCTTGAATACAGAGAAGGGGATTGGGGGGTTAACAGTAAATTATCTGACTTGAAAGGATCTGTGTACGTTAACACACAGTCACAAAAAAGCTCTTGATCTCAAGCTGTTTGAATGCATTCCGTTCATCACAATTTCACAGGACGTTACCAAATTGCCCCCTTTGCAAACGCAGCTGACTGAATCCTGTGGCTGCTAAATGAATGGCGTGATTATTTTTTATTGAAACTAATGATGCCACATTAAGTTGTTGTCGAACAAAGGGCAGGCAGTTCTGTCCAAGAGAGGCACTCAATAATCCAGCCATTGAGAAGAATTAAGTGAAGCCAGGCAGACAGAACTTGCGTTTGATGGCTGTATTTTATGCAGAGGCTCTGTGGAAACACCCCCCCCCCCCGGCCAAAAAAAGAAAGAAGAAGAAGAAAAAAAGGAATTTTTCAGTATACGTACTACAAGAGGTATAAAGTGCACAAATGCTTTATTTCCTTCAATTTACAATTGATTTTCCTTTTTTAAAAAAATGGGAAATCTCTCTCTTTTTTTAAGCCATCACACATCTATATACACATAAAACATCATGGACTCTGATGATTCATATGTGTTATGAATCCTTCCTATGCTTTGGTACCTTTCTTTTTTCAATTATTTCTGCCATCTGCCCAAAGGCAAAATAGGGACAATCTTCAGGCTTTAGTTAAGTTCATCTTGTGAGATTCTAGATGTGAAAACTCTGGTTGAGAGGACAGGTGCCTCTTGACTCTAGGGAACATACAGGTAAATGGGTTCAGTATGCCAGTACAATGATCCTTTTCTACCCCTTCCCCCACTGTCCAAATTCAGATAGTAAGTGTTGCTTTTGACTTGCAGCTAATCTGTAGCCAGTACAACCGGATTCATTGTGGCATAAGAGCTGCTATGGTCTAAGTACCAAAACAATCGACTTTGAAAGTCAGTGCAGGACAGACTACTGAACAGTAAAATGAAGATTGCATTCTGTCGGTGGAGAAAAGCCTTCAGAGATGTACTCTCTCTCTCTCTCTCTCTGTGTGTGTGTGTGTGTGTGTGGTCTAGGTACTGATCTTTGCTACTGCAAGGAGTTTTAAGTGTCCCAAAGTACAGTATCTGTATTTTCATTTGTGAAATGTTAAGATGATAACATTTGAAAGGAGTTGTGTAACTTTAAATTGAGCTGTATTTGTCAAAGATGAGCTGTCACAGTCATAGAAGAAAACTATTGAAAGATTATAGCTACTGCAATGAAATTGGTAGTCATTTCATATCGGTGCCTTTTGTAGAGCAATATAGGATAAGTAAATGGGTGGACCCAGAAACCTTAATCAGATGAAGTGGTCTAGATACTTGGAAAGGTTTACTGAGCTGTCCTCCACCCCCCACCCCCTACGAAACAGGATGTTTACAGTGCAATCCAGCATAATGTTAGGCTAACAGAGTGAGCGATCTGCCGGCCTAGGGTATCACAAAAGTGCCGTAAAGCACTTTTGTGGCATCCTTGGAGTAAGCGGCACTGGTGCTGAGGCCTGTGCCGCTCACTCCGCCACTGGCCCTGGACCCAGCCGCAGGATGCAGGTAAGTGCTGTGCCGGGTGGCGGGAGGGCGTGGGGAGGGTGGACTGGGGTGGCGGGGTATGGGGTGATTGGCCAGCCAGGCCAGGGAGGGGGGAAGGACTATCGGCAGTGTGTTCCGCCATATCCTAACCCCCTTCCCGTGCCTGGCCGGCCTTACACGGCCTCCCAGGACGTGTACCAGCAAAATAGCTGGGGTGCATCTGAGGTGGCCCATTGGGGCCGCTGGGGCCAACACCAGGGATGAGCGTAATTTCCAATAACATATGGAGTAATACCTCACAATTCCATATCTGCATGCATTTCAGAGAAATGGCTACATATTTCTATATTTTAATTAAGGATATTTATATACCACTTTTTAACAAAAAATATTCACTAAGCAGTTTACAGAGAAAATAAGAGTCCTTCAGACATGAACCAATATACTTGGTAGAGATATCACAAAACTGCAGCTTGTATGTCTGGTGCAAGGATGCAGGAACAGTCTAAATTCTGCAATGCCTTTATTTCAAGTATCCAAGTGGAGTCCAACTTTCTTCTTATTGGCACCCAGAGCAATGTGGTTGTATATACAGTACATTCCAGCTGGATTGCTATAGCAACTGTTCTGCCTGGGAATTATGTACTCCAAACAAGAACTATTTAAAACTTTTGTTGTTGTTTAATTATTGTTTGGTATTTAAATGATTTTCCTAGAGCTGATTTTGGACTCATACATAAATGCTCATCTGACCTCTTTTAATTAATTGACTAGTGTTGTACAAAAGGACCCAAGTTAATTTGTAAGACAGGCTGGGTATATTGGTGAGGACTGTTCTGCATCAACCTGGCCTTTAAATATTAAGCTACAAAGTAAATAAACACTTTTTGAATATGAAAATCTGGTTCAGCCCTTGAAGCACTGATAGAGATGGTGGTCATTGGAGCTGGGGACAAGATACGCTCATACTGGAGAAATGCCACTAAATCAGGATGACACACCTGGGACTTGATAAACGTTTTCTTCTCTCTAGGGCAGCGGTGGGGAACCTCCAGGCCCAGGGCCGAATCAGGCCCCTGAGGCCATCCAGTCCGGCCCCCGGAGAGATTGCCGGGAGGCCGCCCAACCGGCCCCTGGAGGCTCCGCCGGGTCCGCGCGTCACCTCCGGAGGCCGGGAGAGGGCCTTTGGATGTCCTCCCCGACCACCGCCTCGACCCCTTCTCACCAGGCCGTTGACCATTTCGCACATGCGTACCACGCTGATGAGGGTAAGCTCTTGCCCTCTTGCCCTCATCGGCATGGTACGGCAGAGGTGACGCGCGGACCCGGCGGCGGCTTCGGACGGTGAGCGCGGAGCCTCCGGAGGCCGATGGGGGGCGAGGGCAAAAATTAATTAATTAAATAAAAATGGCGCCCGGCCTTACGGCTGGCCCTCAAACAAATTTCTAATATTTAAAACGGCCCTCACCAGGGAAAAGGTTCCCCGCCCCTGCTCTAGGGTCCCACTAAGCCACTGGCAGGCCATGATATCCGTCCTCAACTTGCCTCAGTACATTGTGTTGTGCTGTTATAAACAGATCCTGAAACATATTTCCACATGAGGATATGCTGCTGCTGCTATGTGACAAGCTGCTGTACATAACGGAAAGAAAGCTACATATAGTGATGGGTTTGCACAGGGGTGTCAAACTCATTTCATACAACAGGCTGAATAACATTCATGCTGCCTGCTGAGGGCCAGAAGTGACATCATTAAGCAGGAAGTGATGTCTTTGAGCAGATGATGGCCTGAAATAAGCACTTTGTTATCACATAGGAACTCCGTTGAAAATGACAGAAGAGAAAATATTTATTTAATTTATTTATTTAAAGAATTTATACCCCACCTTTCTCCCAACAAGGGCACTCAAGGCGGCTTACAACACAGACATTTAAATACATATATACACATTAAAATAATTAAAAACAATTAATTAAAACAAAACAACCCCAGTGGGTCACCTGAATTTACATTCGTTAAAAGCCATTTGTTAAAAAGTCAGCCCACCATGTCAGACATCAAAAGCTATCCTAAATAAAAATGTCTTACGGCCCCGCCGAAAGGACTCTAAAGAGGGAGCCGTTCTTAATTCCAGGGGGAGGGAATTCCATAATTGGGGCGCCACAGCCGAGAAGGCCCTATTCCGTGCCTCCATCCCCCTCACTTCCGTCAATGACGGCACGGTTAACAGGGTCCCCCCTGATGACCCCAGATTACGGGTCGGATTATAAGGAAGGAGGCAGTCCCTCAAATACCCTGGACCCGAGCCGTTAAGGGCTTTAAAAGTCAAAACTAGCACTTTGAATTGTGTCCAAAAAACGAACCGGCAGCCAGTGTAGCCGCCGAAGCAACGGTCCGACTGAGTCGAACCGACAGGCCCAGGCAACCACCCGGGCCGCCGCATTCTGCACTAGTTGCAGTTTCCGAACAGTCTTCAAAGGCAGCCCCACGTAGAGTGCAGTAATCTAATCTAGATGTCACTAGGGTATGTAATCTAGTAATCTAGATTGCAGTAATCTAGTCTAGATGTCACTACGGCATGGGTCACTGTGGCCAGGTCTGCACGATCCAAGTACGGTCGCAGCTGGCGCACCAGCCAAAGCTGTGCAAAAGACCCCTGGCCACAGCCACCACCTGAGAATCCAGGAGCAGCTGCGCATCCAGGAGAACCCCCAAGCTGCGGACCTGTTCCTTCAGAGGGAGTACAACCCCATTCAGAGCAGGACGATGATCCAGTACCTGAGTCGTAGACTTCTGGACCAGAAGAACCTCTGTCTTGTTGTTGTTCAGTCGTTAAGTCGTGTCCGACCCTTCGTGATCCCATGAACCATATCCCGCCAGGCCTTCCTATCCTCCACTATCTTCCTGAGTTCGCTCATTTTCATGTTCGTTGCATCGGTGATGCTGTCTAACCATCTCATCCTTGGCCTTCCCCTTCTCCTTTTGCCTTCAGTCTTTCCCAGCATCAGAGTCTTCTCCAGAGAGTCCTCTCTTCGCATTAGGTGGCCAAAATATTTGAGTTTCAGCCTTAGTACCTGTCCTTCCAGGGAACAGTCAGGGTTGACTTCATTTAGGATTGACTGATTTGATCTCCTAGCAGTCCAAGGGACTCTCAGGAGTCTTCTCCAGCACCACAGTTCAAAAGCATCTATTCTTTGGCGCTCAGCCTTCCTTATGGTCCAGCTCTCGCAACCATACATTGCTACTGGGAACACCATCGCCCTGACTATACGAACTTTTGTTGGTATGGTGATATCTTTGCTTTTTATTATGCTATCTAAATTTGCCATAGCTTTCCTTCCAAGGAGTAAGCGTCTTTTAATTTCATGGCTGCTGTCTCCGTCTGCAGTGATCTTGGAACCCAAAAAAGTAAAATCTGTTACTGCTTCCATTTCTGCCCCTTCTATTTGCCAGGAATTGATGGGACCAGATGCCATGATCTTAGTTTTATTAATGTTGAGTTTCAAGCCAACTTTTGCACTCTCCTCTTTCACTCTCATCAAGAGGCTCTTTAGTTCTTCTTCACTTTCTGCCATTAGAGTGGTATCGTCTGCATATCTGAGGTTGTTGATGTTTCTCCCGGCAATCTTGATTCCGGCTTGCGATTCATTCAGCCCTGCATTTCTCATAATGTACTCTGCATATAAGTTAAATAGGCAGGGTGACAATATACAGCCTTGCCGTACTCCCTTCCCAATTTTGAACCAATCAGTTGTTCCATGGCCGGTTCGAACTGTTGCTTCTTGACCCGCATACAGGTTTCTCAGGAGACAGGTAAGGTGGTCTGGTATCCCCATCTCTTTAAGAACTTGCCACAGCTTGTTGTGATCCACACAATCAAAGGCTTTTGCGTAGTCAATGAAGCAGAAGTAGGTGTTTTTTTGGAACTCTCGTGCTTTCTCCATGATCCAGCGCATGTTGGCAATTTGATCTCTAGTTCCTCTGCCTCTTCGAAACCCAGCTTGTACATCCGGTAGTTCTCGGTCCACGTACTGCTGAAGCCTAGCTTGTAGAATTTTGAGCATAACCTTGCTAGCATGTGAAATGAGTGCAATTGTGCGATAGTTTGAACACTCTTTGGCACTGCCCTTCTTTGGAATTGGAACGTAAACTGACCTTTTCCAATCCTTTGGCCACTGCTGAGTTTTCCAAATTTGTTGGCATATTGAGTGCAGCACTTTCACAACATCATCATTTAGGATTTTAAGTAGCTCAGCTGGGATATTATCATCTCCGCTAGCTTTGTTGTTAGTAATGCTATCTAAGGCTATCTACCTCTGTCTTATCAGGATTTAATTTCAGCTTGTTTGCCCCCATCCAGCTCCCAACTGCCTCCAGACAACAATTCAGGACATCGACCGCCCCCTTGGAGTCGGGTGGAAAAGAGAGAAAGAGTTAGGTGTCATCAGCATACTGATGACTCCCTACCCCAAACCCCCGGATGACCTCTCCCAGTGGCTTCATATAGATATTAAACAGCATGGGGGATAGAATTGACCCTTGTGGCACCCCACACCTCAAGGGCAAGGGTGCCGAACAAGCATCCCCCAGCACCACCTTCTGGGATCTATCAGCCAGGAAGGAGCGGAACCACCTCAGAACAGTGCCTCCAAGCCCCAACCCAGCCAACCGACCCAGGAGGACACCATGGTCCACTGAGACCATGAGCCACTGAGAGGTCCAGCAGGACCAACAGGGACGCACTCCCCCTGTCCAGTCCCCGGCGTAGGTCATCCACCAAGGCAACCAAGGCCGTCTCTGTCCTGAACCGTGGCCTGAAGCCAGACTGGAATGGAACCAGATAATCAGCTTCCTCCCTCTGGAGCTGAGACGCCACTACCCGCTCGATCACCTTGCCCAGAAATGGGATATTTGAGACTGGCCAGAAGTTGTTCAAAATAGTGGGATCCAGGGAGGGTTTCTTCAGGAGGGGGCACACCACCGCCTGCTTCAACGACGGCGGCACCACCCCCTCCCTCAGAGATGAATTTACCACCCTCCCCGTCCACTCAGCCAGCCTAGCCCCGGCAAATCTAATCAGCCATGCTGGACAAGGGTCAAGCGGGCAAGCAGACGGTCTCACACTCCAAAGAATCCTGTCCACATCCTCAGGTTCTACAAGCTGAAAAGAATCCCAGGAAGAAGAACAGACAGGTGCCTCAGGGACATCGTTAGATATTACTAACGCGGTGTCCAAGTCATGCCGAATCCGATCGACTTTGTCCACGAAGTGCTTTGCAAACTCATCACAGCGAGCCACCGTATGTTCTGCCCCATCCACTGGGGGGGCCAGATGGAGCAGGCCCCGGACTACACAGAAAAGCTCAGCTGGACGGTTCTCCACAGACGCGATGCCGGCAGAAAAGAAAGCCTTCTTAGCTGCCGCCACTGCCACGGAATAGGCTCTGAAGTGAGCTCTAGCCCGTGCCCGGTCGGAGTCAGCACATGTTTTCCGCCACCATCGCTCTAGGCCTCTGCCCTGCCACTTCATCGTCTGCAGCTCCTCAGTAAACCAAGGGGCCGCTCTGACTCTGCGGCTTGGTCGATCAGATCGCAGGAGCGATCAGATCCAGAGCCCTGGTCATTTCCCTATTCCAGAGGTCAAACAGGGCGCTGGGTGAGTCGCCGACTCTGGCAACGGGAAAGTCCCCCAGAGCCCTCAGGAATCCATCCGGATCCATCATCCTCCGGGGGCAGACCATAGAATGAGGTCCCCCACCACTGCGGAGGCGACAAGCTGCGATAAGCCTAAATCCCACCAGGAAGTGATCTGTCCATATGCAAATATGGTGGAAATATGCAAATCTTGATCAGATATGGGAGAGCACAAATATCATGTGGGCCACCCTTTCAGCTGGGCAGCTTTTGCTGAGGCATCACTTTGCACCTTAGTTGCTCTGTGACGTGGTGCCCCGTCAAAGGTGGCACTGTTGAAAGGGCAGCCCGCATGATAATTGGCAACCCGGCAGCATCTCACTCTCTCACCCCTTCCCCGTAGCATTCCTTGCCTTCTGCGGCCTACTTCTGCCTCTCCCTCCCAGAGCCCCAATAGAAGAGAGTGCTGCTGAAAGGGTGGCACATGGAGACCCCAATTATCACGTGGGCGGTGGGCCAGATAAAGAGCTTCCATGGGCCAGATACGGCCTGCGGGCCTTATGTTTGACACCTTTGGGTTAGCACTTTTTGAACATATGTGGAAACTCTATTCATATACCTAAAGTGGCTACTTGTTCTGCACATATATGAGGTGAACTATTTCTATGTTCTTTCTGATGCACTCACAGTTAACCTGGACCAGGGTGAACATGTGGAAGTACGTCTCGTTGATTTCAGTGGAGCTAACTTCCATGTGAGCATCCATGGAATACTAGGGTTAAGTATTCAGGACTACCAACGCAATCCTCCGTACCTTTAGAGCGACGGACCGCACACTCCACCACTCTAAAGTGTCATAAATGTGCTATAAAGCACGTTTGCAAGGAGTAAGGGATGCTGGCGCGGAGGCCAGCAGCCCTCACTCAGCCGCCCTCCAGACCCTGAGGCCACCGACGGAGGTAAGTCCTGCACCAGTCGGTGCTGGGGAAGGGGAGGGCGGGCAGGGGCAGGGGAGGGCAGGCTGGAAGAGGACAGGGATATCTGTGGCATGCTTTGCCAATATCCTAAGCCCCTTTCCAGCCTCATTCAGCTTTACACAGCCTCCCTGAATATACGTCAGCATCAGAGCTGGTGTACATTCAAGGAGGCCCATAGGCCCCAGGTTTGCCTACACCAGGGTAAGCTCCCGAGGTGATCCCAGGCTGCCCCGGGGCAGCCCAGGAATGGCATAGATACAGCGGCCCTTTAGGCTGGTGTATAGATACAGCGGCCCTTTACAGCCGACCCTTTAGGCTGGCTGTGTATCCTTACACAGGATTGTGCTGTTAGACATTGGTCTTAAGTTAGTAAGTCAGGACTGAAGCATGTGTCATTCTCTGACTTCAGGTGGGTCATACCACTGGTGACACCACCATATTTAAAACAACTTAAGAGATTGAGAGAGATCAAAAGAAAAATGGAACAGGATTCCTTTATTGTTCATGGTGGTGAAAAAGAGAGAAATTCAGGAGATGCAACTTCTCACTCCTGCTAACATGCTGTGTCTACAAAAAGAGCATGCTCAAATGGCCCCATAAAAACTCTCAAAACGTCAGCTCTGAATCCATGTTTGTTACAAGTGGCCATATTGATCTATTTTTATAAACCATTGAAATGTCCTGCAGCATAACTTACTTGTGTACATTACTGTAAACCCGTACGGTAATCACTGACAAAGTACTTGGATTGTGTTCATGTCATGTCAAAGAATTTTCTTTGGCCTGTAATATAAACCTCAATGTTACATTAAATTATTAAGAAAGCCACCATGAAAAATGTTCAAAAGCGCATAGTCTTTTTTTCATGGGTAGAAGAATAGAGAAATTATTTTTGTCTTTGTGAAGAATTGAGAATGCTTTCAGCTGAAAGGTCTACTAAATCAAATTGATAGATGAGTGATGGTATTGAATCCCTTTTTTCTGTTAGAATTGTACATTGTTCACAAATCACATTTCCTGGAGCTTCCACATGTACATATTTTTCTTGTATAGACTTTAAAAATGGTACAAGCACTCTGGTATGAAAGTTAAGGGAAAAAAAACATTGTTTCTGCATTATGAATCAAGAGCATCTATTGTTACAGCTCAGTAAGGGGTATATTTTTAGAAGAGCACATAAAGAAGGGAACATCTGGTATCCTAAGATTAGTTTAGGCTACTTTTAAATCACTACTTGTGAGAGTTTACATATAAAAGGCAATATTAATTACCACAATGGTTTCTTCTAAAAATAAAGTCTTGGCACCATAATTCATAACATCAAAACTTATTAGTTTTCCATTAAAACTGAGCAGTCAAATTACTTGAGAGACTACATATCTCAGTGAATGCTTTTTCTGCTGTTACTAAGCATTATTCTCTCAGCTCATAGAACTTTTTTTTCATTCGAAAGCTTTCATGGCCAGCAGATATAGTTAGAGAAACAGGTAGTACGGGTAACGCAGCCATATCTATGTAAAAAACACAGCAATCCGACTGAGGTTTAAAAACAATGACTATTTTATCTGGGTTTAATGATGTATTCCCGGACAAACAGAAATTATTAAGAAACCACGGCTGGACAAGTGAGCCCAACGTTTCGTGTCCTAATCTGGACACATCTTCTGGGGCAATCCAAAAAGGAATGAAAGATGTTATAGTTCTTGGCGTCTTGCTTCGTTGTTTTGAACTTCAGAAGTTAGGGAAACATGCTGTCAGTTGAACGGAAACCATTCCGGAACTCCTCTGTCAATCAAAGAGATCGATCCTGCAAAAACTCCTGCAAGTGATAGCTTGCAATTTTGTCCTTTAGACCTGGGGCTGTTGTTCACTTAGAGACCCGGTGTCGGTAAGACTGGAACACCCAGAACAATCTGCGGTGGCTGAACATGTTCTTACCACAGGACACTCTATACTGTTCAAAGAAACCTGCTCTATAAGAACACAAAACAAGGGAATGATTTCGAAGAACTTGGAAGCTCTTGAGATTAGCAAAAAACCACCTCACTTACTGATGAATAGGCAGCAAGAATTGAATCTTGCCAATCGCATTTGGCTCCCTGTCATACGTAAACATCCTATGAAGGGACAGGCTCGCAATAATATAATAACAGAAAATGCGAGTTGATACTATGTGACTGATAGACACCGGGTCTCTAAGTGAACAACAGCCCCAGGTCTAAAGGACAAAATTGCAAGCTATCACTTGCAGGAGTTTTTGCAGGATCGATCTCTTTGATTGACAGAGGAGTTCCGGAATGGTTTCCGTTCAACTGACAGCATGTTTCCCTAACTTCTGAAGTTCAAAACAACGAAGCAAGACGCCGAGAACTATAACATCTTTCATTCCTTTTTGGATTGCCCCAGAAGATGTGTCCAGACTAGGACACGAAACGTTGGGCTCACTTGTCCAGCCGTGGTTTCTTAATAATTTCTGTTTGTCCGGGAATACGTCATTAAACCCAGATAAAATAGTCATTGTTTTTAAACCTCAGTCGGATTGCTGTGTTTTTTTACATAGATATGGCTGCGTTACCCGTACTACCTGTTTCTCTAATCATAGAACTTTGCTTTATAATAACAATTTCCTAATACCTGATCTCTGGTTATACACTGGCTGGGTTCAGACATAATGCGAAACCATGGCTGTTTAGCTAAACCATGGTTTCACATTATAGTTGAACACACCTGCCATTTGTTTGGGTGAATAGTTCTGAAACTATGGTCTTAAGTTCCTTTGCAAACCACAATTTGTGTTGACTGTGGTTTTCTGTTATGTCTGAATTTACAAACATTGATAAGCTAAGCTGGCATCACAGAAAGAAGAGTAGGTCTAGGTCTGCTTCAAGACAGGATGTTGAACCAGGGTGAAGGGAGTGAACATGTAACCTTATGAAGCTGACTCTTGAGCAGGTGGGCAGGGGAAACTCACCTCTGTCTACCCGCCTCCACTGATCCTCCTGGCAGCCAGGGATGTGGATCAAGTCTCTGAGTCTTGAGTCAAGTCCCAAGTCTTTGCCCCCCAAGTCCTGAGTCTTTGGTAGCGAGTACCGCTGAACCATGAGCTGTCGATCGAAAGGTTGGCAGTTCGAATCCGCGACGGGGTGAGCTCTCGTTGCTTGGCCAGCTCCTGCCAACCTAGCAGTTCCAAAGCATGTTAATGCGAGTAGATAAATAGGTACCGCTTGCAGGAAGGTAAACAGCGCTCCGTGTTCCAGTCGCACGCTACGCGCTGCGGCACGGAGAGTCATGCCGGCCACATGACCACGGAGGCGTCTTCGGACAACGCTGGCTCTTCGGCTTTGAAATGGGGATGAGCACCACACCCTAGAGTTGGACACGACTGGACTTAATTGTCAGGGGTCTCCTTTACCTTTTACCTAGCAAGTCCCTATCTATTAAATCGGGGAAACGGGTTTAAACCTGAATAAAATTCGACTTGTTGTAATAGGCTCCAAGTCTCGAGTCGAGTCTTTTACAATCGCCGAGTCAAGTCCGAGTCGCATCACTGACGTGACATGAGTCCGACTCCAGTCCAAGTCAATAGTCTCAAGTCTACATCACTGCTGGCAGCTGAGGCAGCATGTCAAACGTTGCCCCCGCTTACCGGTGACTGCCAGCCTCTGCTTCTCCCACTGTGGCTGTGGCTTTCCCAGGGCAAGGGGACAGCATGCAAGACTCCCTGGCAGGATGCAACGCAGCCCGCACCGGCATGTCTGCACTGTCACACAGCAGGATTGGAAAAGGAAGGTTAGAAAAGGATTAGAAAAGGGAGAAAGGGTTGGAATCATGGAACACTTCAGCCCACCACTCTCCTCTTCTGCACACTTCCTCTTCCACTCTGTCTCCCTCTTCCTTTTCCAATCCAGGAAGTGGGAGGAGCAGAGGCTGGCCATCACCAGTACGCAGGGGGGGGGGCAACCTTTGGCATGCTGCCTCAGCTGCCAGAAGGGCTTGGATTGGCCCTGGTGGCAGCGACACAATATAGACTAGAATGCTCTAGAGATGTATTGGGATTCAGCCCACTACTGTGAAACAGGAGTAACCAGGAGCATGGAGCAGCAAATCCCTTCCCTCCACTTCCTGTGATCCCTATTTCATACTCATTCCACTGTCTTCCTTCTAGCTTCTTACAGCTCAATCTTATGCATGTTGTCTACTCAGAACGAATTTCCATTGAGTTCCGTGGGGTTCCGTAGTAATGAATTATTATTATTATTATTATTATTATTATTATTATTATTATTATTATTATTAGTAGTAGTAGTAGTAGTAGTATTGTTGTTGTTATTGTTGCTGTTGTTATTGTTATTGTTGTTATTAATGAATTATTAAGAATTAATTACAATAATGATCACAAGAAAATTTAAAGCTAAGTCCATGTTGCTGGTCCAAGAGGCTGGGATACTGCCCATAGTGGAAGAACCTCCAAAGGTTTAATCCGCTGATAGGTTGCCTCCATTTTTTTAAAGTAAAATTCTACCTCATCAAAAAGGGACAACTTTGGTAAATTGGAGCACAGAAAAAATTCAGATTCGTTTTTATCTAACATTTTTTGCAATAATATGTTCTGAAATCTCTTGTAGCCTGTTTTCTGTACAACCACACACACACACACACACACACACACACACACACACACACACACACACACACACACACGGATATATGCTCCTTTGATTAATTTTCCTATTTATTGCTTATTTAAAAATAGCTACTCTGGATTCAGAGCCTGAGAGTCCTTTAGCACCCCCGGCAAATCTGTTTGAACCACCAAGTCATTATGAATGGACTTTTCGTGATCATGGTATGTATGCATTGCCATCATGGCCAGTAAATGATTCACAGCTCGATCCTGTGTAATTAAAGACAGGGTGTTGCAAAAGTGCCACTTTCATGGCACCTGGTCCACACCGCCAGACACAGGAAAGATCTGTGTCAGACAGCAGGAGGGCATGGGGAGGGAGGACTAGGGGTGGCAGGGGATGGGGTGATTGGCTGGCCAGGCCAGGGAGGGGGCAAGGATATTGGTGGCACGCTCCGTCAATATCCTAACTATGCCAAGGCTTGAGTGCTCCCTCCTACCTTTCGCTCCTCCCCTCTTTTGCATGAATCACCATCTCCCTTTGACAGCTCATTCTGAATAGAATTTTGTGTAATGTCTTTATTTGTGCTAACCAGTTAGCCAGGATTACCTCCAAATCAAGATTTGAAACTATGGTTTAGAGTGGATTTGCAAACCATGGTTTCAGGAAATCTTGGTGAAGAAAAACAACCTTTTTCCTGGTTAGGGAAAAATTGTGCATGAGAGTGGAGTGGGAAGTACTTGAGTTCACAACATATTTTCTATCTTCAAATTCTGGTCTGAAAAAGGGAAATGTGATATGGCCTCTGAATTAAGTCGTGACCTTTTTGGCCAGTACTATATCGAAAATAATCAAATAAGAAACAAAGAATGAAGCAGTCTCTCCAAACACTCTAGAGCAGGAAAGTTTCCGAAGCTTCACAAACTCTGACATTGGAAGAAGACAAATGTGTTTGTGAGCGTAATGTATACATTTGAAAAACACAAAGATATTTTTGGAAAGTGGAAAAGAATCAAAGTAGTGAGTCAGTAAACCATAATAATTTGTTACCTTTTTATATGTTCGCCTGTGAATCAGGATTCAAAACTTAAAAGAAAAGAAAAAAGTTATCTTGCTTTCTTCTACCTTGTTGTTTTGGTTTTTGCTTTGATCTGATTGCTTTTAGCAACGTTGTACTGTTAGCCACTTGGAATTTTTTTGGTCAAAAAAGAAAACTGGGATACAAATCAGTGGTTACCAGTCATCATGGCTCTTTGCTTTCTCCCGTGTTCAGAGATAGTATGCTTGGGAGCAGTAGTGAGAGAGGCATTTGGCTGACCACCATTGGAAACAAGGTGTTGGACAAGATGGCCCTTTGGTCTGAACCAGTCATATGATAAATATTAAAATAAACAAACAAAAATAAAGACTGTGCCTTCTGCGTTAAAGCAAACGTCGATACCAGGAAGAAATTGCAATGCCATAGGAAGCCTTTGCAAGTTGTGTCTTATGAGATACTCAAGAGAAAAGTTTGGACTGATCACACAAGACGTTTTGCTGACCTAATCAGATGCTTAGTGGGAATCTTTCGAGCAAAAGGCCTGTAATACCAGCTTCCTGCCTTCTGCACTCTCCCATATATTCTGTTTAAAGTCTGGCTAATATTAAGCTGTTTTTCAGAAGGTACCTTAAGGCAAGGCCATATGTCTTGTTTATAGCATTAAGACACTGGGATACTACTGAAATCAGTGCATTAAAGCCAGAGTGGTAAATCATGTGCCAAAGGCACTGTATTTTGATTTTCACACCAAAGGGCTGCAGTTTAAATGAATAGACTGTGTGGAGAAATAATGAGTAAATTAGTGGAAGCTGTACTTTAAATCACTTCCAGTGTCTTGTGGCACAATTCTATTGATGGATTGCACTAGCAGAATGCAAATTGCGCCAGCGTGCGCTGTCGTAAAAGCGCTGTAAAGTGCTTAGCAATAGCATTAGTTCTAGGAGCACCGGCCGGAAGGCCAGACAGAGGCGTAGCAAACCCCAGGGGGCGGTGGTGGTGTGCTGCCAGCGGTGGGAGCCAGTGACGCACCCCCTGTGATGTCATTGGCCCCACCCCCTCTGGGCGCAACGTCACCACCTTGCCTTTTCTGGGCGAAAAATGCCTCCCCCTGGGCATTTTTTTCACCCAGAAAAGACCTGTTATGGCTCCGGGCCGGGGTGGGGGTGGGAGGAGAGCCAGGCAATGGGCCATCGAAGCGGAAAAATGGCCCCCCAAAATGGCCTGAAAAACATCGATGACACCCCCCCACCGCTGGCCCCGGGTGACAGTGCATCTGCAGGGGCAATTCCTTTCTTCCATGCCGCTGCGAATAGCAGCGAAAGACGCCGCTTTTCACAGCTGCCTGTTGCTGCACAGTGCACCCCCCCGCCTTGCTGCCTGGGGTGGGGGAGGACTCCCCCGCCCCTCATTACTACTCCTCTGAGGCCAGAGTCTTCCCACTGGTGCCAGAGGATGCAGGGATGTCCACCGGACCAGGTAAGCCTAATCATGGGGAGGGATGCGGTGGGCGAGAGAGGGCAGGGAGGGGGGTGAAAGGAGCACAGAAGAGCAGCGACAGGTACCCTGGGAGGGTAGCAGGATTAGCGGTGTTGGCACGAGCTGTATCCAAATCCCCTTCCCAGGCCTGAACCACCTGCATGGATCAACACGGACATTTGGCAGACACAGAGTTATATTCTAACTTGCCTGTGGAGTGTGGGAATATCATCAAAGCTCCTTCCGTCCCTAGAATGAGTGTCCTCCTTGGATACTCATGCAAGGGGTCACTCTGCAAGCAGAACACACCTCCTGAGAATGGAAGAGGCTTTCAACAATGCTCCGCAGGCAAGTTACAATACAACCCATGATGGCTGACAAAAAGTTCCATTTTCAGACATAGTCTACTTTTGTCTGCAGCCTACCGTTGTGAATAGACAACAGCAGCTGAGTGCAGCTATTATGATGCTCCACTTATAATTTCTCTGTGGAGCATTTTGTTGGCAAATGTGCCAAGTTCGAATACAAAGGCTAAGGATGATAAATCACATTTGAAATGAGCGTCACTACTAAGGGATTTCTCTGGCTTCCAAGCTATCCCTTCTACGCTAGTCACAGGAAATCACTGAACATGAAGACTAATAGCCCTTTAAATGCTCCAATTAGGGCGGAAAAAAATAATTCCACCTCCAGAGGTGACACGAAAGTTCAGCCAGCAGAGAAACAGTCCTGTGTTTCTGGAATGCAGGTAAGACATTGTTTCTTTGTTTCCTTTCTTGGAAAGTTGCTTTAATCAGGTCCTAGTACGGTGATGACATGATTTGAGACAGTGCTAGTTCCCGTGCATTGAATCTGCCAAACATTAGCTCAACAGTTTTGACCCAATCCTCCTTAGTTTTCTTATTTGGAAAGAGTTGACTAACAGCATAATTCTATGCATCTCTACTCAGAAGTAAATCCCATTGTTTTAAATGGGGCTTACTCCCAGGAAAGTGTGTATAGAATTGCAGCCAACAGCCCAATCCTAAATAAATCCCTGCTCAGTGATGCAGCGACACTGGCATGAGTTCTGCAGTATCCCGCGGGGGATTTTTGGTTGCTGGGTGTAATGGTGTAATGGTGCCAGAGACATGGCCCAACCGTATCCCCCCCTCCCCGCCACCAGAACTAGCATTCTGGCAACAGGGCACGCTTTATTGCCATCATAAACATGGAGTCATGTGCTGCCGGCCAACCACTGGAGACGCTGAAGCGGCCCTGCGCACAGCAGTGGGAAACAGAGCACCCTCCAACAAAGGTAGATGGGGGAAGGTTAGAATGGGATGGGGGAGGGTGAAACTTGGAAAGGGCAGGGGGCGTGACAGAGGCAGGAATGGGTGGCATCCAGCACAGGCAACTTGATGCTAGCCCCTACAATAGCAGCCAGCAATCCCCTTTTCTCTCCTTGAACCAAGGAGACCCATTGACGGCAGCGTCACTGCAGGGGGGGCGGAGCTCCAAGTTCCATCGGGCTCTGACCCTCCGTTACACGACGGGAGAAAGTGGCCCTGCCCCTTCGCCTTTGGAGCCATTCCGGCCGACGAAAGCAAGTGCTTTCGTCGGCCGGAATGGCTCCAAAGGCGAGGGGGCGGGGCCGCTTTCTCCCGTCGTGTAACGGAGGGTCAGAGCCTGACGGAATTTGGAGCTCCCCCCCTGCAGTGATGCTGCTGCCCATTGGTGAGCAGAATGTTTGTAAAATATTTTCCCTTACCTCTCGCAAGCCTCCTGACCTCCCCCTCCCCCCGCAGGATGCAGTGCAAGAATGCTGTCAGTGTTGTCAGTTTCACTCCTGAGGTTGTCAGATTTACAGCACAATCCTGTGTAACTTTGCACCGGTGTAACAGTAGATGCACCGGTGTAACAGCAGATGCACCGGTGTAAGTGCACTTACACCAGTGCATCTACTGTTACACTGGTGCAAAGTTACACAGGATTGCACTGTCACTCAGGAGGCTATCAGGGCTGTTAGTTTCACTCAGAATGTTGTCAGTTTCACTGGAGAGCTGCTGGGAATGCTCCTGAGCAGCTTCTGTAGTCAGCAGCATTGGCTGCAAACTGGAAGTTGGAACTGAAAGTGTTTGTTCGTAAGTTGAATATCCGTAAGTCGAACGTTGGTAAGTAGGGGAGCTTCTATATTATTATGTTATTTAAAAACATCTACCCCACTATTTCTCTTTGGCGCACTCAAGGCAGCTTACGATAACAATTAAAAGCACAATCAGTAAAACATGAACAATACAAAAATACAATAAAATTATCAGCAAACTAATCAAAAGCATGAAGAGAGTCAAGCGCATTCAGGAAATGCTTGTTTAAACAGCCAGATCTTCAGCCTCTGGCAGAACATTGGTGAAAAGAGAGACACAAGAGGACAGGAAATTCCATAAGGGAGGGGGTGTATGACAGTCAGGGCCAGTCTACCCCCACCCACCCCAGTGCCTGAGGTGGTATGCCAAATGTTGTTCTCCTTATCTGGTGGTGTGCCAGCTGCCACCTCTGCTATTCCTGTTTTTACCTTTCCCTGGTAAGAAGGAAGAAGGGAACAAAGTGGAACAGGAAGTGCGGAGGACACAAGGGTATTAGAATAGAGCGACTCTTCCATACTTCCTCTTCTCTTTGTTCTTCTATTCCTTTTCAAATCCAAGGAAAGTGTCCCCGCATGCCAACCTGCTGCCTGAGTATGCATGTCTCCTATGCATGTCTACTCAGAAGTAAGTCCCATTATGTTCAATAGGCCTTACTCCTGGGAAAGCGTGGATAGGCTTGTGTGTTTGCACTGTGGCTGAAACCAAGCACTAGACCAGGCGTTCCCAACCTGTGGTACGCGTACCCTCGGGTACGCAGACTGCAGGCAGGGGGTATGTGAGACACTGCCCATTATCAGCTGCTGCGATCAACAGCTGATGACAGGCAGTGGATCCGTTTTTCCCAGGTTGCAGTGTAAGAAAGAGGACCGGCCCGCGCCACGGTTGCAGTGTGAGAAAGAGGATCCGCCTGCGCCACAACCCAGGAAAAATGGCTACAGCCCTCCCCATGTCCCCTATAGTTCTCCCTACAGGTTCTCCCGGCTGCCGCCATCTTGGATCTCATGAAATCTTGCAAGATCCAAGATGGCGGTGCCCAAATCTTGTGAGGGCACATGAAGCACTCATGAGATTTGGGTGCCGCCATCTTGGATCTCACGAGATTTTGCGAGATCCAAGATGGCAGCGGCCGGGAGAACAGGTAGGGGGAGCTATGGAGGACATCAGGAGGGCTGTAACCATTTTTCCCAGGTTGCGACGCGTGTGGACGGGTCTGAACCGGCAGGGCTGTAGCCTTTTTCCCGGGTTGAGGCAAGGGCGGGAGGACCCGCCCACCCACGCTGCAACCCGGGAAAATACATTTTAAAGGGGGGCACGTGGGGAAGATTCATGGGGGTACGTGGGAGGCGGTACGTCTGGGGGTACGTGGGGCAACCGGAGACCCGTGTAGGGGTACACGGGCCTCCAAAGGTTGGGAACCCCTGCACTAGACCATGTACAAATTGGCTGGACCCCCCTTTTATGACATGCATTTTCACCCATTCACACACAGAAAAGCATATTTTAGAAGGGATGGTATAACCAAATATACATAATGGTATCGTGCAATGGTATAAGCTCATGGTATAAGCAAATATACATAATGCAATTCAAGTATTAATGTACATATCTGTGCATTGGAGAGTTGAATGTGTGTTGCAATGCTAATCCTCAGGATCCCAAGAATGACAGAGGACATTGCCAGGAACGTGCTCCGCAGTTTTGTCAATTCCAAACGTTGCTATGGCAACAGAGCTGCAGAAGAGCTCGTCATTCAGGAGCTGAAGCAAGAAACGTTATACAGAGTAAGTATCCCCTCTAGCAAGCGTAATCAAGAAAGTTAGGAGGAAAAACAGTGGATGTATGCAGATAGTTAAGCACTCAAATTCAACTGATTGATTTCAATGGGACTTGTACAGTACTTTATATCCAAAAAGTGAGATACTGAAGCCCAACGTTCTTGGAAGATACACTGTCTGCCATTAGTTTGACTTTTCCTGCATGATGGCAGGTTGTGCTTACATGGTATTGCGGGAAATTCACTCTGTTCATGCTCAGAGGCATCCTTTATTGTGACCACATACTCCAGGGATAATTCCCAATAACAAAACCAGGTTCTGGTACTAGCAATGGCACAAAATGTACTGCCCAATTCCCTTCTGGATTGCATCGATAAACTAGTGTTCTTATAGTAATGCTCCTCTTCAGAACATAACACAAGTAGTTGAACTAGACAACAATGGGTAGCAGCTTATGTACTGCTAATAATAGCACAGTCAAAAATAGTCCACCTGATGATAATAATGTTAGGAGTAATTTATGCAGACAGAATTACACATGCCTGGCACTTATACAAGCAGTAGAATAGAGTCGAAAGTGGCAAACCTAAGTTATTGTTTGGTGAAAGCATTTAATGCTCCTACAAATATTGAGCAATGCTGTTTTCAGAGTCAAAGGTTTTAGGCTCCACATAATGTGAACTTTTCAATAACTGTACAATCTCAGATTCTCTCGACTGTTCCAGATTTCTGAATTAAAAACATGCATTATCCCGGGATATCCGTCCTTTATTAAAAGTTTAAAATACGTAATATATTTAAAACAGTCTTAACGTTTCACCACTATCATCTTCAGAAGGTGAAAAACAGCTACTACGAGCGTCCTTTGTCTCATAGTGTCAGATGTTGCTATTTAAGGGTTAATCACAGCTCCCTTGTGTCTCAGCAGCCAGTTGAAATGCTAACAAGCATTTTCAGTTTTTTTTTTACATATTTTAAACTTTTAATAAACGACGGATATCCCGGGATAATGCATCGGATCGGGTACTCCTGAATTCTGTTATTCGTGATGAATGGATAGCACTGGCTATCCAGGAACAGAGAGTCTCTGCAGAAGCGTCGTCGGGGTAGGGGCGGGACGTGGCGGCGGAGGGGCGTACTTGCCTCTGGGATGCGTCTCCTCCACCTGGCTCATCTCGGCGTTGGGCCCTCCCGCCCGCCCTGAAGCTCGTTTGGCTCCAAAATAGTAAGCAAAACGGCTGGGTGTGTGTGATTGGAGCAGCGCTGCGTACACGTGCGCAAAGCTGATATCACGCCCGGGTCATGTGGAGGCGTCGCGTCGGTGCCCCCCCCCCCAGAATCGCCACTGAGTCTCCGTACCAAATCTGGAACAATGTTGCCTTGCCCACCCCAAGTTGTCAGGAGGAGATGGGGAGAGGACAAGAAAGATGAAGACTAGTTTAAGAAATGGAACAGTGGGAAAACAGCTCTGAAGTCAAAATAAGGGTGGGGACTGGCTTGCTTCTTGCCTAGTCACTTTCAATAGGTGTGGGGTGGCTTGGTCCTCGATCACACTATCTTACCAAAATGGATCTTTCTAAAGCGGCTCCAGGCAACTCTACTTGATGATTAGTGCTTAAGGTTGGGGAAAAAAGTTCTATTTCCAGCACAACCAACTCTAGATTTTTCCCTCTCGATAGTATCGTCTGCAGACCTTTAATGAAACGAGGTTAAGTGAATCGACTTTTGAGCCGTATACCAGTAAGTAACTTTCAAGCAGCCTGCCATGATTATGAATAATTCTTATTTACACACACAGACACAGACACAGACACAGACACAGACACAGACACAGACACAGACACACACACACACACACACACACACACACACACACACACACACCATCTCTATATCACTGTGGTTCAAAATGGAGGGTTTGTTTGAATTTTGTTCCATTCAAACTGTGGCTCAGCTCTTAGGCAAAAAGGGTCAAGCACTGAATGCAAGTTGTCAGTGTGTTGTTCAGATGTACAAAGATATCGGATATCTGGGTAACACAAAGATATCAGAAACACGGTCACAACGTTTGAGCTGTTTCTACTTGTTTTTAAACCATTGTTGTGTTTTTAGACTTGTTTTTATGTGTTTTAACATAAAGGAAAAATTTCACATGGCTTTTAAACCCGGATATCCGATATCGTTGTACATTGTAACGGGCCATGAAAACTTTCAATTTTTTCTGTTGTTCAGATGTAAGCACTCAGTTAAATGTGCAGACCTCTACTATCGGTCAATGTATACAGGGCTGATGGTTTACCATAGGCCTGTGGACGTGTTGCATAGAATTTGTCAAAATGTGACATGGTACAGAATCTTGAGAACTCTTTGCTTTCATTTTATGGGCAACCAGTGATCCACAGTGATATACTGTGGTGGATTGAAACCCATGTCGGCTGTTGATTCTTAGTAGGATAGATCTCTCCATGCATTGAGAAGAATTTGTTCACAAAGCACAAACAAACACTTGAGACCTGAACTATCGAATCAAGTCATTCTGCTTGCCTCCACTGTTCCTCTTTCTCCTTCCACTCCCTGGATTGGAACAGGAAGGAGACAGAGATAAAGAAGAAATGTTGAGAATAGTAGCAGAGGCTGGTCCAACATCAGGTAAAGGGGGGGGGGGTGTCAGCATTTGGCAAGTACTGCAGGCATCAGAAGGTCTTCGGCCAGCCCTGACTCCAAAGAGTCAGAAAAGAGTTATTGCGCTATCAGTGTGATAAAGGTGAAATGTAATAGTTTCCTTAGAAAAGTAATAAACTCTTTCTAAAGTGATTGGCATGACCTATTGTCGAAAGCAGCTGAGGGTTGTTGAGCACTGTGACGCAAGTGTTCTCCTGTACAGTATTGCATTCCCTTTTCCCACTGTTTTGTGAAGGCTTATGTGATGTGTTTTGATAGCTGGAGACAGCCATTAATACCATTCAAAAAAGCAACTCTCCTCCAGACAAGAACTTCTTGCAATACATGAAATACTTTAGTGCCTCTCAAAGATTTTAGACTGACAGCTCTGGAATGAGTGAAGTGTGATCGATTAATCCAGAGAAGAGGAACTGTGTGAGCAAAGAAACAGCACAGATAATCCCCTTCATAAATGGAATAATGTGCCTGAATCTTGACCTCTGCGGCCAACTAGAGAGATGTAACACAGAGAACAATCCTATGCATGTATACTCAGAAGCCCCATTCAATCAAAGTTGGTCAAGCTTACTCCTAAATACTACATGGGCATACAATTGTAGCCTCAGTATTGAAAAACACAGATGTTACTACAGAAGTGTGTAGCTATCTCAGGATTTAGGAAACATATGCAAAGTTATTTTTAATAGGTTAATCAAGAAAAAGTGGGATAGGATCTTGGTGTGTGCCACAGCCACCAAGATCCTCCCCTCCAGCCACCAGTTCAGCCCGCTCCCTGCCTCAACCCACCCTTGAACCACTCTGCTGCCACCTTACCTGTTCTGGCAGAGCATCCAACAGTCACTGTGCGTGCATGGGTTCTCTGGCCATTTGTGCACATGGCTCCAAAGTGTGGCTTTAATGCAGCTTTCAAGCCACCAGAATGAGGCTTGCTCTGACCGATCGTGAGATCGGTCAGCATAAGCCCAGCATTGGATTGGGCTGTTTGACTCTGTTGGATTGTGACTTTGTCTTTGATTTAAAAAAAAGTGGCCTTGGTCAAATAAAATGATAAAATATTGTGCTGTTGTTGTTTTTTCCTATCAGACACTTTGGTAGATGGGCCACAAAATGGTGCTTCTCCTCGACCATGGGACATTAAAGTACAAGGTCCCCAGATGTTTCAGGAAGATTCAAAAAAGTATCGTGTACCTCACTCTTCTTTAGTCAAGGTAATTCATTGATTAGTTTAAAACTGACTTGTTAATTAAAGTCAGTTTCTAGGGCAGCGGTGGGGAACCTCCGGCCCCAGGGCCGAATCAGGCCCCTGAGGCCATCCGGTCCGGCCCCCGGAGAGATTGCCAGGAGGCCACCCAACCGGCCCCTGGAGGCCCCGCTGGGTCTGCGCACTAGCGTCTCTCCGGTCTCTGCGCACTGTCCGAGCCAGTCCCCTACGGAGAAAGCAGCAGGCAGGGTCTCTTCCCTGCCGGTTTCTCCGTAGGGGACTGGCTCGGACAGTGAGGGGGCGGGGCTGCCTCCTCCTCGCTCGGTAAAGAGACTATGACCGCAGCGATACTTACAGCCCCGCCCCTACCAGAGAGACGCCTCTGGGTCTGCGTGTCACCTCCGGAGGCCGGGAGAGGGCCTTTGCATGTCCTCCCCGGCCGCCGCCTCAACCCCTTCTCACCAGGCCGTTGGCCATTTCACACATGCGTACCACGCCGATGAGGGCAAGCTCTTGCCCTCTTGCCCTCATCGGCATGGTACGCCGGAGGTGACACGCGGACCCGGAGGCAGCAGCTTCGGACGGTGAGCGCGGAGCCTCCGGAGGCCGATGGGGGGCGGGGGCAAACATTAATTAAATAAATAAAAATGCCGCCCGGCCTTACGGCCGGTCCTCAAGCAAATTTCTAATATTTAAAACGGCCCTCGCCAGGGAAAAGGTTCCCCACCCCTGTTCTAGGGGGTGAGAAAACATTTCTGAAGTATGTAATGAGATGTTTAAATGTGTTACAGTTACGGTGCAAATCAGGAAATGTCCTTTATACCCCATGCTTCTTACCACTAAGATCTAGGAAATGTGCGGGCTATAAACGCGGGCTATAAGCGGTCTATAAGTGCTATCTCCCACCCTCCCTTGTATGTTACCTTTCCTTTCTGAGCTCTGGTGCGGCCGCGAACCCAGACATAAGCGCCAATTATGTCATCAGCATTTACTTCTGGTGGTATGCGGGCCGAAAAGGTTGGGAACCTCTGCACTAAAGAGGATTTTCCTGCTTCAGGCAAGGGGTTGGACTAGTGACCTTGAAGACACTCTCTGACTCTATGATTCTATATAACTTGATGACACTTTATTTGTTAGGATAATGTATGGAGAGTCATAATTGCAAGAATTGTACTAAATGACACAGCCTAATCCTTTCAAGGCCTGTTCCAGTGGAATGTATGTTCCGCCGGCGCAGGCTGCCAGAAAAGCGCTGTGCGGCACTCTTTGCGGCAGTGCAGGGAGCTGGCATGCTTGCAGGAAGGCAAAAGCCTTCCCGCGTGCACCGGCAGAGTGATGGAGGTCCACGGAGCAGGTAAGCCCCAGCGTAGGGGGTAGAACGGGGCAGGGCAGAATGGGGAGGAGATGGAGCGAAGGGTGGGAGGATCAGGCCCAGGAGGGGGCAGATTCAGAGGCTGCATTGTACACTGAATCCAGACCCCCTTCCCAGGCCTGATCCACCTACACAGATCAACTTGGACTTGCGCCAGCAATATTGCTGGTGCATGTCCGAGTTGACCCATAGTGGCTTTTGGGGCTTACCTCGGGGCAAGGGGACAAATGTCCCCTTACCATGAGGGGGCCTCCAGCAGCTGAAAATCCCCCATGGGATGCAGCGTAGCCTCATTAAACACAACGGGACTTACTTCTGGGTACACATGCATAGGGTTGTGCTGTTAATATGCTTTATCAGGCATCTGTGTGGTTGCTAATATTTTGTAACTGTTTGGGGTCGATGGCTTTCATTAACATACACTTTGCTTTCCTTCCACTAAAAATTACCTTAGCCACTGTATAATGTAACTTCATAGTCTACGAACAGCTATTTACAATTTCCCAATTAAAATACATAAACTATGTATAGAACACATGGCTGCTTCAAAAACTTGGCAGACGCATACATCTGTATCCTTGATGTTTCAGGAATGCCACAAGTGTCATGGCCGTGGGCGATATAAATGCAGCGGGTGCCATGGTGCAGGAAGGGTGAGTGTTGACTTGGCCTTCTTCAACTTGCTTCCTTTTAGTTCCTTTTCTAGTATTGGCAACAACGGCATCACAATGCACACCGTTGAATCATACCTGCTTAGCTTTACAGTGTTATATGACATTGCTATCTCGAGAAATTGTACCCAAGGAAGGCTTTGTTCCCACTGAGATGGTAAACCTGTGTCTGGGCCATACTACTTCAAACTGCAGGTAGAAGCTCACATTTTTTCCTCCTATGGAAAATAAAAGGTTGCAACTAGAAAAATGCTATATCAGGAAGAAGGCTAAACTATAGACATCATTCATAACATCGAGTTTGCTTTATGGAGAGGGTTTTTTTTGGGGGGGGGTATGGAGAATTATTCAATCATAGAAGTCCTTTACCTGCAGCCTCAAGTGGTACAGTTCAGATGCAAGTTTTCCTGAACTAGACCTTAGAATCATAGTATACCTGGTTGGAGCACCTCAGGGTCGTGAGTGCGGGCGTGGCAGATGAGGCAACCCTGCCCTCTCATAGTTCCGATAAAGCACCGCAGCCTAACAGGGGGGTTGCGTGTGTGTGCTTCACACTTGCACTTGAGTAAGCAGGTAGCACATAGGCATAATCCCCCCGTTAGGCTATGGCGCTTTACTGGGAACCACGAGGGGGTGGGGTTGCCTCACCTGCTGCGCCCACACCGCATGTTCCTGGAGCACCTGTACCTCATAAATAACAGGACTATCATTACACATGTTGAACCATGTCTGCTTGACCACTTGGGGGACCCCGGCAAGGGTGTGGTCAAGGCCCTGGGCCGCTGCGGACTCCATTCAATGTCGGACCACCGCTGGGGAAGGTAAGTACGGGGGAGGGTGCAGATAAACCAGTTCCCTGGTGAAAGACACAGAATGGCTGGGATCAAAAGAATGCATACATTCACACAATACACATCACACACATGGACACAGAAGAACCTTAGATACTGTGGGACACTCCAGGGAAACAAAAGTCCCTCAGCTCTGCAGGTTGAAAGTCATCTCAGGTTTGATAGGCCCAAAGTAGCACCTCAGGAGGAGTTATAGGAAGCCTGTGAGCACCAGAAGCAGTTCCCTGGCAGGAATTGCTTGTTCCCTGGCAGGAATTGATTGTTCCCACTGCAGGGTGATGCAGGTGGAGGTGAGGGAAACATGTCCTTATTGGCCACTGTTGGGAAATAGTTGTGGAGGTGGTGGGTCACACATTCAATAGTGTGTAAGAGCACAGCTGATAAATGGCTTCCCGCTGCTATTGACATGACCAGCCTATGCTCGAATCTGGCGCCAAGCACTTCCATGGTGTTGACTGAGCTACTCTTTACCGACACTGCCAGTTCCAGATGTTTGCCAGAAAGGTTGTGATTGGTCCCCCCATCCTTGATCAGTGGGCAGTCGCGGTGGACAATTCAAACCACCTCACTAGCTCCCCCGTCACTGCTAAAAGTGTATAGATTGATTCAGTTATGTTAGCAAAGAAATCAGCCAAACATATCTTCTGGGAATCCATCGACACAGTTTTGCAATAATAAAAAAAATGAAATGCTTTGTATGGAAACACCCCCTGAGTTGTGCTGGAAAATGGAAAGCTTCTGCATTGGGGGAAATGCTAGAATGAAATGTGATCACACTTCTAGAATGAGATAAGGTTCTCTATTTGTTTGGTGTCTTTTTAGATGAGGTGTGTTACGTGCAGTGGAGCCAAACATAAAGCAAAACATCAGAAACATCAGAAACGGTGCCAGATGTGCTCAGGCACTGGGCGCAAAAGGTAAGATGCCCCCCCCATATAGTCAAAGAAAAACGTAAACTTGTTCACCAAAATCTACTACTTTTGCTTTCATCAGTGTCGTCTTCGCTAGCAATGAAGCACTGTCCACCCACACAATCCTCCCGAATACAAATTTTGCAGGACTAGATGAACACATCTTTAATTAAAAAAAGGTTTGTTTTGGCAACGCAGCAACAAATGGGCTGTGCCTGTCTGATTCACATCTGTACATACATATTCATAACCCTTCATAAATATTGCCCTTGCCTTGTTTAAAAAAGCTTTCACAGAAGGATGGTAGCAGTTGAGGAAGCTGCAACAACCTCCTGGACTATGCAAAAGTAAACTACATCGCCCCAAAGCTTGTGGCAAAAGTTCTGTTTTCAGGTTTTCAAAGTTTCTGCAAAACCATGCTTTTATCTCCCTATTCAAGGTTGTCTGCAGCTTGTAAAATCCCTGCCCTTTTCTTTCTCCAAATGCTAAACTAATTGGCTTTACACTGATCTTTAAGTGATGCAAAGTACCTCGCTGCTTTTTTTAACTGCTTGATTAGGCTCCATTAAGCTTAAAATAACAGAGATCGCACTGTGAGATAATTGTGACAATAATTTTTAAAATGGTGTTCCATTGGGGCTAGCAATGTCGTAAGTGCTTTAATAAATCCTTTGTTAACTACTGCTCCTAATCTGTGTCACATTGGTGCAATCCACATTTGCCCAGAATAAACATATGCCTTCTACATCTGTTGTAGGCAGAATTATATATTCCTTGAAAGGGTCACCTAGTCTTCAATAGTCCTGTAGGGAAAGAGCGGTTATGTACAGATTTGCATTTAATTGCCTTGGATATCAGTGGCACCTTCGTTTCCTAATGATCTCTCTGCTTGCAAGAATCATGCAATTCGTCGGGCAGCACAATCCACCATAAGGATCCCGCCCAGGGCCGCCCGCCAAATCCTGAGCCCTGGCAGCTGTTTTGCCGCCAGGCCGGATGTCTGAGTGTAAACCAGGGCATGCGCTATCGGCCTCCTTGGATTTCCGCCAGCTAAAGAGCTGGTGGGAGTCGGAGAAGGCCGTTACCGCCCGTGGGGCCGGGATATGGCCGAGGCCATCCCCTCCCCCTCCTGGGCCGGGTAGGCCAATGGCCCCCTCCCTTGCCCGCCAAAACGCCCCTGCCGGATCCTGACTTACCTCGTCCGGTGGCTGCACGGGCGCTCCGGCAATGGAGCAAAGGAGGCCGGCCTCTGCACCGGCCTCCCTTGCTCCAGAGTAGTCGCGAACGTGCTTTATGGTTCTGTTGCCGGCGCGATCTCCAGGATTTCTCCGAATTTTTAACTTAAGTGTTTTAATTATTTTAATGTGTTTTTAAATTGTTTTAATGTGTTTATGTATTTTAATATGCTGTAAGCCGCCTTGAGTGCCCTCGGGAGAAAGGCGGGCTACAAATTTCTTAAATAAATAAAATAAATAAATAACTCTCCTTAGAACTGCAGAATTGGGGCTACACGACATGTAATCACCAAGACCCACCCCATCAATGCATCCCCACCCCATTATTTTGTTTTTTGTTTTAAATACTGTACTAGCCATGGGAGGAATAATTTGAATTAAGACCACAGCATGGGGTATAGGAGAAGATTTTTACCCTTTGCTCCTCTGATGTCATTTTTTCCAATGAAAATTTATTTTAAAAATGTATACATTTTTCCAGAAAGAATTCTCAAGGCAATTTCCAACATGGAACAATAATAAACACAATAAATTAATAAAAATGCAAATAAAAACCAGTTGGCAAGAGACAGAAGTCACAGACCAAATCCCCCCTGAAGCTGCTATTTACCCCCTTTTATCTGGTAAATATCTGGTAAATGGCACAAGTTGAAGAGTTAGAGCTCCTCTTACCACATCAGTAGTCCTAGTTGAATTAGGCCCATTCTTCGGATGGGGTGGCTTCAAAATAAACTGAGGAGAATAAAATGGAATGAAGAACTTTTTCTGTTGATCTGAGCTCCTTGGAGGAAGGAGGAGGACAGCTAATCAATAATAGATAAAATCAATCAATAAATACACAGGCTTCAATTTCACATCTCAAAGGTGCAGCACTTGTTCTGGAAGAGGCAACAAGACCTGTGCAACCTGCCAAGGAGAAAAAAAGTTGCTACACTTCAACCAACTGATGATAACTTGGTACGTGGCCTTATTATTATCACTTATTTTTTCCCCCTCTCTAAATTACCATGAGTCCTAAGTGCTCTTAAAAAATTAACAGCCCAATCCTATGAAAACTATGCACCAGCGGGATGTGCGTTCTGACAATGCAGGCTGCTGCAAAGCATCTGTAAAGTGCTTTGCGGCAGAGCAAGCTGCCAGTTTGCTGGCGGGAAGGCTGGAGCCTTCCCGTGCGCACTGGCGAACCAACAGAGACCCACTGGCAGAGGTAAGCCCGCAAGGGGGGGAGGGGGCTGAATGGTGTGAGGGGGAGGGCGGAACGGGGTGGTGACAGTGACGGGAGAGGGTGGATCGGGCCAGGAAGGGGGAGGGATCGGCGGTGGCAGCATATGCCGAATTCCGACCCCCTTTCTGGGCCTGATCTGCTGGCACAGATCAACTCGAACTTGTGCCAGTTATATTGGTGGCGCACATCCGAGTTGACCCATAGTGGCCGCTGGGGTTTACCCCAACAAGACCTCTAGCAGCCAAAACTCCCCTGCAGGATGCAGCAGAAGCTGCGCTGGCGTAGCTGCATCACCACACGGGGAGTTAGGTAGGATTGGGCTGTAAATTCCTTTGTGCTAGATATTCAACCTTCATTCAAATTATAAAATATTGAATATTCAACATAGTTTCTACTTTAGCATGTAAACAGTGCTCCGGGGTTTTTAAATGGCAAACACATTTGAAATCTAATGTTGACGACTTGATGTCACTGAATGTTAGGAGTTTTCTCAGTTCAATGGAGTTGAGGGAGGTGCATCAAAAGATCATTAAAAAAATCTTGGATTTTCCCAACTTTCTAACTTTGTCAATCTGGACAGGTTCTCTTATGCCCTTCATTTTTATGGGTTCCTCTTGATCAATATTCTTTATATTCCTCCATTTCAGAGCACTCTGTATTGCAAACAAATTACCCGCCTTGTGCTGGTTAAGGAAATTCCTATTCTTTTTATGTTCTACAAACAGACAGAGACAAAACTTTGGAGATTCCAATTTTTGTTGACTACGTTTGTAGTTATTTGAGACTTGAAAATATTAGAGTGAACATAGCTGTGTGAAAAATTGATAAGAACGAAGAGGCTTCCAGATTCCTATGTGCCTCTTGAACGTCAAGCTCATCTTTCCTTCCCGTAGCCAGAGGCTTTTAAAGTTGCAAAAGACCCAGTTTTATGGGGATTGAAAGGAATTAGATGGTTACTATAAAGTTAGAGGTGCCAGAATGGAAGACATTTACTGTCTGGTATTAATGGCTGTAATTTGAGCTATTTGGTGCTATTTGGTGTCGAAAGTGGCACACGACTACGAATATAGCAAAGAAAAGCAGCTTTGGGGAGCTTATGCTGCTGAAGCTGTCTGTCCCCCTTTGATATTTCCTGTATTAACTTTTCTAATTTGGGGGAATTTTTGTAGCAAAATAAAATAGAGAGGCCTGAGCATCCTTCAGTTTCTGAGGTGTTATTGAATATATACCGGTATATATTGAATTAATCAATATGGTTAAACACGTTCCCTTTTCACCTGCATGCCAATGTCGCTACTATTTGCACTAAAAGGACATAGTAGATCTTTGCATGATGCAGCTGCAAAATCACTATGCACTAATACGGCGTTTTCACCAAACAGAGCAGATGGCCCCATTGAGCTTAGTCCAAGGGGAAACAGTGCCTGAAGTGCGACCAAAACTCTGCCACACCCCCAGCACTGCTGCCACTGCCTCTGCACTCCCTGCCTCTGTTTCAGTGTAGAGGCAGTGGCACTTCATGCTGGGGTTGTTGTTGTTGTTCAGTCGTTAAGTCGCGTCCGACCCTTTGTGATCCCATGAACCACATCTCGCCAGGCCTTCCTGTCCTCCACTATCTTCCTGAGTTCGCTCATTTTCATGTTCGTTGCATCGGTGATGCTGTCTAACCATCTCATCCTTTGCCTTCCCCTTCTCCTTTTGCCTTCAATCTTTCCCAGCATCAGAGTCTTCTCCAGAGAGTCCTCTCTTTGCATTAGGTGGCCAAAATATTTGAGTTTCAGCCTCAGTACCTGTCCTTCCAGGGAACAGTCAGGGACTGGTTGATTTCATTTAGGATTGACTGATTTGATCTCCTAGCAGTCCAAGGGACTCTCAGGTGTCTTCTCCAGCACCACAGTTTGAAAGCATCTATTCTTCCTTATGGTCCAACTCTCGCAACTATACATTGCTACTGGGAACACCATTGCCCTGACTATACGAACTTTTGTTGGCATGGTGATATCTCTGCTTTTTATTATGCTATCTAAATTTGCCATAGCTTTCCTTCCAAGGAGTAAGCGTCTTTTAATTTCATGGCTGCTGTCTCCGTCTGCAGTGATCTTGGAACCCCAAAAAGTAAAATCTGTTACTGCTTCCATTTCTGCCCCTTCTATTTGCCAGGAATTGATGGGACCAGATACCATGATCTTAGTTTTATTAATGTTGAGTTTCAAGCCAACTTTTGCACTCTCCTCTTTCACTCTCATCAAGAGGCTCTTTAGTTCTTCTTCACTTTCTGCCATTAGGGTGGTATCGTCTGCATATCTGAGGTTGTTGATATTTCTCCCGGCAATCTTGATACTAATAGTACGTCCTTACCCCTTACGTTCTTACCCCTGATGATGGAACATGAATGATGGAACCGCTACCTCCTTTCCCTCAGTGGCAATGGGTGGCAGCACCACTCCCCCCCCCCCGAAGCAGCAGCGATGGATGGTAGCACCACTCTCTCCTTCTTCTCCAGTGATAGCAGCCACGTGGTGGTGATAGGGGCAAATGAGAACAGAGCAAGGTGATCACAGAAATGGCCAATGGGCACAGGGTGCCACCTGTACCCATTCGTTGCTCGAGGCAGTCCACCTCATCACACTACTTTGCTTGGCCAGCCCTGGTTCCTGTGTATACAAAGCTTTATTGCTCTCCAGAACTGTTCACCGTTGCATCTCATTATTAGGCTAGTTGATTTTGTGCAGTACAACTAAGAAGCTACTCGCTCATTCAGACACCATGTAATTGGTAAACAGTGACATGCCACAATTCTGAACAGATTTGTGGTGTACCAGACTTGAATCCCCTTTATGCCCTACGCCATAACATTGTTTTAGGTATACAATGCAACTATCCTTCAGGTATTGTATGAAAACTAACGGCATACTTTGTGTGTCTACTGTCGGCCTCGGGGACTTACTGTGAAAGAATTGTCTCCTTATCTCTTCAGACAGTACGGTATTTTTCCAGTCCAGGCTTCTGGTTGTGTCACTGTAAGATAAGCATAAGTAGTTTTCAGAGGCAGGGTCTTCCTACCAATCATTGCTGTAACAATGCTGAACCTGCAAAATCACGATGCACTATACACCCTTTTGAGGTCTTTTGGAATTATTTTCAAATAAAAAGGCCAGCGAGTCTCTCTCCGCACTCCTCTGCTTTGTCTCCTTAGCCTATTCCTAGCAGTAGCGCAAACATCAGATAATTCTCGTGTTATACCACTGCACCATGGAATGTTCCTAGAAAGCAAACATATGGCTTTCTTTCCCCGTAGCACCACAGTGGCACAGTCAGCCCCAGGTTGCTGGGGGTCTGGGGCAAAGGCTGGTACTTGATTCTGCCATTTTGTCCCCACCCACTCCTGATGATGCATGGGGAGCTACTTCTGCCACTGGATACTGAGAGTTCAAGGGTCACTCAGCAGGTGGGCCATCTGATGGGCATAGGTCCTTGGCTAGTGTCCGACCTGGCCAACCTCTGACACCACCCCTGCATTGCAGATGAGTTTGGAAGGCTCAGAAGAGCTCTCTGAAAATGTATAGCGATTCATTGTGTTATGCAATGCAAATGAAGTATAAAATAACTATGGCTGCAATCCAAGTCTCATTTACCTTGGAATAAGCAGCACTGAACACAAGTGGTCCAGAAGTGTGGTAAATATCCACAGAATTGGGCTGTGTATCACCACAGTTTTGAGTTGGTTGCCACAAAGTTGGTAATGCGACACAACAATACAACGTTGGCTGTGGGTGGTATTGCACCTATTAAAAATAATCATTGCTGTTTGGGTTACATCTCCCAGACCCATGATAATAACTGTATGTTATAAAAATGATCTTCACAAACTTAAAACTCTTGTTTTTACCAAGTACAGTGTTTTTTTCCCCTCACATATCTTTTTAAAATGTTCTGCTCCATACAAAAGACATAAACATTCATAATGACACACAGAGCACCATCATGTTCAAGTATGTTTGAGCCAAAGTAGATGAGCTGGAGAACTGTGAACAGATCTTCAACGGGTTTAGATTTCTTTTTAAGTCAGTTGCAGGAGGCCTGGATTGCAATGAAAATGTAAAGGTGCAGGAGATGGAATCCTCTTGCCAGTGATGTAGACTTGAGTCTATTGACTCGGACTGGAGTCGGACTCAAGTCACATCAATGACTCGACTCGGACTTGACTCGGCAATTGTAAAAGACTCGACTCGAGACTTGGAGCCTTTTACAAGAAGTCAAATTTTATTCAGATTTAAACCTGTTTCCCCCATTAAATAGATAGGGACTCGCAACTCGCAACCAAAGGCTCAGGACTATGACTTGGGACGTGACTCAAGACTTGGACCCAGAGACTTGATCCACATCCCTGCCTTTTGACCTGCACTGTAAATCGTACCTGTCTGCTAAGTTGCTATATTTTTCGCTAGGCTAGGGGGGGGGGAACCCCAGAAGGAGGCAGTTTACATCAGAAAAATTGTACAGCAAAAGGATTAACCCCTTTCTCCTGCACACTACTGTCCCAATCCAATTCATTTTTTTTCCAGCTCCGTTTAAAATATATTGAAAGAGACAAATGATCCAGTCACAGATTTTCAACACCTTTTCTCGTTTGGCCCTTCAATGCAGTTTCTCTTCATTCAATATAGACTGATTGCAAGCCACCTGGATAAGAAGTATTAGACTTTGCATCTGCGCCAAGCACATGCTTGAGCAATATTAATATTTTGGACTGAAGCAGGAATAGAAAAAACATCGATGAACAGCAAATATTGTGCACCAGCATTAGGATAGTGATTTACAGATTTCAAATTAGGAGCCCTTAGTAGAAACCACTCATGGATGGATTCCATGAAACTGGAAATGGATTCTGGGGCTTTTCAGCCTAGAAAAAAGGTGCCTGAGGGGGGACATGATTGAGACATATAAAATTATGCATGGGATGGAGAGAGTGGATAGAGGGAAATTCTTCTCCCTCTCGCACAACACCAGAACCAGGGGACATGCACTAAAATTGAGTGGAGGGAGAGTTAGAACAGACAAAAGAAAATATTTCTTTACCCAGCGTGTAATTCATCTGTGGAACTCCTTGCCACAGGATGTGGTGATGGCACCTGGCCTAGGTGCCTTTAAAAGGGGTTTGGAAAGATTCATGGAGGAAAAGACCATCACAGGTTACAAGCCATAAGCAACCTCCTGGTTTTAGAAGTGGGTTTTCTCTGTGCCAGGTGCAAGGTGCAAGGGAGTGTCAATGGGAAACAGGTTATCTTGTTGTCTTGTGCTCCCTGAGGCATCTGGTGGGGCCACTGTGTGATACAGGAAGCTGGACTAGATGGGCTTTTGACCTGATCCAGCAGGGCTCTTCTTATGTTCTTATGATTCCTTGAAAGGTTTTGAAGTGATTTCTGGACAACTGGCAACCTGTTTTGTTCCTTGGTGTCTTTCCTAACAAGCTTTTGCCCTGCCTCTCTCACTTCTATCTGATACGAAGGACGGAGGCTGTGGAATTCTGAAGCAGTGTCTGACAATTGTGCAGGACCAAGAGGAGAGCTGAAAAACCAATGTGAAAGTGCATTTGGGGATGCTTGTGCCCAACTTTGGCTGGGTGCGCCAAGTTCAGCCCTTTACCCGAGTACGCCCCATAAAACACATGATATGGATAAAAGGGGTCACTTTATTGAAATACAGGAAAGCAAGATCATAGGTAAAGAGGAGATCAGCAGGCTGGGGTCAGGGTGTTACACGCACATGTGAGAAGCGCTGACACGGGCATACATCCTAAGGACTGCCCCGGGCGGAGTTACGACCCGGACTCCGAGCCGTCGCCCCTCGCCTGAGGAAGCCGACTCATCCACGCCGACCCCTAGCGGGTCAGGGCAGTAGGAACCAGGTGAGAGTGGGAAAGAGTGTGGCACGGAGCCAACCAAAAGGTACGGCTCCTCCCACACTCCTCCCATAGAAACATGATAGGGGGCGTCTTCGCCCCTCCCCTCTCCTGTGTTTCCCAGGCAACCGGGCGAACACCGAGCATCGCCTGAGGGGATGCTCGGCCTTCTGAAGAATGCAGATCTGGCAAGAGTGAGCCATGCCTTAGCCATGTCTCATTTGGATTATTGTAAGGCACTCTGCTTGCAGCTGCCCTTGGAAACCACCCAGAAGCTTCAACTGATGCAGATGCAATGGTCAGGATGCTTTCAGGTGCCTGTAGGTCTGTGTATATTACACCAGCGCTTGCTGATTTGCATTGACCTCCAGTTTGCTTCCAGGGAACAATTCAAGGTGTTGGTTATTATCTATAACTCCCTACATGGCTTGAGTCCTGGATACCTGAAGGAGCACCTCCTTTTACATCAACCTGCTTGCCTACTGCAATCGGCATCAGAAACTCTGGTTCATGTTCCTTTCTTAACCAAGGTTTAGTTGGTGAAATGCAGAATAGGGCCTTCTTCGTGGCAGCTCCCTCCCTGGGATACTCGGCTGGCCCTGACACTACCAATTTTCAAGTGAATATTAAAACATTTTTTGTTTCATCAGTCCTTACGTTCATTTGTGTTTACCAACTGTTCGGTTTACTTGCTCAGGGCCATTTATTTTACTTTAGTTTTAATTGATTGGCTATTTTTCATTGAATCAATTGTTGTGTTTTTATTCACTGTTGTAAGATGCCTTGGTGATACATTGTTGGGATCTCTAGGAGGTCTATACATATTTTAAAGAAATAAATATAACCATACACAAAAGAGAGGACATTTTCCCAATCAACAGTCAAACAATCTGTGTGTGAGTTTGCTGGATTTTGTCAACCACAAAACATCCTCTTCAGCAGTGAATATTTTTACTTTTCCAATATAAAATTGTTGGATGAGACCTTTCCTATCATTAAATTAATTCCTCCACTTTCAGGAAACTCCTCAGGCAACAGACTTTCTGCTTATCAAAGTTTCTGAATCCTGAACAGATAAGACTTTATTATTTGCTTGCCGATGTTCTCAACCAATCTTGAGGAATCGCCAATTAGTCTTTATAAAGTCGTGAAGCTCAGTCTCTCCTGTCTCACCATCTCACTTGGGAATATTGTAGCAATCACATTCACAATTGAAAGATAATTCGATACAAAGCTCAGAATTTTTCATACTTTTCAGGAGGAACAATGTATATGAATTCATTTCGGAGCATCAGTTGAACTTTCCACGAGAACTCCTCAGTAAAGCCACAGGAGAGAACATATTTAAAGATCAAAATACTCTGGTGAGTACTATACAGGACTCCTAGTTCTACATAAGGATGGCACTGAAATGTTATACCAAATGGAATTTAAAGAGCATTTCAGGATTCTTCCCAATGCAAAACTTTCCAGGGAAACCAAGCAAGTTTTTAGAAGACAATTGATTTTTTCCCCCAGGGGGCTTCTACACAAACCTAAGGTTGGCACCAATATTTAATCTCACCAACAAAGTGAGATTAAAAGCAAATTTCATGGCTCCTCTCATGGTGAAGCATCTGATAATTTTCAATATCATGAAATGAGTTTCTCAAAGACAAGAGAAATGTCTAATTGGGGGATTGCAGCACATCCCCAAGTTCTGTGTGACAGCTCTAATCCAATGCTGTCTTCCATTCACTTTAATATTAAAAATATCATAAAAGTAAATTGGAGGCAACTGCACCACGATTATTCTCTTGTATGACATTGTGTCGGCTCCTATTTTCCTTCTGTCTTAATGAGAAGGCACTGAGACAGTCTGCAAGATTTCCAACCGCCTACGCATACTGGAGACTTGGAGACTTGTACACATTTGGTCACGACTACTAATAAAAGGTCTATTTTCATCGACTGTCAATAGCAAGCTACAAATACCTCACAAAGCAATTTATTTGCTATGTAGATAATATCTGGCCCTATGTCATATTCCATGTTTTTGTAATGTGTGTTTCTGCTCTTCTTGCTTGAAGAGAGAGAAATCTGAAAATAAAAATATTATAGATTTAATATATGCACTTTTCAGGCAGCAGAAAAGTGATGCTCATCTATTATGTATTCATCTGTTATGGTTTCCACATCTGTCTTGGAGGGTAGCTGATGATGATCCATTGCTTTTCAGATTGCTGTGAACAATTCCAGAATCACAAAGCAAATGCACCTCATCCAGCAGTTTTACATCCCCTACATTCAGGCAATTTATATTCAAATTATGTAAATCATATGCCATTGGAACACGCTCCTTCACATGGGCTCTTCAGCTTCTGATAGTCCTTGGTGCTGAACATGCCTCAACTGATGAAAGTCATGGACAGGCATGGAAGGGGAAAGTAATAACCATATGCTGGTCTCATCTTGCTGGGGGATGCACTGTACATAGGCTTACCATATCCAAAGGGGGACAGGGTGCCTACACCTTTAACCATTGTAAAAAGAGGGAATTTGGGCAGGTGCAGCTCATAATGGAAGGGTGCAACATGCTGCACCTGCCCAAATTCCCTCTTTTTACAATGGTTAAAGGTGTAGGCACCCTGTCCCCCTTTGGATATGGTAAGCCTAACTGTACACAATACTGCTACTGTAAGCAGATTAAGGAAAATACTTTTGACTTGTGTGCCTAGTGTGCTAATAGAAACAGGGGTGGGGGTGGGGAGAAGGAAAGCAGGGGAAGGAGAGTGAGAACTTAATCTATGAAATTGAACTGATTGACTTGGGCATTACCTTTAATTTCAGGTGTATCCACTTGTTGATTTTCCTTATTCTGAGATCTCTCTGGCATCACAAAGAGCTATTGGAGAGCATAATGCAGCATTCGCCAGCACTTCTCGTATTCTACAGCAGGTACATTAAATGGGCATTCATTTATATACACACATTAACTTAATAAGGCATAGGGGGAAAAATTGGAGAAGTTTACCAGTTCAGTCATTTTAATTGATTAACAGCGCAATCCTGCGCAGCTTTACGCAGCCGGACTAAAGGGCTGGCCCCGGTATTCTGAACCCATTCCTCGGTCACACGGGCGCAGCCCGGGAACACCTCGGGAGAAGGGGATGTTTGTTCCCTTCCCCGAGCGTAGGGCTGCCCCGGGGCCTACGTGCCTCCTTGGATGTACGCCAGCTCTGAAGCTGACATACATCCAAGGTGGCGGGGTAAGGCCGAACCGGGCTGGGAAAGGGCCTAGGATATCGGCAGAATGTTCCGCCGATATCTCCGCCCTCTCCCCACCCTGGTTCGACCAATGTCCCCCCTTCCTTGCCGCCTTGCCCTCCCTCTCCCCACCCCTGCACTGACCGGTACAGGACTTACCTCCACCGGTGGATTCCGGGTCCAGAGGGCAGTGGAGTAAGGGCTGCTGGTCTCCATGTCGGCGGCTTTTACTCAAGAGTCATTGCAAATGTGCTTTATGGCACGTTTACGATGGCCTAGAGAGGCAGAGCATGTGCTCTGCCCCTCTAGGAGTTGCGCAGGATTGGGCTGTAATTGGTTGTCTTTGAACTGTTCTTTTTCATTGCATTTAAATATAACACTATAACATTGCACACTTACCAAGGGACTGAACCTTCCTGAATGCAATGCAATGCAACTTACTTTTACATGCCTAGGATTGCACTGACAGCATATTAATTTTGTAGGTAATTATAAGACAAAAGCTGACACTTGATGGTCACTTCTAAATGGAAATACAATAATGAAATTATAGACAAATAGTTGAAATTCTTCAGAACGATGATTGAAAACTGAATGTAGATTATCATTATAACAGCATACTGCAGTACCTTCATTTTAGCAGCAGGTGGCAGAGTGGAAATGCATTTCCAGCGTAGGTAGCTCACTGCTGCATCCTGTGTAAAATAATTGTCTCCAATCTCAATGCTGCAAGAAGTATGCCATAAATTTAAAATATTTAGAGTAAATACTTATTTTTAGCATGTTTAAAATTGGTGGATAGATATCTTGTCACCAAACCTCTCTTGTCGAAATATAATTAGCAGACTATGTCTGAGAGATTGTTAACCATCATCAATTATCCCAATTATATTTGGCATAGAGCCACGAGTGTTCAAAGAGATTCACATTCATTCGCCCAGAAAAGCTTGAATATTTTTATTAATTAACTTGTTCAAAGATCGGCATTCTTCTTTTCCAAATGGTTGGAATCAATGTACATCATAACTGAAATACCATTTAAAAACCAACCATACAATGGTAACATAACAGCAGCAGCATAAAAACAGACACAGAAAAGAATACTGAGAACAACATTCGCAGCCAAAAGCCAAACAGAACAGATGTGTCATTCACCCCTTCTGAAAACCATCCAAGAAATTCTTTCCTCACTTCCTGTGCAATCCTGTGCAAGTATCCGCCTGCGGAGCAGTCACTGGGTGTCGTAAACATGACGTAAAGCGCATTTTCGACACCCAGAGAGTAGGGGCTGCCGACGCGGAGGCCTGTAGCCCTGACTCCGCCTCCCACCGGACTCTGCACTCACCGGTGCAGGTACGTCCTGCACCATTCGGTGCAGGGGCGGGGGAGGGCAGGCTGGGTAGTGAGGGAGGGGGGCTATTGGGCGAACCAGACTGGGAGGGACGGGGATATCGGCGGTACGCTCCATTGATATCTCGTTCCCGGCCTGGGCCGCCCTCACCCCGCCACCCCGGATGTACACCGCCTCCAGAGCCGATGTACATCCGTGGAGGCCCATTGGGGTCAGGCAGCCGTACACCCGGGGAAGGGGACGAACGTCCCGTTCTCATGAGGTGTTCCCAGGCTGTGCCGATATGGCCCGGGAAGAGCGCTGGATACTGTGGCTGGCCCTTAAGGCCAGCTGTGTATCTTTGCGCAGGATTGGGATATTCTTCAGGAAGGATGTTGCACAAGCAGTCAGGACAAAGGCCCAATTCCTGGCTCCTACTGCAGACCTACTGGGTCCTGCAAGAGTGATTCTGCCATTGTCACACAAAGGCTACAAAGCACAGAAGTGGTCTCAGAGATCAGCAGCGGGCCCTTGGCCCAACTCAGGTGGCCCTAGCTGCCAGCCCTATCAAGCCACACTCTCCCCTTGCCTGCAAATGATTTCAGCATTTGACATAAACGAAGCAGGAAGAAGAAAAACCCCAGAACACACCATAAATAGTAGTGGAAGCCCAATAAAAAAAGACATGTACCAACTAGCTTGCGCTGATGGTTGAAAATGGACAGTGTCAGTCTAGAATTATGGTGTGCTGAGTCGTTTTGCTGAAAACGACGTCCCTTGTAGAAAAATGGAGTGGAAGTGGGCTTTCAAGCAGACATTGGCATTTTGTGTTTAATTCAAAGAGGGTGCTTGTATCAGAGAAGGCATAAATAAAAGCAAAGGGCATTAAAGCAGCTTCTGACGGCAGCCCTTTTAAGGCAGGAGCATCCTCTTAGCACTCTGCCTCCTCAATGTGCTGCATTTTTCGATGTGTCCAGAAGAAGCATAACAGTGAAGCAAAAACATGTTTAAATAGAAACTAAAACCAAGGAGAATTCAGCCTGTTGATACTATTCAGCCTTTCTGTTCCCCACCACTTGCACCAATGCAGCTGCGCCATGGAGGCATGTGCTGCATCCTATGCTGGGGGGGGGGGGAATACAATCATGCCTCCTTGAAGTAAGGGAACTTTCTCCCTTACTTCCAGATAAGACCCCTGTTTCCCTATTGGTCAACTTGGAATTGCATCCGTTCTTTGGCTGGCACAACTCTGAGTAGAGTCAAGGGGGTGTGGCAAGGCTGGGGGGGCATAGAATATTGGCGGTGCCTTTGCCACTGATAACTGTCCCTGCCCACCCCCAGTACTCCTCCCGGCAGCCCAGATCCCCATCCGAAGACTCCCCCCTTCTGCCTCATAACTCTACCTCCCAGCTCACTGCCCCCCACTGCCCACCACCCACCCTCCGTACCAACTTACTGGCACCAGGAGAGCCAGATGAGCTGCAGCCAGCACCACTCGCCATTTGTGATAGTGGCCCAGTTGCATGCAACAGCGTGTCACATTTTGCAACACTGTAAACCATTCTGCACTGCCAGAACACAAGTTCCAGCAGTGCAGGTGGGGTTTCAGATTGGGCAGTTAAACAACTAGCATGTCAGGGAGATAATAGCTATGCTAGTGCCACCATCTCCTTGAATGCAGCTGGAGGTATTTGCTTTCCAAGTGTGGTTTTGAAGCAACAAAAACGTTGGCAGAGAAATGACACCAAACTTTTCAGTAGGTAACAATTTCAGCATGAACCACCACGTCTCCTCCTACTTGGTATTTCATATGTTTCTGTTCTTTTCTCAGCGACAGACCATTGAGCTGATTCCTGTCACTGAAGTTCACTATCAGTATGCAGGGAAACAGTATCTTTATTATGTCTATGGAATGGAGAACAAGGTGCATCTCCTGGACTACCCAGAAAGGTACTGCTGTGGCTGTACCATCATCTGACAGTGGACTGTTTTGCAAGGAAGCTTCCGCTAGTACAAAGCAAACTATTCCGAGGGCTACACTACTGATGAGTGCAAATGGATGCAACTTTGCACCAATGACAGGCAACGTGCAACCCTTTGTCATGTGTCTTGCATCAGAACACAGCAGCTGTCGCCTCTTACATCTTGCCTATGCTACGGTTTTAACAAGTATCAGAATTGTGCCTCTTTAGAATGAAGCACCTGAAATTTGTTATCTTCAAAGACCCACTGCAGGAAGAAAAACAAAGAGAAAAGGAAATACACATTCCAGAAAAAAAGATCTGCGTTTGTAATAAAATAATGCAGATTTTATATATTTATTTTTTATGCACCCAAAAGCACAATTTGATCACTATGGTATGCATTTTTTTTTAAAAAAATGATATTGAATTATTTGAGGCCAAGGAGGCTGGTAGATTTTGCTCAGAGCTTTTGTATTTTGTAAAGAATATGCGATATTTTACTGATGTCCTAAACCAAATTACTAGCCAGGCTCTAAGGTCTTTTTATGTTCAAATACCAAATAGAGTACAGTATATTGTACTGGTTTGGAATATTTTTGTAGGAATAAGACAACTGTATGTGATATTTCTCAGTTTTCTGTTTGCTATGTGTAATATACCTACTATATACTACTAGACAGGGAAGTTATTACAATTTCTGGTCATCATATGTGCACTTTACTTATGTGAATTCAAGTACAGTACATATGCTATTGGCCCAAAAAGATAGAGAAAAACAACAGTTTAAATACAGTACTGCCACTTACTCAGTGGGTGAGCCTGAAATTACCCCAGAGTGAGCCTGAAATGAGAGAATGAAGCTACTGTTCCCTTAATCATCTCAGTTTCCGTGTCTCTTGAAGGGTGATTTCAGTTCTTAAAGAGACAGTACGTGGTGGCTCATTATTAAATTTTAAGGCAGTTTGGACTATATGCCATTTTGGCTTTACATGTCAACCTTGGAATGTAATCCTTGCGTAAGATGTGGGTATTATAATAAGGACTTGGAGAGTACTGGGTTCATATTGGATCTGAGAAACTGGTGTTGAATTGATGGATAGGAGGCTGTTGTATGATCCACTGTCTGGGCGGTTGGATCTTGCAGGCCCAAATTCAAGTCCCTTTCTCAAGCATAAACACCTTTTTTAGACATTTAATCTATGGTGGCTGAATGTGCATGGGGTGAGGAATGGGATTGTGGCTGCAGGCCCTGCCCCTGAACTTAGTCTTTGCATATTCATGTGAAGGTTAGAGGCCTGTGTGAATGCCTACATGCTCCCTCCTAAGGGAGCTCTCCATGCAATTGGGAACCCTAGGAAAGTAAGGCTCCCAATCACATATAGAGTACATGGGTACTTGCTATTTGCAGGTTCAGAGGAACATGTGGAAGGTGGGAGCAGGAGGCGGCACATGTGAAGAATGCCTGAAAATGGTTAGCGCCCTTGAGCAAGGTATTGCTAAGTGTGATGAGCAACACCAAATACTTCAGTGTCCCACACATTATTTTATTGTCTCTTACTGTTTTGATATTGCGGTCAGTTGCCTTGGGCCATTTGCTACAAAGCGAAAGAGCAGGATAGAAATGTTTTAAGATAAAATAAATAGACTGAGGAGCAATTGCCTGCGTGCAATACAAAATATCCAGCAAAACTCACATGAAGGCGTACATTTTTAATGCATGAAACCACCTTCTTGTGTGTACCTATGTTATTTCACTTAGTAAGGCTAAGTGAAATACACACACACACACACACACACACACACACACACACACAGAGAGAGAGAGAGAGAGAGAGAGAGAGAGAGCTTATGAAATTCAGAAGATGTTTCTGTTTCTTGGACATTTTTTGTTCATTGTATTTGTTTCTCACTATTTGATTAAACAAATTATTTTCTGCAAACAATACCCTTGTGCTGCAATTAATTATGATCTTATGCCTGGATTGGGAACATGCTCTGTTGAAACTTGGCCACTAGAGGGAGGCAGTGGCAAAGAAACGTTTTCTTTTTCTGTTTGGCAGAGAATGAGTGTAGGAGCAGGCTTAATAAAGTGCCTCTCTTTGAGGAGATGTCTATAACTGGGGTGTTCAGTGGTATTTACTGTGAAAGCATGGAAATAGGTACATGCTTGTAACCCTCCTAGTCTCGTACCAGGAATCACTTCATAAGCCTAAAACCTTCCACCTGTCCGCAGTCTGCCTGCTCTATGCTGCATTCATATACTTCATATACTGTACTTCCACTGGTTTAAAAACCAAGAGGAGGAGGATGCTTTCAGTTAAACGATATTATAGAGATGCTAATTATCCTACAGTGTGTTATCAAATTTTTATGATGCAGAAGCTGCAATTTGTGAACTAGAAGGCTGGGCACTACATGTTTCCACACACAGTATTCATGCAATTGCCTCCATGTGCAGGAGACACCGAATGCATTCTAAGCAGCCAAGAGGTTTAGCTTCTAGAGACCCTGAGGAAGGAGCTGCAGCCTCAAGGATGGCAGTGCTAGCATCTCGCACTTGTAGTGCAACAACCCTATCTGTGTGCACCCTAAGACCATTTTGAAGAAGGCACCCCAAACAAGGCAAAAATAGGGACAGAGCGATTTACCATAAGCAGGTGCTACCCCCCCCCAAAAAAAGAAAGTTTTTCTCTGGTAAATAAGGACAGCTGGAGCATATAATATTGGCAATGTGTACGTTCACGAATGCTACAAAGACTCTAATCAGCAGACCAGCAGGCATCTTTACGTGTACCTGGCAACGCTGTTCCTAGCAGTGACTGTGGCTGTGGTCTGTTTTCTGAGCCGTATGCCTTCCTTGGACCATTTCCTAAGGCTGTTCACGCATTATGCTGTACCCAGGTACAAAATGCCTGTCCCTGGATATACTGTACTGTACTGTACATTTCCCTATAAATGACTGTACCTGGGTCCGCTTTTACAGATCAACAATCCATGTATGCTGTACATAGATTGAATAGGTACAGACTAACAACAATTGTACCCAATGATTGTAGCCAGGTAAAAGATGAACCCAGGTACAGTTTAACCTGCTCACTGTGATGAAAGCACACATATATCAGTAAAAGACAGGAAGCCAATCACTTCTTGTAGGTTGTTTTGCTTGGCCTGGTAAGGAGACTCAAGTGAGTGTGCATGTTTTATCCATAGCTTTTTGTTATAGCTGCAAGTAAAACCCCTAAATAACGGTGACTTCTCATGCTGAAATGGGAAAAAAATAAGATGGTGTTTAACCTGTGAACAGTCCACACAGAAAGTGGGGGCGGGGCAGGAACTACGTTCAAGTTGTGCAGGCCCAACAGAGGCCTTGAGAACAAAACAGCAACTCTCTGGTTTACCAGGGCCCGACCCGCTGCCTCTGCCAGATGCCAGCTTCATCCCCGGTGGCCAAACAGCCAGCTGCTGGCCAGCATAGGCCTGGGGAAGGCCTTGCATGGCCAGGGCCTTTGAGCAAGGCAGCCGGAGCTGAGGCGATGGCTTGCAGGATCAGGGCCTTTGAGGGAGGATGCGGTAAGGAACCAGAGGATTCCTCGCAGGATCAGGCACTGAGCACTGGGGGCAAGCCATGGAAGGGGCTTCCTGCCAGTATATAACTGCTCGTGCCCAGTGATGAGGAGGCTCAGGGTAGGGAAGGTAGATGGGCTGTGAAGATGGCTGTCCTGCCTGTGACCCAGCCTTACACTAGAGGAGGCCAAGGGAAGGCTGGGGGGGGGGTGTAGTAACCCCCCCCATCCCTGGTCCTACATCTGAGGCCTTGGGAAGCATGCACCTTGTGTGTGGTGCCAGCAGAAGAATGCCTGTCCCTGGGGTGCTGACACTCGCCAAATAAAATTTACCTAACTTGTGCATGGGAGCAAAATTTTACTACCTAAATGTACCCTAGTCCATAAAATGTTGCTAAAACGTTGTGTTTGGGGCCATGCAGTGTATAATTGAATTAAAATTTCTCACAGACACGATTACTGACTATGGGATAAAAACCCTATTTCTCAAACCCATTAATAACACACTTAATTCTTCTAAATGCCAGAAGTGTGCATTTCTTTAACCGGCTGATTTCTTCCCCTTGAGCTTATTCCAACATTACATCTTTCTACTAAAACACCCTTTAAATCATCTCAGATGTGATTTCATCCAGTAAGTATGATACATTCATTACTATACTAAGGCTGTATTTGGTCCCTGTTCTTCTGCTCACTGTGATGGAAGCACACATATCAGTAAAAGACAGGAAGCCAATCACTTCTTGTAGGTTGTTTTGCTTGGCCTGGTAAGGAGACTCTCCCTTTCATGTCTCTCTTAGATCACGGGCAGCAAAATATCGTGAAGAACCAAAGGAAATTCCTTTTGGAGGTGGAGATTTTCAGGGAAAGGATAGTTGGTTTCATTTTTGTTACATAGCCTCTGCATGATTGGAGGCATGTTATTTTGGTCCTGAACACAGTGTGTATAAAGTATTTTCACACTGTCCTGCATATTTCATAATAATGTAAAATGATATTTATTAACAAGTGAGTGTGCATGTTTTATTATCCATAGCTTTTTGTTATAGCTGCAAGTAAAACCCTAAATGAGCGAACTCAGGAAGATAGCGGAGGATAGGAAGGCCTGGCGGGATACGGTTCATGGGATCACGAAGGGTCGGACACGACTTAACGACTGAACAACAACAACAACAAAACCCTAAATAACGGTGACTTCTCATGCTGAAATGGGAAAAAAAAAATAAGATGGTGTTTTCTAAAGGTGGAGGTAATAAGCTTCTGAACATATTCCCTAGAGACACCTGCCTCTGGTTTTTATAAAGGTATAGGGTTAGAGGAAATAATTTGGTGTTCTTACAGATTTTGTTTATTCTCATGTTAGTTATATTTAGTTATACAGTAGTTAGTTGATTTTTCTCTGTAAACCTCTTTGTGAACCTGTTTTGTTAAAAAGTAGTATATAAAATATTTTATTAATAATAGTATATTTCATCATATAGCGTAAGTTATTAGTGGCTGTTAGTAGCCACCGTGAAGGTTTTCTAGAGGAAAGACAGAATTTCACTGTTCCGAATCAATCATTCAGACAAACATACCTCAGTGTGTGCATGTGTGTGTGTGACTGTGTGAAGGGGGTTCTTATGGGTGTGGGTGGAGAAAGTTTCACGGCGCAATCCTAACCAACTTTCCAGTGCCAACAGGGCGCACACTGCATTTTGCAGTGCAGGGGCAGTCACGGAGGCCTCTTCAAGGTGAGGGAACATTTGTTCCCTTGCCTCAGGCCTGCACTGTGGCTGCACCAGTGCTGGAACATTGGTTAGGTTTGCGCTGTCAGTCTTGTAGCAAATGCTGGTGTTACTTGGTTGGGCCTGTGTGAACTCCCACAGCCCTAGGCCTAGCTAGATCTGAAACCAGAGGCGGTCCTGAGGTGAATTGTGCTTCTTCGTGTGTTGCCAGTTCTTATGTACTGGGCTTTTCTAGTAAGTACTAGTGAGTTGGTGAGTTATTAGGAGAGGTCTGGCGTATGCTGTTATTCTTACTACGTTTTTCTTGATGATGCCAGCGCTTTCTTCACAGGGAAAAGGAGCACCTTAATTCAGTGCTGCTTCATGTACATGGGGATACATGGTGTGTTTTTAAATGTATATCTTTATATCTGCAGACAGAAGGAGTGTTTGTTTTGCTGTTCTATGGAGTAGCATACAACAGAGGGGGGGAGGGAGAGAGAGAGAGAGATTGGTTGTGTGGAAAGAAAGTTCTATTTTACAAGGAATCTGCTTTCTCTATCTGTTCTTCCTCTGTCTTGAAATGCCAGATATGAAGAAGAGCCATATGAGGCTTCTCCCGTGAGTTGGTCTATCTACCCATCTAGCCCTGAAATTCTTTACATAGTGACCTCCTGACAAAGCTCATTTTTGTGGAGAAAATTTCCCTCAATTGGGTTGTTGTTATTTTTCCTTTCCAAAACCTAGTGGCTTCTCTCTTGCGTCCAACTGTCCAGTACTTAATACATTTAAGGGATTTTACATCGACAGTGCGGTCTACCCTGTCTGAAGACTGTCCTCATTAATCTCAATCCAAAAATCCCATTTTAGGACACAACTGCAGCCTAATATATTGCCATATTTGGCTTTTTTCCTTTCTGAGTTGCACATTTTCTTCCTAGTGAAACAAAACATCGTTACATCATCCTCAAAGCAGTTGATTGAGAAAACTGCTGCACTCTGCCTAGCTGTTAGGAAAGTTAACATCTCGTTTATTGGAGTGATGGGCCTAAATGGCACAAGTGTCAATCTCTCCGACAAAACCCTAGCTGTAATGTTATATGAGAAATGCTAAAGCTATCATGATTAATGCATTGTATCTTTTATTTTCTAGGCATCTCAAAAGAAAGAAGCTTTTAGAGGAGAACTGTAACATAAAAGCATCAGCTTGTTCAGTAAAAGTCACTCGTTCATTTCCTAATGTATTTAATAGGATTAAGGTGGCAATTCTTAACACTCATACTGGGGGTAAAATCTGTTGAACTCAATGGGTTGTTTCCTAAAGAGCATAAGGGGAAGGAAGCTTGAGCAAGTGAGCTTCCCCACTCCATCTTCAGCACAGCAGCCCTCAGGGTCTTCTCCAAATCCACTCCTGAAGGTGGGAAGACCACCTTCTGGAACAGGACTAAATGGGGTGCAGAATTATTGGTTAAAATGGTGTGCCCTTTAAATGCTCTTCCAACTGTGTGGGAGTCACTTATCCTCTGGACTCCCAAAGGGCATTCTGAATCCTTATTCCAGACTCTTCGGGACATACAAGGAACAGTGCTGTTCCTAGTCAGGTCTATAGGCGAGCCCCCAATTTAAGCATCCAGAGCTTGCTGCAAAGCTCTTCTTCCAAATGCAGTGTCTGCAAGGGAGTAGGCCTTAATTTTATAGCATTTAACAAACATGTGGGCTGATGCCCAAGTAGCCACCTGACAAATCTCTAGTAAGAATGACCCTTCAAAGGCAGCAGAGGCAGAGGTTGTAGCATCCCTGACTGAATGAGCAGTGAATCCTAGTGGTGGAATCTTCTGCAAGGTTTCATTGGCCAAAACAATAGTCACATGTCAACAATAAATGACAGTTCAAGGCACTTTCTTCCCAAAGGAAGCCTCTTGGAAAGAAACAAACAAGAATTCATGCTGCCTAATCACAGCCAGCCAATCCAGGTAAAAGCACAATGCTCTGCAAACATCCAGCCCCCTGCCAGTGTTTTTCTGTTTTCCTTTTGATACACAGGGTTCCTGAGCCTTATGAAATAAGGAATTAAGTTTCAGCACGTAAGTGTGCTCAGGACGCAGCACAACCTCACCTTTATGAGTAGACCTCCAGCCAGGGCCATCCCCGGATAGGATTCAGAGAGTGGGCTGCGTGGATAGGATTGGGCTGTAAGTCTGAAAGTCAACATTTGATACTGATATAACACATCCTTGCCATAAGTGATGCACAGATACTTCCTTTGCCACATGGAGGTATGCCAAACAACAGGTCTATTGAAGCCAGGAAGTTCCACTCTTCGATGGCTATGATAATAGATAGAAGCATCTCCATTCTGAAGTGTTTCTTGCAGGGGAACTTGTTCAACCAAATCAGGCTGGGCCTTCTGTCCCCACTGTTTGGGATACCAAGAACAAATTGGAGTAAATCCCCAATTGCTTCGGGGTCCTCAACACAGACTCTGTTGCCCTGATGTTGTGCAGAGTGTGTGTTGCTTGCTTGAAAAATGCATCTTCACTGAAGTTCACTGGTTTGGGTGTTTGGAATCTGCTCCATCCCCAGTGTACAAACTCAACTGCGTACCCCTGAGCCCATTGTTTCTTGAACCCAAGCATCCGATGTTGTCTGCATCTATTTGGATTAGCCTGCCCCTGATGGGACCTGGGTTGCAAATATCCCTGGGGTCAGGAAAGGTGTTGCTGTTTCTTCACCCCTTTGGTGAAGGCTATGGGGGCAGATGCAGTAGCGTTAGCCCTACAACTGGAATTTCTGTAGCAACCTCACCTAGGCTTGAAACCTGAATAGAACCCCCCTTAGCCTGAAAATCTGCCTGTTGGATTGAAAGGGTTGCTGATCTTGTGCTCATCTTTCTTCACTATGGGAAGTGTCTTTTTCTTATTCTGCTGTAAGCGTAACTTGAGAGGCTTCAAACTTGAGGTCTGACTCCTGACCAAGAGGAGAGAAACTACCCAAAGCGTCTGGAATAAGGATCCTGAATGCCCTCTGGAAATCCTGAAAAAAGGGTACTGAGCTCATTGGGGGAGGGCAGACCTTCACAATCCAAAATGCAGCATTGATCCTAAAAAGCATTCCTACCAACCAAGCTGCTAAGAGTTAAGCATTACCTACAACAAATGAGGTGTACTTTATTTCTGTGTAAACTTGTATTAAGCTGCACCTAAACAATCCATTGCCAACATGCCAAACAAACAAATTGCCAACATGCGCTGGATCATGGAGAAAGCACGAGAGTTCCAAAAAAACACCTACTTCTGCTTCATTGACTACGCAAAAGCCTTTGATTGTGTGGATCACAACAAACTGTGGCAAATTCTTAAAGAGATGGGGGTACCAGACCACCTTACCTGTCTCCTGAGAAACCTGTATGCGGGTCAAGAAGCAACAGTTCGAACCGGCCATGGAACAACTGATTGGTTCAAAATTGGGAAGGGAGTACGGCAAGGCTGTATATTGTCACCCTGCTTATTTAACTTATATGCAGAGTACATTATGAGAAATGCAGGGCTGAATGAATCACAAGCTGGAATCAAGATTGCCGGGAGAAATATCAACAACCTCAGATATGCAGACGATACCACCCTAATGGCAGAAAGTGAAGAAGAACTAAAGAGCCTCTTGATGAGAGTGAAAGAGGAGAGTGCAAAAGTTGGCTTGAAACTCAACATTAATAAAACTAAGATCATGGCATCGGGTCCCATCAATTCCTGGCAAATAGAAGGGGCAGAAATGGAAGCAGTAACAGATTTTACTTTTCTGGGCTCCAAGATCACTGCAGAAGGAGACAGCAGCCATGAAATTAAAAGACGCTTACTCCTTGGAAGGAAAGCTATGGCAAACGTAGACAGCATAATAAAAAGCAGAGATATCACCATGCCAACAAAAGTTCGCATAGTCAGGGCGATGGTGTTCCCAGTAGCAATGTATGGTTGCGAGAGTTGGACCATAAGGAAGGCGGAGCGCCGAAGAATAGATGCTTTTGAACTGTGGTGCTGGAGAAGACTCCTGAGAGTCCCTTGGACTGCTAGGAGATCAAATCAGTCAATTCTAAATGAAATCAAGCCTGACTGTTCCCTGGAAGGACAGGTACTAAGGCTGAAACTCAAATATTTTGGCCACCTAATGCGAAGAGAGGACTCTCTGGAGAAGACTCTGATGCTGGGAAAGATTGAAGGCAAAAGGAGAAGGGGAAGGCCAAGGATGAGATGGTTAGACAGCATCACCGATGTAACAAACATGAAAATGAGCGAACTCAGGAAGATAGTGGAGGACAGGAAGGCCTGGCGGGATATGGTTCATGGGATCACGAAGGGTCGGACGCGACTTAACGACTGAACAACAAACAACAACAACAAACAATCCATGGTTTCACTAGAGGCAGATTTCCTACCCAAATTAGCAAAGGCCAAGGAATGGATTAATCTGTATAAGTAGCTGATTATGGCCTCAAAGCCGTGAAGCCCTTCAGTGTATGTTTATAGTAGGATGATCTGTTGTTGTTGTTCAGTCGTTAAGTCGCGTCTGACCCTTCGTGATCCCATGAACCATATCCCGCCAGGCCTTCCTGTCCTCCACTATCTTCCTGAGTTCGCTCATTTTCATGTTCGTTGCATCGGTGATGCTGTCTAACCATCTCATCCTTTGCCTTCCCCTTCTCCTTTTGCCTTCAATTTTTCCCAGCATCAGAGTCTTCTCTAGAGAGTCCTCTCTTCGCATTAGGTGGCCAAAATATTTGAGTTTCAGCCTTAGTATCTGTCCTTCCAGGGAACAGTCAGGGTTGATTTCATTTAGGATTGACTGATTTGATCTCCTAGCAGTCCAAGGGACTCTCAGGAGTCTTCTTCAGCACCACAGTTCAAAAGCATCTATTCTTCGGCGCTCCGCCTTCCTTATGGTCCAACTCTCGCAACCATACATTGCTACTGGGAACACCATCGCCCTGACTATGCGAACTTTTGTTGGCATGGTGATATCTCTGCTTTTTATTATGCTGTCTACGTTTGCCATAGCTTTCCTTCCAAGGAGTAAGCGTCTTTTAATTTCATGGCTGCTGTCTCCTTCTGCAGTGATCTTGGAGCCCAGAAAAGTAAAATCTGTTACTGCTTCCATTTCTGCCCCTTCTATTTGCCAGGAATTGATGGGACCAGATGCCATGATCTTAGTTTTATTAATGTTGAGTTTCAAGCCAACTTTTGCACTCTCCTCTTTCACCCTCATCAAGAGGCTCTTTAGTTCTTCTTCACTTTCTGCCATTAGGGTGGTATCGTCTGCATATCTGAGGTTGTTGATATTTCTCCCGGCAATCTTGATTCCGGCTTGCGATTCATTCAGCCCTGCATTTCTCATAATGTACTCTGCATATAAGTTAAATAGGCAGGGTGACAATATACAGCCTTGCCGTACTCCCTTCCCAATTTTGAACCAGTCGGTTGTTCCATGGCCGGTCCGAACTGTTGCTTCTTGACCCGCATACAGGTTTCTCATGAGACAGGTAAGGTGGTCTGGTACCCCCATCTCTTTAAGAATTTGCCACAGTTTGTTGTGATCCACACAATCAAAGGCTTTTGCGTAGTCAGTGAAGCAGAAGTAGGTGGTTTTTTGGAACTCTTGGGCTTTCTCCATGATCCAGCGCATGTTGGCAATTTGATCTCTAGTTCCTCTGCCTCTTCGAAACCCAGCTTGTACGTCCGGTAGTTCTCGGTCCACGTACTGCTGAAGCCTAGCTTGTAGGATTTTGAGCATAACCTTGGTAGCATGTGAAATGAGTGCAATTGTGCGATAGTTTGAGCACTCTTTGGCACTGCCCTTCTTTGGAACTGGAACGTAAAGTGACCTTTTCCAATCCTTTGGCCACTGCTGAGTTTTCCAAATTTGTTGGCATATTGAGTGCAGCACTTTCACAGCATCATCATTTAGGATTTTAAGTAGCTCAGCTGGGATATTATCATCTCCACTAGCTTTGTTGTTAGTGATGCTACCTAAGGCCCACTTGACTTCACTCTCTAGGATGTCCGGCTCTGGGTCAGTGACAATACCAGCGTGGTCATCAGGAACATTAAGATCTTTCTTGTATAGTTCTTCTGTGTATTCTTGCCATCTCTTCTTAATCTCTTCTGCTTCTGTTAGGTCTCTGCCTTTTTTGTCCTTTATCATGCCCATCTTTGCACAAAACGTTCCCTTGATATCTCCAATTTTCTTGAAGAGATCTCTAGTCCTCCCCATTCTGTTGATCTGCTTCATTATAAATAAATTAGAATCTAAATAGTTGGCTTAGAGCAAATTACATTTAAAACCCAATGCATCACGAGGAATGGAAATATTCCCAGAGAACTGACTCATCCATCCAAAATGGCCCCTGTTCAGATGAAGTCTTCCCCTCCCATCTTTTATTGGACCTGACTCTGTTGCCACAAATTAGGGAATGATCCCCCTTGCTGTGTGCAGTAATGTGTACACTCAGCCCTGTTCATATGCAGACAGCTTTTGGACTGTCCAGGGCCCTATGCAAAAAAGAAGTGAGCTAATGGTGCAGGAACCTACTGGTCCATAACTCATGTGTACAAGGAGAGGGATCCAGAGAGGGCCTGCACCATTCCAAGGTATGCATTGATTATTTTGGCTTTAAGGAGATGGATGTGGGCAGAATCCTGCGTAAGGATCCGCTGGGGGGCCCCGGCCACCTGCCGAATCCTGTACTCTGCCGCGGGCAGGCTCCTGCTTGGCCGGAGGTCTACTCGGGGAAGGGGACGGTCGTCCCCTTCCCCAGATGTAAATGGCGCCCAGGCCAATCGGCCTCCTCGGATTACTGCCAGCGAAATCGCTGGCGGAAGTCGGAGGGGGCCATGTGCCGGCTCAGCCGCCCAGCGGGGTCTGGGATATGGCCAAGGCCATCCCCCGCCCCCTCCCGGGCCGGCTGGGCCTATGGGCTCCCTCCCCCGCCAATCCGCCCCCCTGCCTGCTGGATCCTTACCTGAGTCCGGCAGTGGTCCTTCGGGCGGTCCGTCGGCGGAGCAGTGGAGGCCGGCCTTGTGCTGGCCTTTCCTGCTCTCGAGTCATTGCGACAGAGGCGTATCAGGAGCGGATGCCGCCTGGAGCACCGCTCCTGATACGCCGCCCCAAAGGGGGGCGGCCCCGCTCTGGGGGGCGGCCTGGCTTACCTGGCGCTCCGAGGCCTTCTCCCCCGGCCTCGGAGCTGGAGAAAGCCCCGGAGCCAGGGGCGTCGCTAGCCCTCCATGCGCCCGGGGCACGGGTTGCCCGAGCGCCCCCCAGAAGGGCCCGAGCGCCCCCACCCCCCAGAAGGGTGCTCCCACCCGGCCCCCGCGCCCACCCCCACCACTCTCCTTACCTTCTTCAGTCTCCTCGCCGCTGCCACCGCCAACCCCGCGCTCACCTCGGCGGGGCTGTTTAAAAGTCGCGCCGAGGTGAGCGCGGGGCCGGTGGCGGCGGCGGCGGTGAGGAGGCTGAAGAAGGTAGAGAGAGTGGTGGGGGTGGGTGCTCGGGGGCCGGGAGCGCCATTTCTGTCTCCTTACCACCACCACCACCTCCTCCTCCTCCTCCTCGCCGCCGGCCCCACGCTCACCTCGGCGCAAGTCGGCTCCTTTTAAAATTGGCTGTTCTGCACATGCGCAGAACGCCTAAGAGGCCAAGAGAGGGCAATTTTTTTAAAAGGCTAAATAGCGCCCCGCCTTCAGAAAGACCTGTTCACCGGTCGGGGTGGATGCTCCGGGGCTTTCTCCGGCTTCGAGGCCGGGGGAGAAGGCCTCGGAGCGCCCGCCCGCGTCACCGGACGGGCGCGCGCGCGCTCACTCTCTCCGTGGAAAGACTGGAGCGAGCGGAGCAGCGCCGCCCGGCGCCGCGGTGCCGCCCGGAGCCGCTGCTCCGCCCGCTCCAGTCTTTCCACGCCTCTGCATTGCGGACGTGCCTTATGGCACGTTCGCGACGGCTTTGGATGGCAGAACGCTTGTTCCACCGCCCTGGACTTGCGCAGGATTGCGCTGTGAGTAAGTGATGCAAAATTCAATCTTCAGTCTATTTCTTTTGAAATGATTGAATGATTAATTAAATGTAATGATATAATTATTCAAGATTGATTAATGAGCTAATGGCGTTTGAAAAACCAGTGGTATTAATTAAAACAATTTACCTCCTTTCTCACCAGACATTTCTTCCATGATCTGCATTGTCACAAATATCATCCCAAGATCTTTTAAAGCAAAGCACATTTGACAGGATTTGTTCGAATAACAAAACAACCCATAACGTTTATGCTTATACAGTGCCGGGGCTCCAGCCTATTTTATATGAGAATATTGTGAAAGGAAAACACATAAAACAACTACATTCTAGTCTATTTTATAGGCATTGAGCCAGCTGAATTCCAAGTAGAACCGCAAGAGTCCAGGGGATTTGTAGGCTTCTGGAGGGGCAAACTACACGCTACATGCAAACTGGTAACAAAATCCTGACAGCTATTACAATAAGAAGCAGCTGTGACTTTGAGCAGAGGCGTGGCAGAAGGTAAGGCGCTTTTTAACATTTGTTGTCCTTGTTCTAAGACAAAAGAAAAATGTGAAAAACCTTCCTCGTTTCAACACCCCTTTCAGGACGCTTTATTGCTGGGCCGGACCTGGATCCGTTTCTGGGTGAGGAATTGCTTCTTTCCCACACAGACCAGATTCTCGGGTATACACATTGCTCTGTGCCCCAGCATGGAAACAGTTGTTGAAACTGTGTGTATTGCTGCCAAAAACCTTTGACAATTGTGAGACACTATTTGCGAACTTGTTTTTATTTCTGCATGACCCGTATGAACCACTAACAGAAAGAGCTCAGGGGACAAACCATGTATTGTACCGACAAACACACCGCAAAGCCCAACTTCTTGAAATAAAAAGATTTCTCAGGAAACTGTGATTTTGAGTGGAAGAGTGGCAAGAGGGAAGGGCACGCTTCACCTTTTTTCCTCTTTTTTCCCAAAATCTCCCTTGTTCATTTTTGCCTAAGTGGTTTCAGTTACACATTACCCACATCTAAAACCCAGAAAGGAAGGAAAGCAGCTGAGGGGGGAGGGGGGTGTCCTCCCAGTATGCTCCACTGTTCTGGGAGCAGACACATCGATCATTGGGGGGCCCTGGTGCCCTGGGTCCCAGGCGCTGCTTCAGGGGGGCGGAAATTTGCGGGTTGCTTACCTGTTTCCCCATCGCTTCTTTGCAGCAGAGACAGCTACGTTTTGGCCCTCCCGCCCGCACGGGCTCCGTTTGGCTCCAAAAAGGAAGCCAAACGGCGTGTGTGTGTGTGATTGGATCCGTGCGCTGATGTCACGCCCCCGCGTCACGTGAGCGGCGTTGCGTCGGTGCCCCCCCCCCACGTGGGGCCGGAGTTCCGTCACTGTCTGGGAGGCCTCTCACCCACCCCTTTCCCTTACCTCCAGCTTTGGCTGCCCTGGTCATAGGCTCTTCACTCCACCTGGGTCCTGTTTGAAGTGATCCAGCTCAACTTGGTTCAGCTCCCTTCCCATCCCAGCCATCAGGGGGGAGAGGGAACAGGCACACACACTAATGTGTGCGCAATTTTGTATTATTTTGGGAGGGGATGGGGGAAGAAAGCTGGCATTTGTGCTGGCTTAAGGGGTGTGGGATCACCAGCCAGGCCTAAATAGCCCCCACATGGAGAAATTTCAAACAGCCTTCATGTGCTGGCTATAATGTGAAAATCATCTCTATGGGGAGCTCTCAAATTAGCATGGGTTTTCGTTCTCCTACTGACCCATTCAGTATCCTGTGTACCACAGACAGAAAGCGGGAAGGTAACATTTTCCACCTAATGCTGCATCCTCAACCCTGCTTTGAGTTCTGTCTGTGAAAGAAATGACAAAACTTGAAGGCAGGAATATGACTTTCTCTGCAAATATTCCAAGGCTCCTCTGGCAAGCATAAGTGTGTGCAACTCTTAGGTTTTCATAGGTTGCGTAAGGCATAACTTTCATGCCAGGAATTTGGAGACTGAAGTTTTATATGGCATACAATTTATGTGCTATGCTGACTGCTAGGGTTTTACAATTGGATTATAGTTTTTGGATTTTTATTGTAACTGTTTATGCTGTCAGCCAGGTGGAGCTTGAGAAGGGCAAGTTATAGCAAACAAACAAAGCAAGGTGTTTTTCCATTCACATCTTGGTCATCATTGTGATTTTTCTCCTTCATACACAGTAGAGTTGGGTCTTAGGCCCCCACCAGACATGCAGGTATTCTGTGGGAAAATGCATCTGTGAGTATCAGTGCAGGTGGGACTTGCAAACACACGTTCTCTCCAATTCACTGGTTTCTTTGTGGTAAAAGCCACAAAAGCCATGTTAGTCCCTTCTTCGATGCTGTCAATCATCCACAGATTTCCTGCGTCTGCATGTGCCCCAGCAGTACCTATCCACTGAAAGGGAGATTCCCCCCTGAGGGCTTGTCCTTCTGAGGGCAGAAAACTTCCCAGTTCAGGCACATCATGTGATTTGCTGCTCCACCGGAACGTTTTTTCCCCCTCATCATTCAGTTCTCTTCTTTAACCAAGAAAGTGAGGCTCCCTTGAGGGGAACCCCTTTCAAAACATTTGGCTCCCCTTCCTGCTCCTGAGCACAGACATTCCTCATTGATTGCTGGTCACCTAGGATGACCTACCCCAATGAGAACCAGGGTAGGTAGCCCTTGGGCAGCACTGTATGCAAATCAATGGGTGTGTGGCAAGTGCACAATTCATTTTCACTTAATGGAGTCCAGGAAAGTGCACCCCTGTGTCTTTACCCATACTTCAAGTTTTGGAGACCATAACAAGACTGATGGCACAATCCTGCATAACTATACGTGTTCGCACTCTGCCGGCATTGGGTGTTGCGAAAATGCTGTGAAGCACTTTCGTGGCATCCAGAGAGTAAGCGGCGCCAAGGCCTACGCCGCTTACTAGGCCGTCTCCCACGACCCATGCCAGCTGACCTAGGTAAGTCCTGCTCTGGTCAGTGCAGGGACGTAGGGGGGGCGGGGGCGGGGGCCTTTGGCTGGCCCGGGCTAGAAGGGGGCAGGGATATCAGCGCTGAGATGCACCGATATCGTATGTCCCTTCCCAGCCCGAGTTGGCCTTACACAGCCTCCCCGGATGCACGCCAGCTCTGAACCTGAGGAGGCCCATTGCAGCCCGCGCAGATTACACTGCAGTTTCTGAGCTTTGGGCAGCCACTGCCTTTTTTTCCCAGACACTCCAACACTCAAACTGGAAGGAATAGTGAATGTAATAATGATAAAAAAAAGTTACAGTAATGATAAGAACAACTCTTATTATTTAATAAAGTGAAATTTAATAAAGTAATAATGTAGTGTACAATACTAAATTCTAATCCACTGGCTTACTTTCAGGTAGACATTTGGATACCAGAAGCATCTCTAGTAGAATTATCAATGAGCCCGAGGAGAGTGCAGTCTGCAATGGGCCTAGGATACAGCGACCAGCCCTTTAGGCCAGCCGTGTTACACAGAATTGAGCTGTGAGGCCGCTTTTCAATGGGCAATGGGGGGACATGGTCAAAAGGAAGAAAGTGGGGGCAAAAACTGCACATTCTGCATGTCTGAGATATTTAAAAATAAATGTTTCGAAGACAAAGCTATGCCCCAAGGTGCCCTAGTCCAAACATTTACATAAATAAGGTAACTAAAAATATCTTTTTGGCCAAATTATTAAGACCCCAGTAATCGATGTGTCAGTGGGTGGAAAATTATTGTTATGACCCAGCTTCAGTTTGGCGAATTCATCTAAAAAGAGATGCACCAGCCACATACATATTACAGTACAGTATGTGATTGGCTGGTCCAATTTTAAAAGGAAAGTTCTTTTCCGTGGTCTTTTCTTTGACCAAGAAGTTGGGTTTCTCTGCAAGCCAGCTACTTGCAGGTTAACCAGGATGACCTAACATAGCCGGAACCAGAGAACGGAATTAGTGGGTTCACAGGCAGGGTGGGTGTCACAGCTGGATCTGCCCAATTTCTTTTTTAAAAGATCAGAGACACTTTCTGCAGCTACTTCAGCAGTGAGGGGCTGCATTGCTCAGTGGCTCAAATAAAGAGATGGGATTTTTTTTTGGAACAAGCAAGGTGTTTATTTGTAAAACAGTTTACTAACAGCGCAATCCGACTTAACTTTTGTGCTGGTTTAACCAGCGGCGCAGCGAGAATGGGAGGCCCCAGAATGGAAAAAGGATTCAAAACCTCTTTGAATTCCTCTTTTGGAGGGGATTTGAAAACGTTTTCTGTTCTGGGGCCTCCCGTTCTCGCTGCGCCGCTGGTTAAACCGGCACAAAAGTTAAGTCAGATTGTGCTGTATGTTACCTGTTAATGAACATTCCGACATAAATCTTAAACAGTGTGCTTACTGCATTCCAGTGCAACAACAGCTGTTTACAAATGCACACAAAACAAATGGGTATCACAGAAGAGGGGCTGCACACAGAGCTGTCCCTTGAGTAGGACAACTGGGGCAGCCGCCCCAGTCTGATCCTTACTGTGGCCAATACCAAAAGGTGCAGAAGACATCAAACTCCCCCCCCCCCACTTCTTCTGGTTCCCACTTACTGGTATCACTCCTCCACGTTTCCAAGGCACTGGTTTTAAATAGTCAGGTACTTGTCTGGTCCTTCCTGCAGTAAATGCTGAAGACAGGAAAGCCCTCAACCCCCCCCCCTCCAGCTCTCCCCACTCCTGCTAACTGACTGACCATTTTCCAAGATATTCTCCACAGAGGATAGGGAGTCAGAGATGATGCTGCGCCCCCACTTGGGAGGGGCTGCCGACGCTACGCCCCCACGTGACCGCGGGCGTGACGTCACGCAGCTCCAACCACCACCACCCCGGCGCCGTTTTCCTTACTATTTCGGAGCCATTGAGCTCTAGGGCAGGCGGGCAGGAGGGCCCAACCCCCACTCAGCCAGGACAACGAAGGAACGTGATGCCTCATCCAGGTAAGTCCTACGCCTTGGGGCCCATGCCCCCCCCCCCACGACGCTTGTGTAAGGAGTAAATTCCTCCTTGCTCCATGGACAGTGAAGAAACCTCTCACTGCTGACAGAAATCACTGGAATAGTTGGAACACTGGTTTGGCTGCCTTTTAAAGTGGGGGGAAAAAAAGGAGAGGATGAGCTGTGGCAAAGGAAGGCTCAGCCAGGAGCCAGTCTAGGGCTCCATCCTACCTCCTCTGAGGGCTCATAACTCATAAATATCGACAACAATGTCAGTTTTCCTACCATTCAAAAACCCCATGGAAGATTCAGAACACAAGGATGAAGAAGTGAAAAAGGTGCTTGGCTTATTCTGTGGGACAAAACTCCTGGATAAGGAACCCCACATTTGTTTTGCATTCAAGTGTAAGTTGTTCTGTGAGAAAATGCTCCTTTCCACATGTGTTTTTGCACGTTGTTTCCTTTGGGCCTTGTGTGTGCTTCCCCCTCCAGCCATATGCTTCTTGAGCAACTTCTTTCCTTCACTGCAATGGAAATCCAAGTGCCAAGGCGTATTTATTTACAGTGGGAACATTTACAACCGACCCTACCAGCTTTGAATATTTATCAAAATATTAGTTTTGGGCTTATAGTTCAGGCAGATTCCTCGGTGTCTGACAGTGACTTATCTGTACAAGTCGGAAATGGAGAGGATCAAGGGAGTTGTTGTGCTAAATCAAAAAAGCATTTCTTTCCTTCAACATATGCTGCTACAAAAAGAAGGAGCACTGTGATTGGATGAAAGCATTCTTGCAAGGAAAGCACATTTTCAATGCTTTCTGTGGCTGATATGAACCCATAGGTATTCTGGCATAACTTCTGTGCATTATTATTTTTTTCTACCAGGGTTCTTTGGTTTCCCAGGACAGATGGCATTTTCTGTTATTTGAGCTGCTGCTGGAAGCTTGTCCGTATTGGTGTTAAGAGATACAATAGCAGAGGAGTGATTTTATCTGGTGCTGCAGTGCTGCCCTTTTAATGGAAAAGCTCTTATGTGGCAGACAAAATCCAGAAGGGAGGTTTGGCGCTTATCGGGGCAACTTTCAAGTTTTACCGGCTACTTAAATATCGCTGTGATATGATTTCACTTAATTCGGAGTTATTCGTGACTTAGAATTGTTGGCCATGTATCCATTGGCTCTCAGGAGAAACTCTATTTATCAAAATGAAGACCTTTGGCTGAATAAAGGAGGATAATGAAGAAGAGGGCAGGGGGGAAGGTGTGCAGGAGGATGAGACATTATGGGGGCCGGAGTTGGGAGGGAAGGGACAGGAAGGAACTACAAGAGGCACAAAAGCTGTTCTTTCACAAGAGGCCCTTTTGCTGTTTCTGAGCTTTGGGCAGCCACTGCCTTTCGTTTCAGACTCTTCCCAACACTCAAACTGGAAGGAACAGTGAATGTAATCATGATAAAAAAGATAACGATAAGAACAACTCTTATTATTTAATAAAGTGAAATTTGATAAAGTAATAATGTACTAAATTCTAATCCACTGGCCTTACTTTCAGGTAGACATTTGGATACCAGAAGTATCTCTAGTAGAATGATCAACACCCCAGGGCTCTATAGGGCAAATAAATTGGTATTAAATCTGGACAAAACGGGAGTCCTCTTGGTCTAGAGACCTGCGATGAGGGCATTGGCCCACAGCCTGTTCCAAATGGGGTTGAACTTCCTCCCCACGAGCAGCATCACAATTTTGGGGTGCCCCTAGATTCGATGCAGCTCCAGGATGATGTGCCAGTTGTGGCTATTCCTGAATTGATCAGACCTGACCAAAGTGGTCCATGCATTGGTAAAACCAAGATTCGATCACTGTAACATGCTCTAATAGGGCTGCCCTTGAAGATTTTTCATAAACTGCAATTAATGCAGAACACAATGGCCCATGTGGTCATGGGAGCTCAGTGGTTTGACTATGTCAGGTTCTTGGAGCTGCAGTTGCTGCTGGTTTGTTTCTGGGGTGTGATTTAAGGTGCCGGTTTTGACCTTTAAAACTCTTCACAGCTTGGGACTGCGGTATCTTAACGACTGCTTCCTCCCATATGAAACGGTCCATCTTCTAAGGTCATCTGGGTGGCCCCTCCTACATGTGCTGCCTCTATCCAATGTTTGGCTGGCGGCCACAAGAGGAAGGTATTTTCTGAGGTGGTGCCACGATTGTGGAACTCCCTCCCTGTCAAATTAAGAACTGCCACATAAACATGTGGTGAACCACCACAGTAGAGATGCTGTTAAATGTATCACCTTTTACATTTTACAGTTTTGTGACCCATCAAACTTCCTGTGATATTTTTTTTCCAAACATGAATGATAGCAAGAATCTGCGGGTGGCTTCAAAGCATATTTATGAATGAGAGTGGATTCTTCAATGGAATGGAAAAATGTATTTTGGAATAATACAAATCAGTGGTCATGACTTCCTGCCATGGCATATTAGTGCCATATCTAATAAGGTGTTATACACATTTCCTTTCATTAGGTTGTTTGATGTCCCAATCCTATCCCACTTCCATGTAGCTAGCATTGTGCTGTTGGAGGTTGCTTTACCGCTATCATAAAGCAGCCTCCACTGACGAGTATAGTAAGCCCGTCAGCAGGGAGGCTGCAGCTGCCTCCTGTTAGCTGGTGAGCCCATGAACACCCCGTGGAGCAGGTAATCCCTCGCAGGGGGTTGGAGTGATTGAGCTGACACTGGTCCGAGATGCCCTATTGCAGCTGCTGGGCCTTACCCCGGAGCAAGGGGACTCCATAGTCAAGGAATAAGGGGGCAGGTCCTCTTGTGGATTAGGAACTGGTTGAAGACCAGGAAACAGCGAGTGGGTGTCAATGGGCAATTTTCACAATGGCGAGAGGTGAAAAGCGGTGTGCCCCAAGTTTTGGTCTTGGGACCAGTGCTTTTCAACTTATTCATAAATGACCTGGAGTTGGGGATAAGCAGCGAAGTGGCCAAGTTTGCGGATGACACTAAACTTTTCCGGGTGGTGAAGACCAGCAGGGATTGTGAAGAGCTCCAGAAGGACCTCTCCAAACTGGGAGAATGGGCAGCAAAATGGCAGATGCGCTTCAATGTAAGTAAGTGTAAAGTGATGCATATTGGGGCAAGAAATCAAAACTTCACATACACGCTCATGGGTTCTGAGCTGCCTGTGACGGATCAGGAGAGAGATCTTGAGGTACTTGGTGGACAGGTCAATTAAAATGTCGACCCAGTGTGCGGCGGCTGTGAAGAAGGCCAATTCCATGCTCGGGATCATTAAAAAAGGGATTGAGAATAAAACGGCCAATATCATTATGCCTTTGTACAAATCGATGGTAAGGCCACATCTGGAGTATTGTGTCCAGTTCTGGTCACCACACCTCAAAAAGGATATAGTGGAACTGGAAAAGGTGCAGAAGAGAGCGACCAAAATGATTAGTGGGCTGGGGCATCTCCCTTATGAGGAAAAGCTACAGTGTTTGGGGCTGTTCAGTCTAGAAAAAAGGTGCCTAAAGGGGTACATGACTGAGACGTATAAAATTATGCATGGGATGGAGAGAGTGGATAGAGAGAAGTTCTTTTCCCTCTCACACAACACTAGAACTAGGGGACATCCACTCAAATTGAGTGAGTTAAAACAGACAGAAGAAAATATTTCTTTACCCAGCGTGTAATTCATTTGTGGAACTCCTTGCCACAGGATGTGGTGATGGCACCTGGTCTGGATGCCTTTAAAAGGGGATTGGACAGATTTATGGAGGAAAAGTCCATCACAGCTTACAAGCCATGATGGGGATAAACAATCTCCTGGTCTTAATGCCAGATACAAGGGAGTGGCAACAGGATACAGGTATCTCGTCGTCTTGTGTGCTCCCTGAGGCATCTGTTGGGTCCACTGTGAGATACAGGAAGCTGGACTAGATGGGCCTTTGGCCTGATCCAGCAGGGCTCTTCTTATGTTCTTATGTAAATGTCCCCTTACGCCGAGGAGACCTCCAGCAGCCAAAAATCCCCCATGGAATGCAGCAGAAGCCATGCTGGCGCAGCTGCATTGCCGCACAGGGATTTAGGTAGAATTGGGCTGTGAGTTTACCACTAATCCTCTTTGCTTGTGTTTCTTTTTTGTCCTCGTTTAGATTACCTTAAGAAGGTAATCTAATTACCTTCTATCTAAGTACCTAAGAAGGTAATACAGTTAGAAGCACTGTATACCTCTCAAGACCTGTGCAGTTAGCATGGGAAGAAGGTGGGTTGCCAGAGATATGTGGGTGCTCCCAGGAGAAGATATGGCCCCAGGATGCTCACTTCCACAAAACCTGTAAAAGCCAGTTACATTTACTCTTTGTTAGTATCCTCGGTGCAACAGTCCTTTTCCGTACTGCTGATGTTGTAGTGTAAAGCCCCATTGCTGCCGCTGGGACCATGGGGCCCTCTTCTTCTGCCTGGCTCATCCCCACCATAAGTAGGGATGGCTGGGGTGTTAGTAAAGCACAGCACAGTCCTTACTTTTCCAAAGAGGTGCAGGTTGGGGAAGGAGAATGCAGAGCTGAGGAGAGAGCAGGAGGCAGCGGTCACTTGTGAGGTCTCCTCCTTGCTGCAGGAATGATTGTGAGCCGCCTTGTCCCTGCACACAGTTGCCTTCCTTGGGGGCCGTGGTTGCAAAATTGTACTTGCCAGGAAAAAAGGGTCGACAAAACCCTGCCCTATAGGCAGCTCCATTTTCAAGGTAAGTCAATTGTACTGGAAGGCAGTGCTTCATACTCCAGTTGCGCGATTGTAGGACCAGCTTGAATTCTGTGCCGATATACATGCGCCAGTGCTTTCTGTCTCCTGGTTGCATGACTTCATGCGTATACCATTAGATAGCAGATAGTTTGGATGTGCTCCATTTTGGATGGCCAGGACCACCCCATCTCTGATTAAAACAAAAAAACATATATATTCCACATTTCCATTTTTTTTAAAAAATGCAAGTGTACAGTAATAATATCCAGATGTTTTGAAGAAGGCTTGTGCACCAAGTCATTTAATGTGCTCCACCCTGTACTTGAATGAATTAAAGGAAATATCCCAATGGGAGTGAGCAAAAGTTAATGTAATACCTCTTGCAGTGCCATGCAGGCTGACTGTAGCTGTACCAGACTGAGGTTAAAAGTGCTTTGTGATGATAAGAAGTGCTAATGGCTCTAGTATTGGAGGGATGCAAGCCAACTGGGTTAATTCCCATAGTTTGTTGACTGTCTGCCTGAATAGTCAGCCTACATAAGAATAGTTACCTGTTACATAGGAAGAAAATGATGGTTGTTAGTGCTATTTCCATTGTTTTACAGCAGGGGCGGGGAACCTTTTCCCTGGCAAGGGCCGTTTTAAATATTATAAATTTGCTTGAGGGCCGGCCGTAAGGTCGGGCGCCATTTTTATTTATTTAATTAATTTTTGCCCCCACCGGCCTCCGGAGGCGCCGCACTCACCGTCCGAAGCCGCCGCCGGGTCCGCGCGTCACCTTGCCCTCATCAGCGTGGTACGCATGTGCGAAAGGGCCAACGGCCTGGTGAGAAGGGGTCGAGGCGGCGGCCGGGGAGGACATGCAAAGGCCCTCTCCTGGCCTCCGGAGGTGATGTGTGGGCCCGGCGGAGCCTCCAGGGGCCGGTTGGGCGGCCTCCCGGCAATCTCTCCGGGGGCCGGACCGGATGGCCTCGGGGGCCTGATCCGGCCCTGGGGCCAGAGGTTCCCCACCGCTGTTTTACAGCAACCCTGCAAGGTAGGACCAATATTACGTTACTGCAGGTTGGGGGCTAAGATTGTGTGGCTTACCTATGAGGCCATCTGGTTAGGTCATGGCTATGTTGATATTGCAGCAGAATAGCTTCAGCTGATAGCTGATACACGAAAATCGTGATACAAAAATTGGCATGATATGTCAACAATTACAGTGGAGATTTGGGGGAGGCCATCCGGTTGTCTCCCTAAAATCTCTCCTTGCTGTCACATCTGGGAAACCAACAAAAGGACAGCACTTGCCTTTAGAGTTTGGACATCTGATGATTCCAATTCCTGAGACAATGGCCAGTTCGCTGTTTTGCTTGAACACTGGAACATCAACTCACATGCATTTATTGTGAATGGTCATATCACCTTCATAAGAACATAAGAAGAGCCCTGCTGGATCAGGCCAAAGGCCCATCTAGTCCAGCTTCCTGTATCACACAGTGGCCCCACCAGATGCCTCAGGGAGCACACAGGACAACAAGATACCTGTATCCTGTCACCACTCCCTTGCATCTGGCAGAAAGAAAACCTACTCCTACAACCAGGAGGTTGCTTTTCTCCATCATGGCTTGTAAGCTGTGATGGACATTTCCTCCATAAATCTGTCCAATCTCCTTTTAAAGGCATCCAGGCCAGGTGCCATCACCACCTCCTGTGGCAAGGAGTTCCACAGATGAATTACACGCTGGGTAAAGAAATATTTTCTTTTGTCTGTTTTAATACTCCCTCCACTCAATTTTAGTGCATGTCCCCTGGTTCTGGTGTTGTGTGAGAGGGAAAAGAACTTCTCTCTATCCACTCTCTCCATCCCATGCATAATTCTATACGTCTCAATCATGTCCCCCCTCGGCCTCAGGCACCTTTTTTCTAGACTGAAGAGCCCCAAACGCTGTAGCCTTTCCTCATAAGGGAGATGCCCCAGCCCATTAATCATTTTGATCGCTCTGTTCTGCACCTCCCACTATTTCCCTCCCACTATTTTGCAGGGAAGGGAAAGGACAATAGAGCCATCCCTGAGTGTGACTTGCAATCAGCAAACCATACGTTAATAGGATGAATCCCTTTCTGCACTATACCATCTTCTACTAGAGTGCCCCCTTCCCCCAGAAATTCCACAGCAACAATCCCTCAGTCTAAAGAGTATTACACCAAAGAGGTCTGTCCCCAAGGCTTAGAGGAGTAGTGACCTTTTCTTGATCCGTTGCCCAGTCAGGCAATGGGAAGGTGACTGGCCCTGCTGTAGCATCAGGACATTCTGCACTATCACTTCAAAGAGGATGTAGCCAAGTCTTCTGCCATGGTCTTCTATGCATCGCACTTCTCATCAGATATGCAATGGTAAGCTTGGTAGTTGGCACAGCCTCGCCATAGACCTGCACATTCCCTATCTTTCATTGTCTGTTTCAAGTGCGATCAACTTGATGACATGCTTAGTGCTTGTGACTTTCCTCCTCTTTTTTTATGTGTGTGAGTCTATGTGTATATGTCTATTTTTATGTGTCTATGTCCCTTCTCCACCTTCTTTCCCCCCTTCACATTCATGGTGCTACGTGTCCCCATTTTCTTCTAAGGACTATTTGTTCTAGTCTTTGGTCCTTGATATCTTGTCCACATGCTCCTTTGGGGAATTCTCCACGTGACTGGGAAGGTGGCTTCCGAAGGTGGTACCTCATTACCTGGCTTTGTCCTCATGATAGCAGTGGAGTCCAATTCTGGCCCTGGCATAGGGCTTGCCCCCCCTACCCCTCAACAACCTGGCAATTACTTTCATGAGTGTTAAGAAGCACCAAGTGAGCACATGGATGCCCAGACCTTTCGACAACAGTACGCTATGCTGATTTATTTGCTGGCTGTTTTTGGTGCTTTATTGGTCTGTTGTTGCAGACGCTGACATTTGTCATTACATCTGTCGTTTGATTTGCTTTACGATCTCGTGGTGCAATTTTGGTGCGTTAATTTGTAAGCCACCTTGAAAATAATTGTATGTGAAAAAAGCAGGACCAAAATAGATGCTGAGGATTTATTTCTTTAATATGTTTGTATCTCAGCTTTGAAATAAAATATCAGAGCAGCTCACAAAAATGTCAATATGATTCAAATATGAAAAGCCCAAACCTAAAAGTAAATAGGAGCAATTTAAAACAGCAGGCTGAAGAACCAGAACGTTAGGCAAAGCAAAATAAAACACATTCAGAGGGTAGAGTAAAATGCCTTCCGAAACAGGGAGATTTTCTGCTTCTACCAAACAGTAGCAAGAGGAGGAGTCTGGCAAATGTCTCTGGCAAAGGAGGGCTCATTTCCATGGTTGAGGAGCCACTTTGCTCATGTCAGCTAAGCTAAGCACCCCCTCCCTTTTTCTGTTTATACTAGGCATCTTGTGTGGGTTTTAGCAGAGGAAGAGCTATTCTCAATGTGCAACGTTGGGTAGCACTACATATGGTAGCAGCAGGGCCGGCCCATACATGGGGCTAACTGAAGTGGTCGCCTCAGGCAGCAGGGTTGCTGGGGGCGCTTATCGCAGTCTACCTACTCATCTCCGCTGCTCCTCCTTCGCCTTCCACTCCCTGGATTGGAAAAGGAAAAGGAGGGGAGGAGAGTGCTGAGTTGGAGGGGGGGGAAGCAGAGGCTGACACATCATCGGGTAAGGGGGGGGGAGCATTTGGCCTGCGATCTCAGGCATTGGGGGTATTGGACCAGCCCTGGTTATGAAGGAAACACAGCAACGTTCTTCTCTGCTCCCCCTTTATGCCACCACGGCTGCCACCATTGATCATTGGGGACTTCAAGATAGCCTCTCTAAGGATTACCGTTATATGACAGGATACAAGTATCTTGTTGTCTTGTGTGCTCCCTGAGGCATCTGGTGGGGCCACTGTGTGATACAGGAAGCTGGACTAGATGGGCCTTTGGCCTGATCCAGCAGGGCTCTTCTGATGTTCTTATGGCTGACTTTTGCTTTGGACAGCTGATTTCTCCTTGACTGTTATTAGAGTCATTTGACTGCAACTTCCTCTATATGTTATCATGTATCTTGTTGTCTTAAATCAATGAGAAATTATTGTCAGTAAAAAGCAACTTTGCAAATCAGTTTCCCTTCATTCTTCTTTTCTGTGCTCTTTTCTGCGCTCATTTTTCTTTTCTGCGCTCGGTTCTATTCTTTTCGGCACTCACTTATCTAGCAGGCTTCTGTTTTCTGTTCAAAACCACTTGGTTGCAACATCAAGCTCATGTTGCTGATATTTCAACTACTGTACATGTCACAAAGGATTTGCTTGGACTGAGTGTCTAAGGAGGTGCCTTTTTCGTACCAGGACTCCAAGATACAGTGTCAATCACAGCTCCGTGCAATAAATAATTAAATTTAAAAGCCATCAGACACCAGGTGGAAAATGTGGGGCTGGATCATTTCTTAATAAAATAATATTTTAAAAAAATCTCACTAGTGTTTTTTTTCTGTTAAGACCCTCTTGTTTCCCCACATTTTAATTACCCGTGGTGAGACTTCAACCAGCTTTTTCTAAATCAGTCAGTTCTTCTCACCAGGCAATGAATCTCTCCCACACAGCACCAGAAAGAAAGAGTCTGGTTGTAATTTGTCTGCAGTGGGCCAATATGAAACAGATGAGTGTATTACATTTCTTTCCTTTGATTAATTTAGCTGTGCCAGTTAGTTTAATAATTTTTTTCCAAAGCACAATTTGGCCTGAAGGTAAATACTGAACAACTCTTGTTGTTTTGGTTGCAGTGTTTATGTAGTGCTTTCCTTTGAGGGAGTATGTAAGACTGACAGCGCAATCCAGTGCAAACATAGGCCGGCAGAGAGAGCTCTCCGCCGGCCTAAGGAGTCACAAAAGTGCCATAAGGAGAGTAAGCGGCACGAACGTGGAGGACGGAGCAGCTCACTTCACTATCGCCCAGAACCTGCACTGGCTGACCCACGCAAGTTCTAGGCCAGTTGGAGGGAGGGTGTGGGGAAGGTGGCATGGCTTCTGGCCTGGGAGGGGGTGGGGATATTGACGCTGCTGGGTTGCGCCGATATCCAATGCCCCTTCCCCAGCCGGGCCAATCTTACACAGTCTCCCTGGACATGTGCCAGCTAAAGAGCTGGCACGCATCTGAGGAGGCCCATTTGGACCTCCAGCGCTTACAACGGGGGTGAGCCTGGGCCGTACTGGTGTGGCCTGCATCCTGACTAGAATGCATCAGCCAGCCCTTTAGGCTGGCCACCGCGTCTTAGGCAGGATCGGGCTGTGAAGCATAACCCTGAACTTCACATGCTAATAAGACAATTAAAATGTAATTAAAACAACCCAAGTGTGTGAGAGTAGGTACTTTGACCTCGGCACTGAAATGCCGAGCCAAACCATGGCCTAGATTTTAAGGTTTGACAATCTAAAGGTCCTCGATAGTCATACACTGACATGTTGAAGACACATTGGCTGGTTTCATCTTGGCTAAAATGTGGCTATCAGCAATGCTGTCTGATGGCATATAAGACTAGGTCCTCTGCATCTTCAACTGTAGGCGTAGAAGGCTGCTATGCATGGCTGGATCCTGTGGTCATGTGCAGGCTCCAGATTGATCAGGGCTTCTATGGAAGGCCAGTATTATTGTCCTCATATTGACAATATGTGTGGGGTGCCGAGGGTGTGTGAGAGGACTCTTTAAAGTCACTTTCTTCCGTCATGGACTTTGAATCCCTTTAAAAGAGCGTTATGAATACTTACGTGCATGCATACTTTCATGTGCTAAAAAGGATCACTTTCCAAAAACTCTTTAAAAGGGAACGGTGTCTGTAAAAAGTTTTCACCACCGCCGCTAGAAAAGGGGGGAGGCCAGGAGCATCCTAGCTGTTCCCTAGAGATGCAGCATCCTTTGAGATGATGCTCTACAGAGTTTGGGGCTTTCCATTCAGGTGGAACTGAAATGACAGAATATCAATAGACTCCTTGATGTTTCACCCCATAGTCTTCCCAAGTGCAGTCTAAAGCAGATTCACCTACTGTAGGTGAAGTAGGTTGCCATGTAAAGCCGGCCTTGGGTGATTATGTCCCATAGCACAGAGGTACTCTGTGCAAACATACATGCCATTGACAATTGTCATTGGTCTTCAACTTCTCTTAATTATAGACAAACATGTTTTTCAGTGTCACAGGAGAAGAAAAAAACATTTTAGAGGTTTCCTTGGGTGTGAAGGTAAATTCAAGTCTGGGGGAAAACACACATTTAGCAGATACTACTACTTCAATAGTAGTCTTTGATGAATCTTATTTTGTTACCCCATATTGCCTTTTTTCCCTACCATGTCAGTCTAAAGAAATGTGTTCAGGCTGCCTCTTGGGACGCAGCTGGCAACCTATCAATGTCCATTTCATAAGGGGAGCTTTATTCAATGTGCTGAAGCCTTCTAGTCCTTCCCTCGGACAGACAGCCTGTTGTGTGAATGGGTCTGTGTTACAACAGCTCCAATAATAACTCGCAAAAGGGAGTCACCAAGAAATAAAATCACCCATTCAGAAATCAAATTTAATATAGGTACAAGCAGCCATGAGATAGCCTAACATAAGGCTTAATTGAAGGGTTGATTTGTGTGTGTTGCACAAACTGTTGAAGATAAGCAGTATTTTTGGCTGCTAGGACCTGGGAGGGTGATGTGTGTTTTGGTCACCTGCAAGGACCTTCACCTGACTCCTCCTGTCTGACCTGGAAGGGGCGTGACCCTGACCTTTCCCAACATCCTCTCTCTGACCACATGGATCTCCTCTTTTTCTTCTTCGCATCTGCCTACAAGGGGGAGGATGTGTTTTCTCCAGGCTCCTCGCCTGGAAGCCATCTTCTCCACATGGGTGTGCCAGCTGTAGGGGCATACTGACCACTTTATGTATAAGTGTACCTCTAGTCATAACTAGATGAATGTAACCTATGACTGCTTATCTGTAAGTAAAACTACTTTTCTTTTCTTTTCTACTATACAAGCCCCAGACTCAGTCTCTCATTTCAAGCTAATGTTAGCTAGCTAGCCTGGGTGCTGGGATTAACTCTACTGGTTAAATAACAATAAGGTATTCTTCGTTTGCAAACTCTGCATATTTGAACCCCCTAAGGTTCAAGAAATATTAAAATAAACCCAACACAAACAGCCAACAATTGTTTGATGAGGTAGCAAAAATATTCTCAGATCTAAGCAGAGTCTGAACTCTCGCCTACTATTTTGTCCCGTCTTAATGGACCACATGCAGCAAGAACATCATGGTACTATGGCTGAAACAATTTTGAGATGTTCTAATATGCTAGGTAGAGGTAGAAGGTAGATCTCTGGATGATCTGCAGTAGCTTGGCAAAAGTTTTCAGACTCCCAGAGGGTTCCCCCCCCCCACTGCTGCTTAACTAAGAAAGCTTCAGGGGAAACAGGAATAAAGGTTTGTAATAAGACTGAACTCTGTTATGGTGCTGAAAACAAATCTCTGTGTGCTGCATGTGCTCAGAAACAACATGTTAATTCTATGTGCACGTCTAGCTCCCCAAGTCCCTGATTTTATTTTCTTTGGTCTGCAGTGGCGTCACTAGACGCGCGTCACCCTGGTGCGGGGACGCGCGTCACCCCCCCCAGGGGCGCGACGTTACAGGCGCGGGGGAGGGGGCCACCCGGCTCCCCCCCCCGCATCGCGCCGCCCCCCTCCGGACGCTCCGAGGCCGGCCCGGGAGCCGGCCTCGGAGCGTCCGACCCCGTCGGCGCTCCAGGGCCTTCTGAAAGAAGGCCCAAGCAGCGCGTCAATCCGGGTATTTTCCGGATTTTCGCGCATGCGCAGACCCTTTTTGAGGGCTTTTTGCCCTCAAAACGGGTCTGGGCATGCGCGAAAATCCGGGAAATACCCGGATTGACGCGCTGCCTGGGCCTTCGTTCAGAAGGCCCTGGAGCGCCGACGGGGTCGGACGCTCCGAGGCCGGCTCCCGGGCCGGCCTCGGAGTGTCCAGAGGGCGATGCGCGTCACAGAAGTGACGCGCGAGGGGGTGCGCGCGTCACAGAAGTGACGCGCGTCACCCCCTGGCGGCCCGCCCCCCGCCACGCCCCAGTGACGCCCGTGTTGGTCTGTAAGTCTCAGAGTGCTAACAAAACACAAATTCGATCTCACAGGTCTGAAGTCCCCCCATCCCTTCTCTAGACTTGTCCCCTATTAAATATGAGAGGGGAGCATTGTAATACAAGAGCTCACTCTTGAACTTCAATGTTCTACATCTGGAGTAAAAGCATAGCTCGGATTAGGTTAGTCATTGTTATTTCATGAGCCTCAGTTTCCCAGCAGCCCTTACAAAGGAGGCTGTTTGAAGACCGGTATATGAATGTTATACTGTTAAACCTCTGGTATGTTGCTTCATAAGGCATCCGATTTTGCCTCATTTGGTAATTGGGCAACCATGGTACAAACATTCATCTTTCTAGCTAGCGGAGGAATCTGACCCTATCTATCACACTTCATGGGCTGCAACTCTACACAGAGTTGCATACATACATGAAAGTTTTAACAAAGTCTATGAGGTTTGTCGGCAACTGTTCCTACAATGGTGATGAATACCAAAGGAACTATCCTTCACATCCAAATGTTTTCCAGAAGCAAAGTCATCAAAGCCTCCCATTCATTTCGAGCCAGCTTCTAAAAAGGATGAAAATACTTCAACAGTTTTTCATTTTGAATACTCTACATTTTATTTGAGCATTTAGAGACAATTGTCATGTCTTGTCAGTTAACTTTAGAAAAAAAAGTGTTAGGTATTTTTAGCTTCACAACTTAAAACACAATTGTTACTCACACTCTACATACAGTATATAATACATGTCAAACTGATGGGCATAAGTCTCCAAGCTCTGTTTCACCTGCAATCCTCATTTAAAGTGTGTGTGTGGGCGGGACCAAGTACCATCAAATGGAGAGGGCTTGTATGAAGCCAGGGACTGGGGAATTGCACCTTATTAGATTGGCAAGTAAGATTCCATGGGTAAGATTTTTCCAGAGCACCAGAACGTCCAATGAGTGTCTTAAGATTCCTACACCACTTGTGTCAGGTATTTGCAATGGAATAGCTTCTTTCAACACTATGCAACATCCCTGTGATGCCGGCAGAATGACATGGGCTACAGTTCTGCTCATCATTAGGCTGTCAAGTTGGGGGCAATCAAAAGCAGTCTGTATACAGGACTGAGCCTGTGCTTTGTACCATTATGTTGCAGCAACCCAAGTTTCACCTTAAGCCACTATGTGTGGCAGTTACTTCTGAAACCTGATAGGTTCAAGTACATGATGACCCATCCTCATGAGCAAGGGATCAGCATGCAGGTCAGCATGCCTTTCCCTTACTGTAACCTGGCACGTGTGCCTAGATGCATAGCACTTCACGTGTGTTAACCTGATGTAGTCCTTACCTACCTTTTTATAGGATTGGTGTGTAAGTATTATCCCCCTATTGCAGATGGAGAACTGAGGCCTAGGGAGTGGCTTGCCCAAGACCATCCTCATGAATTTATGGCCCGGGATTTGAACCGGGGAAGTCTCAATTCACAGCTCTGTCTCCAAGCATGTTGGCCCATTCACACATCAGGAAGACCATGGGTGCTTCCATAGCCTCAACCAGCTGTTGCTCTTTGCCCTGGTTTGCAAATCAGTGGCACTCAGGGCATGAGTAACTGGTGAACCGGGATACTGGGGAGAAGATCAAATTGCTCAATGAGTCCAAGAGCAAACGGGCCTACCTGTCTGAGCAATGCACATCAAGGGCTGGCTGTGAAGAGAGATGGCTTCATTAAACCCTCTTGATCCCTGTCTTACAGGGATGACTCATGACCACAATTTCCAACCTTTGCTAGAATAAAGAAGGCTGTTCCAAACACTGTTTACCTGCAAAGTTTCATCAAAATTTACTACTTAGAATTTAAATAAAATGTATAAAACCCATTAGGCACAAGCCAGAGCCCGTTTAAAATCCCATAGACACAAAATCAGTTCCAAACATTTCACTGTGTACTTCCATTGACTTACAAGTTATTGGTTTTACACCCCAAACTCAAGATGTAGCCAAAAGTGATAGCGGAGGACAGCAGCTATGAAATCTTGCTCCGATGCAATGTCGGAACCCTATCTGGCATAACTGCAGCATGAGAACTACAAACCATTTAAATTCTCAGTATCACCTTCAGTCTAAAGTGGAATGACCCAGTTTTCTACCACAACCTCATTCTGTATAACGTGTGCAAGCTCATCTCTTAGGTCCCAATGTACTCTATGGGGAAAAACACAAAACCAAGTACAGGGACCTCTTGTCTTACACGTGGCTTGATTTAGACGTTTTGGGAAGAACCTGCTTGTTTAATACCAAAACCCAATTTGCTCCAGCAAATTTTTGATATAATGTGGCCAAACTTCCCACATGTTCCTGCATGTTTGGCTGTGAAACTCTGTTTTCTCCCCATCAACCATGTCTGGAAAACCTCTATCTGCATTGTCTGATGAGCCTAAAGCTGAAAAGGCACAAAAAGCAAATCACAACTGATGTGAAATTAGATGTGATCAACTGCCTTCAGAGAGGAGAGTGTGAATCGAATGTTGGCTGCATGCTTGGCTTAAGTGGGAGCACTGTTCATACTATTCAGGGACATCTGCAAGTGCAAAGAAAAAGAAGCAACAGATATGGGTAAAACAACCATGTGTATTTTCAGAGATCAAGAAATAAAGATACTTTAAGTTCTGTACCATTGTCTGAAGAGTTCTTTAAAGAGCACGTACTGTCCAAAGCATACAAAGCAGGGGAATCCGATGACACGTAAGGAATTCAATGAAGGGCAATAACAGACAAAAAGAAAGTCTTTAAATCTTGTGCTGACGTTTCATTCCTCCCTCGGAATATTGTCAAAGCAAGCACAGCTCAAACAGCTGCTAGATGACACAATCCTTGTAGAGAGACACGTAGATTTAGGAAGCTGACACTAGAACGCGCGGGAAAGGTTAATTGAAAGCAGAAGATTCCCACGTTACATTAAAACCTCTTATGTTCAGAGCTCTATAGTGGAACACATGGAGCTGATTCCCCTAACCCAGTGGTTCCCAAACTGGGAGGCGCAGCTCCCAGGGGAGCCACGGAAACCAGCCGGGGGAGCCGCAGAGAGCCACGGAATCCTCTTGGAAAACAGTGCAATGCCAATTGGCAGGCATCAACATAATATAATAGGGAGCCGCAACCAATGGTTGCCAATGGTCAAGGGAGCCGCAGGTCAAAAAAGTTTGGGAAACACTGTACCACTTACATACATTCTTATGGTAAAATAATTTTTAGCTTAAGCTTTCTTGAGATACATGCTGCTTTTCAAAAACATAACCCCCATGTAAAATGAGAGGTGCCTATATATTGGGGAAAGTGGCATAGAAATTCCTGCATTAGAACCATTTTGATATTTTAATAAGCATCTAACAATATTAAAAAAGAAAGCTCAGAGTGCTACAATGATTTATTTTACAGTAGTTATCTTTACATCACAAGAGGACTTTGCGATAATAGAATATTTTGATTGCAATTTAACAGTGATCACCTGCTAAGAAATGCTGTTTGAGTACTCAATTTGTTTTAAGACAACAAATTTCCATATCAACCATCGAATGAGCAGGTTATTCCTTTTTTGCTCCAGTCTTGTAAGTAAATTCAGTGAAAACAAAAAAACAAAAATTAAAGTACATTTATACTTGCAACCTTTGGGCACAATTCACCAGACCCTGCATGTGCAGGATGTCCAATATGCATATGGAGCAAAAAAAAAAAAAAACCCTCCCGGTGTACAAGTTCTCCATATTAAGCATAGATAGGTGAACACCTGCATCTCAGATTATATACATACAGACACAATCTCACTTCTTCCACCAAAAAAAAAAATAAAAAAAAAATTGGAAAGGAGTCAGATGAGCTTCGTATAGATTCAGACACAGAGACATTAGCTTCTGCCAGCCAATTCGTTCCAACAGCCTTCCGACCCTTCCAAATGATCCTTTATTAACCTCAGCAGGACTGGGGAATGAGGAGAGTGGCTGCTTCCTTTTCCCCTTCCAATGCCCTGTCACGCAGCCTGGTAAAAGCATAAAATGCATAAGGGTCTTTCTTTCTCTCTCCTTCCCACGCCTCTACTATGATCAGCTAAACTGGGAAGGAAGGCATGGGCTAATGGAGTTGTCGTATTTTCCCAGGCAATGACAGTAGCCCTTCCAAAGGCAGGCAGAGTTCCTTTCTTCCTGGTCAGCACAGCGTCGAAAGGATGTCCCATGTACACATTGCAGAATACTGACCCAAGGCCTTTGTCTCCACAGTACTCATAGGCTGGAAAAAGTTCAGGTTCTTGTGTTACTTCCAAAGGCATACAATGTTATCGATTGTCAAATTTGACAGGACAGAGAAGGTTGGCAGTACAAGCCCCAGTAGAACAATGAAAGGCCATAAAGTTTCAAAACCTAAACAAATAAGTCAAGTGATACCAAGAGAGAATATAATTTTTGTCCAACGTAATGATCTGAGAAAGTGGCCCCATGTAGTGTAGTCCCACTAGTTTAATATGGGAATTGGCTACCCCACAACCATGAGATCACCCTAGTGTGTAGCTTTTATATTCTCAATGCTTTTACAACTCAACACAGAGAGGCTGGGGTTGTTTTTGTTTTATACCAATGTATCCCTCAATTAGCAATCACAACACAATTCATTTGTACTGTTAGTGAGTCTTTGCATTTGAGCAACATTCTGGGTCCAAGGAACATGATGTTGGGACATGGTACTCCATCGGGATATGGAAACAAATTGGCACAGGACACAACTTTGAGTAGTAATACTCCTAATGTGCTGAAGACAAAATGCAAGTGTCGAGCATATGCTGAACATGTTACATGTCTAGATCAAAGTATTGGAAGTTAATTTTCCAGTTCTGCATGTCAAGTAGTCTCTCTGATGTGTCACTAAAAGAAGCAGGTAATCCTATTGGTTAGTGTTGCGAGTTGACCAAGCCAAATACACTTGATGCAGACTCCACTGGCTTCATTTTTGTTAATTAAAAAAAAAAATCACCACCTCTTAATACAATGCAACTAGTGCAACTCTAGAAGGAAAGAACTGGGTGAACTTTCAAAACTTTTAATCTATTCTCATCACAAATGCTGATGCTTCCCTTGTGGGATGTGTAATGGATACTCCTATTTTGAGGTTAAGATACTACTCAGGATGCACTTTTTTAAAACCACTTCTATAGTTTAGATCAAGAGTCCCACCATGAATATTTTGCAAAAAGTTATAAATAAAGAGGATTGCAGGGGCTTGTAGGTCTCTCTATATAGTGGGGTCCATTAGTTGAGACCAGAATATTAATGACCTAGAGAGCACCTCATACAGTTCTTTTAAAACATAATGTAATGTGCGCCCAGTCTCGATTTCGAAAGGCTCCCCTCCCCTTTCCTTCCTTTTGAGGAACAGGCATTGTTGTGCAAGTCTCAGTTCATATAGGACTTCCCCAATATGGCTGTGCTGACAAAGCTGCTCCATGTGGGGGTTTTAAAACCCCCCACCTGGGGGGGGTACCCACATGGTACAGTGATCTATTTGGAGCCAGGACCAAGAGGGCTGCTTCAGATCAATAGCAAAGTGTTACCGAGTAACACTGTTAATTTGCAATCATTTATTATTACTATTTTTAAAGATACTTTACTGCTGAGAACTTGTTACAAACGAGAAAAAGACTTATGAACTCCAGGATTGTAATGTTTTTCTCTACCTAGATATTCCCGAACACATGAGTTCTCTTAATGCCACTCATTTGGCTAGGTGAGTGTGTGATGGTTTAATCGCACTAGTACAGAGCAAGACCTGACAGGAGAATTAAGCATTCTGCACATTTCTAGACAGTCTAGACTAGGTCTCGTTTTAAAACGTGCCACCACTATATAATGGATCATAGCAGGTCTTGGTTTCCAGTACATTTGATTCTATCTAGAACATTCCATTCTCTAGACTTTACTAATGAGTTTCCTACCATCTGAAGATTTCTCTTCTGCTGTCCTAGAATTACATGCTTGAAATCTGTAGTAGCCCAAATGCAATATGTAGTGACCGTCTTAACCTAAAAACCCCTCCCCGACATTTTTGTCCAATTAAATCAAATCTGGTTTGAGTCAGAAAACAGACTTTGGGATTCGAACCAGCCATTTAGGAAGGTTTGTTTTTGCTACAAGTCGTACAGAGCAGGTTGGCTGCATCCAGGATGAAGGGCTTGCCAGTCAGCAAGGCCTCGCACTCCAGGCAGGCGAAGTGTTGTTTGTGCCAGGCCAGGCCCTCAACTTGCTGGTAGTCTTCAGAAAATATCATCTGGGGAAGCAAACAACTCTGTTTATCATGCCATTTCTTCTCAAACCTTGCCTTTCAACTCCTCCATTGTGCATGCATGCGTGCACATACCCCAGTTCACAAGCCAAACCACAATAGAACAACAAACGTAATGAACACATCATTACTATTAGTATTGCACAGAAAGGTTATTATTCGGGGAATATGTAAACATGCAAGGGGAGCACTTGGGCCTGACTAATCCAAAACCACAGAACAGGTTTACATTTAGATTCAGATTTTATAGAACATCGCACACAAAGATTAAGGCAATTGGAAACTCAAAACACATGATTAAAGAGGCTGTTGCTTCCAACAGTTTCAATCCATTTCAAATGCATTGTATAGAGAGCTCAAATGTCACATTTATGTAGCTGAACTAAGCAGGGATCTCCGTGGATGGTTCAGGGCCTTAGGCCAGCTGCTCTCTTATTAACCTGTGTCAAGTTCTATCCCTCAGCTCCAACAGATCTAAGCCCTCCCAATCTCGCTTTCCCCCCCCACCCCAGTTGTGCAGTATAGGCCATGTACTCCATCCAGAGATGAATGTGGCCAAATGCCACTCCTCAGATTCAGCTATTTCTTGTCAATGCAGAAATTTAGGGGAGCTCTGGATCAGGAAGATTTTCTCGGCTTCTAGTCCTGTGGGCATGGAAGTATGGACTGCTCTCTTTCCTTCTCTAAGCATCAAAGCTATGCAAAGGAGCGACTCCATGTCTCCAGCTACCATACCTCGTCACAGGCTGCACAACGTGGCTTTATGCTCTCGCAGTAATGGCGTCCACACCATACGGCCCCATTGTTCCAGAAGTAGATCAAGTCAACGAGCGGTTCAGAGCACTTGGAGCACACAAAACACGCGGGGTGCCACTGGTGATCATAGCCTGCTCTGTCCGCATACACCACAGGACACTCCATGGGCAACGTCTGCTTGCAGAGGTCGCAGAACTAGGAAAGAGAGATCAAGTCCACAAGCAGTTTACAGCCACGCCTTTCCAACCAAGGAAGCAACACTCCTCTCTAGTTCATAGCCAGACACGCAACCATTTCCTCCACTTTTGACTATTCTGAATCATGATAAAAACTCAAACTTGATTTGAAGTTACAAAAGATCAAGGGTCGACACTAAACTTAACAAAAATACCAAAATGAAATTTGAAACCAACTTCCGGGTTCATAAAAAACAGAAACTCCTGTATTTTCAAGGGGAGCTTACCTAGCCCCAAGCGTAAGCACTTAAACGTCACTGTGATAAGAGCCCTCTGTATGGTCGCTTAACATGTAAATCAGCAACTTAATTGGACGGAGGGTCTCCTTTCCCAAATAGTCGCTGCCAGAAGCAACACTCAACTCTGGCATTGGAACGAGATCTTGCCAATCTATGCTATTATGGGCCCAATCCTATCCAACGTTCCTACGCTGATGCAGCCATGCCAACAGGGTGTGCACTGCATCCGGTGCTGGTGGGGCAGTCACGAAGGCCTCCTCAAGGTAAGGGAACGTTTGTTCTCTTACTTCAGGGTTGCACTGCAGCTGCATCAGTGCTGGAAAGTTGGATAGGATTGAGCCCTATAGCTGCTTTATGTGTATTGCAGGGAGCAGTCACCATGTAAAGGCTGTTTCAAGAATCTTCTGAAGGGGAGGATAGAGTGTAGGCCTGTCTCAAGACTACTTCAAACAAGTACCAGCTAAATGATCACATTTTCTTGAGCCTGTGAACCAAGAATGGAGAGATGCACACCAAGTTTATTTAAAAACAATCTCTCCCCAACTCTTAACGCATCATCAAAATGCATTAACAGTGTTGCACAAATGAGGCTTTTCTAGATAAAAGCCTTCTTAGCATCACACTTGTCAAATCACAGATTTATAGTGGCTTTAGCCATAAGGGATTGCAAGGGGCTGGTGGCTTTCTGCTACTGACTTGTTCAGACTTTGGTGCCGGACACAACATCTTAAAACTAGATTATCAACAACTCAAAGTTTTGAATGAAAAAGAAGCTTTGTCAGTCAATTTGCTTGCAAAGGAGCAAGGACACATTTGTGCCTGTTGAGCTTCCCTGGCAAAATGCTTGCAACATCTAAGTGGGATTGGGCCTCTTCTTTCCTGGTGTGTCTCTCAGTTCCTCTGTTACCAATGGCCTCATCCTGGCAAGCTTACAGAATGGTGACCAGCAGCAGGACACTCAGTATTGCTGGTGTGACTCTTTGCCCAACGTGCAATTGGTTTGTGGAACTCCTTGCCACAGGATGTGGTGATGGCACCTGGCTTGGATGCTTTTAAAAAGGGGATTGGACAGATTTATGAGGGAAAGATTCATCACAGCTTAGAAGCCATGATGTGGATAAGCAACCTCTTGGTTGGAGGAGTAGGTTCTCTGTGCCAGGTACAAGGGAGTGGCGACAGGATACAGGTATCTTGTTGTCTTGTGTGCTCCCTGAGGCATCTGGTGGGGCCACTGTGTGATACAGGAAGCTGGACTAGATGGGCCTTTGACCTGATCCAACAGGGCTCTTCTTATATTCTTATCACCCTATAGGCCACCAGAATGAGCCATGTGGTGTTGGAGGCCATGAAGAATGCTTCCCCCCAAACTAATTGGCTGACCCCTGAAGCTTCCTAATACAGCACCAGGAGTCACTCAACTGAGCAGCTTGTGTCCTCACCGTTTTCTCCCACCCTCTCTTTCCACAGCTAGAAGGACAGGAGGCTGCTTGAAGAGAGCAACAGCAGGAGAAAGATCAAAACTAGCACTCAAGTTTAGATTCAGACAGCCAGAAGCGCTTCAAAACTAATAGTTTCAGTCCTGGATCCTAATTCGCTTTCCCAGGATTAAAAAGGAGTTAAAAGATTAGAACGATTTCAAAAGGCAGAAAAGATGGACATTTTGGAAAGCTTCCAAGGAATGACACACCTTCCTTATGGAGCAAGTACCGATTAATGTTTTAAACAGCAACAATTATAGAAAATTTTTTATGCTGCTCTTCAAATAAAAGGAATTTTCCAGAGTGGCTAACCATTTAAAATTGAAAACTGTAAATTCAAAACAACGACATAAAACATCACTCAACACAATGACAGTGGAGAAATTTTAAAAAGCCAAACAAGTACAGTATCAAACCTGGCATCTAGAGATATGGGCTAATAGCTAGCAGAGACTTGCCTGGGGAGAGCATTTCAAAGTCTGGGAGCCACAACTGAGAAGGCCCTAGCACAGAGGTTCTCAACCTGTGGTATGAGTACCCCTAGGGGTATTCAGACCAATGGCAGGGTGCACGCCAGAGCCTGCCCCTTATCAGCATCGATCAGTAGTTAATTACTTGTTAATTAGAAATTAAATGCAATACTGTCTGTCTGTCTGTCTGTCTGTCTGTCTGTCTGTCTGACACACACACACACACACACACACACACACACACACACACAGAGTTAAGCAAGACATTTTTTCACATTAAAATTGTTTTAGTACTTTTTATTTAATGATTAATTTGGTAAATAATTGATTGATTAATCTAATTAATTAGCAATTAATTAGCAGGGGGTACTTCAGAAAATTGGACCGTGATAGGGGGTACCCAGGCCTCCAAAGGTTGAGAACCCCTGCCCTAGCACATGTCACTGCCTGCCTCACTTCTGAAGGTGACGCGGGGTCCCAAAGAAGGGCCTTAGGGGAGCATCTTAGCAGCCAGACAGGTCTATGTGGGAGGAGATTGTCTTAAAGGTATGGGGGTACCAAACCATTTCCACAGTACATAAATGATATCAAATGAGACTTCAGTTTGATCATGAAAATTGAAAGAGGTGTAAAATGGTGACTTTTAAGCCTGTTTCAAAAGAAATAGTCTCTAACTATATGGAAAGACTGTATTTGGACTCTCAGTATCCACAGTGGAAACATATTCAGCGTGTAACTTATCTCATGCCAAATAATACTTCCTTAAATATTTATAAGATTTCTTTAAAAATTTCAGTGGAAATGAAAATAGATTCCCCTCAGACATTCCTCCTTTCTGTAATCGCATGCACACCACGTACACACCTGTGAAATTAAACTTGGGCAACAGTAAAATGTTTCTGTAGAACACAGTATATGTATTTTAAAAGAGTATTGGCAGAACGTCACAGAAAAATCAAGTGGAGTCCAAAAAACAAAAATTAGTTCCTGGATTTCCTTGAACTCTTTGAGAACAAGAATTTTTGGCCAAGCTTCTTGTGCTAGCCTTTTTCCTTTGCACATTAAACTGGTGAAGGTACATACGGTATAGTTTGTCTACATCACTGCAAACTTTAAAATAAAAAAGATCAAGAATTATAATACAAGACACAGGTTTTATGGGTGAAGTAGCCATGTAATTAAATATAAATACAACCGATGTTTCATCTTATTTCCTAAGATATTATCTAGGTCTAAACAGCTTGGCTGTTGGGATGGTACCATCCCAACAGCCAAGCTGTTTAGACCTAGATAATATCTTAGGAAATAAGACGAAACATCGGTTGTATTTATATTTAATTACATGGCTACTTCACCCATAAAACCTGTGTCTTGTATTCTAGTAGCTGGCCATGAAAGCTTTCGTTCTATGACAAAGAATTATATTTGCAATGGTGTCGAGAGAACTGCCCAGTCTGTGAGTTTGCTAATGCACCTGAATGGATTGCTATGTGGAGCAACATTAACAGCGCAATCCTGTGTAACTACAGGTCGGCAGATCTAGCCCTGCGTCGGCCTAGGTGTTGTAAATGTACCGTAAGGCACGTTTGACACCCAGAGAGTAAGCGGTGCTGGCGCGGAAACTGGAGCCGCTCACTCCACCACCTACCTGGACCTGTGCTGGCTGACGCATGTAGGTTCTGTGCCACTCGGATCAAGGACGGGGATGGAGCAGCGAGGAAGGGGGGCCATTGGCTGGCCTGGGAGGGGCGGGGATATCGGCAGCGATATTCTAAGCCCCTTCCCGGCCCACGCCGGCATTACACCGCCTCCCCGAATATACACCAGGTCTGGACCTGGCGTGCATCCGAGGAGGCCCACAGGCCCCGGGCTTGCGTATACCCAGGGAAGGGGATGAATGTCTCATTCTCCCGAGGTGCGGTGTATCTGCCCTTGGGAAGGCTGCAATGGGCTTAGGATACACATTTACTTACACAGGATTGTGCTGTAAGTGGCATCCATTTTCTAGAGATCAGGTTTTACCACAGCAATAGAACAGGAACAGCGTCCCCGAAAAGCAATACATGTTGAATGTGTTTGCAGCTGTTCTGGATGATGAATACAGGATACCAATGAACGTAAGAGAACCCTGCTGGTTCAGACCAAAAGGTACATCCGGTCAAGTATCCTCCTCCTTACAGTAGCCAACTGAATACCTCTTGGAAGACAATAGCCTTCCCTCATTAGGGCTCCCAAACAGGTTTTGCAGTGGGGAGCACCACAATTTGGAATTGCTAAGCAACTATGCTTCCAGTATTGCCTCAGCCTATCCTCGGCATTCTAACATTGCGCCAATTTGAGCAATACTCTGAATCAAATGTCAAGTGCATGACGTGTGCGTGGGGGGGGGAAGGGGGAGAAGGAGCCTATTGGCTCATCTCATGGCATGTACTGTACATGTGTGATCTGCCCCAAAGAGAAAACAATGATATTCCTCCACTGATGTTCCCGATACATTCAGAATAAATCAAATAAAACATTTAGCTGATTCAAGCCTATGTGGTGAACTGTTCCGTTAAGAGATTATTTCTTTGAGTAAGAAGAGTCATTTGAAATGGTTTGGAAAGGTTCTCAAAGGAACACATCATTTTGGGAAGCTATTCTTTTTTTGGTTTGCTAATTACAGCAGTCCTGATCCTCTTTTGTATGCTTTTCATCTGAAGCATTCCTCAATGCACAGTTTGAAAGTCATATTTAAACCTAAGGCTGAGGGGTAGTTCATATGTACTACCCCACCCCCACTGCAAGTAGGTGGAGGGAGGAAGTGCAGGGCAAGGGGCGGAGAAGACATGCAGACCCATGACTAGTTTGGAACTGACAAGACTTTTCAGGAAATTGATCAGCATGCATAATGTTCTAAAATTCCACCTTCCATTTATTGCCAATTAAAGCCATTTCTCTTGCTTCTTCATATGTTTTACTAGTCTTCATGGTCAGTTGGGTGGGTAGTATAAGCACATACCAGCCAGGAGATAATACTCCGCTAGATAGACGTGGTCTAACATTGTGCAAGGCATTGTCAGGTGTTCGTAAATTGAATTTTTCTACTTGCAGTGAGTACAGTGGTTTTTCAATCATCAACATGAAATAATTTCTCTCCAATGTTTTTACCTTAAGGTTTTAATATATTTTTTTATCCTAACTGAAACAAGATTGGGCTACTACACAGCATCAGCGTTCAGAATTGAACGCCAGAATCCTTAAGGATGAACAAGTTTTGATACTTTTCAGTACGTATTTATTGGATTGTTGCTGGCTTCAAGACATGCACTGGAACACAGAGTAATTCTGGTCAGCTGCTTAGGGTGGGATGGAAACTAGCAGGTTTTTAAATGACCCTGCCTATTTTATTTTGACTGTTACGCAAAGCAGAGACAGTAGAACAGAATTCTCATCCAGTGCATTGATGGAGCCCTCCCACCTGAATAGATCCAGATCATAAGAATTTACTAAGGTTGTAATCCTATGCACACTTACCTGAGTATAAGCCCCATTGACTACAACATGCATAGGATTGGGCTGTAATACATCACATACCGGTATATACCTGGAGCAAAACTCCACTGTAAACAGTGGGACTTCCAAGTGAACATGCAGAGGATTGTGCTTCAGAATAGTAATAACTGATGGCCCAATCCTATGGGGTGAGCCGCTGTCAGAACATTCGTTGTTCTGGCGGTGACTGCTTATGGCTGTCGTAAAGCAGGTGCTGATGACGAGTGCTGCCTGGCCGCCAGCAGAGAGGCTGGAGCGGCATCCCATGTGCTGGCGGATGGCCGAAGATCCACCAACCAAGGCAGGCTGGTGGGGAAGGCAGGACAGGGTGGCAGGAGTGCAGGGGTCAGGGCAGAACAGGGGGGGCAATGGGGCGGATCAGGCCCAGGAAGGGGGCAGGTTCGGTGGCATAACCCCCTTCCCGGGCCTGATCCACCTTCCTGGGTTAATGTGGACTTGTACCAGCTGGCACAGGTCCAAGTTGACCCATGGCTGCTGCTGGGGCTTACCCCAGGGAAAGGGAGCAAATGTTCCCTTACATGCCAAAACTCCCCCGTGGGATACAGCAGAGGCCATGTGGGCACCACTGCTTTGCCACATGGGGTTGTTAGTTAGGATTGGGCTGTTAGCGTTTTGCCCTCTTTATTTACTAGAGAATTTGAAAACCTGAGTTTTAAAAAGCTTGAGTGTAGTATGAATGCTTTCCTAGAATATTCGTGTTAGCATCCTATGTATGCAAGAAGCCATGTACACCCATTTCAAAAGATGCAGAGGGCATAAAGTGAATACATGGGGGCAGGATAATAGCGGCAGGTCCCCCCCCCCCATGTATTTTCATAAGATTGTATACGCAGACTGAACGTTCAGGCTTCCCCAGATGGACCTGGCTTTTCGCAGGATTCCTAACTGTATGTACAATTTGTCTACAATGTTTACTGTTCACGGGACTGGGTCTGCTGCTGAATTTTACCTCCATCCCACAAACATCGACCCTATATCATTTGAATTTCTAAAACGAGATCTATTTTACATGAACAAAATCCAGAGAAGCAAGCATGTTGGTCTATTGTACCAAAAACCACCGTCTTGGGGGGGGGGGAGGAAGCATAGCCTGACTCAATATGTTGCCCTCCCCCCTTCCCTCTAAATCACTAATCTATGCCCTATGTTACATTTGTTTAGTTTGTAGCTTCCCCCGTCTCTCAGCTGCAATATTGGCAGCAATTTTCTGCAAATACGTTTCATAAAGTTCCAAAACCTTCTTGAGAGATATACAGTATTGTAACTGCAAATTTAAGATCTCAAGATACTCAAATTTTGAGAAACAAAAACAAACTAATGGCAGAAAGAATCCCATCACTACTGACAAGCATCAAACTCTGTTCTAAACAAGAATTCTGATGAAACTAGACTTTTTTTTTTAAGGAATCGCATAAGACTTTGGAGATAAACACATTGTCTTGTGCTATTTTACAAAGGTGTTATAAGCACACACATCTCTCCCTCCGATGTGGATTTATACCATTTGAAGCCACTACATCTGCTACGCTATAAAAACAAACCATTAACATAGGTGCCTTTTTACTAGTCTACAAAAACATAATGTTATTTTTGTGGAATGTCAAAACCTTCCGTGGAATTTTGCAGAGCTGTCTCAGAGTTTCTGTCTGCAGCGTTTGCACAAATGAAGCAGTTAGAGTTTCCCTTTTCCATTGGTGCCCAAAGGGGGAAAAAAGCAGCTTTAAATTCTTCTGGAGAATAAACACCACAGATATGTATTTACTTGGAAGGACAAACTTGCAGTCAAAATAAACCCTCCTTGGCAAAATGGTTTTTTACAAATGCGTTTAGTGGAAGCTTCTTTTCTTTCAGCTGCTAAGTGTGCTTTTGCCAGAGAGGAAACCTTTGCCCAGACTGAACCATTACCGTCTTCAACAATATATGCTTGCAAGTGTAGACCTGCAAAAGGTTGTTACTATTTGCACTTTGCAGGGCAAAGAGAAGGATTCCCCCCTCCTTTATTCTCCCTTCTACATGGCGCCCACTCACTGCTGCAGTCAGTTCAACCAGCAGATCTATGGAGGTAGAAAATTTAAGGGGTGGTGGGTGAAGGGAGAGGACTCCAAGCCCAATTCCCCTACCCCACTAAGATCCTTCAAACTCCCTTTGCAGTTGAAAGGATCCTTCAGGATTGGGAAAGATTACTTGAAGCTCACACCTTCTCTTACCCAACTCTTCCAAGCTCACCTTTTCTCCAGCATCACTTCCCATTTTCCTTCCCTCACCCAATTCACATATCCATATTCAAGGCAGTGACAGTGTAGCCCTTGTACACTATCATCAATTATAGCTTTTCCCCAATGAACTTCGAGGATTGTAAATTTGCAAGCTGAAATCTCAAGCACTATGACAAAAGGACTGTGCCAGGTGCAAGGGAGTGGCGACTGGACACAGGTATCTTGTTGTCTGTGCCAGGTGCAAGGGAGTGGCACTTTTCTCTGTGCCAGGTGCAAGGGAGTGGCGACTGGACACAGGTATCTTGTTGTCTTGGGCTTTTGGCCTGATCTAGCAGGGCTCTTCTTATGTTCTTATGACTACAATTCTTGGTGTGGTTAATGCAGATCCATTATCTTAAGTTTCGTTCTAAATACATGCTTAAAAATCAATCAAGCATATCTGGGCCAAGAATTTCCATTTCATCAAGCCACATTTGGGCAAATTAACGGACACTTTTAGAAGAGAGTTGCCCTTGCCATTTCTTCCTATGCAGGCTCACATCCATATGCACAGCAACCCTAAGTGTGCCAGAGAGGTATTGTGTACTTACAAATTCTTGCCCTTTTGGGACATCACCCAGCGTTCCATTGGTTGAAACCACTCCCTTACTGGTGGAAACATTTTTGTCCGGTTGCTTCCCTTCATCTTTGGTAGTTCCTCCTTGACCTGGCAGGGCAACCTCTCCAACTCCAAGAGCTTCACTTTTATATTTTTTGATAAAGTCTTCCATCAGCTTTACTTCATTCTCTGTAAGGCCCTGGCAGTGAGAAGGGTCCTGGTCATAAATGGGAAGTTGTCTCATCAGCCTCCTGCGACGATAATAAGCGCCTTCTGTACCGGTCACTGGCTGCATTTCTTTTGAAATCAGCTCCATGTACTGGGTGGCCTGGTTTGCAGAGAAGAAACAAAAGTCGTTATTTGTGAGGTGGGACTAGACATATGGACACAAGGAGGAGAATACGTTGGCTGTTTCAAAAGGCTACGGATCTTTTAGAGCTCAATCTATCACTTTCCTTGAGAAACCACTCTCAGGCAAAACAGACCAGGTGCCGTAGCCATCTGGGCTTATTCTCTGCCCAAAGATTCAGTGGTAAATTTTGCAGGAGCTCTTCATAATAACCTTCCCCCACAGTCATGCCCCCAAGTGTTACAAAGTATTCCCCCTACCAGAAACTGAACCTCATGTTTTCTGTCAGGATGCAGTACCAATATACACAGAACATGCAACACTGATACCCTATCACACACACAAAAATATGAAATCTGATTTCAACGAACTGTGATGGAGACCCTTCACCTTAATACCTTGGGCAGGAGGTCTGGCTCAGTCGGGAGAGCTTCAGCCTTACATGCCTGAAGACCAAGGATGGCAGTTTGAGACTCCTTTAAATTCTGTTAATAGGATTTGTGGTCTGATCACCCACAGGTCTGTAGAGGCGACTCCTTAATCCTTGGGCTTGGGAGGTGGGGTCTTTTAATTGGTCCATAAGACCCTTAGAATAAATTTTCTTTTAGACTCTCATTTTTACCAGTTGCTTGCCCAATCTTTCTGTCCAGAGCAGATTGCTCTCTTTTCTCACTTCGATGGCTTCTCAGGGATATCACTACCAAGGGTGTGTAGTAGGAGTTAAGGACCTAATTCACCAGCTTCTGTGCTGAAGCAAACTTGGTCTTGGGTGTACTCCAAAAGAGAGGTGAAGTGAAAAAGGTCCCTGAATTGGGGGGGGGGCAGTTTCTCCTCCTGGTGGGAGCAAAACCTCTGAGGTTTTACTGATAACAGTTAACCCCTCCCTCAGCCAGGAGGCTGCAAGTATGCATTGGACCAACTAAGAAAACAATAAGAGTCAGGGAAATTGACTTAGTGACAATACACCTTGCTCCTGCTAATTAGGGAGGAAATTGTCCTGGTTCTGCCCCAGGGAAGTTTCAGAAATTTAACAGGTTAAGAAAATTCACAGCACATATCAGGTGCCACAAAAACTCAATGCTCGCGTTAAAATGTCAAATCCCCCGTACCTTTTTTTGGCATCCTTTGTTTCTAGCAAATACTAAGTACGTGCCTAGAGACACGCTTCCTATTTATGAAAGATTACATGCAAGCGATTGCCAACATTTTGCTGGCTAAAAGCCATTCAAGGCAAGCTTTTTATAATGCTTAACCACCAGCTGCTGTGCCTCATAAACCCCCATACAGAACACATACAACACTTGGGTGAGATGTTAATGACGCTCATTTAATGCTTCGGGAGGAAATTGAAAGAAAAATTACTCCAGGTTGTATATTGTCTGGAATGTCTTCCAGTTTACTTCTATAGAGAGTGATTAACCTAATAAGCCAATATATAAAAACAGTAATTTCCTGAGTTGCACCTTTAAATCTGATGGCCACCAACATCACTGGGTAGTCCGCTACTCAAGTATATTGTTCAGTGTAATTGAGAGAAGAGTCTGCATTTTATTTTTGAGAGCAATTTCTATGCAGTTGGTTCTAAAAACAAACAGGAGTTTGTTGGTAATTCAACAGCCATTGGATACATCACTGGCCATTTGATCCATTGTCGAAGAAAGAAAGTCTCATTCCAAATTAATATTTCCAATGTTAGTCACAGTTACATTTCTTTATGACATGGAGCTAAAGGAGAGGGAGGTTTCCCAGCTAGAGCCCTCCCCCCCCATTGTAGTGTGAATTGTTAATAGGCAGCCAGTTGGCCACTTACTGTTCTTTAGAAGACCAGCTTCCAGCTGCATTGAATTTATTTCCATCTTGGTCAGCATTTGCCTAATGAATAGTAGGACTGTTAGGGGTAAAGCATTAACAGCCTATCTAGGGTATATATTAGCGTCATAAAATATGCAACAGAACCCACTAGACCTTAATGGAAGATCTGTTCACTGCATATTTTAACAACAGGCATGGTGCAGTTGCACAAGCAAGAGAGTCAGTCATGGATCAGTTCAAATGCACGGTCTCTTGTGATCAATTAGACACCATATTTATTCAGCACAGTTAAGTGTTACACAGATGGTGAACAATGCTCTGTTCCATGGGACAGGGTAAGTTCTGCACTGGTGACCAGCCTCTCTTATGCAGCTCCAACCATGAATTTCTTTCATAATCCCACTACAATTTCTCCCATGTCCCACTACACTCCTTCCTGTGATCTTTGTTCCTCAGGCTCTACCAACTAGTCATCCAATGGTTTCTTGCTCCTTCAAAGTGCTCCACTCCTCTCTTGCTGCCCCTTATAGCTGAAACTCCTCCCCAATCACCTGAAGGATGCCCCCCTTTCTTCAAATCCCTCCTTAAGCCACACCTTTTCTGTTGGCAATACCCCCTAACTCAGTACTTCTCAAAGTGTGGGTTGTGACCCACTTGGTGGATTGTGGCCTGATGCCCAGTGGGTCGCCAGTTGGGCCTTCCACGTGCCTTTGCATCCAGTTGGCTCCAAATTGGAGCCTTCCATATGCAATTGGAGGCTGCTCCCGGGCTACGCTGGGCTTCCACAGGCCTCCATAAGCAACCAGAAAGTGGCTTCCGGTTTACTTCCAGGTTCGCAGAAGTCACTTCTGGTTGTTTCCAGAGGCCTTGTGAGGACTACCGTGGGAGAATGATGTGGGTCGCGGTGCCCTCTGCTGGGGGTCGCGGCGGAGGGGGGGGAGTCTGAGAACTGCTGCAACTGGGGGGGGGGAGTCTGAGAACCCAGTGACTACTGCAATTAAACCTAAGCCAGGGATAGGTATTTGTGACTTGCTATGGACTCGACACTCGATGGTTTTGAATTCCCCTCCACTTTCTTTTTCTCAGTCAGGATGGTCAGTTAGGGAATGAGAGACAGATTGCTCAGGGGCAGCTTAAGCTCAGAGTTTTGGGTTACTTACTTAAAGAGTTATCAGAGACATTGATTTTTCTCAGGATAGATGACACAATCAAGCCCCATTGAGTGACTACAATGGGAGTTAGAGAAGTGCAGATGGGAACACCAGGGGGTGTTTAAAACCCTCCCACCTCCCCACCACCCTCACTCCCCCCCATAAAAACAAGATAGGGAATTGAAATGGAACTTGAGATGTGACATGCAAAAAGACTAGACTTGACAGAAGACTCGGAGTCTCAGACTCGAGTATTCGGGGGAAAAATTTGGGACTTGACTCGAGACTCTGAGCCAAAGACTTTCGCACATCACCGGCCTAAGCCCATAAACATGAAATACTTGTATAGCCTTCCCCACCTTCCCCGGCACCATTCCCCAGGTCTTCCTCGGTTGTCTCTCTTGCATCTAGTTGAGCCTGCAGGACAGGGCTCTGTCTTCTGTGTTGTAAAGCACCATGTGCACTGATGGTGTTCTACAACATAATAGAATTAGCACAATCTACTGTCCATTTCTACAATTAGCACAATACATCTACTTTCCATTTCCAGGCCACTAGCATTATATTCTGCAACACAGCTCACCATCGTAGCTATAATCACAGCCAAATTTGCTTTAACAAGTCAGGCAGTGCAGTTCTCACATGAGTCCCCAAGAACATCTTCTTGGAAACGATGTAGAGCGAAAAGAGTCACTAGGATATACTTTTGCCATAAATGAATTTCATGTTAATGTTCATCATCTGTTGCCAGTCTCAGAGTACATAAACTGACATTACTAAAACCAGAGCACCATTCTTAGTAGATTGAGGACTGAAATTTCTCTTTAGGACAGGGACTCTCAACCAGTTGTACTGGTACTGGTACTATTACCACCAGTGGTACTTCAGTCAACTGCTGGTGGTACTCGAACTGCTGGACCACCAGAACCCTGCTCTAATGCGGTGCTTTCGGCAGCATGTTTTTGCTCCCGAGAGGCTCCTACCTTTAGCCAAGCCTCTTGGGAACGCTGAGAAGGGCCCTCCCACCCAGCCAGAGCCTCCTACCTGCATTTTCTGGCCTCCGAAAATCTGAAAACCCAGAAGTAACTGGCGATGATGTCCTCGCCAGTCACTTCCGGTGGTACACAGCAGGAGAGTGGTGCCGGAGGTGGTACTTGGCCAGGAAGAGGTTGAGAACCCCTGCTTTAGGACATAAAATTCATTCACCACAGAGGGAGGAAAAAGAGGAGCTCTGCTCCCTTTCTCTGTCACAGGAACCAGTAGTCTGTCAAGTGCAACATTATGTGCAATTTTAGAGACATCCTATTATAATCCAGGGTCAAGTGCTTTATGTTGCGCTCTCTAACTTTCCCCACAACAGGACTGGAGGGGACTTCTAAACTGGAAGCAACTCAGCTCTACATGTTTGACTTCAGTAAAGGTTTATTGAAGCGTTCTTCCTTCCAGACTGTGTGCATTCACAAAATGCCTACACAGTAATGCAAATATTATGTAGCTTTCTTGACTGAACACTTGACATGCAAACTAGGGTTGCAATTAGGAGACAAATGACACAAGTTTAAAATATTTGCTGAACATTCTAAACTTTATACTAAACCTCTGGATTACACTTTTGCTTTACATGGGTTATCTTTCCATACCAATACGTTTCATTTTTCTTCAAATATTTCAGGCAATTTTGTTCCCTAACATACCAATAGCTAGTTCCCTTAATTATTTTATTAGCTCGTTTTCTTAGTTGCAGATGGAATATGAGCTATTTATATCTTAACATAGCACACGGGGAAAGAAATTTACATTCTGTTCCCATCTACTTTGAATCAACAATATACACTGGCTCCTAGGCCAACACTTTGCCTTTGTGTTTAGGATATGTGGTAAACTCTCTCTCACCCCAAATGCTTTTTTTGCAAACACAGATCCTACCATCCAAATCAAATTTTTAAAAAATGCATTAAAAAACCTCGATTCCAGTCCTACCAAGGGAGATCCTAAAAACATTCCACAGCAAAAGCAAACACTATTATACTTTCAGTCTAGGTGTTGTACTCATACAAACACCTATTCATTTCCAATGGTAACTAGCACGGAGAGGTGGTTATAGTCCCAATGGATTGTGCCAGAAGTTTAATGAGCACATGGCTGCAATCACAAGGACAGATTGGTGTTAAACAGTTTTCCTCTCTACCACTGCCAAATCTTTGAGAGAAATGTCTCAGTGAGATGCTGGATTTGGAGGAACATCTGCCCTAGGGTTTCCTTATACTTCTGTGTTACCTTTTAGTTCAATACCTACACAATACTGGAAGCCTTTTGAATCATTTACAGTATAGTCATGACAGCAGGTTGAATTAGAATATACTCCCAACCTCCCCACCCCATTGCATACATGAAAAAGGAGCAAGGCTACTCACAACTCCTGCCACTGATGTGCCATCACCCAATCATGGGGTAGTTTGTCCAAAACGTTCCTCTATTATACTGTATATATAAAATATAGTTCCAATACTATTTTAAGTGTTTTGGATAAAACCACCCCTGTAATTGGCCAGCGGGTGGCGCAGCGGGTTAAACCGCTGAACCATAAGCTGTCGATCGAAAGGTCGGCAGTTCGATTCCTGCGACGGGGTGAGCGCTTGTTGCTTGGCCAGCTCCTGCCAACCTAGCAGTTCCAAAGCATGTCAATGTGAGTAGAGAAATAGGTACCGCTTGCAGGAAGGTAAACAGCGCTCCGTGTTCCAGTCGCATGCTACACGCTGCAGCAAGGAGAGTCATGCTGGCCACATGACCACGGAGGCGTCTTCGGACAACGCTGGCTCTTTGGCTTTGAAATGGGGATGAGCACCACACCCTAGAGTCGGACACGACTGGACTTAATTGTCAGGGGATACCTTTACCTTTTTACCCCTGTAATTAGGGGACAGGGAGCTAGTGACCTGGGAGGAGATGATGGCATGACCATGTTCCTACCTGATGCATCAAGGGGGGGGGCAGTTTGGCATATCTGATCCATGAACCTAATCACTATCTGGGGCAATTCCTAGTTGTCTTTATCATTAGAACTTGCTTTCTAGCAACCTTGTCTTTGGAACCTTGTCTTTGGAACCGTGTCTTACCCATTAAATTACATTTATGAACTGCCCTATTGTTCTCTGCATCCCACATTACGTTGCCTATCTCTCTGGGGAACCATGACAGATAAAGCCTGGTTTTACAGACATCCCACTTTCATTAATGCTTATGAAAAGTAACGAAAGCAACTATCATGTCCAGCTTTAGGCTAGAATAACCAGTAACAACAAGCAGTTGGTCTTTTCCTACCACAGAGAATACTTTGAAAATCAGTAACACAGCTTAGTAAAACTGATGCAAACAGGCAGATTCCTTCCCTCCCCCACATGAAAGATTATATAGTTGACGATACTCAATCTGCCTCTAATTTGTTGAATCATGTCATTTTCCCTTCCAAATCCTTTTCTTGGCATTGAGAACAGGGTTTGGAAACCGATTAGAAAATATCTTCAAACTCAGTTTGAAGGTGGAAAAAAAGCCTTTCAGTGTTATAGTATGTTAGTGAGTGTAGCTCTATCACAATATATAGCTAAACCAAACCAATTCAAGTAATTGAATACTTTCCTCTAAAAGTCCCTTTGCTGGCTAAACATATTCCAGATATTTTTTAATTTATTCTCATGTGTTCTTTTGATTCTATTACTGTACTTTAGCCAAGTCTAAATACTGGGCATGGAGAAGAAGACCTGATTTAGGGAACTGGTAAACTCCAGTCTGGTGGTATGGAAGTTATGCTACCTTCACTTTTACAGTAGAGTTATGGTTGCAAAGCAAGCAAGACTCCTTACTCCTTACCAAAACTGTAAGGAGTTCCGCAAATTGCTTAGCTTTGAGAAGCAGAGGCTATGCGAGACACTATGGTGTTATTTCATACCAAACCAACATCCTTGGCATACGCCATAAGGCATATGGCTAGATCCTACACAGTGTTGAAAAGCATTATAATTTGGTTGACATGAAGTAATCATTCAGCTATGATTGGTATTGTTATAAATGTCCTCTCCCCCTCCCCCCAACATGTGTGCAGTCTAACCTAACTCCATTTTGGTTTCTGGCTGGTATTCCTGACAGCTAGACAGGACTTCACTCTGGAACGGGGTGATGTCATGCTGGACTGTCTACTGCGGAAGCTTTCATGGCCGGCGATCAACTTACAGTGTCTTGGAATTACGGGTTTGGAAGCCATGTCTGAAGAAAACTTGAAATTTAATTTTCTTCGTTCTGCTTGCGGTTTCCTGTGTTGGCAGCCGCAAACGGACAAATACATTAAAATCCAAGGAATGCCGTGTATAGCCTACGTTTCGTTCCGTGCCCCGGAACCTCTTCTGGGCAATTACTACAATTGCAGATGGATACTCAGATGAAAGTGACTAAGGCTTGAGTATTCATCTGCAATTGTAGTAATTGCCCAGAAGAGGTTCCGGGGCACGGAACGAAACATAGACTACACACGGCATTCCTTGGATTTTAATGTATTTGTCTGTTTGCAGCTGCCAACACAGGAAACCCGCAAGTGGAACGAAGAAAATTAAATTTCAAGTTTTCTTCAGACATGGCTTCCAAACCCGTAATTCCAAGACACTGTAAATCATGCTGGACTCTTAGTAAGGCCATGCCAATTAAGGGCCACTAAGGTGAAGGAAGGCTGTAGGGTATCTGTATCTTCCTCCAAGGTCTTGCAAGTTTGGGTGCCCACATACCAATAGAATTTTGCTGCAAGCACAAGTCCTGCTGCATAACAAATTAAGTTCCGGATGCCCAGGAGCCAGGCCACCTAGACAATCTCTCCCCCCCCCACACACACACACAGTTAAAAAGACATTTTTTCACATTTAAAATTGTGTTGGTACTTTTTATGTAATGATTAATTACCTAATTAATTGATCTAATTAACAGTTAATTAGAAGAGGGTATTTCAGAAAATTGGACTGTGGTAGGGGATACCCGGGCCCCAAAATCAACCCCTCCCTCCCCCACCCCACCCAAGTACATTTTCCAAAGTACAAAAATAAGCCCAAAACCAAAATCAGAGAGACAGAAGGACTCTGAAAATAATTACAATTTAAAATCCATGTTAATTAACAATTAGCTGCTGATGGGGCAGATAAGGGGCAGGGCTTGGAGTACCCCCAGCAAGGGGTCCATGTACCCCTAGGGGTACCCGTACCACAGGTTGAGAACCAGAAGATACCTGTCGATGCAATATCAGTTCCTGTCACAAAATGAAGTGCTCATTTTAAAGCAACATAGGCACAACTCTGTTTGCTAATAGCAGTCCACCCACCTGTACCATAGCCATCTAAAATGGGGTACCCATTCTTTGGAAGTCTGTTATATTCATACCTTTCAAACATACTGAGATCAATTCAACCTGAAGGAGGCTGCTGGAGTAATAAGCTATTTACTTTCCACATACAGAGCTATCTACAACTTGCCAACAAGAAGTTGTAGCAGTTATTCACATTGCATTTTATAAAAAGATAACTGATAAACATTACAGCAAAGTGACAGATTGTTCCCATGTCACCCAGGACTCAGCGACTACATCTATGTGATTTTGCACATCACAGATGCTCAAAAAACTCTCTCTCGGTTTTCAAAAGTTCTCGACCAGTTCAGACCAAATCCAGCAGTGTAACATTGCCCTCTTCAAGAGCAACAGATGTATTCAAGATTAAGGCATGTTACAGAAGGCTGACAGGTATCCCAAGAATCCCAGTTTCATTCCTTTCAAGCGACAATGAACTTTTAAAACATGCAGGTTTGAGTTGAACTGTAACTGTAGAAGGTCATTCAAAGAGAGTTTAGGATGATACTTTCTTATATAAGGTGCCTCTTATTGAATCCATTCTGTTTTTAGAAAATTACCATCCCTTGATGTTAACCAAGGACAAACAATTGCACTGGGCCATGGTCAAAAGGTTGAAAGGGGTCTCTGAACTCAGGTTCACTTATGACTTCAGAGCCGATGGGAAGAAACGAGCACCAACTCAAAACTTGTACACCACAAAAGAAGATTTATATTCTAACTGCTGTAAGTCAAAGCAGTTTAAAAAAAAATACAATGATGAAGTACATATATCGTAACTGCACAAATTTATGCATAACATACATTTTTATTTAATTAAATTGCAATTCATGCAATTCATCAAAAAGTCAATTCCAATAAATAGCAATAATCCAATACATTGTATAAAACAAACTCAATGTTTCAAAGTAATAAATATACTAAACAATGCATAAGAAAAACTGTAACTCAAAGAAAAGACCATCACTAATAAGCAACAAAACAATAAGCCAATGTATCCGTCGATGTAGATGCATCATATATAGTACAGGATGTTGTAACAGAAGAGGGAAAATTATGGCTCAAACAGGTAACACCTCACAGCCCCGTTTCATTGAATAGGTGTTTAAACTGGGGAGAGTAATTGTCACTACACAACACTAGGTGAATTGAAACGGAAGGGGCACCTTGAAAAAAAACACTCTCCTAGGATGGCAGTGTCCCAAGGGATCTCCTTGAAAAACAGGCAGTAGCAGAAAAGAGGGAGTCTGGAACTTGGTGACAGGACTCCCAGTTCCCTCCTAAGTGAACTAAGACCAAGCCAGAAAACAGTAAAATAAAAAAGGAGCATAACTCATTTTAAAGATACACTAGATGAAGTATAAAAACCAAGGCACGAGTAGAAGAGATGTGACTACACCAGGTAACACAACCTCTAAATTGCACTCATCACTTGTCCAGGAGACCCTTCACAATGCTAAACCCACCTCACAAGACCAAGACAGTAAGGGCATCTTCTCATTATGTCCTTCTGACCCAAGTCTTAAGTGACAGAGTGCCTGCACCTGCAATGCAACCTGAAGATGTAGCTCAAACAGGAAAACCTCACCCCCTACGGAAGACCTTTGAGAAGCACAGCCTGCCTTCTCCAAGCTCCAGAACTCTATGCTAGAGGAAAAAGGGGGAAATAATACACCAACTCAAAACTAAAATGGAAGTAATTAATACACCAAATCAAGTCTTTGTACTTGGTACTTACAGCTAACTATTTTAAGGTGTTAACAGACATGAATTCTTTCATGCACTTTTCCCTGGGACCGCTCAAGCCAATCTGCGCATATACACCTGCTCATTTAGGTGAGAAGAACCGTAAAAATCTTTTTCAAAATAGAAACCAGTTTTGACCCCAAACAGTATTATTTCGTTGACTAGAATACAAAGCCTTCAAAACAGCAGATTGAAGCAAACCTCATACCCTGGTGATAGATCATAAGTGGTTTGAAACTGCTGAGCAACCCTGAATCCAGTGTTTCCTTCTCAACGTTCACAGATGGGCTCAACAGGGAGAATTCAAATGGCATCTTACTTTCATATTAAACAGGGAAGGCATACCCTCCGCCAGATGTTTTTCAGACCTTTAACAGATCAGGATCTGCCAAGAAGCGCCAGTCATTCCCACTGGATTTCTCAACACTGAGCATTTTCAGGAATGCACTGCCTAAAAATTTTATTATTTCATCAGGAAATACATTTTGGTAATAAAGAGATTCACAACCCAATCTTATGCATGCCGCCGGATGGCAGCACACATTCCTCACTGGTGCAGACTGCCGTAAAGCAGTCTGCACCAGTTGTAAAAGCCTCCCTGACAGCACGCCCACCAGCGCGGTGCTGGGGACACCGGCGGGAAGTTCTATACCCGCCTAGACATAAAATGACATTGTTCAGAAAGGATGTAACTGAACATCAGGGCACCCCTTCCTCCCCACCAGAAGCAACATCCTGCTGGCATTCCTGGCAGTGGTTCTCAAATGTTTTAGCATCGGGACCCACTTTTTAAAATGACACTCTATCGGGACCCACCTAGCTTTACAAGACGCTCAAACATTTATCTCCCTATATTTACACAAGCTTGCAAACTGCAGGAGCTCAGCTGTTTGCAGGGTAATTAGCAGCTATCTTGCAGACTTCAGGAGCTCAGCTCTGAAGGGCAATTAGCAACTATCTGATTTTTGAATAGGCCCAGGGCTTGTGGAAATTACTTATCTGATCTTTCCATCACCTGGGACCCACCAGAAATCAGGTTGCGACCCACAGTTTGAGAAACACTGTCCTATACCCATTCCTGGCATCTGTCCACCTACCTGGGTCCACTCAAACTTGCACCAGTAGATGAGTAGATTCATCAGGGCAGTGGAGGCTTGCCCCAGGGTAAGGGAATAAATGTTCCTTTCCCTCGAAGATGCCACAGTTTCAGAAACAGTGTTATAGAGCAAGTCTAAGTGAATTTCTGTACTTGTGCTTTTTAAGAACACAGAACATGTGTTGTTCCATGGTGGAAATGTGTTGTTCCATGGTGGAAACTATGGGCCTACCCAGTGGTTTTAAGGCATACGAAGTCATCTCCTCCTCCTGGCTTCCTCGTAAGACCTTGCAACATGCTAAAATGCTGCTAGGGACAGCCAATGCTGCAGGACCGGGGCAGGAGGGCAATGAGCAGCACAATTACAGGATGCCATGTATTGTAGTACAAAGGAAGATGTGAAGAACAGGAAGGCACACAGAGTGGCAACTCTGTGTGTTTCCCCAGCAACAAGCTAGACCCCATGTACTTCAGTACAGTTCCATAAAAAATACATTTCAGCAAAGTCCTTATGTACATTTTGACAAGCGATCTTACCAGTTTCTGAGTCAGTCCAGGTGGAGCCCATTCATATGTAACGGTGTCAAAAGTTGGATCTTTCCGGGACACGATAGGATTAGTGATAATCATGCGATTTCTTTTATAAATGCGAACGCCATCACCTCCTTTTACCCGGGCCGTCAGTGAAGAATATTTCGAATCGGAGAGCAAGCGGCCAATTTTCCGATCGTCTTCTGCATCAGAGCTCAGGCTATGATCTTCCTGGCTGCATTTGCATGACCTGCATATTTTCCTGTGGGAGACAAAATGAGGTCATCCTTTGATACAAGCTGGACCCCAAATAGGTATGTGCTCTTTGGGAGGCTCAAGGGCGAACTTTAGAAACACTGAAGGTTAACATCTCAAATGGATCATGACATAGGACAAGAGTCCTTTGTTGGCAAGAACTCCTGACTGGAGAAGAACGTTTGTAAGCTATGGAACAAACGGAATTTGCAATGGTGGGGAATATTTTAAAAAACTGTAAAAATCCACACAGCAGAGGCCCTGGTGAAAAAGCCACAGGGTACAATGATTGAGTGTTCCTTTTAGGCTGCTTTGAGTGCAGCTAGCAGTTTACATGAACTGTAAAATGACACCTGGGAAGATGGTTACATTAGCCCCATTGTGATAAAGAAAAACATCTAGGACTTAAATCTCGATAAGAATTTACAAAAGCAGTTGTTGAAAATGCATTAAACATGCAGATGCAACAGCTTTATTTAGATTTCTCTGTCCCCCGGTTAAAAGACGCACACACCGGGACTGAAACTCAGGCTGCAGAGTTATTGTTCACAAGACTCCAGCCGAGTCGTATTTGTTAGGAGATTGTGATCAAATTGTGAAGACTGCAAAAGAAGAATGGAGTGGAACTGCAGGGACTTTGGTTTACAAGCTTTACAGGCTCCCTAGGTGTAGAAATCATAAGAATAATATATTATGATGAGAGCTTTGACGGCAGCTTAATAACTTACAGCATACGTTATAATATATTATCAAGTGAAGAAATTGGTAATGTTGACACAATGATATTAAACATTTGTGCTGATGTATTAGCTGTCATCAGTGGGACGAAAGTCTGAAGCGCTGCCAGTTGAGTGCTACACTTTGTTCTTGCATTGGCTTGGTTGTAAGTGTACCCACTGCAGCACGACCTAGGATTATCGCTCAAGGAGATACATACCTGCAGTGGTATTTACAGCAAACACATCAGTGTTCTGAAATCTGAGAATCTCTTTGCAGATTCTGTTTTAGGGTCACCCAAGAGTAATTGAGGGGCATACATGCAAGGGCTGCACCCCAAACTAGGATGATTATACAAAATCCAGACTTTATCTGTCAAGATCACATCTTGACGTCTGGCTCAGTTGGTAGAGTGACCGTCTCATATATGCCTGAAGATCTGAAGGACGGCAGTTCGTGTCTGTTGGAGAGCTGCCGGCACGCCGAGCTGATAAGTTGCAGAGCCTCTGTGGGGGAGTGGAACTGCAACTGCACTTGAGTGAGAGTGAAGGTTGCCCTGTCAGCTGAAGTGTGGTGAGGGGAACGCCAGAGAGAGAGAGAGAGAGAGAGAGAGAGAGAGCTGGACTGTGAAACAAACATCTAGAATGAAGGGTTCTATGAAAGATTAGAACTGCCCATGTAAACCACCTTTGAAATTAAAGTCAGAGGAGAAATCCAATGACCAAAGAAAAGGCGGTATATAAATACTGGTTTATTATTATTATCTCTGCAGATACCCAAATCCATAACTAAAACAGAGTCTAACCCTGCTGGATCAGACCAAAAGTCCATCTAGTCCAGCACCCCATTTCTCATGCACAGTGCCCAACCAGATGCCTCAGAGAAGCCGATGTGTACAGGATGAAGGCAATCACTTTCTCAGAGGTTTTTCCCAGCAGCACCTGGTACTATTCCGTGGCTACTCTGAATCTGGAAGTTTCATTTAGCAATCATTGTCAATTGCTCTCTGAACTGGGGAAGGAGGGCAACAAACAGAGACGACCAGGTTTTTCTTTCTCCTGCAGCTTGTTTCTTAAAAAGGGACATAGTAAGAGAGGAACAGTCATAATACACTTGACTATTCTGTTGTTGTTCAGTCGTCAAGTCGTGTCCGACCCTTCGTGATCCCATGAACCATATCCCTCCAGGCCTTCCTGTCCTCCACTATCTTCCTGAGTTCACTCATTTTCATGTTCGTTGCATCGGTGATGCTGTCTAATCATCTCATCCTTTGCCTTCCCCTTCTCCTTTTGCCTTCAATCTTTCCCAGCATCAGAGTCTTCTCCAGAGAGTCCTCTCTTCGCATTAGGTGGCCAAAATATTTGAGCTTCAGCCTCAGTACCTGTCCTTCCAGGGAACAGTCAGGGTTGATTTCATTTAGGGTTGACTGATTTGATCTCCTAACAGTCCAAGGGACTCTCAGGAGTCTTCTCCAGCACCACAGTTCAAAAGCATCTATTCTTCGGCGCTCAGCCTTCCTTATGGTCCAACTCTCGCAACCATACATTGCTACTGGGAACACCATCGCCCTGACTATATGAACTTTTGTTGCCATGGTGATATCTCTGCTTTTTATTATGATAGACAAAACTCTAAATAGGTGCCACTCAAACAAGTCTAGCATAAAAGAGGTTCCCATGTCAGGGACCAGAGGTCAGCTTGATGGTCCCCCAAGTGTACCTTTGACAGACTGTTGCATAGTGCATAACCTTGGGCAAGTTTGAGTCGAGGAGCTGCTGCCCTCTGAACACAAGCCCCTCATCTCTGTTCCCAAGAGGCAAACAGACTTCAGCTTCCATCTGCACCATGGACTTAAAAATTGGATCTTCAATCTTGGCCAGTTCTGCCTCAGTTGTAGCAAGCCATCTCCCCATCATCATCATCACAGATGCAGGGTGAATTTGGAGTCATTGCTCCTTATTTTTAATTTTCACCTGAAGAGATCTGATAAGAGCTATTGCTTTTGCCCCAAAGGCTCTCTTGCTTCAAGGTTTGTGCATTTCTTAGTAAGTTCATGTACATTTGGATTCTTTAGGTCTGTGCTTCAAGAGGAGAGAGGGCATGCGAGAACTGTGGAAAGTGTTTGGAAGTGTTCGAAGAGCCAGGATGGTGGAGTGGTTTGGGAGTTGGACTCAGACCTGGAAGATCCAGGTTCAAATCCCTGCTCAGCCATGAAACTTCCTGGGTGACCTTGGGCCAGTCACTATCTCTCAGCCTCACCTACCTCACAGGGTTCTTGTGAGAACAAAAGGAGGGGAGGAATTGTTGTGAGGACAAAAGGAGGGGAGGAACTATGTATACCACGCTGAGGTCCTTGGAGGAAGGGTGGTATAAAATGTGAATAAATAAATTTTGCAGTAGAAGCTTGTGATGGCTTGGATCTGTATGACCCTGAACCCTGAACAGACCTTGGCCCAAATGAACTAGGAACCATCTTCAGATAAGTACAACACAGTTTGCATACTGGGCTTTTCTTGCGAGCTGCAGGCAACAAATAATCAGAAAAGATCGTGTATGTAGTGTTGGTGCATATATGCATTCTATGTTAACAAAGGATTCAAAGAACTATGCTGTTGCATGCAACTGAAGGGTAAGACCCCAGTCTTGACTTGGCACAGTGCCGAGAAAGATTGAACTGCCAATTCTGGACTACAGTTCGCGCAAACAAAAACGTTTTTCAGAGTTTATCCACAGCTATATTAGCTACAAATTGCATTCTTGTGCCTATTGAGTATAGCAAAGTAACTGGAATATATTTAAGGAATTATTTTTGCCAAATAGCTCCCAACCTGAGAGCAAGCAAAGAGAATAGGATTTATTAAACCTGTGCTCAAATAATTAGATCTGGAAGCCAATGCCGCATAGAGATGCAGAGAAAAGGTATTGCAGCTCATAAATCCATATGCAGTGAATTAGGAGGCTAAGTTGAGAGTGGCCTATAATTACTTTGGCCTCATGCCCTCTTCCCCCTCCCCACCCTGTGTGCCAATAAAGATCAGTGCTGTGGTTGCTCTTCTCCAATTGGCCAATGCCACAAAAGAATGTTTGCTTTCAGCTGGCCTTGCCAGAGTTCAATTCAGAAAGATGACTTGTGTTACAGAACAAGGGCAAATGCCTTCTTCTTAGGATTCCTGTTCTCTCCCACTCTCCAAAAGGTATAGAGAGTCAACAACAGCATGATTGCGTTTCATTTGTGAATTTTTTCCTCCTAAAAATAGCATGTAGTGGCTTCAGGAAAACACACTGTAGAGACCTGGGAATCCGTTTCGACGGCTGTCCACAGATTCCATTCTATACAAGCAATTCTTTGTCCTAAATAGGTTCTTTAAAAAGGCATGGAAAGGCAGTGTGCGCACACAGGAGGGAATGAAGCCATAAAACCCTTTTGGCCAGAACCAAAAAATATGCGACTCAACTGTCCCCATTTTCTTGAGCCTGTCCCAGGAAGTCATTGTTGCCTTTTGGGGGGCAAACCATTGCTCAAGTTGTGAATTTTCAAGGCTCAGTTTCCTCTCCAGGCTCTCTAGAAGCTGAGATGCACAGGCCCACAGATTTGTCATTGTTATACATGCCTGGCTATCAAGGTACAATGGACAGCAATGCCGGCCATTCCACAGGCCAGTAAGGCTGACTAAAAGATTTGTTAGCTGCCCCACAATCAGATTGTCATTTCTTGAACCTGGAGGAGCATATCTTCTTGGCTTTTAAGTCAGCTGCAGCAGCTGATATACTGCAGAGAAAATGAATACTCTAACCCAGCGGTTCTCAACCAGTGGTATTAGTACCACCAGTGGTACTTTCGCCGAATGCGGGTGGTACTCAGACTGCTGGACTTCCAGAACTCCGCTCTGACGCAGCGCTTTCGGTGGCACGTTTTCACTCCCGAGAGGCTCCTGCCTCTGGCCAAGCCTCTTGGGAATGCTGAGAAGGGCCGTCCCACCCACCCAGAGCCTCCTACCTGCGTTTTCTGGCTTCTGAAAACCCAGAAGTAACTGACAATGATGTCATCACCAGTCACTTCCGGTGGCACACAGATGCTATTGTTTGCTTGTTATTTATCGTTATGTATGTTTGTTTTTATGCCAATAAAGGTTTCATTCATTCAGAAGGAGAGAGGCGCTAGGAGGTGGTACTCAGCTGGGAAGGGGTTGAGAACCCCTGCTCTAGCCCCTGTATGCTATAAGTGTATTGCCGCTGTATATGGCAATAGGAGAGCCAGCTGCTCCAGCACAACAAGGACATGCCTATTTTCATGGTGGAGTGTATGCAAAAGCAAAAAAGAAAAAACATAAAGGATAAAGAATGATAGAGGAAAGTTAAGAATGCCGAAAGGAGACAAGATATATAAGTGCCATTGAATAGATTACAATATATGCATAGAGATAGTTGTATAGGATTCAATATGCCTTTTGGAGGCACTTGTCTGGGACAATAGGCGAGTAGTAAAGCACTTGACAGGCCACAGTGAACCACTGGACTGCTTAGGAGGAGGGGTACAAGTATACAGACTAGAGTATACTCAGTGTTTGTTGCCAGCTCATTAAATACTGGAAGATTTAGGCATATATGAAATCCAAAATATTCTTAGCTTTATAGGAATGCCCGTTTTTAATGCAGTTATAGTTTCTAAAGGTAATGTCCAATTAGTGCAAACCAAAGACATTACAGGCAGAAGACATTTCTCTAGATAGTTCACGGATAGCATACAGACACTCAAAGCACAGGCCTCGAGATTTCAGCTTTGGAAGCTCCAGTCATTTGATCTCAGGTTGCAAAGCTAGGAAAGACTTCTGCCAGAGATCCTGGCAAGCCGGCTCTGAAGTTTGACTCCTGTCCATCATGATACACTAGGCTAGGACATTTCTATTTTAACAAGGGTGGCCCAAGCCCCAAATATGCCCCAGGCATGGACCCAACTGTAGCTTTCCTATTAGGCGAGTGCATGCATGCATGCTGCCACCCCTTGCCCTTCTGATTGCTCTCGAGTGCCTGAAGGATGGCAGGAGCTTAAGCTCCTGCCAGCAGGGACTTCAATCACCATTGCCCAAAGCCTGAAGAGCGATCTGGGCATGGGGAGCGGTGGCTGAACCCCCTGCTGGTTGGGAGCTGGTAGGAGCTTCAGCCACTTTCATCCCTTGCACTTCTTAATCCTCTCCAGAACCTGGAAGGGCAACGTTTGCCCAGCTTGAAGCCTGGAAAAGTGGTGGGCAGACATGGGATGCAGCTGTCTGCTGCCTTCCCAATCCACATCCTTCAACCTGCCTCATGGACAAGACCAGCCCCATCTTTAAGAATTTGTTCACATAGTAGAAATATCAAATCTATGCATTTGGTTATAAAAATTTGCACAGAAGGGGCTTTCCTTTTAATATTCTAGCAGACCCAGTCCTCAAAGGTACAGGGAAGGTAACAAAAGAGCTTGTGTTTAAAAGACTAAACCAGGGCTGGCCAACTTTTCAACATAAATACTCCTGGCCCTTTAATGGTTGCAGAGGTGAGGGCATTTCAGCAGGTGCAGCTGCTTTAGCAGCACCATCAGCAATTGCAGCTGCCAAGGTGGTCTTCTACACAACCCTTAAGAACACAGAGGCCCCAATGGTGGGTTGGCCACCCCTGCCCTAGACATTAGCACATTCACACACAGAAGCAAACTACCGTTTAGCAAATGAGGATGGGGCAGGATAATCATTTGACTCACATTGTTGATTCTTAGTTTCTCATATCAACCTCTTTTGATCTTACAATGCTGGAAAGGACAAGTCCCTCAAATAGGATTTCCCCACCCAGAGACAGTTACCAAAGTTTGGGTTAATATGGGAAAAAAAAACTAAACTAAAGTTACTGTAGGTACCACACCAATAAGAGAAGGTTGCTCCGGAACACAAAAGGCATTTTGCCAGGAGATGTGGTGTATGGCTTAAGTTGCACAACTGTTAGGAGAAAAAATAAATCTCAAGTGCTTGAAGCAGAAGCAAGCTTAGCCCAGGCATTCACCTAAATCCAGCCCTCAGAGATGGTGACTGGTTCCTACAGCTGTCATGTTTTTTGCCTCGAGTTTAGCATCTGTGACAACAGAAGTTGCAGGCAGGTCTATCTGAAGTACGGGGAAGATCGAGACTTTACTCTGCCACATCTTGCTTGTTTCCGAAAGAGGCCCTCCAGGAAAATTATCTTCTGACCAGGGAGCTGCAGCATGTCCCAGAATATATGAAGCTTCCTTATTCAGAGTCAGAGCACTGATCTATCTAGTCCTGTAGTCTCAGTACAATTGGCAGTGGGTGTCCAAGATCTCAGACAAAGTTTTTTCTCCAACTCAGCTGCAGGGTAGTGTTTTCAGTAGAGGTGCCAGAGCTTGAACTTGGAATCTTGCATTTGCAAAGCACGTGCTCTACCACTGGGTTATGCCCTCCTCCCCAGTCTGTGCTTGGGTCATCCCTTCTTCCCAAACAGCAAGTTTATAGCACACTTGGCATGGGCTTGAGAGCTTGGATGCAAAACAGAGTCTGTTTAAATTTTATATATCTTTACTTGCAGGTTATAAGCCAGAGAGTATATTCTTTCAGATTTTATATATTGCAGGCCATTGCATTAACAGCAGGTAATACCATCATTGGATATTAAAAAAGCATTTCCTAGCTTCAGAGTAGCCATAATGTAGGTGAAGCCGAGCATGTGTTTTTATGGGGGTAGGATGATGTATTGGCACCATTGCTTATAGCAAATGGAATCAACATCCCAACGGCTTCGATCCAGATAGCTCCCTTTAAAAGCATTTCTGGAACCGCAGCTCAAAGTGGTACACACAGTAAAAATGACTTTTTTTTTAACGACATGAAGCCCATCTTTATTGCACTGATGATATCACTGGTAGTCAATGCAAATATTAGGGCACTAGATTATTAATGGCTTCTTGCTTGGCCCACCGAGGCTGAAGGAAGCTGCATCTAAGCAAGTCTCAGTAACGGTGAAAGGAACAGCCAGCAAAGAGACGTTGCTTAAGCCTCATTAACCACAGGCAGCATTCCAAGGTACTGTACATTTCCAACACAAAACCAGCACATAACTGAATGAAGTGCTCTTCTATCCTCATTGCCCTTTGCCACATTTTTCTTCTTCTCTCCCTGTATGACTCCCACAATAAAGCTCCAGGCATTCAGCACAAACACAATACCTTCCTGTGTGTGCAGATGAAAGCTGCAGACCTAGGCTCACTTTCCTGGGAGCAAACCCCACTGAACAAAGTGGGACTTGCTACTACTACAGCACAATATGAGGCACGTTTACCGAGAAGTAAAATCTCCTTCTGCATATGTAGATCCACATGCAGGAGAGGAACAGAGACTGCACAAGCCTTTTAGACTAAAAAAACCCTCTAAAAAATTAGAGTATATGATCGTCAAGGCAGAGAACAACTTGAACCTGCAACTGAATTATTGAACCTGCAACTGAATAATGATCGTCAAGGCAGAGAACAACTTGAATATGTCGCTCTATAAGAGTGTCATGTGTACTAATGGCATCAATAGATAGATACCTTCCGTCATGCTTTAGTTCCATGCACCAGGTTTCTCAATAGTGGCAAGTGGGACTTGGCCCCTCCAAGAAAAAAATGAAAAGGAAAAATGCATGTAAAGATTTAATTGCATTAATTTAATGATTTGTGTGACCCGCTAGCTAAGTCACCGACTAATCCTAGTTTTACCCCGGTTGTCCAATCCCATTGCTTCTCTCTCTCATGTCTGAGTCTCTAGTTTCAAGCTGGCTTTCCATTCAGGCCTCTTTAGAGCTGTCAGGGCGGGGGGGGGGGGGGTTGCTGCAAACTAGAGAATCGCATGACAAGACTTCTTTACAATAGCCTTAGTGCAAGGCAGGTCAATGTGCTTGTTCCAATCATTTCTGCCCTTCTTCTCAGCAGCAACTGGCCGAGTGTCGATTGATAATTCCTTCAAGGAATTATAAATAATTTCAGCCAACTGCTGCCGAGGCTGCCAGAAGTTGTGAGGCAATTTTCAGCTAACAAACCCAGCGAGCCTATCACTGGGGAAAACAAAAAGCCCTTGAGTAGGTCTGGCCCTACTCAGGATACCACTTCCTTCCACTTGGCTGACTATATAGGAACCAGTTTGCCATATTAGGAAGGCACAATTCTAAAGAGCAAATAGCCCACCTGCATCCTTTCCAATAGGTCTGGTTCCTAGTCTGGTCTGGCACAGTTGGTGTAGAAAGGCAAGCCTGGCCTAGTAAAAGTGTCCTTCGGTGTCCTATCCCTCCCACCAAGGAACTGTTGTTATAATAATAATAACGTTCAGATTTGAGTTCTTCGCTCTAAGGGCCAGACATGGCATTCCCCCCATTTACCCTCACAAAACTCCTGTGGTTAAGCTGCGAGAAGTGACTGGCCTACATGATCTAGCTACATCTGAAATGCCCAATAATACTAATACTGTACTTTCTTAAACACACATGAAAAGTTCTGAAAGTAAAATTTGTGCAGTTGTGTCCTATGTTGCCACACCTCCAGGACTAGCCTCAATGTCTCCAGGAGATTATTCTAGGAGGTGTCTATGTTCTCATTTATTTTGCAGGAAAGACCATCTATGAGAACTATGGAAAAAATATTTATTAATTAGATTTTCATCCCGCTTACTCCCCCCATAGAAATTGGTATTGAGTTAAAACAATGATAATTCCATAGCCTCAGAGTGATCACAGTAAAAGGCCTCGCTTCTCAGTTTAACAGATTATCTTGTGCACACTTTTGATCTGCCAAAGCTTCTGCATACTTCATGTCACCAAATAAGCTTCCCCAGGACTGTACTAATTTTTTTTAAAAGGGGGGTGGGTGGGAAGTAATATATTTAAAGCTACCACACACACACACACACACACACACACACACACACAGTTTGCTTTGCTTTCTGCATTTTTGACCCATTTGGTTTCACCACCGCTTTCTGAAGTGGTACAATCCAGATTACTTGATTTCTGAATGCCTGAGTCAGCCCCAAGATCATTACTAGAGACTGCAGTATACAGGACAGCAAGGACCTTCCCTGAAGAGTGGAACATGATTGATAGTATGCAAGACAAATATATAAATATATCAAAATTTAGAGTCAGCATTACAATATCATCACGATAACAACGCTTTTAGATCTTCACATAATTGGGAAGCTAGAAATGGAATCTGAAGGTTTTTTACGTTCAACACAATTCTACACAGGTAACAAGGTGAAGTGAGAAATCTTGGATGGATGGTGGAGAGGGTGAAATCTAGCAGATACAAATGCGTCAGTGAGTAACACAAGAGGCCAAAACAATGCATAAGCAGAAAGAGCTTTTTAGGAGTGCCAGCTTTGTGCAATCTGTGTTGCCAGCAAGTTACAAAGATGTCATTATTAGGGGAGAAGCCCATATGCAATTGAATAGAGGCAGAATTGATGCTGCATTTGTGTGTGTGTCTTGGATCACTGGTCTGAAAATGTTTTCCCACTGAAATCAAAACAGACCGAATTCACGACATGCTTGGCCGTTTATGTGACTGCTAGCTGAACAGATATATCAAAGGCCCTGAATATTTTCATTCAAAAGGGTCACTTGAGTCTTTACAAACTGTCCCCTTGGGAGCAGAGGCTTAAGGAATGTGACATTTTTGAAACATGACATCACTGCTGAAAGACTGGTGTCCTTTGACTGGAATGTCTCAACAGCTACCCACTATCAGAAGGGGTAAAGTCAGGGACACAAATTATATACACTGACCTTTGAACAAACAGTGTAACCATTCAAAACACAAAAAGCAGCAAACTAAAGCCTACTACTAGCTCAGCTGCTAAACCTGAAAAAAAAATAAGGAAGATAATTGACTAGAGGCAGGACCCAAAATGTGTTTTACTAGCAGAATGATGTTTATACAGGGTCTGCTCAGCTGAGTAACTATGCAACTTTTAATCTGGCATCTCAACAATGGCCTACTGAGGTTGAGAAAAGATATTTCCCATTAAACCAGGATAGTTAAAATAAAAGAGATAAAATAAAAAGAGATCATAAAAGGCTAATTATTCTATTTTGTCCCATACAAAGTTACTTTTTAAACTACATTAGTGGCTACATTAGTGGCTAAGTGGTACAAACTGGTCGTGGGTTAATACATCTCTATAGCCATGTTTGAATGCAAGACTTGGTATGTGGGATGCTGATGGAAGAAACAGACAGCATGAAAGAACTCACTGCTATATTGTTCCTGCAGGGCACATAGTTTGTACATACATAATTATGAACATAATTATGAATCAGAAGTTATCTAGATCTACATAATGCATTGCATTTATATCGGGCTCAACATATTTAACATCTAGAGTCAATCTTTCTGGTCGCTCTTTTCTGCACCTTTTCCAATTCAACTATATCCTTTTTGAGGTGTGATGACCAGAACTGGACACAATACTCCAGATGTGGCCTTACCATCGATTTGTACAAAGGCATAATGATATTGGCCGTTTTATTCTCAATCCCTTTTTTAATGATCCCGAGCATGGAATTGACCTTCACAGCCGCCGCACACTGGGTCGACACTTTCATCGACCTGTCCACCAGCACCCCAAGATCTCTCTCTTGATCCGTCACAGACAGCTCAGAACCCATTAGCGTATATGTGAAATTTTGGTTTCTTGCCCCAATGTGCATCACTTTGCACTTACTTACATTGAAGCGCATCTGCCATTTTGCTGCTCATTCTCCCAGTTTGGAGAGATCCTTCTGGAGCTCTTCACAATCCCTGCTGGTCTTCACCACCCGGAAAAGTTTAGTGTCATCTGCAAACTTGGCCACCTCGCTGCCTATCCCCAACTCCAGGTCATTTATGAATAAGTTGAAAAGCACCAGTCCCAAGACCGATCCTTGGGGCACACCGCTTTTCACCTCTCGCCATTGTGAAAATTGCCCATTGACTCCCACTCGCTGTTTCCTGGTCTTCAACCAGTTCCTAATCCACAAGAGGACCTGCCCTCTTATTCCCCGACTGTGGAGTTCTCAGGAGCCTTTCATGAGGGACTGCGTCAAACGCTTTCTGAAAATCCAGATATATAATATCCACGGGTTCGCTCGCATCCACATGCCTGTTGACCTTTTCAAAAAATTCTAACAGGTTTGTGAGGCAAGACTTCCCCTTGCAGAAGCCATGCTGACTCTTCCCCAGCAGAGCTTGTTCTTCTATGTATTTTAAGATTTTATCCTTAATGAGACTTTCCACCATCTTCCCTGGAACAGATGTTAGGCTGACTGGCCTGTAGTTTCCCGGGTCCCCCCTCCTTCCTTTTTTACCTCCTTCCTGGGTTCTCAACCAGTGGTACTTCAGCCGACTGCTGGTGGTACTGGGACTGCTGGAACCCTGCTCCGACGCAGTAATTTCGGCAGCCGTTTTCACTCCCAAGAGGCTCCTGCCTTTGGCGGAGCCTCTCAGGAATGCTTAGAAGGGTCCTCCCACCCACCCAGAGCCTCCTACCTGCGTTTTCTGGCCTCCAAAATATGAAAGTAACTGGCGATGATGTCATCACCAGTCACTTCCGGTGGTACGCAGCAGGAGTGTGGCACCAAAGGTGATACTCGGCCGGGAAGGGGTCGAGAACCCCTGATCTAGAGCTAAAGTCTTTGGAGAAACAGTGTAAACATTCAAAGAGTTAAAGTCTTCAGCACTGCCAAGTTGTTTTGTCCCCCATGGGACCCCCTGCCTCCTCCCCTAATGATAAAGTGGGCATTACTGTTGGCAACAGTAATAAAGGTTCAGAGCTTTACTACTTGTCCTGGTCTTCTGATGGGTTGGGCATGGATTTAGCTTTCTCACTGGCTGGTCTTGGGCATGACCACATTTGGCTACTTGGGAAGAATGTCCCGTTACATTCTCATCCTTGTCAGGACCATGGCAACTTCTGTAGGATAGTATAGTTGCGCGCACACACACACACACACACACCTCACTGAAGTCCTAGCAACACACACATTGATCTTAAGAGGAACAGATGGTATCTCTTCTACGTAAAACAACTGAATTTGTCCATCAGTAGTTGTGCTATAACCACGTCAAAACTAGACAAAAACAAGAAAAACGTGAAGAAACAAGAATCCATGCAGTGGTAGGTCCATTACCTCCATGAATGTGGCTCAAAGCCAGTGCACATCCCTCTGCATCTTAAACAAGGGACACCTCTTCCTGATGGCTGTTGGTTAATTGACATCTGCAGGGGGACAAGAAGTGTAAGAGGTCATGCTTCCCAAATGATTTAAAAAAGAAACTGAAATATTATCTATGTAGGTTTTACCAAGGTACTCTTTATTTCACAACATTCATTTGAAGCCTTGATTTCTTTACAAAAACTATTTTGTCCTTAAGGGTTTAATATTTGGAAAGCTATCCATGACAACATTTCGGTCACAAATATTTCTGTTCTAGGACGGATCACAGTCAAGAAGAGCAAAGTGCAATGCTCCCATACGAACCTTCTGGGTGCCAATCCTCCGTCACCTCCACCACCCTTTCCAAATAAAGTCTCTGCTGCATGATAGCTTGGTCCCGGAAAAATTGGAAACATTTCACTGGAACACATATCTAGTACTGGGCTCCTTCAGTATGATTTATAGGCTTGTATAAGTGGCTTGCCATGTCTTATTTTTGTAAAAGTTAATAGAAATAGCGTGTTCCTTTTAGCCTAGCACATTTAATCATATAGAGATTTGTTATAATGCAGCCAAGTTTATAACAATTGTTTAGATTTTTGCATATGTAAAGGGGGAGGAATGGAACACACATGCCACAGCATGGGGTCTGAACTTTGCCAAACTTGTAATCGAATGTTTGAGACATGCATGCATGGAAACAGAAAGCAGAAACTTAAGCAACAGGCATTTCACATAGTCCTTAGCAATGCTCATGCAACGTATCTTCATGTGGTTATGGGTGTGGAGGCCCAAATCTTCTTGAAGTCTTGCTTTCTGATCTGCATGCTTTCTTAACACAATTCCAGATGTATGTGGCCAGGCTATGGTTAACTTGGTGGGGAGATGAAAGTACTCAGAGGAGGCTTGAAGGCAATCTTCATTTTCTATTATTAAAAAGCCATAACCCAGTTCAGGCATTGAAAATAAGCTCCAGAGACCAAGCCCTAGATAATATTAACGTTTTTCATACTGCTATACTAGAACGTATCTTGGCAAATAATGATCATCCACAGAATGAGGAGCAATAGGATAATCAAACCAGAACAGTCAGCCAGAATGATGGGCTTTGACTAGGTCCTTTGGAAGAGAAACAGCCTTCGGTATGCTAGTTTAGGGAAAACCAAACAGTGAATGGTAGTTTTCCTGAAAGGTTCTTATGTAAAATGATGCCTTATTTTGTAATCCTCAAAACACACACGTTTAGTAAAAGTTAAGTGAATAAATTGAGACAGTAAGTTTGAGAAACGTTTAGCTAAGTGTACATGTTTTGTGTCGAGGTCATGGTATAGCTATGTTTATTCACGGATTTTTGTGATGATGGGGCTACTCAAAGCATGCGGATATACAGTATTTCTGCCAAATACACACTGAAAGCACATCTAGGGGTGGATGTTGCAGTTAAAAAAAAGGATAGTGCCATGTTAAATTGAGTAATCGGGTTTTGTAGCACAACAAGTAAACATAACTGAGAAACGTTTGCAGCATGGAGACAACTGGGTATCTCTAAACCATTTTATTGGCCTGCTAACTCTGTGCCCCCTACAAATAATAATAATTCCAAGTTCTTTTGAGAATGTGGCTAGTTTCCACATTTTTGCCATTATGCTTTGTGGATGATTTCCACGGTGAATGGGGAAGGGGGGGGGGGAGGAAGTGTGATGAAACCTATATAAAAACACAGATCTGAGTTGAAGGTTAGGTATTTTGGGAGAAGTGGAGAACGGAGGGTTCGCTATTAGCTCACATAGAGCCAATACTTGTGCTTAATATATATATAAAAAATGCCTGCTTTTAACAGTCAGAAAATGATCTACTGCAATTAAAGGGGGGGGGGAATGTACAGGAGGAGCCCAACACAAAATTGTTCCAAAAGGATTTCTTTCAGCAAAACGATAGCATGGAATGTTGACTTTCTAGCAACCTTGTCCTTCTCTCCCTCCAAGGAACAGCTTTCCCAGACTCCAAATTGCAAGAGACCCTTTCCTCAGATCTGGCAGCAGTTCTACTTGTCAAGGATCACATCAGAAAGGTGCCAGCCTAAACTTGAAACCACTGCAGACTTATCAGAATCTAGCAAAACGCCTGACCTAAGGGCATGTGTGTCAAGAAGACAGGGCCTGTATACGCTGCAAAGAATCAAGCAGTGTGCTTGGTACATAATGGCCAGTGGCATTAATATTTGCTAAAATAATAATAATAGTGAGCATATGAAAAAGTTACTTTGCAGAAAGGCGGGTAGCCCAATCCTGTGTAGGATACAGCACCAGCCTAAATAGCCAGGCGCCGTATCCCATCGAGTTCCCAGGCTGCCCATCCCCTTCCCCCGGTGTAAGCAACGGGAGGCCCAATGGACCTCCTCGAATGTGCACAAACTCTGGAGCTCATGCACATTCGTGCCACTTGTGTTAGGGCCAGGCCGGGCCTGGAGAGGGCTTGGGATATCTGCGTATCTCACCGCCAATATCCCCCACCCTCTCCAGGCCTGCCCAACGGTCGCCCTCCGCCACCCAGACCGCCCTCCTCCCACCTCTGCCTGGCAGGTTGGCCACCCTTACCTGCTCTGGCGGGTGTGGTGAAACAGCCAGGTAAGGGCAGCCAGCCTCTGTGCCGGCATCACTCTCCAGGTGCCATAAACTCACTTTGCGGCGCATTTACGACACCCTGCGTGGGGGACCATGTGCTCCCCCGGTGCACCGTTGCGCTGTAACACACCCATCCTTTCCCCAAAATTCAGCATAACCCTTGTATATTAATTAACCCCAATATAATAAATTCTGGGATGCTTGTATTTTCTACATCCATCTAATTTCTTCTCAATTCCTTGGGAAATCTTGAGGGAAGTACCGTAATAGCAGCAGCTATTCCTTTTATAGCCCAATCCTTTAAAAAGTCTAGTTTGCTCTTGTGCCTTTTACAACTGCCTGATCTGTGGAAAACAGCAGACACTTTTTACAGTATGGAAATACACATTTGCAAAGATAGTGTCAGCACAATCCTGCACCACTGGCAAAGGCCAGTTGAGGAATTGGCAACAATATAAGGGCCTAGATTAAAGAATATCCCCTGCGATCAATACCACCTGCCAAAACTGATCTTCAGTACAAGCAAGATTCCTCTTTCCTTACAAAGAAGAGCTGTCTGCCCAGAAGTATGGGCCTCACTAGGTTGTATTCTAAAATCTCTTAATTGCTGCTGGCAAGCCTTGGGAAATGAGGGAGTAAGTGAAAAGACAAATTAAGGCACAGGAAAAATACATTTCGAAGAGATAAACAAGGAAGGAACCAGGAACCTGGATTGCTTATCTCCAACTCCACCTATGCAAGATGCTGCTTGCAAAACTGACGCAGTGAAATATGAGGTGCAATTTCACAGACTGAAAGTGAAAAAGAATGCCTAGAGAAATCCGTAATCCCACTAGATAAATTTAGCTGTCAGGGTGTCTGGAGGATAAATGGTTGAAAAATAAGCTCTGCTTATCAGGATGCCATGTATTTTCAAATACCTTGTTTCAGACAGTCATATTTAAAGTGGTATTTCCAATATCATAATGATCAGATTTACAAGAGAAGGCAGAATGATCAAGCTGATCTGAGAGGATTGTGGCCTCAGCTGGCAATGAAGACCACAAGTCTTAAAGGTGGACACAAGAGAACTAGAGTAGTTGGAAAACATCCATTCTTGTGCTGTAGACTACAGTTTGTGTGTTTCAAGCAACTTTGCCTCTAGTGTTCAACAGGAAATAGAGGTCAAAGAGCATTACACATAGGCTTACCATCCTTCCCAGAACGCCCGGGACCGCTCTGCGTTCCGGGATCTGGTCCCGGATCAGCCCCAGGACCGATGGAAGCCTCCACCGCCACTTTTTTTTTTAGGTGTAAAAATAGAAACATTTTATTGTGGGTATAATACAGTAGTAACAGATAAGGGAAATCAATAATAAAAAGCAATGTAATATATGCATTGAATCACTCACACAACTAGGCTCTAAACGTAATGGTTTCTAGGTAAAAGAGAGGGAGGAGGAAATTCTTACCGGGAAAGAGGAGAACGTAATGATACAAGCAAGGAGGGACTAACAGAGAGGAAGCAGGACATAGGATTGAGATACATATGGAGGGTTACCCAAGGCCCAGGGAACTGTGTCATTGCACCAGTGGAAGTAGAGATACACTGGCATCTTTTTTCTCCCGCATATATTTATACTTTAATATATTAACATAATACATATTTTGTAAGGTTATAGCAAGCGTGAAGCAATACATCCTACTAGCATATCAATCACTATTTTCTACATAAAATATCCAACTAAGCCAAAATATCACCCACATTCTAATAATTAAATCTGTATATCACCACATCGTTGTTCTCATTCTCGCAAAAAAAAATGGTTTCCAATTATTCACAAAAAGGTTAACTGACTTTTCCTTAATTAAAAATTATAAGCGTATCCATTTCAGCATAATCCAAAACTTTCAACCACCAATCTTCCAGCGAAGGTATCTCTGAATTCTTCCAATATTGTGCATATAAAATTCTTGCTGCAGTTATCACATGTAAAAACAAAGTTTGAAATTTTTCGCCTACATGATCATCCCTCATACCTAACAAAAGGTTTCTGGTTTCATTTCAACCTTAATCTTTAAAGTCAACTCTGTTTATGAATCTGAATCCAATACTTCTTTGCTTGAGAGCATGTCCACCACATATGATAAAAAGTTCCCTCTTGCTTTTTACATTTCCAACAGCTATTCATCAGCTTCTCATACATTGTTGAGAATTTGCTTGGGGTTATATACCATCTATACATCATTTTATACATATATTCCTTAATATTAACATTTAATGTAAATTTTTAACCATAGTTATTCCCATTGCTCCATTAAAAACAACATGACCTACATTTTTCGCCCAATGAATCATATATTCTTTAACCTGTTCTTCTTCTGTCTCGAACTTCAAAAGCAATTTATACATTTGTAAGATTAAAATCTGAAGACCAGGTAATTGTACCTCCAGTATTGATTCTTCTTCTACAAATCCATATGCCTTCTTATCCACTTTGTTGTTGTTCAGTTGTTAAGTCGTGTCCGACCCTTCGTGATCCCATGAACCATATCCCGCCAGGCCTTCCTGTCCTCCACTATCTTCCTGAGTTCGCTCATTTTCATGTTCGTTGCATCGGTGATGCTGTCTAACCATTTCATCCTTTGCCTTCCCCTTCTCCTTTTGCCTTCAATCTTTCCCAGCATCAGAGTCTTCTCCAGAGAGTCCTCTCTTCACATTAGGTGGCCAAATTATTTGAGTTTCAGCCTTAGTACCTGTCCTTCCAGGGAACAGTCAGGGTTGATTTCATTTAGGATCTTATCACTTTAAATCTCTCCAAAATTTGAGCATATACAGACTATCGGCAATTAAAGTCTTCCTCCATTAATTTCTCTTGACTTCATTGTAGAATCTCTTTGCAATAAATAAATAATTTCTGTATAATAGTCCTTTCCCTTTTGGCATGTTACTCCCACCAAAACTTAATTATTCAAAAATTCAATTAATTGTTGGGGGGGGGGGTGTCCCGGTTTACAGCCGGGGAAATCTGGTAAGCCTAATTACCTAACAAGAAGCAGAGACTCCCCTTTCAACTTTCTTAAAAGGCTATGCCGTATCCAGCACAACAGAGCTTTCTGAACCAATGTTACACTAACAGCAATCAATTTTGAATTGGTACTCCAACTCTGAGTGGACAGTCTTGCCAATTACTGTTCAGCCAGATGTATGTTCAGGATTGCAACCATAACTACAAACACCATAGCTAAGACCATCTACACATACAGTAGTTGGTTTCACCACCCACACCCACACAAAATTCTGTAGGACCTTGAAGTCGTTTTAGTGTAAAACCTACTTCAGATCCTTGAAGTCCAACTAAGGGCAATGAACTGGGTTCTTGTCCACAAAGCTTATGCCACAACCACCAAGTTGCAGCGCAATCCAACAACTTTTGTGCCAGTTTAACCAGCAGCGCAGCGAGAATGGGAGGCCCCAGAACAAAAAAGGGATTCAAATCCCCTCCAAAGAGGAATTCAAAAGGGGATTTGAATCCCTTTTCCGTTCTGGGGCCTCCCGTTCTCGCTGCGCCGCTGGTTAAACCGGCACAAAAGTTAAGTAAGATTGCGCTGTTAATCTTGGAAGTGCAAAGAGGATTTTGTTACCCTTTCTGTTAACAGACTGACAGCATGTTTACTCCGAAATAAGGTCACTGTATTCAGTAAGGCTCACTCCTAGATAAGGATGTATACATCCTTACAGTCCCCAAAAGGTAAACCCCTCTTTAAAAAAGTCTGACAATAAATGTTCCCCCCCCCAACTGTTATCATAATAAGCAGAAGAGAACCATATTTAAGATACAAATATGCATTCTAGCCTCCTTTTGGTTTACACATTCAAAAAAATGTTTCAACACAACCCTGAATTTAAATATCACTTGCAAAAACAGCCTAAGAGGCAAGGACCATGTCTGCTCCATGCCTCTTGGCAAGTTTTTTTTAATCTCTGGGTGTATACATCTTGGTTTGCAATGCTGTATTGTGGTGCAGCTGTTAGTACTTTCAGTCCCTTGTTGCTAACACAGCAAATGCAGAATTGGCTGGTATTTTCAGAAGCAGTACGAGAACAATAGGGGCCTCTATAGAACAAAGTGCGTGGCTGTAGATCTTTTAAATCACCTAGTGGCTAGAGTTTCAGGCATTCCTATTGAGTAGTCTGAACTCCGGCACCTCCCACTGCTGCACACATGTACTGACCTGAGTAAACAAGAGCCCTTCAGAAAATGTTACTCCACCCTTATGGGTGTCTGAATGAACCATTACATTCTTCCCAGTATTAAGCCATTGGCTTGAAATGGATTCCAAACTTGTTACTAGTTACGATCTTGTAGTAGGTCTAAACCCATTTGAGTATTCCGATGATGAATGGTTTGAAGGCACTGCCAGATAAGTTCCTAATCCTGCTGAACGCAGAGATCCCCCCCAAAGCACATACCTCATGTAAAGGATGGCTGGTGAGCGCCACAGACTGCATCATAAGACAAACATTTATTTCAGTATTAGGAATTACATTCACAAAGTAGTGAACAAGCTTTTGAGTTTCCCAGAACTCTTTATTGGAGGAGACAAATTTGGGACACATCATGAGCCTCCTCCATCCTTGGTTTTGCTCGACACCTATCCTGATGCAGAGTTCTGGAGAACTCTGAAGTTTGCTCCCTACTTTGAGATATTTTCATTGGTTCCAATAACGGTATACATGCAGGTTTTCATGGCCAGTTGTTATGCTCAAAGTTACAATATTTAAGGGATTTTCAGCCATGTGATTTCAGTTCTTAAAATTGAAGAAATAAAGATCAATCTTACGATTTTAAGCACAGAAGACCTTAAAGATTTCAACTTTGTCAGCTTTGGATAATCCATCCCGCTTGCCCGCTCCACGTCGCGGTAGAACCAGGATTTGGAATTTCAACTGACAATCGTAAGATCGATCTTTATTTCTTCAGTTTTAAGAACTAAAATCACATGGCTGAAAATCCCTTAAATATTGTAACTTTGGGTTCCAATAACATTTATCCAACTGCCAAAGTTGAGTATCTTTCTAATGGATCAACACACCTACCTACCTATTTCTTTGTTCACCATTATATAGAGTTAGACCAATTTGGGTTGTTTTACATCTTTCAGATAGCCCAATCACAAAGTAGAGCATGAGGAACCATTTAAAGCAAGTTCTACACACTGGGCACTTTGTAAAGACCAGTTTACAAAACAGGAGTGAAGGGTTTTTTTTTGGGGGGGGGGGAAGAAATGTTTTCAAAAAAACTATTTTTTTGCAAGGGGGCAAGGACACTTATGTGCCTCCAAGTTGAGTGCAGATTTTGAATCATAGTCAGTCCCTACAATTGTTTTCTATCTATGCAAACCCAGTCTTCATTCTCAACTGAAACTACATACAGGCCACTCCTTGAATGTAACCCCCCCACACACACACACACACACACACACTCCATTTACCTTTGTCATCTTCTGGGGGAGTAGCACTAGGTTAAAAAAGTTTACAGCTGCAATGAAATCCATGAAGAAGCCGAGATAGAAAGGCTGGATGAGAGTGTTTGCATACAAAGGCAGGAGGTATGGCCTGGAGGTTGAGCTTGTTGCCCTGCCTGAAAAAAGCTAAGCAGGTTCAGCCCTGGTCATCACTTGGAAGGGATACCACTGCTGCTGACGGATCTTGCAAAGGCACTGTGAGTGTGGAATGCCTACGAGTCGGCTGGCAAGATGGATAACACCTTGAGAACCGACTGAGGGAGACTTGCGGCTGCTACAAAAGCTTGGAAGGCAGAAGCACAGCCAGGACATGGCTGCACTTTGAAAGGAAACATCTGGGAATGGAGGGTTCTATGTTCTCATATAACAACGCTTGTAAAAACCCAATTTGAAAAAAGGGGGGTTTCGAATGCCTGCCTATGTAAATAGTCTTGAGTCAGTATATAAATACATACATAAATAAAATAAGGGGACGGAAGCAATGGTGACATGACCGTTACAGTCCATTACAGGCCACTGAGCCAGAAGGAAGACCTGGAGGATGCCTTACTAGAACAGATAGCAAAGTTTTCAAAAGAACAGAGATGTAATGGGAGACTTCAGCTACCCAGATATCATTGGAAAACCTACTCCGCCAAGAGTGAGCAGTCAAAATTCTTGATGTGCCCAGTGACCAGCTATTTTAGACCTTATCTTCACAAATGAAGAATTGGTGGAGGAGGTGAAAGTAGGGCACTGATGAGGGTGAAGGGAACCTTAGGAGCAAGCAACCATGACTTCCCGAGACTCACAATAGAGACAGGGGGAGGCCAAATGGAGTCAGACAAGTACCCTGGACATTAGGAAAGCAGACTTCATGGAAAGATGAAGGAAATGGTGCACAAAATTCCATGGGCAGAAACCCTCTATGTGGGGAAGGGATATTCTATCAATATGGATAGAAGCTTCTGAAAAGGGAGGTCCTGAAGGCACAACCTCAAAGCAATCCTAATCAGGAAGAGGAGGAGTTGATGCCTAAAGAAACTGGACTGACTCCACAAGGAGCCATTGAGGAGTTGCCACATAAGGGAGTCATGCATTGGAAGCAGGGAGGAGTGGAAAACTGACAAGCAGAGGCTAGATAGCCTTCTACTGGGGATGTTTTGGACAGACAGAGTGCATTGGAAAGGGGTTTGACTCAATCTTGAAGGTCTCTTCCAACTTGGATTTCTATTATTTCGAAGCTTTCATGGCCTGCAGTAATCACACAAGATCTCCAATCTACAGGTAATGATGCCATGTATTGTTCGTTAAAAAGCCAAAAACCGATTTAAACAGTAGACCGATTACAAGAGTGGTAATAGACCGACGTTTCGTCTTAACCTTAAGACATCTTCTGGGTGGTGAAGCCAAGCTGTCACCACCCAGAAGATGTCTTAAGGTTAAGACGAAACGTCGGTCTATTACCACTCTTGTAATCGGTCTACTGTTTAAATAGGTTTTTGGCTTTTTAACGAACAATACATGGCATCATTACCTGTAGATTGGAGATCTTGTGTGATTTCTATTATTGTTCCTTTCCTGCATTTAAGTTTAGAATGCAAGTTCCTCAGGGCAGAGTCCTGCCATCTTGTTCCTCTACAGAGTATGGTTTCTCAAACGTTTTTGCTCATGACCCCATTCTGAGCCTCATTTCATCAATTGTCTGGCAATTATGTTTGGGTGGCCCCCTAATGTTCAGTTCTTTCTGTGTGGGGCCCCTAGAGGGCCACATAACCCATGTTGAGAACCATGCTCTAGAGTGCCATGCACCTTCGGTTGAGATGGCTAGATTTAAATATTAGACTGTATTAACGCATTAAACCACCATGTCCAGACATAGGTCTACCTTCTCAATCAGCAGATTAGGTGTCTAAATTGTTAAGAGATCAGACTGCAGAGGATTTACATGAGGCAAAAATATTCCTACACAGATTGGCATATCAGGGAGAAAAAGCTGTAACCCTTCTCCCTAATATCAAGGAGTTTTAGTAGGCCACTAAGAGACATAACTAGCCCTTCCCCTAGGTCTCTCATTCCAGTTCTCAAGTAAAGCCGCCTTGAGTGCCCTTGTTGGGAGAAAGGCGGGGTATAAATTCTTTAAATAAGTAAATAAATAAAAATGGTTTGTATATTTTCTGGGATATCCAAATTTGCCCCCTTTCAAAATGCCCTCTTTCAAAAGATAAAGAATAGAAGATCAAAGTACCAACTCTTCTAGTACCGGTACATGAGAATCCGAGAGCTAGTCTTCATCCTCTGTTGCCTTGTCACGACAGATACCCTGACTTTGCGAACGCACTTTGAGAAAAACACTTCAAGTTTATTCACAGATATACAAAAATGCACATTTCTGCCAGCTACAAAAGCACAGTTCCCCTTTCCTTCAAAGGCTAAGGGCTAAGCTAAAGCAAGAAAGCTTGTTTCCAATTAGTGCCAAGTTCTAAGATTCTGATGCTGATCAGGAGAGAAAGGTATGCTCTATTTCCATAGCCCTCTTTAGATGCAGAACTGGGGGTGGGTGGGGGAGAAGTGGAGTCACGCAGGCTGTTCCAGCACCCACCTATCTGTATACAGAAGAAGGTCTGTATACAGCATTCATTCTCATGGCTCTCTTTCCAAGATTCCCCATCTTGTGAAAACAGAATTCCTGAATGTGTGAAGCACACACTTGCGCAGCATGTTTTGTACACACGTCAGTTCTATGCAACCAACACATTTCTAGATCACCCTTCTAGCACTGCTTCCCAGAGTAGTATACTGAGGACATAATAAAACTCTAAACCAGGGGTAGCCAACCTTTCAACCTGAATGCTCCTGGCCCTTTAATGGTTGTATAGTTGAGGACATTTCAGCAGATGCAGCTGCTTTAGCTGCACCATCAGCAATTGCAGCTGCCAAGATTCCGTCTTCTACACAACTCTTAAGAACGCAGAGGCCCTAATGGTGGAAGGTTGACCACCCCTGTTCTAAACCAAATGACCTTACTCCATTATGTCATAGATATTAAAAAAAAACATGGGAGACAAGGCAGAACCCTGCAAAATCTCATAGCACAAAATACCATACAGCAGGGCAGACATGTCCCAGAACCATGTTTTGCAACCATTGGAGGAGAAACACACACCAAAATACTGTGCCTCCAATTCTTATCCCAGCCAACCTAGCCAGAAAGACACTATGGTCAAATTCATCTTGCAGTGAATACCAATCAAGCATTTGGTAGAGCTTTACCACTTCAAACTGCTCAAGGTCTCTCCCCCCCCCCCACCACCTTTAAAAGAACCACCTCTTACTTGAATCCTATATTTTGTGCATGTAGCCCAAAGACCTTCTTTTAGTAGATGTCATGCATGGTTTTTGTCTAGCACTTAACACAATTGGAACCACACAGTACTTATTTTGTGCTACATTTAGAATTAGAACCTCAATAACTCAGCAACCAAGCCAGATCAAGGTTTCTGGAGCAACCTTAATGCTCAGCATACATCCCATTTCATCCCTTGCTGTCAGACTTTCAGCAAAAAAAAAAAAAGTCACAATATCCAGAAACTTCAGAAACCTGGAACCATACATCAGTTTTCCCTTTTAGTCATAAGAAGCAAGCCTCCCAATCAGGATGTCATAGGATTACATGGGTGAGAACCATCATCTTCAATCCTTGTTTAAGCTGCCTAGAGTAGAAAGGGCCTTCTCCCCCCCCCAGTTGCAGTTCAACAGGTACAGCTTCTCCTAGCACCTCACAGAAAAGGCTGTTGAGTTTCTGAAGGTCAGGAAACTGTTAAAACTACAGTTTACCTAGACTCAAGTCCCTGCTAGGATTGCCATGCATGGGAAGTTAGCTTTTGAACTAAGCTCTTTAATAGTAGTCTGATCTGTAACACTTAATTCTAACTGCATGCCATGAAAGCAGGTGAAGCTTATCGAAACTCTGTTGAAAGAGACAGGAGCAGACCAAGCCAGATGGCTCTTCCCCCAGCCCCTTTGGCTTGCATTTTAGTCTAGGTTTGGCTCTCTTGACAGCACTATCTGGAACAATTTGCTCCAGAGACACCTTGTTAGAACCTGGATTGTATTCAGGGTGGTCTGTCTTTGATCTGGAGGTTGGACAAGGTGGCCACTATAGTCTCTGTACAAAATGTACACATACCCAAACATCTAGATCACAACGGGCTCTAAGGAATACAACCCTGAGACGAGGGATGAGATACTCAAACAATGGTAAGGGAGAACAGAACAATTGTACAGCACTAAAAAGTGACCCCCTATTAAAGTCAAATGCCTCGGCTTTTAGAAGATACACTTACAATGCCTTGAGAAGTATGCCTTCTTTAGCAGAGGCACCACGGCTATTCCCAAGAAGCACATTTACCGTTTCTGACCCCCCCCCCCCGGAAAAGAAAAATACGTAGTGGTGCTTATTGCAGCTCAGTTTCTCAAAGTGGGCTACATGTCCCCATTCAGTGGAGCTTTCTTGCCACATCACAGCCAACCCAGAAATATTTTATCTGGCAACCACTTCTGCAGCTGGAGTGCTGGCTGCTGGAGCAAAGGCAGAGTCTGAAATGGCTGGGCGAGGCACCTTCAGCTGCACAACGTTTCAGACCATCCCTTGGGTTCCTTGAGAACAAACTAGTCTCCAGAAGTCGTTTATTATTGTGTTGCATTCCCACTTGCCTTTTAAAGAGTTGGCAAGTTCAATGGGTTTTTTTTTTCCTAACATTGGTATTTTGCTAGCAGAGTGCTAACCTGAAGTCTCATTAGAGAGCGTTAGGTTAATATAGATTGGGGATTACAATAAAAAGATCAGACTCTAGTAGTAAAATAGATACTGCAGTTATAAGCCTCAACTATGGAAAGAGGGAAAAACACACACACAAGACTGAAATACCAACAGCTACATTCAAGAATAATAATTGGAACTACAAGTAAAGTCATATATGCATGCTTTTATTTTATCAAGTGCAGCAGATTTTCTCTATTATATCCATTAAAAACAAACATTAGTGCCAAACTATGTGTTACGTAGTATGTGTGTTAAGCTTCAACTGAAGCTTTTTTTTTTTGAAAAAAGTGTAAAATGGTACACACAGGGGGCACAATCAGGATTGTAGCCAAAATGAGAGTAAAGTACCAAAGTCCCTCTATGCTCTACAGCAGGTGTGGCCAACCTTTTAACATGAATGCTCCTGGACCTTTAATAGTTGTATAGGTGAGGGCCTTTCAGCAGTTGCAGCTGCTTTAGCAGCACCATCAGCATTTGCAGCTTCTACACAACTCTTAAGAATGCAGAGGCCCCAATGGTGGAAGGTTGGCTACCCCTGCTCTACAGTTTCACCATATTTCCCATGTCATGTCCCCTCTCCACACCCAGTTTTGTTTAGAACATGTGTTCTAGGATGTAGTCTGGCCCTTTGAAGGATTTAGGATATATAGTTTGATCCTTAGACACTGTAAGACAAAAAAAGTACAAGTCAACATGGCTGCCAGCTGTTTATAAAAACCTTTCCAAGGTTTGTTTCCATCACGCATCCATGACATGCTGGCAACTTAGTCATTAATACATATTCCTACAAAATAACTGATGCTTTTAAATCTTTGACTTCCAGCAATTTTAATTTTGAGTGTCATGAACAGTCTTTTATACAATATGTACAGGTTTGTGTGTGTGTGTGTGTGTGTGTGTGTGTGTGTGTGTGTGTGTGTGTGTGTGTGTGTGTGTGTGTGTGTGTGTGTGTGTGTGTGTGTGTGTGTTTGTCATCAGGAGAGTTGCAGGTAGTGGCATGGACAGGGAGATAGTACTTGGTTGCCTGATGGAAGGGTGAAAGTGTGGGACAGAAATCTCCTAAGAACAAAAGAAGATGCCCTGCTGGATCCGGCCAAGGGCCCATCTCACAGTGGCCCACCATATGCCTCAGGGAGCACTCAAGAGAATGTGACACCTGTATCCTGTTGCCACTTCCTTGCATCTGGCATTCAGAGACTAATAAAACCCAGAAGACTGCATATACAGGTGGGCCCCCATATCCACTGATCCGCTATCCACGGTTTCAGTTATCCACGGATCGCAGGGACACCCCCCCCCCCGGCTTTTACTTCCCCCCGTAAGCTTTGTTTCTTCCTTAAACAGGAGAAGCAGAGGAGAAGTACAGACTGCTTATTGCAGGCAGGCAAGTAGAAAGAGACTAAGTCCTGAGGAGGCTCTACAAGGTTAACAGAAACCTTGCAGAGCCTCTCTAGGACTTAGTCTAATTCTACTTGCCTGCAATGGAGGCCGATTCTCTGTTTTAAGGAAGAAACAAAGCTTGCTGAAAGAAAAATAAGAGCGGGGGGCACACGCCTGCCTGCAGGAGAGGCAGGGCGGGAGGCCCTCAGGAAACCATGGAGGGGGTGTTCGCTCCTATCCATGGTTTCAAGTATCCACAGAGGGGCCTGGAACATATCCCCAGCGGATATTGGGGGGGGGGGAGTATTGTAGTAGTCATTATAGCTTGCAACCCACAATGGACTTTTCCTCAATAAATCTGTCCACTCCCCTTTTAGAAGCATAGAGGCCAGGTGCCATCATCACATCCTGTGGTAAGGAGTTCCACTGATGTACTGGCTAAAGAAATATTTCCTTTTGTCTATTCTAACTCATCCACCTTGTCTTAACAAAATGTCAGTACACTGTACGCAAGCAAGATACTACTGGTCAGGCAGCAGCCAATCACATGCCTGTACTGTGTTAACCCAGCCCCTAATGCCCCCTGCTCAGTGCCTATGAGTAAAGACATGGAGCCACCCCCTGACCCCCCCAGTAAGAAGCAAACCACAATCTTGTAGCTCATTTCAGCAGTCATTTTTCTCAATTTAAACGCGAAAGAAACTTGAAAAATTTACTTGGCAAATTACGTCTAGCAATTCATAGAGAGGCAAAAGGAGGTGAATTATTGAACATATTGCTTATTGGAGTCACTGTATAACAACTGTTATCTTGTCATAAAAACAGCTTTCAGGATCCCTTTAACAGCTGGCTTCAATGTTTGCCCACCTAATGGGGAAAGCTACGGTATCTTTGCAAACATCTGAAAGAAGGATAATCTTTCCTACCGCAAAGTCATCCTGGGGCACTACAGATAAACAGAGCCTAGCTTTCTGGCTTGGCACCACGAACAAGGTTATAAAGATGAGAAAGGAAGTCAAAAGGTCTTTCTGCAAATAGCTAGCTAGTGTTTATGTATAAATGGACACAAAGCAGCTTCCCAACTGTAAAAGCCGTATTACAGATTGAACATAAGAAAAAGAAAAACCCAGACACACATCTAGCCCAGCATCCTGGTTTCCTACACTAGCCAACAAGATTCCTCTGGGAAGGCCATATACCTTTCCCTTCCATTGCTCCCCTGCAATTTGCTCCTTACTGGAGGGTGGGGTGGCTCCATATCTTTACTCATAGGCACTGACCAGGGGACACTAGGGGCCTGGGTTAACACAGTACAGGCATGTGATTGACTATTTAATGAATAGTGGCATACTGCCAATGAACCTGGAGATAGCACATGTCTATCAAATGGCCAATAGTTAGGGTGGCTCTGTCCTCCATGGATTTGCCCAATCCCCTTTTAAAGCCATCCAAGCTAGTGGCCATCACCACATTTTGTGGCACAGATTCCACAGACTAGTCTATTCCCAATCAGTTTCATTGGGTGAATGACCCCCCTCCATACTAGTGTTTGTGAGAGAGGGAGAGAAAAACGTCTATCCACACCATGCATAAGATTGGATTTTGCAGGCATTGGTATTCTTTAGTGAATCAGTTTTAAGAACGCCATAAAGAGGATCAGTTGCGTTCATAAAAACAGTGATGAGTTGACAGGATTAAAAACAAAACGTTACCCAAGTTTGCCCCCAATCCAACGCAAGTCAGGACATTCCTGTTATGGTAGTGTCTGCCACAGTTATACCAACAGGAGAGCCTTGTCTACAGTTTTTATCCTTGTTTGAACTGGTGTCTAAATGAATGCACAGAGTATCCTGTTCTGAAGTTTACTTTGAGTCTAAGGTGGGAAGCATGGCAACACAGTCTGGATAAAGTAACCAAGACCCAGTTCACGGCTTCACCCACTGCTAGGAACAAAACCAAGGCAAATATTTGAGGTTCGAATAGTTTCAACATATAATAAGCTCATTCACTCCTGCATTTCCCAATACTGGCTAAGGCTGTGGAGATGTTGCTGAATGTGTTGTAAGAATAATTTGAGAGGGAATAAGGCCTGTTAGAAGTACTCCTTGCTTCAAGAGTCAGAAAAGAGAATATGCTCAGTTTAAAAATAGGAAAACTTCACAAGCAGTGCTTACACCAAAATAAATATGAATTAAAGTGTGCATTTAAGTCTCGCTCAGTGACTTTTCTGGCTAAGAAACACCCTCAGAGCCCCAATTGGTGTAATAGGAGACAGGCAAGTGACTCCTATCTTTTCTCTTCTCCATGCTTATGGAATTGTGCAATGGGAAAAAAGTTAATTAGCAACTTGACCATTCTGTTTCCAAGATCTCATGCAAAGAGACTGAGGCTTAGGACTCTTAAAGTCACTTGTAAAAGCCATTTAACTATACAGTATATCTATTATCACATTTCTGAATTTCCAAAATCACACCTTGGCCTGTGGCAACCTCACCCTGCTGATCAAGTTATGACACACCCTTAGTTTTAGAACAGACTTGAGGTTCCAGAGCTGATGTAGAATTTTGCATTACAAATAAACTGAATTTAATACCATGTTTGATATATTTTTTTAAAAAAAATCTATTTCCAGAAACCTAAACTGAGATGAATTTGTTTTGTCAAATATTTACCAGACGCTCACCAAATTATCAGATATTCAGCAGCGTAATTTGACATCCAATGTCTCCACAATACACTTCAACATTCTACTGTACACAACACCTGGCAGCTAGTTGTGGTCAACATTTTACAGTATCCAGTAGATGACGTGCAATAGACAGTACAGGTGGGCCCCCATATCCATGGATTCGCTATCCACGGTTTCAGTTATCCACTGATCATGGGGACCCTCCCAGGCTTTTACTTTTTTCCCCCAGTAAGCTTTGTTTCTTCCTTAAACAGGAGAAGCATCCTCTGGCTGCTTATTGCAGGCAAGTAGAATGAGACTAAGTCCTAGAGAGGCTCTGCAAGATTAACAGAAACCTTGCAAAGCCTCTCTAGGACTTAAGGCTGACCCACACCGCACGATTTCCGGCGCGGAGGTGAGCGAGCGGAGGTGCCTGGCCTCTCGCCTCTGCGCGCAGAACTCATCTCCCCGAGTGTCTTCCAGTTAATAGTCCCTCCTGTTGTCCCGCCTTCTTAGAAAGCGCAGCGGTGATTGGTTAAGCACAAGTGCGGTCTGATACATGAGAAAAGAGAGAGGGGGGCAGGAAGGAGAGAAAACAAAACAATTTGTGCCGGGAATAGAATTCATCTTGCTAACTTTTGTGACAAGGAGAAATGGATCCATGAGAAATCGGATACTCAAGTGAGTTCCAATTGATTGACAGCCCATTTCATCCTGCCCTCTCATCCGAATGGTTGGCTGCAGTAGCTCTGCGAACTCGCCCCCTCAAAAGATGGGCAAACAACTTTATGTACGCACCGGAAATCACAGCTGCTCCGTTCGCTTCCGCAATGGTGACCAGAGAGCTCTGCACATCTCCGTGCGCGTCTGGGACGCGCCGGAAATTGTGCAGTGTGGGTCGGCCTTTAGTCTCCTTCTGCTTGCCTGCAATGGAGGCTGCTTCTCCGTTTGTTTTAAGGAAGAAACAAAGCTTGCTGAAAGAAAAATAAGAGCTGGGGGGGCACACGCCTGCCCACAGGGGAGGCATGGCGGGGGGCCCTCAGGAAACCATGGAGGGGGTGTTTGCTCCTATCCACAGTTTCAAGTATCCAGGGAGGGGCCTGGAACATATCCCTAGCGGATATGGGGGGGGGGGAGTACTGTATATTTTATGTCAACTGCACCGATCTATCTAGTCAGTCAAGTTAGGGTGAAAGACTGCAATTCAGATTTGGACCATTAAAATCCAAAATTCTGAAGTTGGATTTTTCAGATGTTTTACCTTGACTAATTTCAGTTCAGCATTAGAATAGATTCCCTGCAAACAGTGCATGAGAAATCTTCTCCAGACCAAGATACAGCACGCTTTACTCCAACAAAGCCCCTTAATTAAAAAAGCATTATGAAATTGACAGACAAGCGAGTTCATTCTCAGATTAAGTTAACCTATTACAGCAGTAACCATCTCCAATGTCTGGTTTTAGATTTTTAAGAAATGCATATGGTATTTTTATTTATTTAATGAATTTATACCTGCCTCTCCCCTGGTAAGGGCACTCAAGGCAGCTTACAAGGTTAAAAAACCCAGAAAAAAACCCAGTTGAAAACAAAAATACCCAGTGGATTGCATAAAGTTAAGCAAATTAAAAGTTGCAGTCAATTAAAAAAAGGTATGGCTGCAGCCTAGTGATCAGCCAAAGGCTCCCCTGGCTACAGCTGCCACCTGGAAAACCAGGAGTAGCTGCACATCCAGGAGAATCCCTAGGCTGCAAACCAGCTCCTTCAGAGGGAGCACAACCCCATTCAAAGCAGACTGATGGTCCTATACCTGCACAGATTGTGCATCAGTTCTGCACTCTTTACTATTGCTTCGACCTTCTACACGAGAGAGAGAGTCGAGAGCTGCTAAATCGAGTGTCCGATCATTTGCTCCCTGCTTGCTATTATGCATCCAGAGGCGTTGTCTGATATGGGGCGGTGGTGCGGTGGGCCCCAGGGCGTAGGGGCGGAGAGGCTCGGGGGGGCGGGAGCCTCCCCAAGTTCCGTGTTTTTTTTTTCCTGTTTTTTCTTTTTTTGGCGATTTTTCGCCGATTTTAAGTTAAAAAAAAGCGGGTATTTTAAAAAGTATGTATGCTTTGCCAGAACTAACTTGAATAGGACGTTCCCTCGACGATCTTCCTGCTCCCGGGAGCTTCTCCCTGCGCCCGTGAGCGGGACTCTGTACCGCCCCCAGCAGAACTTTCCGTAGTTTGCGCATGCACAGAACCACGGAGTCTCCAGGGACGTTCTGAGCATTCGCAAACTCCCTGGAGCGTCCCTGGAGATGCCGTGGGTCTGCGCACGTGCGGTACAGAGTCCCGCGGCCGGGTGCACGGAGGAGCTCCGCCCAGGAGCAGGAAGAACATCGTCGAGGGACATCCTATTCAAGTTAGTGCCGGCAAAGCATACATACTTTTTAAAATACCCGCTTTTTTTAGGCAATAAAACTGTCAAAAATAGGTTTAGATTTTTGACAGTTTTATTGGGGGCGTTGCGTTTTCCGCCCCAGATGGGGGGGCGCCTAGCGACGCCACTGTATGCATCTGGATACATACTTATGCTGCCTGCGATGTTCCTATTCAAAGCCTCCATAGAGTACTTCTACCAACACCCTAATGGGACCAAATTGGAGGTTTATGGCTGTGTTCAGTCTCTTTCCAGACACCCAACCATGAAGGATTTCTTTAGAGGTCATAAAATGAGAGAAGTTGACTGGAAAGGGACAGAATTCCATTCCATAGAATCTCATACTTTCATGGTTACACTAACGAACATGGAGCCAGCCTCAGTAACACTGCCTTTCTGTCCCTACATAATGAAGACACCTTGATGTGTGTTTGAGCAGGGTGTGCTTAGCTCTGAAGAAGCAAAGACAGCAGCTGAAGAACATGTGCTGTGGTGGTGGTGAACTGCTCACCACAACCACCTAGTTTACAGGTGGTTGTCTATACAAGTACACATTTGTACTATACAAGTTTGTCTAAACATCTAAAGAAAGTGAGGATTGTTTGCATGGAAAGGAAAAGGTCCAGAACCTTTCAAAAGCGAGGTACGATTGAAGCGAGGTACGACATGAACATAACAGGATTAGCTGCGATTGACATGTCTACAACAACAACAACCATGTGTAGCTTTATACTCAAGAATTCAAAACCACCATCCATGAAGTTTAAAAAAAAAAAGCCACCCATTTGTTACTGTAGGAGTGCAGGCAATACCACAAGCTCTCCACCCGTCCATGCATATACACTTTTAAATAAATCTTAATCCTGCAAGATAAATGCTGGTAAATCGTGACCAGAAAGCAGTCCAGTCAACAAATTTTGGCACGTTCTCCTGATGCTACTCGGCTGACAGATTTCTGCAGCTGAGAACCTAAACATAAAGAAGCTATAAGTTTACATTCTTCCTTTTGGTGGCTAGCCCAGTGTACAGCCTGTGCAAACACAGCTCCACTTCCATGTAAACTTACTGCTTCCTAGTTCAGAGATCACAAAACAAGACGGCCTCTCCTCCAACGCAAACATCTGCTACTTGTTGGCAGCATCAAGAGGCACATCTGTGCAGGTCACCTCCTCATCTATCCCCCCCCTCCCCAAAAGCAAGTCAAGTTGGTGTTAACATATTAACAGAATGTCTTTCAAAACAACAGAAAACAGACTGATTCGTTTGGAGTTACCGATGGCCAAGCATTTTGCATGACCCTTTTTTATTTATTTATTTTTCATATTTTTATACCACCCTTCCTCCAAGGAGCTCACAGTGGTGTACGTATTTCCTCCCCTCCTTTGTCCTCACAACAATCCTGTGAGGTAGGTGGGGCTGAGAGATAGTGACTGGCCCAAGGTCACCCAGGAAGCTTCGTGGCTGAGCAGGGATTTGAACCTGGATCTTCCAGGTCTATGTCCTACTATAATAAACTTAATCAAAGTTATCAACTTCAGTCTTGCTTTCTTGATTACAGGGAAATAAATGAGCGAGCAAAGATCGTAACTCAGCAAATGCTCACCAGATATCAAAGAGATAGGAACAGAACCTGACAAAAGACCAGAAAGACAACCTTGAACATAGAAAGCTGCCTTATGCAGAGGCAGACCCATGATCCGTTTAGTTCAGGACTGTTGACTCAGGCGGGCAGTGGCTCTCCAGGGTTCTGACAAGAGTTCTGTCCCACCTGGAGACACCAGGGGTTGTCTAACACAGGCCCTCCTTCATGCAAGGACACTCTGTCAGGCTACAGCTGGTCCCCAACATAGAAACCCAGAGAGCATTGCCATCTGCATGATTTGGGAGCCCCGATTTGACACAACAGTTCTCGAAGGGAAGTGTGCCATTGAAACAGTTATTTTTATTTTGGCCATTCACACACGCCACCACACAGAGAAGGACGCCAATACCTAAGGAAACTATCTGAACACTAACTGCCAAATTTCAACCTCCTTCCAGCACGACAAAGATATAATAGTACAAGGGTCTCGGCAAATATCATGCCCTTCCAAGAGCACATACTTGGCAGGATTCCTTCCCCCAGCAACAATGTGCGAATTCACAATAAGGAAAAAGACAGGCTTTAAAAATAGAGCAGAAAGAAAGATTTCCCCACCCACCCCTACCCAACTGGATTTTGAGACTAATATTTCAAAAACTGGGCCTGAACTCTAGAAAGCACAGGAGATAGTAACTTGGTGTGTAGAAAAGATTTGCTTGGCACAAGAATGTAGCCAACAGAAAAACATATTACAAATACTTACAGAATGTACTTAGCTCTGCAGGCTTATAGAGCCTTTCCCTCCATCTCAAGAGCACAACAAGGTTGTCTAGTGGACAGTTTTAGACTGGGGAGATCTGGGGCACTATCCCCAGTGTCCTTTGGCAATTCCTTAACCCTTTATCACAGCATCCTAGGGGCCTTTAAATAAGTGTTTCAATGTCCTAGCTGTACTGTTAGGACTACAGCCACCCCTAAAAGATTCCAATCAATAGCCATCACCACCTACTGGAGGACTCTTCTATATTTAGGGTAAAGAGCAAACAGAGACACTGTTACGACTGTTGGGTCATTCCGTGTCAAATCAACCAATAAAAAATACATTTTGGAACTTGATGTCACGGATTTTGCTCATTTTCGGTACATTTGTAGCTTACCATGAGATGTTTAAAAATTATTTCATCGTTATCCTGTAACTGGCGTTTGAATGTATGGTGACAAGTGGATTTTGGCCTTTTTTTGGCAATTTTGAACATTCAATATCTCAAAAACGGATGGACAAAAAAATCTGAAAAAAATTTTTTTTAAACATCTCGTAGTAAGCTACAAATGTACCGAAAATGAACAAAATCCATGACATCAAGGATTTTTCATTGGTTGATTTGACACGGAATGACCCGGTTCACTTCCAATCTGCCATGGAATGGGTTAATTCTTCAAAATTCTCCCAGATCAAAATACACCACTGTTCCTAAAAAGAGTTATTAGAATTTAAGACACAGAATGCAGAGATTTGCAGTCAAGAAAATAAGCAGGTTAAAGTGTTGGTTCCTTCCAATTTTCTATAGAAGTTACTATTCCAACTAGGATCGCTTACTATTACTAGTTCCTATTCTAGCAGGTCACAAATCTTAATGTTGCTGTAGAGAACCCATAGCAAGTTGCAATAGCCAGAAGCAGAGCATTTCTCTTTGTCCTCCTGGAAGAAGATAGAGTATAGATCTACCTTATAGTATATAGTATAGAGTGAAATCCAGGGAGTATAGCTTCTGGCTAACTGACAACTGAAGAACTTGATACAAGACTTGGGCTGCAATCTTGTATATACACTTACCTGAGTGTAAATTAAATCCCATTGAACACAATGGTATTAACTTCCAAGTAAACTTGTATAGGATTACACCGTTTGTAGTTTATAGAAACCTGACTGCAACGGAGGCCATGGCATAACCAGATTTGAGATATTGGATGGGGTGAGAGGTCATAGTGCCGTAACTATGGTGGAGCATGAGGGGCACCTGCCCTGGATCCTGTGCCAAGGGGAGGGGCACAATTTTTCCCCAACATGAGCCTCCAAATAGCAGCAGGAGGCTCGATGTGGTGGGAAGGGCTGCAGCGTGTGAAAGCTGTGCGCGGGGAAATGCTCTCCTGCCCACCCCAGGCTTCTTACTGCTATGTAGAGGCTCGCCCTGGGCCTCCGAACCCAAAAGTGAGTGGGTGGGGATGTCACCACCTCTTGCTTCTGGGTTTGGAGTGCGCTGCATACTGCCCTGCCCCGGGCACCTTTTCACCTCGTTTCACTTCTACAAGAGGCCAACCGTCACTACATGCACTTTCAAGGCTGGATATCCGTTATGTGTTATGGAGATGAACAAATTATCTCCAATTTAAACGGTTGCTAGTACTGCAGAAGCACTGGAAGCACTTGCAGACCTGTCAGAAGTTAACGGAAGTGCTTCAGAAGTGCCTGCTTCCACCTTATCTTGGAGCAGAGGCAGGAATTTTGCAAGCATTTGATCATGGATGCTCAAATGCTTGTGAGCAGGACCAGGGCAAATGGAGCCCTGTTCAGTCTCTCTGATGCCTGGGCCCCCTCCCCCCAAAAAAAAGCTTACTGGGAAACGCTGATCCTATCAGCCCAACATATTTCCCAGGCTTGTTTGTAGGACAACATGGGGAAGCTTCATGAATGCCATTCTGCACTCCCTGCCTATAAACCATTTAGTTTTGATACCATACTACCAATGCACCTTTAAGACAGGCAGGTCCCTGCTTCCAAAAGAATACAAGCAAACCCACTCTTTTTCCAGCTGGTGTGGACCAAGCATCTCCAATGTTCCCATCAAGTGCTAATGTGATCTGTCAGTGGGAAACAAAAGGGAAATCTATTCTCAACATCCTTTTACCAGAATTCAAGCCGTTGCATGTTCAAATCATGCCGAGGGTGTTTGAGACAGGCCGGAATGGATTTTGGCATAATGACCATGGAATTGTTTTCAAATGAGCATATGGACAGCCAGACAGGGACATTTAAATCCTCTTAATCCTACCGACTGGTGCACTTCGCAATAAGCCTACATAGCAACAATGGCTATGCTGTGGGCATGCTATCTGTAGTGTCACTGACTAGCTGCCTTCATGGTCTGCATTGTATTTGTATAAACTTCAGCTCTCATGCCGCTGCACAAGATAGTCTAGTGTCATGTCTAGATGGCAAGGCAGGCTGGTTGGCTGCCTCTTTACATCATTCTTATTCTGGAGGGGGAGTAGATGCTCCAACAGAACTGCCGATGTCTCCACTACATTAGTACTTTATTATCACTCAAATGTTTTATACACTACTACAGGCATGTAGATTCTGGCTTTTAATTAGATCCCATTAAATCCAATTAAGAGACTATAAACTAATATTTTATGTAACGAAAGCTTAAGGCCAAATTGAACGAAGTTGAAATAAAGGTGCAGCTGGTACACATCCATGCATTAACAAGGATTTTATTCTATAGAGATCTGCTGTCTAGCATTTAGGCCATTGTTCCCCCAAGTGGGCCACATCAGAACTACAAACGTCTCCATGCTCAATTTGTATAACTAAACACAAAGTACGAGCCAAGTAGCGAGTCTCTCTAATTTTGTTCTTTGGTAGTCATCCCTGCCTTCGTTGACCCAAAATTCCTCCTAAGTATGACGTGCATGTGTGATATCGCACAGCTACTTGGGACACATAGCATGGAAGCAGATGGCAGCGATATACCATGTGTCACAAATTAGAAGATCCCTATGTTGGAATGAAGGCCAGCGGGTAGCACAGTGGGTTAAACCACTGAACCATGAGCTGTTGATCGAAAGGTCGGCAGTTCGAACCCGCGACGGGGTGAGCTCTCATTGCTTGGCCAGCTCCTGCCAACCTAGCAGTTCCAAAGCACAATACCGGTAGGTACCGCTTGCGGGAAGGTAAACAGCGCTCCGTGTTCCAGCCGTATGCTACGCGCTGCGGCCAGGAGAGTCATACCGGCCACATGACCACGGAGGCGTCTTTGGACAACGCTGGCTCTTCGGCTTTGAAATGGGGATGAGCACCACACCCTAGAGTCGGACACGACTGGACTTAATTGTTAGGGGTCACCTTTACCTTTTTATGTTGGAATGAGCAACAACTGTGTGGTTGCTGCAGCTATATTATTTATTTTCCTTTGAGCACAGTAGTGGTCCTCCTGTGCTCATAGCACCATGCTGTGCCTTGCATCAGTAAGCATCTGAGGCACAGCCTGTAGGAGGGTGGAGAGAAACAGACATAATGCCGCTGTAAGAGGCAGCAGGACAGACTGGGTGTAGTGCAGGGCAGCAACGACAACAGAAAAGGAAGCAAGCAGGCAGGAACCAGGACAGCCAGCCTTCTCCCCATTAAGTACAGGGCATGTGCAAAACTGACAGCTGCCCAAACAGTTCTGCTCATGCTCTAAACCAGGGGTTCTCAACCCCTTCCTGGCAGATTACCACCTCCAGTGCCACTCGCCTGCTGTGCATCACCGGAAGTGACTGGCAATGACATCTTTGCCAGTTACTTCCAGGTTTTCAGAGGCCAGAAAACGCAGGTAGGAGGTTCTGGGTGGGTGGGAGGGAGGGCCCTTTTCAGCGTTCCCAAGAGGCTCGGCCAAAGGCAGGAACCTCTCAGGAGTGAAAATATGCCACCAAAAATGCCACGTCGGAGTGGGGTTCCGGTGGTCCAGCAGTCGGCTGAAGTACCACTGGTGGTATTAATACCATTGGTTGAGAACACCTGCTCTAAACAAAACTCAAAAACCTTCAAGTGCATTTGTGAGATACTTCCGAGCATGAGAGGCACCATCTTGTTCAAACTGCAACCCAGGAATATGTGACTGAGGGACGTTTGACCATAAGAGGTCTAATTTTGCTATCCTTCAAACAGAGGAGACGGGGAGAACTGGAGGTGGGGTAATTGAGGAGTTTTATTCCAGTTATGCTCACTTGGACATAGTTACAATAGCATATGGGGACTAGAGGGTTGGGCCAAGAGTTTCATAGCATATCCATTGTTCAGTATACCATGACTTGATCATTTTGCAGAGTTCCATAGAGAAGCCAAGCATCCGAAACCTCTCTCAATGCACATCACCCAGCCAGTTTGAGTGATTCCTGCTTATGAAGGGCAACAGGTTGCAGACAGTGGTTCCTGCCACAACTCCTCCCTTATTATCAAGTGGGAAAAATATATTCCAAAGCTTTCGTGGAATTATGTCAAGTCCAGCAGTAGGGACCAAAGCACATGTGCGCAAGCAACAATCTGTAAAGAAATATCACTCACTCACTGGTGAACTGGCATGGAAAAGCCAGAAATGTCTAAAGCTCGTGAAGATTGCCCTTGCCATGCTAATCTCTCTTGAGACAAGGGGGGGGGGGAAATCAAGAATTAAGGACTCCCCTCCCCACTGCCTTTCTCTGCTCAAAAGAGAAACTTGCCTCCAGAATTGCCTTTCCCCTAAGAAAACTATCTTTGTTATCTATGTAGGTAGGTTAGCTAGTTTGACCCCATGTGGCCAGCCAGTTCCCAACATGCATCTACCAAGCATGCATGCTAGTTCTCCACACTTCAAATACTGCAGGGGTTCCCTGAGAGATGCACAGGGGACAAGCAACAAATCTTGCTGCTGCGCTGCTTAAAGGGCGAGTGAACCGATCATATTAGAACTTAATCCAGTTTCCATCAGTCGGGTCAAAGCTTAATAACTATACGGGCCAGAATCAAGTCCACAGGGATTGGATGCTGGATTCGAGCTCTTTATTTTCTCCCCGGTCATTACTCTGCTTCCACCCCGAAGCATTTCAAGTCTCCACCAAGCTTTTAAAGTTACATTTAGTCTCCCTCTGCCTTCTGTGCATATGACATTAAGAAGGTCATGACTTGAACTTTCTTTTCCACCCGAAATAAAGTGAGGAGGGGACCCTATTGAAAAAGGTTATACAAAAGCTCCTGTTGGGATAAGCTTGGGATCATAAATATATGGGAAAGGGAGAGAAGATAGTTTAAGTGGCCAAATTGGTCTCATCCAAAAACTTGAGTGGAACACTTTGGTTTGCCCAGACCACCCTCAGTAATACAGGAATTTGTTATCCAACAAGAGCATCCCAACAGGCATTGCTACTCTGTCTCCAAGACAAATAGCCTAGGGAGGAAATGGTAGGTATCAACACCTTCTCATCAGTATGTTTATGCAAGAGTTTGTCACATGCACAGTTAGGGTAGAACACATGCATGTGAGGATCAGGAGTGCTGTAGCAATAGACTCCACTGACCTCTGCACATTTGAACATCCGAAAAGATCTTACTTGCATGGGAATATCTCTATGCAATCAAGAGCTCTGAAAAGCAGAGTTTCTAATTGTACAGGGATTTCCCTGTGTGTGCGCATACCCACATAGACTCTTGAGATTTTCATATAAATTCATCTAGTACAGAGTGGAGCCTGCCACTAAAATCTTGCCTCAAGTGTATTGGTTTTACCCTAACAGAACACCTGAAGACCGCTAGGCAATTTGCAGCCCGATCCAATGTAACTTCTCCAGCACCAATGCAGCCGGGCCAATGGAGAGTGTGCTGCATTCTGCAGGGGAGTTTCAAGTCCCAGAGGCCTCCTCGAGGCAAGGGAACATTTGTTCCCTTACCCTGGGGCAAGCCTCCGCTGCCCCGATGAGTCTACTCATCTACTGGTGCAAGTTCGAGTGGACCCAGGCAGGTGGACAGAGGCCAGGAAAGGGTATAGGACATCAGAAGAGATGCTGCCTTCAATATCCACCCCATTCCCACCCTTGACACCTCCCCATTCCTGTCCCATTCCTCCTGCTCCCTGTCCCATTCTGCCCGCCCACCCCTGAGCCAGGGCTCCTGTGGTGTCCGCTGTCATGTGCGTGTGGTTGCTCACCATTTGCGGTGGAGGCCCAGCTGCAGTCAATGGCACATCCCACTTTGTAACAGCAATGAAGTGTGCTGCATTGCCAGAACACGCATTCTGGTGACACAGCAGTCCAATAGGATCAGGCTGTCACTCTATGCAATTTTATCATATGCTCACAATTTATATCTGTACCCAGGTACAGCCAAGTGTACTGGGAACACATTTCTATCTAAATGCCCAACTATACTAGCATTCACCTTTACAGATCCACATCCATGTACACCAGAGGTAGCATCTAGGGTCAGCATCCAGGGCACTGACCAAGGACCACACCAATCAGGGGGTCCACCTGGTCAGGCGGACTCTTAAGCAGTCAATACTGATGGCAGAACACAGCAGAGGTAGGCGAGGAAGTTCCAAGTAGGAGATTTTGCCTAAGCAGGGCCCCAGCAACCTGGCCAGGGCTGGCCATACAACTACAGGGCCCAATGTTGCAGGGGCCCCCACCCACCATGGGTCCTTCCCCCTCAACCAAACGATCTGTGGTGGCCATGCAGCGAGTCCTGGGCATGAAGCACACCTATCCAAAGTAGATGGCGGCAACACAATGACATTGTCGTGCCACCGCCAACTGCTTCCGAGGGTCCTGATTTTCAGGCCAATTGAGTGCAGGGGCAGGCAGGCCAAACTCAAGCTCCACTCACCACGCCGGCCTCTGCATGGAGGTTTACCTCCATGTGAGGTGTGGGCAGTCTGCCCCCAGCCCCCTCCCCTCGTGGCCCAATTCAACCAAATCAACTTAGGGTCAGTCCTGAACCTGGCAGCAGCACTGCTGTGCACACTGTGCTGGCACTGAATGGAATGTGTAAAGTATCTACCCAAGTAGATACCAACGATCAACAATTGTACCCAGATCCATTTAGTTTAACTTGTGATGCCAGTGGGTAATATCCACTCTTTGTGCTACTTTTGCTTTCCTGTTCACCAGGGAGACTCAAATATTATAGGCTCTCAGCTCTCATTTTTCTCTGATCCGACATCTCTGTGGCCCCGGTCAGGACTGGGAAGGGTAGTAGCCAAGCACTGAATCCCTTTGCCATTTTTAATTGCCTTTGAGAAGAATGCCACAGTCACTCTTTCTGCACCACTGCCATCTCCCTGGGCAAGTTTGTGATGAACAGGGGCCATGTTAGGGTGCATTAAATGGAGCACACACTTCCTAACTGGATCAGCCTGCCTTCTGCCACCAAGGGAAGGTTCAGTTCTTCTTCATCTGACAAGTGGTTCAAAGGAAGAACCACAATCTGTTGTCTCCTTCGGCTCAAGATAGGCAACATTTGGGGAAGCGCATGGGTCAGGGAGGAGATATTATGCCATTTCCGCAGACTAACCCTGAAGGAGCCCCCAGGGCAACACCGTCCAGTTCCCAAGGCCTTCCAAAACCTGGAACAAAGCCCCATTTCCAGCTATAGAATCCATGGCACAGAATCCAGTACACAAGCTTAGAAAAATATGAGGAAATGTAAACCATGTCAAAAATTAATAGTGATCTAGTGGCATGTCTGGCATTAAAGCTACGTGTGCTTCTCATTAGAATAGTAATACGGAGTGTGTTTCTCCAAAATACTGTATGCCAAGCTGTGTGCAAAAGCGTGCATGTCAATTTGGCCTGAAATACATACCATACATACTAAAAACAAGTAATGGGGGTTGAAGGCAGCGTTACATTCTGGAGTCTGGCAATATCAAGGTTAATATGTTTTATTATATCTATGTGTCTGAAACTTTCACAGGGCAGCATTTTAATCCTCACCTGTAGTCCCAGACACAGGCCTAATTTTCTCTGAGGCAAGAAGTCCAAGATTCAACTTTTGCAGCTCATGTATTTCAACTTTCAAAATTTAAATTTGACGAGTTATTCTCTCGCAGAACGGTAGCTCTGTTAGTCTGCCATAGCGCACGCACGCACAAAGAGACGCTTGTACTGGTGGGCCCCCATATCCACTGATTTGCTATGCACGGTTTCAGTTATCCACGGATCGTGGGGACCCCCCCAGGCTTTTACTTTTTTCCCAGTAAGCTTTGTTTCTTCCTTAAAGAAACAGGAGAAACAGCCTCTGGCTGCTTATTACAGGCAAGTAGAATGAGACTAAGTACTAGAGAGGCTCTGCAAGGTTAACAGAAACCTTGCAGAGCCTCTCTAGGACTTAGTCTCGTTCTACTTGCCTGCAATAGAGGCTGCTTCTCTGTTTTAAGGAAGAAACAAAGCTTGCTGAAAGAAAAATAAGAGCTGGGGGGGGCAAGCATGCCTGCCAGTAGGGGAGGCAGGGTGGGGGGCCCTCAGGAAACCATGGAGGGGGTGTTCGCTCTTATCCACAGTTTCATGTATCCACAGAGGGGCCTGGAACATATCCCCAGCAGATATGGGGGCCCACCTGTAGTCCTTTGACTGGTTAGTCTATTTCAGCAGAACTATGACCTACTCCAGATGCATAAAGTTGCATCTTTAGTGAGCAGGCATATGCACATATGGTATATTGAGAAGAAATACAGTATAATATAATGGGGGATTTTTGAGGAGGAATGATAGGCCATCAAAATCACACACATGCACACATGCCACAGGCCTCCCAACAAGCTCTGCTGGCACAGGTTCTACTTTCTCCCCCCTTTCACCTCCAAATTGGCAACTGAAAAACCAAATGACACTTCTCAGGGGGCTGGAGGGGCATCCAGTTCTTGACCTATACTGTACAGAGGCAGTGCCGAGAACAGGGTGGTCCAACATACTGGAGCAGGCAGGCTGCATGGAACAGGAAATGGTGATGAAACCAGGAAGTACATCACTGCCACTTCCGGTGAGCCTCCAAGTCGAGGTTGGAGCAGGTGGGAGGACTTTGCCAAGTGCAGAAAAAGCTCTGCCCGCCACTCTGAGCCTCCTGCCACTGCTTGGAGGCTCGCCACAGCATGCCCCGCGCTCTAGCTGACAATCAGAAAGGTGCTCCTGAGCACCTTTCCAGTCGTCAGCTGGAGCACAGGGCATGCTGGAGCTTTTGCTGGGATCAAAAGGCCAGAAATAGGGCCTTCTCAGTAGTGGCACCAACCCTATGGAATTCCCTCCCTCTTGATTTACGTACTGCTCCCTCCCTGGAGACCTTCCGGCGAGGCCTGAAAACGTTCCTGTTTAAGGAAGCCTTCTGAGTCCTTGCCTTTTTTTAAACATCCTGCTGGCACAGGTGGAGTGCTGCTGCTTTTTTATGCTCTTGTTTAAATTGTAATTTGATGTGTTTTTATTAATTTTAGATGATGTTTTTACTAGCTTTTGTGGATTGTTTTGATTATTTTTTGTATTATGTATCCCATGTTGTAAGCCGCCTTGGGTCGCTTCGGGGAGAAAGGCAGGGTAAAAATATTGTAAATAAAAAACAAATTAAACTAAAATAAATCTGATTGGGGGAGGGAAGGGGGGCTCTGAGCGGCAAGAGGGCCGCAGGAGAAAGCTCTGGGGCTGCATGCGGCCCGTGTGTTGGATCACCCTGCCCTAGAAGGAAGCAGACAAGGGTTGCATTAGAATCATTACCCATGCAATACAAAACACTGGACGTTCCGCCATGGTCAGGATTCTGTGGCCCACACTGTTTTTGCAGCATTTCCACCTATACTTAATTGAATCTGTGGGACTCACTTGGACAACTAAACAGCATGGCTGAAGTTCTGCCAAGAAAGAAATGCAACAGTTTGAATATCATGAAATTCAGTTCAGGGAAAACTTTTATTATTAACAAGCTCGTTTCCTTCTCTTGAAGACATGATTGTTTCAGTGCAGTGCAAGAGGGCCGTGTGCTCTTGGGTTACATCCCCACATCAGGGCCAAATGTTTCCAATATTGTTCAAAGGCACAGCCCATCAACATTCTCTTCGTTTTGACTTAAGTCTTCATTTCACTTTTCAAGTCAAATCTTCCAGCACCGAAATTTTGTCCCCTGCCTGCTGCTCCTCTTTTACTCACGATAGGTTGCCCAAGGCATCAACAATAATTAAGCCCCACAGTGAATGAACAATCAACATTTCAGGACCCCGCAGCAAGCCGTAATGGATTCCAGACTCTGTTCACAGACTCGTTCAAATACGCTGTGTCACACTGCCAAGCCAAACTCCCCAACTGATAGTACCTCACCCCCATGCCCAGGAATAAAGTATTCTTCTCACAATCCTGAAAATTAAGCAATCATGTACTGCAATGATGCTTTACCCAGGCATGTGTTTGGCATTATTGTGCTATTCAGAAAGCCCCATCAAGACCCATTTCGTTAAGCAATGACACTTATGTTCTGAAGTATTTAGTCTAGAAGGCTAAAGACCATTTTCTTGCTTGTTTTGTCAGTGTTGTACTCCATTGCAATTCAGGTGATGGACACATCTTGGAACATGACCATATTGCAGTGTGTGCTTCACATTCCATCTATGGTGCTGATGTTTCTTGCTCGAAAGAAACATTTCCCCCCATCCCAATATGCAGATTTCAGGCCTGAAGGAAATCAAAGTTCTTGGGTTGTACTCCCCTAGCCAAGTGTCTTAAAACCCCTCTTCTCTGCCACCGCTTCCTGGATTCTTCAGGAGGTTGGAAAAGCAATGAGTAATTCATAGACTATGGCTCCCTAGGACACAATCCAAGAGGGAGGACCACTCACCAGGTATTAAGAATCTCCTTCACACCTGAAAGAACAGAAGCTTCCCTAGATATATGGGCTATGGAAACTTTCATGTAGTCCTCTCAAGAGGCAGGCTGTAATTTAAAAGCGGTGCACAGGCTATTCTGGGGGTGGGGGGGGGCGCTAAAGAAATCAAAAGCAGCAGATGTTCCTTTAACAGTATCAGGTCAAGGTCAAGGGTAATTATTGGTGCCCAAAGACTTTTGGTGTCTTTGGTTACACAGAATATATTTTTCCCTACAGAGATTGTAGCAAGAGAACATTGTTTATGATGCCACTAGCTGCTAAATATGCATGCTTTTTCTGCCTGTAAACAGGGGATCCACACAAGGATGTTCTCTCTGGAATCCCTCCAATCCCATCAGCCAACAAGAACAGACCATTCTAGCAGGCCCATCACTGGAGGGAAGCAACAGTCCTGCATCACCCCAGACAAGGCAGAGTCAGCATGAACACGGAGATCTTCCAGAATACCAAATCCAAGACCACTTCCATCACCGCAGATAAAGAGATGGTTGGGCAGCAGGGCGGTCAGTACACCAACAGAATTTGCCTCTAGAGCCCACCGCACTCAGACAGGAATCTAGAGGCAGCGATGGGTTCCCTATCGGTCATAACAAGTTTATAAGTTCTACTACCATCATCAATCTTGACAAGTTGGTCAAGCAACTTAGGTCCCCCAAGGCTAGAAGAACATGAAGGGGGTACACATAATAAGTACACATTAAGTGCTTGAACAACTGTCTCCTCATCTGGGTAGTCCAATCCCCAACCCAGTTAGAGTAACGGGGACACACACACACACACACACACACACACACACACACACACACACTGTTCAACACCAATGACAATTTGGAGAAAAACATTCTGATGTTGTTACTTCAAAAAGAGTTTGAAGCCATCAAAAGTCTTCATAAGTGCAAATGAAAAATAAGCCAGTTTCCAACAATAACAAAAAACCCTAGCTTAACGGTTCCTTACTAGCAAGGCCCCTGGGAACTGAGGAGTAGGGCAGCTCAAGAATTAATCCTGTCTTGGCTGGATAGCACCAGCCTTCTTCCAGACTTGGCAGAACCTTCTCATGCCACAATCCTGCTGGACAGCCAGCAGGGTATAGTGGTTAGTGTCAGGCTAGGACTTGGGTTCAATTCTCCACTGTAAAGCCTTCTGGAATCAGTCACTATCTTTCAGATCAAGCCAACATACAGGGTTGTTGTGAAGATAAGGGGTGGGGGAGGACAATGTGCATTTCTAAACTCCTGAGCAGAGAGAGATCAACGCAATACATCTCATGGATGAAAGAAATTGCAAACATATGATTTACCACTATTTTGATTGAAATCAAAAATAATGGTCAACAGAGAGCTTCAAGTATAATAATTCTAAGTAAACAGAAAGTAAACAGAAAGTAAACAGAAAGTAAACAGAAAGTAAACAGAAAACACTTCAATCACTATCATCACCTCCCCCAGGCAAATAGCCAAGCAGCACAGAAAAAAATAATAATCAGAGCAGACCAATATAAAGTGTAAAAGTATAACTAAAATGCAAATTAGAGCCCCATTGTCAAAAAAAAGCTTGCAACTGTGGCTGCCCAATTCTATTCTTGACCCCCGTCCCCCCACACCAATATAGCAACACCAAAATGACTTCCACTGCATCCTGCAGGAAGGGGGGGGAGTAATTGTGGAGATCTCTTCTGGGTAAGACACCATTCATTCCCTTACCCAGGGGTAAGACTCTGCAGTGCAGAGGAGTCTACTCAGACCTGTGCTAGCAAATTTGCTGGTGCAGGTCTGCATGGACCTGTTCTACAGAATCAGGTCCGGGAAGGATCTAGGATTTGGTGGCTGCTCCCAAACCTGCCCCCTTTCTAGACCCAATCCACCTCCCACACCCATCCCACCGCCACCCTACCTGCCTCAGCAGGTAGCCGACGATCACCTGGCTCCAGCCTTCCCTCTGGTGCTCCTGCAGTGCGCTACTCTGCGTGCTGCCAGAGTATCTTTTACAACTGCCATAAGGCAAGTCACCACCAATGGAACACATGTTCTGCTAATTATTAAATGCATACAATACAGTATAATGCCATCAAGCCTCCTATTAAATGCATACAATACAGTATAATACCATCAAGCCTCCAATCTCTCCCTCGGTCATGTGACAAAATCCATTCTAGCTACCCTTGCTGAGAGAAGCAAATACAGTATCTCTAATCAGACACCAGCCTCTCCTACAAGTGACCAGAGTGCCATCCTCACATTCATGTGGCTTCTAAATGAGTGATGCCTAAAGGCCGTGACAGACCGCACGAATTCCTGCACGTTCCAGATGCCCAAGAAGCTTTGTCGAGCTGTGCGGAGGTGTCTGGTTACCATAGCGCAGCGGTGGGGAACCTCTGGCCCCAGGGCCGGATCAGGCCCCCGAGGCCATCCGGTCCGGCCCCCGGAGAGATTGCCGGGAGGCCGCCCAACTGGCCCCTGGAGGCTCCGCCGGGTCCGTGCGTCACCTCTGGAGGCCGGGAGAGGACCTTTGCATGTCCTCCCTGGCCGCCGCCAGGGAGGCCGATGGGGGGATGGGGGCAAAAATTAATCAAATAAATAAAAATTTACGGCCGGCCCTCAAGCAAATTTCTAATATTTAAAACGGCCCTTGCCAGGGAAAAGGTTCCCCGTCCTTGCCATAGCGGAAGCGAGCAGAGCAGATGCAATCTCCCGATTTCTGGCACGATCAAAAATGTTTCTGGCCCATGTTTGAGGGGGCGCTTCGCGGAGCTATTGCAGCCACCAATGAGATTAGAGGGGGAGGAGTGTTAGCCAATACCGTAGAGGTTTCTTCCAAGAAGGCAGGACAAAAGGAGGGACTATTTGCAGGAAGACACTCTTACAGACAAGCTCAGAGCGCGGAGGAGAACGGACACCCTCGCTTGCTCGCCTCGGCGCCGGGATTCGCCAGAATTCGTGCGGTCTGTCACAGCCTTAAGAACATGCCCTTCAGGTTCAGAAATGACCTGCTGCCTAATTGCACGCCCAGGGCATATTCCCCTCCCCCAGAGGCAGTTGCAAGCACTTCTGTCCCTTCAACTGGCTACTTGGGGTGGGGGTGGGGGGGTCTCCTCATGCCAGACAGATGTAGCCAGAACTCCTCCGCTTTATTCCTGTCCAGGTGGTAGCTATAGCAGGAGGCTAGAAACTCCCTGCTTCCGATGCCTGCCTTTGCTGTTCTCTTGATTACAGCATTCCCACTCCAAGGTTTTTTGTTCACATTTTTACTTCTATCCCATCCCTATCAACTAGCCACATTTAAAGACTCGGCTGTTTGTAACAGAGTTACAACATAGTTTAGCAAGGGGTACACACCAGAATGGACATTAGCTCACAGTGATGTAGACTTGAGTCTACTATTGACTTGGACTCGAGTTGCATCAATGACTCGACTTGGCGATTGTAAAAGACTCGACCTCAAGATTTGGAGCCTTTTACGACAAGTCAAATTTTATTCAGGTTTAAACCCATTTTCCCCATTAAATAGATAGGGACTCGCAACCAAAGACTCGGGGGCAAAGACTTGGGACTTGACTTGAAACATGGACCCAGAGACTTGGGACTTGAGACTTGGAGTCCGAGACTTGATCCACATCCCTGCTAGCTCAATTGTAGTAGTTCTCGTGAAGGGGGGGGAGGGAAAAAAACACACTGAATGACAAGCCCCAACTCTTGGTTTGCACTACTGGCTTTATGCCCAACTTTATCTACAAACTACTTGAGAAACTATGGACTAGGGTGCCGTGTTACCAACTTCACAGTAAGCCTTAGTGATAGAAAAGCAAAACGAGGTGTGACCTTAAGGGCGGTAAGATGTCGGTCTCAACAGAAGCAGACTACAGCTTAATCCACAGTTTAACCAACCTATTCGGACTTTGTTCCCATTGACTGCAGCCTAGTTAACCCGATTTTAATCAATAATGCAGCAAAGCTGAGGTCCTGTTTGAGTCTCCTTCAGCTACGGTCTGTTCCTCGGCACCTTAAAGAGGTGCATGTAAACTACTTTTATTGTTTTATGAATACCATCAAAACTGTAATAGAAGCCCTTTGGACTACTGAACCAATGCAAGATTGCAGAAGGGCTGCAGTAGGACATTAAGCTTTCATGGACAGAGTTGAAGAAGAACAAAGTCAACTTCCTAACTTTCCTTCCTTCCATAAGGTTCAGGCCCAATTAAGATCTCCCAGAGAAGCCTTCCTCCACACATTGCATTTACATAGTAGCTAGTTTTCCCATGAAGATTTGGAAGGACGTTTTCTGATAAAGCCCCTCCTGAGAGCTCCCTGCTTACTGAGCACGATCAGATGGGTACTGGACAAATGGGCGTCTCCTGCAGCAACATCCCAGTTGAAGAATGGTCTCCCTCTGTACACCTGGCACCATGATCATGTGTTTTCAGCACCAGATAACCATGTTTCCCCAACCAGACTTTTAACCGTTTTGTTACCTTGATCTTTTATAAGCAGACTGACATTTTATAGACATGTGGTACAAACCCATTAATTTAATTTACTTAATTTAACAGAAGTTCAAGTTTTTTCATGCTTATTTTCTGGGTATACAGTTCTTATGGATACTGAAACAATTAGGCATCTTGGTGTCTATCCTGTTCCAGGAGAATGTGGGGAGGGGTACATTAGCCAGACAAGGACCTCTAAGCCAGGGGTTCCTAACCTGTGGTATGCGTACCCCTAGGGGTATGCGGACCAACAGCTGGGGGTATGCCAGAGCCTCTCCCTTATCAGGTGCGATCAGCAGCCAATTGTCCAGAATTTTTAGTTACTTGTTTCCGTGCCAAATCTCCACCCCAGCATGCATCCGCAGCAGTCTCAGCAGCTAAAGAGCCTTAAGACAAGAGCCTTATCTCCCTGGATCAGCTGAGTGTCAGAGCCAAGTATTTTCAAATTCAAACTGCTCTGAACTAAAAATGAAAGTGAAACTGTAGAACAAGGAGCGGAGGGTTCTTTGCTACATGATGAGGTTTGCCAGCTTATTATTTTTGTACTTTGGGAATGTTCTTTGGTGGAGTGGGAAAAAATGAGATCCTGGCATGTGTCTTTTTGCACTAACATGAGATCAAGTTCTCTGCTTGGTGTTTTTTTCCTTCTCTCCCATCTGTCCAAAACAACTATTTTTTGTAGTTGAAGAAATGCAATCCTCTCTCACACACTGATAGAGTTAAGAAATTTTTCACATTTAAAGTTGTTTTAATACTTTTTATTTAATATTTAATTAGACAATTAATTAATTAATCAAATTAAGTAGCGATTAATTAGCAGGGGTACTTCAGAAAATTGGGCCGTGATGGGGGTATCCGGGCCTCCAAAGGTTGGGAACCCCTGCTCTAAGCTCTCTGTTGCATACCCAATGCCCCTAATCTCATCCCTTTGTGGGCTTATTTCAGGTCCATCAACCAAATGCAAACAAGAGTAAACACCACATGCACATTTAAACAGATTACCAAGACTTCCAGGCAGAGACAGTTCCCACAACAAAATCTTACGCATTATGGAACAATTAGCATCTGGATTTGGCAAGCAACATGGGGCTGATTCAGGTGACTGGGAGCCATGTTTAGCCACTGAAGAGCTTATTATTGCGTGGCACTTATTAACAACACAGGGTAACAGTTGCCTGTATCATAATTCCAGCATTAGCACCACTTAGTTCCCCTTTGCCCGGCCACATTACTAGAAGCTACCAACAATAGCATTCACATGTGTTATTGATGCAGTGAACATTTAAGAGGCAGCCACATAACATCCATTCATTCGAATTCAAATCTGTCGAAGTGTGAAACAGAGGTAAAATATGAAGATAGTTAAGGCCGCACAAATTCCGGCACATCCCAGGCGCGTGCAGAGCGGTGTGCCTTCCACTTTAACAGATTGTAACGGAACGTGGGGAGAGTGCCGCTCTCCCAAGTTCTGTCACGTCTGGACATAGAGCATGCTGATGTCTGGCCGTGCTCGGCCAATCAGAAGAACATGGGGGCGGGATGTAGAGGATACCACTGGTGGGGGTGGGGCTTGTGCTGTTACATGCAGGGGGGTGCTGGAAAGGCTAGCTGTGCTGGAAAGGCTAGCTATGCGTCTGTTACAACGGGGACCCCAGTAGATGAAAAAAGGCTCTCTATTTTTGACATACTAAGAGCCCACTTTATTACTATAGGCCAGGGCGTGGCTCAACTTCCCGTGGATGGGATGCACACATGTAGTTCTGGCATGGAAATGTCATGTCATGGACCAATCCCATGTGGCTTCCCATCTACAGACATCATCATAGCAGTGTAGACAGGAGCCATAGAGCAACTACACTACTCTAATGGAAGAACGGGTCCCTGAGTTTAATAAGCTGGAAGACATCAGTGTTGAAACTTTTTTTAAAGGGCCAAGTATGCAGAATGGGATGACAAAAAGATAAAGACAGGCACAGAGAGATACAAGCAGCTTAAACTCCTCTTTAAATGATGAATAAAGCCATGGGGCAGCTGTGCCCCAGGATAGACCAAGAGAAAGAAAGCAGCAGAGACAGAACTAGTGAAGATCTATCACAAAGCAAGGAGGAGAACCAGCAAAAGACAAAAGTCCCTCAAACCTGGAGAGAGGATTGATAAAAGGAGAGATGATCAACTGTGTCAAGAGTGGTTGAAAGCAGGATAGAGGCCGTTTGATGAAGCAGCCAGAAGCCACTGGCGATTTTTTGAAAAAAGCTGCTTGCTAGAGTAGAAAGACCAGACATTAGACGGAAAGGAGCAGTGGAAGACTCCCTGGACAAGTCGGAAAGGAGCAGTGGAAGACTCCCTGGACAAGTCAGAAGGGAACAGGAGGAGGGATATTAAATAATTAGAAAGGCTGGAAGGGTGAAGTGAGCATTTCTCAAGTCAGAAAGAATGGCAAATTTGGAGCAAGAAATAATAATAAGAGGTAGAGCAAATGGAAGAGGCAAAAAGGGTGGTAAGAATGTACCCAAAATTTGATATTTTGGCTTAGTTGGAAATTATATGTAGAAAATAGTGAACAGTATGCTAGTAGAATATTTGCTCCTTAGTTTACCTTATATTAGTGCAACTGAACTTTACTGCAAAAGAGAAATTAAAATGCTGGAAAAAAGAATGTACCCAAAATTAAGTGTAATTTCAAGTGTAATGAATGTAGGTAGATAAATTGTCTCTAGAGCATGATGTGCTGGAAGTTCTAGGTTACACAACACCAGGTTAGTGCTAAGCTCACTGGGTGGCCTTAGTCAAGCCACTATCTCAGCAATCAATTCCAATTTTCAACACAAGATTAATACATGCCAAATGGCCCAATCCTGCGCAAAAAAACCACCTGCGGAGTGTGCGCGCTGCAGGGGGCAGGTATCATAAGTGTGCCGTAAAGCATGTTTGTGACACCCGGAGAGTAAGGTCCACCAGCATGGAGGCTGGCAGCCCTTACTCTGCCTCTCAACTGACCCGGCACCCAACAGAGCACAGAAGTCCTGCACCATTCGGTGCAGGCACAGGGGGAAGGCGGGCTGGGCAGCGAGGGAGGGCAGCTGTTGGGCGAGCCGGGTCAGGAGGGGGCAGGAATATCGGCAGCAAGTTCTGCCGATATCCCGTACCTGGCCTGGGTGGCCCTTACCCCACCGCCCAGCCCACCCTCTCCCTGGCCCTGCACTGACCAGGGTTTTTGGAGGTCAACAGAGTCTCATGCCTAGGCTTACCAGGTCTCCAACCGGGACAGAGTGCTAGACCTTTAGGAGAAGGAATGTGGGCAGGTGTAGCTTGTTAAACCTTAGTGCACAATCCTAGGCATATCTACTCAGAAGCAAGCCCCACTGAATACAATGGGGCTTGCTTCTGAGTAGACATGCCTAGGATTGTGCTCCAAGGTTTAACAAGCTACACCTGCTCACATTCCTTCTCCTAAAGGTCTAGCACTCTGTCCCGGTTGGAGACCTGGTAAGCCTACTCATGCCTCAAGTTTTATTTCCATATTGATAACACCGAATTGCCCATCTTCTAAATAGCACATATATTAATCTCCCAAATTTTCCGTTCCAATGTCATGGCTTCCAAAATATGCAAAATAAACTCTACTGAGGAGGGGCTGGAAGTGTGGGAAACGTAAAAATCTACATCTTGCTTATTAGGAATGCAGTGTCAGTACCAATTTTCTATAATTACATTCTGTCAAGCACAAAAAAGTGGCAAAGTTTTTCATTAGACATCAATAAAGTCTCAGTTGCACAAGAGTTCTGGTCCAAAGCAGAGAGCCTGGAAAGAAAAGCAATACTCAAGTCTTTTACTTCAGAGAAAGTTACTACCACATTTAACTTTTGTTGTCCAAAAATTGTTATTGTGAAAGCCAACCCCTCATTTTGGTAGAATGAGTCAAACGGACTTTGACCTTGAAGATTTAAAGTTTTAAAAAACAAAACCCAAACACACACACTGCTCAGCTATGGATACAAGAGTTGGCTCATCTCCTAAGCCAAAGTCCTCTAGCTGTAAACCAAAGACATGTTGCCCCAACATTTTTAAACAAGTAGGGAATCCATAGCATCTTGGAAGCGAACACAAGCTCAACAGCACAGACAGCTTTATTTCTGAGGAACAAATTGTTTTTAATATGGAGGCCAACAAAATAAGGGCCCCCACAGATAAACTAAGCTTTATCCCTTTGCTATCAAGAGGTACATCTTAGGTGCTATAGTTAGCAACATGTCTACTTCCAAGCAATGCCTAAAAAGTCTAATCATTGGGATTAACCCCAGTGGCGTTCCTATGACCGCCCCCCACGACATGACGTAATGGCAGCAGCCGTTATCGAGCACTCAAGAGGCACAGGGCGGACGGGCAGGCCGATCCGCCCAGCCACCATTGCACCCCCTGCCCACCTACCACCTGGGGCCTGATCCCACTGCCCGGGGGGCCACCGTCCCAGGGCCCCCCCGCTGACAACACCACTGAATAACCCCTATTTAGCACAACACATGGATTAAATACATTAAATCAAAAGCTGTATACAAAGTGACTGTATGGACAAGACCTATGTAGTCACAACAGTATTTCTTGTAAAAGGCACTCAGGAATAAGATACATTCTTATTAGAAACCTACACCCCTCCAACGTGATAGCTACCCCAGTAAAGCCTTCCAATTCCTAAACAACCAATGTCAGCAGCAGATTGCTCAAGTCAGCAATTCAATAGTTCTGTAGCAAGATCTTAGCTCACAGGCTTGCAGGGAATATTTTCTTAAATTTCACTACATAAAAAAAGGAATCTATCACAGTCATGAATTTACAGCTACTTGCCCACTTGCTTTGTGAAAGCAAGAGATATGCATACTAGAGTATCTAGTGGTGGAGCAACTAAAAGTTTAGTGTGACCTGTAACACTGAGCACATTGTGCATATGCAGAGAGAGTACATAAGTAACTGGCACCAGGCCAACACAGTCTACTACAACAACTGGAGGGAGGTTAGCAGCCTGAGAACTACACTGTGGTGTGGCTACCACACAAAGCAACCTAGGCAGAGGCTAGAAGGGTCTAGAGAAGTTGGGGGGGGGGAGAGAGATGACACCCTGTAAAACCATCCACTGAATTTCCTACAATAAGGCCCAGGACAGTGAAAGAGCCATGTATGCAAGACAGCTTGCCAAGGGAGAGTGAACACACACTAAAGTTACAGTTGGCAGCATGGTCAACGACTAGGTCAGAGACCACATAAACATTCTGAATCGCTGCAATCAGCAGAAAAAAACGCGACTTGTGGAGAGAGAAACAAACTACACTGGCTAACCTGCGATACACTAACTCAAGAAGCAAAGTACAAAGAATTTAGCAACTCACCTTTTGAATGCCTGAACTCAGATCCATTCCTCAGCGGCGTGCCTTTCTCACTCTGAATCGGTCGACAATGCGCTAAATTGACTAGCTCGGGCTTTCACCCTGACAACAGTCGCAGAGTGACTTCTGTTTGCTGTGAGTGGCAGAGTGACCAGTCGCTATCAGGATCTCTACCTCGCTATCCTAAGCGCTTGTCCCCACAAGCCGCCTGAACGATGTCCCTTTAACTGGAGCCCACAACTCCCTCTAAAACTAAGCCAGCCAATCAGAGGCGGCATTCAAACTTTCAGCCAATGCGAAGTGAGGCTTTATCCTCAGGTTCTTCGGTTTGCTTTAACCCCCTGAGGGGAGGGATAGAGTTTAGAGTCGGAACGAGCCGCATCGCGTTCCAGCTGTGCAGGGCGTGCTACACATCTGTGTCACACTGTGCAAACGGGGAGACTGGAATTTCTGCTCTGAGTCACACGTCTCCGTCTTTCCCTTTTAAAGGATGACGGGGAAGCGTTACACCGGGGCAGCCAATTCATTAGCATCCAGCCAGAGGAAGTGAGTGTGTTGGGGGCGGGGAAACCTGTGATATTATTAGTTCTTTCAACCCCAAAATAAATCCTGATCTCAGCGTCGCCCCTTAGCCCTTGTTCTTCTTCCCACCTCAGCTGGCTGGATGGAGATTTTACAATAATAGGACGTTTTGTTTAAACCAAATAAATATTTTCAAGCCATGGCAACGTTTGTGTTTTGCTTTTTTAATCTAAAAGTGGAAATAGGAGAATTCAGCTTGGGTGTGAGAGTTTGCTTGGTCGAGGTGTGAATGATCTATGGCTTGGGAAAAATGATTAAAATTCTTGACATAGCCTCTTGCAGCAAAATCAGCTGCAAAATCAAAGAGGTTTGTGGCAGAGCCAGCAGTGCAGTGGTTAGAACATGGGTTCCCAAGCCGTGGTCTGCGGACCCTCAGTTGTGGTCCGCGCGAGGGGATCCCCCCTCCAAAGATCTGTATCCGGTCGGACACTTACCGCCGCCGCCCGCGGGGCTGGAGAGCAGCCCAGATGAGTTGGTGCCTGAGGAGCCGAATCCATCCCCCATCCCCGTGGAGCTCGGCGGGGCGCGGGCTTTGTCTGTCGCCTTGCAAGGCGCTCTGGGGCGAGGAGAGTGTGTGTGTGGGGGGGGGGAGGCAAGTTCATCCCCTGTGGAACTGGCACGGAGGGAGATCGCGAGGCTCGGCCACTTGGGCGCTCGCTCCCTCCCTCGGTCAGTCCCTGTAAAAGTGAGTGAGTGTCAAGAATTCCAACCACTGCTCCTGCTGGCCAAACACTCATCTCGAATCCTTTGCTTTTCAGGATGGGGCAGGAGTATGCACCACCTCAACCCAGAGACCCTGTGTTGCTCCTGTCTATTCCTTCTTTTCTTGCTACTCTCTCTGTTTTTCACGTGGCTCTCCACAAGCAGCTTCCCAACAGATGACACAAGATCCTACACATGTTCAGCTGTGCAGACCACAAGGGAAGCCCACAGCATGCCTGGCAGCAGCAGTGACCCCTATGATCCCAGCTGTTCCTTTGTGGGGTTGCTGACCTACTTGTTCCAGACAGGCCCCTGTAGCTTTGCAAACTCCATGGCAGACAGTGATGTAACGGGTGCAGCCAGACCTCACTGACACTTCTTACTCTACTTCTGTCATATAGCTTACAAACAGCACAAGAACTCTGCAGAGATAAGGTGGCTGGCAACCCCACTTGTGTGTGTGTGTGTGTGTGTGTGTGTGTGTGTGTGTGTGTGTGTGTGTGTGTTCTTTCAAATGCAGCTCCATCATGAAAGTGATTCAATCAAGGCTTTTTCCCCAACACCAGTAGGGAAGGGGAGGTGCTCTCTGCATCATCCCCCCCCCCCGACTCTGTGAGCTCCACCAGTGTGGGTTGGACAGAGGGTAGGCTCTTCTGGGCCACAAGGAGCCAATTCACTGCTGCCAGGAAGAATGCAGTTGTCAGTTGGGGAGGGGAGGGCAATATGAGAAGAGCCACACTGGGGGGGGGGGAGGTTGATAAGCAATTAGGTGTGGACAATGGTGCATGGTATGTCCATGGACAGAGTGTGGGCAACCTGTGTTACATGTAAACCAGATTGCCCATGCAGTGCTCCCTCTGATTGGCTCCCCTGCTAGTCACTCAGGCATGCCTGTCTCCAAGCCTGTCCCAAGGAGAGCACACCTTGCTCTGTGGCTGCCCTTGCCTTGCAACTGCACTTTCCCACTGTGTCAGCATTCCATGCGCAGGCTCTGTGCTCAGGGGTCTATGGCTGGGGAAGTGGAAGGATGCTGTGGGATGCTCATTGCCCCAGGGGATCCTCTTGGTCAGTCTCCTGCTGCTGTGACTATGTGGCTGCTGTGTAGACTGCACTGACTGAGTGGCTTTGGGCCCAGCCTGCCTACCTTCCTTCTCTTTGCCACTGCCATGGGTGTTTCAGGCAAGTGATGAAAGGTAGGTTTGGCTTCCAGCTTGGTTTGCCTGGCTCCCATCCTAGGTCTCTGTGCCGCCTGCCAACCGCCTCCTGGCTTGCCTGGTGCAGCCTGCTCCCCTTGTTGCTCAGCATCCCAATTCCTCTCCTGACAAAAAGGTACTTTCCTCTGGGAGGTGCTCAGCAACAGCACAACCTGGAATGCCTCCTGATGCTGCCATGGCTCGATCACCATGGTGGCACAATTACAAGAAACAACTTGCCATGCTCCTTGCGCGGTTTCTTCAGTTGCAAAAGTGCAGGACTTGTGGTTTGATTGAAGGGGGCCATGCAAATGAAGGAGCTCATTTCTTTGTGTGCTGCGGATCGATCAATCAAGCCGGATGTCCTGCACTTCCAGGTTTGAAGAATCCGCACCTGGAGCAAGGTAAGGAGGTGGGCAATCCACTTCTCATTCACTGTTAGTGCTCGGACAGTGGATCATTGTGGGTTGCATCCGCAGCAGGTTGGAGCGAGGTGGTGGCAGCAGCAGGCTTGAGGACGGTGAAGTGCATCCTGAAACCGCCTCACCTCCCACCCGCAATCTGCTGCTGATGCAACCAGCATCACCTTGCCTAGTAGATAGGCTGCGCCTGGTGTGCTTTCCCCTGATGGACAGCCCAATTCTGCGAAAGGATACACCAACGGAACACAGGGCCGGCCACAGTATCCTGCGGCCCTTCCGGGCTGCTCCGGCGTGGCCCGGGGACTCCTCGGGAGATGGGGATGTTTGTTCCCTTCCCCCGGTGTAGGGCTGCCCAGCCCCAATGGGCCTCCTCGAATGTACGTCAGGTCTCGAACTGACGTACATTTGGGGCGGCAGGGTAAGTGGGCTTTGGTGGGCCAGGCCGGGAATGGGCCTGGGATATTGGTGGAGCTTGCCGCCAATATCCCCGCCCCCTCCTTGCCCCGGGCTAGCCAACAGCCACCACCCCTCCTGCCCTCCCAAAGGCCCCCCGCTCTGTGCCCTGAACCAACTGGTGCAACGCTTACCTGCACCAGCAACTGCAGGATCCTGGGGGAGGTGGAGTAAGGGGTGCCGTAAATGTGCTTTATGGTGCATTTATGACACCCACCGCCTGCGGAGCACACGGTCCGCAGGCGGTTTTCTAAGGAGGATTGTGCCGTTAAGCCCTTGCTCCGGGAGGCCTTGTGTTAACTGCACATGTCTGTTGCCTACCAAGGGAACTATCTTGCTTTCCCCTGCCTTTTCTAGTCAATAAGGTACTGTATTTCTTATCAGCATATTTGTGTGAGTGACATAAGGGGGCTTTAACCCTATGTGCTGGGATTCCTGGTTCTGCCCCCTTACTGACACCACTTGCGTATGTAGTGTTGCACTGTAAGAATATGACCTGCAGGAATTAACAAGATATATATTTTAACTGTTCTTTTCTATAAAAACCTATTGAATTCTTTATTTATTTATTTATTTATTTGGCTTTTGCCGAACATTTCTTCCTGATCTTTTTATAGCAGGGGAGTAAAAAAGCTCTTTAGAAACAAAATCCTTTTTGCGCAAAGTGAAAACTCCAAATGGATCTCTTATCCACTGTATGTTTCCATTTTCTGTAAAAATCTGAACACAGTGAAGGAGAAAGGAAGAAAGAAAAAACAAAAGAGAGAAAATTAGGAAAAACAGTCCAAACAGTAAAGAGCAGGAATCTTTGTTTTGTTCTGAAGTCAAAACACAGTTTTCAAAGACAGCCATGCTCCAACATTGAAGTTATTTTCCTCCTCTCTAGCCTACATATTAACTTTGTCCTACAAAAAAAGCCCTAAACCAAATTTGCCATTTCCCATTTTTAATACTGTTATGTCTTACTCAAATTTCTTCCACATGTTCGGGGGGGGGGGGGTTGAATAGGAAAACAATTTTGTGGTTGATTTCTTTGTTCAACAATTTAAATGGAAGTAGTTTCTTTTAAGGTGCAGTTTTTCCTTAGGCTACAGTTACGAAACATGCTCACCGGGGAGGGCTGGCAAGAACCCCGTGGTGCTGTTAAAGTTGCAGTCATGGTGGAGGCATTTCTAAAGATCCAGTGATGGAATGGGGGTTCTGCCAAATCCTGCGTTGCTCAGACTGGTTTTCTTTTTGTTCATTTAATAAAGCATCGGATGGCATCCCCAATTGCTCCTGAATTCAATGGGATTTTGAATCCAACCCTCACAGCCCAATCCTATTCAAAGCCCCACGCTCGGATGTAGCAGCGCCGGGGCAGGCTCTGCTGCATCCAGTGCGGGGCTGAAGGTCTCCTTGAGGGAAGGGGACAATCGTCCTCTTACCCCATGCTCATTGCCCCAGGGGATCCTCTTGGTCAGTCTCCTGCTGCTGTGACTATGTGGCTGCTGTGTAGACTGCACTGACTGAGTGGCTTTGGGCCCAGCCTGCCTACCTTCCTTCTCTTTGCCACTGCCATGGGTGTTTCAGGCAAGTGATGAAAAGTAGGTTTGGCTTCCAGCTTGGTTTGCCTGGCTCCCATCCTAGGTCTCTGTGCCGCCTGCCAACCGCCTCCTGGCTTGCCTGGTGCAGCCTGCTCCCCTTGTTGCTCAGCATCCCAATTCCTCTCCTGACTAAATTATGGACTATGGTGGCAATAGATTCACCATCTTTATTATTTTTAAAGTTTACCTGCCATGAGTCTTCATGTAATAGCTGATTCAAAAGACCAGATGATCGTGTTCCATGTTAGGAAACATGGTCTTCTGAACTTACTCAGATATGAGTAACTATGTCATTCAGTGCGTACAGCTTCAAATTTGTAATGCTACTGAATGGGATATACAGGATTAATGTCTCCTTAGAGCCATTTTGCATATTATGTAATGTTTCCCACAAAGTGTACCCTTGGCAGACAGCTGCAGACAATCTCAGCTTCCTAATTAGTGTACTTCAATCATCATGCAGTCAAGTTAGACCAGCAGTTCTCAAGTTGTGGGTCACGACCCACCAGTGGTTCACGACCTGATTTTTAGTGGGTTGTGAAACTGACAAGCTGATAGCTGACAAGGGAAATGCATTGAGCCCTATGGAAACCAAAATGGAGCAGCAGCACATGCGCGTTTATTCGCAGGCAGGCAATGTGCCTTGATTCACTTCAAAGGACAGGCCGAAGGGAACAAAACGGCACCAGAATGGTCCCGATCTGATGAATGCAGGCCCCAACACACTCTCAAGAAGGAAGCCCCCCCCTCCAAGCTGTCAAGGAAAATGCATTCAGCCTTATGGAAAGCGAAACTAAGCCACACATGCTTGCTTATTTGTGAGTAGGCAACCGTTCCTTGGTTCTTAGTGAAGGCCAGGCGAAGGGGAATGCAGGGCCACTAGAATGGTTCTGATATGACGAATGTGGAGCTCAACAAATGCTCCAGAAGGCAGGTCCCTCCCATCCATAGTAAAGTGAAACTTTTTTTAAATCTCGTAAAGGCTAGGTGGGTCCCGATAGAGTGTCGTTTGGAAAAAAAAAAGGGTCCCGGTGCTAAAACGTTTGGGAACCACTGAGTTAGACTATACAAAATTGCTGCAGAACAACCGTAAACCCGTAGCTAACTTATTAACCAATAGACTTCTGGTCTGGCCGAATCTCTCCAGACACTCATTGTCTCCATTATCAGTTTGGAGAGAAAGTAGTTTGCTTGATGGATGTTAATCAATAGTTAAAACAAGGGGAAATGAAAAGGCTTTTCTGAAGATAAAACCAGGTGCTTTGACAATTAGCAATTAATTGCCAAGCAAGCTCAGGAGACAACCATGAACGTCAGAGACAAACTGAAGACCAAAATTACATTTTTAAATGGCAACAGTCGCTCAGAAATAAAAGCGTTTGTGTTGGCAAGGAGTCAACAGAGGTTGAGATACCCAGGCAGTGTAATGGGCAGGATTCCAGAATATGTTCTCTTTGCCTGCCTCTGACTAATACGTCTATGCTGTGCCTGTGTTGTGTATGCTATGAAGAGACTGAATCTTTTTTCTAATTAAATACAGCTACATTCCTGAAGAAGTCATGTTTGTTTGGGAACCGACATGACAAGCTGATGGAGGGGAAAGGATTTCAATTATCAGAAAATGTGTCACATAGAGCTCACCTACTTCCTGTGTGTTTTGCAAGCCCTCAAGCCGTTGCTTCCTGAAGTGTATTCATGGGTCAGTCGAACGACACAGTAGTCTGTTGTGACGAAAGACATGAATGGTTGCGACTTGATAAATCAGTAGTGAAAACGTGGAATTAGCAGTGATGTCTTAGCTAAACAGGATTCCATTCTTATTCAGACAAGACACTGAGTAAAGAAAAGCCTAGACTTTATGTCTCCTCCTTGGCATCCTTTTATAGTGTTTTTGAAACAAGGTTTTCATTGCTGATCTAAAATCTGTGGTAGGTTATCTACGGTACTACTGTATATCTCTTTTATGTATCCACATTCTTTTTAATCAACCCCGAACAGATGAGAGAATGTAAAATACTCCTATGCTGCCTTTTAGTGAAGTTTCCAAGTGGCAAACAGAGGTGGGCAGGTGGCAACAAGAGACAGGGGCTTCTTGGTGGTGACACTTCAATATTCCCCCTGAATATTCTTCCAAATGATGCTCACTTGGTACTGTGACACGATGAGCTCTAGCAAACGTCACCCGCAACTCTCGCGGTTTCCGATGTGACACAAAGCCAAGTGATGCCTCTGCTTTACAAGCTTTTTGGTGCTAGGTGAAGACAATTTTATTTTATTTTCCTGAGTTTTTAATGAGTTTGCTGTATCTCTGCATTTATTGCTGTTTACACTGCTGTTTTTTTTTAACTGTTGTATTGTAATTTGTTAATACTTTATTGTCTTAATCTAATGTCAGTTGTTAAATTTAAATATTTTAGGGCCCAATTCTATCTTTTCCCTCTCTGCCGATATAGCTGCACCACCGGAGCATGCTGCTGCATCCTTCCGGGGGTGGGGGGGAGTCCTTGATGTCTTCTCTGGGTAAAGGAACATTTGTTCCCTTACCTGGGGGGGGGGTAAGCCTCGGGTGCCAGAACGAGTTGACTTGGACCTGCTCTAAGTGGCATGTTGCATTTTGTGATAGCTGTAAAGTATGCTTCGCCACCAGAACACTAGTTCTGGTGGCGTAAGGCCCAAGTAGGATTGGGCTATTACACAGGCCTCTGTTGTTGTTCCTGTATATATTTTTATCTACCCTTTTGAAAAGGCCAGCGGGTGGTGCAGCGAGTTAAACCGCTGAACCATAAGCTGTCGATCGAAAGGTCAGCAGTTCGATTCCCGCGATGGGGCGAGTGCTCGTTGCTTGGCCAGCTCCTGCCAACCTAGCAGTTCCAAAGCATGTCAATGCGAGTAGATAAATAGGTACCGCTTGCGGGAAGGTAAACAGCACTCCGTGTTCCAGCTGCATGCTACGCGCTGCAGCAAGGAGAGTCATGCCGGCCACAGGACCACGGAGGCGTCTTCGGACAACGCTGGCTCTTCGGCTTTGAAATGGAGATGAGCACCACACCCTAGAGTCGGACACGACTGGACTTAATTGTCAGGGGATACCTTTACCTTTACTTACCCTTTTGAAAAGAACAATACCAAGAAACTGCGACAGAAGTCAATATTCTTTGCAGAAAATTCTAATCCTGCAGGCTCCAAAATAAATGGAAATGAACTTGAGAAATGACAGGAAGAAGACACTGAAATGGGAAAAAAGCACTCAATTAAATACAGACACCTGCTCTCATATTGATTGCCAATAGAGCACATAAAGACTTCTTCATGTGTCAGTTTTACATGAGATGATGTGCTCATAATTATACTCCTGTACTTTGGTGGAAAGGCAGTACTGTATTACTATAGCTGCTCCTCCAAAATATCATCTGTGATACTCTGACATTTTTTTCTCCCTTACTGGATACTATTAAGGTACTACTAAGCAAAAATAGAGCCTATCCATTCAACATAAAAATATGCACAGGTGTAAAGGTAATTCATCTTACATATATCCAGGCTTACCATATCGCCGACCGGGACGCTCCGTTTTCCCTTAAGGGGCGGGGCGGGAGGAAGGGAGCCAGAGCGACGCTCTGGCTCCCTTCCCCCCACCCCACCCCTTAAGGGCAAAACGGAGCGTCCCGATCGGCGATATGGTAAGCCTACATATATCCAAATTTGGTTACCTTTGTTATATGGGAATTGGAATGTTGTCTCTACTTGTATGGACAATTCTTGTTCAACAAGAATCATTCAACAAGGCTAAGTTGAAAAAAAATACCTATATACAGTAATTCTTTAGAATCATGACTTGTACTTTTAAAGACTTTCTGCAGTGTTTAGCAAAAACAAGTACATACATTCAAACAGAAGGTGGAAAGATTCCTACACTTAATTGTAGATATTAGAGTTGTGCATAAGGGCAGGGATTTGGGCCTTCATGCTCCTGTGCCTCCGTGTGGTGCTCTGGGCTCTAATTGTAGCCCTTGTATAGTCTGGCCGAGTGGTCCAGTGCCCTATTCTAATTACTCTGAACATTCTTTAGCTTTATCAGTGGCATTCCTAGGGGGGGGGGTACTGTAAGTCGCACACAAGTCTACTCAGCATTACACGGTGGCCCCGCCCACTTTCTGTCAGAACCATTCCGAGCAGCGAAGGCAACACGCAGGGAGTCACTTGCACATTACCTTTGCTGCATAGAATGATTCCAACCGCAAGTGGGTGGGGCCGCCATGTAACTCTGAGTAGACCTGTGCGCAACTTACAGTACCGCTCTCCCTCTAGGAACACCACTGAGCCTTATTGTTCCACTGTCACCTTTCTTATGCGACTGCATTATTACATGTATAAGTATAAAATCATTACAGTGCAGAACCATGCATTTAGTGCATGAAAAATGGCTACCCTAAGGACCAGAGTATATGTCACGTGCATTGGCATAGTTCATTCTATTTTATTTATTTATTGAAATATTTGTTTCCCACATGTTTGTATGTGATCATGTGCCATGCTGCTTTGAAATGTAGATTTTTTTAAAAAAAAAAACACCAATTATTTATTTTATTATGTGCTTGAAGGTTAGGATGACCTATGATGAGAGGGGATTGAGTTCCATTATGAGGAATATATGGGAAAAGGACAATATCGTATTGGGAGAAGTATAGGCCAAAATAGGGGGAAGGGGAACATAAGAACATAAGAAGAGCCCTGCTGGATCAGGCCAAAAGCCCATCTAGTCCAGCTTCCTGTATCACACAGTGGCCCCACCAGATGCCTCAGGCAGCACAAGACAACAAGATAACCTGTTTCCCGTTGTCGCTCCCTTGCCCCTGGCACAGAGAAAACCCACTTCTAAAACCAGGAGATTGCTTATGGCTTGTAACCTGTGATGGTCTTTTCCTCCATGAATCTGTCCAAACCCCTTTTAAAGACATCTAGGCCAGGTGCCATCACCACATCCTGTGGCAAGGAGTTCCACAGATGAATTACACGCTGGGTAAAGAAATATTTTCTTTTGTCTGCTCTAACTCTCCCTCCACTCAATTTTTGTGCATGTCCCCTGGTTCTGATGTTGTGCGAGAGGGAGAAGAATTTCCCTCTATCCACTCTCTCCACCCCATGCATAATTTTATAAGTCTCAATCATGTCCCCCCTCAGGCGCCTTTTTTCCAGACTGAAAAGTCCCAGATGCTGTAGCCTTTCCTCATAAGGGAGGTGCTCCAGCCCACGAATCAATCTGGTTGCTCTTTTCTGCACCTTTTCCAATTCAACTATATCCTTTTTGAGGTGTGGTGACCAGAACTGGACACAATACTCCAGATGTGGCCTTACCATCGATTTGTACAAAGGCATAATGATATTGGCCGTTTTATTCTCAATCCCTTTTTTAATGATCCTGAGCATGGAATTGGCCTTCTTCACAGCCGCTGCACACTGGGTCGACACTTTCATCGACCTGTCCACCAGCACCCCAAGATCTCTCTCTTGATCCGTCACAGACAACTCAGAACCCATTAGCGTATATGTGAAATTTTGGTTTCTTGCCCCAATGTGCATCACTTTGCACTTACTTACATTGAAGCGCATCTGCCATTTTGCTGCCCATTCTCCCAGTTTGGAGAGATCCTTCTGGAGCTCTTCACAATCCCTGCTTGTCTTCACCACCCGGAAAAGTTTAGTGTCATCTGCAAACTTGGCCACCTCATGTTCTTCTCTCTTCCAGTCTTGCTCTCAGCTGAAGGTACTCTGAGTTTTATACCAACAGCCTCTTGGATCTTCAGCTCCTGCTGATTTATGCCTGGTCAATGAATGAGAAGACAGCCGCCATTCAGGATCTGATTCTGGATATTTGTGGGCTCGTTCATATGACCAGTGGCGTAATGTGCCACCGCCGCACCCAGGGCAGTGATGTCACGTCATCACATGTATGTGGAATAAAGGCATCAGCTCTGTGGAAAATGTGCCTCTGAATGAATAACAGCACAATCCTGCCCAACTATAGGTTGGCGGAGTGAGCGCTCCGCCACCCTAAGCCTCTAGAGTAAGGGCTGCTGGCGCTAGGCCAGCAGTCCTTACTCTGCCATTGGATCTCCATGCAGCCAAAGGGGGAAGGTAAGAGATCCCTCAACGGCTGCATGGGCGGTCCAGGTGGCAAGGGAGGGGGGCCATTGGTCATGCCGGCCTGGGAGGGAGCCGGCACGGCCGTTACAAGGCCTCCTCCGACTTCTGTCAGCTAAATAGCTGGAGGAAATCTGAGGAGGTTCATCGGACCTTCCCCAATTTACACCGGGGGAAGGGGATGAACCAGACCGCCGGGCTGCTGCAGAGCAGCCCGGAACGGGGATAAAATCCAGCGGGCAGCCCAGGGCCACCCACCGGATAGTTAGGTAGGATTGCGCTCTAAATAACATATCCATGGCCAAACAGACACTCATGATAGCCGGGAATACTTTTTCAAGCCACCACCAGCATCACCAGCATCGGAGCAGCTGCAGACACATGACTGATATGAAAGTCACAGTTTACATAAATGACGGCTTTGCTGGATCCCATGAGCTCAGTGTGAGCCCCGCATACTCATGACACATTTGTGCAGGGCGCCTCATAGATCTGTTTTTCTCAACGGGACACAAAAAGTCAGTTTACATTTGAACTAGAGATGTTTCTGCCTACCACTCACATCCTTTCTTGAAACAAAGCAGAGTGATTCACCAAAATAGCTTCCTTTAAGAAGACCTCCGAAATCCTGATTCTTGAGAAGCAAACAAGTCAGAACCCATACAGTCAGCCCCACCTCTGCCTCACTATCAGTGCTTGATCACAAGAATCTTACTTAAATCAGGCAAACTATTTTGCAAAGACTTGACTGTTGACTCACCCAGCAAAGAACCTGCATTCACGTTCCTTGTATTTGGAAAGCTCTCTCTCTCTCTCTCTCTCTCTCTCTCTCTCTCTCTCTCTCTCTGATGATGATGATGATGATGATGATGATGATGATGATGATGATAAAGACGTTCTACTTAAATTGGTATTATAACACTGCAATCATTTTTTTTTCCAAACTTTTGTCATATTGCCTCAATTATCCACAAGACCCTGCTTATGGTTCACTGACAGTGGCCATTCTTTTTAAATTAATGATGTATTCCTTAAGTGCTACCACTTAAGCTGCCATTTGCTCCAGCAATAAATATTAAGCAGCATTTATGGAAAGAAAGGTTCCACTGTTGGAAATGTAAGCAATTTCTTTGTTACCTAGAGCTCCCTTGCTTCTTCACAGACATGGGAACAAATGGTGTTTACATGCTTTGGTATTTTAGTAGACAAATACTCCAGGGTCTCCGTAAATCTTTCTGGCTTAAGTGCTTGCTTGTAAGATCGAGAAAACAATTACAGATTTCAAAGAAAATCGCTTTACCCTCAGAGTGTTGCTTTGGTTTACAAAATAACCTTGGTAAAGATTAAAGACATGTCTCACTTCAAAAAGAAAACAAGCACTGGACACTCTTCTCCTCGGTTCGTTGATGTTCCAGGCCAATTAAGATTAGAAATGTTATATTTTTGTTGTTCAGTCGTTAAGTCGTGTCCGACCCTTCGTGATCCCATGAACCATATCCCGCCAGGCCTTCCTGACCTCCACTATCTTCCTGAGTTCGCTCATTTTCATGTTTGTTGCATCGGTGATGCTGTCTAACCATCTCATCCTTTGCCTTCCCCTTCTCCTTTTGCCTTCAATCTTTCCCAGCATCAGAGTCTTCTCCAGAGAGTCCTCTCTTCGCATTAGGTGGCCAAAATATTTGAGTTTCAGCCTTAGTACCTGTCCTTCCAGGGAACAGTCAGGGTTGATTTCATTTAGGATTGACTGATTTGATTAATTAGCAGTCCAAGGGACTCTCAGGAGTCTTCTCCAGCACCACAGTTTGAAAGCATCTATTCTAACATTTTCTCAATTAAAAACAAAATCACAGCACAATCCTATTCATCTTACACCACTGGTGTAACCAGCGGGGGAGGGCAGGGCAGGAAGCTTTAGAGGAGAGGAGAGATTTAAATTCCCTTTGAATCTCCCTTTGGAGAGGAGTTGAATCCCCTTTCCATTCTGGGGCCTCCCATTCTTGCTGCACCGCTGGCTACACCGGTGTTGTAAGTTGGATAGGATTGCACTGTCAGAGAGGTAAAAAAAGGTAAAGGTGACCCCTGACAATTAAGTCCATTCATGTCTGACTCTAGGGTGTGGTGCTCTCCCCATTTCAAAGCCAAAGAGCCAGCATTGTCCGAAGATGCCTCCATGGTCATGTGGCCAGCATGACTCTCCTTGCCGCAGCACGTAGCATGTGGCTGGAACATGGAGCGCTGTTTACCTTCCCGCAAGCGGTACCTATTTATCTACTCACATTAACATGCTTTGGAACTCCTAGGTTGGCAGGAGCTGGCCAAGCAACAAGAGCTCACCCCGTCACAGATTCGAACTGCCGACCTTTCGATCGACAGCTCATGGTTCAGCGGTTTAACCCACTGCACCACCCGCTGGCCTCATCAGAGAGGTAACCCAGTTTAAAAGGATGTTGAATCGACACCGCCATTTCTAGATGCCAAATCTGAGCCAGAATGAAAATCACAAATAGCAAGAAAAACAATCCGTTCAACAAAGTGAACGGTCGTAATTATTGGATGTTCTGTAGCAATGGACAGTGTCTTCAGTTATGGGGAGGCAGTAGACTGGCAAACCCTGTCCATGAATTGCCAGTGAGCTCCATAGCCCGGCCACCAACTCTCTCTGGGTGACTTATTTGTCTCTGCAAATGATGTAGTCCCTTGGGAGAGTGGGGGCAGGGTTATGTAGCTCATCAGTGGTGGGTTTGGGGCTTGCCAGTACACTCCCAAATACCCTTGTAACTGTAGAAACTGCCCATGGTTACAGAATGTCCAAAGAGGGCTTCTGAATTGATCATTTTTCTTTCAGAGCGAGGAAGAGGACAAACTGAGTCATCTTTTTCAACACAGCCAACTACAATTTTATTTGCTTGAATTTTGTCATTGCAAACATGATCGTTCTTCTTTCTTTTGCTGCTGTCTAGGATTTGTTGTTAATGGTTTAATCCGAGGGATGTCATATTGCATCCCATGCCAAGGTCTTTGCCAGAGGTCTTCTATAACAAATATCCCCGTAGAAGTTGTATGGGTGAAATCCTAATTCCAGCGGTATCGATGACAAAACTCCTGTTGACTTCAGCAGTGGGGCCGGTATTTCACCTTGTGAATTTATCTCCATTCATCCGTTTAGCTTAATGTTAAACTTGTTCATTACCTTGTTGTGACTCTTTTTAAAAAATAGCAGCCCATTAATCTTACAGAGGCTCCCACTCAGACACTGTCTGCTAATTTGATTTAGGGCGCCATAACTCTTGAGTCTTGTAACTTTAAAATATATTCTCTCTGAGTTCAACAATGCTTAGAGAGACGCACACAGTCTGAACTGGCATCAGGATAGAGGGATTATTACAACATGTCCTTCTGAAAGCAATGTCTAGCTGGGAAGCTAGGCACATTTGAAAATCATACTGTTATGGCTTGCCTAAGGGTTTTTTTTTTTTAAGGGATCTTAGTCTGAAGATTTAACTAGTTGCATTGTGGCTATATTATTAAGCAGTGGGATGTGTTTCGCACAGTACACTTGTTAATCTCAGACATGTTCTCAAGAGATGCAAGACCCTGGAATAAAGTCAGAGTTAAGACACTTCCAGACAGCAGCTTGGTTAGTTCTGTTAAGTGCTGGAATCCCGTGAAGTTGTTTAATGACACCCCAGCATTTTTACGAGGCCTTTGACTTGTAAATCTTCTTCATTTTCCTTTCTCCAGCAGTGGCCAGTCCTAAATGTTGTAATGAACTTCTCTAAATTCCTAAAGGGTTTTTCATGGGTGAGACGGCCAGAGCTCATGATACAGAGCACATGGAAATACCACCAAAATCAGTGATCCCTGCCTTGGCTATAGCATCATCATAATTCCTTCGAATAGTGAACTTGGGTGATGGGCAGCGCAATCCTATCCAACTTCCCCCACCGGTGCAACCAGCGGTGCAGCGAGAATGGGAGGCCAAGAACGGGCATCCAAAGGGGGATTCAAATCCCCTCCCCTCCAAAGACTCCCACCCTGCACTCCCCCGCTGGCTGCACCGGTGGGGGAAGTTTATTTATTTATTTATTTATTTATTTAAATAATTTATACCCCGCCTTTCTCCCAACAAGGGCAATCAAGGCGGCTTCCAATAAAAACGTTAAAATACATATATACATTTAAAATCAAGAATGAAAACAAGTTGGATAGGATTGCGCTGGGGGTCTCTGGAAATGAAACAGGGCCACCAAAAATTAGCTGAGGGGCAGCTAGCTCCAATCCTGAATCTTTAGCACAACTTAGGACAGCAGGGATAATCTTCAAGAAGTTGGGAAAAGGGAAACAAAAAGGTACTCTCTGCAAACTACAAACAATACTACAGGGCTCATGTCCCAGGCAAGATGGAGTCCTAAATAGGACACCCATTTTGTTTTGGATCTCCATTAGTTCCATTTACCAAAATTGGGTATTAATGTGCCTACTCCATGTTTAAGCAAAACTCTGTGTTTTGGGGGTATTAGCATTTGGGTATGAAGCAAAACTTGGCTATTAGTGATCCTACACTATGTTTAAGCAAAACATAGTGACCCAAAAATAAGGTCGATAATGGTTTCTGTTTATGCAAGCAGAGGCGTAACCACCTCCCTTGGCGCCCGGAGCACGGGGGAGGAGGCGCCCCTATAATTAAATAGCGTGCCGCGGCCGACAGGCCACGGCACGCTCCGGAGGGGGGGCGCACTCCGGGAGGGGGCGACCTGGCGAGACCCCCCCCAATCGGGAGAGCCGGCTGGGGACGTCTTCCCCGGCCGGCTGCCCAGGGCCTTCTAAGGAAGGCCCGCTGCGCAATTTTTTGCGCATGCTCAGACTGTTACTGAGGGAAAAGGGCTGCCCTTTTCCCTCAGTAACAGTCTGAGCATGCGCAAAAAATTGCGCAGCGGGCCTTCCTTAGAAGGCCCTGGGCAGCCGGCCGGGGAAGACGTCCCCAGCCGGCTCTCCCGATTGAGGGGGCCGGCCCGAGTCGGACTTGGACTCGAGTCTCCGAGTCCGACTCGGACTCGAGGTGGACTTGGACTCGAGTCTCCGAGTCGGACTCGGAGACTCGAGTCCGAGTCCGACTCGCGGGTGGAGCGGCGGCGCGCCCTTCGGGCGATGGCGCCCGGAGCGCGGTGCTCCGCTTGCTCCGCCCTAAATACGCCTCTGTATGCAAGGACAATAATTTGTAATTAAAAGAAAAAGAAATGTTTAATAAGTCCCCCTCCCTGAAAAGGACCAACAAGGAGCTGTGTGCTTCCATGATCTATGAAATGTTGGAAGCAATGTTTTCAAAAAAGGAAGAAAAAACAGGAGAGTGTGGGGAGGAGGGGGGGGGAGAGATGGAATTGCCTGCTTGCGCTCCAAGTAGTTTATAGCCTCCTGGAGAGAGGGATTAGCTGATTCACGGTTTTGCTCCCAGAGATTGACTCAGGACAGATTTAAGAGGCTGAAGGGGCACATTCATGATCATGGGGGAAGCCCTCCCGCTACAGAGAACTGTCTTGCACTAAGCATCTGGGCAGGGGTGAGATACCTCCTGCCAAATGTTGTCCTTAGAGCCTTTTTACAGTATACCTCCCCGCATTCAACTGACAGGATGCCTTTGCAAAGCCACTCTATTAGATTGAAAAGGGAGATACATGACGAGGTTGCAGGGATCAAATCTGAGGGTAGAGGGGGAATCCCACCCCTGACAACAGACCCTTAGGACCGTATGGGTTTGTCTTTGTAGCCTAGTTGTTTGCCTTCGGAATCTTTCATTTTGCCCTGCAGCCTCCCCATGGAGAAGGGTGGTGTTTTTGTTTGTTTTTTGTTTTACAATTTAATTTGTTTCCAGTGATGGTGTGATTGGAATTCCACCCAATGCTACATTGGATCCTCTGCCAACAACAACAAAAGCAGCCACATCACATTCCTGGTGTGGTTTCTTGAATTGCAGAAGTGCAGGACTTCTGGTTTGATTTACAGGGACTGCACAATGGAAGAAGCTCCTTTGTTTGCGCAATCCCTGTAAATCAAACTGGAAGTCTTGCACTTCCATGTTGAAGATGGTGTAGTGGTTTGGGAGTTGGACTTAGACCTGGAAGATCCAGGTTCAAATCCCTGCTCAGCCACGAAGCTTCCTGGGTGACCTTGGGCCAGTCACTATCTCTCAGCCCAACTTACCTCACAGGGTTGTTGTGAGGACGAAAAGGAGGGGAGGAAATATGTACACCACTCTGAGCTCCTTGGAGGAAGGGTGGTATAAAAATGTGAAAAAATAAAGTAAAAAATAAAACCACACCTGGAGCAAGGTAAGGAGGTGGGTGATCTACTTTATCTTCACTTTTAGCAGGGAGAAAGTGTGGATTTCACAGCAGGCTGGAAGCAGGTGGTGGTGGCAGCAGACTCGGGGTGAACCCCAAATCCACCGCCCTCTTGCCCCCCTCAATTTGCAACTGATGCAACCTGCATCACCTTGCCCAATGGATTCCCTCCCCCCTGTTTGTTTCTAAATTGATCTCAGGCATGTGGAGGTATACGTGCCCATCATTTCGTCCTGGAAATGTCCCCCTCTCTGTGACTTCAGTCCTGCGTACACGCCCCACTGTGCTCAGCGGGATTTGAGCAGCCTGTGTGCAGGATTGCAGACAATCTTTGCGGCTGCTCTTTTACGAGTAGACAACTGTTTGAGTGAAACAGAAACATGCTGTGTGTTAAGTTAGAGCTGCCGAGGGATTGTAGTCTGCAGTTTTATGTGACCATTTCCTTCAAACAGTCAATAAAAACAGCAATTCCTATAGAAACTGCCTCTTCATCACTTATAACACTCTATTTTACAGACACAGCCACCAATTAGTGCTGTGAGTTTGGGTTTTTTTAAAGATACAAAAGAGATCCTTTGTAAAAAAAAAAAAAAAAAAGCCCTTAGTTTTCCATTAAAAGCAGGACCCTATGATACAGATGCTGATCCTTGGGCCAGGTGTTCCTTCTCCTCCTCTCTTCTTCATATAGTGAAGCTGGGAGTGGATCTCGTGCCCTTTGCCTCACCCCCTCTGCTCATATGGGATCTCCCCATAATGCAGAATCCATGGGACTTCCCACTTTGCTCATTCACTGATAGATGGGGGGGGGGGAGTGGAGACGAAGCCTGTGAGCCTGAGATGTGTGTAGGGGGAGAGGGAAAGAGAATGGACATACAAACAGGCCTATGTGGGAGACTGACAGCCCAATACTATTCTCCCCCTCCCTACTGGTACAGCCGTGCCAAAAAGGCTGTATCAAGTGGGGCGGAGGGGGCAGATCGGGAGGCTTTGGAAGGGAATGGGGGATTTAAATCCCCTTACCCCTCCATAAACCTCCCACTCTACAATAGGTCTCCTCGCAAGTCCAAGGAGAGAACGAAGGGGTGACTGCTGCCAGAGGGAATAGGATCCAGTGTGCGCCATTGCTGCCGGATGTGCCCCCTGAAGCCACCCCATCCCATTCTCTCCCCACCCAGTTTTTCCCCCTTCCCACCCACCCACCCCCATTCCAGCCTCCCCTACCCCTCCCACCTCCCCTGCTGGCTTACCTTCCAGAATACACATTACAACTGCTTTGCAACAGCCCAAGAGGACTGGGCTGTGATCCACTCAACTGCTTCTTCTTGTCACATTGTTGAGGATGTGTTTTTGGTTTTTTTTTTTGCCATGTATTCCATGTTGGTAGAGCCCAGAATACTATCATATAAGAGGCAGTACTCTGGGGTGGGTTGACAACTGACCATGAACAAATCTGGCCAGAGGGAGGCTTTCTTTCTTTTTTTTTTCAGTCCAGTTGTCAGAAACGTAAAGGGCAAAAGTTGCTGGGTTTTGTTTGGTTGTTTGGCTCAATCATTTTGTCTTCCCATACATTAGCCAAACAGACGGATTTTGCATGGAATAGGTGAAGAGAGAGATGTTGCACTCTGACCATGAACCTGCCAATAACCTCTAGTTCGTATAGTCGGGGCCATGGTGTTCCCAGGAGCAATGTATGGTGCGAGAGTTGGACCATAAGGAAGGCTGAGCGCCGAAGAATAGATGCTTTTGAACTGTGGTGCTGGAGAAGACTCCTGAGAGTCCCTTGGACTGCTAGGAAATCAAATCAGTCAATCTTAAAGGAAATCAACCCTTACAGTTCCCTGGAATGACAGGTACTGAGGCTGAAACTCAAATATTTTGGCCACCTAATGCGAAGAGAGGAGTCTCTGGAGAAGACTCTGATGCTGGGAAAAATTGAAGGCAAAAGGAGAAGGGGAAGGCAAAGGATGAGATGGTTAGACAGCATCACCGATGCAACGAACATGAAAATGAGCGAACTCAGGAAGATAGTGGAGGACAGGAAGGCCTGGCGGGATATGGTTCATGGGATCACGAAGTGTCGGACACGAATTAACGACTGAACAACAACAAAGGACAGTGCCATGGGTGGGAGCATGTTGGGCATGGACCCATGGCTCATGCCCAGCAGACAACAGGCCAGGTCCATTTCTGGTTAGACCTTTGATTGGGCCAGTTGTGGCAGTGCAGAACTTTGTATTAAGAGCACAGGAAACACCCTACAGACGAGACGATAATCCTGAATGCCGAGATGCAACTGCTGCTTCGTCTTCAGAGGCGCCATGGAACATTTTGTATCCACTAAACAGCTTTCGGCATGTCTGCATAACTCATTGCTGTAAAACGGAGTAATCAGAATGATATATTAAAATAAAGCCATCTCTGCTATATGGTATGTTGTGAATGTTTTGAAAAGCTATTTTTAAAATTAATAGTACTGTGTAAAGCCACATTAGACTACTTTCCAATTGAATAATATTCATTTTAGAAATACGATGTGAAGTTTAGGAACATACCAGATTAATGATTCAGTACTTTAATGTGAGCACTGGGTAAGCTGTTTTGCCAGGACTATAGTACTCTCTCCCACTAATTCATATTGGTATATTGCATTATGCTGTTTATTCTCCCACAAGGCAGACATCAGTGGGTTTTGAAAAGCCGTGTGTGTGTGTGTGTGTGTGTGTGTGTGTGTGTGTGTGTGTGTGTTTTCTTATTCTTATTGGACAGTGTCGCTCAATACTGAAAACAGGCATACAATTTTTTGTTTCCTGAATTAGTCCTGAATGGCCAAAATGTTCAGAGAATCAAAAGCCTGGATATTATGGAAGTGTTTGCTAAGTACCCATCATTATGTTAGGATGTATTTACTCTTTCTCTCAAGGCATAGTTCTTTTTGACTTCTACTAAGGACTTACTGTTAGAGTGCAATTGTGCTCCGTGGTACTGATTTTGGTACCATTTAAGTGCTTGTTCAGGCAAGAGTTGAGATTGAAATTATATTTCGTCTTCCCTACCTCTCCCTACCCATAAAGACCTAAAAGAAGCCAGCATGTAGAGTGATTGTACTAATATGAGGCTCTCCTCGCAAAATTATTATTGCGGTCCAGGGCAGCAGTTGCCGGCTGCATTGTGGCCCCGCCAGGACTGCCCCTAGTCAGCAGCTCCAAGACGCGTGCCTCCCAGGCGCTGGACGCGACCAAGAAGCTCTGCGCAAATGTCGTAGTAACTGCGATGCCAGCTCTGCGCAAACATCGTAGTAACTGCGATGTTTGTGCAGAGCTTCCTGGTCGCAACCAGTGCTTGGGAACTTTGCGCAGGCGCTGAATGCTACTGCCAGCACTGCGCAAACATCGCAGTTACTACGATGTTTGCGCAGAGCTTCCTGGTCATGTCCAGCGTCTGGGAGGCTCGTGTCTTGGAGCTGCTGGCTGGGGACAGTCCCGGCAGGGCCGCAATGCAGCCGGCAACGCGGGATGAAGATTGGAGCTGCAAAACAACAACGCGGTAAGCGGCCGGAAAACTGTTAAAAGAAAGACATCCCCCCCCCCATTTTTAGCTCCAAAATACACGTGCGTCCTATGGTCCGGTGTGTGTTATGGAGCGAAAATACGGTAGATTTTTTTAGACATAGACATTGAATTTTTTATATCTAATTTTTCTAAATTTAATTTCAATTGCTTTGTAAATCAACCACTCAACATCCTGACGATAACTTGAGCCTGATGCTCACATTTCTAATCCTGGGGGAATTTGGCCACATTTTGTAGGATGAATATTGATTAAAATGTGCTTTCACAAGGTGGTGTTTGCCACAGCAGAAAAATCAAGCCCACTTAGCATGCAAATCAAAGTGTTATCCTACGCATGTCTACTCAGAAGGAAGTCCCACTGTGTTCAATGGGGCTTCCTCCCAGGTAAGTGTGCTTAGAATTGTAGGTTATGAGACATCATCTCTTCATCCAAGACCAGTGCTAATGTAAGCATTGAAAATAGACTCTTGAGTACATCATAGCTGTTAAGCTCGTTTGTACGGGGAGATGGTTAAATTCAAATTGATTCTTCTGCTGCCAGAAGGAAGGAGTAAAAGATACTCAGTGCTGCTTAACAAAGCCTGCAATATAAATATGCCTGAGAGAAACTATCAAAAATTATTAATGGTGTTTTCCTAACCTGTGCAACGAGGAGAACTGCACTTCAAACAATCCTAGCATCCCGGAGTGTGTGCGATTTGTGTGTGTGTGTGTGTGTGTGTGTGTGTGTGTGTGTGTGTGTGTGTGTGTGTGTGTGTGTCATTTTTCCTCTAGGTGATTTAATTGAGCTAGGTATAAATAGCATATCAGTAAAGAAGACCTTTTGGGTCTGTGAATCATGCCTAAAATATTTGTGAAAAAAGTTCTCTGCTGGTGAAGGCTGTGCTCATTAGGCCAGTCCAGATGTATTCAGTGATCCAGTGAGAGTTGATTCCCGCCATCAGATAAATCACTGGGATAGGCATGTTCTTGTCTGCTGACAGCTAGGGCAACAAAACTGAAGTGGCGGCTTGAACAACTGTGGAACACAGAGAACTGGACTGATCCAGGATTTGGAATGTAAGTAACATCTTGACAAAAGGAATACAAAACTTACAACATGTGTGTCCATGTGTGGTCTGTAGATATGTATTTATACATGTAGAGGTAAAGGGTAAAAGTATCCCCTGTTCGAAAGCCAGTCGTGTCCGACTCTAGGATAAGGGGGTTCACCTGCGTTTCTAAGGCTGAAGAGCAAGCGCTGTCAGAAGATGCTTCCATGGTCATGTGGCCGGCATGACTGACAGAATGCTGTTACCTTCCCACCACAGTGGTACCTATTTATCTACTTGCAATTTCTTGCTTTCAAACTGCTAGGTTAGCAGGAGCTGGGACAGGAGACAGGAGCTTACTCTGTCACGTGGCACTCGGGTCTCGAACTGCTGTTCTACCAACCTTCCAGTCTGCAGTTCAGCGTCTTAACCACTAAGCCACCACGGCCCCTAGCATATACATGTGCATCCTTACATATACAGTACATGGCCATATGTGCTTTTAATTAGTACTACAGTTTTCAGACGTTAGGCCAATCAAGCAAGCCTGACTTCTCCTCCATTTTAGGTTTTCTACATGTATTTGATTAGATCTGTCCTTCACATGCCAGTTGGTACAAAATGGCTGTCTTTTGCGCAGTCATGACACACTGGTGTTACAGCAGTATACGCTTCTTTTCAGGGTTTCGTTTCTGGGTATCTTTCTTTGAGGGACTTCAGGTATACTGTGAACAACATGAGATCCTAGCTGTCTGGGGGATATGAACATCTTGCTTAGGGATGGCAGCATTCAAGAAAAGCCTCATGGCTGTGTTCATGTGGCCTCAAAGCTGGATACCGCTTCCATCTCCAATGTCTCCTTTTGTGGGAAAGCTATTGAGCAAATTGTTTCCCAATAGATGACTTAAAGCCTGTGACATTTCTCTGTAAGCCTCTGGACATTTATATAGCAATTGCTTGTTCCTCAGAAGTGGTGAATATGCTGGGATGACTCTCGGTTTGCCAGTCAGTCAGGGTCAAAGGTCACTTACAGCCCAATCCTGTGTAACTCTTGCACCGGTGTAACAATAGATTCCCCCGGTGTAAGGATGCAGGACGTAACCCCCTCGGATGCCTCACATGTGCAGTTTATTTATTTATTTATTTATTTGGCTTTTTGCGGTAGCTTTCATGGCCCGCCAGTAGTATTTGGCTGCCAATTCTGCATAGAAAAGAAGATCGGGGCATAGAAGGAGAGGAAAAAAACGGAGAGCGCAATTCGTCTGATTAAGTGTTTGACAGCCGGTGCGGTCATGTCAGGTCACTTCCGCTTTCTAGCATTAGCGGCTTCCTGCGCTTTTTTCAATTTATACGGACTGTAGGTGAGCCTAGGACATTTTCACCTACAATCTTCTGTGATTGTTTCCCTTCGACGATGTTCTAAGATACTAGAACGAAACGTTGGGCTGCTTTTTCTTCCTTGGATTTTTTGATGTTATTTTATTCCGTGTGCGGCTGCATGATCGGGAAACCCGCTACGGTTTTGAAATCATTAAATATTTCAAGTCTACTACATGGCATCAAATCCCGTATTTTTTAAACTATTTATTTATTTATTTATTTATTTTTCACATTATACTGCCCTTCCTCCAAGGAGCTCAGAGTGGTGTACATATTTCCTCCCCTCCTTTTGTCCTCACAACAACCCTGTGAGGTAGGTGGGGCTGAGAGATAGTGACTGGCCCAAGGTCACCCAGGAAGCTTCGTGGCTGAGCGGGGATTTGAACCTGGATCTTCCAGGTCCAAGTCCGACTCCCAAACCACTACACCATCCTGGCTCTCAGTTCAGACGCGGAACCGACACTGGCACAACTCCGCCGGTGCAGGGGGCATTCTGGGGACATTCAGACACTTGCTTGCCTAAGGAGAGACAATTTCCCTAATTCTCCTCCCTGCCAGGTACTACCCTATCAGGCATGGCCTTCCTAGCGCTATCCCGCCCTGTGCTGAGTCTGCAACCCAACCCCCCCCCCAAAAAAAACACCTCCACTCCCTTCGCCAGTTGGGAGTAAAGGAAAACATTCCTACCTGGCCCCCAAGTAGGTGACCAGCAAGCCTTCAGTCTGTGCCTAACAAGTGAGTGGGTTGGGTCTTCCCATGTGACACAGAATGGCGTTGAGAGACCACTGTTCTGTTTAAGGGTCCTCATCCAATGCGCTCTTCACTAATGTCTGCCCGTCAACATGACCACATGTGCAGGTGGTGGAATCGGGCAAGAGAAGCCCCTCATGAATATAAGAAGCCCATATTCATGAGGGAGGAGTGGCATTTTCCAAGTAAAGCAGAAGAGACAAGTAATATGGATTTCCGCTGAACGTTCTGCTGGTTCTCCTATGTTTGTTATTCTCCCCACAAAAACAGTAGGCAGGTGTTATTTCTGATCATTTCTGGTAATATTCATAGAGACAGCACAGAGCAGTGGGACTGATTTACAGTGGCATGATATCACCATGTAGAATATATATCACTGGAAATAAGATGGGCCAGTTTGCATGGTACATATTTTGGGAACCTAAATGTGGCCTTCGATATCCTGATCCATTTGCTTTCCAGATCAGTATTATTATTATTATTATTATTATTATTATTATTATTATTATTATTATTATTATTATCAACAACAGTATTTATATACTGTTATAAAAGTTCACAAAGCGGTTTACAGACAAAATCAAATGATTACCCAGTACATAGTGCTTTACAGCTGGACTGTCCTCATGAAATGACTTGCCAAGTCTACATAAAGTTAGATCCCTTATCTCACACAAAAATTGGGATTCCTGTACTTGAGAGAGCAAAAAATGAGCTGGATACAATAATATGCTAAAAACTGCTGCCACCTAGTGATTGCGAAGAACTACTCAAAACACAAAATGGCTACAACTGTGGTACAAATAATTTGGTCAGTGTTATTGTGGCTATTAAAGCTGCTGGCCTGACATGACGAAAGACATACTCTTCCTGTTTACACAGAATTCATTCTGCTGTGCATTAGCACTGTGCAAATGTCATATTATCAAAAGGTTTCGGCTGGGTCATTTCTGTGAATATGTGAAGTGCTATCACATATTTTTTAAAAAAATCTTATTTTTTCTGTAAATGCCTATGAGTAGGCTGTATGTGATGCTCTCAGAATGTGAGAAGAATTTATAACTAGTACATTAGAATATCTCATTCTGCATGTTGCCTGTGATGCAACTAGATGAAATCTGCACCCACAAACGCATGTGTACAAAGGTATTTTTTATGATTTTTTTTTCAAAACCAGCGTAGTGCTCCATTGCTCTTGTGCTAGTGCCTCCCGGACCAGTTAATTTCTGTGAGAGTTCAAAAACACTCCAAGTGCCCCCTGCTTACAAAGGTTCAATGGATGACAAATGTTCAATTGGGCATTTGTACTCTGCATGGTTGTGAAATTCCCCAATGGAAAAGTCTGTGTGTCCAGGGCAAGGCCCATCCATGAGGCTGACTGAGACAGTTGCCTCAGGCAGCAGATTGATGTGGGAGGCACCCACCTCCACCTGCCCACTGACATTCATCGCCCCCCCTCCCTGGATTGGAAAAGAAGAGGGGAACGGTGTGGAACAGAAAGCATGATGGAGGAGAGTGGCGAGTTAGAGCATCTCTTCTCTAGCCCACCACTTACCTCTTCTCTACACTTCATCTGCTTCATCCCCCTTTCTTTTCTATTTCAGGAATGGGAGGAACAGAGCCTGGTGCACCATTTGGTAAGAGGGGCAGGAGTTGGCAGGAGGACGTAAACTGGCCCTTTGTGTCTTCCCAAGGGATATCAATCTGGCCCAGTCCTTTTTAGGCATCAGGTGATATCTGCCCTGTTTATCAATGCATTCATTGGTTCATTCTGGTGCTTAGTTGACTGTGTGGTGTAAAACATTTTCCCATAGCTGAATGATGCCTGCAATCCTATTCTTACTTACTTGACAGTAGGTCCCATTGAACTCAATGAGGACTTATTTTTGAGTAGACATGCGTAGGATTGGGCTGTCAATAACTGCTTTTTAATTGTATTATTTTTGTATATTGGCCTGCTCTTCTAACACATATCTTCATTAAATACTGTAAATGAATAATACCAGTTTAGAGGTAATCCAAGAAAACCTCAAGCACGCAATTGACTTAAAAACCTCATGAGGTGCATGGTTTTGGCACATACTGTACACACCTCTGAGTTGTGGCCATTGATCATTGAATATAGATAACCGTTACGAACAGCCCAATCTTGCGTAAGGATACATGGCCTGCCTAAAGAGCCAGCTACAGTATCCTGTGCCGTTCCTGGACTGTGTGGCTTGGGAACACCAAGGGAGAAGGAGATGTTAGCCCCCTTCCCCAGGTGTAGGGCTAACCGGCACCAATGGGCCTCCTCGAATGTATGTCGGCTCCGGGGTAAGGGCGTCCCAGGCCGGGAACGGGCGCAGGATATCGGCAGAGCTCACCACCAATATCCCCACCCCCTCCCGGCCCAAACTGGCCAATAGCCACCCTCCCTCGCCACCCTGCCTGCCCTCCCCCTGCCCCTGCACAAATCAATGCAGGACATGTGCTCTGGTGGGTGCCTGGTCTGGGGGTGGTGGTGGAGTAAGGGTTGCCAGCCTCCACGGCCCTCACTCTCTGGTTGTCGAAAAACTAGCTTTACGGTGCATTTATGACACCTGGCGCCTGTGGAACGCATGCTCCGCAGGAGGAACTTTGTGCAGGATTGCGCAGTAAGTAGATAACTTACCCTGGTGTGTGCATGTCTCATCACTTGGAAGTCCAGTCATCTGTTTTTGTTCTTTCAAGCAATGAGAAGATTTTGCCTATACTGCTTCATCTGATTCAGGGAGGCAGGGACTGGTGAGAGTTTCTCCATCATTTGCCAGGACAATGACATTTAGTTAGTTGAACACTGTGGTAAGTTACCTCATGGTAGGTGACTGTCTGTACTCTCCTGATCTCAGTCCTAAACTCTAGAATATGCACTAGTTAACATGTTGATACTAAACCAAAGACCGCAGTTCAGCAGCACTAGGTGATATATGCAGAAGAAATCTGCTCATGTACTCAGGTTTTCTTTATGGCAGCTTCCTCCAACAAACCAGTATTATTTAAGAGTGCAAGATATGCCTTGCTGAATCTGATAAAGGGTCGTACAGTCCAGAACTCTTTTTCTAATGGCATCCAGCCAGAAGCTTCTGGGTACTCACAACATAAAAGTGATCCCCTTTCCCTGGTTTTTGTCTCCAGCTTCTGCTATCCAGAGCTATATAGCTTCCATGCATGAAGGCTCCATTGAACTCTCATGGCAATTGCCTGCTGATAAATCTATAGTCTATGTCTAACAGCACAATCCTATCCAACTTATACCACCGGTGTAACCAGCAGGGGAGGGCAGGGTGGAAGGGTTTGGAGGGGAGTTTTAAATCCCCTTTGAATCCCCCTTTGGAGGGGATTTGAATCCCCTTTCCGTTCTGGGACCTCCTGTTCTCGCTGCACCGCTGGTTACACCGGGGGTGTAAGTTGGATAGGATTGTGCTGTAAGTGCTTTCTCCTAAAAGTCAAATAAACTACTGGCCTGGCTGTTACCAATTTTGTAGCAGTGAACACTGTAAGTTAATTTAGTATTTTAATTCTGTTATATGGATGATTTGTGAAAACCTGACCTTGTTTTAATCCAGTATGTTTTGAAGAAATATTATCTTTTGTCAGTCCTTAACCAACTGCCAATCAGTTTCATTGGGTGACTTCAAGTCAGGGGTAGCGTAAGATTGACCAAGCTTTGGTTTTGCTTTGAGCAGGTCAGGCACTGGCCAAGAGTCCATGCCAGAGAGTCCATCTGGGTGGTGGACCCTGAACTCTAAATCCATTGATGTTAGAAGTGTCACCCAGGTGCACCATTAGGGATTTTGGCAGCGGTAAATGCAGAACTTTGCCCCAGAAATCCAGCAAACTGGCATTGGAACTGCTCCAAGTTCTCACATCATGACAAAGGAAGAACATTTCCCTCTCGCCATGGTTATCATTTTAAGAACTCCTATCCATCTTTGAGAACCCCCACCACTGTAACGTTTCTAAACTAAAATCCCTGAATATGTCAAGTTTTACTGAAGAGGAGTAGTTGTATGTTTTACAACATGTTGCATGTTTTTGGGAACAATTTTTGAACTGTTGCAGGATATAGGGTATATGGGTATAGATGCCATGTACATATTCTATCAAAGCCAGAATAAGATTAAAAACAATTTTCAAACACTGAAACGCAGATTTTTTTTTTAAAAAAAACAAGTACGAAAAACTGTATTTTTGAACTGTTTTAGATGTTTTAAACTTTGTTTTTAAAACAACTTGCTTTTAACCTTTATCTGGTTTTTAATTAGTTTTTTAAAAAAAGTATTACTATTTTTGGAATTTTTCTACATGGCTTTTATTCCCGGATATAAACCTAGGACTCTGAAGAGGAGATGTTCCTGTTGGAGCTCTGTTTCTGTACATTATCCATCTCTCCAACATCCTTTTTGGCGATGAAGCAACCAAATTTGTACCCAGTGCCATTACAAATGGATGGTGCAGCCACTTGTAGACATTTAAAAGGAGTTTGGGACTTGGAGCAGTTTCAGGGGCAACCAAGGATAAGAATAAAATAAAACCTCCTAGGTGCAAATGCCAATGGATGTCACACAGCACTTCTGGATTCTGTTCAGCCTCTTTTGAAGCTGCATTTGTTTCTTCACTGCCGGGGTTATTAATAAGATATATTCATTGCCACCAAGTCAAACGTAATCCTCGGGAGTCAGCTAGTTTGCATTTAAACAGTAAAATTTACCTTCAAAGGGACAGGTCACCTTTGAGATTACTATCGGCTTTGGTAGGGTTTGATGTGAAAAAATCTTTTGACGACACCGTCTTTGATTTTTATCTGTCTGTTCCTCACATGTCCTAGAACACCAGGGAGATTTGAATGATACATGATCCATCATCTTCCAGCCCAGGAACTTTGATGTTGCTATAATGTATTCAACTTTAGGGCTTTGTTCTGACCTTTTGTACTCAGGGCTATGTATCTTTACATCTACTGAGAACTCAGGGCACACATTAACAGGTTCATACATTGCTGTATGGTACTGCAATGCTTGGCATTTTGAGAAATATCTCTGTTCACGCAATAGTGAATGCCACCAAAGGGTCTGTCCCAACTCTAAGGCAACGTTTGTCAGCAAGGAATGTCAGGCATAATCGTTGCAGTGGCTTGGCTCGTACGAATTAGCTCAGAGTGGGCCTTATAATGAGAATCCACATAGGATTGCAGAAGCAGGTACCCAAGTTGTCATCCATCTGCACTTTTCTCCAATCTCCCTCTGTGCAGAAAGTAAATGGAAAACATTTTGAACATCGAGATAATGAACTGAATTATTGCTGTTTGGAGACCACATTGTGAGAGAGTCACCCATTTTAATCATAACATAAAGGTAAAGGTGACCCCTGACAATTAAGTCCAGTCGTGTCCGACTCTAGGGTGTGGTGCTCATCCCCATTTCAAAGCCGAAGAGCCAGCGTTGTCCAAAGACGCCTCCGTGGTCATGTGGCCGGCATGACTCTCCTTGCCGCAGCGCGTAGCATGCGGCTGGAACACGGAGCGCTGTTTACCTTCCCACAAGCGGTACCTATTTATCTACTCGCATTGACATGCTTTGGAACTGCTAGGTTGGCAGGAGCTGGCCAAGCAACGAGAGCTCACCCCGTCGCGGATTTGAACTGCCGACCTTAGCCCTTCACAAATCCTCAAATATGTTTGGAATTGGAAAGGGAATTGGAAATTGGAAAGGGGAACAAAATTGAAGTCCCTATGTTTCCCCCTCATGCATTCCCAATGCACCAGGATGCACATGGATGAATGGACCTTTGGTCACAGTGAAATGTCCAGACGAAATATGTGTTTACACATATGACTAGTGAACATTTTCAACAGATATGTAGGAGATGGTGGGATGAAAGAGCTTCAGTGCTTTCCCTACCTTGCCTCTCATTCCCCTACTTGTTGCTCCAATCCCTTTCAACAGATCCACCCTTCTATTTTTTCCCCCATTCTCTTTGATAGAACATTTTCCTCCACTTTCCCCCATGTTCAGACTTTCCCACTTATCTCAGCTCTTCCTGGCTCCTTTAGCACTGGGAAATGAAGAGTTACTGACTGAGAGAATCTAGGCAATATGAGATTCATTTGCTAGCACATCCTTGCAAGTATGCTGTGGGCATTCTGTGTTATATTGACTAGTTAGTTCTGGCCAATGGGCATAATGCTGGCAGTAGGGGTACTTATGATATTCTACTCATTCAAACATTTTCCCCAGTTCCTTCTGTTAATTGCCCTGATGAGACAACACAAAAAGGCACCTTGATATGATGGTGAATGTGACTGGATAAAGCAGAGGGGGCAACAGAGGTCAGTCAGCTCAGGCATTCACCTGGCCAGATTGACTCCTAGCCTCAGTACAGGTGGTAGAAGTTGCACCCAATACAACATTGGGACAAAAGGGAGTGCTATGGGGGACCCTGTGGAGGGCTTTGTGCCAGGACCCCCAGCAACCTAGTGCTGGAATTAGGATAAATGTTTCTTTCTGTACTGCGTTTGAAGTGCCCAAGTGCTTCGTGCACTGGTAACCAGGAATGAAAAAAAAGGATGTAACACAACTGTGGCAAACTGAAAACATGAATTAATTCAATTGATGAATTCAAGAACTAAATCTAGAAATTCTCCAGGTTAAAACAGAAGGAAAGCAGAGCAGAACTTGGGGCAGAGAAAGCCCATGAAACAATAATGGAACGAAACAGAGGAAACCCACTCATTCTTAGTCAAGTTCACCAAATGCAGATTGTCTCTTTGAACCATCAAAGGGATTAAGGAGTGATCAATGGGTGCATTTCCGTTCTATATGTGCTTATTGACAAACCTGGTTTATAATTCTAGTTGACAGTGACAATGGAACCAGGGAATGACAGTTATTCTTGATTAATGAACACTGAGTACAAATATGTTACATTGTGTATGAAGTTTTAGGTTAAGAGATTGGTTATCAACAGGGACAATCGGATCCGAAAATTGCAACTCATTTCCACTGGTTCCACTCCCAGGATCTTCCCAGCATGTTAGAAGAAGCTGCAGCCAAGAAGGTGGAGGGGTGACAATGAGGGTGGTAAGCCTGTGTAGGGTTTGGAGGGAGGCGGGGAGGGGGTGAACAGGGTGGGAGAGGGTGGAATGGGTCTGTGACAGGAGTAGGGAGGAGGGAGGATGAGGCTTGGGGTGGGATCAGGAGCAAAATCCTGAGCTCCTTCCTAGGTCTGATCCAACTTCACGGAGCAATGCAGACTTGCACCAGTGGGTGAACTGGCACAGGTCCGAGTTGCCCCATAGCAGTTGCTCCTTACTCTGAGTCCAGAGGACAAATGTCCCCTTACCCAAGCAGACCTCCAGCAGCTGAAAATCCTCCTCGGGATGCAGCAGAAGCTGCGCCAGCGCCGCTGCTTTGCCACGTGGGTAGGATTTAGGTAGGACTGGGCTGTGTGTCTGTATGTGCTGGTGTGGAATACTGGCACATATGCCAGCATGCAAATAAATGTAGTGCTGTTATGTGCACTGGGGAGCAGCAGAATTTGGGCTGAGTGGACAGCAGAATTTGCCATTGTTTCAAGCCACAGATTGGTGTGAGCCACTCACGGTTTCGTGCCAGATGGCTGAGTCTTGCTCTTTAGGTTTCAGTAAGAGAGGAACCAGGACTGATGTTTGAGAAGAAACCAAGCCAAAAGAATAAGAAATTGACTCCAAAGGCATGGCCCTTTCTTAACACCTGGATAACCCTTTTGGTGTATCAAAATATTTATGCAATGTGATATTAAACTGCAGTCCTCTTTTCGTCACTTGCCTCTGTTTGAGTAAAACTGCCAATAATTAAATTGTCACTGCTGTACAAATTGCACCAATTATCCTTCCATTTCATTTCACTGCTGCTATTAAGACCACCCATTATTAATGATATCCCAAATGTTCCATTTCTAAATGGAGTAACGAATATCTTTACAACTGAGGTCATTCCAATCTGTCAGATTTCATTAATTTTAATTAAATGTGCTTTGCTGGCAAGCCCTGATATTCTGGGTTTGGGGACTGTGTGTTGTGGCTGAGGATGCTACAGCAGTAATATGAAGTCTTTGAAATTCAGAGATGGTCCAGGATATATCTCCTTCGAGACAATTCCTGGCTAAGGAATGGGTATGCCCATTACTGGTGATCCTTCTATATAATTACATGAGGCATTTGGTCTTTAGGAAACAATAGGAAGGTCTGGTTTCTTTGTAGAATGCAAATGATATAGAGAGAAAGGCTTATGGCTTTTAAAATAACTCAAAAAACTCAACAATTTGTCTCTAGGGTCTTGAAGCTGGTTTGTAATTAGCGAATAAGCTCCTTCGCTCCAATTTACAGATCATTTAAAAAAAAAAATCCTGAGTGATGTGTAAAGTCATGCTAATTGTGTAGCACATTGAAATCACATCATAAAATCATCTCCCTGGACTGCTGTTTTACTTAGGAAGTTCTTCCTCAACTTGTGGCCCAATCCTATGGGCTGTGTTGCCACTGGAACTAATGTTCCAGTGGCGGCAGTTGCTTTACGACATTGCAAAACACCTTCCAAAAGCATGCGCTGGGGCCAAGGGCTTGTTGGAGGTGGGAAGGGGTGCCACCCAACATGAGCAACTTGCACCAGATGCTATCCCCATCAGAGGGAGCCGACTCCCCCCCCCCTTGTCTCTTTGGACTTGTGCCAGCTAAAGAGCTGGCGCAGGTCCAAGGAGACCCACTGGCGGTCAAAGGGCTTCCAGAGGGGTAAGGGAAAATATTTTCCCTTTCCCCTCCCAAGCTTCCCTATCAGCCCCCCCTCCCCCGGTATCATGCAGTGCAGACTGTTTTGGCACGGTTGCATGCTATGGCAGGGGGAAAGCATAGGACTGGGCTATTAAAGCATTAGCTTTTTAAGCCCTGTGGTTTAGAACCCTTGAGTCATCTGTGAATAATGGATAGGGGTTTTTTTGCATCTAAAATCTTATGGCAGCAATGACTGGTCTATCAGCAGATAATTGTTTATATCCGTACCGTTGCTTTAATAATAATAATTCACCCTTCAGTGGGAAACTGCAGTTCTTCTCTATAGCACTGTAATGGTCACATATTTCCAGTGCAGTTGTGAACCAGAAAGAAATTCTAACTGAATATATATGTGCACTGCAAAAGAAAGTGTGAATGAAATGATGCAATAGCCTGAGGTGAGAGACTGGACTGCATCACTTTTGACCACAGTGGTGCCATTTTTGAATGTTCTCCCCTGTGTGGGAAAAACCTCAATTCAGGTAGAAAACTAGAACAGCAGGGAGAAAGGTTCTAAACCAGCCAACTCCCTAATACGGTAGTCAGTAGCGTAGCTGGACTCGCGCCACTGGGGCGGTGGGTGGGGCGACGCGTCATCACCCTGCCTGCCCCGCCAACAGAATGACCCTGATCCGTTTGGCTCAAAAACGCTAAAACAGCAGCAAATAAATAAATCAAATATCCCATTATTATTTGATTATTTGATTGAAATAAATCAAAAGCCCATTGGAACAGGCCAGACTCTTTAAAGAGCCCAATGTTTGGACCACTCAGGCAGAGCCAGCCCATGACCTCCTGCCACCTGAGGCAGCATACCAGGTGCTGTCCTCCTTACCTGGTGATGTGCCAGGTGCTGCTCCTTCAACACTGTCTAGCCCACCACTCTCCTCTCCTCTACGCCTCTGCTCTGTTTCCCTGTTTCTTTTTCAATCCAAAGAGTGGGAGGAGGATCAGAGGAGGCAAGCAGGTGGATGGAGGTGGATGCCCTTGCCAATCTGCTGCCCTGGGGCGACCACTTCAGTTGGCCTCATGGGTGGGCTGTCCCTGCACCCACTCAGGCCTCCTTGGGGAAGGACTTCAGTAATTTTGGTTCTGTTGTTGAAAACTCCCTGCCCCTTATCCCCTCCGACCAAGCCTCACTGAGCGGCGAGGCACAGAGCAAGGCCTCAGAAAGTGACCCATGAGCATAGCATTGAGCTTTTTCATTGGCAGTGAGGGTCTTGGGTATCTGTGGGCACCTAAGAGCATGCTTGCTGTCCTTTGTGGCTAGAAATTTGTTTCCATCCCAGAATTGCCTACCACAGAGTCCTTTTGCTGTCTTGGAGCACACGGATTTCATACAATTTTCCAATTAAACTAATTTGGTTCAAATTACGTTCTTGTTTAGACTACAGCCATCTTTATGGGGCAAATTAAAATGTGCTGTAGGCTCCCTTTGTCTAGGGTCTCAGAAATGGGGTTTCACGAGCCCGTGATAATTGGCCATAATGTACTGAGGTCATAATGAGCACACCATAATAGATTTTGGAGCGGAGAGTCAACACCATCTGTGTCGTTAGAATTTTGTGTCTCCATCTTACAGGCATGCTGTTACAGGAAGTGTGTGTGAACCAATGCAGGATGACCTGCCCACAGTTTTGGCTCGTAGCAGGCAGCTCAGGAGCAGCAAAAGAAAACTCTCTTGCTCTTCATCTCTAATCCTTTCTGGTTCTTTGAACTGGAGACCTCTCAAGAGGAAATGGTGAAATGTTTCTGTGACTGAAATAATCAGATTAACATTCTGCCTAGGGCTGGGTTGCAAAATGACTGTCTCCAGTGCAGAGACATAGGCTTGAGAATTGCCTTGACTGCAAACACCTTTTTAGGATGGGGTGCATCCAACACATTGCTCCAGAATCCTAGTAAGTTCAACATTACAAAGCATGGCATTATTCCAGAGTTATATACCTGGATACACTAGCACCGAGGTTCTCAACTGATGGTATGCGTACCACTAGTGGTACACGGACCGCTGGTTGGTGGTACACGAAGCCCTGGCAGCCAAGATGGCGGCCGCCAGGGCACCCATACCATGCCGTGTCAGAGCCCTGGAACTGGCTGCTCGAGCTGCCGGTTCCAGGCAGCTCGAGAAGCGAGACCACTGTGAGACCACTGGCTTTACACTTCGGAGGACCAAGAGGGGAAGGGGGTGATGGAAGAGGAGGAAGATAGCTGTCTACTAGCAGCAGCAGCAGCAGCACAAGAGGTGCCAATGGTTGTATCTCCTCAGTTGAAAATAATAATAATAATAATAATAATAATAATAATAATAATAATAATAATAATGTTATTGAAATGATTTCCCTCTTCTCTGGATATTCTGAGAAAAATGAGGAATATTCTGTCAACCCTTCTCTTGGCTCTGGAAAACAGAGGGAGGGAATCTTTCAAAGTCGGGCAGCCTCTTCACGGCTTTATTTCTTGCATGTATATCTACCAGTCCAGGACTTTGGAAGGAAAGCAGTGTTTTCCTTTCACCTAAGTCCCACGCTATTTTCAATGGACCTTTTGTTCCTCTCAGCCAATTGCTAAGTGCATCAGGGAAGGAAGGGGCTGGGAGGAGAGATCTGGCACACTGCTGGATTGGGAAGGGGAATGGAGAAACCCAGGCGGTCACCTTCCTTCTTGCAGATCAGATCAGTTCAGCAAGTGCAATGATAATTAAAAAACCAGTTGTTATTCTCATTTCTTTTGTTTCATCAAAACATAAGCACACATATTAAAAAGTAACATTAAAAAAAGAACAATGAGATGATGCGGTTCAGGAAACCAGCAATTAAAAGGACGGGAGGAAACTGTTCCAGGGAATGCTGAAGTGAAAAGAGCTACTTTCAACAATGCTGGGAGAAGCAGGAACCATGTTAACCATATTAGGTTAACCATATCAGGAGACCATTGTTGATTGAAGGCTGCAACTCTAAGCACACGTTCTATGAAGTCCTCATTTGGGAACATAAAGCATTAGGCCGGGTGAGGCAAAGGAGAGGGCAGGGCTGATGCCAGGGATTGACATTGTTAGGCAAAGTTAAGCAGCTGCTGAGGGCTAAGGGCACATGCTGAGGCACATGTCCTTCTTACAGTAATTGGGCAGGAGGTGTGGCCCAGAGGGTTGAGCAGTCGCCTTGCCTGAAAAAGCCAAACAGGATTGGCTGCTGGATGGGCGACCGGGAGGGCACTCGTGTATCTGTGTGGAGGAGGAGTGTATAGGAGTCAGTTAGCAAAAGGATAACCTATTTGAGAAGCCCTTCGGAAGCATGGTTGCAGTTGCCTGCGAGAGGCTTGGAAAGTGCAAGAGTCGGCAGCCAAGATGATGGCTGCACTGTGAAGGGAAACGTTTGGAGAAATGAAGGTTTCTATGAGATTTCTCATGGGATTGTAAAAATCTCATAGAAAAATTTATGTTCAGCCTGCCTATGTGAACCGCCTTGTCAAAAGGCAGTATATAAATACTGTAATAAATAAATTGAGTGGAGGCAGATCGGGCAGCAAAGTATAGTCTGAATGGGTTCACTGTGAAGTTGTTTAGCATAAAAGAGTGATTGATGCAAGGTCGCCAATGAGCTTCATGGCTGAGTTGTGATTTGAAAGTATTCTTGACCTAAATCTAACTACCAGACTGGCAGCCAAATTCTATTAAAAGCCCCGCGCTCGGATGCAGCGGCACCGGGGCAGACTCCGCTGCATCCAGTGCAGGGCTGGAGGTCTCCTTGAGGGAAGGGGATGATTGTCCCCTTCCCCCATGTCAAGCCCCATGGGTGCGCTAGCAAAATGGCTGGTACCGCTCCGAGAAGCCCCGTGTCAGGCTTTCAAGCCTGGGATGGGGGTTGGGATTCGGTGGAGGCCTCCTCCACTGAGTCTGCCCCCTTTCGGGCATGATCCACCCTCCTTCCTGCCCTCTCCTCGAACCGAAACGCCTCTCCCCGCTGCCCTCCCTGTTGCCTCCCCGCCGGCAGGCGTGAACTCACCTGCCTCTGGCGGGTGCAGATCTGTCCCCGGCGGAGGCCGGTCGACACTGGCCTCCACGCCGGCGAGACAAGCCTCTGCACGGTTGCAATGTACTTTATGGTATGTTTGCAACAGAGGGTAGCCCCGTCCCGCCAGCTATTGGGCTCTGTATTTCAGTAGTGAAACCCTGATCCATGTAGGCCTTGGGACAGTGTTGAGGCAAGTGAAAGCTTTGCTTTTTGACCTTTTAAAAGGGAGACATTGATGGAAATGGCTGAAGCACGGGCCTCTTCCCTTTCATACGTTCGTGGGTGACACAAAGTGATGGCCTACAACTCTTGTACCTTACTAGGTCACCTTCGGCAAAGCTAGGTTTGCAGCCCTGTATGGAGCTGAAATGGTATCTCTGAATTTAGAAAGAAAGGGAAGATCTGGCGCAGAATATGGAAACTCTGAGAAATGTTTGGCTGAATTTATCGCCTTGTCCATAGATAATAATGAAACCTCTTCCCTTAGCAAACTTGGACAATTCTTTGCATATTTCTGATATCTCCTCTGTCCTTCAGAGGACAAGCTTTTTGCTGGTTAGGAATGAAAAAAGTGAGAGAACTTTTCTGTTTTCTCTCTGAGAAATTCTCAGAACCAAGCACCCAGCTGGAAAAGAGACTCTATTTTGCATTCATGGTGCAGTACAGATTTAGAAGTAGGAAGGAACAGGAGGACGGGACATCCTGTGATTGCTTTGGGGTCAATATTATGCCTGTTAAATGTAAAGTCCTACTGTACATGCTGTCAGTGAATATGTTGTGGGGAGGACTCATACATGAATAAGGTCCTGGTTTCAGTCCTGGTTGTCTTTAGTTAAAATGAAGGCTGTAAAGAATTCTGCCTGAGGTCTTAGAGAATCAATTTCAGTCAGAGTACACTGGGAAAATGAACCACTAATCTGACTTGGTATAAAATGGCTTCATATGTACAGCACCTCCTCAATCTGGGTTCAGCTAAATTGTGATCTGGCAACACTACTTCATGGTGAACATGTAAACATCTAGTTTACAGAAGATCTCGGCAGAAGACGGCAGAAGACCTCGGGCAAATACCACTGCCGGAACAGTCTCCCCTGACTAAAGAATTAAGTCAAATAGAGGTTAAAAGAGAAGATGTCTCAGACTTAATTGACAAAATAAAGATCAATAAATGAACAGGCCCGGATGGCATCCACCCAAGAGTTCTGAAGGAACTCAAGAATGAAGTTGCTGACCTATTGACCAAAATATGCAACTTGTCCCTTAAAACGGCCACTGTGCCAGAGGATTGGAGGATAGCTAATGTCACGCCAATCTTTAAAAAAGGAAGGAGGGGGGACCCGGGAAACTACAGGCCAGTCAGCCTAACATCTGTTCCAGGGAAGATGGTGGAAAGTCTCATTAAGGATAAAATCTTAAAATACATAGAAGAACAAGCTCTGCTGAGGGAGAGTCAGCATGGCTTCTGCAAGGGGAAGTCTTGCCTCACAAACCTGTTAGAATTTTTTGAAAAGGTCAACAGGCATGTGGATGCGAGCGAACCCGTGGATATTATATATCTGGATTTTCAGAAGGCGTTTGACACGGTCCCTCATGAAAGGCTCCTGAGAAAACTCCACAGTCAGGGAATAAGAGGGCAGGTCCTCTTGTGGATTAGGAACTGGTTGAAGACCAGGAAGCAGCGAGTGGGAGTCAATGGGCAATTTTCACAATGGCGAGAGGTGAAAAGCGGTGTGCCCCAAGGATCGGTCTTGGGACCGGTGCTTTTCAACTTATTCATAAATAAGGCAGTGAGGTGGCCAAGTTTGCAGATGACACTAAACTTTTCCAGGTGGTGAAGACCAGCAGGGATTGTGAAGAGCTCCAGAAGGATCTCTCCAAACTGGGAGAATGGGCAGCAAACTGGCAGATGTGCTTCAATGTAAGTAAGTGCAAAGTGATGCACATTGGGGCAAGAAACCAAAATTTCACATATACGCTAATGGGTTCTGAGTTGTCTGTGACGGATCAAGAGAGAGATCTTGGGGTGCTGGTAGACAGGTCGATGAAAGTGTCGACCCAGTGTGCGGCGGCTGTGAAGAAGGCCAATTCCATGCTCGGGAATATTAAAAAAGGGATTGAGAATAAAACGGCCAATATCATTATGCCTTTGTACAAATCGATGGTAAGGCCACATCTGGAGTATTGTGTCCAGTTCTGGTCACCACACCTCAAAAAGGATATAGTTGAATTGGAAAAGGTGCAGAAAAGAGCAACCAGATTGATTCGTGGGCTGGAGCACCTCCCTTATGAGGAAAGGCTACAGCATCTGGGGCTTTTCAGTCTGGAAAAAAGGCGCCTGAGGGGGGACATGATTGAGACTTATAAAATTATGCATGGGGTGGAGAGAGTGGATAGAGGGAAATTCTTCTCCCTCTTGCACAACACCAGAACCAGGGGACATGCACTAAAATTGAATGGAGGGAGAGTTAGAACGGACAAAAGAAAATATTTCTTTACCCAGCGTGTAATTCATCTGTGGAACTCCTTGCCACAGGATGTGGTGATGGCACCTGGCCTTGATGCCTTTAAAAGGGGTTTGGACAGATTCATGAAGGAAAAGACCATCACAGGTTACAAGCCATAAGCAACCTCCTGGTTTTAGAAGTGGGCTTTCTCTGTGCCAGGTGCAAGGGAGTGTCAACGGGAAACAGGTTATCTTGTTGTCTTGTGCTCCCTGAGGCATCTGGTGGGGCCACTGTGAGATACAGGAAGCTGGACTAGATGGGCTTTTGGCCTGATCCAGCAGGGCTCTTCTTATGTTCTTATGTTAGTTCAACCATTTCAGCATTTGGACACCCGTCCAAAAACATATTTCGGGATTTTCCTCTAATCGACCCGGAAAGGGACGAACCTCGATTTGGGGTCAATTATAGAACCCTTCTTATCTCCTGTGTTTGTGGAGCTAAAACATTCCTTTTTGGCAGGTGAGTGTCTTTGTATAATCTTTAGAAATGGTTTTCATGGTTTTTTTAAAAAAAATTCATCTGTAAAGAGGTAAAAAGGGGGTAAAAGGAAATAGGGGTGACATCACCGCCCAGCCCCAACCCCTGGGCCTAGAAACGTGAAATTCGGGGACACTTATTCACCGCCTTGAATGGTTCCGAAGGCGAGTGGGCGGGGCCGCTTCGTACTCCGGTGTAACGTAGGGTCGGAGCCGCAGCTTAGAGCTCCGCCCCGAGAACTTAGAGCTCCGCCCCATGCAGCGACGCCAGTGCAGTGGGCCCTGGTGGCCCCCGGTGGGCCCCCAGGGCAGTGGGCCCCGGTGGGCCCCCTGGGCCCATATAGCACGGCAGTGGGCCCCCGGGGCCCATATAGCACGCCAGTGGGCCTTGGTGGGCTCCCGGGGACTGTAGAGCACAGCAGTGGGCCCTGGTGGGCCCCCGGGGCCCGTATAGCACAGCAGTGGCCCAAAGTGGGCCCCCGGGCCCATATAGCACAGCAGTGGGCGCCGGTAGGCCCCGGGGCCCATATAGCACGCCAGTGGGTCCCAGTGGGCCCCCGGGGCCCAAATAGTATGGCAGTGGGTCCCGGTGGGCTCCCGGGGCTCATGTAGCACAGCAGTGGGCCCCGGTGGGCCCCCGGTGGGCCCCGGGGTCAATATAGCACAGCAGTGGGTCCGGTGGGCCCCTTGGGCCCATATAGCACAGCAGTGGGCCCCGGTGTGCCCTCTGAGCCCATATAGCATGGCAGTGGGCCCCAGTGGGCCCCCGGGGCCCATATAGCAGGGCAGTGGTCCCCCAGTAGCCTCCGAGTGGGCCCCCTGGGCCCATATAGCACAGCAGTGGGCCCCGGTGTGCCCTCTGAGCCCATATAGCATGGCAGTGGGCCCCGGTGGGCCCTCGGGGCCCATATAGCATGGCAGTGGGCCCCCAGTAGCCTCCCAGTGGGCCCCCGGGGCCCATATAGCACAGCAGTGGGCCCCGGTGTGCCCTCTGAGCCCATATAGCATGGCAGTGGGCCCCGGTGGGCCCCCGGGGCCCATATAGCAGGGCAGTGGGCCCTAGTGGGCCCCCAGTGGCCTTCCAGTGGGCCGCCGGGGCCCATATAGCACAGCAGTGGGCCCCGGTGGGCCCTCTGAGCCCATATAGCATGGCAGTGGGCCCCGGTGGGCCCCCGGGGCCCATATAGCAGGGCAGTGGGCCCTAGTGGGCCCCCAGTGGCCTCCCAGGGGGCCCGCGGGGCCCATATAACACGGCAGTGGGCCCCGGTTGGCCCCCTGTGGGGGTCACTAGACAGTATTGGGCTGCCTTAAAGGGTTCAGACCCTTTCATACTCAGTGTTCATACTCAAGGACCTCTGTTTTTGCCTAGTATTCTGCTAACATCTTTCCTGCTGTAATAACTAGGGCATGCCATGACTTGTCCGAAGCTTCTCATCGCTACCCTTTGTGTGATTATTATGGTTTTTTAAAAGCAGAGGTTATTAAAGAGGATTCTCTTAGGAGATGGATGCCATAACTTCAGGGGGAGAAGAGGAGTTCACGTGAATACAAGAGGTCTGATTCATTAGAAAGTAAGTTGGTTTGCCAGGCCGAGCTGTTAAGTGCTGCTGAGATCTTTTTGTCGCCTGCTTTTCGCAAAAGCAACCTGCAGGACCCATAAAATCTCCATGAAACTGCAGACTCAGCTCAGTAGTTCCTCAGCACATTCACAGTGGTGTGAAAAAACACACACCCTTAAGGAAAATAATCCACCCAGCCCTTGTGTGCAACCTGTTGGAACATTGGAAAAGAGTTTGCCCCATCAAGCCTAGGAAATAAAGGCCAGTAAAGTACAACTGCAGTGCAGAGACATTTAGATAACAGCAATGGTTTAGGGTTGGAGCTCTTGAGTACCACTTGCACAATAAACATAAAAATGCCAGGTGAATTAATGGAAAGCCAGCCAGGCCTTGATCTCAGATGAATGTAGCGACCTGGCTTGTGTGATAGATGCCTGGTTGAACTTACATCGTATACAAGTGTTATCCTCCATGCATTCTTGTACACATGGGTAGGTGGCGGGCAGAGAGAGAGAGAGAGAGAGAGAGAGAGAGAGAGAGAGAGAGAGAGAGAGAGAGAGAGAGAGAGAGAGAGTAAGGCAACAAGCTCCATCACCATCACTGCCGATGGTGCATTCCCAAAGTCAAACTTCTGTGCTCTCTGTGATCGATGTTTGTCACTGCAGAGACATGTTGATCAGTCAGGGCTTTGTGAACATACTGATGAGGGACAGGGTTTGCCTCTGTGCTCTCCCTGTTCCCCCACCCACCACATGTTCAGGGATGCAAGGGAATAATGTATGTCCCATCTCTGTTCACTGAGTTTCCTTGGGCAACAGAAGATGAGGCCTGGGAGGTGGAAAAGAGATGACTCACACTCATCTATATTGTGAATTTTCCCCATCTAAGCTTGCCTGTCACTGAATTATGAGTGTGCCCACCTGATGTTTTGGTCAAGAGGCAGTGTTGGGATTGCGTTGATCTTACTAGCCCTAACGGATCTGGTCCCCTGTCTCATGTCTCTTCCCCATCTGCAATGCAGTTGGTGGGTACGTGACTCAGGGAATTCTCAGTTGTGCCTCCATCGCGTTGAAATTCCCTCCCTCTGTCAGCCCTTGGAACCCTTCCCTTTTACTCATCTGTAGATGGGTGACCAGGGGTTGCCTGTGGGTTTCGGATAACTCAGCTTAAATCAGTGAGTTTGGGGTGTGCTGCAGCCAACATCCTGGTCCCAGGATTGGCTGGTGATGGAAGCCTCTCAAAAACAACGTGAACAGCATGAGAACACTCAGAATGGCACTTTCATTGCTACAGCAGCGGAGATGCTTGATCCAGGGCAATGAGAGAGGGAAGAAACAGAGTCTGCACAGCTTGCTGCAAAGGCGTTCAAAGCTCCTTCTGTGCCAGGGATGACTAACGGGAAGGCTGAGGGGTCTCAGAAGCATCCTGAGGAAAGAAGTACCAGGCAGCTTAAGGAAGCTACCTGCTGAGGTAGAGGAGGAACTGAGCGAAGCTTTAACCCCCTCCCCTCCCTTCAGGAGATACTGAAGCATTGCAGGGCAGCAGTGCATACCACTCCCTCTCCCCTCAGGAGCGAGAGGGGAGGAAAACCAAGAGGCTGATGCCAGGAAAGCACAAGTCGCACATGGGGGGAAGATCAGCTTTCTCAGAAGGGCCTTAAATCATAATTTGCACCCCCTGAACGTTTAAGCTGAAAGCTGGCGCTACGTTTGTCTGAATTTGGGGGCTGTCCTTTTGTTTTTGATTGTGTTGTATTTATTGTTTATTAACCATGATTGCACACTGCTTTGGGTTTGACAAAACGTGGCCTATACATTTTAAAAATAAAATTAACAATACACATTGCATTGGTGGATCACACCAAGATTCATCTAGTCCAGCACGTTGTCTTCCAGGTGACTTTCATGTCTTCCATGGTTTGGGGCTACTCATGGTTTTGGGGATGCTCTAAAGTGAAGCATGATGGTAAAAGCTATTCTCTGGGGTTTGCCCTTGGCATCCGCAAGTGTGATACACTGCCTTGGAACATGGAAGTTCTTTCTGTAGTTTGTAACTGAGATGTTGTTACGAAAAGAATTCAATCTCAAAAAGCTCAAGCTGGTTTTGATTATGGCAAGGAAAGGAAACAAGAAGCAGTACTGAAACCCAGTGCATTTTATTACAATGTTTTATTATAAAATTAAAGACCTCTTCTGTTGTGTCTAACATGATTAAATTAATTTTGCACGAAGTTCAATCAAACCTGGAGACTTCAAAAAGTAATCAAGTAAGTAAGGAACCTTTATTGGCATAAATAAACCAAAAAAAAAAAAAGTAATCAGAGAGCTAGTAGTCTTCATATCTAGGGCAATTTAGGTGGAAAAAACTCAGCAATAGTTACTTTTTAATCTGGTAAAAACTGGTAAAACCAGTTGTGGAACAACTTGAAGAAAATCGTGAGGAGAAACCGGAGTCATTTTAGATGACTTGGGTTTCTCCTCAGGATTTTCCTGAAGTGATTGCCCATTCCCGAAACTGAACTTCATGTGATAGCCATTAAAGTTAGCATATACTTATGCTGAATATGTATCACTTGTATAGACCACCCTCGGATAAGACATTTCGATATTCGATAAGACATTTCGATAAGACGACTGATATTCCTGTACTGCTTTGGAGAGAAAAAATGCTTCGTAACAGGCAGCTGTGTTCCAAATATTTTGTCGAACACAATAGATCCACCCTCACATTCACTCTAAACCATCTTCCTTTCTCTTCTCTACCTCCCAACCCCCTATAATCCTCCTGCTTGCAACTGCCAAACCTAAATCTTGCAGTGATATGCTTTGATGTTTTATTGATTCCTTTGAATTCAAGTCAACCTAGTTCTTCACGGCCCGCTAGCATCTGTTCCTGCGAGCCTTCTCCTGGTCTCCTCTTCTGTTATAAACAGGACATTGCTGTGAATCATTTATACTGTATAGTACTATGTAGCAAGGTGCATTATAAGATGTCTTCATCCCCACCGCACTTTGTGAAATAGGCCACAGATGTTTTCATTTCACAGATGCAGAACTGAGGCCGAGACAGAAAGACCATGACTTGCCCAAGGCCAGGGCTGAGTAAGGTCTCCTTCAAACACTCTGTTGAGTAGATGTTGATTGTTCACAATAAAGAGATCACTTTTTTATTTTTCTGCTGTGTTGCTCCATTCTTATTCTGTGAAGAGTCATTCCACAGCATTCTACACCAGTCATTCCACACCATTCCACAGCATTCTAGTAGCTATGACAGCCTCCACTCTATTTATGTAAAATATTGTACGTATATCCTGCCTTTCAGGCATAATTCACAAGGTGGTTTACAACAGATTTAAAAAAATAAAAATGAAGAAGTGCTAAAATAAAACGGATTTAAGAAATCAGTGGATTAAAAAACTCAGCAGGGTCAGTTAGCTCCCTAACAGCACAATCCTATGCAATATACAGTACTCAAAATTAAGTCCCATTAAGCTCAATGGGACTTAAAACCTGATGAGTGTATTTAGGATTGTAGCCTAAGATTGTAATCCGATTCACACTTGGGACTAACTCCACTGAACTCAATGGGACTTTCTTTTGAGTAAACATGCATAGGATTGCACTGCAAAAATATAGGAAAACAGCAATCTTCTCTGAGGATTGGCAGAGTAGATTTCAATTCAATAGTCATAGGCTGGAAGTTCCACACGCAAGATGCAACCACTGACCAAACTCTGGCATGGTAGCCATCTACTTCACTGCAGAAAGAGGGGGCATTCAGAGCTGGGCTCCCAACGGAGGTGTTAAGATTTGGTCAGGCACACTTGGGAATAAGCCCCCTGGGATTTAGAAGTCAAGACCAGTGCTTCCGAATTGTACCCAGACAGAAATTTCTTGCCTTGAAGTTGTTTACGTACTTGCAAGATACTTTCCCTCTTATCTATACCAGTCAACATCCTTGTAGACGTATTCTGAACCAATATTGGGAGTTTCCCAACATAGGCAGCCCATGTAGGATGCCTCGCAGGAATCTAACCTGAAACTTACGAGACCATAAAAACTGTGGCCAAATCACATTACATCACATGCCCCCCCCCAAATAAGCAAACCAGACAGAAGTTTGGGTTGAGTTAACTTTATTAATGTAATGTTATATCTGCAGTGGGGGGGTACCTCAAACCCCCAAGGGTACAGGCAACAAGTTGGGGAAATGGTGCTGACTGTCTGCCTCCCCAAGTAGAGCAGGCATCACGACCTGGCTCAAAGCTATCCTTGGTTGTAGACCGGGGGAGCCTTTCACGGCCAACCCCCGGAGGGTTGAGGCAGCAGGACAGCATGGGCCCCATGGCAAAGACTGTGTTGGCCTTTTGCAAATTCCAGCCGGGAGGGGGGGGGGCTTGCCAACCAGCCTCACCGATCCGGAGAAGCATCTAATGAGAGATGGCTCAACCGTTGGCCTTACTGAACTCCGGTTGTACACCAAGATGGACAACCTGCTTACCCAACCCTCACACCTCCTGCCTAACCTGACCATGAAAAACAGAAGAAAACAAAGGGGGAACAAGAAAAGACCCACAACCCCAAGACAGTCTGGGGTAGGCGAAAAAACTGCCAGCCAACAGCCAATCAGACTGACGGCAAAAAATTCCTACCCGGCTCTCCAACAAGCAGCCAGCTAACCTCAGACTGAAGGGACGGGAGGGAGGGGCTCGAAACCGAGGGGCTTGCAGATTGCCTCGCCCCTCAGCGTGCCCCCCCCATGATCCCAGTCAATCAGGCCAGAGCATGTGCCAGTCCCTGCCTGCCATGCTCGGGCGGGGTGAGGCAAACCCGATGCTGGGCTAATTATCCCATCATCACCGTTCTGCCATTAGACAGGGTGAGACAGCTTCCCTCAGTCAGAAAATGTTGGGATGTCATTACATGGAAGAAATGGAGTCAGTGATTGCATTGTTTACATTCTGACCACCATGGGGGAATAGAGCCATTCGGATTGTCTGCCTCAGGTACCATCATGCCTGCAGCTGTTTCCTTCCCGATGAGACTGTGAAAGCTTTCCAACCGTTCCCAAGCTGCACAGCATCTGACGATGTAATCCTTGAACTCCGATTTATTTCTCTTGTATTTGATGTCAGCGTTCATTGTGTAGCCACTCAGAGGCAAAGGATTGGTGGGCCTGAAACAAGTCACTGGGAAGTCTTGCGCTGGGGCTGTTCATCGCTATGCTGCCCCATATCCATGCAAACAGATACACTCCCCAAATAGAGACATTTCTGATGGCAAATTTCCAGATTCCATGCCAGCAAAAATTAAGCTCCAGAAGAGGAGAGAATACCCACGATTAGTTCCAAAAGTGTGAAAACAATCTGCAGCCCGTTCCATCTCAGTGTGTGTGTGGGGTGGGGTGGGGTGGGGGGTGGGGGTGAGGTATGCATAACAGATGCATAGGCAAATTAAATTGTGTGTGTGTGTGTTTTTTTTTTTTAGAGCTCGGGAGAGCTTGTGGGGTGTTAGCAACATCTCCGGGGAACAGAGGTGCCTAATCTGTATGTGATCATCTCATAAACTGGGTCATGTTATGAGTGACAGAATGGGGTCAGGAAGGGCTCTAATGAGAAAGGAAAATGGCGCCTCCCCTCCGAGAACTCCCTCAAGAATTATTGTGTTATTCTGTCTTCTGTAATCAAGAGGGTTGCAGTTCCTTACACTGCAAGCATATGGAGGTTTTGTGTTTTCCCATCCACTTTCTCAATTTCTCAGTAAAACAGTAGCCACCTTGTGGGCAAAGTCAGTCATTGGTCAGATCATGGTATATGGTTATGAGATTTAGCGCCAATGGCCACAATTTGTCTGCTTATGGTGGTAACTTTGTTCCTCAGTTCTGGAGTTGCCATTCAGAACTCGCCCAGAGCAAACGCTGAAGTAAATTTGAAGTTTCCCCCTCAGGTGAAACATCTGAGAATGTTTTTAAGGAAGTCCCCCAACCCCCCCCCCAAAAAAAGCTCAGTAAGAATATATTGGGGTGGGGGTGGGACTGCACATGTTCAGTTGGCCATGGCAACTTTTATACTCTTGGCAAATGGATAGCCTGAGGCAAGGCCTCTGAGAGGGGGGTTAAGGGGGTAATTTGTACCCGGGCCCAGAGTGAAAAATGGGTCAAAAAGGGAGCCCTGGAGCAAAAGAGGGGGGCCCAGGCCAAATTCATATGTAGGGAAGGGGCCCAAAAGAAACTTTGAACCCCCTGATAAAATTCCTCTGAATGGCCCTGGCCTGAGGCACTTGCCACAAGCAAGACTTGATACGTTATCTACCACTACAGACTTTGACGTAAACCTCGCCAGATGTGATGTGAGTGGCAGCATTGCCACGCTTTAGGGTGTGCTTGTGGGGGACTTTTCATTTCTTCTTTCATTTCTATCCTAACCTGTCACCAAATAGGCTCAACGTGGCTAACAAAGGTATAAAAACATTTTTTAAAAATTACAATTAAATCAAACTTAGCAGTTTAAAACGTAAGGAGTAATTACAAAAGCAAACCTCAGTCTAGCAGCAGCTCACAAATCAAAAGCTTGTCAGAACAAGCGGGTCTTGGGAACTGGTATGGGAAACAAGCCAGAGAAAGAAGTGGAGGACTACCTGCATGCCGATTGGCTTACACTTCTGAAGGTGCCCAGCACGTGAAACTCTGAATGTATGGACCTCCCTTAGTATTGAGTCAGGCTCCTATGGCTGCCGCTGCAGCACTCCAGGGTGTCTTTATGAAACTCAGAGTTGGAAACTGGAAACTCAGAGTTGGCGGGAACTACTGTCCTAGCAGTTTACAGCTGCTGTGTTTATCTGCTGACTTTGGTGCTATTATTATTATTATTATTATTATTATTACACCAACTAAACAAACAATCAAACAAACAAATGGTTCCCTATCTCCAAAGGGCTCAAACTGCCATCTACTCGTGCAGTTTCATTGGGGGAGGGGTGGTGGTATTGTGTTTGATTGTTTTTTTATGGATTGCTTCAGCTGCCTTGAGGGCAACTTTTCACATGGAAAGACAGGGTACTGTATACATTTTAATTACCAAACAAACCCAACTGGGCAAAAACAAAGAATTCCATGACTGTACAATATATCAAAAGTCGGATTTCAGGCTGTTTGCATAAGAGCAACCCACCCCAGTATTCTGTGCATCCATGAAACTATTTCGAAAACATGCCTGCAGTTTGAAGAAGGAGAAAAAAAAAGCTGCAATTATTCAGCTCTTCGTTTTAACTGAAAAAAGAGAGCATTGTAGGTAGTACATAGATATAGTCACTTCCCAAGCAGCTCCTCTTTTCAGATTTTCCAGACTGATGTAACCTATTCTGACAAACTCAGTGACAGGTGAAGCACGAAAGGACAAACTGTCAGCTGGGAAATGTGAAAGGAACTTGCTGCTGCTGCCGCGAAGCAACTGGAAATGTTAAGTGCTCTTTCAATGTACAGTAGAACATCTGTTATCTGATTACCTTTTCATAAAAAGGAGAAGTCTCGAAGTAGAGGTCACGCGAAGCATGCACCCAGCCTTTCTCCCAGGCATGTGTGTATATATACTAAAAGTAGCAAAGTATATAAAAATATGACCAGTTTATATACAGATCTGAGTATGGGAGGTCCAGATGGAATAAGATGTTGTGGTACAGCACAAGGGAACCTTTGTACTGACAAAAAGTCACGAGGAATGTAAATCCTCACAATTTAGTCACTGTTTAGTAAGTTGTACTCCTCCCTGCTGAGTTCTCTAGTGAAGTGCTAGAAAACAGCCACCCACATCCCCCAAATCTCAAGCTAACCTTGCACCCAGAATACCAGAACATTTGCTGTGACTGCAAAGGTGCAGGTGATGGTTGCCAACACTGCCAGAGAATATTCTCAGGCTAGCACCTATTCCCTCTTTGTTTAATTTGGGACTTTGCACACAATCATGATTTATGGGGAATTATAGGGAAAAAGGAACCGTGGTGGCTTAGTGGCTAACACGCTAAACTGCAGACTGGAAGGTTGGTAGGACAGCAGTTCGAGACCTGTGTGACGCATGACGGAGTGATCTCCCGCCTCCTGTCCCAGCTTCTGCCAACCTAGCAGTTTGAAAGCAAGAAATTGCAAGTAGATAAATAGGTACTGTTGCGGCGGGAAGGTAACAGCGTTCCGTTAGTCATGCTGGCCACATGACCATGGAAGCATCTTCGGACAGCGCTGGCTCTGTGGCCTTAGAAACGGAGATGAGCACCGCACCCTAGAGTTGGACACGACTGACTTTCGAGCAGGGGATACCTTTACCTTTTATGGGGGAAAAGCTGCTGCAGCTGCAAATAATTTCTCCTCATCTCCATCCTCCTTTCTTTGGAATGAGCACCAACTGGGGATGTTCATATCAATCAGAAGAAGAGCTTCTTGAGGAGGAAGCTCGATTGAGGAGGCAGCACAGTATGTGCTTTATGAGAGAAGAGGGGGCAGAAGCATCACCCACTCATTCGTCCACCTGCTCTCCATAGGAGAGGGGCACATGCGAGCAGAGGTGGCAGTGGGTGGCAGCCTCAGGCGGCACGGAGGCACACGCCCCCCCCCTGCTTACAGTGGCCACTCCTCCAAGTCATGATATAAGTCCATTATTTAACATTCCAGAGAGTCGGTACCGGACTATTTTTAGTTTTGTCTTCCCTCACCATTTCTGTATCCTTTTGCATCTTGTATCTTATCAATATACCGTATTTATTGGTGTATAAGACGCACTTTTTTGTCTAAATTTGTGACCCAAAATAGTAGGGTGCGTCTTATACGCCAATACTAAAAAATCCCTCCCTCCCCTGCCCGTTTTAAAGCATTTTTGGGCTTACCAGGTTTTTCCGGAGCTGGAGAGCTCCATTGTGCTTTCTTCCCTGTCTAATCTATCCGATCTTCAGCTGTTTGTCTGGGTTTAATTTATGCAGGAGCTTGAGTTGAGCTTCTCAGCAGTCAGCAGAGGGCGCTGTGCTCAGTTCAGTTCAGCTGAGCTGCAGAGGCCTAGTCATCCCAGCTTTCCTGGATGCAGCTTGGGTGAGCTTCTGAACTGGGCCTAGTTGGGAGGCTTTGGAAACTTTGCATAGGTGAGGTGAGGTGAGGTGAGGGTTGAGTCTGGGTTTTTTTTTTTGTACTTTTATGTTTTTTACTTTGGAAACTGCATGGGTGGGTTGGGGGGGAAGAGTTGAGTCTGGGGTTTTTTATGTACTTGTACATTTATTACAATAAATTATTATTAATATGTCAAAAAGCATTTATTCTGGTGCATTTTGTTCATGTGTCTTATTGCTGTGTGTTTTAAAAGAGATCCTGGTATTTTTGTGCAATTTATGTAAATTAGCTAATTAAGCAGCCAAGCAGTAAGTGGCCCAAAAATGCTTTAAATCTTTTTTTCTTGAAACCCAAGGCCAAAAGGAAGGTGCGTCTTATACGCAGGTGAGTCTTATACGCCGATAAATACGGTAATTAAATGGAAATCACCTTTTGGTAGAAAGGTGATGTATAAATATGGTAAATAAATCAACCACTCCCCCTCCAAGCATTACATTATAGCGAAAAATATACCTGGTCCATGCTGCCCTACTTTGGAAATTTTATAAGGACAGAAACTCTATTTTTTCTGCAATGTGATTATGCACATGTAACATTTTCCAAGCCTGAAACAATGGGAATCTGAAAGGATGCTGATGCTGGAACAATTTTGCTGGAGATCTCTGAAATGCAAGCATTAAAGAAATGCTTTACATCCACAAAAGCTTTGAACTGTAGCAAAACCACGTTCTACCCATTCCAGGCTTCTTCATATTTTTGGTCTTGTCACTGCAAAGTAATTCTGTTAATTGCTTGCCACTTTATATACATTTATTTTTATTGTTCGCTTGGTAATGATTATTTGCTGGCTTCAGACATGGTTTCTCAGGTCACAAACAAAGGCAGCTAATTAAGCACTCGGGAAACAAAAGCAAAGAAGTTGAATCCCAGCTTTCCTGCTCCGTGACAAAAAATGCTAACCAAACACAGGATTAGAAAAGAGTCAAAAATGCTGTTCCTTTTGTTAGTGTTTCCTCTGAACTATGAACTTTCCTGATTTGCCTTTCAAATGGATCCAAAATAGAAAGGATCCGAGGAGGAGGAGAAGAATCTATATTCTGGGCTCTTTTGATTACACAATAAATTATGAGGGGTGAAAGGTAGGAGACCCTTAATACAACTCACAAGCTCCACCCATGACTGCTCCCAGTTCTGGTCAATAATGGCCACTGCAGTCTTTTAAAAGCAGTAGCTAAGGTGGCAGTCGAAAAGGTTAGGGCCAAGTCCCCTCCAGGCCTCCTGAAATTCAAGTAAGGGGGATGTAAGATAAAAACGTTTGGGTAGCACACCAAATTCTGCTATAGGAAAAGCAGAATTCTGCAATCTACATTCCTTATGCAAATTGACTCATGTGTGCCAGTCTCTTATTTTGTGCCATTGATGCTGTATTTTTTTTCTTCAATTTGTCTTACAATAAATATTAGTTCAATGACTATGGAAGTCTATACAGGGCACTGGGGCCCTTCCTTTGACCATCAAAACATTCAGGAATCTCTGTCTCTACACATATACCGGTAGCAGTATGGAGGGTGGAACAATGTTACATGTACATCCAAATCTGTTCAAATGCCTTGCCATTGACTGAGGAGCCATTGTTGTCCTGGAATCAGGTAAGGTATGATTAAGATCTGTAGCATTGACTACATTGTTATACACATTAGCCTTCCTAGAATGCAGTTTCCATCTTGCTTTGAGTCTGTGAGGATGTATAGGCAATGCTATGCAGGCAACTCTATATTAACGATCTTCAGGATCATGTGACTATGCTAACGTTAAACCTGATATAAGATGAAAAAGAAGAGATCCAGAGTAAGCCTTGGTGAGAGGCCCTTGCTTCATCAGTGATGTAATCAACAGGAACTGTGATGTAATAAATCAATTACATCACAATGCCCCTTCAAGCTGCCAGCTGAGCTCACCCTTTAATGTGTCTTATGCAACCATAAAATTATGATTCTTTCAATTAGGTAATGGTGGAGCCCACTTGTAACCCTGACCTAATTGAAAATATCCTCCAGTTGTAACATTTGGATGCTCTACATCTGAACAGTAGAGGAAGCATCCAGGATAAACAGAAACCAAGGTCCCAGGCTTTGTAGCAAACCTCCATGGCAGGTGTGTCCCTTCATTGACTTGCTTTCAAATTACTGAAATGAATAACTTCATCCTATATTTTCAAGAATCTGTTCATTTGTACATCGAAGGTCATGCATGTCATTTCTTGTCTACATGACCTTGACAGTGGTTCACATCAGTTAAACGTGACATGTTCCCATTTGAATGCATACAGCGAATGAATACAAATCTCACGTTAAAAACAGGAATACGTAGAAAACGATTGTGTGTTTGGGCAGAGGAGGAGGAATAATGATCTCCCATATATCACTTAGTTGTATTTGTTCATGTTTTGCTTTGCTCTTTTTACTTGTGTGTGTGTGTGTGTGTGTGTGTGTGTGTGTGTGTGTGTGTGTGTGTGTGTGTGTGTGTGTGTGTGTGTGTAGGCTAGCAGTTGTAGCTTGCACTAAGGACTGGCTGAAAAGGGAGCAGGGAGACCCCATCATTCACTAGTGCTGCCCAATATTTCTGTTTTGATCTCACAAAATATAGCTGCTTCCAGCTGAGGAAAAAAATAGGTCAATAAACACAATATGTATAAACAAACTGGGCAACTGAAACATTGGAGAACATCGGGGGTAACTTACTGCAGGAAACCACAATATAGTAGGATGACATGCTCTTCAACTTCTGTTAGCCACAATCCCAACACTTTTTGATGAGCAAAAAACCTGATCTAAGACTGCAGACCAGCTCTGTTTAAATTAGTAGATGTTTTGCCATTGGTTCACTGAGAAGTAGGACTGCACCTTAAGTAGGTGTCGAAATTGGAAAGTGGCTTACAGGTAACCTTGGAACTATTTTACCCATTATCAAACTCAGTGGAATAATTTCCTGCTGACATGGATATATTTCTCACTTTCTTCTTTTTCCCAGTATTTCACTTATTCCTCTTGGCACTTTTGCACTGTTCCATTTGCATATCATCTCCCCCCCCCCCTGCCGCTCTTAGACATTAGCAGTACTGATAAAAGCAGAGGCCTTCTCATACTTGCTAGGCACCGAGCCACAAATCTCTGTAGGGGCAGAGATCCTGTTTTCTTCAGAACACTCTTCCCTCCCCACATGAATCTTCTCCATCTGGAAATGCGTGGCATTTTCTTGGACACCCACACGGTGGCGCTGTGGGAATATAGATGTCCTCAAATCCAAGCCTCACACCATCAGCTAAATGGCTACACAGGTGTAAATGCCAAACATAAGGCCTCCTGAAGGATAGGAAAATAGCTTGCATTTATGGGAAGAGTATTGATCTTTAATATTAGTATTGACCCTGTTAGATGTAAATGATATTTCTACTTTGGATCTTTTCTGTTTGCTTAGAAAATAACTGCTTCGAGCAGAGCTGAGCTAAAAGGGTTGGTGGTGAACTTCTGCAAACATTTTCAGTAGCGTCAAAAAATTATCCTTTGGTGGTTTTTCGGGAGGGGGGAGAATCTTAATGTATGGGACAAATGTGGTCACCTCTTCGGATAGCACTGCCTGGAATAGACTTTGATTGGCCTCATATTCCTGATTGACTAGAATCATCTATGTGAGTATTCTTACTCTAAACTATTTGCCTCATGTCATCAATATTCAGCCAAATCTGATTGGCTATATAGCATCATCATATTCACTACGTAATTGGTGGGATCATTCAGTGAAGGGAATGGAGCTGTAGTTCAGTAGTAGACAGGGCCAGCTCAAGACCTCCTGAGGCGGCGTGGCAAATGCTGCCCCCCCATACGTGACAATGTGCCAGTCTCTGCTCCTCCCACTCTCCAGTGTTCTAACTCAGCACTCCCCTCCACATTTCTTCTTCCTCCCTGTCTCCTTTCTTTTCCAATCCAATTGAACCTTCCAATCTTTTCCAGTTTTCCAAGCACAGTGTTTGCTTGGAAGGAGGAAGGAGCCTTGGAGGCAAGTAGGTGGAAAGAGATTGGTGCCCCTCACCAATCTGACGCCCCTGAGGTAGCTGCCTCAGTTGGCCTCATGCATGGGCCAGCCCTGGTGGTAGAGCGCATTGTTTGCTTGAGGAAGGTTTCGGCTTCAGTCTCATATCTCCAATCAGGGTTGGGAAAAGCTCCTCCCAAAACACTGGAGAGCCATCACCAGTCAGCATAGGCAGCACTGACCTAGATGGACCAAAAGTCTGACTTGGGCTAAGACAGCATATCTTGAAGCAGAGAAAAGGCCAAATCAAGGGGGGGGGGGGAGTCACTAAAGTTGCTGCAGTTCAGGGGAACAATGACAGCAAACAGATGTGAAAAGGCTGAATATTTCCAGCAGTAGGGGATTTTTTCAGGGAGCACAGCTGATGTCCTTCAAAACCACTGCGTCATTCACTCTGAAAATTAACAATGGGCCAACATTTGGCACACACAGCCCTGGTTCAGTGCAAACTATAATGTATATACAGTACTTGCAGTTTATGTTAACCGAATGACTTAATGTAGTAGAACATTATATGAAGTCAAGGCGCTACTTCTTATTACTGGCCCAGTAACCAGTCTAGCAAGCACTGTTTGTGGAAGCATGCACACTGGTGATGCAATATGTATTCATGCACTAAACCGAAGCCCTATTAGTTCAGAAAGTATCCCTACAACTTGCAGAAGTCTAAGGGTTTTAAGATAAGATATCAGAGTAAGCTACACATCTGAGCAGCAGGAAACCCTTTGAGTGTTCTCAGTGCTTTAGTGCAGTCACTGGCAAAGGCCACAGTGTAAGTACTAATAGTGCATCCAGTACATATCTACTCCTAAGGGAAATCGGTAATCCCACTGATTTCAGTGATCCACTCACATGCTGCGGTCAGGCACTCCAGAGCCGCAAGTGCAAATGGCTGGAGGCTATGTGTGTCCGCCAATGGCCCACCCAGGCTGCACCGGAACAAGTAAGGTGGCAGTGGGGGCGGGTCATGGGCAGTTAGGGAAGGATCGGGGCAGTTTGGGGGTGGGGGGTGGATCTCAGTGGCAGCAGTGTGCACCAGATCCTATCCCCCTTTCCTAGCTCGGTCCTGCCTTCTGACTCTCTTTAGACTTATGCCAGCAAAAGAGCTGGTGTGGGTCGAAGGAGATCCTTTGATGAACTGGAAACCTACACAGAGGTAAGTATAAAATATTTTCATTTACCTTTTCCATGCTGTCTGATCACTCCTTTCCCCACCATAGCATGCAGTGCGCACTCAGTCAGACTGGCGAGAGACAGAATTGGGTTGTCAATCCCAAGTAAGTACATGTAGAACAGCAGCCTTAATTACAGCAATCAAAGTGAATATTCAACTTATTAAAGCATGGAACGATTTGCATGGTTATAATTTGCATGGCTGTAATTAAACTGAAGCCAGCAAATGCACTGTTTGTGCTTTGTTTTTATTATTAAAATATACATAGCGATAAAAAAATATCCATTAGAAACACCACATCGTATCTATATTCAGGCTTTAAAACGGAACTGGACAATTTCATACAGGCTTATCAATGGCAACTAGACATGAAGGCTGTGTGGTACCTCCAGGTTCAGAGGCAGTATGCCTCTCTGAATACCAGCTACAAGGGAGCAATGGAAGGAGACGGGTATGCCTTCATCTCTTATATGTGGACTTTCCAGAGGCTCTCTGGTTGGCCACTGTGGGAAACAGGATGCTGGACTAGATGGGACTTTGGTCTGATGATCTATTAGAGCTCTTCCTAGTAAGGCCCCCTTCTCCTGTCTTACCTGCTTGCTCTGCTTGCAAGACAACTGCTGCCCTTCAGTTTCATTTCTGTTCATTGTCTCTAAGAGCAATCCTGCTTTCCATTCTGAAATGTAGCCCTTTCCATTAAGTAGCTCAACACAGCATCCCTCATCTATTACATTTTATTTCCATAGCAAACACTTGCTCTGTGCAGATGACACTTTCTTCTCATGTTGGTGCGTCTTGGTAATGATGCACCTGCTGGGCTTGCGTTCTTGGCACATCTGATCTCCATGTGTTAAGAAGAGTACACATCTGAATTGTGCCCTTGTGGTACCCATGTATTTGTAGACATCAGCAGCATGATCCATACATTCCATGGTCCTATAGCCTACACCAGGGGTTCTCAACCATTGGTACTAGTACCATCAGTGGTACTTCAGCTGACTGCTGGTGGTACTCGGACTGCCAGAACCCCGCTCCGATGCAGCGCTGTCGGCGGTGCGTTTTCACTCCCGAGACACTCCTGCCTTTGGCCAAGTCACTTGGGAACGCTGAGAAGGGCCCTCCCACCTACCCAGAGTCTACTACCTGCATTTTCTGGCCTCCGAAAACCTGAAAACTCGGAAGTAACTGGCGATTATGTCATTGTCAGTCACTTCCGGTGGTACGCAGCAGGAGACTAGCACTGGAGGTGGTACTTGGCTGGCAAGGGGTTGAGAACCCCTGGCCTACACAGGTTGGGGGCCTTGATTATTGGCCACTATTCAGATGCTCCAAGCAGCAAACACAAGGCAGTCAGGAGCACCTTCAAGGCCAGCAGGATGATGATGATCCCCTCTCCACACGTGTAGAAAATATAATCTGCATAGAACTCTAGTTCAACCCTTTGCTAAGTCATGAGGTTTACTGCTTGGCCTTAGGAAAGTTCCTTTTTTCTGGTCTACATCACTGCATTGTTCTGAGGAAGAAAGGAACAACTTTTTGTATATTGCCCTGAATGGAGAAATATGATAAGCCTTCAGCCCAGCGTAATCAAGAGCCACGACATTTTGAGGCTGTATATCTTGAGAGATCGAAGCTGCTTGGTAGTCAGACCAGGTGTTACAAAGGGCTACCTCCTAATGTATTTGTTCATTATGTTTGAAACCTTGCCTTTCTTCTATTATGGAACTCAAGATGAGTGCATGGGTTCCGCAGTGGTCACCCATCTGGGCTCTAACCAGAGCCCAATCCTATCCCCTGCTGGTGTGCAGGATTTAGGACCACCAGTGCAGGTAAATAAAGAAAAAAAATTACTTGCCTTTCCAGCCACTGCCTGGTCTCTTGTGGGCTTACTCGGATCAATGCCAGCTCTTTTGCTGGTGCAGTTTTGTTACTTGGAAGAGGAGCGCTATCAGGCCCAGGGTGGGGCTATAGGATCCAGTGGCTGTTAGTGCTGCCAGGATCAGCCCTATCCCACCCTGCCTCGATCCCCATCCTGATCCACCACCAGCAAAACCACAATGGTGGTTGCTCTGCAGGGTGTTTGCAGCCCCTCAGTCTTAAGGCCCTTGCACCATTGGTAGCACTCCACAGACTGGCGGAGAGGCTGCCAAGATGATGGGCCATTTGGTATGCAGGTGGACTGCATGGTATGCCGGCAGACCTTGGGGTCCACTGGTATACCTCGTGGATAGAATTGGACTGTTAGGAAGCTTCATCAAGGTGGCTGTATCATACACCCTCAGACCATGCCCTGGGACCATACAATTGAGCAATGCCTGAGATTACTCAAATGGTGTTTGCACTGTGTTGCACTTTGCCCATGTTCAGAGGAACTCTTGCTTACACAGGACAACTCCCTGATGAACTCCAGTGCAAATTGAAAGCCCTGAGTTCTTCATTGGAACAGCCCGTTGACAGGCAAAGAGGACAGCAGCCTCTTCGGTGGGTGGAATACAGTTTGTGAAGCAGGACTCCCTGCCGAGTCTGGGAGAGCAGAGCTGAGTGATGCAGTGCATGTGACCGCTGCTTGTCTCCTTCATGATTTCACCCCTTTTTTCATTTCGTTTCAGCTTGACAAGGCTTTGAGAACACTTTGTTCCAGACTAGTGGCCTCTATCAAACTGGGCTGGGGGAGCGGGGGAGACTTCATCAAGATCTGAAATGCTCACAGGGAAGTGTGGAAAATTGAAATAGAAAAGTTGGGCTGCTAAGTTAGGTGTGGCTGTTCCAAGGCAGAAGCGCTGAGCAGCGTAGCAGGTGATCAGTTCCTGCAGATAACAGTTCCTTATCCCCACCTGGTCCGTTGCCTGTGTCTTTTTTTTTCCCCCTCTCTCTTCCATCTCTGATTTTTCTTCTTTTCCTTGGAAACAAAATAAGAGACATGCAAACAAGGAGGTTAAATAAGCAACCAGGCACCGAGTTTCTGTTTGATGTCTGTTGGCTCAGGCTCTGCAAGTCAATTCTTCACCTTCAGGCATCTTGTTCTCTTGGATGAGTGTCTGGCATTGCGACTGGCAGTAAATCAGATGGTGCCCTGAAATAGAGATTATCTTTGTAAACCAATTCCCATTCATCGCTACATGATGATGCTTGGGGCTTCTTGCAGTGCACTTTGTTTAGCAGCAGTTAAGTAGTTTATTATAAAGCGGAAGCAGACTCTTTGCAAAAGCATCCTGTGTCCTCTAGAATCGGAGATGTGGGCTCTGTTTGTATAGAACACAGCCGATCAATAGCAAAGAATCCTCCAGGCTATTGCTCACAGTCCCACTTTTTTTTTAAAAAAAAAAATCCCTTTGTAAGATTTATTTGTCATTTCCTGAGTCATTCTGGCTGTCCAAAAGGAAGGATTGTCAGCACGGAGTAGGATTGTACCGTCATCAAATGACCAGCGCCACGGCAGTGGAAATAGTTTTTGGACTAGGCTCTATGAGTCATAAATGATGAAGTTCCCTTCCTTCATATCTGTTCATTGCAGAAGCACTGGGACAACAATGCATCACCTCTGTTCAGCCTCTGAGATGGTACACACCCCTCCTTATGTGTGACTGGGAGGGTGCATGTGTGTATTGGTCTGATAGAACTCCCACATGAAAATGGCAGGACTCACCATGCCAGAGTCGAAATAAATGAAGGGCATTGTGCAGAATTCACATTGGAACGCCAGACCCGAGGCTGGATGCCCCATATGTTGGAGTGGAAAGTAGACCTTGGATTGGACACAAGGCATATAATACTCAGGGCTTTGGCAGACAACAAGCACTGCTGATTCCAATCCTGCAGACAGGGAGCAGTGCACAGGAAATGACCACATCTGTACCTCCCAGCACCTTCCTTTTGGACTAAGCACCACAGTTGGAAGGAGAAAGCCATCCGAAGGCACATTAATATAGAGAACATAATTGCGACTTTCGAATAGGGACGGAGCAAACCATCTCCTTAGATATAAGATATAAGCCTGGATGGTGTAGTGGTTTGGAAGTCGGACTTAGACCTGGATGATCCAGGTTCAAATCCTCGCTCAGCCACGAAACTTCCTGGGTGACCTTGGGCCAGTCACTATCTCTCAGCCCCACCTACCCAACAGGGTTGATGTGAGGACAAAAAGGAAGGGAGGAAATATGTACACCACTCTGAGCTCCTTGGAGGAAGGGTGGTATAAAAATGTGAAAAATAAATAAAAATATAAGATTATTGATAGAGCAGGGATGGAGAAGAAGTTCAGAAATGTTGAAGAGCTTTAGAAATGCACGTTTCCTCTAGAAAATGTGGAACCTTGATGAGCCATCATCAAGTACCCTCCAAATTTCACCTTGGCTTGCCATGGTTTGGCACCAGCCCTTTGATCTGCCATCTCTTGTCTTTCCCAAACAGATGGGTTAAGTATGCCATGTTGCAAGGAGGGGGAAGAAGAGAAAAGAGAGGCTAAAGCTGAAGGCTCTTGATAAGCTGTGCCTGCATTCAAAGTTGTTCCTGCTGACATGGATTTGACTTGCTGGCAGCTGAATTGGTCGGTATATTGTTTACTGTAATCAAATCACTTCAGAATACCTGCAGTCCGATTCTATGCATGTGTGCTCCAAACTATCCCACTATGGTTAATGAAGGTGACTCCTAAGTAAGTGTGATGCAACATCTCTAAGTAAGCCTAGAGATGCAACAATGTGACAGACACTGAAATTATACAATAATGAAAACCGAAGAAACCCAGGGGCTCTTTATCGTTGTTCCTCTCTTCGAGACTTGCAGCACAATCTATGCATCTTGACTCAGAAATAAATCCCATTGTGGGGCATATTCTCAAGAAAGCACGTAAAAGAGTACAGCTATAGCGTTTGCATTCTCTAACATGTGTTGTTACCAGGTGTGCTTTAAAACACATGTTAACATGCACACATGGGGAAAGTTGATGGCTGTACTGTGCGGTGTGGCCCATGGCACAGTTGAGTGGTTTGGTGGGGAAAGTGAGGCTGTTACACCCTGAAGCTTTCCAGGAACTTTGATCAATGGCATTTCCACTAATAACATTTAACTCAGGTCAGTGGCGTCGCTCTAGGTGGGGCAGAGCTCTAAGTTTCTCTGAGCTCTGACCCACCGTTACACACCTGTACGAGGCGGCCCCGCCCCCTCACCTTCGGAGCCTTTCAGGGCTGTGAAGATAACGCGCAGGGAGTCTCCTGCGCATTGCCTTCACTGCCCTGAAAGGCTCCAAAGGCGAGGGGGCGGGGTCGCCTTGTGCGGGCGTGTAACGGTTGGTTGGAGTGCAGCGGAACTTAGAACTCCGCCCCACCTAGAGGCCTCAGAACGGAAAGGGGATTCAAATCCTCTCCAAAGGGGGATTCAAAGGGGATTTGAATCCCCTTTCCATTCTGGGGCCTCCCGTTCTCGCTGCACCACTGGTTACACCGGTGGTGTAAGTTGGATAGGATTGTGCTGCTTACCAATTGCTTGTGGTCTCACTTCACTCTCCTGTCAATAAGGTCTCTCTACAGGCCTGATGGACCTGCTGAATTTGGGGATAACGAGTGAAGGTGCCATAAAAAAATTATTATGGGTGTAATTTTACAAACATAGGGAAAGGGAATCAAAATAAAAGCAATTCAGTGTTTCTTATACCATGCATGCAACTAGTAGGTTGCAAACATAAAGGTTTATGTAAGGGTATCTGTGCTATATACAGAGAGGAAAGAAGAAGAGGAAATGGGTGCATAATGGGGTACATAATGGCACAATCAAAAGGGAAAGGGGTGCATAATGGTGCCATCAAGGGATGGGAAAGAAGTGGGAGAGAAGAACTTAGCAAAATTAGGGAGGTTACCCAGGGGACCTAAGGCTGAAAAACCAGGGTTTCCACAGTAGTGGGAAGGGAGAGGAAGCGGAGGAGAGCTGGGGGAGAAAGGGAAGGAAGTGAGAGTGGTTCCCACAGTTCTGGCCATGGTGAAAGGCCTTGGCTGGATTCAGTTCTCTGTAGCCTGAGCCAAGGACTACAGGCAAGGAGGGAACCTCTCAGTGGACTGTGAAGTCATTTCACTCCACTCTTAACCAGCCTCCGAAAGATGCATGGCCACTCCCCCCTTCCTCTTTGGAGTTCTTTGTGGATTGGTTAAGGGAGTTTGTTGATGGAGGCCTGAGGCTAGTCTAATATGAAAACATCCTCAATCATTTTCAAAGAAATTTATGACTCCCCCAAAACACACCATCCCCACTGAGATGGGAACATTCTCCAGCGTGCAAGTGTTAAAACCGAACATGACAAATGTGGCTTTTAGAAAGAATGTTTCCTGCATTTCTTGTCTGAAGGTATTCGAGACCATTGGGGAATTCTCTGACAGCAAATGCCACTTTAGTTAGTTTGCCAGTGTGAGCAACATGGTTAAGATAACTCGGAATTCATTTTCCCTGTGCCCTTTTACATACCTTCGATGTGGCTCTCCCAAGTCCATTACTTCAATAGAGCTTTTTATAGCCTTTTCCTGTCAGTGGCGAAGTTCACCTTTACCTTAGACAATTCCCTGCATTGTGACAAGACAGAATAAAGGAGAACGTGTAACCATTTTGTGCTATGCTACTGAAGGGTAATGGATAAAACTCTAGACATGTTTAAGAAGTACGGAACAGAGCTGCTCAGAAAAATGGGTAATCACATTATTTGTGCTAAGCACAATCCCAAATTGGTCATGGAAATCATTACAATACATACCATTTACCAAACAAATATGCATTTCTTCAAAACAGTTTAAAGTAGGGAAGGTGCAAAGTTTTGCAGCCTTATTCTGTCCTTGTTTACTTGGAAATAAGTGCTATGGGTTTAGTGCAATTTACTGCCAAGACAGTGTGTGCACAGAATAGCGCTAGTGAATGATTACAAAAGAGATAATTGGAAACTCCATGTTCTGAAGCAGTGTACCTCTGAATAGCTAGGCTTATGAGATCTCCAACCGGGACAGAGTGCTAGACCTTTAGGTCAGTGGGCAGGTGTAGCTTGTTAAACCTTAGAGCACAATCCTAGGCATGGGCGTCGCTGTAAAGAAGTGCGCGGGGCGGGCCGCCGGGGGTGACGCGCGTACGGGGGTGACGCGCACACCCCCAAGGGGAGAGCGGGGAGGCCCGGTACTTACAGGTTGCCGCCGGCCTTGGTTGGGCCTGCCCTCCCTCCCGTGTCCGTTTGGCTCCAAAATGAGCCGAAAACGGCACGCGGGTGTGTGTGTGTGTGTATGTTCTGCGCCTGCGCGTGACGTCACGTGCGGGGGCGTCGCCGCGTCGCTCCCCCCCTGCGGGGGCGTAGCGACACCACTGATCCTAGGCATGTCTACTCAGAAGCAAGCCCCACTGAACACAATGGGGCTTGCTACTGAGTAGACATGCCTAGGATTGTGATCTAAGGTTTAACAAGCTGCACCTGCCCACATTCCTTCTCCTAAAGGTCTAGCACTCTGTCCCGGTTGGAGATCTGGTAAGCCTATGAATAACAGAAGCTGGGGACACATAACAGAGGAGGGCTGTAGCCTTTGTGTCCTGCGTGTGAGCTTCCCAGAATCATTTGGCTGGCCACTGATGGCTGGACTCACTGTTACCTTGATTTGAACCATAAGAAGAACAGTACTGCAGTACTCAGGACTGGCCCAAACCTACTGGTGCCTGATATGGTGTGCCAAATCTGCCCCCTTACCTGGAGAAGTGCCAGCGTCTGCTCCTCCAAACCTCTAGCCCACTGCTTGTCTCTGCTCCACATTTCTGCTCTGTTGCCCTCTTCTTTTTTCAATCCAAGGAGTGAGTGGGAAGAAGAGGAAGAAGATCAGTGGAAGCAAGCAGGTGAATGGAATTGGGCACCCCTACCCATCTCTTGCATGGAGGTGACTTTTTCAGTTGGCCTCATGGATGGGCCAGCCTGGTAAATACGGTAATTTCTCAAATGAAAAATTGTCAGTTCAGCCTACCAAGAAGTCACATTCTCTGCTCCGGAGTCTCTTACAATTAATCCAAGATGTATTAGAAGTAGTTATGGTTACAGTGGTGGGGCGGGTAGATGGACCATCAAGGTAGATTATAAGGTCATCTCTGCTTTAATAGAACATTATGTGTTCCAGTCTGAGGCCTGGCTTGCATTAAGAAAGGCTCCAAGACCATCCCATTGTGAGACTAGTTTGATTTAAAACTTTAAAAATAAAGTTATGTTTATTTTGAAGGTTAGGATTTCATTTCCAAGAAAAGAATTATGAAATTCTTTTAATGAAAACTCCTAGAGTTGCCTCAAAGATTTTTGCGGGTGACATCCTAATGGAGGCAAACCCTTTCTTATCAATATTTTCATGGTCATCACCACCAGTTCTTCCCTGGTCTCTTCCACCTCCTTTCCTATCTTACAGCCCAATCCTACCCCCTGTCAAGCTATAACATGCAGCCGTATCAAGATGTAAGGAAACGTGGTAACGATAAGGCTCTCCTGATAGCCTATGAGTCTCCTCAGACCTACACCAGCTGGCATAAGTCTGAGGAGAGAAAAGGGGACAGACTGGTCAAGGAAGAGGAAATAGGATCCTAGCACATGTTGCTGCCACTGGAATCCATCTGCTTTGTGATGGCGGCAGTGGTTCAGACTGGCTCAGCAGCAGTGAGATCTTCACGCTGTCTCTGGGCCTTTTGTTCATTCCGCTGTTGCAAAACTCCCATAGGATTAGGCTGTTAGACACATTTCCAGCTGTTTTCTAAACCAGCTACTGAAGGAACAGAGCGTGACTCTCTCACACTCTTCTGACCCAGATTGGTTGGCAAGGGAGTGTCAACGGGAAACAGGTTATCTTGTTGTCTTGTGTGCTCCCTGAGGCATCTGGTGGGGCCACTGTGTGATACAGGAAGCTGGACTAGATGGGCTTTTGGCCTGATCCAGCAGGGCTCTTCTTATGTTCTTATTCTTTGTGTTGGCTTCTTCAGTTGATGCTCCCCCCTGCTAGTCTCTGGGCCTTGGCAGACGGCCAACTATGCCAGCCACTGGTTCCAGGTCAGCACTCAGTAACCGATACAACAACATCTTCAATATTATCTAATTCAGGGGTTCCCAACCTTCGGAGGCCCGGGTACCCCCCTGTTACCGTCCAAATATCTGGAGTACTCCCTGCTAATTAATTAGCTACTTAATTGGATTAATTAACTAATTAGCTAATTAATTAATCATTTGCAGAAACAGCTGATGACTTGGGGGGGTTAAAAAGACATTCTTTTTAAATCCCCAAGTCACCAGCTGTTTCAGCGCTGGACAGAGGAAGAACTTGGATCTTTAGCACTGTGGCTTTCACAGCGCTAAAGATCCAAGGCCTTTCTCGAGCGTTGAAACAGTTGATGAAAAAGAGCGTCTTTTAAAATCCCCATGTCATCAGTTGTTTCGCGCTAGAGGTTAGGGCTTGGATCTGTAGCGCTGCCCTAAAGATGCAAGCCCTTATCTCTAGCGCGAAACAGCTGATGACTTGGGGATTTATAAAGACACGTCCAGTGTTATCAGCTGCTGATTGCAGCAGGTGATAACGGACAGCCTCTGGTTTACCCCTGCCTGATGGTCTGCATACCACTAGGGGTACGCATACCACAGGTTGGGAACCCCTGATCTAATTGACGACGTTATATTCTGTCCCGGTTACACGTTTGCCTCCGGATCTGACCTATTTGTGAAAACAAAAAGCCAGAGTGAGACACTGTGGAAGACATCTCAGAAATAATCTTTGCAATAGTCAGATGACTATTTGGAGAGACTGCTCGGACAGGAACCATCTCTATGTTTGACAGCCTGTGGATGGATTCCTGACAACGTTTCTGCAGGTGGGAGAGACAAACCATTCAGCACATATGAAGCCACAAGGCAGTCAAGACACAGAGTTGTATTCCCACAGAATCTGTCACCTCAAGGATACGAGTGCTTTCAAGTTCAAAAAAGAGAGTACTACTGAGAGGTGCTCTCGAGGGTATTTCTGCATTTGCTGTTGGCATTGACTTTGCTTCATGTTTTCATCTGAAACATCAAGGGATTGACTACTGTGTCTGTTTATTTTAGAGTTGGCTTTCCTGGACACGTAGGCCAGCATCCAAAGTGATGAACACATCGGGGAGAACCACGGAGCAGCAGCCCAAGCAGCATCGGAGGTATTTATAGCAGTTGTTCCCAGCGCTGAATAGACACACTGTGTTTGCAGTTCTCTCCAACACATACATATCATTCTTTCAAAATCTGGATCTCAAACCTGGGAGGGAAATGACAGGGGAAAGGGCAAACGTCCACGCGTTAGGGATTTTTTTTTTTAACTGCGTCTGAAAAGTAGATTTTTATTTCACTTTAATGAGAGTTGCCGAATAAGAGAAGATGAATTGCTCAACAAGACTAGCTCAGAATATTCTCTCATGTAGAAGGCAAAATTCTGGTCGCTGTCGGGGCCCAGCATGATCGGAGGCAACTGCCATAGGAAAACAGGCTGCTAGTCAAGGTCCAGAGCAGGCAGATGGTGTAGTCAAGGACAAGCTCAGGATCAGTCAGATAAGGAGGTGCAATGAGGCAGATGCTCTTTAGCACCTTCCGTTACAGACAAGAAGCTCACACTGAGGTTTCAAACCCGGGGAAGTTCTTAAATTGGCACAGCAGGGACTCTATTGGATTCCCTGGTCACCTGATTCTTCCTGCGTTGGGTGACTGCAGGTTTCCTTCTGGTCACTGGTGGAGGGGGGCACTGTGGAGTTGCAAGGGTCAGGTCAGCAGTGATGTAGACTTGAGTCAGACTCAAGTCGCGTCAATGACGACTTGGACTTGACTTGGCAATTGTAAAAGACTCGAAAGACTTGACTCGAGACTTGGAGCCTTTTATGCAGGGGTGTAGCAAGGCGCTTCCCTACCGGGGCCCGGCAGCCAAGATGATGCCCCTGGGAGACCACGCCCCCGCTGCGTGATGTATCCCAGAAGCCACGCCCCTGGGGTGACGTCACGCGGCCTGTCAGAGGCCCGGACCCAGGGGCGGGCGGGCCAAAAACTCCTCCTCCGGCCTCGTGGAGCCTCGGCAGTGGCGCTACGAGGCTCGCTGCCACTACCGAGGTCCGAAAAAAGCAGTGTGAACAGAACCACCACCGCCACAACTGCCGCAACTGGGGGTAAATGATGCCCCCCTGCTGCCTCCCCGGTCCGCCCCCCTGCCCCCTTTCTACGCCACTGCTTTTATGACAACTCAAATTTTATTCAGGTTTAAACCCGTTTTCCCCATTGAATAGATAGTGACTCACAACTCGCAACCAAAGACATCTTGTCCTCCAGATATCTTTAAGTCCTCCAATACAGTGGGATACAAAGCAGTTGTCCATCCACTCTCTAGTCCATCCCCTCCATCTACTGTGGCAAACAGCTGTCCAGGTGTAGTAAACTGCAGAAGGGAGACAGATCACAGGCTCAAGCAGGTGATGGGTGGGAGAAGCCATGATGACCTTGTATTTCACTACATTGGGGGATTTAAAGATAAGCAAATGGCGTTGAGGTTACAAACATTAATGTAGAACGTCACTTTGCCATTTGTTCACTGTTTTTCTCTCCAGGATTTGGCTCCCACTTTGAGTCCCCAGGAGGCTTATAGTTACAGGGAACAGAAAAGTACAATTATAACAGGGATTCACAGGGTGATGTTTGGCAGAGTCTTCTGGCTCCTGGCAGTGGATGTGACACAGAGAGGTTCCAGGCTCGTCTCTCTAGAGAAGGAACTGCAGACGGATGCAGGAGTTGGCAGATGGTTAAGATGCTAGCCCACACAAGCAGCCCCTCCACTGACCTGCAGAATCATTGCTTTCAGCCTGCTTATTACTATGGTTGACAGTGTATCCAGGATCTCTCCTTGGCTCTGTGAGAGCCAATGACGTTTCTTACAGCTCCCTCCTAAATTGGGCCATGTCTTGTGGACTCCGGTTAGTTCATGTCCAAAAACATTTTTCATCCCCATCGTGACACTGACTAGAACTATCCTCCGGGGAGCCTTTTGTTTTGAGACTTTGCCTCTTTCTGGGCTCTGTGCTGCCCCTGTTGGGGAAACCTGAATTGTCAGTATATTGTGATTTTTCACATGTACACATCGGATATACAAGTTCTACTTTGCTTTAGAACCATACATCCCTGCGGTGCTGTCTGCCTGCCTGTCAGATATTTGCATCTGGGCAAGCAACAATTTTCGGTAGCTCACTGCAGCAAAGAAAAGGCCCGGGAGAGATTTTCTTGGCTGGATAGAAGCAACTGACTATACCATGCCTAATAGTAACATTGGAGATTGGACTCAGAAATAAATTGAGTATCCTTGTTTTAACATATCACCTAAACAACTCAACACACTGTGCTCACAAGCCATCTGATAATCAGAAAAGAAAAACTATGTTCACATTAAGGGGAGAATGCGACCTCCATTATTGTCTTAAAAAGCCTGAGCTAACCCCAGACCTGGATACAGTTATACTTTGAACTGCCGGGGGGGGGGGAATTAAAAGCCGGGGGGGGGGAGGATTAAAATCCCTGATGACCCATCAATTTATAGCATAGCCTCAGGCAAATATCTTTCATTCTCCAGCTGTAAGACTTGGCATACCGGGAGCCTCCCACAAACAATTTCTCTGACAAGGAATAAGCTAGGGCAGTGATTCTCAAACTTTTTAGCACCAGGACCCACTTTTAAAAACGACACTCTATTGTGACCCACCTAGCTTTAGGAGACGCTTAAACATTTATCTCCCTATATTTACACAAGCTTGCAAACTGCAGGAACTCAGCTGTTTGCAGGGTAATTAGCAGCTATCTTGCAAACTGCAGGAGCTCAGCTCTTTGAAGGGCAATTAGCAGCTATCTGATTTTTGAATAGCCTCAGGGCTTGTGGCAATTACTTATCTAATCTTTCCATCACCTGGGACCCATCAGAAATCAGGTCGCAACCCACCAAGTGGGTCCAGACCCACAGTGTGAGAAACACTGAGCTAGGAATTTTAAAGCATTTCATGCATTTTGGAAGGTACACAGTTGTTAAACTGGTAGCAAATCAGCTCAAATGAATGATGTCAAAATCCAGTAAAAGTATATGAGCCTGAACTTCAGTAACTTCTGTGCATGTTGGACTCCATGAGTTACTATGCATTGCACCAGTTGCTTATATAGCCCAACAGATTTTTTTTCAGAAGCTTAGTAATTCCCTGAACACCTGCCACTCTGTCCATAACCCACAGGATGAAAAGCACCCAGCAGTACATATTGAAATCTATTCTGCCTGAACTGACAGGTCAACTGCCTTCCAATGTATTTGTGATCACTACGTATGTTTTAATCAACAGATGTTGAGACAGATGTGTGACAATTCAGCAGGGAACAAACAGCTTTCAGTTTCTTCCAATATGACTTCACCAAATAGTTAAGCGTGGTCACTTTGGGGAACCAATCAAAATGATATGGGAAGTATTCAAAACCTTTCCTTTGTCATGAATGAACAAAAGTTCTCCTTACACTGATATTGCATATATTTGGAGTGGGTTACGCCAGGGTGCATGCCAGTAAGCTTACTGGGATCCAATAGTGTTGAGCTGTAAGAATTTTAGATAAATAACAAATGGAATAATTGGCTGTAATTGTCATCAGCTATAATGACATCTTACCATAATCTTTCCAGGCCAGGAAAACAATTCTTCTTCTGCGGATGCTGCAGTTGGCAGAGAAGGTAGAGAAACCATAACAAATCAAAGAGTTTCTAGGACAATTTCAAAGACAGGCAAGTTTGATGAAAGACAAGCCCCCAGTTATTTTTCTCAGGAATGATCTTCCGATTTGGAAGTAGACAGGTGGAGATTTATCAACTGATTGATACTCACTTGAGAACTAATTTGCCCACTGTATCGCAGAGATAACGAAAGCGGATCTGTTCTACATGTGTTCCGTGGGCAGTTCTGTACCATAAATGATAGCTACACCTTGAATTCTGCTTGATGTGATTGTTGACATAAAACACACACAGAGCTTCACCTTTTCAGGATCAATTTACTTCTATGTCCCTGTCTCTTGTTGTGGTCTTCAGTTTGCTTCAATTTTCTGTTGGGCTCTTTGTGTGTGTCTCTGAGAGAGCAAGACGGGGAACCCAATCCTGCGCAAGTATGTGTGGCCTGCCTAAAGGGCCGGCCGCTGCATCCTAAGTGCATTGCGTCCTGCACCGGCACGGCCTGGGCTCACCTTAGGGAAAGCCGGGGAAGTTTGTCCCCTTCCCCCCCTGGTGTAAGCAGCGCGGACTGCATTGGGCCTCCTCAGATGCGCGCCAGCTCTTTAGCTGGCGCACAACCAGGGAGGCAGTGTAAGGCTGGCCCAGGCTGCGATGGGGCATAGGATATCGGCGCATCTCAGCACTGATATCCCTGACCCTCCCAGCCCAGGCCCTCCCCCTGTCCTTGCGCTGACTGGTGCGGGACCTACCTGTGTCGGCCGGCGCAGGTCTGGGACGCTGGTGGAGTAAGCGGTGCCGGCCTCCACGTCGGTGCCGCTTACATGCAAGGAGTCACAAACATGCTTTCCGGCATGTTTGTGACTTCTTAGGCCGGCAGAGTGCTCGCTCCGCTGGCCTATACTTACACAGGATTGTACCATGAGTGATGTGGCCCTGATGGCTGAACGTTTGGGGACCACCTGATAGACATTCAACAGGCCAGTTATACACATCCAGACCCAGGCCATGTAAAAAGAAAAAAAAGAAAAAAGGAGAAACAATGACTCAGACCTCAGAGACTTCTGGATATTTACAGAAGTTTTATAGATACTCTGACATCATACTTTCATGAATTGAGAACAGGTCGCATACAGCTTGAACTTTGGATAGCTACATTCTGAATACATTCATGCTTCTGTAGATCTTGGTGCTTCATTAGCAAAGAAAACAGAGAGAGAGAGAGAGAGAGAGAGAGAGAGAGAGAGAGAGAGAGAGAGAGAGAGAATTGTAAACTTGTTATGTAACCTCCCCATGGGCTAAAATATTGATTGTGAATCATTCATAATTGACATCAAAAATAAAGGAACTAATAAGGTATATAATGAATGTAGAAAAACCAGAACAATTTGGATTTGCCTCTGAGACCTGCTTTCATAAAAAGATGGATTAGGGGAGAAAGACTGCTGGGCTGCCTCTTATTTGTAGTGTGGCCTCTGCCTTCCAATTTAGGTCTTCATTTGAAAGACAGGCTCAATTGCGAACTTCTTTTCATGCTGATATCCTCTGGGGAGAAGAAAGTTACAATAACACAGGCAAGAATTATTCTGGGCCTCCCTTCCTTATTCATCTGAGTGTGCACAAGAGGTGGTGGGAGCAAGTAGGAGACCAAGGCAGAGAAAGTTGTATTTCTGACTCTAGTGGTTTGCAGGAGGGCCTGGAGGCTTTCTGAGTCTTGTGCTGCTCCCGATTCTTGGCTTCCCCAATTTTTCTTAAGGGAGCATGGGGGGTGGTCTGATTTCTGGAACGTTTACACTTACTGTGGATGAGTCAATAATTTGGTTGGAAATACTCTTCAGCAAAAAATCCATCTCAATTGAATGGGCCTACTCTTAAGGCCCATTCTAATGGCAGAAAGTGAAGAAGAACTAAAGAGCCTCTTGATGAGGGTGAAAGAGTGCAAAAGTTGGCTTGAAACTCAACATTAATAAAACTAAGATCAGGGCATCTGGTCCCATCAATTCCTGGCAAATAGAAGGGGCAGAAATGGAAGCAGTAACAGATTTTACTTTTTTGGGTTCCAAGATCACTGCAGACGGAGACAGCAGCTATGAAATTAAAAGACGCTTACTCCTTGGAAGGAAAGCTATGGCAAACTTAGACAGCATAATAAGAAGCAGAGATATCACCATGCCAACAAAAGTTCATATAGTCAGGGCGATGGTGTTCCCAGTAGCAATGTATGGTTGCGAGAGTTGGACCATAAGGAAGGCTGAGCGCCGAAGAATAGATGCTTTCGAACTGTGGTGCTGGAGAAGACTCCTGAGAGTCCCTTGGACTGCTAGGAGATCAAATCAGTCAATCCTAAATGAAATCAACCCTGACTGTTCCCTGGAAGGACAGGTACTAAGGCTGAAGCTCAAATATTTTGGCCACCTAATGCGAAGAGAGGACTCTCTGGAGAAGACTCTGATGCTGGGAAAGATTGAAGGCAAAAGGAGAAGGGGAAGGCAAAGGATGAGATGGTTAGATAGCATCACCGATGCAACGAACATGAAAATGAGCGAACTCAGGAAGATAGTGGAGGACAGGAAGGCCTGGCGGGATATGGTTCATGGGATCACGAAGGGTCAGACACGACTTAACGACTGAACAACAACCCAACTCTTAAGCAGAAATGACGGGCGCCCTCCCGGCGCCCGGCGCGTGGAGATGGGGCCTGCATTGCGTCACATCGACGCGCCCCCCGCCTGTTTTGAACTCATTTTGGAGCCGAACGGGCTCCAGGGAGGGCAGGCGGGCCGATACGACGTGGCGCTTCATGATGGTAAGTGCTCCGAGCGTGCCCCCTGCCCGTGCGAGCGCCTGGAGCTCCTGCTCCACGCACTCCACCCAAGTTCCGCCGCTGCTCTTAAGTTATTTGCTGGGAAATCTTACAAGCAACCAAAGGACACACACAAGGCTGGGTTCATAACTTGACATTCTATTGAGTCACAGACACAGTGAGCTAACAGCTACAGTAGAACAGCAGATTCCACAACCAAACTAAAAATTCACTTATGGCCCACGTGCTCATACAGGCACATATGGACCCACTTACAGGCTTACATGGCCATGGGCCAACTCTCGGTCCGTCACAATAAGAGCCACTGCAGTGTCATCAAAGACATGCTGCTGCTGAGCACTTTGGGTCTGCCAAAGCAAATGGCCAGAGGCCCTACATGCACAGCAATGGCTACCAGATGCTACTCCGGTGCAGGTGAGGTGGCGGTCGGCGGTTGGGGCTTTTCAAGGTCCTCACTAATTAAGGTTACCAGATCTCCAACAGGGACAGAGTGCTAGACCTTTAGGAGAAGGAATGTGGGCAGGTGTAGCTTGTTAAACCCTTAGAGCACAATCCTAGGCATCCATGGGTCTTGCTTCTGAGTAGACATGTCTAGGATTGTGCTTTAAGGTTTAACAAGCTACACCTGCCCACATTCCTTCTCCTGAAGGTTTATCACTCTGTCCCGGTTGGAGATCTCGTAAGCCTACCACTAATTCTCCACTGTGCCTAGACTTCCCTACCACCAAATTCCCCTTTCTTTCCCAAACGTATCTTGTGAAAGTGAAGAGAAAACCACTCCCTCCTGCTGTAGTGGAAGAAGATCCAGAAGACTGACAGGAGCCAAGTGTGGTGTCAGCAGTGGACCTTTGTTGACAGATCTGGGCAGCAAGGAGTTAACAGATGAAGACTTGGACTTTGACAGGACTGGGCAGCAAGGGGTTAACACCCAGGACTGCATGGGTGGAGGCACACCTACCGCCCATGCAGGGTGTGCCCCCCAGGTGTTACCAATAATTAGGACTTTGGATTGGAGTGATTGCAGCTCCTTAGCTGTGATCCATAATGGACTAATGAAGGCTTTGAGTATAAAAGGAGAAAGATTGCAGCAAGAGAAGCTAGCTTGCTGCGGAATGGTCTCTCTCTTGCTGTGGTTGCATGTTGCTAAGCTGAAGGACTTTGGCCAGAGGATGGAACGCTGCTGTGATGGAGAAATGAGCTGGAGGAGCTGCTGGACACTCTGCAAAGCCAAAGGAGTGGTGACCTTGGACCAGAGACTGGAGAAATCTGAAGGAGAAAGCTCTGCTGCCCAAGAGACTGGTTATGGATTTTGCTAGGGAGAAAGAAGACAGCCGTGGCTGTCTTATTTCTGTCGACTGTTTTGCCGAAGGGTTTCTGCTTTAGGGAGATTTATAGTGTTAGGGTTGCTGTAAAGCAATAAATTTTGTTAATTGCTTGTGTGGAGTTTAGTTCCCTTTTTTGCACACAGTGTTCTAACTATTTGAGGAGAGAGAGGTGTTATCAGTTGAAGTGGGCATTTAAGAGAGCATTTCAGATAGAAATTGTATTAAAAGGGAGTGGGGTGACACCCAATTGGAATAAATTAATTGGTTTAACAGGACAATTTGGTACCCAGAGAGGGGTAACTAAGTCTAATTATTTAAAGGGAACGATCTTCTTCCTAGAAGGAGAAATTGGGTCAATACACCTGCCCTCTGACTATCCCCTGGTTTAGCCCACTCCCCATTAATCCACCCACAAACTACACCCTCTGCCACCTTATCTGCACTGGTGGAGCATCCAGACAGTTCTGGTGTGTGCACGGACCCTCCAGCCATTTCTGCTGGTGGCTCTGTAGCACGCCATAGCAGTGCAATGTTTGCACTGTCGCAATGGGACTTATGGCAGTGGATTGCTAGATCCACTGCCATAGTCCCCAATAGGATTGGGGCACTAGTGTTATTTTAACCCTAACATCCATTAACATAAATCAATAGTTGTCATTAATGCCAAAGAAACACATTTCAGCTACATGGGGGGGGGGGAGAAGGAAATTACTCTGATGAGTAGTTGCTAATCTCACAATGTTGGTTTCATGTATGAAGCTCTATACGTACTTGGAAGCAGGATATTTTTACATCCTAGATGGGGTGGCCTAAAGATGACAGTATGTGAAATGAGAGTACACAACATAACCTCCTCCAATGTTGCAAAGGATTCAGTTTCTGAAGTGCCTTTTCAATTTGTGTGGGGAGCAGTTCATGCTGGACACGTAACACAGTGTTGCAGAGGTGGGAGAGGCAAGGAAGACAATCACCCACCCACAGCGCAATCCTGTGTAACTTTGCACCGGTGTAACAGCAGATGCACCGGTGTAAGAGCACTTACACTGGTGCATCTACTGTTATACTGGTGCAAGGTTACACAGGATTGCTCTGTCAGACAAGTAGGTCACTCCCCACCTCTACTTCCATTTCTGGACCTCTGTGATAACTTGAAAGACACTTTTCACATTATCAAACTTTTCAATTTATAATCAGTCTGCGTATGTGTACACCCTCACATGAAACTCTCCCACATACACACACTAGTCTTTCTAATATAGATGAGTACCGACATGAACTTAGTGTACATTCCAGAGCCCCCAGCGAAAACCCAAAAATACTGGACTTCTTCATGCTTAGTTTGAATGCTGGAAGCAGCTCAAGAGATGGGATCTACAGTACAAGCTTCATCCAACATGGCAGCCAGTGCCACCCCTTGAATTGTGCTAATCCAGCTGGCTGCTTAATCTACCTGGATAGACTAAGACTGGCCATTGTGAAATGACTTCCTAAAAGTAATCTCTAGGGCCAATGTACAGTAAGACATCAATAAGTAAGTAAAGAGTTCAAATGAATTTTTGGTCCCCAGGATAACACTAAAAGAAATCGGTTAAGATTTATGAGTGCTTTCCTTATTTCAGAGTAACAGTTCCCAAATGATAGACATTTATGGGTAGATTAATGCATGCATATTCTATGTTTTTACTTGGAGATTGTCGATCCCATTAACCAGAGAGCCAGACAGCATGCACTACTCATCTCTGGCCAAGAGGTAATCTAATTTGCAGACCCTAATTAGATTTAGCCAGAACATTAAAATAGGCTCAATTCATCTAATGAAGAGTTCAGTGTTACACCCAACATCCCACCAGAGCAATCCTATGGATGTTTACTCAGAAGTAAGTCCAGTTTTGTTCAGTGGGCCTTACATTCATGTAAGTATGCGTAAGATTGCACTGTAAAAGCTGCAAGTGGTTAGCTGATCCAATCAAGAATATAATATCACTGATTATTTTCAGTTTTGATCTGAAAAATCAATATCACACTATTTTAATTGAGTGACTAGTCTAGAGTGAGTGAACTGAGAAATATGGCCTTAACTCTTGGATTTTTATTTGATGGAATAAAACCAGATAGACCCAGAAGCATTCTCAGTATAAAATCTGATATTTAGAAATGCAAGGAAAACCGGCACAATATTCTGATGAATTCAACAAAGTACAGTAGTTGCTTAAAATGAAGGACACTTTCTGGTAGAGTATACGAGTCACCAACAAGATTTATTCAAAGTTGTCTTAATTGGATGTACCTTTCCTCAGGCAATAAGACAGTTCAGTTTTCCTTACTGAAATACTCTTTTCTCTGTATTTCAACATTCCAAGGTGTTAGGGAGATTAATTCATTAGTAATTCATTAAATTAAGACGGAGCTGCTAGTGCTAGCCAGTCAGTCTAGTGATTCATAAAGACAGTAGAATTTCTCACACGGTTGTAGTTATATGAAATATTATAAAGTTATGAATTTGTGATGAACTGTGATTCATTCAGACCTGTTTTGGGTTTGCCACACTGAACATAGACCAGGGGTTCTCAACCTTTGGAGGCCCTGGTACCCCCTATCATGGTCCAGTTTTTTGAAGTACCCCCTGCTAATTACTTAGATTAATCAATCAATTAATTAGGTAATTAATCATTAAATAAAAAGTACTAAAACAATTTTAAATGTGAAAAAAATGTATTATTTAACTTTGTGTGTGTGTGTGTGTGTGTGTGTGTGTGTGTGTGTGAGAGAGAGAGAGAGAGAGAGAGAGAGAGAGAGAGAGATGCATGCAAGGATCTCTTTTTTTCCCTCCAAGTCACACTTCCCAAAATCAGCTCCTCCCTCCCCCACCCCACCAAAGTACATTTTCCAAAGTACAAAAATAAGCCCAAAACCAAAATCAGAGAGACAGAAGGGCTGCGAAAATAATTACAATTTAAAATCCATGTTAATTAACACTTAATTAGCTGCTGATGGGGCAGATAAGGGGCAGGGCTTGGCATACCCCCAGCAAGAGGTCCACATACCCCTAGGGGTACCTGTACCACAGGTTAAGAACCCCTGACATAGACCACTATGTATAGTGGCATTAAGCATTAGGTGGTAATGCATTAGGTTTGATTATCCTGTTTCCTGCAACAACAGGGGGAGGGGGATTGTCAAGCACTGAGCAGGCCACAAGACTGTGATAAGAATAGACAACCGCAATCCTGCTTGGTTAGCCGTGAGTTAATATTCTGTCTCCTCCAGCAGTTTGAGATAAGGGAAGCTGCTGAAAGTGTTTGCAAGATGGCTGTTGGAGTTCCTGCTCTTGGCGGCTCTTGACTCTGCAGTTGTATGACATCAAAAAGAATCAATTTTGATTTCATAAGAGTAAATTGCTGCCAGTCCATTTGGATGCTAGAGAACATACCTACAACTCTATCATGCCAAATGCATGCTGGTGAGCTGCATCTGTTTGGTGGTTCACAAAATTTGTGTGCCTGGCTTAATTCCTGACATAACCATAGAATAATCGAAGGTTGGAGGTGGAAGGGACCTTGGAGGCTGTCTAGTCCAACCCAACTGCTCAGTACAGGCAACTACTACAGCATGTCGGCGAGGTGGCTGCCCAGCATCTGCTTGAAAACTTACAATGAGGGAAAGCTGCGAAAGCGTGAGGCAAGGAGCACTGAATGGTCCTTATACTGGTAGTTAGCATCAATTCTTCTTAAAGACTCGTCTAAATCTACTTCGCTGCAATTTCAACCCATTGGTTCTAATCCTGCCTTCAGGAATCACTTAGCTCAATCCTATCCAGGACTGGTGCAGCATGGTGGCGGCAGACCCACGCTGTATCCTGTGCTGGAGAGGAGCAGGCTGGGGGTTTCCTTGGAGTAAGGGGACATTTGTCGCAGAGTAAAGCCCCAGCTTCCGCAATGGAGCTACTTGGGTCCGCGCTAGCTATTTTGTTGGCACAGAACTGAGAAGCCCCATGTAAGCGAGACAGGCCCTGGAGGGAACATAGGATTCGGTGTTTGCCAGAGACACCAATCCCGTCCCCATCCTGGGTCTGATCTGTCCACCCCCACCCCGTTACGCCACTGCCCGCCCTCCCCCAGCCTCCATGCCACTTACCTACTCTGGTGTGCAGGGCTTCTGAATGCAGCGCCAGCGGGATGGTGTAGGCCTTCCTGCCAGCACCACCTACTCACAGGGTGCTGCAAATGTGCTTTACGCCATGTTTGCGACACCCTAAGTTGGTCACTGAGGCTGCAGCACAAGCACTGGCTGGAGGTAGGATTGCGCCGACAGAGACATTTCATTTCCAGACATGTAGGGACTCTCTGCAATTTCTTGATAGTTAGAAAAGCACTCTACAAATGTCCAAAGGTTTTGCATATTTGAGGTTGTCAGGTTAGGTGGCCGGACTTTGGTTCCTACCTTGAATTCTCCTGTTCTGAAAGGAAACCGCTTCCCCTTCTGCCCCGGTTCGAGCTTCCCCCTGTCCCTCCTTGATGTGTTGCAAAGAATCCCTGCAGCAGCCACATCACCTGCTGCTCCTGTGGGGAGGATTTCCCCCAGTTCAGGTAAGGAAAGGGGTCGTGGACGACTGGCATGAGGTGCTGCTGCTGCCTTTTCTCCCATCAGAAGCAGGAGCGTTCACGTCTGGAGCCAATCTCTGGCTGCCTAAGCTGGCAACCCCATTAGAAACTTTGTTTGTTGACCATGAGGCCAAAGCATTATCAACAGGCTGACACACAAAAATGTAACAGCTGAAGTCTCTCTTGCCATGGAGACCAAGTGCCACGGAAAGTTTCATCTGTTTCATTTCTGTGTGCTAGGCTGCTATTTAAGGCACAGATGAGAACATTTTTTTTTTAAAGTTGGCAGCCCTGTGGCTATATTTCACATGTTCCAGGATTGAGACGTATACTGAAGACAGGCCCAGGGGGTTAAGCCATGAGCAAACCTAAAGAGAACTGAACAAATATTATTTTATTTGAAAAGATTAACTCCTGGAATGCTTGAGAATCCCTGTCAAGTTTCATTGCAAGTCTAGGAGGACACGATACCCCCTCTCCCAAGAACTTCAGGGTTTTCTTGTTTAACCTGAGGAAAATTAGGAATTGGGGTTCTAGACCAGCGGTTCTGAACCCCTTCCTGGTCAAGTACCACCTCCGGCACCACTCTCCTGCTGCATACCACCAGAAGTGACTGGTGATGACATCATCATCAGTTACTTCTGGTTTTTTGCGTTTTCGGAGGTCAGAAAACGCAGGTAGGAGGCTCTGGACAGGTGGGAGGGCCCTTCTCAGCATTCTCAAGAGACTCAGCCAGGGATGGGGACTTGAGTCAAATGACTCGACTCGCAAGTGTGACCGAGTCACTTTTTCCCCCTGACTCGTACTCGTGACCCTCAGACTCATGACCCATGGGACTCGCACTTGACTCGCACTCGTGGGGGTAACGATTTGCCATTTCCGAGGCATTTTCCTTTAATGGCTGGCATCAACAAAGGCAGGCAGGCAGGCGTAGTGGAGACCATGGAGGAGGAGGGCGATGGGGAGGGAGGGTTTTCAAGGGGGTGGGAAAGCAAGCCTGGCTTGGAGTTTTTTTTCCCTTTTTTGCCATCTGTTTGCCATTGGTCACAACTCCGAGTGCAAGGGGTGGGGAGGGGTGAGGGAAGGTGAATCTGCCGCAGTGGTTCTTCCTCATTGGCCAAAACTCCGAGCCCAAGGGATGATCGGCTTAGCTAGGGGAGGGAGCAGGGAGGGAATAATAAATGGTTTGAATGTAGACACACTTGCTTTTCTCAAACCAGATGGGTGGTGACAAGACTGAGAGGTGAGGGGAAGGGCATAGGGGAAGCCAAGTGGGTGCATTAGAAGCCTCAGAGGTTCCCACACACACACACAGCCCACACACACAGACCGGGGTTCCGGCAGTCTGGCAGTCCGAGTACCACCAGCAGTTGGCCGAAGTACCACTGGTGGTATGAGTACCACTGGTTGAGAACCCCTGTTCTAGACTAAACTGCTACATGTTTTCAGCAATACAGTGACTCCTGGAGCTCATTAGAGGAATAGTTTGCCTTTGCATCTGGTAAACTGGCTTGAGCAACTGCTCTAATTAGGAAGTTCAGAAAGATCACCGAAGGAAGAGACAGGGCAGAAGAAAATTAGGAATCAGGAACACATTTATTTGAGGTTAACGGAGAGACAGAGCTGAGTGTGTAAACACATTACAAACACATCAAGTATTTTACTTTCTAATTGGTCCCTTTGAGAAAGTGCTTTGCCTTTGGGGTTCTTGTCCTCGAGGCTGACCTTGTCAAAAGCACCCTGACTAGCTTCGGTTCTCCAAGAGCTCATTGTCAACGTGGACAGTTCCCTCTGAGCAGTTGCGAGTTCAGGAGTGGTTCTTAATTGGTACATCTTTTGCCGTACAAACAGTACGGAGAAATCTTCACAATGTTTTGACGAGACAGAAAACTGGCAGTGGTTTTAAAAGATACAAATTGTTGTCATTTTATTTTTAAATTCTGTTTCCCATTTTTTCTCTCCCTGTTGTGACAGTCTTTAGACTTCTCATTTTCTAAACATTACCTTCTTGCCCTCTTTCTTACCGTGACTTTTCTTTGGTGAGCGCCAACCCTAATTATGGGTACAGAGTACAGACTAACGATGGCTGAATTAATATTTTTTTCTTATTATTAATCATTTATTTAACATTTTTGCATACAGCATACTTCATCTTCATGCTTAGTCTTTGAAGTAGGCAATTACTGTATGAATTTGATAGATGGGAACTCAAGGTAACAGTGAAGCACTTGTCCAAAGTCTGGGACTTGGTGAGATTATTTTTAACCACAGTCGTGCATTGTTCAAGTGCTCGAGTGACATGGAGCTCCTGTTTTATGATCACTAATTAATTTATGTCAGCGTGGTACCTAGAAGATCCACTTCAGATCAGTACCACGTTGTGCTGCATTCTTTGGTTATTTATTTATTTTTTTACGTTGGAAGTCATGCTATTATCATGATTGCCACTCCGTTGTAGGCAGGGGCATTCCTTGCCCAGTCCCACCCTCTGCATGAGGACTGAGCAATATGTTGGCACCCAATTGGTGCTTTTGAGGCTCCGAGGGAGGTGCAAGCTGATAGTTTGAAGGCTGGCTTACACCACACCATCATTCCAGAGCTGACAGCACCACAGACCACACCCACCCACCCTGGAATGCAGTCTGAGTTTAGATGGTCACCTTTGGGGTCCGGGTAAGAATGTTTTGCTCTTCACCTGATTGACCGTTGATAAGAGAGTTTTTTCTCCAACCCCAGACTGTCTTTTAGCCAAGCGGTTGCTCTGGCAGGAATAGTGCAGGACAGAGGTTAAGTTTAGGGATTTGGTGTACACTTTAACGTGAGCAAGTGTCACTGGGGAAACAGTGCCAGTCTCATGATGCTTTCTGGCACTGGGATGCAAGCTGTGACCTCATAGGCTTGAGTTGAGAAGTCTGTCTCAAAGGTTGGCTGACTTGGGATGGACTGAACCCCTTGGCTGCCTCGGCCCCCTTTTTCCAGGGGTTGGAAGTGTGAAGTTGTAGTGGGATTTGGAGACCCTGGGTTTGAGCCAGAATGCTAATGCCCAAGGAGAAAATGAAGGGCTTCCTTTCTCCTCCAGGGTAGGTGCCTTTTATTTTGGAGGATGGAGCCCCTTAGTTAGGACCTGCTGCTCAATAATTGATGTTAATCAATAAAGTGGCCCATTCTTCCAAAGATAGTTGGTCTCATTTCATTCGTTGGCGATACCTGGGGAAGTCACTTTTACCTGCCGTTTTCAGATGCTGCACATTTCTTCTGAATATATCTCAGCGGAAGAGCACACGTTTTATTCCATTCCTGACATATCCAGTTAAAGGCTATAAGGTAGTAGAACCAAAGAAGACCACTGCATAAGATGCAGGGCTGGTGCAGCCTCTGCTGCATCAGAGCACAGAGCAGGCAGCTGGGAACATTGGTTCCCTTCCCCTGGTGCAAGTCCCAGCTGCCTGAATGGGTCTCCTCAGATGTGCACCAGCTACTTTGCTGGCACAAATCTGGGAGGTCCATGTAATGGCAGCCAGGCCTGGGAAGGGGGATAGGATTCCGTGGAGGAGGCCTCTTCTCATCCCTTCCCCTGCCCGGGCCTGGCTGACCAATCCCACCGTCACCCCCCAGAATGCCCTGTTCTGCCCTCCCCACGCCCCTCCATCATCCGGTGGGTAACTTACCTTCCTTTGTGGGCACAGTTCCGGATTCGGCCTAGCGAGAGTGGCACCGACCTTGGCGCTGCTTACTCCCAGCTACTGCAAACGTGCTTTACGGCACGTTTGTGACAACCTAGATCGGTGGAGCAGGTGCTCCACCAGTCTACTATGTAGACAGGATTGGGTTGCCATCATACAGATCAAGATACAATTAAGAGGAATGCTGATATTATTAAGTACAGTACAGTGCAATCCTGTGTAACCTTGTACCGGTGTAACAGTAGATGCACCGGTGTAAGTGCACTTTCACCGGTGCATCTACTGTTACACCGGTGCAAGGTTACACAGGATTGCAATGGTAATGTGACAACAGTAACTGAAAAAAAAGGTGATAATTTTTTTAACTGTGTGGGGGGTTGTTGGATTTTTCTTTTGCATTAATTGTGGACTCTAAGGGTACACTTTGTGTATACAACTAAGGGTACACAGTGTACACTTTTCTTCATATAAAAGCCTAAAAAGTCATTTCAGTTGCTGAAGTTGTTCAAGCTTCTTTGTAAATATACAAAAATATAAAGCATTTCACATTCCCTGACAGGTCTTCTGTTGTGTCGGCTCCCCGCTCAAAACAAAACAGTTAATCACTGTAGATAGGATGACATGTAATATTAGCAATTACCAGATGATAATTCCTTGCCAGAGTAGTATTATATTTTAGACATACAAGCAGAATTAGATGCTCTTTTGCCTATTATAACTTGAACAAAAAGCCAGAACCTTCTGTATATTAGCAATTGATCTGATCTGTTCTTTTTATTTTGTGCCACCTCAAACATTTTCCTTTGCCTTCACAGTATTTGTTCCAGTCTATTCTAGATTGTGCCCCCATGCCCCATCTCACCTCTCCCATATTGTCATCCTCTCCTCACTTTTTGCGTCTAGGTATTTGGAACCATGCCCATCTTCTGTTGCACTCAAAGTCCAATCAAAGTGATTGTTCTCTGTTATCAGGTCTTGATTCTTCAAGTTCACAGATGCTTAACTTCTCTTTTGTTAGGGGCATGTCAGTATGTTCCTGCTGCCCTTACAATATTTCCCTGTTACACTTCCCATCAGCTTCAAGCTTCTAGTCTTCACTGTTATACCGTATTGGTCTGAGTATAAGACTCACTTTTTTCTCCTAATTTAAGTTTTTAAACTAGGGGTGTGTCTTATAATCAGGCTGTTGCAATTTAATGCCAGTGATTTAATTAATTTTTTTAATGGCACCAAACTAAGGGTGCGTCTTATAATCAGGTGTGTCTTATACTCGGGACAATGGTACTTTTAAACCTACCCATCTCTGCTCTTGACTTGGTTAAATTTGTAGGTACAGCAAGTCCTCACTTAAAGTTGTCGATAGGTTGGAAACTGCAACTTTAACAGCCCAAACCTGTGTAACTCTTGCACTGGTGTAACAGTAGATCCACCAGTGTAAGTTCACTTATGCCAGTGCAACTTGCCATACACTGATGGACGCAGGACGGACACTGGCACAACCCCCCTCGGACACCACGCATGTGCAGTTCGGATGCGAGACGGATGCCTGCGCAACTACGTCGGCGCAGGGGCATTCTGCGGGTGTTCGAATGCTCCCAGAATGCCCCCTGAACAAATGTCCCCTTACCCCAAGGAGTCCTCCAGCTTGCTAATTTCTGCGCAGAATGAAGCATTGGCTGTGCTGAGGGTTAGGTAGGATTGGGCTGTTATTTGCTTCAGACTCATCTGTCTGAAGATGAGTTTTGGGGAATTCAAAAGCTTGTTCCCTACTTTGTGGGGTTTTAGTTGGTTCTAATAAGAGTATTGCCCTACTTTGGGTTTGCATCTTTTTTTGTTTTCTTAACAAACCAATTTTGTTACAAAGTTTGACAGTGTCCCAAGTCAATTCAGAGTAAAAGGGTTGATTGGTGCCATATGCTACAACCAGGTGCTGTCATCCATCTCCGGGAACCAGAAGGTCAGCACTGAAATTTCAAACAAGTAAAATCAAAGTTTATTCCAGGGATCCTTCCAAGGAGGAACAAATGTTTTCAAGGAATGTTAAACATGTTTTAATAAGACAAGTAAAAATTTCTCAGGGGGAATTCTGGACACCCCTAGAAATAAAACAGACTGGCTGTTGTTTTTTTCACAGTGGTATTTTCCCTTCAGTATCTCTTATCTGAAGTGTCTCTTTCTTTCTTTCTTTCTTTCTTTCTTTCTTTCTTTCTTTCTTTCTTTCTTTCTTTCAAACCTCCAGGATGCTGATCTTCTGCTCCCTGCATAGTTTTCTCTCTGCTGTGTAGTTTGTTATACAAGCAACCTGGATGTTCTACAAACCCAAAATGTCCAATGTGGATGGAATCCACAAGTTGACTTTCCAGAGAAATAATTATTACTTTTCCAAGAACAGAGGGAAAGAAGAGATGTCCATACCAGTATATGATATAACTATATCAGTGTAAAAGAATATAAGAACATAAGGCCCATCTAGTCCAGGTTCCTGCATCTCACAGTGGCCCCACCAGATGCCTCAGGGAGCACATGAGACAACAAGATACCTGTGTACCACTCCTTTGCACCCGGCATACAGAGAAAACCCACTTCTAAAATCTGGAGGTTGCTTATGGCTTGTAACTTGTGATGGACTTTTCCTTCATGAATCTATCCAATCCCCTTTTATCTAGGCCAGCTGCCATCACCACATCCTGTGGCAAGGAGTTCCACAGATTAATTACACGCTGGGTGAAGAAATATTAAGGAATTGCATGTGAAACACAGTGTAGAGGAAGATATGACTGTGGGTCTGACTCTATGGCACATAGACATGCTGTAGTTTAGTCTGCAAGTGAACACATCTGCAGCGGACTGAGATATATTTGACCTTGAAAGATGTGAAGAGCTACAGCCCATGATTCAGTTTCTCATATGCAATCATCAAGAAGATTACTACTAACAGTGAATGCCTTGCTAAATATTATTAGGGGTAAACCCAAGGGTAGTGCCTGGTCTATAAAGTTCCATTGTGGACACAGTTCAACATCCGGCAAGTCTAACAGTATCAGTAAGCCAGTTCCTCTGTTTTCACATATGAATGGCAGCTGGCAGTAAATCCAGCACCATTCATGCATTTGTATTCATTAAATAAACTTCCAAGTCTGTTCTCTGTTTTTATTGGAGGGAACAAGTGCGCTGCACCAATTCTCATCCCATTTGTCTCATTCAGCGATACTTGTCTTGATTTATTTCCCTGTAGTATGCCCAGATGGCCTATGCATATCTCGGTAACAAAGGCTTACTTGAATATCTCTTTTGCAGTCTGAAAACTTGTAAATAAATAAGTGCCATGCTGCATTAGAGTCATCTGGAAAAATCCTGAGCTAAGCACAATTTAATTTCTTGCAATCATTAGGACTATGGTTAGGAGACAGATAGTTGGATGCACGAGCCAGTTTATTCCAAGGCCAGTAAAGTCGCAGTGTTTAAACGTTAAACCCACTTAGAAGCAGCATCTCCTAAACATTTATGCTTGGATTGTTGCCTGCAGCATAGCTGTACCAAGGTAGTCTGTGATATTATATTGGCCCTAGCAGTCATCTTTGACCTGAACAAGTTAATTAAGACTACAATCCTATACACACTTACCTGGGAGTAAGTCCTATTGAACTCAATGAGACTTACTTCTGACTCAGCATGCATTCAATTGCACTATGAGAGGCTTTTCAACATTCAGCTCAGTCTTATCTGGTCCTTGCTCTGGCAGAACTCATGCTCCATCAGCGTAAGGCCTGGGCTGTTGGCGCAGCAACTGCTGCAACTGCATGTGGGCATGGGCGGCCAGCGCAAATGGCTGGTGGTCCCGCACACACACCAATGGAGTGCCATGCCCTTGCCAGAGCAGGTAGGTTGGCAGGCGGGGTGTTCTTGGGGAGGATCAGGGAGGAGATTGGGCTGGGCTGAGGGCATGTCGCGGGCAGGCTGGGGACCAGATACCAATGACAGCGGCAATGCCAATATCCTATGCCCCCAGCTTAGGCCTGACACATCCTCTTGGATCTACTCAGATTTATGTCAAAGACAGCAAATTAAATGGACAGCCCAATCCAACCAAAATACCTGTGTGGCGCTTAAATCTTCATGCAGCGATGCAGCAGCGCCAGTGTGGGCCATGCTGCACCCATGGGGGATTTTGGGCTAGTGGAGATCTCCTTGTGGTAAGGGGACATTTGTCCCCTTGCCCCAGCATAAACCCCAGCAGCTGCAATAGGAGAACTTGGACCTGCACCAGAGATATCATTGTGTTGATCTGTGCAGGCAGATTAGGCCCAAGAAGGGCCGAGAAGAGCCTTGGGATTCGGTGCGCGCTGGCACCGCTGAACCCGCCCCCTCCCCGGCCTGATCTGCCACCTTGCCCATCTCCTCCCTGTTCTGCACCCCTGCCGCTTCTGAGTAAACCTGTACAGACTTGTGCTGTAGATACTGCATTAAAGAAAACAGAGGTCAGGCTTAAACTGTGGGTCAAGTTAAGAATATTTTTAAATAGTGCCCTTAAGGCTAGCTATGTCTCTATTTTAACAGCATCCTGCCATGGGAAGGCCCAATTGACACTGGGAAATGGGACAGAGGGAAAGGGTTTAACCGTTCCCATTGTGCTATTTTCCCACCTAAAGCTGCACCCCAGCTACAACAAACAGCTCTTGTTGGCTCAAGTATCAGCTTGAGGGTTCTGGTGGGAAAATAGCATGATGGGAAAGGTCTTTCCCAGGAATAGGAAAGGCCTTCCCACTATCCCAATCCAGATGGTGTTCCCCATGACTACGTTTTGTTAAGGAAGAATTGTGGACACCTTCACCATTCTAATTTAAATACTTTTAATGTCTCATGTAGTTTGGCTCTTGCTCGTTGGCTTGGTACTGCCCATTTACACTTTCTGCTGGTATCAAAATCCGGTGGCCACACATTTTTCGTAGCGCCTGAAAGTCATTTCTGGATGTGAAAGAAAGAGCTTGATTATTGGAGTGTTGTAAACACAGCTGAAGCACATAGCCTCGGGCGTCTTCTGTGAAAAAGTGGCAGAAATCACTCCGAACAGATGATGTCTTCCTGCAGAATTGGCTGCCAGGCTCAGTGACCCTTAGTCACTGTCACCCTACAGTGTTAGAAGAATTGTGTTTGGAATTTTCATTTCAGAAGGACCCGAGCCGGACAGCTTCCTGCTGCTATCGGACATAATATGACACACAGTTAAAGAAGGAGATCGTGTATACTACTCCAAACTGAATGCCTGGAGCCATTTGCTTCATTACTTACAACATTTGTCTCACTGTTTGTTCAGGTTGCTCTGTTTTTAGAAGAGAGGGGAGCTGAAGCAGAAGCCCACAAGAAATGTGCTGTTCATTCATAAAATAACAACAACAACAACAACAAACAGTATTTATATACCGCTTTTCAACCAAAAGTTCACAAAGCAGTTTACAGACAAAATCAAATGGCTCCCTGTTCCAAAAGGGTTCACAATCTAAAAAAGATGCAGAACACCACCAGCAAACAGCCACCAGAAAAGAGACTGTGCTGGGGTGAAAGGGGGGCAGTTACTTTCCCCCTGCTAAATATAAGAGGAGCACCAATTGAAAAAGTGCCTCTTGCCCAATTAAATGGTCATATATCCAATCAAGGAGGGCTACTGAGTATATATTATCTTCCTGTTGGGGAAGTGACGGGTAATGAAGTATTTGCAGTTTGAGAGGGCACAAGTGCCAGTCCTGGCACATCAAAGGATGGCAAATACAATTAATTTGAAAGGGGATATAATACATGGGCACAGGCAGCTTTCCAGCCTGTCAGTCAGCACAGGATTAGACAAAGTCTCTGCAAAAATGTTGCTTCCCAAGAGTTTTGCATTTTGGATTGCACAATAAAGCCAGCCTGAAATAAGAAACCATACTTTGTCCCAACGATATGCTTCATTTGTACAACAACTGTACCTAACTATCTGAAAATGGGACCCTAGCACCATAGCTTTCCTCATAGTAGCAGCAAAAAAAAAAAAAAGCCCAAGCCTGTGTGAATGGTATACAAAGGACATAGTTTCATACTTTATCCATTGTAAAGGGTCACTGACATTGATAATAATCATAGTACTTGGATTGCAACCTCTACTTGAGTCACAAAATGGGTTACATCAGGAAGGCTACAACCATCGTCTGGAGAGAAAGTAGAGAGGACTTCTTTGGACGATACTCCAAAGTGACCCCTTAGGCACATGGGGAGAAGCATGGGTGCACATATGTCCTCCCCAACAAACTCCACACATTTGGTACTGCAAAGGACTGCTTTAAGACCATGTTAGGTCATTGATAGGCTTACCAGATCTCCAACCGGGACAGAGTGCTAGACCTTTAGGAGAAGGAATGTGGGCAGGTGTAGCTTGTTAAGTCCTAGAGCACAATCCTAGGCATGTCTACTCAGAAGCAAGCCCCATTGTGTTCAGTGGGGCTTGCTTCTGAGTAGACATGCCTAGGATTGTGCTCTAAGCGTTAACAAGCTACACCTGCCCACATTCCTTCTCCTAAAGGTCTAGCACTCTGTCCTGGTTGGAGATCTGGTAAGCCTACTTCTCAAGGCCTGCTGGTTTAGTGAAACAGCTTCAGTGGTTTGATTGCTTTGCTCCCCCCCCCTTAAACACACACACACACAAACCAAATTGCCTTACCTCCGACTTAATGATTCTATTAAGCTTACAATGACAAATTATCCTCTGGCATATGAATAATAGGTAACAGGAAACCTGTCTAGGGTCTAAGGGAATGTATTGCTGAATAGAATGCTGTACTTCTAATTCTATTTCCCCACTGTAGTTATTAAATGATTTAAAAAAATACGTTCTACCAAGACTCTCTACCTGTGCAAACTCTTTTGCAGCTCTCATTCATTTGAATGAGGACTGGCCTTGAAAAAGCAAACTCTGGTGGACTGTGCCCCCCACCTTCTTTGAGAGTTCACAGAGGCTGCAGTCATGGAAGCACATAATTTCAGGGAATAATTTTAGAATGACACTGCAGACCCAGGGCATTAATAATCAAGAATTACCTACAATTCAGCCTCATTTTCTTCATCAGAGTAATGGCTCATCAGCCGCCCTCCTGAAACTCTGGGCCAGGGGCAGGGCAGAGTGTACCTTTCCCCCAGGCTGTGATGCTCAGAATGTATTGTTCAAGATCCCTAACCTCACCCTACATCCTCAGAGAATAGGAAATGGCTACTAAGTTTTATTATGCTACTGGTTATCATCACTTGCTCCTTGAGCAACAGATCAGTGGGCTTCCCAAGGCTGTCATCCTTGAGCTAAGGATGAGGCAGACTTTTGTCTCAAACAGAAGCTGGGCTAGAACCATGATATGTCCAGTCAGGTGGATCTAGTACCTCCAACACGTTCTGAAGTGGATGGACCCTAGTGGTTTGGCTCATCCCCATTCTCAGCCAGGTATACAGTCACTGAAAAATGTCCCATTGTTATGAAATGAAATTGTTATTGATAGGCTGCAAAGAAAGAAAGAAAGAAGGTTGCAATCCTGAGTACAATGGGACTTACTTCTGAGTAGATATGCCTAGGATTGCATGGAAAACACCTTGCATCCTCAGGGGGCAGAGATAGTTGCATCTGAAAATCTTGTAGTAACTCACAATATAGACTTAAGAACATAAGAAGAGCCCTGCTGGATCAGGCCAAAGGCACATCTAGTCCAGCTTCCTGTATCACACAGTGGCCCCACCAGATGCCTCAGGGAGCAGCCAACAAGATGACCTGTTTCCTGCTCAGTGGCGTACTCAGCCCTCCCAGCGCCTGGGGGGGCGGGGGTTGGAGCGCCCCCATCGCTCTGCGCCCCCCCCAAGCAGCCGGGCTCGGGGCTGAGTAGCGCGCCACCGGACCGGAGCCCCCAGAAGCAGCGCGCCCCTCGGAAGCGTCACCGGCTTCAGGAGGCTCCGCTCCGAAGCCGGGAGAAGCGCTACTCCGAGCTGCCCATTTGCCCTCAGAAAGGTTCTGCGCATGCGCGAAAGGGAGTACAAGGCGCTTCGACATGCAGAACCTTCTCAGAAGGCCCGGACCGCCGAGCTGAGCGGTCGCTCAGAGTAGCGCTTCTCCCGGCTTCGGAGCGGAGCCTCCTGAAGCCGGTGATGCTTCCGAGGGGCGCGGCAGCTGGGCTCCGGTGCCGCGCTGCACAGCCCCGAGCCCGGCTGCCGCGCCCCCCAGAAGCTCGGCGCTTGGGGTAGAGCACACCTGCTCCCCCCATGTTAGGATGCCACTGTTCCTGCTGCCACTCCCCTGCACCTGGCACAGAGAAAACCTACTTTTAAAGCCAGGAGGTTGCTTATGGCTTGTAACCTGTGATGGTCTTTTCCTCCATGAATCTGACCAAACCCCTTTTAAAGGCATCTAGGCCAGGTGCCATCACCACATCCTGTGGCAAGCACTTCCACCACAGATGAATAGGCTTACCCGATCTCCAACCGGGACAGAGTGCTAGACCTTTAGGAGAAGGAATGTAGGCAGGTGTAGCTTGTTAAGTCCTAGAGCACAATCCTAGGCATGTCTACTCAGAAGCAAGCCCCATTGTGTTCAATGGGGCTTGCTTCTGAGTAGACATGCCTAGGATTGTGCTCTAAGCGTTAACAAGCTACACCTGCCCACATGCCTTCTCCTAAAGTTCTAGCACTCTGTCCCGGTTGGAGATCTGGTAAGCCTACAGATGAATTACACGGTGGGTAATATAGATGTGCACGCAGCTTAAACAAGCATTTCAAACATTAGTACATATATTCATTCAGCATGTTTTGGAGGTATCTCTAACAACATTTTGCATGAAATGACTGCTACCCTAAAGATGCAGTTCACTGCAAAACAAGATAGCTTCTCTCTGATCTACTTTTAAAAGCTTGTTTCTTCCCACAAATGTTGTACATATAAAGAAAAAACCCCAAAGGTGATCCAATTTTTTTCCAATCTGTCCACAGTTTCATTTTACCTTCAAATGCTTCACAAAAGAGCTTTTGAATCTGTTGAAACTCACAAAACATTCACAGAAAAAAAGAAAGAAAAAAAGCTTGGATGCCTTTTTGAAAGGAAAAGAAGGGAGCAAAGTAGGTTAAAACATCACTTATCATGCTTCATTCTTAAATCCTCCAGAAGAAAAAAAGATAAACAGGCCATTTTTGGATGTCTATCAAATGTCTATCATTTGATATAAAGCTTCTGAAGCAAGTGAATACTGTATAAGGTTACAACCAATATCTGATCATCAGTGGAACCTGCTACATATACTGAATAAATGACAAAGCAATGTTTTCATTGACTTTAGAATGTATACATCTTGCCCTTTACATACCTGTCAGAAACAGAGCAAGTGCTATGTGGGAAATATGTTACACACCCAAGTTCTGATATCATTGTAATCCATGTTTCTTGGCTCCACGGCACTGATATAGTGGGGAAAGGAAATGTGTAACTCTAATGGTCTGATCCTATAGGGTCAATTCTCTGGCAGAACAATTCCGCCAGTGGAGACAGCCTTATGGCAGTTGTAAAATAGTCTACAGCAGCACGCAAAGCCGTGAGCTGCCAGAGCACTGGCGGGGAGAATGCAGCAGCCTCACACATGGAGACAGCTCAGGACCAGCCCGCCGACCCAGGTAAGTCAGCAGGGGAGGCAGGATGGGGTGGGGTGGAATGGGGTGGGGGAGGGCGGAATGGAGTAGCGATGGGAGTGAGGAGGAGGGCGGATTTGGTCCAGGAAGGGGGTGGGTTCAGCAGCAGCACCAACTGCCAAATCCAAACCTCCTTCCCAGACTCGATCCCATGGCCCAGATCCAAACAGACTTGCACCACCTACTTTGCTGGCGCAAGTCACAGTAGACCTTGCCTTGCTTACCTCTAGGTAAGGGAACAAATATTTCCTTACCCAAAGGAGACCTCCAGGACTGCCTCCCCCCCCCCCCCCGCAGGATGAAGCACAAGCCTTTTTGGCACGGCTGTATCAGCAAGGAGGGATGTGTGGAATATTGAACCATTGGTCCCATGTAAATCAATGACTTTAAAAAAATGGGCAATTCAATGTTTTTATATCTTTGACTTCAGTGGAACTTGGACTGCAATCCTATGCAAGTTTGAGCCATCCCATTGAATACAGTGGGACTTCATTCCAAAGAAAAGTGTATAGGATCATGCTTTTCGGCATGTTTGATCAACGCTGGAGTGTGCCCTTTGCTAGTGGTATGAAAATTCAGTAAAAAAACTGCTCTTAAAAATGAATATGCTATTATTTCCTTCTCTCTTACGATTTGAAGGCAACTGCTGGTTTTTTAGCCAATTTCAGCATTGCATTTCAATGACTCCTCTGTTTATGTTATTAATAAAGTGAGTCCCCAGGGAAAGATATCAGATGACAGTGGAGGTGATATCTGACATTAACCAAATGCCATACTTTTTGATAGAAGCATTCAAATTAATCTTAACTTGCAACACAAGCAGAGTCAATTTCCTAAGAGGTACAAAATACAAGAGGCAGTCTGATGACATTTTGATTATGGTCTCAAGTCACTGAGACCTTACACAACCTTCGGTCTTCTGCTTACATATAAATAAAGGTCTCTGATTGCCTTTATATTATATATATTTTCCCTGTACTGTAGCTGATGTCTTCAATTTCTTCAAGTAACCAAATCAGGTTAAAGAGAAACTGCCTCATGTGCCCTCACAAGATTTGGGCGCCGTCACGAAATCCAAGATGGCCGACAGGAAAAAGGTAAGTTTTTTAAATTTTAAAAGCGGCGGCAGAGGCTTCACTGGGTCCAGAAAGCCCAGGACCGATCAGGGACCGGAGCCCGGAAACCAGAGTAGTCCCGGGTTTTCCAGGACGCATGGCAAGCCTGCACATAATGCTTATCTCAATGGAGAGGTCAGCATTAGAAGCCCTTGAATTCTTCCCCAATCAGCTTAAAATCTGAGCTGAAGAACTCCAGATTTATCTGACTAACTGCTGCTTACTAACTGTTTTTAGAACAACCCTTGTGATTCGAGTGAAATGATAGCTGTATTGTCTATACAGTTCCTCTTGGAACTGTTAATCAACACAGAGATTGTTAGCCTGATTATAGGCCATCAATGCTCTGAGGACATCAGCCACAAAAGACTTCCTGGAATCACCTTTAAGTATGTTACAAGTTAATCAACAGGTTGTTCAGTTTCTCAATACAGTATCTTCCTTAAATTGTAATGATAAAAAACGAACATGGTGTTCCTGGTGATGACTTGTCTGCTGCTATTTCATGTTGATCCAGAGTTGCAACAACCCAGAATACTAATTGCATTTGAAAAACATGTTTTTCATCATCACCAACTTTGTTACTGCTTAGAATATTTTATTTATTTATTTATTTATTTTTCACATTTTATACCGCCCTTCCTCCAAGGAGCTCAGAGTGGTGTACATATTTCCTCCCCTCCTTTTTGTCCTCACAACAACCCTGTGAGGTAGGTGGGGCTGAGAGATGGTGACTGGCCCAAGGTCACTCAGGAAGCTTCGTGGCTGAGCGGGGATTTGAACCTGGATCTTCCAGGTCTAAGTCCGACTCCCAAACCACTACACCATTAATGTCAATTTAGTACTCCTATATGTTCTCTTCTTACTGTTCATTCATTTTTTAATGTGTCCCAGTTTGAATGTTTTAAGCCAAATGAGGCAGTGTGCTATAACTGGACTTGAACAGTTAATCTCACTTGGGGGGGGGGCACCTAAGAGAGATGTGTTAAAATACTATCAAAAGCATCAGAAAATAGAAGGGAAAATCAAAATGACTTTCCAAAAGCAATTTCTAAAAAAAAAAAAAAAGAGTCATACGTTTTGGGGTTACATTGTAATAAGACACTGCTGGAAACAAAATCAATTTTTCTCCCTCCATTTTGCACCTTTACAGCTGGCAAGAGACAATGACTGAAAAAATATTTTGGTGCTAATGTGGGTGAATAAAGGCATTCTGTTAACATATTAAATTCCTTCACAGATATCCTAAGCACATGGCATATAAGAAGAAACAGGCTTTTGAAACACTGTGAAATTAAACTTTATAAGATTACGCCTTTATGGAATATGCAGTAGCTGCCACAATGAATAAATGTATGTTTTTCATTATATTTTTATTGCACAGTTAAGGCACATTAAAGAGTAAGGAGCAATCAAAGAAAAAGAAAAGGGAAACTTATTGGATTTTAGCAAGTAATCACATCAGTTTTTATGTATGGGTATATTTCATGAAAAGAGAGAAAGCTGTACATCAGCTGCCCTTGTGGGTTCTTCAGTAAGCGATTTTTCCTTGGGAAAAAATATTAGATGTTTTGCTAGGTTTGTTTTCCTAATGCAAGCACATTTTGTCTTTTTTATTATATATTCTTATAAGCAGACCCATTTCCCTTTGCGGCAATTTAGTATAGTGGCAAGGAGAACTTATCGTTTTATTTTCTCCCTACTGGATGGACATTGTTGTGTGTGTGTGTGTGTGTGTGTGTGTGTGTGTGTGTGTGTGTGTGTGTGTGTGTGTGTATGCTTTTGAGCAGGCATGATAGCATAGGGCCAGCAAGAGCTGACTGTTTCAAACTAACAGTGTTCCGACTTTTGTACAGACCTCCAGAATGGAAACAGTACATATGTAGTGAATTTACAGCATAAGCCTATTCATGTCTACTCACAAGTAATTCCTATTGTGTTTAATGGGGGTTATTCCCAGGAAAGTGTGTATAAGATTGTAGCTTAACAGCCCAATCCTCTAAGTTAGGCTTACCATATTTTGGGTGACCGAATCCTGGATACACACACCCATTTTTTTTAAAAAAAGAATTGGTTCCCCCCCTTTTTTTTTTAATTGCCCCCTTACTGTGGCTGCTGCTGCCGCTTCTTCTGCAGCCTCGCTGCTACTGCTTCTATCGTCGCTATCATCTGCCGCCATTTTCCTCAATTGCCATGCACAAGCAGCCGGGGAGCCCTTCAGAACGAAGGGCTTCCAGGCCGAGTCACGCGCATGCGCACAAGCAGCCTGGAAACCCTTTGTTCTGAAGGGCTCCCGGGCCGCTTGCGCATGGCAGTCCGGGAGATAAATTGTGACGACCATGTTTTTTACATGGCGGCTGCCATTTTAAAAATTAAATTTTTTGGGTCATGGCTGCCGGGGGCCTCCCGGGACCCCGTCCATGATGGACCCGGAAATACCGGGACTGTCCCGGGCAGACCAGGATGTCTGGTAATCCTATTCTAAGTTCCCCTGCGCCGAAGCAGCAGTGCCAGCACAGGCTATGCTGCATCCTGCGGGGGAATTTTGGCTGCTGGAGGTCTCCTCCTTTGTCCCCTTACCCCAGGTTAAGCCCAAGCAGCTGTAATGGGGCAACTCAGGCATGCACCAGCAAAATCGCTGGTGCAAGTCCACATTGTCCCATGTTGGCGTAGAACCGAGCTGCCATGGTCAGGGGAAGAGGCCTGGGAGGAAGGATAGGATATGACAACGGCCTTCTCTGCTGGTCCCACACCCTCCTGGGCCTGATTCACCCCCTCCTGTTATGTGCCCTCCCTGCCCTCCCCAGGCCCTGTGCCACTTGGAGCAGCACTTACCCACTCCTCAGTGCAGGGTCTTCTGCTGTCCAGTGGGGAGGCGGCGCAAGCCTCGTCGTTGGTGCCTCCTCCTCTAGAGCTATTGCAAATGTGCTTTCTGGCACATTTGTGACACTTGGCACCAGTGTTGCAGCCCAGCGCTGGCACATGTAGGCTGTCAGGTATCTGCAGACATCCACCAACATGTGTGCTGGGATGGTTCCACATATCCCTCCGATTGCTTCCCTTAGATGTTTAAGTGTTGCAAGTTTTCTACAATGTATGAAATAGAGCTCCCTAAAACGTTTATACAGGGGGGATGTATCTATAGATTCGGTATCCATGGATTCACTTATCCATGGTTTTCCGGGGGGACGCACCCCCCCTACCCATTACCTTAGTTAGGCTTCCAGCACTGGCGCCAAGCAAGTGCATATCTTTCTTTACAAAAATGCTATAAGCCAGCATGCTCATGCTAGGAAGCTTCCTGAATCCTGTTTAATGTTCGGGAGCATCTCTAGTATACAGGCTTCTTGCCGGCTCTGTGCTATTTGCCAGCATGCTGGCTTATAGCGTTTGTGTAAAGAAAGATACTCCCTTGTTTGGCGCCAGTGATGGAAGCCTAACAAAGGTAATAGGCATGGGGCCCACAGAGATAGCGTTCCCCCCTATCCATGGATAGGCAACCTATCCCCCATGGATACAGGGGTCATATTGTACATTTTTTGAGGCATTTACAGGAAGAATAGTTACAACTCAGTTTGAGGACTCTACAAAAATTGTACTCTACTACAGATATGAAAGCAGCAAATTTGAGCTCTGAATATTTCAAAAGGACATATAGAAAACAATAGAGCTTCCATTGGTACCTGCAAGTTATTGGAGGAAATAAAACAATTACTTGAATGGAAATGGAGAAATTATTAGCAGTAAGCAAGCTTTTATTGAGGATAACTGTGCTGCACAAAACAAATTGCCTTTTTGTACAATGCAAATAGTTTTTAGACAAGGGAAATGGAACCAATATAATTTCACTGAACGTCAACAAGATTTTTGACATATAGGCTTTCATGATATCATGCAAGTAAAAAAAAAAGTATGCACTAGAAAAAATTACTGTACAGAGCTTATGTAATTAGTTGAAAAACAAGACTTATTTAGAATAAGTCATCTGCCATCAAATTTTAAAAGAGGCGATCATATGAATAAGACACAAAAAGGAATAGTCCAATTTCTTTGTCAAAAGTGCAGCAAATTTATTCCTGAGCCTGTTATGCTGGTATAAAGATTGGTATTAAGAATAGGCAGCATAAAGGGGGGGGGCATGGTAGCACTCTTCAAATGCTTGAAGGGCTGTCACATGGAAGAGGGCAACCATTTGCTCCCTGCTGCCCCAGGGAATAGCAGCGCAATCCTATCCAACTTACACCACCAGTGTAACCAGCGTTGCAGCGAGAACAGGAGGCCCCAGAATGGAAAGGGGATTCAAATCCCCTCCAAAGGGGGATTCAAAGGGGATTTAAATCTCCCCTTCCCTCCAAAGTCTTCCACCCTGCCCTCCCCCGCTGGTTACACTGGTGGTGTAAGTCGGATAGGATTGCACTGTTAGAATAGATCTCGTGGGCTTCAGCTGCAAGAGAGAAGATTCTGGCTGGATAACGAATAACTTCTTAATGTTAAGAGTGGTTTGGCAGTGGAACTGATTGCCAAGGTGTCATGGCCAAATGTAGAAGAAGTTGGTAGACCCTGCTGCCACCAGCCCAGGATTTTAAAATTAATAGGGAGACTCCCTGGGCAGACCCCCCCCCCCGAGAAGCGGAATAAAGCAGAATGAAAGTTAATATCATGAGAGGACAGCAGTGGCGTTCCTGCAGTGGGGGCTCGACAGTAAGTCGCGTTCATGAACTGGAGCGAGGAGGCCCCGCCCCTCGCCATCAGAGCCATTCCGCGCAGCGAAGCTGAACAGGCAGGGTCTCCTGCCCGTTCGGCTTCGCTGCGCGGAATGGCTCCGACGGTGAGGGGGTGGGGCCTCCTCGCTCCGGTTTGTGAACATGGTACTAGGACGGGGCACGACTTACTGTCGAGCCCTACCGCAGGAACGCCACTGGAGGACAGGGGACATAACAATGAACTTATAATCAACACAACCATATTGGCAGAATCAAACTCCCATTTAACATTCAACCCACCAGTGACATTACATTAAACCCTTTAGACTATGAATAATGCAATACCCCCTGACCCCTAGAATTCCAAAGGATAACTGGCAGAAGACAGGCCGAACCCCCAAACCAGAACCCACAGGTTCTCCCAAAAGGGGATTTCCCCAATCCCCACTTCCTAACTTCCCATCAGAAGCCTCCTTTTCTAAGCCTTCTCCTCTCACTAACCAGAACAGAATGTTCAGGTACTAGTTACCTCAACTGTTATTTTCCAGCTGAAAACCAACTTGTGCAACGAAATATGGGTTTATTAGCCATGTCCAAGAAAATTCTTTAAAACTAATGAAATGTTCCCCGTAAGTTAAAAAACACAGGAATTAAAACACGATGAAACATCCAAAAGCATTAAATGAATAAAATCACTGACGTTTCGTCCCTCTTCTGTGGACCTTATCAAAGTGAACGACAGCACTACGAGCTGTCTAGTTGTTAATGCCTTGGAAAGCCAAAGTCAGCGTTTAAAACATACGAAGCAACTGGCAAGCTAACTGTCACTTATCACTGGAAGAGGCAACTGCCGGCTGCCCGAAGCTGACCTCCAGGCTAACAGCACTGCAGAGAACGTCTGTATCTTTAATTGTTTGTGGAGTTGATCTTGCCTGTGAGGTGCTCTTATTTGTGAAGAAATTCTTGCTTAAAATAGGGAACCATATCTTGTCCACGAACGATAATTCTTGCTGTCTATTAATCAGCTTTTGATTTTTTCTCTATGTTATTGCCACTCTTCATTCTCCGTCTGCAGTTACTTTCATTAAATAAACTTTTGGTGTTTTCAAACAAAATCTTGTGCCCTGTGGTAATTACATGTTCAGCAAGAGCTGACGAATCTGGGTGATGTAATTTGACAGATATTTCATGTTGGGAGACTCTTGTACTTATCACTCTCTTCGTAGTTCCGATATAGCTTCTGCCACATTTGCAAGGAATGTCATAAACTCCAGGGTTGGTAAGTGGAGCTCTGGGGTCTTTGGTCTTTTACCAACACTGGATTTTATGACATTCCTTGCAAACCTGGCAGAAGCTATATCGGAACTACAAAGACATCACCATATCGGTCAAGAAGTCCTTGGCTCTGCCAGTACTCTGAAGAATGTGTACCAAAGCACAGGCCATATTCCTCTTTGTTCCTGACACTGATTACTGGTTCCAGTGCAGAGCACAACACAGCACACAAAGACTCCCCAGAAACAGAGAAGGGAAGGGAAAACAGTCCCCAACCCCACTCAGGAACAGCAAGAAAAACACACACAATTTCACCAAACAAGGGAAATGGTGGGTTCTCCTTCACTGGAGATCTTCAAGCAGAGGTTTGACAGGCACCTTTTGGAGATCCTCTAGAGAGAATTTTCCTGCTTCAAATAGGGAGCTGAACTAGATGGCCAACTCTACAATTCTGAGATCCTGTGTAGAGATCTGGCAGGTGGCCCAGGGCCCGCTGGATCCCATGCTGCCAGGTGCCCGCCATGCGGCGAGCCAGAGGTCTATTCGGGGAAGGGGTAAACTAGGGCCAGCCAGATGGGCTTCCTCGGATTTCCACCAGCTAAATAGCTGGCAGAAGTTGGAGGAGGCTGTGTAACGGCCTGGCGGGCGCCATCCCCCTTCCAGGCCGGCTAGACCAATGGGCCCCCCTCCCTCACCCACCGGACCGTTCACGCGGCCACCAGGGGAGCGTTTACCTTTCTCTGGTGGCCGCTTCCTCAGTCTGGCGACGGGGTGAGGGAGGCTGGCCTTGCGCTGACCTCCCTTACTCCCGAGGCATCCCGATCGTGCTTTACGGCACGTTCACGATGGCTTCCGGCGACGGAGCACTCACTCCCTCGCTGTGTATTTCCGGTGGATTGTGCTGTGAGTTTTATAGGGGTTTGTGTTATTATCCAGGACAGCCAGGTCTAATCCTTCTTTGTCTCTGTAAATGTTGAAACAGTTGTAAATAACACTTACACCAATGCGTACATTGGCTACCAATTCATTTCCAAGCCCAATTCAAGGTACTGGAGGTGTTATTAAGCCCTTAAACAGCTTGGGACCAGCTTAACTCAGGGACTGCCTGCTTCCATATCATCTGTCCCATCGCTTAAGATCATCCAAGCGTGCTGCCGCTGAAAGAGGTGTCAGGGATGACAGCCAGAGGCAGGGCTTTTCCTCTTCTACAATATGTGGCCTCTTAGCAACTTCATTCTAGTCAATCAGGGACCACATTGTGAATGTGATGGTGTCACAATGCCAAGTAGCCAATTAGACTCATCATTGTGACAGCATCGTTGAAGGCAAATATTGCTCATCTGCTTGAGAACTAGAGACCTCGCATATTGCTCCTTGCCTTATCCACAGCAACAAATAGAAGGATAACAAATCAGGGTGGGCCAGATGATACTGAACTCACCATATAGCTGCGTATGCCTGGTGGTGCAGGATTGGGCCCTCCCTTTTTTGTAGCAAAATCATAAACATTGGTGACATATGAGATATGCTCTCATTTCCTTGAATAAAACAAGCAATGACTAGCAACAGCCACTGTTCTGGGAAAAAGACTACATTGACAAAATGATTGCTTCGGTTGGGTAATTTTGTAAAGTGCCTGGAGCAAAAAGAATTGTTTCCCTGGCCTTTAAGGAAAAAAGAAAGATGCTAAGTGAATAGACATCCAGTGTCTATAGCACTATTGACATTTACTACGACTTGCATAATTTGTCCAGAATTCTATTGAATGATACCAGTGGAAAAGGTTTCATTGTTTACCAAATAAATGTTATCATTTCTTATTAATTCTTATCTAGATGAATGCATAAGGAGAGGAACACTCTTTGGGGTTGTCTTCCAAGTGAGGAGATGACAACAGGGAAGTACTGTGATCCCTTTCCAGATCAATACGGAAGATTTTGTAGTCAATGCTAATTTCAACATAGTTTGATATAACGTAGGAGTTCCTTGTTCTTCAAGAGATGGCAGTCCAGTACACTACAGTATGTATATCATAACATTTTGCCCACATGCCCCAATAAGACATGAGATAAGGTGTCATGAATTATAATGGGCCACCATTTATTTGCATATGGTAACAGAGACTACAGTATGCAGTGAGAGCTAATCCTGACCTCCTTCCCAGGCATGATCCACCTGCACGGATCAACTTGGACTTGCACCAGCTATTGAGCTGGCACAGGTTCGAGTTGACCCATATAGCAGGATGCAATGGCGTTGTAGCCGCGTTGGCACCGCTGCATTGCCGCACGGGGAGTTACTTAGGACTGGGCCGCTAGTTGCAATATTTGTTATTGCACACATCCCCGCCCCCTTTCTTTCCTCGGACGTGCACCCGCATAGCCCGTGCTCCAAGGAGATCCGTGGCTGAGTAGGAGGCTTGCGGAGTGGTAAGGGGATTGAAATCTCCTTTCCCTTCTGAAGCCTCCCAATTCACCCTCTCTGCTGGATACAGCACACTCCTTTTCGGCGCAGCTGCACCTGTGGTGGGGGAGGGGGAAGGATAGGATTGAAACCCCAGTCTCTTATAGCCCAATCCAAATACCTCCCACTAATGCAGGCACACCAATGGAGCACGCACTCTATCCTGCAGGGAAGTGGGCAGTCCCACAAGGTAACGGAAACTTGGGATAAGCATTCTCATTCCTCAAAGGTGTACTCGGTCCTGTGCCCGCTCTTTGCCTGGTGCAACTCCGAGTGGACCTGAGGAGGTGGTTCTAGGCCTGGAAGCGGGATAGGATATCAGCAGAGCTGCTGCTGCCAATTATCACCCCCTTTCAACCCATGATGCACCCTCATTCTCTTCTGGTCCCTGTCCCATTCTTCCCCGGGCCCGGGCCCAACTGCTGCTGTCTGCGGCTGTCTCCTCTCACTGTTTCCAACAGGCAACATTATTATCCAATGCCGGAAAGGGTGCTGCACCACCAAAACACAAGTTCTGACAGCACAGCAGCCTGTTAGAATTGGGTCCTTAGTCTGCAATCCTATATGCACTCACTTGACACTTGAAGCCCATTGACTACAATAGGAATGATGTCTGAGTAAAGGTTGTATGATTGTGGTGTTATCCACTATGCTACACCTGTTTTTGTGTGTGTGTGTGTGTGTGTGTGTGTGCTTTGCTGTTACTTTCCTATTTAAAACATCAGCAGTATTTTTATAAGTTACTACAAGTTTCTTTGATTTTTTTATTACTTATTTTGCTTTCTTAATAAAAATAGGCATTTTTTCTGGCATTAAAAAAACTTTTTACATTTGCATTAAGGGCATTAAAAAACAACATGCAAACTTTGAAAACATTAATGCAGCAGATGTCTTTTAGTGATAATTTTCATGTATTTGTTTTCTCCTTTTGAAAAATATGTTATACTTTCAAGTTATTGTTCTCATAATGCTTCTGTTTGCTTTTTTAATGTACCAGGAAAAGCAGAGCCAAATTCAACATAATGAATCATGACTTCTTTCTAGTGAGCAAGCTCAATTTTGCTTCTTTCCTCCATCATCAAAAGATGTCCTTATCTTTGTCTATATCATCTAAATGTGCAACTTCCATGTTCTACACTGTTTATTTTAAAAATAGTATAATCTATATATGCGTTATTTACAGCCCAAACATATGGGCATCTTCCGCTGACAGAATGAGCTTTCCGTCAGTGGAAGGCCCACTCCTTCGGCGCTGCAGCCGCAATCCATGCAGTGGGTCCACCAGCGTGAAAGGCTGATGACCGTGCCCCCCACTAGAACACCCAGCCATGCCAGAAGAGGTGAGTGTGCTGTGGGGGGGAGGGGGAGGAGTGGGGCAGGGATTGGAGCCACCTGGAGGCATGTCAGAGGAAGGCATGGGCAGCTATTAGTTGCAACATCAACACCTATATCCTATGCTCCCTGCTTGGCCTCACCACACCCGCTGGGTCCACTCAGACATGCGCTAGCCAAAGACCTGGAGCAAATCCAAGTAGACCTATTGGGGACCATGGCACGGTGGAATAGGTACCTCTCTGTTGCACCCTGGTCCCCCGCTGACCCACAGGACGCAGCAAAGACTGCATCAGCACCGCTGCACCTTGCAGGCAAGCCAAGGATAGGATTGGGCCATTCAGAGGCATAGGAACAGGGGATGCGGGAGGGTGGTTCGCTCCTGGGCAACAAGAGAGGGCCGACAAAACCACCACATTGGTAGCAGATCTGCGGCGGAGGTGGTGGCAGACAGCAAGGGGGAAAGTGGCGAAAGAGCATTCTTGCAGGTGAGCGGCAGTGAGAAATGAAGCACCCGCCCACCCCTCAGGTACCTTTTGCACCACTGGCGCCTTTCCTGGTGATGGGCCGGTGATGTCACTTCTGGTTGTGATATCATGGAGGGAATGTTTTGCTGCTGCCCCCCCCCCCAGCTGCCGGGCATTAGTACACCGCTGGAGCTGTTAAACTTTAGTTCTTTCCAATGTGACATCAGAGACTTCACATTTTTATTTTTCTGTCAGTTTTTTAAAAACTAATTTTATCCAATATTCCAAATATCTGCAAAGTCTATGGCCAAATGTATATAATTATATGTTAAATTCATCTTCCTTTTAAACTGCATAAGAACATAAGAGCCCTTCTGGATGATTCCAGGTGGCCTTTCATGAGGTAAGGTAAAGTGATCAGTTCAGATGGAGAGCATGGGGTTGTTGTTGTTGTTGTTATTATTAACAGTATTTATATACCGCTTTTCAACAAAAAGTTCACAAAGTGGTTTACAGACAAAACCAAATGATTAAATGGCTCCCTGTCCCCAAAGGGCTCACAATCTAAAAAAGATGCAGAAGACTACCAGCAAACAGCCACCAGAAAAGACATTGTGCTGGGGTGAAAGGGGAGCAGTTACTCTCCCCCTGCTAAATATAAGAGGAGCACCAATTGAAAAAGTGCCTCTTGCCCAGTTAGCAGGGTTCAAGAAGGCCCAGCCACTTTCAGCTTTTGAGGCCCGTAGTCATAATAAAAAATGACAACACATGAAAATGGAGTAAGACATAATTTGAGGCCCCTTTTGAGCTTGAGGTGGTAGCAGTGTAGAATTTCAGGAAAGCTGTTTTTTAATAGACTTGGAGAACAAATAAGTCATATCACATAGCTAGAACTGTTACATCCAAGGTGGATGGGTGTTTTTGAAAGCAAGATACTGAAGGCACAGTTGCAAACAGTTCCCAAAAGAAGAAAAATTGGGAGGAGCATAAGGTAAGGAAACCAGTGTGGTTGCACAAAGAGCTTTTGGAAAAGCTGAGAAGCAAGAAGAACATGTAAAGTAAGTAGAAGGAGGATCAGTTAGCTAAGGAAGTGTAAGTGTAAGTGTTGCCTGCACCTGCAGGGAGGAAGTCAGGAAGGCTAAAGCACAGAATGAACTGAGGCTGACAAGGGATGCCAAAGACAACACAAAATGGTTTTTGGGATATGTTCGAAAGAGGAGGAAGGTCAAGGAAGCAGTAGGCTTGGCTTGGCTTGCTGCATGGAGAAGGTGGAGAAGTGATAGTGAACAATGGAGAGAAGGCAGAACTGCTCAATTCTTGCTTTGCGTTTGTCTTCTCCCACAACAAGAAGGTGGCCCAGCCTAACAGTTGCACTAATAAAGAATTGGGGGCACTATAACTCACTATAGGTAAAGATATAATATCTTTACCCTAACCCTAACCCTAATATAAATTCTTTCAATAATAATAATAATAATAATAATAATAATAATAATGCCTAATATAAATTATTTCAATATTATTATTATTATTATTATTATTAATAATAATAATAATAATAATAATAATAATAATAATAATGCCAGTATTTATATACCACCTTTTTTGGTCATCGGATTTCTCCTCCGACTTTAATTCAAGGTGGTTTACATAGGCAGGCTTTCTAAACCAAAGCGGTTTTTACATTACTGTTTTAATCTTGCATAGAACGATTCATTCCCGGTGGTTTCCTTCACAGTCTGGTGTCTCTCTGGCATTCGCCTCCCATGCATCGACTTGACGGCAACACTGCCTCCCACTCAGTGGGCCAGCTGCAGAATTCTCTCTCTCACCGAGGCTTCTGCAGCTCGTCAGCACGGCATGTCGACAGCTCTCGACAGGTCTCGAACTGCTGTCCTCAGATCTTCAGGCATATGAGGAGGTCACTCTACCAAAGACACCTTGGGATTTGGGATGAGTAATCTGGGGTAATCTGGAGTAATCGGATTTGGGATGAGTACCTATGGTAAAGACACCTTTAGATAAAGACACCTAGTTACTTTAAATGAATGTAGGTACCCATGATCAGATGAATTACATCCCAGAGTACTTAAGGAGTTGGTGGATGTGATCTCGGAACCACCGTCTCTAATCTTTGAGAACTTGTGGAGAATGAGGGAGGTGGCTGAAAACGGGTGATGAGCAAATGTTATCCCTAACTTTAAAAAAAGGGGGGGGGAAAGGAAGATCTGGAAACAATAGACCAGTCAGCCTGATGTCAATTACCAGACAGATCCTGGAACAGATTATTAAGTGGAATGTCTGCGAGCACTTGGAAAATAATGGGTTTAATCTCTAGGAGCCACAGGCTGAGACTGATTTTTTTAAAATCCTAAATTTACCAGCAAATCTCCATTTGCCTACAAATCTCAGAGGCAGGGAGCCACTCTCTCCCCTTCCTCGGTGCCCCACTAATAAAGGAAGTGATGTACTTCACCATCATGCACTTTATTTAATAGACACAATTATCTGTAGTAAGATAAATTACCGGCTCCACAGGGAAATGGAAAAACAAATTTCATTGCTTTTCAGAGAACTCGGAAACCTCCTTTTTTTTTTCCTTTTGGCCAAATGATAGCCATTTTCTAATGCACATCTATTTAAATACAAGATTGATAGTTGCCTGAAGGCTACTGGTGCACCATCAGTCAATCAGCTAGAGTTGCCTGAGGCGGAAAGAGGATGAGTCAGGTAGTAGGAGGACAGATGAGTGAGACTTGATAGAGAAGGGTTTGTGGATGACTCACACCAGCTTTTGGATGATTCTTCTGCTAGTGATTTCAAGTTCTCACTGTGGAGATTTGCAGAGAATGCCTGGATTTAGGGATACAGCATGCAGCATAACTTCTCTTGGATCTGGGATGAGTAATCTGGGGTAATCTGGAGTAATCAGATTTGGGATGAGTAATCTGGAGTAATCTGAGTCAGAGGGGTCTGGCTCAGTCGGGAGAGCTGCCGCCTTGCAAAGCCCGAAGATTGGCAAATGGCAAGTTCGAGACATGCTGCCGACAAAAAGCTGTGAAAAGCCTCTGTGAGGAGAGATAAGAGCTGCCAGCTGTGTCGGTCTAGTGTGGGAGGCGCCAGCCAGCTGAAAAGCCAGGCTGCAAAAGGATACCACCTGGAAAGTAGCTGTTCATGAAAGATTGGACATTTATATATTGTAAAACCTCTCATTAGGGGGGTTAGGAAAGCCTGCCCATGTACACCACCTTGAATTAAAGTCGGAGGAGAAATCTAATGACCCAGAAAGGCGGTATATAAATACTGTATATTATATATATTATTAATAATACGTAGTTGAGAAGAAGCTAGGGGACTCTAGACTCGCATGCCGCCAGGTGTTTCCAGAAGTCTTTATAGATGACTTGATCTTGCTGGCTTCTGGACGTCAGGCTCTGGCTAATCTGGTGTTTGCGAGAAACTGAGTCTCCATGGTAGGCAGTAGGCTAGTCTCTCATGGTCTCTTCTGCCACCATTTGTTATTCCTATGCCACCAGGCCTTGGCTGATGTATCCAATCACTGGTATTTGAAGTTAAGACGGCCTCCATGTCTCAGTTTCTTATGGCTCATTCTGCCAGTATCTGCTGCTCCCATGCTGCTAGATACTTTCATAGATTTTCATAGACTTGCTGGCTTATGGATATCAGACCTTCACCAATCTGTCTGATCAGTGGTGTGTTATAAACATATTTTTTCCCCACAATGCATGTGCAGTCTAACCTAATTCCATTTTGGTTTCTGGTTGGCATTTCTGGGAGCTAGGCAGGACTTCGCTCTGGAAGGTCTTGCTGACCTCTTAGGAGAGGTCATGTTAATTAAGGGTCATTAAAGGGAAGAAGACTGTAGTGGTGTGGGGTGTCTGTGTGTCTCCTTTCCTCCAAGGTCATGCAAATTTGGGTGCCTGATAGATTTTTGCTGCAAAAACAAGTCCTGCTGCATACTAAATTAATATTTCAAGTTGCCCAGTGGCCAGGCCACCTGGACAATCTTTTCAGAGTCCTATGCCGAGAAGCCTCTCCCACCAACGAACTGAGCATGGGTGCTGCACACCCCCTGCCATGCCTATGGTCCCTCAGGAACTTCTCTGATTAGGGTGCAATCAAGCCTTCATGTGCTTCTGGAGCAAACTTTAACCCAATTAAGTCCAGGAAATTCCTTGATCTACATCCAGGAGAAGCTCCAAACCTCTTTGTCCACCCAGAAATGCTTTTGTTTTCTTTGTGCAAAGTCCTATAACTGCCCCACTCTGGAAGCAGAATTTTGTCACTTCTTAATTACTTGGAGGTGTCCACACTGAACATTTTTGTCACCTAGAAACCCTTTGGAGGTATCCATGCTGCATGTTTTCAGACGTATTCCCCATAGAAGCTTCCTCCATTTTAGGTCACCATCCCCTCAGAGTAGGTGTCCATGCTGCTAGGCTTTTTGATGGTCTCTTCTCCATAGAGACTCCCTCCATTTTGGTGGTGCTTTCTTCCCTGCTGAAAGTCTCCACATGTTCCTCTTGGTAACACTGTCCTGTTGTAAGGAAGCCTTTTGCTGAGCCCTCTTGCTCTGGTAGCTGCCCTCACCTACAAAGGAGCTCAAAGGAGTGCCTTTTTTGCTGCATTTTTTCCTCTCCAATGGAACCTGGAATTGCACAGCTGCTTAGATGGACTTTGTACTCAAAACCTGTGCAGCAGTGTACAATTGGTAATCTCTCCCTCTCCCCCATCTTTTGAGCCTTGTAACAATCTTCACTCTCTCCTCCCTGCTTCTAAAGCATCAATTCTTCTTGTGTGTGTATAAAAGCTTCCTGCAAAATCTCCTTCTTTCGATGGCGAACTGGGGAGGAAACCCAGATTAGCACAGTCTCTCTCTCTCTCTCTCTCTCCATTAACCCCCGCCTAGCTAAATGCAGCCATCTGCAAGTATTTCTCTCAATTGCAACCATTTAAAGCTCTGTAACTGATCTCCTAAGCAAAGTAACTGAAACTAAATGGCCCTTTTCCCTTGTTATCTATATTCTTTAATCTCTCTGTGGATATAATACTCCTCTCTCTCTCTCTCTCTCTCTCTCTCTCTCTCTCTCTCTCTCTCTCTCTCTCACACACACACACACACACACACACACACACACACACACACACACACACTTCTGGTCTGTTGTTATTGTTGGAATTGATGTTGTTCCGAAGACGGGCACCTCACAGCCAGAAGGACTGTCACTTGGCCAGTCATCTTCTGTCGAACTGAAAATAAATGATGAAAGTCTTCTCCTCAGACCTTCCTTCTGATCTCCTTCTCTTCCAGACTCAAAATGCTTCATGGTTTCTGCTTCAGGTCCTCCTTGTTTTCCAGAAGTTCTCTCTCTCTCTCTCTCTCTCTCTCTCTCTCTCTCTCTCTCTCTTCCACTTCAACTCCTTGTCAGACTACAACTGCTTTTCTCCATCAGAAGTCTCTCATCACCATGGTTACAAGCATCTATCGGCATTTTCTCATCACCATGGTCACCAGCTGCTCTCAGCCTGCCACTCACACTCTAGTTCTATCTCTTCCCAACTCGCTAGAAATGAGCGAACTTCTCTAGTTTCAACTTGGAAAGATTTGGAAAGGAAGAGGGTTACTTCCCCAAAATCTCAGATATAATTTGGATCCTAATCTGAGCCAGCCAGAGACTTGGGAAGTAGCTTATTTTCACAGGAAGTCCCTTGAGACAGGTGGGAAGAAAGGAAAGAGAACACTGATATTTTTCCCCAATCCTTTGTCAAGGTGCACCCCTTATAAAGAACCCCGGAAGCAGCTATAAGCTCCACTGGCAGCTCTCAATGTTATTTTTAAGGGGCTGTATTCTCCCAAATGAAGGAGGAGGAAAAAATGCTACTCTCCCTGGGGCACTCTATAGGTCAGAGCTCCATTACTTTAAATAAAAGGAGTGAGGAATTGACCCTTCTTTCCACTCGACTTTTAATCTGTGCTGAAAGAGTTCAAGAGGCTTTTGACAGATTTGTTTGCTTCTCTTGACTGTCTGCCCCAGACTGTCCTGCTGAGTTTTAAAGTAGTCATCAGTTGACCTGCACGGGCAAGATGTGTTCCCACTAGCACTGGGCACCAGGAGTTTTGCCATGAATGTCACCCTCTTCCAGCTGCAACCCCTTTAGTGCTCTTTGGAAGTGACACTACCTAACAGGTGTCACCATGTCGGGCACTCGCTGAGAGCCGCAAGTGTGTCCACCTGGTCATGTTGACCCCAGAACTCTCCGTAATGGTAGCAACTGTAGCACCCAATGTGCCATCAGGGGGTCAGTGGGAACTCCATGGGGACCTATTACAGAACTTTGCTCATGGCCCCCCAGCAACTTGACACTGCACAGTGGCGTCGCTCTAGGTGGGGCGGAACGCTAAGTTCCGCACCACTCTGACCCGTCCTTACTCAACAGCACGAGGCGGCCCCGCCCCCTCGCCCTCGGAGCCATTCAAGGCGGCTAAGGCAATGCGCATGGAGTCTCCTGCGCGTTGCCTTCACAGCCTTGAATAGCTCCAAAGGCGAGGGGGCGGGGCCGCCTCATGCCGCTGAGTAAGGACGGGTCAGAGTGGTGCGGAACTTAGCGTTCCGCCCCACCTAGAGTGACACCACTGACACTGCATTGTTACTTAATATAGCACATAGTAAAGGGACAGGCTAAATGAGGGACAAAATTGTCCATAGGGCAACATATACACATATTCTAAGGCTTCCCACTAACTGTCTAGTAGTCTGAAGCTCAAATCAAATCAAAGGGTTAAATCTGGAGTAACCATGTTTGGAATTCAGTCTTGCATGAGGCTTAATGCAGTTAAAGGGGTGCCAATCTTGACAAATTACCAGTTGGCAATATTAGTCTATCGCACTAGTATAAATGCTTCCTGAAACTTTCTCTTCTTCTGAGATGTAAATTACAGACTGCCAAATTATATTCTAAGCATTCACCTTGGGGATGAGAAGCATTAGAAAGTACTTGTCTGCTTCGAGTGGAATATTTAAATTTCTGGTTGCTATGCTCTTTGCAGAATTCGCTGCTATTTGCTGACAGTTGCCTGAAAGAGAACATCGATTGTGCTTCTACTAATAGAAGATGTTATAGGATAAAAGACAATACAGTGTTCCTTTCCCCCTGACTCCCCAAAGGTGAACTAATGCAAGACGAATGATGCACTTGCCTAGCTGTAATGTTTTTGGATCCACAAATATGGATCACATGAATGGAAACTGGCATAAGACACAATTTTATCTGTGGAGTGACTGAACAGTTTATATACAGCAGCCTCAAAACCTTCCTTGGCTCAAACAGCTGTGTTTGACCTTAACACATGTCCACAAACGACTGCCTCAATATTGATGACTAGCATTTCTTACAGCCCAATCTTAGAGTGCTCATAGGGGGTGGCAGCCCCCCCATCAGCCGTCGTACATGCTGCTGCTGTGCTGCAAAAGGTTCACCACTGTCGTACGCAGTGGAATTGCTGACTCATATGGCCAGAGGCCCCACATATGTGCCAATGGCTCACCCAGGCTGCACCAGAGCAAGTAAGGTGGTGGCAGGGGTGTGTTGTGGATGGTTTGGGGGAGGATCAGGGCAGAGAGTGGGGGGGCAGAGGGTGGGAGGGAGGATATCAGTGGCAGCAGCACATGCCAGCATCCCATGCTCCCTTCCCAGCCTGGACCTGACCCCTGACTCTTATTGGACTTATGCCAGCAAATGAGCAGGCATAGGTTCAAGGAGACCTATTGATGGCCAGGCAGCCTACGGAGACGTAAGTGAAAAAAAACAAACATTTACTTCTCCCAGGCTGTCTGGTCATTCCCCCATTGGATGCAGCAGGGGTTCTGTTAACACTGCTGCATCATGTAACCTGGTGGGGGATAGGACTGGGGCCTTATAAGATTAGTGGCCCAATCCTATCCGGGCCTTCCACTGATGGAGCTCGCGTTCCATCGTAGCAGCCATGGCAATAGCGCAAGGGCTGGGGCCGCAAGCACAAATGGCTGGCAGCCCTGGGTACAGAGTGCCCAGCCCCACCAGAGCTGGTAAGTCAACACAGGGGAGCATTCCAGGGCAGGGATCGGGGCTACCAGGGGTGTGCCAGGGGCGGGCTGGAGTGGATATCGGTGGCAGCAGCACTGCCAATATCTTATGCCCCATTCCTGGCCTTGACATGCCCCCCCCTGAACCCAATTGGATTTACGCCACCCAAAGGTCTGTTAGAACTGAGCAGGCCAATCGGGGACCGAGGCTCGGCAGAGTATGTAAGTTCAAAAGTTTTTTTTCCTTATCTGTTGTGCCATGGTCCCCTGCTGGCCCATAGCATGCAGCGGAGCTTGAACCAGTGTTGCTGCACACTATGAGCCAGACCAGGATAGGAATGGGCTGTATGTCTATGAATTATATGCTCTATCACTTTTCTAAGTATTGCCCTGCCCAAAGGCAACATCTGAGATTGATCAGGTTTGCACTGGCGTACCGAGGGTGGTGCGGAAGCGATATAGCTGGACGCTGCTACCAGGGATGTATCTAAGTAACTAGGTCACAAGTGCGAGTGCGAGTCATTTTTGCAAGAGTGCGAGTCCGAGTGCGAGTCAGTGTCAAACTTTTGGGGCAAGTACGAGTCAAGTGCGAGTCATTTTTGCACGAGTGCAAGTCGAGTACGAGTAAGGCCGTAAACCACGAGTCACAAGTCACGAGTCGAGTCACTTTGGGGAAAATGGCTTTTCCCCCTGAAAATGGGGAAAAATGACCTCTGAGACTTTTAAATGGGGAAAAATGACCTCTGAGACTTTTAAAGCACCCACTTGGCTCCCCCTATGCACTTTCCCTCACCTCTCAGTCTTGTCACCACCCATCTGGTTTGGGAAAAACAAGTGTGTATACATTCAAACCATTTATTATTCCCTCCCTTCCCCTTCCCCTTGTGTAGTGGAAGGATCCAGCAGACTGGCAGGAGCCAAGTGTGGTGTCAGCAGTGGACCCTTGTTGACAGATCCAGGCAGCAAGGAGTTAACAGATGAAGACTTGGACTTTGACAGGACTTTGACAGGACTGGGCAGCAAGGGGACAACAGCCAGGACTGTGTGGGTGGAAGCACACCTGAAAGCAATTGGGCGTGGCCCACAGGTGTTGCTACTAAGTAGGAAGAAACTGGGACTTTGAGTGCAATGGGTGTGGCTCGCAGCTGCACCCAATTAGCACTAATTGGAACTTAAGAGTATAAAAGCAGCAAGATTGCAGCAGGACTCTCATCTTGCTGAGGGCTCGCTGCTTGAGGATCTTGCTGAGGACTGGCTTGCTGCTCTTGGATCCTGGCTTGCTGAGAGCCTTGCTAGCTCGCCACGGGGATACGCTGCCCGATTTCTGAGGGACGACGGGACGCTGCTGCCAAGCCGACCAAAGAAAGGAGCTACGACCAGGAGGACAGCTGGACACACTCTGCGAAGCCAAAGGACTGGTGACCTTGGACCAGAGACCAGAGAACGCTGAGCCGACGGGAAAGGAAGAAGCCGGAGCCTGCTGCCTGCCTGGACCACCAGCTGAAAGAGCCTGGTTTGGAGGGAGACTTTTGGGAGATAGACTTGTTTCTGTTAAGCAGAAGGGTTTCTGCTGTGGGATAATTTATGGTGTTAGGGAGATAAGGGTTGCTGTAAGGCAATAAATTTTGGTTAATTGTCCATCTGAGTTCAGCTTTTGTTTTTACACACAGCTTTGTGGCTATTTGAGAGGGAAGAGGTGTTTTTCAGTCGAAGCGGGCATTTAAAGGGAACAAACTTACTCCTAGAAGGAGAAGTTGGGTTTGGGCAGGACATTTGGGTCCCCAGAGTGGGGTGATTCCCAAAGCAAGACACCTTGCTGAGCCGAGCATCCTTTGGGCTCGGAGTTTTGGTCAATGAGGAGGGACTGCTGCGGCAGCTTCACCTTCCCTCACTCCTCCCCACCCCTCGCGCTTGGAGTTGTGGCCAATGGCAAACAGACAGCAACAAAAAGGGGGGACTCAGAGCCAGGCTTGCTTTCCCACCCCCTTGAAAACCCTTCCTCCCTGCTGCCTTCCTCCTCCGAGGTCTCAACTGCGCCTGCCTGCCTGCCTGTGTTGATACCGGCCATTAAAGGAAAATGACTTGGAAATGGCAAGTTGTTACCCCCACGAGTGAAAGTCAAGTACGAGTCCCGTGGGTCACGAGTGCAAGTGCGAGTCAGTGGGTCACGAGTACAAGTACGAGTACGAGTCAGGGAAAAAGTGGCTAAGTCACACTTGAGAGTCGAGTCATTTGACTCGAGTCCCCATCACTGGCTGCTACACGCGTGTAAGCGCCCCTCCCCCTCGCCGATCCGAGCCATTCCCAGCAGGCAACGGCTATCGCACAGGCAGCCATTCCGCCCAAGCGGCAGCCACCGCCCGCAGGGAATGGCTCAGATCGGCGAGGGGGAGAGGCGCTTACATGCACGTAGCGGCGTCCTGCTATACTTTCGCTTCTGCACCACCCTCGGTACGCCAGTGCAGGTTGGACACCACCCAAAGGGTCCACCTGGCTTGGCTGCCCCCTTGAAACCCACAGCAGTTGAATTGCTAACACACCTTGAGGGGGGGGGCGATGATGCGTTTCAGATCATTGCCCTGCCGCCTGCACTCCTGGAAGGCTTTATTTCAAGCTTTCTAGGACTCAGGGTGGGCGGGAGGGCCAGAAAAACATTATGTTTTCAGCATGTTTATGCTCCGCGGCTGCAAGCACAGCCCTCCGGCTGAAAAAAAAATCCTGCCACAACTCCTCCTCATGAGGAGACCACGCTTGTTACCTGGAGGCATTGCATCCCCGGACCCCCATTAGCGATGCCTCTGACCGACAGTACCAATCTAGTTCCACAGATTTCCTGATCATCATTGAGGAGGGTGGAAAGAGCCACTCTTTCTGCTTGTATAGTAAAGCTTTGTTTCAAAGTTTACACCTTCCCACGGCTCTTATGAAATGAGCACTTTTATTTGAGATAGATGAGTAAAGCAGCACATCATATTCAGTTCATAACAAGACATGTCCAGAAAAACCTTGCCAGAATATTGCCTGAGGAAAAATTCATACACCAAAATGCTGCATACCATTAAGATTATTCAAAAAGTATTGTAAATGCTTTGTAGGCTCCACATTTCACTGAAAATAAAGTGGATTTGTATTTTTTTTTAAAAAAAGACATTTTATTCCTGATTCCATTGAGGGGGTGGAGTCGGGAGCAAGTTCTCTTTTTCATAAAAAATTCTCATGAACTTCAATGGCTAGAGTCAAAGAGCCCGATCCTAACTATAAATCCACATGTGGTGATGTAGTGGCACTGGTGTGGCTTCTGCTGTATCCTACAGGGGATTTTTGGCTACTGGAGGCCTCCTCGGAACAAGGGAACATTAGTTCCTTTTTCTGGGGTAACCTCCAGAAGCCACCATGGGTCAACTCTGCACCAGCTCAGTCACTGGCCCAAGTCTGCGTTGATCCAGAAAGGTGGATCAGACCCGGGAAGGGGGCCAGGATTTGGCATGTGCTGCCATGAAACCCACCCCCTCCTGGGCCTGATCTGCCCTCCTCTGCCCTCCTCCCCAGCAATGTCACCACCTGGTTCTGCCCACCCCTCCCCCGTTCCGCCCTCCCCCTGCCCTCTCTCACCCCGTTCTACCCCCTGCATGAGTTTAGCGGCTCCAGCAGGTCTTCGGCCATCCGTGTGTACATGGGATACAAGTATCTTGTTGTCTTGTGCTCCCTGAGGTATCTGGTGGGGCCACTGTGTGATACAGGAAGCTGGACTAGATGGGCCTTTGGCCTGATCCAGCAGGGCTCTTCTTATGTTCTTATGGGATTTTGCTTTGGCTTCCTCGCCAGTAGCCCAGCAGCACACACCAGCGGAGGCAGCTTTGCAACTGACTCCACCTGCGCATTGTGCAGAAAGCCCGTGCCAAGTCAGCATAGGTTTGGGCCAGAAGTATAACAAGTCACCAGAAATATCAAATGCTTGTTGTTATTATTTAGCATAGATGAGAATAACTTTTGCAAAGTGTAGCAGAAGAGACAGTTTTCACCTAAACCGGGACCCCCCCAAAAACAAAACAAAAACAAAAATCCAATTAAATAAATAAAATTGAAAAAAACTTTTTCTTTTTTGGGCGCGCGCAGAATTTTTAATTATTTATTTTAGTTAGACAATTAATTAATTAAATTGACTTGCCTGTCCCGCCACCACAATTCTGCCGCCACCGCCATTATCTTTGTCGTGCCCTTTAGCCTCCTCTGCTGCCTGTTGTTGCTGCCATTGCCGTCCGTCATCTCTGCCATTGCCGCCTGTCGCCACCGCCATTGCCGCCCATCGTGCCGCCGCCTGTTGCTGCCGCCATTACTGCCCGTCATGCTGCCATTTGCTGCCACCACCATTTGTCGCCGCCATTTGCCACCGCTGCCATCTTCGGAGCCTGGCCAGCTGCATCCAAGCTAGCCAGGTCACCTGCTGCTCAGCCCCCAGCCTCCTCTGCTGCTGCCTCTGATTTTAAAGTGCCAAACTTACCTTTTTTCCTTTCGGTGGCCATCTTGGATCTCGCGAAATCTCACGAGATCCATTTCGTGAGATTCAAGACAGCCACCGACAGGAAAAAAGGTAAGTTTTGTCACTTTAAAATCGGTGGAGGCTTCCACCGGGCCCGGAATGCTCAGGACCTATCCGGGACCGGAGCCCAGAATGGTCCCAGGCGTTCCGGGACAGATGTTAAGTCTACCTAAATGGCAAGTTTACTACTTTATCAAATTGATAGCTAGCCTATCTTCCCTCACAGAGCAGCTGATGTAGGCTTCCCAGAAGCTCTCCCATCCAAATGCTGACCACATCCAAACCTGTTTTCATTTCAGCAAACTTGCTCTATCATGCCCTGAATTGAAAATTGTTAGTACCCGGTAATTATGAAAGCAGTCTGGCACATGATTTGCTACAGGATAAACAGTGACAGACCTAATATTAAGACATTAGTTTCACAAACCTGCAGTACAATGCTGGGGAAAAATTACCTTCACGAAAGGCGATCTCACCCCATTCCTGTATGGGCAGCAGGGTAGTTAAGCGTACCCTAGAACAATACCAATCTACCACTATAGTGGGGGTGGACAGGGCCCATGAGAGGGGGGGTAAAGGGGGTACTTTGTACTTTGCCCAGGGTCCAAAAGGGTGCCAAGGAGGCAAAGGAGGAGGTCCAGAAACGTTCTTATCTGCTGCGGAATGCGTGCTCTGCTCATGCACTCACTCTGTATTGAAAAAATGGATCCCTGCTGGAGGCAGCCCTCGCTGGTAACGACGAAGATGACCTGGTCCTGGCCTCCAAGTCCCACAAAGCAAAGTGGCGCAGCATTACTATGGGAGCCTGCGTGCTGTGAGGGAGGGGCATGAGCTGTGTCCCTGTTGCTGCTGGGGTTTCTGGCAGCATTAATGGCCCAGCACACGAGGTAGGCCTGCTGTCGAGATGTGAGGGAGGGACATGGGCTCTGTCCCTGGCCTGCTGGAGTTCCTGGCATTCTGGTGGCAAGACGGGCCCTAAACGTTTAAAAAAAAATCAATTTGTGTGGCAAGTTGCAGTGCAAGGCTGGGTTGGGTAGGTTTATTTGTCAGAAGTTGTTCAAAAGAAGGCCAAGTTTATCAGTATTGTGAATTCTTTCTCCTTAGCATAAAGAAAGATGTTCAAATCAAATGTGCTTTCTTATCTCTGATCCTCTTTTATTTTATTTATTTATTTAAAGGCTGCTAATCCTACCCCCTTACAGCCCCGATCCTCCCACCCCACCCCATTTTGCCCCCTACCCTCTCCCTTTGGGAAGGAGCCCAAAGGAAACTTTATACCCTCTGATACAATTCCTCTCAGAGGCCCTGGGGATGGAGTCATGTTGTATTGTCCTGTAAAAAAAAAAAGACATGGAATGGTGGTTATAATCTGTGCTTTGAGTTATAAGGACAACGTCATTGAATGCGATTGGTTTATGGAAGTATGATCTTCTGCAAAAGCAGTCCAGGGTATTTTCTGCTATTCCAGCAGACCTGGAAATATGCTGTGCCGAACAGAGAACTATTCAGGATGGAATTTGCAATGCAAAAAGCTGGAATGGGTAAGGAAGGCAAGAAGAGAGACAAATGTGCACGTTCTTGAGTGGAGGGAGAGTTAGAACGGATAAAATAAAATATTTCTTCACCCAGCGTGTAATTCATCTGTGGAATTCCTTGCCACAGGATGTGGTGATGGCACCTGGCCTAGATGCCTTTAAAAGGGGTTTGGATAGATTCATGGAGGAAAAGACCATCACAGGTTACAAGCCATAAGCAACCTCTGGGCTTTAGAAGTAGGTTTTCTCTGTGCCAGGTGCAAGGGAGTGACAACAGGAAACAGGTTGTCTTGTTGGCTGTGTGCTCTCGGAGGCATCTGTTGGGGCCACTGTGAGATACAGGAAGCTGGACTAGATGGGCCTTTGGCCTGATCCAGCAAGGCTCTTATGTTCTTATGTTCTCTTCAATCAACACTAGCAAAGGTAGTACAATCAGAGGCGTCGCTCTGGTAGGGGCGGTACCGTAAGTTGCACCCCGTCCTAGTCCCATTTACCAAGCCAGCAGGAGGCGGCCCCGCCCCCTCGCCGTTGAAGCCATTCCGTGATGAGAAAGCAGCAGGCAAGAGACTCCCTGCTCGTTGCTTTCTCCGCACGGGAATGGCTCCAACAGTGAGGTGGTGGGGCCGCCTCCTGCCGGCTTGGTAAACGGGACTAGGACGGGGCGCAACTTACGGTACCGCCCCTACCGGAGCGACGCCTCTGAGTACAATGAATCTTGGATTATGATCAGAAATGCTAATTGGCCAGCTCTTTTCTAAGGCAGATCACTAGTCCAGGATCACATAGTACAGGAGGCCATTGCACATCTCTGAATGAGATTATAATAGTACCCTGCATAGTACCCTGCATAGATGCCCTGCAATGCTACAGCTTTCTGTTCTGATCAATGGCCCTTTATGGAACCAAGGTGGAGTTAGGAGAGATTGTGCATGTTTTGGAAAGTGAGGTCATTGGCAACACCTTTCCTCCTATCTTGCATAGGAAGGAAACCTGGTTAGTTAAACCAACGTTTGAGGTGTCCCCTGAACCTGGGAGCTGTCGTTTTACTGTGGTTTTCAAATCAAGCTATGAAACCAGAATGGTCAGATGACATGCAGACCTGTGGTTTAACTCGCCAGAATTATGTTGTCACCACTTGTGCCAGACGTGAGGAGGAAAAAGGAGGCAGAAGGACAGAGTATGTGGTCTTGGAACTTATTCCTGCTGTGTTCACGATCCAGCAAAGAATGATCTGAGCTGGTCTTCTTAGCTCTTCAGATGTTTCCCGATGGGTCGTTTCCCCCTTGCTTACAAATAAAGGTTGTTGTTCTGCTCAACAGGCTTTCACAAAAAGACAACTAGCTAACGATCGTTCTTCTGTATCCCTGTTTTATTGTTTGAGTCGTCATTGGCATTTGACAATTTCTTATGTGTGTTTTTGGAAACCACCGAAGTGTGATTTAAGAAATCCAATAATCCAGACGAAGTAAAGAAACATGGTTATGTCCACTGGAGAGGAGTAGTCCAATAAAATTATGGCTTTAATTTTAAAGCTGACCTTTAGTGTAATTTAGGAGAAATCCTCTTGATTCGAAATGAAAAAGCCTCTATATACCAAAACAGGGAAAAAAAGTGATAATGGAAGATTTGGATTCTACAGACTTTTGCTGAAGTCATCCAATCGCTGTAATGAACCCTCCCAACTTATCTGTGTTATCTCCCATTAAAACGCATATGGAATTTTTTTTGGGGGGGTCGTTGAAACATATAATGCCATTTCTTTTAGTTGTTGAGGTCAAAAGCAGAGTGTCAAGAGGTCAAAAGTATTACAGCTGATGCATTACACAAGCAATATCACCAGGGCTGGGAAAGATTGATCTTCCAGTAATCTTATTGCCGCTGTAAAATTATTAAAGCTCTGCAGGCTGGAGAGGGTAAAAATTACTTCCTTCCATCACAAAAGCTGGAGCAAATGGATTTTCTGTAAGGAAAAATGGTGAAAGGTAAGTGGATGACACACACCAGGTGCAGACACCTGGCCAAGGCATGCAGTGGATTTACAGCAGACTTGTTTTCATCCTTCACCATCTGGACCAGAAGAGGACTGCCCAAATTTCCAATAACGCTCCTCTAGCATCCCCGACTTAAAACATTTGGAATACGCAACCATCGCTGATTCCTATGCTGCCCAGCATCTCCCCCAAGCGGTGAAAGCTATCCCTCCAAGAACAAACAAGGAATGAAACGGGTGTCTGTTCCTTAAGTGGGTCATGAGCAAGCAACTTTTTCATCACCACACCTGGAATTGTCTCTTCTTTAATAGTCTGCTGTTCCCAAGTTTGTTTGTTTTTTAAGGTTCAGTGTAGCCTAAAGATCAACCACCCCTTCTGGTTACATGATGTTTCGCCTTTAATGGGTGCAGTATTGTATTAAATAGCTTCATTACTCATTATGAATAGTAGCTTCATTATTCGTACTTTTCAAGAACAGCACTACCGGTATATTGTTTGCCTCAGGGAATACCACTTCCTTTAGATGCAGGTGGAGAGATGTTTTTGTATGTGGTTCAGTCCCAGTTCATTATGCACTCAAGAAGGGGCGAGGTGGGGGAGTCTGTCTGAGCACCCAGGGGCCTGGGTGGTTCTGAGCCTGACACTTGAGCCTAGGCTAACAATCTACACTTGAGGGAGAAGTTATACTACAGCGGTAGGAATTGTCTTCCCTAATGTGGGAGAAAGGAGGTCAAGGAAGGAGCAATCTAGGACCAAAATAAAAGTGAGAAAAGCAGCAGAACATAATTAGGACCTTGAGGTCTAATCAGTGAACATGACGATGAATCTGATGATGACGGTTATTGCTGGTATCAGTTTGATGTTTTTGGAAAGAGCTCTCTTGACTTTGTAAGGTACATCTGCATGACAAGGTACATGCACACTTAAAAACAGGGCCCCTGGAATTAGGGCCACAGATTTAGAAGGTTTCTTCAAGATCATCGATTCCAACATCCTTCAACAGACAGATTCCTGAGACATTATTTGACAGAGGAACATGTGTAGCAATATTATCTCCATTCTATAGCCTGGAGAGGTTCTGCAGGAGCCAGTCAAGGGAGAATTAAGAGGTAACTCTGGCAGCCACACATTTTCAAAAGGTAACTTACAAGCAGTGCTCTTTATACCCCAAAAAAGTGCAGTTGAAGCAGTCACCTCTAAAGGAGATTTTCTTTTCAACACAACACTTTTGTCATTCTGGCTCAATAGCATTACAGTTTTACTTTCTATACTGTCACATTTCTTTTTGTCCTTGCCATGATAACAATTACTCTTTTAATTACACCCCCTCAATGCACAACACCTGTGTGATGCTCTAATATTTTTAGACTATTCGCCGCAAATTGAATCTCACACTTGATTTTTTTTTTCTCATCTGCATTAAAATAGCTGCTCTCTGATCCAACATGTGAAGGAATTGCTTGACAGAACTGGTTATGTTAAAACTTTTCAGAAATCAATATAGCCAGTGACCTTTAATGAAGCTGACATTTAACAGGATATCTCAGCGGCTCACGCAGTACATGACTGCTCACTTCAATGCTTGATACCTGTCCCAGGAGCCCTGCTCTGAAAGTCTTTTCCTTTTGATGCCTGGTTTTCCCTAATTTTATCTAGGTTATTTCCCTTTATTTGCGCAGAGCTGGAAGTTTTCAAAATGACCATTTAAGGTGCCATGTCAGTATTGCATGTTGCAAGTATTGCACCATACACTGACGATACTGCTGAAGGCGTAACAGTATAACTTTGAACCAGGAAAAAAAGGGAACAAGCGAATCGGGTGGCATGGTGGTCCCCTGCTAGCTGGGTAAAGTGGCACCTTTTAAGGTCATGTCCTTTTATAGTTCGCAGGGGGATAGCAATTGTCCCTCTTCACTCCAGCATGGCATCTTTTCCAGTGGCTATTGCGGCTACCTCTTTTGTGTCTTTTTTAGAATGTGAACCCTTTGGGGACAGGAAACTATTTATTTAGCTATGGAAACTGCTTTATGAACTACTTTTTATTGAAAACAGTACAATGTATAAATATTCTTAACAACAACAATACCAACAATATTTTTCCATTCTCTGTTTGTGACAGTTTTCGAAACACTTTACTGGCTGATCTTTCCCCTTTTTAAGTGACTTCCCCCCAGTGGCGTCGTTGGAGGGGGGGGCCTGTGGCCCTGGGCCCCAGGCGCCATCTTCTGGGGGGCGCCAAAGGGATCGGGAATTGTTGCGCCCACCCACACCCACCCCGCGCCCACCCTCCATTGCTCTCCTTACCTTCAGCGGCCTCCGGGCCGCCGCCGGGGCCCGTGCTCACCTTGGCGCGACTCCTTCTACCGGCTGTTCTGTACACGCGCAGAACGCCTAAGAGGCCAAGAGAGGGCAATTGCCCTCTCTTTGCCTCTTAGGTGTTCTGAGCATATACAAAACAGCCGGTAGAAGGGGTCGCGCCGAGGTGAGTGTGGGGCCTCCAAAGCCTCCGGTCCGGTCTCGCGCGGGCTGGACTGGATCGCCCCGGGGGCGGGGGGCCACCAACCGCTGTAGCCGGAAGGTGGAGGGCTGGGCGGCTTTCGTGCGCCGTGCACATGAAGCCATCCTTCCCCCCTTCCTGGAGGCGGAGCGGAGCTCGGCAGCTGGAGGAGGCCGCCCGGAGGGCAAGTCGGCGACTGGGACTGGAGATGGATCAACTCGTGGGAAGTCGCCTGTGGTTGCCCGGCCGCCGGGGGGGGGGGCGGGCTGGACGGTGCACGAGGGTCGTCATCGGAGGGAGCTACGGTAAGGAGCTTTCGTGCACGTGCATTTGGGGGGGCTTCCATGGCGAAAGTGCTTCCTTACCGTAGCTCCCTCCTACGGCGACCCTTGTGCACCGTCCGGCCTGTCTCCCGAAGCTCCATGAGCTCCAGCGGCCAGGCAAGCACAGGCGACTTCCAGGAGTTGATCCATGATCCATCTCCCATCCGGCTGCCAACTTGCCCCCCGGCTGCGGCCTCTGTCCTCATCCAGCTGCCGACGTCTGTTTAACCGGCGCAGCCTAATGGTCACGCCAAGATATTTTTCAAAAAAGGGGTGGAGCGTTCATGTCACATGACACATGTGATGACATCACGCTCCTTCCGGGGGGCACTTGGCCAACCCCCGGCCCCTGCCCCAGGTGCCGGGAGGGCTAGCAACGCCACTGCCTGAATCTTTTCTTAGACATGACCACTGGGGTTTTTTTGGTCTGTATAATCAGTGGCATCAATTTAGGTGGGGCAGAGCTCTAAGTTCCGCTGTGCTCTGACCCTCCGTTACAAGGGTATGGCTGAATGGCTCCAAAAGCAAGGGGGCGGGGCTGCTGCCTCGTGCCTGAGAGTAAGAGTAAGGAAGGGTTCAGAGCGGGCGGAACTTAGAGCTCTGCCCAACCTAGAGCGACACCACTCTGTATAATAGAGATAGCAGCAACGATCCTTAGATGCTTAGATGCTTCAGACGCTAAACTGGAACTGCTTTCTTCCGCATTAATGATCTCCAGCTGGCCAGAGAAAGGGTGTCTTTTAAACTTGCTACCTGAGAGACCAGTGCTTTTATCATCTTGCAGTACACTGTGCTTGCTTTGCCTGAAGAGGGTCATCAAAGTATGACTGAAACGTCGCCTTTTAAGATCTATTAATTTTAATCTATAAAGTTTTTAAAACAGAGTTCTTATCGTGTTTTTAACGTTAGATTTAGTGTCATGGCTTTTCATCCCGGTATCGTGTCTGTGAAAATAGTTGCTGGCCATGAATATCTCAACACACATTTGAACTGGGAGGGCTTGGGAAGACATATTCACTGGGACACCTGCCTGTGATGATGATGATGATGATGATGATGATGATGATTAACAGTATTTATATACTGCTTTTCAACAAAAAGTTCACAAAGCAGTTTACAGACAAAATCAAATGATGAGGTTTACATGACAAAATCAAATGTCCCAAAAGGGCTCACAATAAGGATGTGCAGCAACATTGGAATTAGCATATTTATTAATTCTCCGCAGGAACCAGCCAAGGGCCCAGGAGCTTGTCTAACGGTACCCCTTTGATGCGAAGATCTCACCTTGGGTGGGATGAGGTGGGATCCGGGGGGGGGGGGGCTGCTACACAGCTACCATAAAATCCCAGCAGTGTGCTAACCAGTGTATAGCAGGAAAGTGGCTGTTGTCAAAGGCTTTCATTTCAACATGATGCTAGCCATCTTTTTCTTTTGTTAGTCAGATTTTGTTAGTACAGAAGACCCCCTATTAATATTGCTTAATGTCCAGCAGATGTTCCTTAATGGAGTAAATGGTTAGCTCCTCCCTCCCCCACCCCACCAAAGTACATTATCCAAAGTACAAAAATAAGCCCAACACAAAAAAACAGAGAGACAGAAGGGGGGGGGGGTGGATAGCATTTTCTCAACTACAAAAAATACACTGCACAGATGGGAGAGAAGGAAAAAAATCAAACAAACAGAGAGCTTGATCTCATGTTAGTGCAAAAAGATATATGCCAGGATCTCTTCCCCCAACCCCACCAAAGTACATTTTCCAAAGTACAAAAATAATAAGTAGGCAAACCTCATCATGTTGCAAAGAACCCTCGGCTCTTGTTCTGAACTGAAAATGAAAGTGAAGCTGCAGAACAGTTTGAATTTGAAAATACTTGGCTCAGGGACACTCAGCTGATTCAGGGAGATAAGGCTTTTAAGTCTTAAGGCTCTTTCGCAGGCTGGGACTGCTGCGGATGCATGCTGGGGTGGAGTTACTTGGAAACAAGCAACTTTAAAAATTCCGGACAATCAGCTGCTGATCACAGCTGATAAGGGAGAGGCTCTGGTGTTACCCCCAGCCATTGGTCCGTGTACCCTAGGGGTACACGTACTACAGGTTGGGAACCCCTGGGTTAAGACATGCACAAAGATGGCTGTGGAATGTTCAGAGTGTAGAAAAGTCACCAGCTCTGGAAGGTATTTTCCAACTAAGTGAGGGGTTCGTGTGTGAGTGTAATTGCAGTTTTGCAGGTTCTGGGTGAGATAGTGAGGAACTGAATGAGAAATTGAGTAGAGAGGTAAGGGCAACCTGTGGGTGCAATGGTGTCTGTCTGGGCATCTGGTGTGAGGGAGTGGGCTTGCTGCCTGATAGGAGCGCATATGCTTCACCTCCACTTGCAGCTCAACTTGTATATTTGCAAATAATCAAATATTACAAAGCTGCCATATGTCTCCAGTCTTGCAGAGGAAACCAAAATCCTGGACCTGGGAACTTCTCACTGCTTGAGTATCGATCATCTCTACCAGGCTTTAAGGTGCTTCAGGGAAGACTTTGTTGAAGAAGTCAGTACCAAAGAGGAACCTGATGCACAGAGAGGGAAGAGGCATTGTGCTAGAGATGTAAGAGTGGGAGAAGGAGAGTCGGAGAAGGATGGTTCAAGCCAGGGCTAGCCCAAGGAGGTGGGACCCCATGTCTGAGATGGCACTGTAAGTTGCAAGCCCTTTTCGTGGCACTTTGCCATCCAAATGGTGCCCAGCTGTGCTAATTTGCACCCCTCTCAACTCGCTCCTGAAAGATATGCTAGGCCACCACTCTCCTCCCCTCTAGACACTTCCTCTTCTTTTCCCCTCTACCTTTCAAAATTGCAGAAGGCGGAGGAGGAGCCATGCTGAGGGTCACTGTTACTGCTGTGCCAGGCTGTCCAAGTCAGACAAGTGGAGGCAGGTGCGGTGGTGGCCAGATTAGGAGGTAGTAGGTGGGTGGGGTGGCAGCTGTCAGAGATGCAGCATGCCTCTGCCAATCTACTGCTGACCAGTTATCTGTCACTAGGCTTCATTAGGGGGCTGGCCCTGGTTCAAGCACTCTAAAATGCTGCATATTGTGTGTCCTTATGGATTTGCCCCAAGTCTGTCTTTGTCAACCACACCGTCAACTGGGACTGATGCAGAACTAGCATGGCCTTTGCTCTCTGCATGGATTGTATCCCAGTTCGAGTGAAAGGATGTCTCTGAGAAGATGAAACGAACTTGCTCTCTAGACGAATCCTAAGATCAACCTCACAATTGGGTTGTGATCCTCTATATTTTAGTTGGAATCTATTGAAAGTAGTGTGGTTAAATAGCAGTCCTGGAGATGGCTGAAGTGGTAACTAACATAATACTCGATGTGCATTATTGTGTCTGGTATGCCTCCTTTGATGAACCTTTAGTTTTGGTACCAAGCAAACTTTATTGTTCTTTAAACCACTTTCCTTTCTCATCTCTCTCTTTCCATCAGAGGAAGTCTTGCTCCCCACCTCTGTGTTTATTGGTCTTCCTTTCAGCAACTCTATAGGAGAACTTGTGTCTGACATGTTCCTTCTGCTCATAATGAGCTTTCACTCAAGACACTGATCAATAGCAGAAACCAGCAGGTCTGTCTCTATTGCTTGTTTCTCTATCTTGAATCTGCCAAGATAGATTAGACCATTGCCAAGGTCGCTCCATATGTTGCAAGTGAATGAAAAGGTATCTGCTTGGCTTTTTATAGGATTAGACGGCAGAAAGACGGGACCGGAGCAAAAATGTGTGTGCCATGACAGATTAAATCTGCATCAAGGTCACAAAAGGGTATTTTTAGTGAACCTTTTGACACATCTGGGCATGAAAATGCATTTGCCATGAGACAGGAGATTCTCTGCTGGCAAGAAAAGTAATACAAAAGAGAGTGTGCGAGCTTTGCTGTGATGTAGAAGAGAAATTCCAGTTTCAAGACACTCAGATCAATGTATTAAGGTGGCAAGATTTCAGCAATAAATTGGTATGACTAATCAATTAAAGATTTAGCAAGAGGTTTTGAGCAGTGTACTAGTCCGTTGGTAAAATGGAAATACTTTCCGTCTTGTACTTCAAAAATACCAAGACAGACTTTGAACTTCATGAAACAAACTTGGTAGTCCAAAAGAATATTCTAGCAATAAAATATGGAGGCAAATAAAGCTCTAGATCAGAGGTTCTCAACCTGTGGTACGGGTACCCCTAGGGGTACGTGGACCTCTTGCTGGGGGTACACCAAGCCCTGCCCCTTATCTGCCCAATCAGCAGCTAATTAAGTGTTAATTAACATGGATTTTAAATTGTAATTATTTTCGGAGCCATTCTATCTCTCTGATTTTGGTTTTGGGCTTATTTTTGTACTTTGGAAAATGTACTTTGGTGGGGTGGGGGAGGAAGGAGCTGATTTTGGAAAATGGAGAAAAAAGAGATCCTTGCAACTCTCTCTCTCTCTCTCTCTCTCTCTCTTTCTCTCTCTCTCTCACACACACACACACACACACACACACACACGAGTTAAATAAGACATTTTTCACATTTAAAATTGTTTTAGTACTTTTTATTTAATGATTAATTACTTAATTAATTGATTAATCCAATTATTTAGCAGTTAATTAGCAGGGGGTACTTCAGAAAATTGGACTGTGATAGGGGGTACCTGGGCCTCTAAAGGTTGAGAACCCCTGCTCTAGATAAACTCAGTCACATCAAGCATTATATGGAAGGGTTTCAGTACTGGGTAATAATGTATTAGTCACCCTCCAACCACTTCCCAAACAAACCACATCTCTCTCTCTCTCTCTCTCTCTCTCTCTCTCTCTCACACACACACACACACACACACACACACACACACACACACACACACACACACACACACACACCTTGAATTTAAAGTTGTTAAGGAGATGGTGTATTTAAAATCATGGCTGAAGGATATCAGTCCTTTGAAAAATTGTTGCCTTTATTCAAGAACCTTTAGAAAAGCAGCTTCATTTATGTTGACATTCCTAAAGTCTGCGATTTGGATCTGTTCATTAAGTTATAAAGAGTTATAAACAAACCTCTCCCCTGCTATGCTATCCCCTGCCATCCCCTTCATGCAGTCGCGCCAATGGAGTGAGCCCACCCTCGAATCCCCCTCCCTGCCATTCTCCCCACCTTGATCCCCCCTTGAACTGCCCATGGATCATCCCCATCTTACCTGCTCCGCTGCAGCGTCCAGGAGCCACTGTCACATGTGTGGGGGGGGCCTCTGGCCATTTGCACTGGTGAGCCTTATAATGGTGTGCCTTTTCAGGCACCATAAGAGGAATTCTGGCAGTTGATTTCAAGATCCTCTGCCGTAGGTCCTTCATAGGATTGTCCTTCATAGGATTGGGCTGCCCGCACATCTCTTTCTGAGGAGGTTGGCTTTTCGTCAGTTTTGATATTTGCAAACACTTTGGGCTCACGTTGGGCCCGCCATTCTATTCTTTCATGACACAACTAGAATTGCAAGGATACATGCTTTGGGGGCATAAACTGATCCCATGAAAGTCTGTGAATCATTCTGGTGAACTATTGGAAAAGACTGCAAGGATCATTATTTTAGGATCAGAATTCTCAAGGAGCATCAGGAGATATGAGTCCTCTGTTGATTTGCATCGTTCTGGCCTCAGTATGATTAAGGAAAAACACATTTGCTTTCCAGATGGAAGAAGATCTGTTTGACTTATGAATACTGAAGACAGACACCTTGCAAACACTGAGTAAATCCAGAGGGCCGTGAGTGCTTAGCATCTCTTTGCTCACTTCATTAGGGACAGCTGTTTTTCAGTAACTATAAGTCAAACTTCAAATAATCTTGGTTACGCTGCCAAGGGATTAGATAGGACACATGCAAGTCTTTCGACAAAATGGGATTTCAGCTGGACTTGAAGGGATAAAATGGAAGGACTTGGAGGGATAAAATGTAGTGTCTCCTGAACAAAATGTTCGCAGTAGGATAAACAGGAAGATAAATGGACAAACTTCAGAAATAGTATATTGTTTCATGTAAATTGTCCATATCAGACTGTCTTCTGTGCATGAAGGATTATTTTATTTATTTATTCACATTTTTATACCACCCTTCCTCCAAGGAGCTCAGAGTGGTGTACATATTTCCTCCCCTCCTTTTTGTCCCCAATGTAGTGTTCCAGAAGCACAAGGCCCTTTATGCTGGTGCAAAAGCCAAACCACTGTTGTGCGCTTCTGGGTCATTGTCACAAAAGGGCAACGGCATGGCATGCACACAGTGGTGCCTAAAGTTTCTGGTTTTTCAAAAACTACACAACAGGGCACGGTAAGGAAGTGAATGCTCTGCCTCCTGCTCAAGCAGGAGGAAATGGATCAATGTGACTTGGGTCTGTGGCAGGGTGGAAGGTGGCAATGGAAGGTTTGGGGTGAAGGGCACCCTAAAATTGTCGCCCCCTCATCCCTACACCATCTGATATGCACAGCATCAGTGACTTCATGGCTGGGCTGGCTGTAAGTGTAGTTTTAGATGCAGCAAACAAGGAAGTCCAAGAAGACACATGCATAAAGGACTTTTCAGTTTCCACCTTCACATTTCCTAACCCTAACCTTTCTGAAGCAAACGCACAACACCAAAGCGAAATGGACTGTCAGTCTAAGGCCAAGAGACTGATTGTTGTTGTTGTTGTTCAGTCGTTAAGTCGTGTCCGACCCTTCGTGATCCCATGAACCATATCCCGCCAGGCCTTCCTGTCCTCCACTATCTTCCTGAGTTCGCTCATTTTCATGTTTGTTGCATCGGTGATGCTGTCTAACCATCTCATCCTTTGCCTTCCCCTTCTCCTTTTGCCTTCAATTTTTCCCAGCATCAGAGTCTTCTCCAGAGAGTCCTCTCTTCGCATTAGGTGGCCAAAATATTTGAGCTTCAGCCTCAGTACCTGTCCTTCCAGGGAACAGTCAGGGTTGATTTCATTTAGGATTGAATGATCTCCTAGCAGTCCAAGGGACTCTCAGGAGTCTTCTCCAGCACCACAGTTCAAAAGCATCTATTCTTCGGCGCTCAGCCTTCCTTATGGTCCAACTCTCGCAACCATACATTGCTACTGGGAACACCATCGCCCTGACTATACGAACTTTTGTTGGGATGGTGATATCTCTGCTTTTTATTATGCTATCTAAATTTGCCATAGCTTTCCTTCCAAGGAGTAAGCGTCTTTTAATTTCATGGCTGCTGTCTCCGTCTGCAGTGATCTTGGAGCCCAGAAAAGTAAAAAGAAAAGAGACTGATAAAACCCAGCAAATGGAACAGCTTGTCTTGTAAACAAACAAAGATGTAACTTTGCATTCATTTGCAATCTAACGTGACATTAGGTAGACAAGGTTTTTATCTTCCGTTCAGTAAACTGACATGTTCTAATCATGCGTCAAGTCAGCTTAAGACATGATGCAGTGAGATGACACTTCCCAACTCTTGGTCAGTTAACATAATATGACAGAATGTTTTTGCACATTTACTTCACTTCTCAGTAAGTGCAATTAAATGAGACAAAAAAACCTATCAAGATCAGAGCATAGACATGGAAAACATTGGCCAAGACCATCAGGATGTTTATTTGAGTTGGTGTCACTCCTTGGTACTAGAATCTAGGAGCAGATATAAGGTACACAGTCCAGTACAAGCCCCTCAGGTGCAAATGGGACATCCCCTTGTCTTGTACAGGACAAGATCCTGACTGAATCCGAGTTCCCTACATCATGGGGATGATCTCACCATGGGGACAATGTTTGCTTTATCAGACAAACACTAGCCAGGGAGTGTGGAGGGTGCACCAGTGACAAGGACAGAACTTGACTGTGTGCTTCTGTCCCCTCTGCAACTGTCCATGGTTACAAGTACATCTGAAGAGGCTCGAAGCTAGTCCAACGTTTGTTTCTATCATCATATGCTAAGCATGTACTGTACATGAAGACATAAAATTTATCATCATCATCAACAACATCATTAATGATGGTACAAATGCTAAAAAATGCCGGCCCTCCTTTACTCTAATGTGTGCTGTTAAATTTGCCATAACTGCAAAATAATGTCCTCTTGTTTCCCATTCAGTGTTATAGGAGTTTCCAATACTTCGTATCACGTAATCTTGAAGTTGCAAGCTTATATACAATGACTCACCTGACCCCTATACCCTTGGATAAGAAATGTGCCACCACTTCAACAATGCCCACTTTGTCTGATGCATGTAGTCTTATCGTCAGGACAGTCACACACACACACACACACACACACACACACACACACACACACACACACACACACACACAGGTAGAGAGAAAAATATGTAATTATCAGGCATGAAATTCAAGGAATAGCATTGACAGCCCAATCCTAAACTTGTCTACTTAGAACTGAGTCCCATGGGATTTCATTTGGCTTACTCACTAGTATTTCTGTTTAGGATTACAGCCTAAATCTGTGAGATTTTTATGCTGAGACCAAATGTATACAAGATGAAAATATCAATCTTGATATTGGTCCACTAAATTTGGAAGTCTGCTTTAAAAACAAAAACAAATTTGAACTGTATCAGAGCACTAACATCCTTATTGAAAAGCTGTGGTCTTCCAGATCTATGGTATGCCATGGAGAAGTAACAACCAAAGCTTCAGGGGAATGTGTGACATCACGTTCCAAGACATAGATTGATTCTAATTGAGTCAGCGGTAAAATTCCCTACAGGCAGTATTGATTCAGTTCTCAGTATCTCTGTGTTGGCACCAGAGACACTATCTGCCTGCCATGTCATCTTGAGTTGTACCATTTGAGCTTAGTGTGATCAGTGGGCCAAGATGAGTCCAAAACAAAAGGATAGGAAATGTACTAGCAGCCTGATCCTATTGGACTGCCATGCCGGCAGAATCACCTTCCACTGGCGCTGGCTGCTAAAAAGCAGCCTTAAAGTGCTGGATGCCAGCTCAAACTGCTGGCATGCCAGGGGGAAGGCTGGAGTCTTCCCACATGCACTGGACCTTGGAAGGCCCGCTGGAGCAGGTAAGCCTGGCACAGGGGCTGAAATGGGCAGGGCATGGGAGAATCGAGCCTGGGGGTGGGGGTGTTCAGTGGCAGTGGCACGTGCCGAATCCAAACCCCCCTTCCTGCTTGCATGGATCAACTCGATTTTGCGACAGCTATAGAGTTGGCACAGATCCGAATTGACCCATAGTGGCTGCTGAGGCTTACCCTGGGGCAAGGGGGCCAGTGTCCCCTTACCCCAAGGAGACCTTCAGCAGCAAAAACTCCCTTGCAGGATACAGGAGAGTCTGCGCTGCTGCTGCTGCATTACTGCATGGGGAGTTAGGTAGGATTGGGCCGTAAGTATAAGAATTTAAACAAAACTTCCCCGTCCCTCCCTTTTTTTTACAGCAAATCACAATTTAATTTAATTATTTCTTTCACTGTGAATTAGATGCATCCATACTGAATGCACACTGCTGACTATATCTTGTGTGCAACAAAACCTCCATTGCAGCAGGATACAACTTGCATCCAAATCTGTTAGTCTTTACCGCAGTCTTTACTCACCAGTAAATTATATCATCCCTATGAGAGGTGGCAAAGCACCAAGCTCCACCTGGATTCAATGAGAAGAAAGAAGGGTGGCACTCTGATTCGGTGCATGGCAACATCCCATCAAGCCAAAACACTGTGTTCCATCTATAGAAAACAGGTCACATTTCAAAGTGAGGAGTCATACACAGGACTGTCTTGAGATGTTCTAGAGCTTGGGGTGGGCTCACAAATTTTGTAAATCTTATCCAGTGACATGCCAGCCGGAAAGAAAAGCAGCTGCTTACTCCTACTTCTGTGCTTGCTGAATTGGAAAGTAGGATGGGAATAGAAGAGGAAATGGTGATGAGCCTACCACTCTTTTCTCCTCCACCCTTCTTCTTCTGCTTCGTCCCTTCTCCCCTTTCACATTCAGCAACAACAACAGGAGGAGCAGTGAAGATGAATGTAGGTGGTTCTCCTACTCACCCACCCCACTAATCCGTGGTCAGAGGTGACTGGAACTAAAAGCTCCATCAGTGCAAATATTTTGGGGAAGCAGTCCAATCCTACTTAACGTACCCCACACTAATGCAGTGAGGCTGGCATAGGCTATGCTGCATCCTGCAGGGGAATTTAGGAGGTGGGAGGTCTTCTTAAAGTAAGGGGATAGCTCCAGCACACACAACAGGTCTACTCAGATGTGTGCCTGCCATATGGCTGGCGCAAGTCCAAGTTGAACCGTGTCAACAGATCAGGCAGAGACGGAACTACGCCCCCACGTGGGGGGGCGCCGATGCGACACTCCCACGTGATGCCAGGCGTGACGTCAGTTTTGCGTGTGCGGCTCCAATCACCACCACCCCCGCCATTTTGCTTTCTTTTTGGAGCCAAACGGCTCCAGGGTGGGCAGGAGGGCCCAACACCAGGACGGACGGATCCGCGCCGAGACGAATAGGACGGGAGCCTGCCGCCTTGGGGGGGGGATTAGGATTGTGCTGTTAGTTTGTTTGAACAGGGGATGGAGGGTGAGAGAGAAATCACTTTCAAAAAGTGTTAGTCCTGGTATTTCCACTGATGATGACCTGTTCCGAAGTATGAGAAAGTCAGAGAGTGTATCTGAACAAGGCTGCTGGTTCAGCTGTCGAGGTGCATTGTCCCGTGTACCGAAAATGAGTCCCCAGCCATCAAAATAAGAAATTGCTCCTCAGCTGTCTCACAGGTTTTGCAAGACACAATGATGACACAAGCAAATGTGCCTTTCTCTTTTTGCCATACCTAAACTTTATTATCTCTGTCAGCTCTCTCACTATTAACTGAATGCTGCTGAATGTACATCAGGGCAACAAAGGGAAAATGATGGGTGCGCGTTGGGTAGGAGAAAAGCAGAATGCGTTATGTGTTTGCATGAGGCAAGAGGAAATGCTTCAAATCAATGTGTTTATTTTTCTTTCTGAAAGTACAGCAGATTTTTAAAAGGCCCTGTTCCTATTTGTGTGGATTTTGGTAGCAACGAGAAGCAGGAAGAAGACTGGAAAGTACCAGCGATTGCATCTGATTATGTATTTTTATATAAATTTGACAGCTATAGTTTTTGCATCTCGGGCAATAACACTTCCCAATGTGGCTACTGATAAGCATTTCCAGAACATTCCTTTTTCTCAAGGAAGGATAAGAAAATTATGGCACAAGAAGCCATCTTTCCCTTACAGTGCTATCGATGTAGGTCTTGAAAAGCCCTAGTAAAGTAGAAAGAGAGATGCTGGAGTCCCCAAGCCCCCACAGAGGATTTCTGGCTTCTTTCACACAAGCCTGCCTTAATGGAAATATCATATCCAGCTGTTGCCATGTCTAAATCCTGAGTGAGGGGGGAAAAAAGAAAAAGTTGTGTGGAAAAAAAATCGTTTCTTGCCCCAACTTGCCACTGATGAAATTTCACAGAAGAATGAATTTTTGACACAAGCACACCATTCGTTATATTACAAAAAAAAAAAAAAGCCCAAGTCACAAATCAACATACTGAGGCTCCCATTCATCCAGATTGAAATTGAAGTACACATTGCACATAGGTTTTTGTATTTTTATCCTACCCTTCCTCCAAGGAGCTTAGGGCACCATGCACATATCTCCTGCCTGCCCCCATGCTGCCAAATCAGTCTTTTTATTTTTGTTGTGTGCACACGCATGTAAGTGGTGCTGGGTGCCTACCAGAAGAAGACATGGGCCAGATGTGATTCTAGTAGTAAGACTGATGGCAAGAGGCCTCGGATTCACAGGCCAAGAGGAAAGGCCACAGTTTTCATTATCAGAGCAATCATGCCCCCCCCACACACACACAAACACGCACACTCACACTAGCATACTGGCTTGGATGGAGCCCTGCCTGTTCCACAATTCCTGCTCCAAAATTCCATGGACAACCTAACCTTGGTTGCACAGCAAATTTGACCTCGTAAGAAAAGCCGCCTCCAAGGAGCTGTTAGCAACTCAAAACATGTTAGCAAGTCAAAGGATGCCCCCTTCAACCCTAGCTGTCCTACTCCATGGCGAAGCTCAATCAAAGAGGGATGCTAATGAACTAATGTAGCTCCTGAGGTAGCTACAGCACCCTTAGCCAGGTGCAAAGATGAAAGGGGAAAAGGTCTGGGGAAAAGCTAGCAAGCTTTTCTGAGGAAAAGCTATCAAGAGCCACCCTGCAACTAAGAAAGGTCCCTTGATGAGTTCACCCCACAAAAGATCCCATAGGGATTTATGAATGAAAAGGGTATAAGAAGTTGGGTCATAGAACTCCACATGCCTTCAGTCTTCAGTCCCTCTAAGCCGCAACCTAGTCAGCCTGACATGAAGGACACCATGGTTGATGGTGTCAAAACCAATGAGAGGTTCAGCAGGACCAATAAAAATGCATTCCCCCTGTCTAGTCTTCGGCGCAGGTCATCCATCAAGGCAACCAAGGCAGTCTCTGTCCTGTAGACCAGCCTGAAACTAGATTGAAAGGGGTCCAGATAATCCATTTCTTCCAGAATTCCCTAGAGCGGAGACACCACCACCAACTCAATCACTTTGCCCCCAAAACAGTGGTTGGGCCATGGTCAGAAATTATTTGAAACCATCTGGTCAAGGAAGGCTTTTTCAGGAGAAGGTGAATTACTACCCTCTTTTAGCCCCTCCCTAAGGGATGAATTTACTGTCCTCCTCACACATTCAGCCAAACCCTCCTGAGCTGATCGTAATAGCCATGCTGGGCAAAGATTGAGAGAACAAGCAGCAGGTTTCACACTCCAAAGAATCCTGTCCACATCCTCAGGCTATATAAACTGAAAGGAATCCCAAATTACTGGACGGGTAGTTGCCCAAGGGACAACTATTGACTCTGTCAATGTGGATCTAAAAACACATGACATTTATAGAAATTATGATTGTTGTTGTTCAGTCGTTAAGTCGTGTCCGACCCTTCGTGATCCCATGAACCATATCCCGCCAGGCCTTCCTGTCCTCCACTATCTTCCTGAGTTCGCTCATTTTCATGTTTGTTACATCGGTGATGTATGTATTTACATCGGAAATTATGATATGAATGTATATACGGGGGGGGGGCTGTATCCGTGGATTTGGTATCTGCGGATTCACTTATTCATGGTCTGCTCCCCCCCCGCCCATTACCTTAGCTAGGCTTCCAGCGCTGGCACCAAGCAAGCGAGTCTCTTTCTTTACAAAAAATAGCCTATAGCACAGAGCAGGCAAGCATACTAGCAAGCATACTAGAAAGGCGTCCGAACGTTAAACAGGAAACAGGAAGTCTCCTTAAAGATTCGGGAGCCTCTCTAGTATGCAGGCTGCTTGCCTGCTCTGTGCAATAAGCCAGCATGCTGGTGTATAGCATTTCTATAAAGAATGAGATGCACTTGCTTGGCGCCAGCGCTGGAAGCCTAACTAAGGTAATGGGCATGGGGAGCCGCAGGGGATAGCGTTCAACCTATCCACGGATTCCAGGTATCCATGGGGGTAGGGGGGGGGAGGAACCTATCTCTTGCAGATACGGAGGTCATACTGCAATTCATATCTTTGCCACTTCATAACAACAGTAAATTACACTAATAATAAGAGTTGTTATTGCATTTAGAAGTTAAAGCAGCAATAACCCACAAAGCAGTATAAATAACATTGTCCACTAATGCCTGGGAGAGTAAAGTAGTCTTCACGTGCTGTTGAAAAGACATCAGGGTCAGAGCCAGCAGATTGGTCTTGGGGAGAGATTTCTACAGCAAAGAAAAGGCCCTGTTTCCACTTTCCACTGCACTTCTATACTTGACAACATCAAAAGCAAGCTGACATAGGCCTATCAAAGGTGTCCCAGGTGTACACCTACCCTAGCTTAATTCTCACATTCCTCCTCCACATGATCAATCCATGCATGGAAGCAATGGTGGTGTCAGGGGGGTCAGTCAAGTCAAAAGGCACACCGGACAGACAACGTCTGAATTCTCTGTATCATTGGCAGTGGTAGCACCCAAGGAGGTACTATCAGGAGGTGTCATGGGGGCCCCAGTGAACAGCTTTGTCCCAAGACCCCAGGAACCTGTGTACAACACAGCATGAAAGGGAGTAGGATCACATCAGTTGGTATTGATCACAACCAGCCACTACTCCCGTCGTTGTGTTAGATGTAATGTAAGAAAAGGCAACCTTGTTCCATGATCAGAACCGTGGTCCCACCAAGATTCTTGATTGTGCACTGAGCTGTATGCATATAGGGTCCATTCTTAAGGCACCCAATACATAGAGGACAGGGCCAGGCTTGGATATCAATGGTAGGGCCAGATGATGGATCCTGCTCCTCTTTGCATGCATAAGGGAGTGTGACAAGAGGGCTCATGTAATGTGTGAATGAGATACAAATATGTTTATCAGGAAGTTAGGATTGGCTATATCTTTCAATCAAGTATATTTTCGAGAGGAGATGTAAGTCAACGTTCAAGATTTATATTGCATTTGGTTCAAGAAGAAAGAAATTGTGGTCAAAAACATAATAAATACAGAAGACTGAATTGCTTCTGTCCTAGCCAGAAGCTAAAATATAGCCCCATCCCAAGACTTCCCTTAATAGGTGACATTTAATTTCAGTCCCTACTGGATCTCTAAACCAATCTTAAAAGACCAATTGAAACAATAGTTCTCAGTTAATTTTGCAGGCATGGGCTCAATTTGAAATCAGAAACAAATGTGGAAGGTTAAACAAAGAATCCTCAATGGGCTCAGTCTACCAATTTGCAGTTCAATGGTATGTAAGAGTTCTTACAGATGAAAGGAAGGTATTGATTGCACTGAAAAAAGGACTGAACCAGTTTTGCTTGCCATTGGAAATCTGAAAATTCACAGCTTTTGAAACACTGTTTACTGTACAGGCAGCAGAAAATGTACCGGTAATTTTAGAAGCCAAGATGGCTTTTTTGATATTTAACGGAGACACCATAAATAGAAGTGCATCTCTGACGCAATAGTAAATATAATTTTGGAACTTGCTTTGAATTACTTTGTGTGCAATATGTACTTTCAGTGTTATCTATCATAGGATTCTTGTCACTGAATAGTAATGAATGGACTTGAGAACTTTGTACAACTTTTTTTTAAAATAAGGCTATGGCAGATTACTGGAGAGAAACAAAGCAATATCTTGACAATGCTCACAGGTCAATAGCGATGCATTGGTAGAGCAATGGCAACACACATTCAGAAAGTGTTCAGACAATTTTTCCCTGATGGAATATTGATCTTTTAACATGTCACTTTCAATGGAACTCTGGGATAGGTGGCTATAAAACAAGCTTGTATTACATTTATAGGATAGTTTTCTGCTCTCTGATTTCATTCTATATTAAATGTATTCTAGCATATCTTCGGTAACACTGTTTTTTTTTTTAAGTTTACCTTTTTTTTCCCCAGCAGCCTCAGCTTTTAAGTGGATTTGTTGGTATATCAAACAGATAACATTAGAAGAAAATTGCTGTCGAATGAATGGAGGCTATCATTAGATGTGAATATGAACAAATCACACTCTTTAGTAATTGTTATACAAATTATACCTCAAAACTGTTCCCTGGGGATAAACAGAAGCCTTTTTCACATTTTCAAGTACCAACAAATAAAGGTAGTTTTGAAATCATTTATCCTAGATTCTCCAGGGAGATAGAACTCAAAATTTCTGATCACAGGGTCACTATACTTAAAGCTGCAATAAATATTTGCAGTAATAGGCTAAAATGCTGAAATCATTTAACAATCGTGGTTCTGTTTTTTAGAACTTGAGAGTGGGCCACATGTGACCCTCACATTACGAAGAGTCAGGTGTTCAATAAATGCTTAATGCTTCAGCACCTAGAGATGCTTTATATTCTTATATTGTTACCTTTAAAAAATTAAGAGTTAAAAATGTCAGTGTCAACATGTTTTGAATCGCTTATTTATAGCCCAATCCTAACTGAACTCCTGCGGGGCGATGCAGCGGTGCTGGTGCTGGCTTTACAGCACTTTTGCGGCAGCACGCGTCGGTGGAACTAGCATTTTGCCGGCACTACTGGGGGATAGGATATTGGGCCACCAGATGTGTCAGCCCAAAGATGATCTCAAAGTTCCAACTTGAGCAAGATAACTTCAAAAACATAGGATATATGTTTTAGCCCACAACTATCAAAAGCCAGGCCAAATAATCATTTTATAATGCTTCTGTAAAAATGATTCTTAGGTTTCAGCTTTGGCAAATTTACTATGGAAACAATTCTACAGTTTGGGTGAGTGTGCTAACATGAAAACATGAGAAGAGCCCTGCTGGATCAGGCCAAGGGCCCATCTAGTCTTCATGTATCTCATTTCAGCCCATCAGATGCCTCAGGGAGCACTCAAGACTGTTGTAAATATTGAAGGGATTCATAGTTTGTAAGATTCTCTGGAGGTTGCAATGAATCTTGATCTTTAGAATAAACAAGCTGGGACATTGTTGTTGTTCAGTCGTTAAGTCGTGTCCGACCCTTCGTGATCCCATGAACCAGGCAGAGGCGAAACTGGGGCAGAGCAAGTGGAGCACTGGCTCCGAGCGCCATCTTCCGAAGGGCACCCACGAGTCGGTCTCGGACTCGAGTCCGAGTCCGACTCGGAGACTCGAAATCCGACTCGGAGACTCGAGTCCGAGTCGAGGTGGGGAAATTGGAGGGGGCGGGGAAGAAGGATGGGGCACCCGGCGGCACACGGATGGCACACAAACTCACTGTAGTAGTCACTTCCTCCTCCTCCAGTTCCGAACAGTCTTCCGGCTGCGGCGCGCGAGGAAAAGGAGTCCGAAAAGAGGGGGCACACACAGGTCACTACGTCACTTCGGATGCGCCTGCCGCGCTGCCGGCTGTGGCGCGCATGGCTGGCGCTTGAACTGAACGACGGAACTGAACGACGCATGCTAAAAGGAGGTAAGCCGGCCGGGTCCGCGCTTGGAGGGGGTGCCCGGTGCAGGGTCCCGCCGGGTCGCCCCCCTGGAGCGCGGCGCCCTCAGCCTCAGTTCTCTATATTTACTATATAGAGAACGTTCCCTAGAGGTCATTTGGCTAGGGGCGCCCAATTCCCCCCCTGAACCGGGCGCCAAATGACCTCTGCGCCAGGCCTTCCTGTCCTCCACTATCTTCTTGAGTTCGCTCATTTTCATGTTCGTTGCATGGGTGATGCTGTCTAACCATCTCATCCTTTGCCTCCCCCTTCTCCTTTTGCCTTCAATCTTTCCCAGCATCAGAGTCTTCTCCAGAGACATACATGAAAGCTTAGACTTGATTTAACTTTACTAAACGGGCAACAGAATTCTGTGTAATGATCTGGCCAGCGGCCCACGGCCGTCCGCCGGATCCTGAGCCCCGGCGACTGTTCTGCCGTCGGGCCGGAGGTCTACTCGGGGAAGGGGACGCTTGACCCCTTCCCTGGGTGTAAATCCAGGCTGGCCTTATCAGCCTTCTCGGATTTCCGCCTAAATAGCTTTCACATGTTATCAAAAGTAGTCAAGCTTGTCGCTGTGTTGGGCTGACATTATATGTGATACATACATTATCTGTACACAGTGTGATGTTGGTGGATTTTTTGGGGGAAGGGGACCAAGTGAAAACCAGGATTATAGCACAGTGAGAGCCCAGAGAATGCACCCAGTTTTCTTGCTGTTGTGGCAAGTGAAATGAAACATTCATAGAGTATCGGATCGGGATGCATCAAATTGTTATGGCAACTTAGTTGTGAAAGGGAACATTTTCTCCTCCTCCTCCTCCTCCTCCTATCTCTCTCTCTCTCTCTCTCTCTCTCTCTCTCTCTCTCTCTCACACACACACACACACACACACACACACACCTAAGCTCAGATTATTTTCAGTTCCAATCACTTGTCCTCCCTTTCCCCTGACCCTCCTTCTCACTGTCTCTATCACCTGCTTGTGATCTGCTTTCTGTATCACCTGCTTGATGTCTTTTGACCTGTCAAGAAACCACTTCCCTCTCTGTCCATCTTGCCTTGGACTTTTGCTCTTCCACTGTCTTCTTCCACTTTTGCTCTTCCACTGTCATGATCTCCTAGCAGTCCAAGGGACTCTCAGGAGTCTTCTCCAGCACCACAGTTCAAAAGCATCTATTCTTCGGCGCTCAGCCTTCCTTATGGTCCAACTCTTGCAACCATTCATTGCTACTGGCTATACCATCGCCCTGACTATACGAACTTTTGTTGGCATGGTGATATCTCTGTTTTTTATTATGCTGTTTAAGTTTGCCATAGCTTTCCTTCCAAGGAGTAAGCATCTTTTAATTTCATGGCTGCTGTCTCCGTCTGAAGTGATCTTGGAACCCAAAAAAGTAAAATCTGTTACTGCTTCCATTTCTGCCCCTTCTATTTGCCAGGAATTGATGGGCCCAGATGCCATGATCTTATTTTTATTAATGTTGAGTTTCAAGCCAACTTTTGCACTCTCCTCCTCTTTCACCCTCATCAAGAGGCTCTTTAGTTCTTCTTCATTTTCTGCCATAAGGGTGGTATCGTCTGCATATCTGAGGTTGTTGATATTTCTCCCGGCAATCTTGATTCCGGCTTGCGATTCATTCAGCCCTGCATTTCTCATAACGTACTCTGCATATAAGTTAAATAAGCAGGGTGACAATATACAGCCTTGCCGTACTCCCTTCCCAATTTTGAACCAATCAGTTGTTCCATGGCCGGTTCGAACTGTTGCTTCCTGACCCGCGTACAGGTTTCTCAGGAGTAACGTAAGGTGGTCTTTTACCCCCATCTCTTTAAGAATTTACCACAGTTTGTTGTGATCCACACAATCAAAGGCTTTTGCGTAGTCAATGAAGCAGAAGTAGGTCTTGAGCATAACCTTGGTAGCATGTGAAATGAGTGCAATTGTACGATAGTTTGAACACTCCTTGGCATTGCCCTTCTTTGGAATTGGAACGTAAACTGACCTTTTCCAATCCTTTGGCCACTGCTGAGTTTTCCAAATTACGTGCCATAAGGCAGGTCAAAATCTTGTGGGACTTCAAAATCCAGACAGATAAAAAATGAAACACAACACGTCCGATATAAATCTGGTTGAGAAGAAACAAATGATGCTTATTGATGTGGCCATTCCAGGAGACAATCGAATTAAGGAGAAACTATTGGAAAAGATCACAAAATACAAAGAACTCACATTTGAAATATGGCACCCTTGGGGAATGAAAACAACCACCCCATTGTCATTGGTGCACTAGGGGCAATCCCCAAGGCCCTTAAGAAATATCTGGCCAATATAGACATTGACAAGATAACAGTTGAACAATTGCAATGAGCCGCACTACATGGAACATTGAACATTACCCCCTTACCCACCGAATAAGCACGCGAGACACAGGCTGGAGTTTAACTGGGCCAATTTATTGAACTTGACCAATACAACATAAACACAATACTATGCAGCAGGGCCTAAACTCAACCCTCTTTCGTGCGGGCACTAAGGCGGGGGAAACAGCAGTAGCTGTCTACCTCCCCCAAGCAATCAGGATGATTGCACCGGGCGTAACACCTGACTCCAGTACCCACTGGATGACGACCAGCAGGACTTTCCTTGCCAGCCCCGCAACGCAGGACCGAGGCAGCCGAACAGGTGGTCCCACAGGGTCCCCTGTGCTGGGCCATAGCTGTCCAGCCGTCAGGGGCCGGCAGCCAGCCCCAGCGGGCCGGAGCAGCACCCTTCTGAAGGGGGCTGCCCCCCCCACGGCTTCGCTGCCTCAAGTGAACACCAAACATGAGCCCTACCTGCCCACAAGACCCGCACGACACCTGCCACACAGGGGGGACAGCCTAGCGCTTGTCACCCCCTGCCCCAAAACGAGCCAGTAGGTCTCGCAAGCCCTGCTGCAAATCATTTAGAAACATGTCATTGCCAACCACAGATAAATGCACCCCATCTCCGTGAAAAAGCCAAGGCAACCGGAACAGAATTCCTGGGTGCCTAATGATTACCCCGCCCATGGCCTTGATAGCCCGACCCAGGTATGCATTGATCTTTTTCCTTGCTATATCCACCCTGCGAGCCCTGCGTGCAAAGCGCCATACCCGGCGTGGAAGCATATTGGACCACACCAGAATGACGCCAGGGCACCAAACCTGAACCTGGGCGAGGTCCCTACGGACCTGGAGCCTCAAGGCCAGAGATGGCCTCTGGCCCAAGTCGTTCTCGCCCAGGTGAATAAGCAGTACCTGGGGGGGCCAGTTATGGGCAAGGTAATCACAGAAGATGGGAAGGAATTGAGCCCATTTCATGCCCCTCCTAGCCGCCCAGGTGATGCAGGCCACACCGCCCAAAACCAGTTGAGTGCCGAAGTCGCTCGCTGCGGCCCTCTTCCGGGCCCAGAACACAATAGAGTGGCCGCATATCAAAATCTGGACCGGCTTCAATCGAGCATGACCTGCCGAAAAAGAAAGACAAAACATATGAACCGGAAGCCTAAACCTGCTCCCCGTGACAGTATGTCCCCACAAACCCAAGTCAGCGGGCCTCCGCAGGTAGTCGCCCCCCCCTCCCGGGGGCGAGCCCCAGAGGTAGCCGCTCAACTGTATAGAAGTTACCTACCCCCCAAGTTAAACAACAGGAAAAAAGGGGGGAAGATGCTCGAAACTCACAGTAACAGGAGCCCACCGCCCGCAGCCCGACGCCAAAGCGACGGCAGCACCTTAACGAATGTAAAATTTGAAGGCACCAGAGCGCCACCTCCCAATCCTCTGAATTGTTTCTGGCGGCAGACCCAGCCTGGCAGCAGCCGTGGCTGCACCAATCCTAAAGGAGTGGAGTGAATAGGCATCCCTTCTCACACCCATCCAGTCCAGAGCCCTATAGAAAATTGATCTAAATTGCGTGAGAGTCAGGGGCCTGCCATCCTCGTGACAAAAAAGGGGCCCCCGGGTCTCCCCCCTTGCTCTAATGTACCGCTCCATGGCCTCAACCGGACATATAGCGGGATTAGGTGCCCTGGCCAACTTGATCTTCATCCCCCTACCCAGCTGGTCAGTCTTCGACCGTCTTAAAATCACGAAAACATATGCCACCCCCACGGCCACATCCTGCCTCTGAATGACTCGCTCACTAGCCCCGGGGGCGGAGGACGGAAAAACTTCTCCAGGGCGAAAGGCCCCGAAGAACATGAAGAGGCAAGCTGCCTTAAACAGCTGTGCCTCACCGTCCGAATAACAAAGGCACTGGAATGCCAGGCAAAATCCACTTAACATGTTGGGCGTTATGGGCTTCCTACGATCAGGGATGGGAGGATAGGCTCTCCTGAGGCCTGCAACCATTTTGCGGACCCGAAAGTCCACAGTGGTGTCCTCAAATCCCATGGATTTGGCCAGAAAGGCCAAGGCCGCTAGATAAACTGAGATCGAGCGCGCAGCCAATCCCGCATCCTTGAGGTGCAGGACAAACTGCATTATGTGCTCAGGGGGAATAGGCCAAATGGACTGTAAACCCGCACATGACCTGAACCTGGCGAACTCCATCTCCTTGGCCTTATAGCTGACCCTCGTGGATGCGGCTAACGAAAACCAAATGGCCCCTTGCGCTCTATGGAACCAAGGTTCCAGAGCTGCGAGGGCATGGGGTCGGGGTCCCTGTTCGCACGCGGAGCCAGCTGCCGGAACCGCTCCTCCTGAAATCGAGAAAGAGCGTCCGCGATATTATTGCTGACCCTGGGAACATGGCGAGCTACAAACAATGCATTCAGCTTCAGTGACTGAAGCACAAAAGCCCTCACTAACCTCATCACTCTAGGCGACTTGGAAGTTTGTCGGTTGACCACAGAAACGACAGCTCTGTTGTCACACCAAAAGAGGACGGAAGCATCGACAAATTGGTCCCCCCAGATGTAAACCGCCACCACGAGGGGAAACAATTCTAAGAACGTGAGGTCCCTCGTTATGCCCTCCGCCGCCCAGCCCTCAAGCCAGGGAGCGGAGCACCACCTTCCCCGGAAATATATGCCAAAACCAAACCCCCCTGCAGCGTCCGAATGGACCTGCAGCTCTGCTTCCAACAACCGTTCGGTACGCCAAAATGACGTCCCATTAAATTGTTCCAGAAAAGTCAACCACAGGATGAGGTCACTCCGCATGGCAGCGGACACCCGAACCCTGTGGTGAGGTTTCCTCAGGCCCTTCAAAGCATCGCACAGCCGTCGCAAAAAGGCGCGGCCGGGGGCCACCACCCTACAAGCAAAATTCAGGTGCCCTAATATCGTTTGTAGCTGCCTAAGGGTGAGCTTCACAGCCCTAACCGCCTCCAGCAGCAGGTCCTTCAACCGCGCCAGTTTATCCGGGGGGAGACGGGAGCAGGCAGCTACAGAGTCCAGTTCAACCCCCAAGAAGGTGAGAGTGGTCGCAGGCCCAACCGTCTTATGGTGGGCCAGCGGCACCCCCAACTCCTCGCAGAGCGTCACAAAGGACTCCAATAAGAACCCGCATTGACCAGAACCCTCCACCCCGACGAAAAGAAAATCATCAAGGTAGTGGGCAACAGAGTCAAGGCCTGCCCTCCGCTGAGTGGCCCACTGAAGCATTGAACTAAATTTTTCAAAAAGAGAACACGATAAAGCACAGCCCATGGGAAGGGCCCGATCAACATAGAACGCCCCTTCAAATTGAAAACCTAACAAACCGAAATCGTCGGGGTGGACAGGAAGCAGCCGAAAAGCTGATTCTATATCCGCCTTCACCATATCTGCCCCCCGACCGGCGGCCCTGACGATGGCGATAGCATCGTCCAGAGACAAGTAGTGAACCGAACACAAATGGTGAGGGATAGCATCATTCACCGACCCTCCCTCGGGGAAGGAGAGATGATGAATGAGTCTAAATTGCCCCTGTTCTTTTTTAGGAACCACACCGAGGGGGGAGACAACTAGACCGGCCATGGGGGGCTCAACAAAAGGGCCAGCCACCCGACCTAAACTAACCTCCTTCCTAATTTTTTGTCGCACCACCTCCTCCATGCCAACCACCGAACGTAGGTTCTTGGCATGAAAAGGCTGGGGACGGCGGGAGGCCGGAATACGAAAACCATAAGTAAAACCTTCAACTAAGAACCTTGCCCCATCCCTGTCAGGATAGAATTCTAACAGGGCCTTGAGACAGTCGACCCTAATCGGGGAGGGGCCCTTTGCTAGCCGCTGCATGCTGGGCAGCCCCACCCCGCTTTCCCTGTCCCCCTTGCCCACGCTGGCCTTGCTTGAACCAGCCGAGCTTTTGGCAAGACGAGACCGAATGCTTCCCCCCGCAGAGGCTACAAGCATGGGTGAAGGCGCATGCGGATTTACCGCATTTCCCGGTGGAGTTAAACTCGTAACACATCCTGGGGGATTGAACCCCCTGGATGCCACCGGGCGCTTTCGGCTGGCTAGCCACATTCCTAGCAATTAGGTGCCCACTATCTGACCTATCACCGATAACGGGTCTAGATGGCACAACTATCTGCACCCAGAGCTCCCACTGGGGAACCCGCCAATCAAGGGCGGGGTCGTGGGCGGCTCTAAGGCGAAAATGCTCATCAAAAGCTAACCAGGCCGGGCCATTATAATCCCTGTACGCCTTGTATATAATGTCTAAATATTTCACTAGGGAGGGGGCCTTAGCTGGGTGAGCCTGGAGCGTAACTGCTATATAGACCAGGAAGCCATTCAGCCAGTTCGTCCAATTTTTATCAATTTTGCGCTTACGGACGAGCTCCTGGTCGCGCACAGGCTCCCCCACCCGGGGCACCGGCTCCGGCTCTGAGTGAAGGAGGCTGAAAATATCAACAAACTCCCCCCTCCAAATTTTTTCCTTCACTGACAGTGAGAGATGACCACCTAAAGGCAGCGCAAGGTCACCATATGAGGAGCGAGGCTTTTCAGCCTGCGCACCCCACGGCGAAACCGTCGGAGGGGCTACAGGATAGCCCCAGGCCCCGGTGGACTGCACTCCATAAGACGAACCATCCACTGGAGAAAACCCCGAGAACTGCCAAGGAGCCCCTCCAGCATGCTGTCCCCCAGCAGGCGCCGAGCCCCCGCCACCAGGCAACAACTGCCAGGGTACGGGGGCCGGGCCACCGCCTGCCACCCCGGGACTAAACGGTTGCCCCCCCACCCGTGCCAAGCAGGTGACGGGGGATACCAAGAATGTACCGCCACGTCGGTCCTCTCCTCCCATACCTTCGCACAACTCTCTTGAACCCCTACGTGCTCACCTGTAATATCAATAGGCTGTTGTGGAGGTACCCCAGCAGCCTGAGGGGCATGGGCTCCCTCCTCATTCTCCGCCTCTCCAGCCACGGCCGACTTGCGCTTAGCGCCGATCCGGTCCCGCTCGCCTTCAAGGTTATCTACCCGGGGGAGAATGTGCTGAAGTCGGTTACCACGCCCTTTCCTGTCCGAACGACGCAGGGGGGCCGACGACATGGCCAAGCCCTCACCTCCGTCGCCTAAGCCTGCCTCCCTAATCTGCTTCTCCTTCTCAAGGGCCTCGATCCTGGCCACTAAGGCCCTAATCTCCACACCACTATCCCCTTCATCCGAGGACTCCTCCACCTCCCTTGCCGGGGGGGGGCCATGCGCTTAGGAGCCTTCCCACCCTTCTTTTGGGGTCTTTTGGGCATGATGTATTACTACAATTAAGTGTGTGCTCCTAAGTATACCAAAGGGACAAGCTGCCCACTACCCCCTTTTCGTGTGCGTGTGTGTTCTTGTTTAACCAAGGGTTACAGCCGCCTGCCACCCCTTTTTACAGCCAAGGCTGAAGGGGAACGTGCAGGATGAGTCCCACGCTGCTGGAGTGCGTTGCGCCCCTCGGGCGGGTCCCCGCGGCCGAAAGAAACTACGAGGTGGAGAGTGGCTACACGTGCGGGCCTCTGCGCCCGCTGTCGACGACGCTGCAGCCTCAAGGCCGTGCACAGCCCCAAGGCTAATCGCCCCCAATCTTCGTCTCGTCGTCGGGAGAGGGAAGAACGCTGCAGCAGCACCGCCCGCTCCTGTCTCCCAGACGACGCTGGATCAAAGGCCTTCCAGAGCAAGCCGCACCGCCGTCCGGCTGTTCCTTCGTGTTCGCCGCCCCGCCGAAGACTGAGGAGAGCGGGACGAGCGCAATTGAGCCGTTGGCGCTCGTCCCGCCCCTCCCGAGCTCCAGCCAATTGCGAGCAGGGCAGCCTGTAGCCTCGCTCGCACGGCAGGGCGGGGGCAAGCGGGGCGGCTGCGCAGTTGCGCGCCACCCCCATTATACAGCAAGATCTCACCAGATCTTAAACAATTTAAGTTCAAGATTCTTTTACTACATGGCTTTAATTCCCGTATTCCTTAAACATTGTCAATAGATCTTAAACACTTGAGTAGAGTTCAAACTAGTGAGCACCCAAAAATCCCAGTCCAAATATCTGGTGGACTGTGACACTACTGATGATGATGATGATGATGATGATGATGATGATGATGATGATGATGATGATGATGATGATGATGAGCCCAATCCTGTGTAAGATGCACTGGCCAGCCTGAATAGCTGGACACTGCATTCTATGCAGGATGTGGCCTGTGCTGGCAGAGCCGAGGCTCACCTCAGGGGAAAGGGACAAACGTCCCTTTCCCCTGGTGTAAGCCCCGGCGGTCCCAATGGGCCTCCTAGGATGTGTGCCAGTTATGTTGCTGGCACACATCTGGGGAGGCCTGGTAATGCCAGCAAGGCCTGGGAAAAGGTTTAAAATATAGGTGGGGTGCACTGTCGATATACTTGCCCCCTCCCTGGCCTGGTCAGCCAATTGCCACCTCCCCTGCCCATCTCGGCCTGCCCTCCCCACACCCTCCCACCACCCGGTGCAGGGCTTACCTGTGTCCAGGTCAATGACTGAGTGGTGCTGACCTCGGCGCTTGCGCCGCTTACTCTCTGGATGCCACAAAGGTGCTTTAGAGCACTTTCATGACACCCAACGCCAGCGGAGCGGGAGCTCTGCCAGTGTTGACTTGGGCAGGGTTGCGCCCAATGATGATGATGATGATAATAATATGGATCAAAATTGTCCTAAAAGTGCATAATGCTCTGTTTAGTAATTTTCTAAAAACTGCTCCCAACAAAGAAATCAGATTTCCTCCCTATAGTTTATGTTTATGATTGGGACAAATGGAAGCAAACTTGGATTGAACGTTATTTACAAGGCCATTATTGCTAATAATACTATGAAAAATGACAGCCTCTTAGCATCTTCCATTTCAATAACTGTCATTGCTGAAATGCATTGGTAATTGTTTGAAGGGTTGCAACTCCTTTTGTTCAAATATTCATGAGCCATACAGCTGAAAATGCTGGTAGTTACAGGCATAAACATTTCAAGGTATTAAGCAATAAAGCAAAGATCAATGTACACTCAATTATTTAATAGCCCCCTGAAAAATACATTTGATTTACCAATAGTCACGTCTTGCTTTGTGCAGTGTCAGAGTCACTGCAGGCCATTTTACCTTCTTGTTTGTTTGGCTTTTTAAGCAAAAATTCCTTCCAAATTTCAATCTGACTCAAAAAACTGGCAACAAACCTGAGAATTGTGGCATACCTCAAAAACACTGGCAACAAAAGGGAGAATTGTGGCATACCTTGACAGGAGTAGGAGGCCATATTGACCCATCTGGAATAGAGTCAAGTAGCCTGCTTCTCCTGTATTGCCCTGCTGCCCACTCCTGGCACAATAATTACAGGGAAAGCAACTCAAAGTATGGAAGCCCTCCTATATAATTGTGTTGTCTGATGAACCTTCTCTATTGAATTCAGGCTCCATACTCGTGGTTTGAACTTCAGTGGCTTATGAAATAGGGCTATATACAGCTCCCTGGCAGCTCTGAATGATTGTGCATCACTGTCCAACGAGTTCCGCCTTACTGATCAAGGCAATTACGTTCGTTTAGGAGCAGTGATGTCGCTAGCCCCCCCTCTCTCTGGGGCCGGGTGACGTCATGGTGCCCCCCTCTCTCTGGGGCTGGGTGACATCAAAAGTCCACCAATATACTGGAGGCATAGCACCCTGTCAATATCCTACATCAATATACTGTATAAAGTGGCCTATAGATATGAACTACCAAAATAAGCCTTGGGCCTTTTTTCTGGACCATATATGAGACAAGGCACACTGAATTTCTTTGATATTGCCCCGCATCTCTATCAAATAATGCAGATGCTGACTACTGCTGGCGACAGCAAACTGGACTTCTTGGATCCAGTAAGCCTCACTGTCTTGTGAGCTGGGTTGCCCCTTGTCCAAATCTCTCCTTAGCCACTTCCTTTACTAAACCTCAACCCCACAAGTGTAATATGAGGATGATAGTAATAGACTGCTGCTGCTGTTATCCTATGGGTTATGTCAGTAATGTGTGTGAACTGCTTTAAATGCATAGGAAAGATGTGATATAAATGTCAAGTGTTAAGGTGGGCCCCCATATCCACTGATTCGCTATCCACGGTTTCAGTTATCCACAGATTGTGGGGACCCCCCCAGGCTTTTAATTTTTTCCCAGTAAGCTTACTTTCCTTAAAGAAACAGGAGAATCAGCCAGAGGCTGCTTATTACAGGCAAGTAGAACGAGACTAAGTACTAGAGAGGCTCTGCAAGGTTAACAGAAACCTTGCAGAGCCTCTCTAGGATTTAGTCTTGTTCTACTTGCCTGCAATGGAGACTGCTTCTCTGTTTGTTTTAAGGAAGAAATAAAGCTTGTTGAAAGAAAAATTTGAGCGGGGGGGGGCAAGCATGCCTGTCTGCAGGGGAGACAGGGTGGGGGGGCCCTCAGGAAACCATGGAGGGGGTGTTCGCTCTTATCCACGGTTTCAAGTATCCACGGAGGGGCTTGGAACATATCCTCAGCGGATATGGGGGCCCACCTGTCTATGTTCTAGCCTTAACAGAGCCACCCATGTGCACACTTCATCGGAATTAATTTTATTAATTAGCATAAGGTTCGTGGGAAAGTTCCTGAGCTGCTAAAAATGGCTTCTTTTTTATGTTGACTGTGCGTATCTTTCGAGGGGCTGATGTCATAACAGGGGTTGTTATGAGGGGTTGTGAGTCATAACAGCACAACACGTCCCCCGGACAGTGACATTTATTGGTCCTGACAAGGCATTTGATGCTGTCCAGTAGCGGGGCACTTGGAATGTATTAAACATATGGCATGCTGGATAAATGTCAAAATCGTTAATATCACTGGAGACTTTGAAAACGAGAACTATAAAGAGTGTGCAAACTAAGTCAACATGATTCATCGTGAAGTCCTGTGTCCGAAGGAATTTGTACATTCCTGCAAAAGATGAACTTTGTCACTACTGAAAGGGTCATATGTTCATCACTGTTATCTATCCCTTTAAAAGAAAGGAAATGGGGGAGGAAAGAGGACGTTGCCATCTGTTTACTAGCTGATTTGAGTTAATGCTAGCAAAATGGCTGGCGAAGGTCCAAGAAGACCTTTAGGTTATCAGGCAGCCTACTAGGGGGGCAAGTAAAATATATTTTTACTTAGCTCCTGCTGGCTGTCCAATTGCCCCTCCACCATTGAAAGTAGTGCATGCTTCACCATTGTGGATGTATCAGCGCTAATGGTGGGGGGTAGGATTGAACAGTAAATCTCTCAACATATATTTTCAGCTCTAAAGGTTGATGCTAGGATCTGAACTTGGGACTTTATTAATTCAAAGTCTATGGTCCATCCCTGAGGATTAGTCTCACCCCTGAAATGACGACCTTGGGTTCTGAATTAGATATGCTATTGATTTGATTCAAAATATTATTTCTTGGAAAGCTGATCTGTTCAGACCCACCAATGGTTAAGAGAGGCCCATTTAAACTAATGCCAGAAAGAGCCCTGAGCCACACTGAAATATGAAACCACCATAAGAACATAAGAACATAAGAAGAGCCCTGCTGGCTCAGGCCAAAAGCCCATCTAGTCCAGCTTCCTGTGTCACACAGTGGCCCCACCAGATGCCTCAGGGAGCACAAGACAACAAGATAACCTGTTTCCCGTTGACACTCCCTTGCACCTGGCACAGAGAAAACCCACTTCTAAAAACCAGGAGGTTGCTTATGGCTTGTAACCTGTGATGGTCTTTTCCTCCATGAATCTGTCCAACCCCCTTTTAAAGGCATCTAGGCTAGATGCCATCACCACATCCTGTGGCAAGGAATTCCACAGATGAATTACACGCTGGGTAAAGAAATATTTTCTTTTGTCTGTTCTAACTCTCCCTCCACTCAATTTTAGTACATGTCCCCTGGTTCTGGTGTTGTGCGAGAGGGAGAAGAATTTCCCTCTATCCACTCTCTCCATCCCATGCATAATTTTATATGTCTCAATCATGTCCCCCCTCAGGCGCCTTTTTTCTAGGCTGAAAAGCCCCAGACGCTGTAGCCTTTCCTCATAAGGGAGGTGCTCCAGCCCACGAATCATTCTGGTCGCTCTTTTCTGCACCTTTTCCAATTCAACTATATCCTTTTTGAGGTGTGGTGACCAGAACTGGACACAATACTCCAGATGTGGCCTTACCATCGATTTGTACAAAGGCAGAATGATATTGGCCGTTTTATTCTCAATCCCTTTTTTAATGATCCCGAGCATGGAATTGGCCTTCTTCACAGCCGCCGCACACTGGGTCGACACTTTCATCGACCTGTCCACCAGCACCCCAAGATCTCTCTCTTGATCTGTCACAGACAACTCAGAAACCATTAGCGTATATGTGAAATTTTGGTTTCTTGCCCCAATGTGCATCACTTTGCACTTACTTACATTGAAGCGCATCTGCCATTTTGCTGCCCATTCTCCCAGTTTGGAGAGATCCTTCTGGAGCTCTTCACAATCCCTGCTGGTCTTCACCACCCGGAAAAGTTTAGTGTCATCTGCAAACTTGGCCACCTCACTGCCTATCCCCGACTCCAGGTCATTTATAAATAAGTTGAAAAGCACCGGTCCCAGGACCGATCCTTGGGGCACACTGCTTTTCACCTCTCGCCATTGTGAAAATTGCCTATTGACTCCCACTCGCTGTTTCCTGGTCTTCAACCAGTTCCTAATCCACAAGAGGACCTGCCCTCTTATTCCCTGACTGTGGAGTTTTCTCAGGAGCCTTTCATGAGGGACCGTGTCAAACGCCTTCTGAAAATCCAGATATATAATATCCACGGGTTCGCTCGCATCCACATGCCTGTTGACCTTTTCAAAAAATTCTAACAGGTTTGTGAGGCAAGACTTCCCCTTGCAGAAGCCATGCTGACTCTCCCTCAGCAGAGCTTGAGGGTTGGCCAATGATGAATTGGCACATGAAGCGGGATCCAGAACCTACCACCCCTTGAGAACAGGATTGCAGCAGCCCTTAACTTTTCCTCTAGCCCATCTGCCATCTGGAAGGAGCACATGGAAAGTGGTCCATCACGTCAATCCATCTTCTTCTTGCTCACTTTCAGTGGTTGGGTGGAGCAGTCAGGGAAGTGGCAAGACAAGGAGAGTTGACAGGTAGGTGTGGGGTATGGAATGCCCACTATCAGTTTTCCACCTACTGCAACTTGGAGTGGCCATATCAGTAGACTTGCCATATTTTCCTGACATTCAACCGGGACACACACACACACACACACACACACAATTAATTAATTAATTAATTAATTAATTAATTAATTAATTAATTGAAAAATTAACATTTATTTATTTATTTATCCTACAAACTGAATAAGTAAGTAATTAAAGCAAGGAATTTAATGTTCAAAAACAAAGGGGATGCTAAGCGCCCCATATCGCTGTGCGAAGCACGTCTGAAATTTTTAATTATTTATTTATTTAAGTTAAATAATTAATTAAATTTACTTACCCCACCATCGTCGGCAGTGCTGATCCGGCAGTAGTACTGTCTTCGTCATGCTGCTGAGATCCATGCTGCTGCTGCATCCTCGTCACGCTGCTGATCCGGAGACTGCCCGGGGCCGGCTCGCGCGGGCACGGGCAATTTCCGGCTCGCTCACCGGCTTACGTGGGCCCATGCAGTCTCCGTGAGCTGGCCCCGGGCAGTCTGTCTCCGGAGATTGCTCGCTGGCTCACCGGTTCTGAGCCAGTGAGACAGCGAGCGATCCGGAGACTGCCCGGCCCCGTGCAGTCTCTCGTTCGCCCGATGTCTCACCGGCTCTGAGCCAGTGAGAACACGTCCCCGAGCCGGCTCTCCCGGTTGAGGGGGGGTCGCCGCCTCCCGGAGCGCGCAAGCCGGCTCCTCCCAGAGCGCGCCCCCCCTCCGGATCGCGCCCCCCTTCCGGATCACGCCGCGGCCGATGTCTCACCGGCTCTGAGCCAGTGAGACAGTGGGCAAACGGCCTACTCACCCGCTCGCTCGCCGCTGCCGCCATGTTTAAAATAGAGTTACTTACCCGGGCGCCGGCATGTTGGCTCGCAAAATCTCGCGAGAGCCAAGATGTCGGAGCCCAAATCCCATGAGGCTGCCCTTTTTCTCTCAGTAAGTCTGAGCATGCGCAAAAAGAACGGTATAAATACCGTTCTCACGTGCCTTCCTTAGAAGGCCCCGGCCAGCCGGCCGGGGAACACGTCCCCGAGCCGGCTCTCCCGGTTGAGGGGGGGTCGCCGCCTCCTGGAGTGCGCAAGCCGGCTCCTCCCGGAGCGTGCCCCCCTCCGGATCGCGCCCCCCCTCCGGATCGCGCCCCCCCTCCAGTGCCCAGATTCAATAAGGGACAGGGTGCCTATGCCTGTAACTACACTAAAGCTGTACTGTTTTACTGTTCTACTAATGTGTATATTTAAGTTAAAAAGAGTTTAAAATGTATTTTTTAAAAAATAGCACCAAACTTTAAGGGTGCGGCTTATAGTCAGGAGCGTCCTATACTCTGGACAATACGGTACTAATTCATCTTTGAATTACCTTGAAATGACTGCATGGAAAGTTTGTTTCTCAAAGATGCAAAATTTAAAAGCAATTGTCCTAACTACATTAGAGTTCCGGAATTACTTTTGGGTTGACATTTCCATTCCATTACGTGGCAACCCAAAAGGAGTAGACTTGGAGCCTATCCGGATGAATGTGTGATTGAAGTTAATTATTCCATTCACCTTTAAATGAATTATAGATTGTGCTATTTTGCCCAAGAGAAAAGTCATTTTCACCCATTGAACACATCCAGGGATTGTTATTGCCATTTATATTCTCTCAAATGCTGCTTCATGCCCGTGTTCTAACATCGCTGGATTTGTAATAATGTGTGGAAAATTCAAAGGTTAGTGGAATTAAATATCACTTTTGCTGTTATAGCTTTGATTCAGAATAACTCACGGTAAGACGCAAATTGACATCTAATGGTCTACGAAGAAAAAGGCATATGTCACATTTTTCATTTAAATATCCCAAACTGAACTGGCTTGGTTCTTTATGTCCTACCAGAGGCAAAGCGCTAAGAACGTCAATCCAAGTGTTTGTAAGTAAGTAGGATCCATTTTTGTAAATAAACTGTACCTGAGGAGATTTTGAAAGACATCTTAAAGCTCATCAATTTACATGAAATGCTATGAGTCTTCTTGCATTGACGCCAGTTCTTTCAGCACCTCATAGAAATGGTCACTGGTCTTACTTTTCCTTAGTATAGACTCTATACTATAGAGCAGGGGTGGCCAAACTTGCTTAATGCAAGAGCCACATGCTATACACTTCAGATGTTTGAGAGCCACAGTATTGTTTACATTCTTAAATATATTTACTCACTATGAACATTAAACTTATGTTTTAATCCAGTGGACTCTCAGTGTATACCTGGTAAATAATTATAAAGCTTGAAAATTTCTTATTTGCCTTTTATATTAATTGTGATGGAAAAAGGAGCTCAGCCAACACATTTCCGAGAGCCGTACATTATATGTCAAAGAGCTGCATGTGGCTCAGGAGCCACAGTTTGGCCACCCCTGCTATAGAGCCTTTCATACAAATGTAGGAAACATGTGATGAATGCTCTATTGCTGGAACAGCCAATCATGAGTCAGATACTTGACTCATGACCTGCCATTACACAGAAGGAGGTGGTTGCCTCAGGTGACGGATTTCAGGGTTGCAGTTAATGGCAGTAGAGGCCATTTTGGATTTTCTGTCTCAGGCACTTGGGCCACCATTACAAAGAGCTTTTCCCTCATTATTACAAGCACTAAGATATCACAATTAAGAGGGATTTAGAGAAATGGCTCCTAATTCAGAAACAGTTGAATGCAACACAAGGTGACATGTGCAGTCCAGTGCCTGAGAACTTCCTCAGCCTATCTACTGCCAAATATATGCTCCCCACTGTAGGCTTTGACTCAGCCCAGGAGCATATTTGATGATGTGTGTGTAATAATCAAACTCTCTATGTAAATCCCTAAATTCTAGAAGGGGCGTCCCCTCCTGTAACTTTTGCTTGAAATGTCCTGTGTCTATTTTGTGCTAGTTCTAGTATACGAGAATCTGTGTACAGGTGGGCCCCCATATCCGCTGGGGATATGTTCCAGGCCCCTCCGTGGATACTTGAAACCATGGATAAGAGCGAACACCACCTCCATGGTTTCCTGAGGGCCCCCCACCCTGCCTCCCCTGCAGGCAGGAATGCTTCCCCCCCAGCTCTTATTTTTCTTTCAGCAAGCTTTGTTTCTTCCTTAAAACAAACAGAGAAGCAGCCTCCATTGCAGGCAAGTAGAACAAGACTAAGTCCTAGAGAGGCTCTGCAAGGTTTCCGTTAATCTTGCAGAGCCTCTCTAGTACTTAGTCTTATTCTACTTGCCTGTAATAAGCAGCCAGAGGCTCCTTCTCCTGTTTAAGGAAGAAATGAAGCTTAGTGGGAAAAAAAGTAAAAGCCTGGAGGGGTCCTCACAATCTGTGGATAACTGAAACCGTGGATAGCGAATCAGTGGATATGGGGGCCCACCTGTAGTAGTTCCAGCCTAGGTTTTAGTAAATACACAGTCTTCCTCATAAGACAGGCTGCCCCACTACCCATACCAACATGTTCAGACTCTTTGTCTCCAGCTGGTGATGACATCCAGAGATAAAATGAGTAAATCAAGGATATCCAGAATAGTACACTATGATGTATGTTCAGGACCAGTATGAGGACTCAATATTACCAGGCAGTCCTGAGAACCCTGGGAGGCCCACTGCTGACCCACCATAACAAAGCAGCAACAACCACAACCACAACCTTTCTCCCTCTCTCTGTAGGCACTGTCATGATGAGGGGGCTCCTGGGAGAGCCCCTTGGGGGGATGACTGTTCCTTCCCTGCTCATGAAGACCAAGGCAGGTGCTTCTTGCTGTCACCAATTGCTCACCCACCTGATGGTGGCATACCCAGTGGAGAGGGCCTCCTGCAGGAAACCATCTTGCCCCCAATCGAGGCCCCCAATCAAGGCAGGAAACCATCTTGCCCTCCAATCAAATTAGGAGGGACAGAGAAAGATGTGAATGAAATCACCAAAACCAAGTCAATAACATAATAATAGCAGGATATTATTTTGGGCAATGATAGCCCTGTGTAGATATTACCCATTGCATGAAGAATAGGTCATAGGTCATGACCAGCAGGTCCTGCTCCCAAGTCAACGTGCCCCCCCAATACATTCCTGAAACCCCTCTGTGTCCCCCATGTATGCAACATTTGTCTGAAGTGGCAAAAGCTGTATGTGGGGGGAAAGATCCTCCCTAATGTCTCTAATCCAGGGCAGATCTCTTCTGATCAAGAGCATTTCTTGCTGCAGAGAAATGCTCTCTCTCAGGAGAGTGGTGGAAGGACCACAGAGGCTGTTGATGGCAGGATGGGAATTGCTGGCACATGCACAGGCATTTTTTAAATATGTTTATCCCATCTTTCCCCATCTTTTCAGGAATTCTCTGTGGCGTCTTACAGTATTTTCCTCCCCTACCTATTATTAATGGTAGTGCAGTGGCTTAGTGGTTAATACCCTGAACTGCAGACCAGAAGATCCATAGGTCAGCAGTTCGAGACCCGAGTGCCGCATGACGGAGTGAGCTCCCGTCTCCTGTCCCAACTCCTGCCAACCTAGCAGTTCTAAAGCAAGAAATTGCAAGTAGATAAATACAGTAGATATCGCTGCGGCGGGAAGGTAACAGCGTTCCTATAGTCATGCCGGCTACATGACCATGGAAGCATCTTTGGGCAGCGTTGGCCATTCGGCCAGAAATGGGGGGTGAGCACCCATACCCTAGAGTCGGACAAGACTGGCTTTCGAGCAGGGGATACCTTTGCCTTTACCTACTCCTATCCCACAAGGGGCTTACAATAGTAAAAAAAAAATACCGTATTGGTCTGAGTATAAGACTCACTTTTTTCTCCTAATTTAAGTTTTTAAACTAGATGTGCGTCTTATAATCAGGCTGTTGCAATTTAATGCCAGTGATTTAATTAATTATTTTTAATAGCACCAAACTTTAAGGGTGCATCTTATAATCAGGTGCGTCTTATACTCAGGACAATACGGTAAAAGGCTTGGGGGGGTTAAAAGAATAAACTCAAACTTGACAGTAAAACATGTTTCTTCTCTTGTTCACAGGGCCATTGGTGCTTTTGTGGCCACACTATACGTGGGAAGGGCACAGAACATGCTTAAGGAGGCAGAAGCTGCTGGAGGAGACTCTCTGGGGCTTTATAGCATCTGTACAGGTTTTGTGTCTTCACAAGGTCTGTGAAGAAAAAGAAAAAAAAGACCCTTAATTCAATGTCAGTCATATTTAAAATTAACTGGTGTTTGGCACAGAAATCTTATAATAAAGTTCTCCTGTAATCCTATTTTCTGTTGTTAACGGGCATCTGTGCATGAAAGAGCTGAGGCGGAAAACTTTGCAAAGGCTGATTTTGTGGTAACGCAGAAGAGAAACCGTTTGGGTGAGTTCTTCGCAACCCATTAACATTTGGCTTTGTTGCTCATTCCGGTTTGAACTGCTGCGCTTTCAGGATGAAATGTTCTCAGTTCTGAAGCAAACAAGTAAACACAAAGCAAGAGAGACGAGAGACATGCCATTAGATTTACATGGGGTAGTGGTGGTTTGATGGGGCCTCCCTTGAGGATAGTCCAGACAGCTGGCCTCTTTACAATAAAGTGGATTTTTTTTTTAAGTGTAGATCCCTGGAAACCTGAGCACAGTAACCAGTTAAACATCCAGATCTTATCCTTCCTCCATCCCCCGCCGATGCAGCCGTACCAAAACAGCTGCATCTGGGGGGGGGGGAGTTCCAGAGTTCCCTTTCACTTGTGGTAGGCTTTGATGAGTTGAAATTGTTGGCGCAGTTTTGCATGGACCATTGCCATGGGAACGGGTCTGGGAAGGGGGTTAGGATTTGGTGGCCACCGCTGCTGCCAAACCTGCCCCCTCCCTGGACCCAATCTGCCCCTGTTGCCTCATCATTCCGCCCACCCTGTTCCCGTTCCTGTTCCCATTCCCGTTCCGCCCTCCCGCTCCCTCCTCCCACCCTGTCCTGCCCTGTTCACCCTCCCCTGCTGACCTACCTTCATCAGTAGGCCTGCGGTGATCCACTGGCATGCAAGAGGCCACTCTGACCTATCCGCCAGCACTCCTAAGTTGCGCAAGTACGCATGCTACCGGAGTGCCTTTTATGACTGCCAGAAGGCAGTCGCCGCAAGCGGAATGCATGTTCTACTGGAGGCTTGTCCGGATAGGATTGGTACATATGTCCCTTTGCTAGGTTCCAGTTGCCGTTTTTCAGAACTACACAAAAGGAATCTTCACAATGTTATAGCATTAGTGCATTGTGTAGATGCCAAGGTCCATGTTTAGAATATCAAAGAAAATGGAGCAAGTTTGTGATAGAGTGGGGAGTGGATTTCCCTCCCAGTCTTATATTGTCTTCCTTCTCTCATCAGCTTCTTCCAGTTGGGATCCCAGTCCTCAAATGCAGGATTTGGGAATAATATTATTGTTGTTGTTCAGTCGTTAAGTCGTGTCCGACCCTTTGTGATCCCATGAACCATATCCCGCCAGGCGTTCCTGTCCTCCACTATCGTCCTGAGTTCACTCATTTTCATGTTCGTTGCATCGGTGATGCTGTCTAACCATCTCATCCTTGGCCTTCCCCTTCTCCTTTTCCCTTCAATCTTTCCCAGCATCAGAGTCTTCTCCAGAGAGTCCTCTCTTCGCATTAGGTGGCCAAAATATTTGAATTTCAGCCCCAGTACCTGTCCTTCCAGGGAACAGTCAGGGTTGATTTCATTTAGGATTGACTGATTTGATCTCCTAGCAGTCCAAGGGACTCTCAGGAGTCTTCTCCAGCACCACAGTTCAAAAGCGTCTATTCTTCGGCGCTCAGCCTTCCTTATGGTCCAACTCTCGCAACCATACATTGCTACTGGGAACACCATCGCCCTGACTATACGAACTTTTGTTGGCATGGTGATATCTCTGCTTTTTATTATGCTATCTAAGTTTGCCATAGCTTTCCTTCCAAGCAGTAAGCGTCTTTTAATTTCATGGCTGCTGTCTCTGTCTGCAGTGATCTTGGAGCCCAGAAAAGTAAAATCTGTTACTGCTTCCATTTCTGCCCCTTCTATTTGCCAGGAATTGATGGGACCAGATGCCCTGATCTTAGTTTTATTAATGTTGAGTTTCAAGCCAACTTTTGCACTCTCCTCTTTCACCCTCATCACGAGGCTCTTTAGTTCTTCTTCACTTTCTGCCATTAGGGTGGTATCGTCTGCATATCTGAGGTTGTTGATATTTCTCCCGGCAATCTTGATTCCGGCTTGCGATTCATTCAGCCCTGCATTTCTCATAATGTACTCTGCATACAAGTTAAATAAGCAGGGTGACAATATATAGCCTTGCTGTACTCCCTTCCCAATTCCGTGGCCATTTCGAACTGTTGCTTCTTGACCCGCATACAGGTTTCTCAGGAGACAGGTAAGGTGGTCTGGTACCCCCATCTCTTTAAGAATTTGCCACAGTTTGTTGTGATCCACACAATCAAAGGCTTTTGCGTAGTCAATGAAGCAGAAGTAGGTGTTTTTTTTGGAACTTTTGTGCTTTCTCCATGATCCAGCGCATGTTGGCAATTTGATCTCTAGTTCCTCTGCCTCTTCGAAACCCAGCTTGTACGTCCGGTAGTTCTCGGTCCACGTACTGCTGAAGCCGAGCTTGTAGGATTTTGAGCATAACCTTGCTAGCATGTGAAATGAGTGCAATTGTGCGGTAGTTTGAACACTCTTTGGCACTGCCCTTCTTTGGAATTGGAACGTAAACTGACCTTTTCCAATCCTTTGGCCACTGCTGAGTTTTCCAAATTTGTTGGCATATTGAGTGCAGCACTTTCACAGCAGCATCATTTAGGATTTTAAGTAGCTCAGCTGGGATATTATCATCTCCGCTAGCTTTGTTGTTAGTAATGCTACCTAAGGCCCACTTGACTTCACTCTCTAGGATGTCCGGCTCTGGGTCAGTGACCACACCAGTGTGGTCATCAGGAACATTAAGATCTTTCTTGTATAATTCTTCTGTGTATTCTTGCCATCTCTTCTTAATCTCTTCTGCTTGTCAGGTCCCTGCCTTTTTTGTCCTTTATCATGCCCATCTTTGCACAAAACGTTCCCTTGATATCTCCAATTTTCTTGAAGAGATCTCTAGTCCTCCCCATTCTGTTGTTTTCCTCGATTTCCTTGCATTGTTCATTTAAGAAGGCCTTCTTTTCTCTCCTTGCTATTCTCTGGAAATCTGCATTCAGTTGTATATATCTTTCCCTTTCACCCTTGCTTTTCGCATTCCTTCTTTCCACAGCTATTTGTAAAGCCTCATCTGACAGCCACTTTGCCTTTTTGCATTTCTTTTTCTTTGGGATGGTTTTAGTTGCTGCCTCCTGTACAATGTTACGAACCTCGTCCATAGTTCTTCAGGCACTCTGTCTACCAGGTCTAATGCCCTAAATCTATTCTTCACCTCCACTGTATACTCATAAGGGATATGGTTTAGGTCATATCTGACTGTTCTAGTGGTGTTCCCTACATTCTTCAATTTAAGCCTGAGTTTTGCAATAAGAAGCTCATGATCTGAGCCACAGTCAGCTCCAGGTCTTGTTTTTACTGACTGTATAGAGCTTCTCCATCTTTGGCTGCAAAGCACATAATCTATCTGGTTTCGGTATTGACCATCTGGTGATGTCCATGTGTAGAGTCGCCTCTTGTGTTGTTGGAAAAGAGTGTTTGCTATGACCAGTGTGTTCTCTTGACAGAACTCCGTTAGCCTTTGCAGTGCTTCATTTTGCGCTCCAAGGCCAAACTTGCCTGTTGTTCCGTTTATTTCTTGATTTCCTACTTTAGCATTCCAGTCTCCTATGATGTAAAGGACATCTTTTTTTGGGTGCTAGTTCTAGAAGGTGTTATAGGTCTTCATAGAACCGGTCAACTTCATCTTCTTCGGCATCAATGGTTGGGGCATACACTTGGATTACTGTAATGTTGAATGGTTTGCCTTGGATTCGAACTGAAATCATTCTGTCGTTTTTGAGGTTGCACCCCAGTACTGCCTTTCCCACTCTTTTATTGACTATGAGGGCTACTCCATTTCTTCTAAGGGATTCATGCCCACAGTAGTAGATATGATGGTCACCTGACTTAAATTCGCCCATGCCCGTCCATTTTAGTTCGCTGATTCCCAAGATGTCAATGTTCAATCTTATCATCTCATTTTTGACCACATCCAGCTTGCCTTGATTCATAGACCTCACATTCCATGTTCCTAAGCAGTATTGCTCATTGCCGCATTGGATTTTCCTTTCACCCTGAGACACATCCACAGCTGAACGTCCTATTGGCTTTAGCCCAGCCTCTTCATTCTTTCTGGGGCTATTTGGAATAGTCCTCCGCTCTTCCTCAGTAGCATATTGGACACCTTCCGACCTGAGGGGCTCATCTTCCAGCGTCATACCTTTTAGCCTTTTGGTACTGTTCATGGGATTTTCTTGGCAAGATTACTGGAGTGGGTTGCCATTTCCTTCTCCAGTGGATCACTTTTAGTCAGAACTCTCCGCTATGACCTGTCCATCTTGGGTGTCCCTGCACGGCATAGCTCATGGCTTCATTGAGTTACGCAAGCCCCTTCGCCACGACAAGGCAATGATCCATGAAGGAGGAATGATATTATACAGTATACCATATATCAAATAGATCCAGGAATATAAGAGGAATTTAGAGAAGGGATGGGGTGAAACCAGAAGGCTTAGGCTGAAATCCTATGTACGTAATAGGGAGTAAGTCCTATTGAAATCCCAGGATTTACTTGTGATTGCATTGCATGGCGATAATCCTTTGCAAATTTTGGATTAATTCTGGGTGCAATAAATGGTATTTATTTCTGACTTAGTGCGTGCTGGCCCAGAATCTCAGATGCATAAAATACCTGTTCCCTGCCACTGTATGTTCACCTAATTAAAATCAATTACAGTAAGTTCTCATTTAAAGTCATTTTGTTTAAAGTCATTTTGTTTTAAAGATGATGGGAAAATGCCATAGGAACATTTACATTTATCAATTAGCCTATGGTAAAATTGGTTTCATTATAAGTTGTTTCACTTTAAGTCACAGTTTCCAAGATGAACCTATCGAAAACTTTAAGCGAGGACTTGCTATATATCTATTTTCTTTTTGACAAAAGTTGGAAGGCACATAATCAAGAAGGAATTATTATTCCTACAATAAAGATGCAAGAGCCTGGAAACAAAATGACTCTTAAAAAATGAACTCAGATCCTACCTGACTTCCATGCTAAGGTCTCCTGAAGATCTAATCTTGCTGAGTCCTGGATATCTGAGCCATGAGTTCTGTTCAGAGGCTGAGTGACATGGTCTAATTTCTGTCCCAAGCCTAACCTTACCTTGTGCTGGTGTAGTGCATTCTCCACCGGTGGGCGGTGTACACTGGTGTCACATCGGGGGGGGGGGGCGGAGCTCTAAGTTTCTCCGTGATCCGAGCCTCCGTTACATGGAGGAACAAAGTGCCCCGCTCCCGTGCCTTCCGAACCAGTCAAAGCGGTGAAAACAATGCACGTGTTTTTCACCGCTTTGACTGGTTCGGAAGGGGCGGGGGCGGGGCGCTTCATTCCTCCGTGTAACGGAGGCTCGAATCACAGAGGAACTTAGAGCTCCGCCCCCCTGACGTGACGCCAGTGGCGGTGTATCAAACATGCCCTAAAGCATGTTGCAACAGCATGCCTCCAGGAAGTCTGCGCCTACCCGTTCGTGCCAGCTCAATGAGCAGCATGAACCAGAGCAGGTAAGCTGCTGTAGGGGGTGGAATGGAGCTGGTGGAGGGCAGGGAGGGGGCAAAAACAGGGGCGGAGTGGGAAGATCGGGAAGGGGGCGGGATCAGAAGTGCTGGCTCATGCCATATCCTAGTCCCCTACCCAGCCTGATCCACCGATACAGATCAACTCCGACTGGCATCAACAATATTGCTGGCGCAAGCCTGAGTTGCACTGGCGTTACTACAGGGGGGGCGGAGCTGTAAGTTCTGCTGAAATCGGAGCCTCCCTTACACAGAGGAACGAAGCGGCCCCGCCCCCTCTCCTTCGGAGCCTTTCAGGGAAGCGAAAGCAACGCACAGGAGACTCCCTGCGCGTTGCTTTCGCTTCCCTGAAAGGCTCTGAATGTGAGGGGGCGGGGCCGCTTCGTTCCTCTGTGTAAGGGAGGCTCCGATTTCAGTACTGACTTGACCCATAGCGGTGGCAGGTGCTTTTCCCAGGGCAAGGGGACAAAATTCCCCTGTGGGATACAGCACAGCTAGTGCTGGCCCCGCTACATCAACGCTGGGGGATTTAGATACGCTGGGGGATTTAGATAGTATTGAGCTGCCCATCTCACTGAGTACTCTCTGAAAACCCTTCAAATCCTCCGACTCTCAGGGGTGGCTTTTCAGAGGCACCAGGGTACCTTCTGAAGAGGAGTACGAAAGCGTCATTCTATTCCCCCAAATCTTGAACCAAGCTGTGACCTTATCATGTACATAGCATGTCAGTTTCCTCCAAATGTTTAGACTGTGAGCCCTTTGGAATAATAAGGAACCAACTTTTCATTTATTTTGCTGTATAAACTGCTTGGTGAACGTTTTGTTGTTAAAAAGCGGCATACAAATATTTCTCTCTTCAGATCTTGTTGCTCACCTCGTCAAAAATATATCTAAGTTGTGCTGTGTTATTGAATGTTATTCATTATATTCTTTACAATATGTATTCATAAAGCACTTACAATTTCTAGGTGCTATACAGACATCTGAAAAACAGAAACAGCAGCACAATCCCTGCTCAGGGGTTTAAAATCTAGGAGTAAAGGCAAGTCACATGCAATTGGTCCACCCTTTCCCCTTATCTAGGTTACTGACACAATGTTGCACTGGTCCTATGCCTCCTGTTATTTGAGATAAGCTTACCTATCAACATCTGTAAAAACAGAGGTGTCAAACACATTTCATACAGCAGGCCGAATAGCATTCATGGTGCCTGCTGAGGGCTGGAAGTGATGTCATTAAGCAGGAACTGACATCATTATAAACAGGTGATGAGCAGAAATAAGCACTTTTTTCTCACTTTGGAACTCAGCTGCAAATGACAGAAGAGAATATATGCAAAACTTGATCATATTTTCAAGATATGGGAAAGCCCAGTTATCATGCTAGTGCCACTTCTGCCAATGCCTTACTCCACAGCTCTGCAAAGTGACACCTCAATAGAAGTGGCGCAACTGAAAGGGCAGCTCACATGATAATTGCACTCTCCCAGCGCCTCAGCAGCTTCTCCCTTTCTCACCCCTCTTGGTATGCCTCTCCCTCTGTACCATTCCTTGCCTTCTGAGGTCTCCTTCCATCTCAGCTTCTCATCAGCAGAAGCAGTGCTGCTGAAAGGGCAGTGCTGGGAGAGCCAAATTATCATGCAGGCCAGATAAAGAGCTTCCGGGGGCAGTAGCATAGCTGGCGTTTTTCCAGGGGGGCCATGGGTGGGACAACACTTTTTCCAAGGGGTGGGGGTGGGGCGAAGATGCGTCATCCTGCCCAGGGCCCCCTTGGAAAAACGCCAGCTACGCTACTGTCCGGGGGCCATATCCGGCCCCCGGACCTTATGTAAATTTTTGTCACCCTTGGGTCGAAACATTAAAATATCTGGAGATAAGTATGCTTGCATCATCTGAAACATAAACAATAATCTCAAGAGAACCTTCATTTGAACTGTAGCCAACAACACTAGATAACCCAGGACCCTTCAATTTGAATGGTGAACCATAAATAACACTCATCAAGGATATGAGTTGCACAGGAAGGAAGAGATATGCACCAACAAATGGGATGGTCCCAATTGTCAAACCTCAGGCAGTGCAAGATGGAATTGAGACCTACATCAGAAATGAACATGAGAGTAAAACCTGGAAGCCTGGCTGTGAAGTGCTGAATACATTTGTGTCTTAGAACACGTGCTCATAGTTCACAAATCAGAATTACTGTGACTGCTTAATCGTGTTTTACTTATGAGCACATGCTGAAAGGGTGAAACGAGTGATGAAAATCAAACGTTCATTATCTCAGTTCTGGTTAATTACAGTTCATGTAATTCATCAGTGGAGCACCAGACAGAATAACTGTACACTGAATCCCTGTAAATTGAAATTAATTATTCCCTATCAACCTCAAGTAACCTTCGAGGACTCAATTTATGCGAAAGGTCTGCTAAAGGCTGCCATTAATTCACATTTTTTTCTATGTGCTGGATTAAAATTTTCAAAAACCTCAATGTGGTTTAAGAAACCAGACACTGGTTTACCAGCTGCATCCCTATTCAGCTGAATAATCCTCTCTAACACAGAACATTTGGAGAATTCCAGTAATAGACCAGTAAGTTTGGAACGGATGATCTTGTACACAAACACCTATTTGTGGCATTTTTTTGTGTGTCTTTTTGTCCAAGAGGACAAAAGATAACGAAGGTAAAAACTTCTGTACGTGCCTAAAACTGTTTAAAATTCTCTATCCAAACTTATTACACAAATAGCAATTTGAGTCTCATTTTCTCAGGTTGTATGTATCTGTTGTAAGGGGAAAAAAACTAATATAAAAGCAGAAAATGACAGTGTGTTCATTAAATAACTCATATCAGTATATTTTCAAGCAAACAAATGGTTTGCTTTTCAACTAAAATTAGATTTTAATTCTCCATGGTAGTTACTTATTGTTTCTGTGTTCATTGTTTGTCTACTACCACCATTGTTTTTAAATGCATATATTTTTGTCTAGCATATGTGACACTTGTTGAGCTGAAATTCTAGCTTGCTGCGCAATCCTGCACAAATTGCTGCCTGCGGAGTGCATGTTCCACAGGCACCAGGTATTGTAAATGTGCCGTAAAACGCATTTATGGCACCCAGAGAGTAAGCAGGGCACCCAGAGAGTCAGCACAGGGCCAGGGGAGGGCGAGCCGGGTGGCTAGGGAGGGCAGCCATTGACCGAACCAGGCCAGAAGGGGGCAGGGATATCAGTGGCAAGTTCCGCTGATATCCCACACCCATTCCAGGCCAGGGCCATGCTTACCCCACCGCCCCAGTTGTACACCAGCTCCAGATCCAATGTACATCCGAGGAGGCCCATTGGGGCCAGTCATTCCTACACCCGGAGAAGGGGACGAATGTCCCTTCTCACGAGGTGTTCCTGGGCCACGTCGACACAGCCTGGGAAGAGCACTGGATGCTGCGACTGGCCTTTTACACCAGCCGTGTATCTGTGCACATGATTGGGTTGTTAGTCACAGGAATAACTGGATGATTTCAGACAAGTCACAACCTGAGGATTAGACTGGGTTGGAGCTGCAGCTGAATAGGTGAGATCATGCCTGTCATGCTAAAGGTTCCAGATTCAGTCCTGGGTATCTCCAAGGAAGCTAGGGCCCCAATCCGGCTATTGGGGCCTTGCGCTGCCAGAACTTGCATTCCAGCAACTCAAGGTCCTTTACAGCCGCACAAAAGACATGCCGCTGTTGCACGCTGTGGGGCTACTGCTGCAAATAGCAGCAGTTTCCAGAGGTTCCACAGATGCCGGTAAGTTGATGGCAGGGGCAAGGGAGGGCAGGGGGAAGAGACTGGGCTGGAGTGGGAGGATCTCAGCAGCAAATGTGCACATCAAATCTTATCCTTCATTTTTTGGCACACCCCACCCCTTTTCTCTCCTTGGACGTGTGCCAGCTATATAGCTGGTGTGAGTCTAAGGAGACCCATAGTCCATCAGGGAGCCTACGTAGAGGTATGTAAAATATTTTTACTTAGCATGGGCAGATACACCCCATCATTGGAATGTAGCTGCATCTGCGCCAGTAGTGGGGGATAGGATTAGGCAGTAAGAAAGACTCCTGTGTCAAACCCTGGAGGGCCACTGCCTCAGTGCAACAATACTGAACTAACCAGACAGTCCAGGGATCTGAATCAGGATAAGGCAGAATCATACATTCATTTTCACATCTATAAATAGGACACAACATAACAAGGTTAGGGAGGAAGACAAACAAGGTAAAAGTGATGACTAGTAGTGGAAACATCCCCTGCATCGGAGCGATTTCAAGTCAGATGCTGGTACCTCGGAGTTTATTTTTCAATCCTACTGCTGCTGCTGAGCCATCATATCTATATAGTATATAGCATTGTTCTTGGGTTCATGTCTGATTTATCTCATTTGTAACAGTCAAAACGATGCATAATAGCTTAGATGTAAGCATGTAGCACAATAAAACAATTATGAAGAGAAAGAAAAAAAAAGAGTGAGCAAGTCACATCACACCAGTGGAACCAAGCTGTGGAGTTCGACAATACCCTCAAAGCATCACAGGAGCAAGCCACAAGCTCACAATATTGAGGCACCCCTGCCAACTCCATCTCAAGAAGGGTGGGGAATGATATCTCACCTCTTGGTTCACTGGAAAGAAGGCACTGAATCTAGGACTTCTGCTGATTGGGGGGGTATATTTGCATAAGACTTTGGGGAAGAGATACAGCAGAGGCTCTCCATGGCACCAACTGATGGTGCTCAAATGTCTAAGGTAAGGTGACCAACCATCTTTCCTCTCATGCAGGTGAATTCCCAGCCTTCTCATATGGAGTCTCTGTGGCAGTGGGGATAAAACCAGTAAGGCGATGGTTCCCAATCTTTACATGAAGGTTGTGACCACTGTAAGTAGTTGCACGCGCGGGCGCGGGGGGGGGGGGTGACGGCAGTGATGGCACTTCCAGGATTGTGCTGCCACCAAGAAAAAGGCAGTTTCCACTTACCTGGGCGAGGGCGTCACGACACCCAGTTTGGGAACCTCTGCAGTAAGGGGGGCAGGCAGATCACCCACTGGAGGATTTTCCCAAGAGCCTCCCCTTGGGCAATTGGCCTAGCAGGCTGCAGAGATAGCCCAATGCTTCTGCCTGTCTTCCAGCCTAACTTCTTTTTGATTGTCTTTGGCTATTCTTCACCCTGTACCCTCCTCCTTCTTCTCCCTTCTTCCCTCATCATTCCTACTGCGTAGGTCCTACTTCCCTCATCTCCCCACACAACGTCTGCTTCCTTACTGTCTCATCCCTTGTCTCTCTCTGTCTTCCTGCTCTCTGTTTTCCATCTGTCCTCTCTCCCCTTGCCTGGCCCAAGCTCCTCCATTTCTTTCCTCCCTGTCCCTCTCCTTCGCTTTGTCTAAATCCTCCTTCCACCCTCGGCCTCATCCTCCACTGAGAATACAGCCAGCTGGGCTGCAGCTGGCATCTCAAGGACCCCCGACCTTGGTGATGACATCATCACCGAGTGTAGGATCAGGCAGCTGCATCCCTTCACAGCCTCACGTGGCTCTGAAGGCTGCCACAGCTCACAAATGTGTGCTTAGAATTTATGTAGTATGGGTTCATTCATGCTTGTTGATTCATGTATCTTTCCTTACCCTCCCTGTTAGCTCATGTTGTTTCATAGGCTGATGCAGCAAAACTCAGTAGCTGATGCATGTAGTAGACCTTGTTTCTCAAAGAAATTGTTTCTGTTGATTAGAAGGCAAATGGTTTAGGGTTGAGGTTGAGAAGGGAAGCGGTTCCCAAACATGTGGTGTTGCGGAATGCTAAGTTCATTCCATTACTCACCGGCACGAGGCGGCCCCAGAGGCGGCCCTCGCCTTCGGAGCCATTCAGTGGGGCAAAGGCAACGCGCCGGGCATGCCCGTGTAATGCCTCCTCTCTGATATGACATCCAGGCTTAATGATTCCTCCATCTTAAGTTTAGCGTGGCTCCATTTAATGTTTTCAAACAGCCACATTAGTTGTCATCGCTGATTACTATATTGGTAGACTCTCTGAAGATGGTTAGGATTCTCATTGTTGTCCTCAACCAGATTTGGCACGTCTCCAGTCAATCAGATGTTCATTTCAGACTAAAAGGAGCATTTAATATTTTGTTTTGTTTTCTTTATGTGCTGCGGATATTTCAAAAATTGACTCTGCAAAAATAATTAATTCCAAACGACTGATTACACAATATGTAATAGCTTTCAATTCCAAATACAATTACCTCAATTTGGTGAATATTTTCATTGTATGTTATTAAATCTTCTTCCTACTGGGTCATCCTCCAAGCAACAGGATGCTGGGATGTTTCCCTCTATTGATTCAGAGACAGGTTGCCCAGTTTCTGCTCAATTGGCTATTCAGACGAGGCAGAGAATTACTTTCCTATTGATATAAATCATAAAAATTGCCCATTGAGAATCATTAAATGGAAAATGCATAGTCCTTGTCAAGCATTTTATTTTGCTGGAAGGCAAAAATCAGTACATAGTGTGTAGAAATAATAATGGCAATTATTTGCAAGATAATAGCATGACCTCTGGTGCCCCGCAGGTTCACAAAAAGGTAGGGCTATATAAGAACTGATTGTGCAAAAAACTGTAGCTAGATTTAAGATATAAATATTTTCCAAGCAGAGCACTGTTTCTACAATAAATTGTCCCATTGATTCAGTGGGCTTTTCTTTAGGTACATGAATAGGCCAGATGACTTGTATCATCTCCACACAGGCCCATTCTAGCACCAGTGGCATGATAACCAGACCTCATATGATAAGGAAGGTGCCTTTTGCTATGCTGCATAGAAATACTCTGGGTCCCAAGTTACGAACATCTGACTTATGGACATCCCGAGTTACAGGAGGCTGTGTTGCAGGTGCGGGCCATCTGTTCTAGTGCTTTCATGCAGGCATGATAGTACTGAACCAGCAAGAACCAGCTGTTCCAACATACATCTGCTCCGACATCCAGACAAAGCTTTGGAAAGGAATCAGGATGTAAGTTAGGGTTCTAGTATAGCCATGTTTGTCAATACTGTATTCTGTAATGCCTTTGGCTTAAAAGTAGTGTTGCTATGCACCCACGGGGTGGGGGCCGCCCCCACCCCTGCGTCGTCGCCCCCACGTGGGCGGGCACATGACGTCACGCCCCACCTCCAAACACCCCCCTCCTATTTCAGAGCCATTCAAGCACATGGGCGGGCGGGAGGGCCGAAACGCAGTCGTCCCGGCTCCGCGGATGTCGAAATTGCCAGCAGAAGGTGCGTTGCCGCCTTCCTGGGCCCGTGATTGCACCCCTTCAGGGGTCTTCAGGGGTCAGCACTTGGTGCTCTGGGCACCAAGGCACACACCCCCTTATGACAATGCTGTGGCTTAACCCCTTTTGTCCATTGGCTTAGTGGTGTATCTGCTGTGGCAGATAGTGGCTGTCCCAAGGTCTCTGATAGTGGCTGTCCCTCAGGTCTTTCCATCCCTGTTATCTATGAGATCCCAGAGATACTGTCAAAGGGAGTTGGGGAACACAGTGGTTGAGTACATGCTTTGCATGTAGAAGGTCACATTTAATCCCTGCTATCTCCAGGTAGGGCTTTTGGATTGGAGGCCACTGTAACTCAGTGTAGTAGATCATACTGAGTCAGGTGAAACAATAATCTGATTCTGTATAAGGCAGCTTCATACGATGCTGGGGTTAAATTTGGGACCTGTGCTCTAATGCCTGTGCTCTACCACTGGTCTATGATGTCCTTCCTCAAACCTTACATTTATTTTAACTACAATGTTTAAAATGGAAAGTCAGCAAAAGGCCACAAACTGAAATGCAGGGGAGGAACTTGGATATGGTTCCCAACATCCATCCAATTTACAACTACAATTGCTGAGATGACTAGGATTGCTGCATTTTCCCAGGGTCAAAATACCATGGTGTTAGTGGAAGGAAAATGTACAAGACCCACAACAACCATATTACCTTCAGTTCAGGAATGATCCCTGGATCTACTACCATAACAAATGTGCAACAGCTGAAACATGGTGCTTGAACTGACACCAGATTACATAACCTGAACTCATTTATTATGAAAGAGAAATCAAATAATGTAGATCTGGTCCCACTTTTTCATCATTGTCTGACGTCAACTTATTTTGTATGGCAGGGTGAATTCAGAGAACAGAAAGAGGGGGTAGCCATGGGGAACCCTCTTTCTCCAGTGGTTGCGAACCTCTATATGGAGTTCTTTGAAAAACTAGCCCTGGATACAGCTACTCTAAAACCAGACATGTGGGTCAGATATGTTGATGATGTTTTTTGTATATGGCCACATGGGGATGTTGAATTGGAAATTTTTTTGAAACATCTTAATGGACAATGCAAAGAAATCCAATTCACAATAGAAAAAGAAAACAACAAGTCTTTACCATTCTTGGACGTGTTAGTATCTCGGAAAGAAGACCTATCCCTGGGCCACAGTGTTTACAGAAAACCTACCAACACTGGGAGATATCTTAATCAAAAGTCCAATCACCACCCAGCTCAAAAAAATTCATTAATTAACTCGCTGGTACATAGGGCTTTAAAAGTGTGTGATGGAGAATCTTTGGATTTGGAGAAAAAAGTGATTTTTGAACAGCTCCAAGCCAATGGATACTCTAATACACAGATCAACCAATGCTGGAAAAAACAAAGTCTTAAGATAAAAGCAAAGAGAGAAGGGGCAAATAATACAGATGACAGCAATAATGAAACCATTACAGAGGAAAAAGTTGGACAGTCCTGCCATTTATTAAAGGGACCACTGATAAAATTGCCAGAATACTACAGCAAGGCAATATAAGAACCATCTTTAAACCAACATACAAAATACAACAAGCTCTGGGTAACCCGAAAGAAAAAAGAACAGCATTATCCAATGCAGGCATTTATTCCATTATATGCGAATGCAACAAATATTATATTGGGATGACGGGCAGAAGTATCAACACAAGAGTGTCCGAACACGAGAGAGCGTACAGACTTAATCACCCAGGACATTCAGCTGTGGCTGAACACGCTCTCAACGAAGGACACTCGATCTGCTTTAACAAAACCAAGTGTTTGCAGAATGAGAACAATCCTAGAGTCCTGCGTCACTTGGAATCGTTAGAAATAAGCAAACATCTGGAAACTGGAAAACTCTTGAATCGTCAACAGGATCTGACATTAGCCAACCGCATCTGGTTGCCTATATTGCATAGGAAAGAAGATCGGGATACAAGAAAATAGCGGAGCGCAGCGGCTTTGATTTGACAGCTGAAGCGGTCGTGTCGGGTCATTTCCGCTTTCGAATAACCAGCGGGTTCCCGCGCTTTTTTGTAATTTAAATGGACCTGTGGTGAGGCTGGACAACTTCACCTACAATCTCTGTGATTGTTTTTTACCCCTGGAAGATGTTCTAAGGATAGAACGAAACGTTGGGTATTCTTTGCGATCCTCGGATGTTTTGATATTTTTACCACGCATGCGACTGCCTGTTGGTAACCTGCGGCGTGTTTTGAAATTATTAAATACTTCGAGCGGACTACATGGCGTCAAATCCCGTACCTGTGAAGCATTGGAATGTAGAATTAAGTGCTGAGAAAAGGGGATTTCAGCTGCTCAAAGAAGTTGCTGCTGTGATATGGCTAGGTTTATGCTAATCTTGCAAGTATAATTATGTAAATAAGCAGGCACCTGTAACACACTCATTGACCTGGGAAAAGAATGCAGGTTTTCTTTTGCATAATCTGCAAAAATTGATTATTTAGGTCTAGGGTTGTTGTTGTTGTTGTTGTTGTTTTTTGGTTTTTTCTATTTCAGCTTAGTGGTCGAGGCCAGAGGAAGTGGCGGAGGCAACCATACAGGGCCGGCCCATCCATGAGGCAAACTGAAACGGTTGCATCAGGCAGCAGGTTGGCAGGGGACACCCACTTCTGTCTGCCTACGTGCTTCCACTTATTCCCCTCCTCCTCCCACTCCCTGGATCAGAAAAGGAATAGGGAGACAGAGCAGAAGAATGGAGAAGAGGAGAACAGTGTGCTAGAACCAGGAGGAGGAAGAGCAAAAGCTGGCTCATCACCAGGTCAGGGAGGCAGCATTTGGCCAGGGCAGGGCAGGCCAGGGCAGATACAAGGCGGTCTAGGGCAGGCCCTGCAACCATATCAACTCGTAAATCTAAAGATCTGCAACCCAGGGTCTCTTAGGTTTCCAGCTTGAGCTGGAAAGCTGGGAGGCGCTGTTCTGTTGAACAAAGAAAGACAGAAGACCAAGCCAACCCGGAGGCTTCAAGTTGCATGCAAATCATAGGGACTGGACACTGCACATCCCTATTCCCTTCTGTGCCTAAAAAGGACTCGGAAGCCTGAGACTTGTCTCAGACCATGAAATTCCCAGATCAGTTCTGGAAATGCCTTATCCCATGATCCTAGATCAGATTACAACACAGTCATTTTATAATGTTCTAGTCCTCTTTAGCATTCGTTAAATTATCCTTCTTACAGCCATTTAAGTAGGTAGAGTAATGTTTAAATTTAATTAAACAGCTGAGGCTGGGGAGAAGCCAAGGGTGCCATGTCAAATTAAAGCAGCCTCCTGTGCAAATGGTTTCTCATAAATCCAAATCCCCTGTATAAATAGCAACGTGTTAAGTACTCACAGTTCATATCTTATGATATTTTTTTTTTCCTTGGGATGCGTATTAGATTTAGTAGGAGGCAGTGAATTTTGAATCATCTTTTAATTGAACAAAATTTCATGTGACTAGTAACCAAACATGCTTTCTTTGTCTCTTCGGCGATATTGAAGGGAATATATGCTTAAATGAGGTTTTTCGTATAAAACAAGATGAAGTGTTATCTAAAGGCTGGCAGAAATTCTTGTACATCAAAACAACATTGGATTTGGAAAGGGAACGCATTAGCATAATAAATACCCATTAAGGGCAAGCCAAGCAGCTCATCTTAGGTTGAGATAATGGATTTGCTTTTATTATCCTTTGCAAAATTATTTTTCCTTTGGTTCCATTATGCTTTTCTATACATTGTTGGAGAGACAAATAACATGTTTGCCAACTCTATAGTGCTTTTCGATACGCAAAGAGTTCTATAATTCTTTCTCAGTTCATCAGTCCTCACAACACACTTGCAAGACAGGTTAACTGAGAGACAGTCATTTGGCTAAAATCATCTGAAGAGCATCATGGATGGGTGTGTGCTATGTCACAATCTCTCTCGCCACTTTTCTCCCCTTGCTTCCTCCACAATTTATCGTTCCACAATATCGACAGCAACAGGAGTGTAGACAATTCTGGTTACTGTGGCATTTCATGTGAAGGACATATCTTTAGGGAACATTTCCATTCTCTTTTGAGAACATTTCCATAGTTCTCCCAGGCATTATTGCCATGTTCACTGAACATAGGGAGAGAATGAGTGGAGTGCACCAGTCAGACATGCTTCCACACACTGGACCACTCCCTGACCATATCACAGGACCATGGAGGCAATTCCTATCCATGACCGAAAACGAGTGAGGCACCGTCACGAGGAATGAGTGAGGCACCTTTACCATTCGGGGGGGACATACAGGGCCGTATTGTCAAAACTGGCTCCTTATACACTGTGCCCTACTGAACCTGTATTTCACTCTTGTTTGAAATTATGCACTGAAAATTAAGGAACTAAGGGATACACGAGAAAACTGAGAAGTTTGCTCTGAACCCTTCTGAAGTTCATGAAGCTCGGTGTAAAAATTTAGAATCAGAAGCATTGGGATTCTTTAGAAACTGGTTTTGAGAAGAGAAATAAACTTGAATTATGCTGGTATTTTCTAGGATATATTGTTTAGTGGGATAGAAAGGGATAGAAATAAAATAAATGTGGGTTTTCGAGACAATGACAGTGTGTTATGATGACATACTATTGAGGAGTTCAATGTTGTCTGACTATCCAAATTTATTGCATTTCTCCTTCATTGCATTACACAGGGATGTTTTTTTTTCCCCTGGGAGTATGTCTAAAGAGGAGTTTCCTCTGATTCTGCAAGATAACACTGAAGTCTACATGCTGTTTTTAAGTCCAGCTAATAAAACCTCTCTTTGTTTAATCCAGTGTTTATGGTTTCCAATGTTTTTTTCCAAGTGGTAGAGCAACTGTTTTTCATACAAAATCCCTGGCACCTCCAGGTAGGAATGGGCTCAGAAAGATCCCACCTAAAACTCCAGATGAAACAAATGTCCTTATGTCAAGAAACCTTAAACCTTAAATCCATACAAGCCATGCCCAATGTTCCTGATTTGTTCCCCATTTGTGCCCCGAGCTACAATTTAGGTGTTAAGGCACAGTAAAAATAAGGGAGAAAATAAATGTATAGTCCACCTCAACAAGGCAAATTACTAATACCACAATTTAGTGCTTGCCCATGTCAAAAATGTTCTAGAACAGCGTTTCTCAAAGTCCTCCCTATGATTCATTTGAAGAAGAAATTTAGTGGCAACTCTCTATTCCAGGGTATTTATGAACTGTTCTAGGAGAATTGGAGGGAAGAGTTATAAATGAATATTATCATTACTTTGAAAGCCATTTTTTTTCTTAATCTTACAGCCCATGGGTCGTACGGCCCATGCTGAATGCTATCCAGGGATAGAGCATTTGCCCATTTACCCTGGGTAAACCTCCAGCCAAAGCAGTGAAGCTCTTTAAGCTGACAGAGAATCAAGCAGCCCTGTATTCGGCTGCAAGGGTTTAGGAGAGGGGATAGGATATGTCGTCTGACAAGGACATTGGTCCCATCCCACTCCCAGGTCTGATCCAACTCCCTGCCCCATAATGCCCCCCCCATTCTCCCCCAGGCCCTGAACCACTCAGAGCAGGACATATCCGCTCCACAGCGCTGGGTCCTCTGCTGCTCGTTGGGCAGGTGGTGGTGCAGGTCTTAAGGCACGTTTACAACACTCAGCGCTGGCGCTGAGGCCCAACATCAGCTCTTGGCACAGATAGGATTGCACCATTAAGGAGCTAACTGTGGAGATGAAAAACAACAACCCCCCACACAGATACTTTCCATTACAAGATTTTTTATTAATGCAGTAGACTGTGTGTGCTTGTTACACTTCCCATGAGGTCATGAGAAAAAACCCTCTAAAATACAAATGGTTTTCCTTGACTCCTAGGATGTACGTAAGAAAGGACAGTCCTAATCTCAGACTGTAACAATGTTCAAGAATAACTGATAAGAATATGAAGTAGGAGGATCAAATATGAAAGAGCATGCAAACCAAACATGCTAGCTTTATTTTTTTGTAAAGAAGAAGAAATAAATAAAAACATGTTTCTTGGCATACCCTGTGAATCTGAACTGGGTTTATATTTCATAATAATTTTGTATCACTTGCAATTCCTTTAAATCCCCAACAGAACAGTCCAAGTAGTTTTAGAAATAGGTATTTGCTTGTTTCTTGAATAAACCAAGGCAACTCCCTCATTGTTGATCTGGTGGATATATTATCATTGCCAGCAGGGTGCTGTTCATTCAGAAACAAGAATCCTGATTTGCCTTCCCCTTCCGTCCTCTTCCAGTTTTTTTTCATGAAAATGTCCATGGTCATTCAGAGCTGAACATGTGCCTGTGTAATGTGGAGATGATCTTTATGATGAGGAGGTTAATAATTAAAACAAGAATCAAATAATCATGAGGACAGAGTTGAAAAAGAGTTGCATCAAGATGACAACTCTCTTGATGTTGCACTTTGCTCAGTGCGAGAGCGTCACTTTGTGATCTCTTTGCAAAGTTCAGACCAGTAAACATGAACAAATCCATTCAGCATAGTGAATTCTGCATGCATTGTCACTTTTTCCTCATCTCGGGAGATGCTCTTCTCTGCTTTTTAACCATTTTTTATTGTATTGTATTTGGGGGACAGGAGCAATTATTTCTATTAGCTTCTTCACATGACAACAAATCTTGGATCACAAACCTCTCCTTAAATAACAAAGGCATTGAGTCAGCGCAACTGTCATGAATAAGTACCAAAAGGAAAAGCAATGTATGAATTATTGAATCTTTCTCACCAACAATCTTTGAATGATGATATACTTTGAGGCAGCAATTGTAAAAACAAAACTCCAACCCACCCATTTGTCTCTTGAAGGCTGCTTTGAAATATTATGTGCACCTCATATTACAAGAGTGGAGGATTGTCCCATAATGTACTCAGGGAACCATGAGCCCACCTGAAGTTTAGGCCTCCTTTTTGTTAGGCATCTAATTGGGGTGGGTTTCCTTTATGGATGCTGGAAATTGGAAATGAATGGAGAAAACAGGTGGGTTTTTTTTCAGATTTGGCTCCAGGAGTCATTCAGAAAGTTTGTCACACATCGGAGGAGGGAGGGTTAGCAAGGTTATGACAATTTCTGACAAGGGAGAAGGCATTACCAGAAATGTGTTGTCTCTCAGTTACTTTCTCTAGCACAATATTTACATTGTTATTCAGTGCCAATAGATACATCGCTTGACTGCTGTTTTTCATATAATCTCCTATTTGACTGGATCTTTGCTGTTGCTGCTCTGCTATATTTCCTCTCTCTGTGGCCTCGTTCTCCTGATGTTCTCCTCTGCATATGTATTTTCATCCAGTCCACCATCCATCTCCCTCACATACCCATCCCAGGCCAAATTCCAGAATGAGGTTCATTCAGTCTCTTGAGAGGTATCAACTCTGAACCAAAATTCAAAATGAATGAAATTTTTCAGCAGCTCTAGATGAAAGACATCTTGACAGTGTCAGGGCCCAATCCTATCCAACTTTCCAGCACTGATGCAGCCACAATGCAGACCCAAGGTAATGGAACAAACATTCCCTTACCTTGAGGAGGCTTCTGTGACTGCCTGCCCACTGCAAGATGCAGCACTCGCCCCGTTGGCATGACTGCATCAGCGCTGGAAAGTTGGATAGGATTGGGCCCTCCCTAATTCATTTTAGGCCTGAATAGTGATAGTGCAGTCCCTTAAAACGAGTGACTGAAGATCTGAGGAATGATGGGTTTGCCATTAAACTTTGCATATTCTGCAGAACACATTCCAAACTGCACCATCAACTAGTGTTCAGTCTATTAAGAATTTACATATAGATATTATAAAGATGGATCATTATTCAAAACACTTCCAGGTTGTGCGCTTGCCCTAGCCAAGATCTGTCAGTTCCGTTCTAGTCTTCATTTTTCAAATCCAGGAATATTTACTTCTGCCTGGAGGCTGTCAGAACAGAAGGGGGAAATAAACAGCCAGTGCTATTGGTCTTAGATCATTTCCCTTTATTTTACTTTATTTTATTTTTGTTAAAACCCACCTAAGTGTTCGAATGTCAATGAATCATCCTGACGGTATGTAGCCTTGGGCAACAATAGGCTGGCGAGGTGATGCTTTCGCTGGCAACCAGGGAAGATGGCGGTTTGATGCCACTCTAGACTTTTTTACTATAAAATTCCATTAGGAGAGATGTCGTGACATTTATATTTAATATACGCTCAGTGAGCTGTTCTGGCAATAGTGAATGGAGGGTGGTGAAGGAAATTAGCACACTGACAATTGCATGCCAAGTCTTCAGTATAAATGTAACTCCTTGGAGGAGGAAGGCAGCTTTGTCACACTTTCATCAGATGTAATTGAATGTCTACAGAGGTGGTAATTACAAATACCATCCAGAAAGCAGAGGCTCATTTGTCTTTGTTTATCATCAGTGTGGGGGTATTGATCATTACTAGAGCATTAAATATCATCAGAGAAGAAGGAGAGCGTTGAATTAATAAGGCTTGACAAGTGCTGAAAAAGGCCCCTCACCTCCAAGCCAGATGTGGTAATGAGGCAGCGGTAAATGAAAGGATTCTCTGGCACCCTAATCTTAAAGATTGGTGGAGCTGTAACAAGCAGCTCCAAGGGACAGTCTGTTCCCATTCTGCTGGTTATAGTATAATTGAGGCACATCAATTGGTATCATGTCCTAACAGCTTAGTAGGGTTAAGCGTGGAGGTTTTTAGATGACATCATGGGGACAAGAATGCTTCATAGTGGTGCATTTGTGCTTAACCAATCATCGCTGCGCTTTCTAAGAAGGCGGGACAACAGGAGGGACAACAGGCGGGAAGACACTCCTTCCGACTAGCTCTGCGCGCGGAGGCAGAGGCAGAGGCCTCCACGCCAGAGCTTGTGCAGTGTGGGTCAGGCTTGACCCTTTTAAATTGTCGGTGAAGCAGCAGCAGGAGGAGGGAGTGGTCAACTTCACCTTGCAGTCCTGGCTGGCCTGAGCAGCTGGCCAGCCAGGAATCGGACGACGGCAGCAGGACAGATGGACGGCAGCAGCAGCAGCAGCAGCAGCAGCAGCAAAAAAGGCAAGTGGGGGCAAAAGGGGGCAAACATGGGGGGTTAAAAATTAAATTAAATTGAAAATTTTGCATCCGTAAAAAAAAAAAAAAAACCAACGCCCTGAAAATGAAAATATTTTTAAAAAATTCTGGAGGGGAAAAAAAATATTAAGGGTGTGCGTGCCCGTTTGGGGCACCTCAAAATATGGTAAGCCTATGCTAGTGTCGCATTCTGAAATAAATGGAAGAGGGGCCGTGGCTTACTGGTAGAACACAAGCTTTGAATGCAGAAGACGCATAATCAGGAGATAAAAGTCCACAGTTAGGAGAAGTGGGGTAGAACAGGCCACAGGCAAAGAGTCAGTTAAACAGGAGGTTATATGATAAAGAGGTTCAGTGCCTGAGTTCTGGAGATCCAAACTGGGAGAGAGCCCTGCCTGAAACCCTGAAGAGCAGCTGCCAGTCAGTTGAGGAAATCCTGAGCTACACACAGGGGCATCGACAGGGAGAAGCGCGCGGGGCGGGCCGCCCGGGGGTGACGTGCGCACAAGGGTGACACACGTCCCCCCCGGCACTTACAGTTTGTTGGTGGTGCTGGGCCTGCCCGCCCGCCCTCGCGTCCGTTTGGCTCCAAAATGAGCCGAAAACGGAGCGGGGGGTGCTCCGCGCCTGCGCGTGACGTCACGCGCGGGGGCGGAGCCGCGTCCTTAAAGGTGACGCACGCTCCCCGCTCTGGGGTGACGCGCGTCCTTGTGACGGGACTGGCTACAACGAACAATGCTTTGTTCAGCACAAGGCTGCTCTTCATGTTCCCAGCCACACTTGGCTTCTGCTCCTGCACTTCAAACCAGGCAGGTTAGCCCCACCCTCCTCGTGTCATGTGACTCTTTCCTACAGTGAGCAGCACAATCCCTCTGATTGTGTGGCTTGGCCTCTTGCATATCTGTGGAGGGTGGTGGTGGAGGGGTTGGCCAGGGAGGGCAGTGGTCAAGGATTCACACCCGCCAAAGGCCTGGCTGACCTCTGAACTCTCAGACTTGGCGGCAGTGGTAATACCCAATGTACTATCAGGGGAGGGCAGGGAGGCACCATGCAGGTCCCACTGCCTCATTTTGAACAACCTGGGGCTTTATATCTGCCTTCTTTCTGAGTCTAAACCTGCCTTGTTGGTACCCCAAACCTGATTCCACTTTGCCTCTTCTGGGAATGGCATTTGTTAAAATGCAAATGCCAGGTCTGATTCCTCTCCTCTCCCCCCCCCCCCCCCGGCTATCCATTACTTAGGTTGGGTAAAACAGATTTTTATTTCAAAACATAGTTTTCTTCTGGGATAAAAGATATATCCTTTTCTGAGAGAAAGCAAACCTAAAATGCAACAGTTAGGTGGGCTGTTTAAATTTTCACAAACTGGGAGCATAGTGAGTACTGGACACGTAATAGATTCAGTGCAATAGATTTTTTAAACACGATTTTCAAGTCAAAATAAGCCTTTTTGTCTCCAATTTTTAATCTCAAATTACAGTTTTATGCATGCCAATTAAGAAATCCCTTTTTCTAGAGATATCTTTCCTATTTTGAGAGCCTGGTGGTTTGAATGCCTTGAAATTATTAATACTGACACGCTTCTTCTGGAGGTCTGTTTAATCCTGTCAGAATTTCCCCCTTCTTTTTCTTTGCTGTTAGGGGGAGGGATGATGAAATCTCTGAAATGGTCCATCAACTTATTATATTTTGTTACTGCTGCTATCTATTTTGTGGTACTGGTGGTGATGGTGCTCCTTTCAGTCCCAGTGGTCAGTAGCTGCTATGTTAATTTATTTTATTTTTATCCAGAGTAAGGGCAATAAGCATTGCTCTTTGCATTACACGGCTTCACAATGTTGCTGTAACCCTACGCTACTTCTCAGTGAATAGTGAACATGTGATGGGCTCCTCCAGCTGGCTCCACCCCCTGCCCATGATATGATGGATATAACCCCCAAATTCAAGTGAAAATTCTCTAAAGAGAACTTCTGACTTAGCCATCTTGCAAAGTCTCGGACTCAACTGTAAGCTACTGGTTGTCTAAACCTCCTCTGGTTAACATTTCAATCTATAGGAACAGATTTTCCTATAGAAAAATCTTCCTCAGTCAAAATCCTTTTGATTATCTGGATAAAACAGATTTACTCATAAGTTAAAATGGAGTCGCTATCGTAGTGGGAGAGCCACCACCGTGTATAATATATTTCTTTTAATCTTGTTTAAAATTCTGCATTTGTTCTGCAAAACAAAGAGAGGCTTTTTTTTTTTTTTTTAGTGGACGCTTTCAAAGTCTGCAATGTGATAATCGATTTGAGGCCATTGTGTTCCTGGGAGCTAGAGTGAAATGAGATCTGCAAATAGCTCTTCAACGTAGTTGGCAGCAGGGTCTCAGAGGCACCTCGAAGTGATTTTAAGCAGTTGATGGTGATGATTTTGTCTTTCAGGCTACAAATGACTAACGCTGGCAGAAGTCTATGCCACTTTTCCTCCCTGTCCAGTGGACGGGCTTCCAGTGGCGTCATCAGTGGTGGGGGCTTTGGGGCGGTGGGCCCTGGGTGGCGGGATTGGGCCCCAGCAGGCGGGCGGGGGGTGCAACGGCAGCCGGTGGCAGCGCAGATCGTCCCGTTCACCGGGGCGAGCAAGAGAGCCGTCGTCGTGTTCGGCCCTCCCGCCTGCCCTGCGCCTCTGAGTGAGCGAGAACGGCTGCTGTCGTTATGTCACTTCCGGCACGGTGGGGGCAGTCATAGGAACGCTACTGCGGGCTTTCCCGACCCCATAGAGGCCAGCATCCTTGGGAGCAACAACCTGAGGCACAATGTGCCTGCCCTGAACTGATGATGAGGGTGGCTGAGGGCCTGACAAAGGCTGAAAGCATCAGCAGCCTGGAGATGGGACTCCAGGGGGCAAACCAGGCTGGCCGGGAGGAGGACTAGGGTGGCCTTCTAATCCTCTCCCCTCCCTCGACTGCAGCCTCTCCTGGAGGATTTCCTGCCTCATAGTACAAGGGATGCCAGCACGAACGGACGCACGCGTGCGCGCACACACACACACGCACGCACACGCACACACACACACACACACACAGCAGCAGCAGCAGCTTCCAGGCATCCAGGCGCTCAGGGGTTGCCTTACCCTCTCCTGCCTCCTCCCAAGCATCACAGCCCCCCCCCCCAATTAAACTGTCTTTAAAACCCAGTTTTTAAACTGAATTTAAAAACCAACAACAATCGGAACATTAATAAAATACAAGCAACAAATCCTAGCAGCAGACAGCAGAATAATTGGATCAGCCCCTGTCATAGAAAAGGAGAGGACTCTCAGAGACTGCAGACTGACCCAGGGAAGCAGCTCCCTTCCTGCTACCTGCTTTCCCTGCTTGGACATGAAGCTGAATGGGGCAAAGCCTTGGTAGGATGGATCTACTGCTGCCAAGCAGAGGGGCCATCTGGGCTAAAAACAACAACAACAAACCTCCCAAAAAAGACACTGAACCTCAGGGGTTCATAACAAATCACAGTAGTGTCTGCAGAGTGAGGAGACGTGACAATCCACTGTACTTCCCGTACTCGGAACCAGGCAGATCATATATGACCAACTTTATTTAAAGATGGGCAGCCCAATCCTGCCTAACTATTCGGCGGGTGGCCAGGCCACCCACTGGCCTGGTCTCCTAGGGCTATTCGGGGGAAGGGGATGTTCGTCCCCTTCCCTCGGTGTAACGCGGGGAGGCCCAAATGGGGCTCCGAGGATTTCCTCCAACTATTTAGATGGTGGTAGTCGGAGGAGGCCATGGAAAGGCCATGCCGGCCTGGGTAGGGGTCGGGATATGGCGGCCACCATCCCCGCCCCACCCCCGGGGTCGGCTTGGCCAACAGCCAGCCTCCCTCACCTCCCAGACCACCCCCGCCAGGGGAATGCTTACTTCCTCTGGTGGACGCATGGGCGATCCAGCGGCAAAGTGGCCAGCTCCTACTCGCAAGGCCAGCTCCTACTCGCAAGTCATCACGAACGTGCTTTATGGCATGTTGCAACAACTTCCAGCGGCGGAGCACTTGCTCCGCCACCGGATTGGTGCACAGGATTGCGCCCTAAATAAAAAGGATTAGACAAGCTTTAAAAAGGACAAGGCAAGTTGAGAAAACATGGGATGCGAAGAGTTTTAATGCAATAATTAAGATAATTTTATATGGGACACACTTGGATGACAAAGCCAGGGTGGCATCATAGGTTGGCCAGGTTGGGTACTGGTTAAGAGTAGCACTGAAACAGGGCAGAGACCGGGGCAGGGAACAGTGTGTGTCAAGGCCAGGAAGGGGCCAGTATTTGATGCAGCAGCTATGCCGATATCCAATTCCCCACCTTGGCCTCAACTCACCAACCCAGGTCCACTCGGACTTGCATTAGAAAATTGCTGGCGTAGGTCCAAGTAAACCCATCAGGGCAGTGGAGACATACCCCAGGCAAGAGGAAACCTGGAGGAAACCTCAGAAACTGTTCTTGCCCACAGGATGCAGTGTACACTGCAGCTGTGGAGGTGATTTGTGGGGGATTTGGATAGGATTGGGCTAAAACGTTCCCACTGAGATTTTGCATCGATCTAGTCTTTTTGAAATCAACAGGACTAGATTATTGCAAACCCAAATGCTATTGCCCACATGGGAACAGCAGCCCCACCAAATCTACCAGGATTGGATAAAATGAAATGCATGTCAGCAGAGCTCTGATACCACAGCAATACAGGCAGCATCAAAATTGGGCAAGTAGATTACATACCATCCAAGTGCCATTAATGCCATATCTACTCTAATGCCAATAGATAATAAGGAAAAACAATACTCCTCTCTCTCTCTCTCTCTCTCTCTCTCTCTCTCTCTCTCTCTCTCTCTCTCTCTCTCTCTCTAAGTGAACATTATCTGCAGTGAACATTATCTGCATCTCACTGACTCTGAGTCACTGTGGTCTGGGGTGATGGTCTAATGTTACTACTCTATACTGAGATAGAACATTTGACAAGAATTAAGCATCAGTCTACGATAACAAACAACAGTAACATTTAGAGTTAATGTAGCCACAAGTCATTTTCAACCCAAATGACAGTGACGCACTCACACAGCCACAACCCACGCTTAAAAGCTTGCAACAGGATGGCAATTTATTTGTGTCACTGCAGTGACTAGGTTAAGATTTGCTAATGGCTTTTTTGGTTTGGTGGTGTTTTTTCCTTCCACTGTTGTCTGCTGGGGCCACTTGGGCTGTCGTCTTGATTTAGAACAGTGGTTTTCAAACTTCCTACCCTCGGGGCACCTTTTCCATATTGATTGGCCCTGCTGAGGAGCTTCAATACATCAACATTGGAAGAACCCGTCCATGTCGCGGAGGCTTCTGCTGCAGTCCATTTGCGCTGGCGCAAGTGCCAATCACTTGTTGAGTCAGTCCCCCAAGGATGTGCCCTGACTCATTCATTTTCTGGCTTGCCCTGACTGCGCTTTGCAGGGGAAGCATTGTTAACAACAGGCAAAGCATCTTGCAGAGAAGGCTCGTCCCCCATATGTGTTCTTCTCTTTGGTGGTGTCCGGATCAGTTTCTAATCACACCTTCCTTTGAAGGTTTCCCAAAGGTATCTGACTGAGGTCCTGGCTAGACTGGCCTCTGATCTGTTCCAGCAACAGAATGCTAGACTAGGAGGATTGCAATCCTATACACACTTTCCTCGGAGTAAGCCCTATTGAACACAATGGGGACTGACTTCTGAGTAGACATGCATAGGATTGGACTGAAAATAGACTGGGTCTGATCCAGCAGGGCTCTTCTCGTGTGTTTCCTTCTACCCTTTGTCGCTTATATTCACAAAGCACAGTTGGAGTTGATGCTTTTAGGTTTTCAAGAGTTGCGGTCTGAATGTTTGCATATTCCTTTGGATTACCCTGACTACTTCCCCTCCTTCTGTGTCAAATTATAGACTGCATGCCTCTCAGGGTAGGGGCCTGTTGTTTTGCACCCCATATGCACAATAACCACCAAAGCTTCAGGGATAAGGAAAAACAACAAAGCTGAATACAGAAGTAAAACATATGCTGTTTGAAAGGAGGGAAGACATTGTGTGCAAACCACCGCCCCCCCCCAGATAACGTTAAAACAATACCTCCTACATTTTTAAGAAAGGAGGTCTATTTATTCAGTCAGCAGTAAGAACAGAGCTGGCAAAATCTGCAGCAGGTACCATATTTTAATCATAATTCTAGCCCACGGAGGGGTTCAAGTTGCAAATGTACTTCTTCATGAAATAAACATCTGCTTTTGGTCAGCATGTTGGGAGGTTGTTAGTTTTGCTTCTATAACATAAATGTTTAATCAGATGAGATAAAAGGGAAAAATGTTGAAAAGAGGTTGGGGAGGAAGTTAAAATGCCAGAGGCTTCGGGAGAAGTTGTGTTAGATTTGACAAACATGAGTGCTATTTATAGAGGGATAACACAACACTCTATAATGGACTTTCAAGGCAAGAGGGCCATCCAGGTCTTAAGTCAAAAACCTATGAATATACAGGAGGCTTTGTAGGACACATTTCAATGCTGTGTGTCTGAATGGTTTACAATCCATCTGCCAGTTTTTCAGACTTGATCCTCTCCGTTTGAAACACCAGCCTGAAAATTCACTCAGCCTTTTGCAGAGATGAATTGGCATACAGTATATGTCAGAATCAGAATGAGGCTGCAGTCCTATGCATGTTTACCTGGGAGTAAGTCCCATTGAACTCAGTGGGGCTTACTTTTGAGTAGATGTGCATAGGATTTAACCATCAGCATTAGCAAAAATAAGAATACAAAATGAATTTAAACACAGAACCAAATTATTATTAGTACAGCCTTCAAATATCTTTAAAACAGTCTGACTGACACACACACACACACACACACACACACACACACAGAGAGAGAGAGAGAGAGAGAGTGCTTTGTTTTTCATGAGGTGCAATGTAATGTATAAGGAGGGAGCAAAATTCATGGGGGAAAGCTATGCTTCTGATCCTCTGCTTCAAATCCCGGTTGGAACCCCTTCCCATTCTCCTGCTGCTTACCACCGGAAGTGACTGGCGATAACATCATTGCCAGTTACTTCCAGGTTTTTGGGTTTTCAGAGGCCAGAAAATGCTGGGTGGGTGAGAGGGCCCTTCTCAGCATTTCCAAGAGGCTCGGTCAAAGGCAAGAACCTCTCGGGACCAAAAACGTGGCGCCAGAAGTACAGCATCAGTGGCCTGGCTGTCTGAGTATCACCAGCAGTTGGCCAAAGTACCACTGGTAGTACTAGTACCACTGGTTGAGAAACCCTGCTGTACCTGATATTATTCAGAACTGCATTCAGTCAGAGGAGACACTATACAAGCTGGACCAATGTATATCATGGACATGCTACACATCTTACATATGATGTATATATGGACATGCTATGCATCTTACATTCATGCCAGAACACTGGGTTATTTTCTTAAGTAATAAAACAGAGCAACTGCGATTTGTTATTTACAGTTTGGCATGGTGAAATCAATTACCAAGAAGCAATTTAATTAAGACAGGTTAGCACTTCATCTAAGGCACTAAATCTATGACACATAATTTAAGTTTGCTAAGCAGTGTGATGCTAATGACTATTTGACATCTGTTCAATGAAACTGGGCTGTTAATTCTGGTGCCAATTTACTAAGTAATTTTTGTTTTCTGGTTCACAAAGAAGGTGCTTCTGTGCACCATAAGGTGAAGAATAACAATGACATAATCTGGCATTTTCCTTCTATCTGTGCCAGTTGTTGTGCCTGTTATTGGGGGGGGGGGAAGGATCTTTAGAAAGGAATATTTTAGAATGGCCACAGATCTGGCCATGTGTTCAAAAGAATCAGCTGGCAGATTTGTTGTTTTCACCAACAAAATGTGATGGGTTTTTTTTCCATTGAGAAAAAAATTGATTGTGACTTGACTGCCTGCACTAAAGGAAGATTTGTTTTCCAGACTGACCCTCAAGAATATATTTTGTAATTATTTGTTTAAAACTAAATACCACCAGCAAAGGAGCAGAGGAACTTAAGCAATCACTCCTCCCTTTACACATTTGTGGAATAAAATCTTACCAATCCCATTAAAAAAGCTATTTTCATAGCAGTTTCTGCAGGGATCTTCACCTCTCAGTTTATATTGCCCAGGTATCTCCCCACATAACACACATGACATGGGGTTTTGGGGAAAAATAGGGTCATGTTTATTGATCAAGTGTCCTACAATGAATCGTAAATCTGGGTCTTCATCCAGGACCTAAGTGTGGGCACCTAACCTAGAGGAGACAGCTATCCTGCAAAGAGCTCCTTTGGGCAAAACCATCCTAGCTCCAAACCCAGGGTCACTTTGCAGCTGTTCCAGTTTTATCTCAGCCAACCCCTGTAAAGGGGGGGGGTGTCAAGGAAGCTGAACCGTTCTGCATAGCCCAACCAGCCCACAACTAGATGCACCCTGCCCTTTTTGGATGAATTGGGGATACAGGCTATGTTCACACATACAGTCATGGCTGCACAGGAGGGAGCCTCTTTAAAAAAACTGTCATCCTGCCAATTCACACTGAGTGTGGAGGTGGACAGGTCTCCCTGCTAACCTCTTTCTCATCTAATTGACTTTATTACTGCTTTGTGAACTGGTCTCCCCACACATAGCCCCAGCAGACATTCATAGCTGAATCGGAGTGATTTTTTCCCCCCTGATGTTGTATAGTCTCTTAATGTGAACTTGCATGCCTGAAAACCAAATTCCGAGTGTTTGCTTACTGCCATACCTTTCCAAATTTGGTCATAATTGCAGGGAATTAATTAATTCATCACCTTGAAAATTATTGATAGGGCATCTTGGTTTCCTGATCCATCTGCTACACAGGTTAAGAAATAAAATGATTACATATTTTCAGTACTTTGCCTCATTCAAATGGCAATCCAACTGACTTGCTTGTTACTGAGGTTGCCAGCTATGGTACTCGTGTGATCCATATAACTGCAAATTATGGCGGTCTGAAAAGTTAATAAACTACAGATCTCTTCTGTCTGTAACCTTCCAGTTTTCATCACTCTGACTCTGCCCTAGAGGTTCTGTCCTGGCTCCAGCAGTGACCAGATTCTAACGGGTTCCCCCTCTGGCCCACAATGACTCTTTTCTCTGCCCTGCCCTGAGGTCCAGTACATGTGAAACCAATGGCAACCCCAATGGTGACTTGCAATGGACCAAGTGAGATTTCAGTGATCAGCCAGTCATAAAATGTTTGATGGAAGATTCTGTTAACTGGAGACACTGAGAAAAGAAGGGAGAGATCTGGTTACTGCACAACCCAACAGTTACCTTGGTAGCAAATACTAGGAGTAACTGGCGCATGTACTAATTTATAGGCTTACCAGATCTCCAACTGGGAGAGAGTGCTAGACCTTTAGGAGAAGGTATGTGGGCAGGTGTAGCTTGTTAAACCTTAATAAGAACATAAGAACATAAGAAGAGCCCTGCTGGATCAGGCCAAAAGCCCATCTAGTCCAGCTTCCTGTATCACACAGTGGCCCCACCAGATGCCTCAGGGAGCACACAAGACAACAAGATAATCTGTTTCCCGTTGACACTCCCTTGCACCTGGCACAGAGAAAACCCACTTCTAAAACTAGGAGGTTGCTTATGGCTTGTAACCTGTGATGGTCTTTTCCTCCAATCTGTCCAAACCCCTTTTAAAGGCATCTAGGCCAGGTGCCATCACCACATCCTGTGGCAAGGAGTTCCACAGATGAATTACACGCTGGATAAAGAAATATTTTCTTTTGTCTGTTCAAACTCTCCCTCCACTCAATTTTAGTGCATGTCCCCTAGTTCTGGTGTTGTGCGAGAGGGAGAAGAATTTCCATCTATCCACTTTCTGCATCCCATGCATAATTTTATACGTCTCAATCATGTCCCCCCTCAGGCGCCTTTTTTCTAGGCTGAAAAGCCCCAGACGCTGTAGCCTTTCCTCATAAGGGAGGTGCTCCAGCCCACGAATCATTCTGGTCGCTCTTTTCTGCACCTTTTCCAATTCAACTATATCCTTTTTGAGGTGTGGTGACCAGAACTGGACACAATACTCCAGATGTGGCCTTACCATCGATTTGTACAAAGGCATAATGATATTGGCCGTTTTATTCTCAATCCCTTTTTTAATGACCCCGAGCATGGAATTGGCCTTCTTCACAGCCGCTGCACACTGGGTCGACACTTTCATCGACCTGTCCACCAGCACCCCAAGATCTCTCTCTTGATCTGTCACAGACAACTCAGAACCCATTAGCGTATATGTGAAATTTTGGTTTCTTGCCCCAATGTGCATCACTTTGCACTTACTTACATTGAAGCGCATCTGCCATTTTGCTGCCCATTCTCCCAGTTTGGAGAGATCCTTCTGGAGCTCTTCACAATCCCTGCTGGTCTTCACCACCCGGAAAAGTTTAGTGTCATCTGCAAACTTGGCCACCTCACTACCTATCCCCAACTCCAGGTCATTTATGAATAAGTTGAAAAGCACCGGTCCCAAGACCGATCCTTGGGGCACACCGCTTTTCACCTCTCGCCATTGTGAAAATTGCCCATTGACTCCCACTCGCTGTTTCCTGGTCTTCAACCAGTTTCTAATCCACAAGGGGACCTGCCCTCTTATTCCCTGACTGTGGAGTTTTCTCAGGAGCCTTTCATGAGGTACTGTGTCAAACGCTTTCTGAAAATCCAGATATATAATATCCACGGGTTCGCTCGCATCCACATGCCTGCTGACCTTTTCAAAAAATTCTAACAGGTTTGTGAGGCAAGACTTCCCTTTGCAGAAGCCATGCTGACTCTCCCTCAGCAGAGCTTGTTCTTCTATGTATTTTAAGATTTTATCCTTAATGAGACTTTCCACCATCTTCCCTGGAACAGATGTTAGGCTGACCGGCCTGTAGTTTCCCGGGTCCCCTCTCCTTCCTTTTTTAAAGATTGGCGTGACATTAGCTATCTTCCAATCCTCTGGCACAGTGACCATTTTAAGGGACAAGTTGCATATTTGGGTCAAGAGGTCAGCAACTTCATTCTTGAGTTCCTTCAGAACTCTTCGATGGATGCCATCCGGGCCTGGTGATTTATTGACCTTTATTTTGTCAATTAAGTCTGAGACGTCTTTTCTTTTAACCTCTATCTGACTTAATTCTTTAGTCAGGGGAGGCCGTTCAGGCAGCAGTATTTGCCCGAGGTCTTCTGCCGTGAAGACAGATGCAAAGAACTCATTTAATTTCTCTGCAGTTTCCAAGTCCCCTTTTATTACCCCTTTCTCTCACTCACCATCCAGTGGACCAACCGTTGACCTGGCAGGTTTCCTGCTTCTAACATATTTGAAGAAGCTTTTATTATTCCCTTTTATGTTGCCTGCCATACGTTCCTCAAAGTCTTGCTTGGCCTCCCATATCATCTTTTTACATTTCTTTTGCCACAGTTTGTGCTCCTGTTTATTTTCCTCATTAGGGCAAGACTTCCATTTACGGAAGGAAGCATCCTTGCTTTTTATAGCCTCCTTAACTGTGCTTGTTAGCCATGCCGACACCCTCCTGGACTTGGTCGAGCCCTTCCTCCTTTGTGGGATACACTCCCGCTGGGCCTCTATGACTGTTGTTTTAAACAGCCTCCATGCACTCTGGAGCGATTGGACTCTTTTTACCTTCCCTTTCAGCTTTTTTTTTAACTAGTCTCCTCATTTTGGGGAAGTCTGCCCTTCGGAAGTCAAGGGTTTTCGTGTCAGATTTGCTCGGCACTCTCCCTCCGACATGCATGGCAAAACAGATCGCAGCATGGTCACTGTTCCCCAACGGTTCGGTAACATTTACCTCCCTGACCAGATCTTGAGTGCCACACAATATCAAGTCCAGAGTCACCTGTCCTCACAGTCATCTAGCATATCCAGAAATCCAGTCTCTCTTTCGTGACCTGAGCATGAATTGACCCAGTCGATGTGAGGATAATTGAAGTCCCCCATGACTACAACCCTGTCTCTCATTGACACCTCCCTGATTTGCTTCCTCATTTCAAGATCCCCTTCAGGTTTTTGATCTGGAGGACGGTAGCATGTCCATACTATTTCATCACTCTTTGAGCCTGGTAATCTAACCCACAGTGATTCTATGGAGGAGTCAGAGCCCCCCTCCAGCTCTACTCTGGTGGATTCTACCCCTTCTTTGACATAGATGGCCACCCCACCTCCAACACACCCCTCTCTGTCCCTCCTATAGAGTTTATATCCGGGAATTGCAGTATCCCACTGGTTCTCCGCATTCCAGTTCTCCCATCTTTGCCCGTAGACTTCGGGCATTTGCATAAAAGCACTTATATACCTGGTCCCCCAAGAAGGGCTGCATGTTTGCACCTTTATCCCTGCAGCCTTCTGTCCTGCTAGACTGGCTGTCATGTCCCATCACGCTACCACTCCCAATTCTTACTCTGTTATTACTTGACTGTTCCCCATCCTCTGCACCCTCATTCCCTAGGGATGAGGAGTCCCGAACCGGATGCCCCTTGGCTCCTCTCGGCTTTCCCCCAGGAGTCAGTTTAAAAGCTGCTCTGCCACCTTCTTAATGTTACGCGCCAGCAGTCTGGTTCCGTGTTGGTTGAAGTGAAGCCCGTCCCTCTTGTACAGGCCCGGCTTGTTCCAAAACGTTTCCCAGTGCCTAACAAACCTAAACCCCTCCTCCTGACACCAGTGTCTCATCCACGCATTGAGACCCCTGAGCTCCGCCTGCCTAGCTGGCCCTGCGCGTGGAACAGGTAGCACTTCTGAGAACGCTACCTTTGGGGTCCTGGATTTGAGCTTCCTACCTAGCAACCTAATTTTGGCCTCCAGGACCGCCTGGCTACATTTCCCCATGTCGTTGGTGCCAACATGCACCACAACCGCTACCTCCTCCCCCGCACTCTCTACCAGCCTATCTAGACGAGAGGTGATGTCCGCAACCTTCGCACCAGGTAGGCAAGTCACCATGCGTTCCTCAAATCCATCACAGACCCCCCTCTCTATGTTCCTGATTATAGAGTCACTCACGACAAGAAGCCCCCTTCGCCCCCTCCCCAGAGGAGTATCCATAGTGCGACTGGATACGGGCCCATCACCTGAAGAAGGGGTCCCCACTGTGGGATTGTTTCCCTCTTTTCCAGAGCGATGTCCTCCAGCCCTGAGACTTCCTTTCCTGGCAGCTGCGTAGCTGGCCAACTGAGGGTGGGACGATGCCTCCACGTCTCTAGAAGTCTCACCCTGGTTCCTCTCTACCTGTCTCTGCTTCTCCAGGTCAGCAACCGTGGCTTCAAGGGAACGAACCCGTTCCCTGAGAGCCTGGAGCTCTTTGCACCAAGCACACACCCATGACTTGTGCCCAAGAGGCAGATAGTCATACATGTGACACTCAGTGCAAAACACTGGGTAGCCCCCACCCCTCTGCTGGCTGTCTGACTGCATAGCTTTTGAGTGTAAGTTATGGATTTATCAAAGTTTGGGTATCTTAATGTTGTTGGAGCTCTCCTCTCTTCAAGGTTGTTGGAGCTCTCCTCCCTCTCTCCTCTCCACAGAGGAGAAGTGCCAGCCAGTGTGTAGGGCCTGGCTTCCTCACCCTGCTGCCGAACTTGCCCAGCTGCTTAACTCGCTGTGTCTTTTTTACCTTGCCACTTTGTCCCAGTGAGCCACTTCATCCCAGTGAGGCCACTCGCTGCTCCTGAAAGGGCTCAAACCTTAGAGCACAATCCTAGGCATGTCTACTCAGAAGCAAGCCCCACTGAACACAATGGGGCTTGCTACTGAGTAGACATGCCTAGGATTGTGCTCAAAGGTTTAACAAGCTGCACCTGCCCACATTCCTTCTCCTAAAGGTCTACCACTCTGGCCCGGTTGGAGATCTGGTAAGCCTACCCAACAGTTACCTTGATAGCAAACACTAGGAGTAACTGGAGCATGTACTAGTTTATGCACAGCAAGTAGAGCCAGCAGTGACCAAGCTAAACCAGTCAGACCCATTGTGTTCAGTGGGGCTTGCTTCTGAGTAGACATGCCTAGGATTGTGCTCTAAGGTTTAACAAGCTACACCTGCCCACATTCCTTCTCCTAAAGGTCTAGCACTCTGTCCCGGTTGGAGATCTGGTAAGCCTAGCTTTGAGGAACTTTCTACTGTGTATTTAACAAAAGAGATGTGACATTAGTTGCATCTCCACTTACAAATGACCTGCTTCACTTAATAACCATCTGATTCTCTTGTTACATGTGCCTCTACTTTTTTGTATTCTCATGTATGATCTGTTTCTTTCTGTACCCCCAACCATTTGACTAAAAAAGTCATACTTTCACTACTTCACCTCTACTAAGATTAATGCATTCCGGAGCATCTTTATATGCATTTTCATCGTCTCTGTGGTCAAATGTTCATAACCAATCACTGAGCCAATCCATAATAGGAGTGTCGGCAAGGGACCCGGTACTGAATGCAGTGCAACAGAAACATCTTGTATCTGATTAAATAAAAAAGGCTTTTGAGGTTACAAATGTCACATCTGTTGTGCCACAAAGAGTACTAAAGAATGCAGTTCAAAATGCTGTACCTTCTGTTACTTTCCAAGTAGTTTTGATTGAAACGGTACGCTAGAGATATATGAAATGCAATTCCCTTCTGCTACTCTTCAAAATTGTTCTACTGAAATGGAACACTAGAAAAAAAAAACCCTCCCCTATTACTGATCTTGAAGAATCTTTGGATTTCTCTGAACATTCCTACAGATACACTAAGGCTTTCGTGGCTTGGTGAATCTAAAAATATAATTAAGAACATTGCTCAAGTTCTTGAGCCACAGACTAGATGTAGGATTTGATCCCAATGTTTCACTTTCAGCTGTGGAAACCATCTTCAGGGGTTGCAAGAAGTTTGCATCTTCTGCTCAGTGTTCTAAGCAGCATTCTTTTGAAGGTAGCTCAGGTGAGTATCCAATCAGCATCACCTGCCAGTTGATGGGCCACAGGCCCAACTATCAGCTTTGCTTGGAATTTTTTTTTTTTTTTTTAAAAATTAACTCTCACTTTCCTTTCCCTGTTCATCATTGCCACAGTTCTTTATGCAATTGTCACTGTCAAAGTTTGTATTCTGGTATGTTTAAGCACTGGAAGCCAGGCATTGCTTCAGCATTGGAAGTGCATGCACCACTTACTCTCAAGGCATCAAAAAAAGTGCCTTACAGCACTTTTGCGCTTGCTTCACCGGCCTAATGTTACACAGGATCGGGATACCCAGGAGATAAAAGTAGGCTTACCAGATCTCCAACTGGGACAGAGTGTCTAGACTTTTAGGAAAAGGAATGTGGAGAGGTGTAGCTTGTTAAACCTTACAGCACAATCCTAGGCATGTCTACTCAGAAGCAAGCCCCATTGTGTTCAATGGGGCTTGCTTCTGAGTAGACATGCCTAGGATTGTGCTCTAGGACTTAACAAGCTACACCTACCCACATTCCTTCTCCTAAAGGTCTAGCACTCTGTCCCGGTTGAAGATCTGGTAAGCCTAGATAAACGTATTATAGAGCTAGGGCTGTGTATCAGGTTTCTTAGCGAACATGTTGGAAAATATTCATCTGTGACACATCGGCATTATTGTTCAGGGCTGTCCCAAGCTCCCATGGCACTTGAAGCAGTGTGTCAAGGGACAGTTGCCCTCACATGGCGCCAAACAAGATGCTGCCTGGAATACACCACCTTGATCTGGTGGCACACTGGCATGGCTGCTTCTCCTCTCCCTTGGGTTTTAAAAAGGAAGACAGAAACAGAGTGGAAGAGAAATCATGTGGAAGAGGAGGGTGGTGGGCTAGGGAAGAAATGTTCTCAACTTCTCCAGACATTTCCTTCCAGTACATTCCCTTCTTTCTTCTAAACATTCAGAGAGCTAGAGGATGAGGGGCAGCAGCAGTTGTGATGACTACTGTCCCAATGGTGTGCCCTCAGGTTGGGAGATGACAGGTAGAGGCAGCTGATGACAGGTAGAGGCAGCCAATCCACTGTCTGTGGCGACTGCCTCGTTCAGTCTCATGAAGGAGTAGTCTGGGCAGAATTGCTGCTCAAGTTGAGACAGGGCTGCCCCCCTCCAGCTAGTATGCACCCCCCAAAATAAATAAAAATGAAAAAGCTTGCACATGCTTCAGCATGCATGCCCCACCCTGCAGCCACCTCCCCCTTCTGTCTCTGTCTCCTTGCCCTCCTCCTTGCTCAGTGGGCTGCCATTGCCCTGATCCACTTCCCTGTCTCTGAAAGCCAGTAGAAAGAGGATCAGAGAGCCAATTGAAACAGTTCAGTGAATGGTGGGCCACGGGGGACGGGGGGCGGGATACAGGGCACCCTTTGTTATTTTGCTGCTCCACCCCAACTCACCACTCAAAGCACATAAGCCGGCCTCATTGCTAGGCTGGCCCTAGTCCCAGGTAAAGTCACACTGATGCAAACAGTTGCAGCTGATATGCAACCTTACAGAGGCGTCATTATGGTGGGGGCGGTTGAGGCGGTGGGCCCCAAGCGGCGGGTCACGGGGGGTGGACCTGCCGCTGAATCCGTCGCCTCTTCTGCTGCTGGCTCCTTCTCATGCAGCTGTTCTTGGCTGCATGTTTGGCCATCCCACCCCCTGGACACCGTTTGGCTTCAAAAAGGGGCCAAAAAGTGCCGGGGGTGTTTCTGTGCCACTGCCGCGCACGTCAGTAATGTCACGCTCCCCAGGGGTGTATGGTGTCCCCGTGGGGCGTGTTACGGCGGAGCCTCCCCATGGGGGGTGTAGGTCCACTACTAGGACCTTATACTTCTCAGAGTGGACAAATACTGAATCACTGTGCCCTAGATTGAGCCTTCTCACTCTGTTTGTCCTCTATACTATAGCTTACTAGTCTAAATAATAAAAGTTGAGGCTTCCACAATGGCTGCTGGCCAGTGATAACTGCTGCCATTTGGAGAAGTTTTTAAAATTATTTTAAAGGAAACTTGCATTGTGTGAAAGGTTAGGTATTACAGCAAATATCCAATTTATACATCTAACATAGCCTTTTCCATTGGCTTCAACAGAAGCCTTAACTGCAAATGAAACAATGAAAATCAATTTTGTAAATCATGTAACACAGTAGTTTTTCCATGTATGTTCTTTATTTAATGGTTAAAGTCCAAAATATTTTCATGCATTTTTACACAGTAACATTCTTTGTTGGAAGGACAAAAGCGCACATGAAACTTAATGGGCAGCCAACGGTGTTAAGTTGGTTTATATTAACTGAAGGATTCAAATCTGTGAAAATTTGCTGATTTGTTTAGATACTTGGAATTAATGCTACGTGAAGAAATGGCCATCGCCTGCACAGAATTTTCAAGAGATTTGTGAGAGTAGGATGTGGAGAAGTTGTAACAATAACTACTCCACATCCTACTCTCATAAATCTCTTGAAAATTCTGCTCCTCATTTTCCAACATTGGATTCACATGTTTGAAAAGTTCAGACTTTTGCTACAATCTGGCTGCATAATAGAAAGCATGATAAGACAGTTACTAAAGGGATGATTAGTCAGATGTAATGAGGAAGGGCCTGCCTGTCTCCTTTGGGAAAAAATACTGCTGTGCCCCAATCCCACTAGGGCAGGGGTTCTCAACCTTTGGAGGCCCGGGTACCCCCTATCACAATCCAATTTTCTGAAGTACCCCCTGCTAATTAACTGCTGGTTAATCAATTAATTAGGTAATTAATCGTTAAATAAAAAGTACTAATACAAATTTAAATGTGAAAAATGCCTTATTTAACTCTCTCTCTGTGTGTGTGTGTGTGTGTGTGTGTGTGTGTGTGTGTGTGTGTGACAGACAGACAGACAGACAGACAGACAGACAGACAGACAGACAGACACAGAGGCACACAGACACACAGACAGAGGATCTCTTTTTTCCTCCAAGTCACACTTCCCAAAATCAGCTCCTTCCTTCCCACCCCACCAAAGTATATTTTCCAAAGTACAAAAATAAGCCCAGAAGCAAAATCAGAGAGACGGAAGGGCTCTGAAAACAATTACAATTTAAAATCCATGTTAACACTTAATTAGCTGCTGATGGGGCAGTTAAGGGGCAGGACTTGGCATACCCCCAGCAAGAGGTCCGTGTACCCTTGGGGGTACCCGTACCACAGGTTGAGAACCTCTGCACTAGGGGACATGTTGTTGTTGTTGTTGTTCAGTCGTTAAGTCGTGTCCGACCCTTCGTGATCCCATGAACCATATCCCGCCAGGCCTTCCTGTCCTCCACTATCTTCCTGAGTTCGCTCATTTTCATGTTCGTTGCATCGGTGATGCTGTCTAACCATCTCATCCTTTGCCTTCCCCTTCTCTTTTTGCCTACAATCTTTCCCAGCATCAGAGTCTTCTCCAGAGAGTCCTCTCTTCGCATTAGGTGGCCAAAATATTTGAGTTTCAACCTTAGTACCTGTCCTTCCAGGGAACAGTCAGGGTTGATTTCAGTTAGGATTGACTGATTTGATCTCCTAGTAGTCCAAGGGACTCTCAGGAGTCTTCTCCAGCACCACAGTTCAAAAGCATCTATTCTTCGGCGCTCAGCCTTCCTTATGGTCCAACTCTCGCAACCATACATTGCTACTGGGAACACCATCGCCCTGACTATACGAACTTTTGTTGGCATGGTGATATCTCTGCTTTTTATTATGCTATCTAAGTTTGCCATAGCTTTCCTTCCAAGCAGTAAGCATCTTTTAATTTCATGGCTGCAGTCTCCGTCTGCAGTGATCTTGGAACCCAAAAAGTAAAATCTGTTACTGCTTCCATTTTTGCCCCTTCTATTTGCCAGGAATTGATGGGACCAGATGCCCTGATCTTAGTTTTATTAATGTTGAGTTTCAAGCCAACTTTTGCACTCTCCTCTTTCACTCTCATCAAGAGGCTCTATAGTTCTTCTTCACTTTCTGCCATTAGGGTGGTATCGTCTGCATATCTGAGGTTGTTGATGATTCTCCCGGCAATCTTGATTCCGGCTTGCGATTCATTCAGCCCTGCATTTCTCATAATGTACTCTGCATAGAAGTTAAATAAGCAGGGTGACAATATACAGCCTTGCCGTACTCCCTTCCCAATTTTGAACCAATCAGTTGTTCCATGGCCGGTTCAAACTGTTGCTTCTTGACCCGCATACAGGTTTCTCAGGAGACAGGTAAGGTGGTCTGGTACCCCCATCTCTTTAAGAATTTGCTACAGTTTGTTGTGATCCACACAATCAAAGGCTTTTGCATAGTCAATGAAGCAGAAGTAGGGTTTTTTTGGAACTCTCGTGCTTTCTCCATGATCCAGCGCATGTTGGCAATTTGATCTCTAGTTCCTCTGCCTCTTCCAAACCCAGCTTGTACTTCCGGTAGTTCTCGGTCCACGTACTGCTGAAGCCTAGCTTGTAGGATTTTGAGCATAACCTTGCTAGTATGTGAAATGAGTGCAATTGTACGATAGTTTGAACACTCTTTGGCACTGCCCTTCCTTCTTTGGAATTGGAACGTAAACTGACCTTTTCCAATCCTTTGACCATTGCTGAGTTTTCCAAATTTGTTGGCATATTGAGTGCAGCACTTTAACAGCAGCATCATTTAGGATTTTAAGTAGCTCAGCTGGGATATTATCATCTCCGCTAGCTTTGATGTTAGTAATGCTACCTAAGGCCCACTTGACTTCACTCTCTAGGATGTCTGGCTCTGGGTCAGTGACCACACCAGCATGGTCATCAGGAACATTAAGATCTTTCTTGTATAGTTCTTCTGTGTATTCTTGCCATCTCTTCTTAATCTCTTCTGCTTCTGTCAGGTCCCTGCCTTTTTTGTCCTTTATCATGCCCATCTTTGCACAAAACGTTCCCTTGATATCTCCAATTTTCTTGAAGAGATCTCTAGTCCTCCCCATTCTGTTGTTTTCCTCAATTTCTTTGCATTGTTCATTTAAGAAGGTCTTCTTATCTCTCCTTGCTATTCTCTAGAAATCTGCATTCAGTTGTTTATATCTTTCCCTTTCACCCTTGCTTTTCGCATTCCTTCTTTCCACAGCTATTTGTAAAGCCTCATCTGACAGCCACTTTGCCTTCTTGCATTTCTTTCTCTTTGGGATGGTTTTAATTGCTGCCTCCTTTACAATGTTACGAACCTCCGTCCATAGTTCTTCAGGCACTCTGTCTACCAGATCTAATGCCCTAAATATATTGTTCACCTCCACTGTATACTCATAAGGGATATGATTTAGGTCATATCTGACTGGTCTAGTGGTGTTCCCTACATTCTTCAGTTTAAGTCTGAATTTTGCAATAAGAAGCTCATGATCTGAGCCACAGTCAGCTCCAGGTCTTGTTTTTACTGACTGTATAGAGCTTCTCCATCTTTGGCTGCAAAGCACATAATCTATCTGGTTTCGGTATTGACCATCTGGTGATGTCCATGTGTAGAGTCGCCTCTTGTGTTGTTGGAAAAGAGTGTTTGCTATGACCAGCGTGTTCTCTTGACAGAACTCCGTTAGCCTTTGCCCTGCTTCATTTTGCGCTCCAAGGCCAAACTTGCCTGTTGTTCCGTTTATTTCTTGATTTCCTACTTTAGCATTCCAGTCTCCTATGATGTAAAGGACATCTTTTTTGGGTGCTAGTTCTAGAAGGTGTTGTAGGTCTTCATAGAACCGGTCAACTTCATCTTCTTCAGCATCAGTGGTTGGGGCATACACTTGGATTACTGTAATGTTGAATGGTTTGCCTTGGATTCGAACTGAAATCATTCTGTCATTTTTGAGGTTGCACCCCAGTACTGCCTTTCCCACTCTTTTATTGACTATGAGGGCTACTCCATTTCTTCTAAGGGATTCATGCCCACAGTAGTAGATATGATGGTCACCTGACTTAAATTCGCCCATGCCCGTCCATTTTAGTTCGCTGATTGACTAGAGGACATACATACTGTATATGTACCACTAGCTTGATGAAGGCTGCACTTATCTACATGCTCTGTGTGCAGCTCCTCCCTCCTCTAGCCCTGGAGGTTGCTTGAGCAGAGCAGAGGCGTAGCTACAGGGGTGTGTGTGTACTGTAAGTACCACACCATTCTACGTGTTACGAGGTGGCCCTCGTCGTTGGAGCTATTCAGAGCGGTGAAGGAAACGCGCAGGAGACTCACATGAAGGAAAAGCGCAGGAGACTCGCGCAGGAGACAATGAATGAGCGTTGCCTTCACTGCTCTGAATGGCACTGATGGTGAGGGGGCGGGGCCAACTCATAACACAGAGTAGAATGGTGCGGTACTTACAGTACCACCCACCCCTGTAGCAACGCCTCTGGAGCAGCAGAGTCTAGTTAGATCAGCAAACTGAGAGAGGGAGTAGGGTGTAGTTCTCTTCTGATAAACAGCTGATTGGTACAATCTCAGGTTTTTCTAATTGGGTTCCAAAAACACAGCCCCCACAGGGCCCACAAACACACACACAGCACAATCCTGCTTGAAGATCCAGGGGCGGCCCCAAGGCCGCTCGCCAGATCCAATCCCTGTTCCAGACCAATCTTGATCGGCTTGGAGGTCTACTTGGGAGAAGGGGACATTCATTCCCTTCCCCTGGTGTAGCGCAGGGAGGTCGCAATGGGCCTACTAGAATTTCCGCCAGCTTTCAAGCTGGCGTAAGTTCGAGGCGGCCGTGTAAAGGCCATGCTGGCCAAGGAATGGGACGGAGATATGGCGGCCGCCATCCCCGCCCCACTGGGCTGGTTCAGCCGACCCCCGGCCTCCCACACCACCCAAACCACCCCTGCGCCCGCCAGTGCTTCCCTTACCTGTCTCCGACAGCCGCAGTAAGGCGGCAGAGTAAGGGCTGCCAGCCTTGCGCCAGCTGCCCTTACTCATGAGTCGTTGCAAACATGCTTTACTGGATGTTTGCAATGGCTTAGAGCGGCGGAGCGCTGTGAAGGGATTAGTAGGGATTGCGTCCACAGGTTGGCATCCAGGTTTTTATCTTTACTTCTAAATAACCTTGCGATTTCCTCTTTTATAGATATATATTTGTTCCAGTAAAAGAATGCAACTCTTCTTTTCTTGTTACCTTCTACTGCCAAGTGCTTATTGAATTTTTTTTCTCTGCCTTCTCAAGTTCATTGCTGTGAAGAACAAATTAAATCTAGCAACTTCAGTGACTTTTCTCTTCTTTTTCCCCCCTGAGTGCTGATTATAAAAGGACTCTGGGAAAAGGGGAAAAAAAGCCTCAGCATTATATAAAAAGATTGATTTGACTTTTGTGTATTATATGACTGTAGACTCCAAAGTTATCTCAAGCTTACGTAAGTATTTATAACTTGGAGGTAAGCCAGAAATGAAACTTCAAGATATTCTGTTTATAGTGCAAGAACATGCCAGCAGCCATTATATGAAAAGCCCACCTTCAGGGCAGATTTTGAATGTGCATGTTTGTTTACAATTAAGCTTGAGGGAAAGTGTGGCTCCGGTTCATTTGTCACTATCTACAGTCTTGTTATGCTTGTTCGTCTAAAGAGCCAGTTCATAGATGACATTTTTACAAGTTTTGAAGACTTGTTTTGGAGACTAGTTACAAAACTAACCAGTCTCCCATACTGAAACCAACATCTGTGCAGTGGCGTTCCTGCGGTAGGGGCTCTACAGTAAGTCGCGCCCCGTCCTAGTACCGCGTTCACAAACCGGAGCGAGGAGGCCCCGCCCCTCACCATCGGAGCCATTCTGCGCAGCAAAGCCGTCGGAGCCATTCCGCGCGGAGAAGGTAAGACATCCGCTGGCGGGTGCAAGGGTGTTCCAGGTAGCGAAGGAGGGCAGTGGTTGGCCAAGCCAGCCTGGACGGAGGTGGGGATGGTGGACACTGCATCACCATCCTGTTCCCGGGCCAGCGCAGCCATTACACAGGCTGCCCGTTCGGCTTCGCTGCACGGAATGGCTCTGATGGTGAGGGGGCGGGGCCTCCTCGCTCCGGTTCGTGAACGCGGTACTAGGACGGGGCGTGACTTACTGTCGAGCCCCTCCCGCAGGAACGCCACTGCATCTGTGGCAAAGTCATGCTGTAAGCTCCAGAGGTCTCACACTGCAGATTCTGGCAGCGGAAAGATGTTTTTTACTCTCGGCACCATCCTGGTAGATGGGGAGAGAAAGGAGCTACCAGCCTGACCTTTGCCGTGCTCCAGTCCTATTGAGGATGGCCAAAACATTGGAGCTGCCAGCTCAGTAGTAAGGCCCAATAGGGGTCCACTTGCTCCCATAAAGTGGCTGATGATGATCCGGCTCCTTGATCAGTTGCTAGTTTCAGGCCACCTACTTGAGGGTGTGTTGACTACCAGCTTGCCTCCAGGTTGGCAGGCACATGATTTCAACTGAATCAGAAACAGCAACAGAATCAAGCAGGTGCAGGAAATACATTTATTAGGAGGAATCAGGGCCAGCACGAGCCCTTCTCCACACATTTCCTCTTCAATTCCCCAGGCTCTACTTTTGTTAAAAAATAGAGTGAGAAGAGGAAGAACAGCAGTAGCTGGTGTTGGGGTGGAACAGGTGGTGAAACCAGTGAGAGAGCAGGTGACTGGCTAGCTAGCAGGCATCAGAAGCAGCGAGTGAAGGCAGCCGGCAGCCCAGGGGTGCACTCCTACCTATCCACTGCCTCCCACCAATCTGCCCCCTGAGGCAGCCCCTTCACCCAGCTTCACCAGCGGACACCCCCTTGTTACTTCTGCATCTGCAAAACCAATGCAACGTGAATTGGCACTGAACAGGAGGTACAAAGTTTCTTTTGGGCCCCTTCCCTTCATGTGAATTTGGCTTCTGGGCCCCCCTTTTTTGCTCAATGGGCCCATGTCCATCAAGAAGCACAATAAAACCTGGTCAGGTTCATCCCTGAACCCTCAGTGGCAACAGTTGTGTTCGGTGTACCATCAGAGGGTGGGCGAGTGTGCTACAGAAGTTCTAGAGCAGGGGTTTGCCCCAGGACCTCCAAGAAACACCCCCATCTCACACTTTCTAGAAGGCAGATTATATGGAAATCTGTGGAACTTACTTGCTAGAAAGGAGGACTGAGGTTTCACTCCAATCATGTTTCAGTAAGACTTAGAGCGCAGTCCCGCCTAACTTTCAAATGGCGGAGTATGCACTCCGCCGTTCGAAAGTGTTGCAAATATGTCAGAAAGCACGTTTGCGAATACTTTTGAGTAAGGGCCGCTGACATGGAGGCTGGCAGCCCTCACTCCGGCACTGAATTCACCCAGCCGCCGCTGGAGAAGGTAAGACATCCGCCGGCGGGTGCAAGGGTGTTCCAGGTAGCGAGGGAGGGTGGTGGTTGGCCAAGCCAGCCCGGACGGAGGTGGGGATGGCGGCCCCACTGCATCACCGTCCTGTTCCTGGGCTGGCGCAGCCATTACACAGCTGCCTCGGACAGTTATGCCAGCTCAAGAGCTGGCAGAAATCCTAGGAGGCCCATTGGGGCTTCCCAGCGCTACACCAGGGGAAGGGGATGAACATACCCTTCCCCCAAGGAGACCTTCAGTCCGCTCATGATCGGCCCGCAATGAGGATAGGATCCGCAATGAGGATAGGATCCCTAGGGCCGCCCATGGATCTTTAGGCAGGATTGTGCTGCCCATCATCATAGAGCCAGTCCTATCTATAGTAGCTCCTATCTGTATCCAATCCATAGCTCCTAGCTAGCTAGCCTGGTTTGTGGATCAGGCCACCAACAAAGAAGGTTTTTGTGTGACTCTTTCTGGATCTATATTTGTAACAGTACCACACTATTCAGGCAGTATATGAATTTCAGGGATCTCTCTCAAAGAAAAAGAGAGATTACAATACAGTCAGAAAGCATGCAAAAGGGATGAGGTTTACTTACTTACTTACTTACTTACTTACTTACTTACTTACTTACTTACTTACTTACTTACTTACTTACTTACCAACCAACCACCTTTCTAAAATTCAAAGGTTTGTCATATTACCAGAATCAGTGGCTTTTTCAGGGATTTTAGACATTCCACCTAATGCCTCTTTTGCCTATTAGCTGGCCCAGGGTGCTAGCTTTCATTTTAGAAATATAATCTAGCTGTTTTAGATAATCTGGCTGATCTAGAAATCGAGATGTTGACACAAACGCGCAGGCACTATTCCATGCAATCATTCAGTGAGACGACTCTGCTTCTACCTTCCATTGTTATCTAGCCAGTGAGAGAAGACAAAGCTGGAATTGACATGTAAGGGAAGCAGTGATAATGTGATTTCTTTTCCTCTCACAAATGGTGAGAGCTAGGAAAAGTACAGTCACACTTGAGTTGTTTGAGAGTGGAACTTGCTGGTTCCTTTACAAAGCTATGGAGGATTGTTTTTCTTTTCTTCCCATGGGGAGACTACTGTATGTGAGCTGCCCATAGAATACAAGGAAGAAATCCAGGAGTTTAGCATAGCTCTGATTGGACAGCAGTGTGTCCGTCGACTCCAAAAGGTAGCAGCAAAGACAGGAGCTTATGCTCTTTCCAATTTAGGTCTTTTTCATGTTTTAAAATGCAATGGTGAGGAAAACGATAACGATTGTCAGTTGTGAAACATTTAAAAGTCTGGTGAAAAGAAACAAGGTCTCTGCATGCCATTGAGTGGCAGATTGTCCTGGGAAGAGGAGGGGGCAATTTTAATAGAATTACCTTTTCTGCAACCTGAAGGGTGCTCTGTGGGGGAGGTTTTTGGCTGGACATTTAAACCAGCCTCAGCTCTACCTCTAATCTGCCGTATTAACAATGTACCATGTTGCAGGGCTGCCATTAGACCCTATTTTGTAGCCACAGCCTTTCCAACCTGTAACATGGGCAAAAATGGACTATATTGGCATTGGCATTGCAGGGCCAATTTTTAAAATGATTTACATCTAGACAAAAACACATTTTTAAGTATGAAATAACCCCTGAATCAAAACGAGCATAAGCTTCTCCGGTCTTAGCTGTTACCTTGGGCAGGGAGAAAGTTAGAATACTGTTGCCCAATCGCAGCTATGCTAAAATTCTGAATTTCTTAATTGTATATCACCACAAACATGCAGGCAGTATTCCGTGCAATCATTTAGTGAGACGAGCTCTAACTTCTATCCCAGGGGAGAAAAAAATAGCTTCAGGGGCAGAAACTCCTGTCTTTGCTTCTTCTACATTCCTGGACATGAGTCGGGAAAGTTTCCAAAGAATCTGTCAGTCTACTTATTCTAAATCTATGGTATGTCTATGGAATGACCAATAGGAACCCGTCTTCTTAAAAAAAACACCCAGCTTTGGCTCTCCCTAACTTCCCCCATTCTTCTACCCCAAATCTTAATGCTTTCATGCTCTTGACCCCAAATTGAATATTTCCTATACGGCCAACAATCCTAATTACCAAATCCCAAAGTACAGTGTATGAGGCAGAACAAATATTATGCTCTAAAACATAAGTAGAGGCTGTTTATTTACAATAGAATCAGAGCAAATATCCAACTGTTGCTATTTACCAGGGCCAGTTCCTATTTTCTAATTCCTCACCCCTGGAAACCACTGCTTGTTTTTTGTCCCTATTCATATCTCTTGAGGATGCCTTGTCAACATTTTGCTTCCATGTTGCTGGTCAACGTGTAGGACTCAGCTCCCAACGTCAGGTCTCTGGAAGTTAACCATGCCCTGACAGTGACGTTTCATCAACCGCCCCCCCCCCCCGGTGCAGGAAGTGACATAACGGCTGCAGCCGTTATGCACAGTACCGAGGCGCGGGGCGGGCAGGCCAAAACCACCGCCACTGCTCCTTGCTCGTGCACAACACTGCCAACCGCCCTGACACCCCCACCCAGGGCCCCGATCCCGCCACCAGGGGGCCCACTGCCCCTCCCCCCAACGACACCTCTGTGCCCTGACAATGCAACCCTATGCATGTCAACTCAGAAGCAGGTGATGATGAGATGTACTCCTGGGCAAGTGTGCACAGGATAGCAGCCTGAGTGGGGTATGAATGCATATTGTCAATATGGTCAATATGAACAGACCAAGGCACTGGTGCAATAAAAAGTTTAAGGATCATTCTCTTGCTGCAAAGCAGCACTGAAAGGGGGCAATTTGAAATGAAAACACAGCAGTGATTCTTAACCCCCATCCACTGCTCAGTTTGCATAGTTAGTGAATTATTTACATAGTATGCAAAGTAGACCACCCAGGTTTTGTGAACTGGAATATGGCAACTCTAAAAGGGGCTTGAAAGTGCAAGTTGAACATGATTCTGCCTCATGCTGTCGAATGGTGCTGTGGCATCAGCTCACACAATGCCGACGCCGACACGTCGCTCATCCAAAGCGGCCTTGCGAGTGCCGCGTGCCTCCTTAGTTATTTTCCAATTGATTTGATTTCCTCAATAGCAATAAGTATATGGAGGCCTAACAAGTGGTAATTAATATATTCAGGACACTTGCTTTTGTGACAGACTACTGCGAGAGTGACAGCGAGAGGGGAAGAAACGGAGTAAAATTGGTTTCCATTTAAAGCGACTCACAGCTCTTCAGCTCTTGTCTTGCATATTATGTGACAGTGAAGAAGCTATTTTCTGGGGGGAAATGCAGAACTGTAACTGGAAGAAAAAAAACACTGTATATCGCAAATCATTCATTATATTCAGAAAAATACCAGAGACCTCCAGTCAAACATTTGGCTGGTTATTTATCCATTTGGGGGGGGGGGGAGTGGCATGTTTACATTTGCTTTTGGGGGAGGGTTGTTGAAGTTTACACAAAGCACAGGGGCTACCCTGGGGGTTCATGGAGCATATGGGTGGTGTTCAGGTGTCCATGGATGGAGGAGATATTGGAAGGCTGCACCGGAGTTGTCCGGGCTCTCTTTTCACCTGCCTTTATTTGCTGGATGGTCTTAGGGAGGATACGTCAGACATTACTTGGACATTGTGCCAGTTTAGCAGGAATGCCAGCACTACTGGGGCATAGGATTGTTCTGTTGGTATCAAGTTAAAAAAATTTTGAGGGGTTGATTTGTTGATTGAACAGATTACTACTTTATATTATGAAAAGCAGTATGAAACACCTTTTCCTAAAAAGAAGAGAAAGGCCAATCTAGACATGATGTTAAATATGTCATGACCTAATTGGGGGGGGGGGATTTCCTCTTTCAAATAGCAGCTGAATGGGGCCCCAGTCTGAATCATGAGGCATGGCAAGGAGGGTGTTTAACCCTTAAATTCCATGTCACATTCACCCTAAAATAGCACCCCCTGCCGCCATTGTGTAGGTGCGGGCACCTTTGCCCTGTCCTCCCTCACACACAGCAGGGTGTCCTCCCTCACACATCACACACCTGATTGGGTGTTGCTGTGGCTGGGGGATGGGTGGGCTTTGGTCAGAAAGCAGCCCAACTCATCTCCTTTGGCTCAGTGTATTTCCAGCCTTTCAAGGAGCCCACCCTCCCACTGTTTGAGGTAGTCTGAAACTAGGGGGTTGTCGTCTGGAGCTGGGTAGGAATGTTCTGCCTCTCACTTGATTGGACTGTGGTGAGAAGTTTCTTCACCTATCCCAAAGACTCTTCTAAGGGTGTGGTGTAATTAAGCCAGGTCAGTCACAACTGGCAGGTATGGTACATGACGGGGAGTAGAAGTAGAGATTTAGTGTGCACCCTCCCTGAGGTAAGCAAGAACCAGAGGGGGAACCAGAACTGACCTCCAGAGGAGTTGGGCTGCCCAACCTCCAGAGGCTGTCTGGCTCAGGGATGCTGGCTGGTGAGCCCTCAGGCTTGAGTTGCAAAATCTACCTCAAACACTACCTGGCTTGGGATGGACCATGTAGTTCAGGTGCCTCAACCCCATTGGGTTGGCGGCATAGAGAAGCTGCAATTGTCAGCAGATGATCTGCAGCTTTAAGTCAGGGTGGGAATGCCCAAAAGGGATGTGCTGTACTAAAGGGGAGGAAAGAGTGTATGGAGATAGGAATCTGCTGCACAGCTTGCAGTAATTGGCTGATTGGCATTAATTTCAATAAATGTGGTCCAGTTTCAACTCAAAACTTTTCTGTATGTATGTATTGGGGGAGTACATGGGCAAATCAGCCCACAAAGCTATGGATCCCTGAAGATACCATCTGGACTTTTGGGGTGGAAAGGGGACCATTTCAGCAGGAAAATTAAGTTAAATATCCTCTATTTCTACAGATGCCCTTGCCTACCTAGCCTGTGAAAATGAACCCCCCCCAAAAAAAAAAACCCCAACAACAACAACTAGACAATGATGCATTTAACATCATGTCTAGTTTGGCCTACGTTATTATTGTACTTTGTCAGTTTTTTATTCCTTCACTTAGTATGTTACTGTCAGAGCTGTGTGACTCCTATTACATGAATCAATAGAAACAGAACACACAGGAGGAAGCATGGCAGATTTTCAATAGCTGGTCAAGAAGCAATATTGAAGTCTTCATTTTCACTGTAGCGGTTGTACACCCTACCATGAGAATCACTGCAATAGCGGACTTAGGTTAGAGTAGCAGCATTTTGTGCATTGCTCATGGTGCAAGAGCCAGGAGTTTCTGTTTGACCAAGTGTCTCTGGCCAGTGGTGGAGAGCATTAATAAGAGTTTGAAGACTGGTGGCGCCAGAGCACACGACACCATTGCGCAGTGTCCGCCAGTGTCCACTTCTGCCTCGATCTTGCTGGCTCTGCTGGCAGAACGCGTGTTCCGCCAGCAGAGCCTAACAGTCAGGATTGGTCTCTGTGTTGTGTAGCTTCTTTTGTCTTTGTTACATACCAGGTTCCCCTTAGGTGTGTCATGAGCCAATTGCACAAAGGTCCTTGCACGTGTGGATGGTTACACGTGCCCAAGAGCAACTCCAGTAATGTATTCACACAGAAAAAAAAACAGAGGTGGACTCAAGGGGACGAGGAGCAGAACTTGGGAACGCCAAGCAACAAGGAGAGCAGCCAGCTATCTCCATTACAATTAAGCTGAATAACTGGGCTGAGGGTGGAATATGGTTGACAAATGTTTTCCAAGCACTCTAAAGCACCCTGATTTGATTTTTATTATTTTTGTATGGAGGGGGAGTTAATGCATCCCCCCAAAAATACTGATAGGACCAGGCAACATTCCTTAGGTTCTAGTTCTGAATTGGATATGCATCAAAATAGGGGGTGTGAAGCAAGGAAAAGTTGGAAATTAGCAATCTTTACTCCAGACTGAGGGCCAAGAATGCCCTTTCATTGTCATCAGTCTAAATGGAGGGGGATGATAGGCTTGCCAGAGGAGTGATGGATGGCAGCAGAAACTGTTGCTTCTGTAGAATTCCTGTCTGGACACTTACTATAGTAGTAGGTGACATTTTAGGGACGTCCTGAGCCTTGTAGAAATGCACCAGGCAGACATTCCTCAGGTGTATCTCTTCAAGTGATTGTACCAAGGTGACCACCTTAATTTCCAATTTTCCATGCTTTTGGGAGTATAAGGGGAAAATGTACCCCCCCCACACTTACTAATCTGAAAGCAAAGGTTTCTTTTTGAAACAAATGTGAATTACTATTGAGGTTGTAAAATTATAGATTGAAGATGGTACATTTTGCTGTGTTACTTTGAAAGTTCTTATGGCTCTTTGTATTGCAAATGAGTCCTAATTGCCTTCATGCCGATTCCCTCCCCATGTTTCCTTCCAGTTCTTAGGCTTTCGCAGCTACCAATTCACCAAGCCAAAGGCAGCTTGGTTACTACCTTGCTTTTTGCAGCCCAGGCAGGCATCAAAAACATGAGGGGCTGCCATCAATGGCTTATGGGCTGTATTCCACTTGGTGGACCATAGGGTGTGCTGGCCTGCTCTATAGTCAGCGAAAATTATTATTTTTTGCTGGAGCTCTTTCTACATTGCTTATGAATGGAGAGGACATGCCAAGGGGAGTATTTAGTAGTTGCTCCCATCTCTGGATCTCCTTACACATGGAGGTTTGCCAAAAATCTGAGCTTCATCATCCTGAAATCATGTAATCTACCTTTATTAGCCACACAGATTAGCTGTGTGAGGAAATAAGTGCAGGATTTTATTTGCATGCTTACTGTATATGCATTAACAGGTGAATTCTGAACCATGATCAGGATGCAGTTTGAGAAACAGGAATAATCCAAATGTAAGCAAATTCCTGATTTGGGAATTGGAACATACATTTCTTGAACTCCACATCAACATTTGTGTCATGTCAATAACATGTTTTTTTTTAAAAAAAAACAACCTTTCATTACTCCTAAAAGTTAATGAACATTTTAGATTTTTACCCAGGCAACTCCACACTTGCCCATGTTGTCCACGAGATTTGCATAATGAATTATAATTTTAATTGACATTAAATTGCACTGAGGGATTTGATGGTGGCAGTGGGGATCAAGCTTTTGGATGTGATAGGCTTGGCTGCTTCTTAGTTACAGTTTAAGGGCTAGCCAGTTAGATCCTTGTCAGAGAGAATAGGATGACAACCGAGGAGGGTAAATAAAGCATAAGAACGCAAGTTTGGAAAAGTGGGTGCTTAGGAGAACAAAGGGGAATAGAAAAGACAAGAAGCAGAAGTCTGAAGTGAGAAGAAAACCAAGAGCAACAGTGGTCAGAAAGAAGTGCTTATGATGAAAGCCTTCATAGGGGAGGAAAGCTAAAGTTCACACATTGAGATGAAACAACCAGCAAAGTATTTTAACAGTCTACCTATTAATTTTTGAGCTCACATGTACTCCTTGCAATATATCCTATCTGGGCAGGAGGTCTGGCTCAGTTGGTAGAGTTGCCTGCCACCTCATAAGCCTGAAGATCTGTGAATGGCAGTTCGAGACACGCCGCTGACAAAAAGCTGTGAACCCTCTGTGAGGAGAGAGAAAGCTGCCAGCTGCACCTGCGTGGGAGGCAGAGAGCCATCGGCCGAGCATGGGAAGCGAAGACCAGTGAGAAACCAGACTGCGAAGGAAACCATCTAGAATGAAGTTGTTTATGCAGGATTGAACATTTATATATAATTGTAAAAATCTCTGGGAGGGGGTTTGGGAAAGCCTGCCCATGTAAACCTCCTTGGATTAAAGTCAGAGGAGAAATCCAATGACTAAGAAAGGCGGTATATAAATACTGTATATTATTATTATTATCTCAACAAATCGAGATGGTAGGAGGCTTCAGCGCTCATTGGCCCACTGCTCATTCACACTATTGTTCACTCTGCACCATTACGCAAGTTTATCCTTTTCCCACTGAGCTGGCTCTAGAAGATTTCCTTAGTGTTAGAAAGCAGGTCACCATTCCTCCAAAAAGTCACAACACAATGCTCCTTTGGTGTGTACCCATGCCATGCATCAATTTTGAACCTGGTTAGTGCTCGTATGGAAGACCTCCTGGAAATCCCATGCACACTGCCTCGGATTCCATGAGAAACAAACATTAGGATTTAAGAGTAATAAGTAATATCAAACTATTATGTTTACTGGCATAACAGCATCTAACATCTTTTTGCATTTTCTCAATATGTGAAAGGCAACATCTAAAAAGTAAAACCTGGTGAACTTTCCTTGTGCTAAACCTATCTGCCATTATGATAGATAGCTAACTTTAGTCACTTGTTTCTTTTTTTTAAATATATATATATATATATATATATATATATATATATATATATATATATATATATATATATATATATATATTATTGATATATCAAAACACAAAAACAATACATATTTCATACAGTTATAGCAAGCGCGAAGCAATACATCCTACTAGCATACCATTCACCATTTTCTACATATAATATCCAACTAAGCCAAAATAACATCCACATTCTATTCATTAAATCCGCATATCATCACATCGTTCTTCTCTCTCTCTCTTAAAAAATCGATAAATGGTTTCCAGTTATTCATGAAAAGGTTAACTGACTTTTCCTTAATTAAAATTGTAAGTTTATCCATTTCAGCATAGTCCAAAACTTTCAGCCACCAATCTTCCAGCGAAGGTATCTCCGAATTCTTCCAATATTGTGCATATAAAATTCTTGCCGCAGCTATCATATACAAAAACAAAGTTTGAAATTTTTCGCCTACATGATCATCCCTCATACCCAACAAAAAGGTTTCCGGTTTCATTTGAACCTTAATCTTTAAAATTAGCTCAATCTGTTTATGAATCTGAGTCCAATATTTCTTTGCTCCCTTAGTCACTTGTTTCATGCATGCGCACTTTAAGGATTTCAAAGGCATCATTTGCATCATACACGATGCCATCAGCTGCATTGGCATAGCAGGGGCAATCGCTCACTGCTGATATAAAGGTCCATTTGAAAATATCAAATGGAGCAATATGCTTTCTTGCTAATATGCTGAGTAATAGATAAGGTCAGATATATCTGCAGATGGCATCGTTGAGTTTGCCACCAACCCAGTCCCCACATGCTTCTCATGAATAGCTCCGAGAACAAAATTGGATTGCATCACTTTGAGGACGGTGTCACTGACACCTATGGTCCATTTGGGCAGTCTGTTGGGCTCTTGTTCAGGACATGGGTAGAACCGGATCAGCTTACCCTTTTTCCTTTACTGCATCAATTACATTTTGTCCTTGGGTGTATTCCAGAGGGAATCTTTTTGTTCCCATTTAAGCATGTGCATGTGAAAAAGAATTTCACCATCCTGATACAATGGCTCTGCTTTGGCTATTGAGAAAAGCATTTCACATGAACAGAAAAGAACCCTACTGGATCAGACCAAAGGATGAACAAGTCCAGCACTCAATTTCTCACAGTGGCCAACCACTACACAGTGCACAGCATCAATAGTCTTCCCTTCAGTTACCCCCTCGCAACAACTGATATACAGAGGTATACCACTACTGAACACAGAGATTCCACATAGTCATTATGACCATCATGACTGACAACCAGCAACAGACCCCCTCCCACATGAATTTGTCTAGCCCTCTTTGAAAGTCATCTAACCCGTGGCCATCACCACCACCTGTGGAGGCAAATCCCATAAATTAATGATGCGCTGTGTGCAGAACTTTTTCCCAGTCTGCCAAGAACCGGTAATCTCCCTGAATGTCTCTGCAGACCACTTCACATGTAAAACTCTGCAGACCACTTCACGATCAAATGTGTATTTTTTAAATGAATGTATTCAAGGCATTTTTTACTTCACCTTTTGCAACAGCCTCAAAGCAGCAGCTTACAATAAAAAAGTTCAAAATACAATAAAGTACTGATAAGCAATAAAAGCAGTAGAAGTAGAATTTTTTATTTATTTAAAATATTTGTTCACTGCCTTTCTGTCCCATTGAGGGACAATCAAGGCAGCTTACACAATAAAACAAAAAACCAAACAGGCAGATGATTTTTAAACAAGTAACCCCCACAGCATACAATTTGGATTAACTAAAACCAGAGCAACAACCAAAGGAAGGCAAAACATAATAGAAGAGCAGGCTTTAAGAAAATGAACCAGCAGTGAAAAGAAGACAAAGTAAAATACTGTATATAAAACAACAGATGGGGCAATGAAAAGGGGATAAATAACATAAGAAGCCATTGAAGGTCAGCGAGAACAGATTTCACTGCGTGCTTAAGTAAAAAAAAGATGTCAGGTAAACATGCCTAGATTAGGAGTTCCATAATTTGGATGCTGTGAGAAAAAAGTCCCTCTCTCTGGAAACCATCTGCCTAACCTTGAAAGGGAGGTGTAGCAAGAAAAGCTTCTGAAGACCTTAACTAGCATGCAGATTCATATGGAAAGGAGGTTTCACACGTTCAAAGACATCAGAATTGAGCTACTCAAGAGGCTCCAAGGATTCCATATAAAGGAAGGTCATCACTGGGTGACCAATGACACCAGCGTGGTATTATATATGCATCCTTACTGAGTAGCTGAGTAAGGGTGCATATAATATTGAGTAGCTCTCTGCCAGATGGATGTTCTGGTCCTGGGGATTATGTTCCAATGCAATAGCTAGAGGACCAGTCCATTTAGTCCTTGCTTTCTCATGAGAAGTTTTGCGCTTGACCCAACAAGCTCTTGTATCAGTACTGCAGCTCAGAGCAATTTCCGAGAGAAGCAGCCCTGACATTATATTACAGAGCTGGGGGAGCGCCAGAGAGCTGTCTGAAATAACCTGAGTAAAAAGTTCGGTTTCCTAAAGTTAAACTGACGTCGAGAAATGAAGTGAAACACAATATTAGCGCACTCTGATCTGCAATTATCCATACACGCTGTTTCCAACACACTGGCTCATAGTGCCTTTGCATTCCAATTGAGCAGCTTGACACAACCATAATTGCTATGACCTCTCCATTGTTACAGCGAGGTGCCGACATCTGTACACAGTGAACAGCTGGTGGGTGCATCTGCTTAGCAATTAAATAGCTAGCCCTGCCCAAGGATTAATGCCAAAACTTTGAGTAAGAAGCAGGGTTGATCAAATGTTAATTGCCATCACACTGTTTACTGTTCTATACCTGCCTTGACTTTCCCAGTCTTTCAGAAGCTGCTGTTTTGATGAGTGACTTAAGAACTTGGGGATATAATTCTACTGGACAACCAACTCGTGCATTAGTCAAACACAGCTATCCAACCAAAAACACATAGTAAACGCTATGCTTGATCATGTGTTCCAGACATAGTCCAGCCTAGTAACATGGTTTTTGTAGGGTAGACATTTGAGCCAAAGATTGTATCAGGAACGCTTTATTTGAAAAAAGAAGAAAACATTTGAAAATTATTGTACAAAGAAAGCTGCTCTGAATTATTTCAACTGGAGCACACGTCACACTTTTTATTCATCACATTAATTCATCAGCCCAATTGCCGTGAAGAATAAGCCACCGGCTCTAGACCTGATGCTTGGCTTTAGAATTTTGTCATCCACAAACTGGGATGCAGTTGGTGCACCCGTGAAATCAACACAAAGACTTGAACCACACTCATGCTGGCCTGAACGTTGTTGACAACCCGGATTGCTGAGAAGGGACTAGAAGCATAACATGTTACAGTTTGAACAATGTCTTTCATCAGCCTATGAAATTTAATCGGCATGTCACATGACAACTTACATCACAGCTGAACTGAGGGTTCCGTGGCGATTTAAGTACATGTACTGTCATTCGAGTGTCTGACTTATAGCAGCTGACACCAGTTTGTTGGCCACAAGGGAAAATTCCATTTCTGCTTCCTGCAGCCTCCTCCAGGTTCTGAATAAATGCATTTACTAAGATCTGCTTTCCAGTAGCACATTGTGACTGACAATACCTAGGGATTAATTAGAATGGGCAAAGAACAAGGCAAGGGACCAGAAAAACTCCACGGGATGAACCTATGTCACGCTGCCTTCAAATGGCTCTGTCCATGCATGCTTGACCCCTCGAAACAATACTAGCAGAGTAGCTTATATAAGATGATAAAAAATCTGAGCTAAAATGTTGCCCTAAAAAAAAAGTATACAGGAAAAGCATTGTGTGTTGTCCCTCAGAAGGATATGACACTATTTAGAACATTTCACCAATATTTTGCTGACAACAATATCACTATAGGATGTAATCCACAATCATATGTGTTCTCATGGGCAGCTATGGCAAATATAACTTCAAAGTGCAGGGAGTGCATTTTCCAAAACTCAGCACTTGTAAATTTTTTTTGTCATGTTAGAACACTTATTTGCTTAAAACATTTGTTGACACCTTTCCAAACCTCAAAGTGGCTATGCCTATAAAAACAACAGCAACAAAGTGAAATCAGTGCCAGAAACAAAAACATTACCAGCTAGTCATACCAGCAGCCTCCACACATACAACTTGATACTATTCCTGCCGCCACATGCGCCTGCCACCTTGGGACCCACGGACCTCCACCCTGGGGCCCCCCACCCCTATCCCAACGACGCTTCTGCCGCAGCCTACCTGAGGGATTGCACTTGAGTGCAAATGTGCAGCATGTGCAATCCCCTTGTTAGTCTGCGGTGCTTTACCAGGAACTACGAGGGGGCGGCATTGCCTCATCTTCCACGGTCGCACCGAACGTCCCTGGAATGAACTAATATTTTAATTCATCTATGAATAAATAAATTTCTTTAGGGAGGTATCAGTTTCACGGTGTTCCTAAATAGACGATGACAGGCAGAGCTCATTAGGGTTGACATGCAGAGCTCATTTGATGTCTGACATGGCGGGCGGGCTTTTTAACAAATGGCTTTTAACAAATGTAAATGTGGATGACCCACTAGGGCTGTTTGTTTTAATGGTTTTAATTGTTTTAATTCTTGATTTTAAATGTATATATGTATTTTAATGTTTTTATTGTAAGCCGCCTTGGTTGCCCTTGTGGGAGAAAGGCGGGGTATAAATTCTATAAATAAATAAATTAGGCATGCTGAGAGAAAGAGGCCCAAGAAAGTTGAAGTTCATGAAAAACTTCTTGAAAAACAATTGCAAGATGTGTTGGCTTGAGCACTGAATGTGACTAGAGAAAAAAAAAACCATCTCATATGGACATTTGTCATTGCCAACTCCAAAGGAACAATGTGCTGCAAGCAAGTCTAGAGCAGCTGAACTGCATATTTGGTGACCAAAAATACATATTCAGAAGTTATTCCAATTCAGAATTCCACATCCAGAATTCCGTTTGCATGTGTGCAAAATGTTGCATTTTTGAATGAGAATGTTCAAATTTGCATTTTGAATAAAATAGTCTCAGAATTTGAATTTGATGTCACTGCAACATACTCAAGGATATGCAGCAGGTTAAGGATCAAACCAGAAGCTATGGTCAATGTGTCCTTTGGGCTTGGAGTTTTTCCATAGCTAAAAGAAAAGACTGTGGAGGGTCCAATTAGCATTAGGACCATGGTATACAGAAAGAGACATCAACAGTGCAAGCCTGTCCATGGTTACTCAGAAGTAAGCCCCATTGATTTCAGGTTCACTTACTTCCAGGTAAGTGTGCATAGGATTGCAGCCTGAACATTTCCCCTTTGCTCTGTGGATGATCTCCCTGAAGCTTCTATATAAACCCCAGGAGGGAAGCTTCCCTTAGATGTTTGTTAGCACAGTCCCAATCCTAAAGTGTCTCTCCTTAGTTGTCATTTTAGAAAAAAACTCACGTCTCAATGAAACACATCGCACATGATTTGACTCAAAGTTGCCTTTGATTCACAGAACGGGAGGTGAGAACTGAACACAGAGCTGCCGCTGAAAATGAAAGCCCTGGGTTCTTTTGTATTATTTAGTTACTTTTTAGCACACAGAAACATGAGACTACCCAAGATGAGGGCTCATATGGATTAGGCTTCTTAAGTTAGAACAGCTGCCGAGTAGAAAGTACGGTAATTAAAAGTACAGCCTGGAAGCCGAAATGCAGTTAATAGAAGCGGGACAGATGGAGAGAGGTTGGCTTTTTCCTGACTCGGTGCAGTCGTGGGAGATTTGTTGTATTGAGTAAATACCAGGTTGTGTTTATACAGGAAAACCTCTGTTCTACCCATATGCAGGCATTTACCATCTAAAGGTTGTTGCAACTGTACCATTTATATTTAGACAGAGGCTTCAGCGCAAGGTGCGCTCACTTGGAAGAAAGTCCCATTAAACAAAGTGGGGCTTAATTTGGAGGAAGCATACAGAAGATAGGGCTGTAAATTGCTCACCTGAAATATGTTTGCTGGGGAATGAGCTGGATGAAGTTTACATCATGCCTGCTGCATCGCTTTAAGGTTAAATGAATGACAGACAAGTACACATCATAAGAACACAAGAAAAGCCCTACTGGATCAGGACAAGGGCCCATCTACCTGTCTCTCTCAGTGCCCCACCGGATGCCTCAGGGAGCACTCAAGACAACAAGTTACCCGTATCCCGTTGCCGGTCCCTTGCATCTGGCATTCAGAGATAGGCTACCTCTAAAACTCAGAGGTTGCATATAGTCATCATGGCTTGTAACCTGTGATGGACGTTTTCTCCATAAATCTGTCCACATCATCAGGTGGTTCAAGAACTGAGTCACTGCAGTGTGCCCCATAATGACACAACGGTTTGTAAAGCAATATCTAAAGCAAGTGCACTCTGACAGAAGATGATGGACATCAGTAGGCTGTCAACAAAACAGAAATGCTGCAGAGAGAACAGAGAAAGACCATAAATTTGCCCTAATCCCAGAAGAACAAAAACAGCCAGGTATATTACAAAGAGATGATTATAGACTATTTACTTGGGACAATCTATTCATCAGATAGTATGGTGTTTTTCCCTTCTAATTCAGACATAATCACAAAGCCCAGGGTTGTATGGTGGTTTGAGGTTTATAGAAACATGTCTTACATGATGGATTATTCACCATAAGTTTCTAATATAGCAGTTCCTTCCTGAAAGTGCCCTGTACAATTTACAGGGTGTTATTTGTGAGCGAACCACGATAGCAGTCTCTCAGTTTGCAAGACTGTCTGCATCTGGAAAGAAGAGAATCTGAAGGCTTATTTTCAGTGATGTAGACCTGAGTCTATTGACTCGGACTTGAGTCGGACTCAAGTCGCATCAATGACATGACTCGGACTTGAGTTGGCGATTGTAAAAGACTCAAAAGACTCGACTTGAGACTTGGAGCCTTTTACAAGTTCAAATTTATTCAGGTTTAAACCTGTTTTCCCCATTAATTAAATAGATAGGGACTCTCAACTCACAACCAAAGACTTGGGACTTGGGGGCAAAGACTTGGGACTTGACTTGAGACTTGGACCCAGAGACTTGGGACTTGGCTCAAAACTTGGAGTCAGAGACTTGATCCACATCCCTGCTTATTTTTGTATTACATTTTTCTCACACAGGCCAGATGGGACAGGATTGGGAAAGACTTACCCAGGACTACAGGGATTTGGTCATCATGGCGCCATTTGCTTTGTTACAATACCACTTACCTTGCTTTTCAGTAGTCACTTGGAGATGGATGTTGATTCATGGAGACTCCAGGCCAATCCTGCAGGGCTGGCAACCCCAAGTAGAGTGGTCTGAACCGCCAGAATACTGAGAAAGGACCAACAAACTACTCCTCTTTTACATTTCCAGTCCAATGACTAAAAGAGGAACTGTTGGATGCTGTGTTCTGTCAGCATCCTGGCAATGCTGAGGATGGGTGTCCAGCAGTTGGAAGAATTCTTCCCTTTCCATTTGTGAATGGGGCATGGGCTTTCCTGAAGGGGCCTCTGAAGAAGGCAAATGACTGGAGAAGGCAGCAGTGGAGTGACAGACTCACCCAAGTGCATTGCTCTGCCACTGCCCCATACAAGATGAATGATGTGGGGGGGCTTCAGGGGTTGGTGGCATTGGGCCCTTGGTCAGCATCTGATACAGTTGACTGCTTGTGCTTGCCTGGTAAGTGGTAGTGCTGTGTTGCAATGGCAAAACAGGCCTGCCAAGCACTGCTTTTTAACGGAGCGCAAGCAGACATTTAAAGTACTAGCTGGCACCCTTGTTGTAGCCTTGCCGTTAGGAATTGCTTGGGTGACCTTCAGTGTGGGTTCTTCTCTTCCAAGGAAATGGGGGTCTTGTGCTGATGTAGACTTTGGTTCCTCCAACTTCAACCCTTGAAGGGAATGTTGGGTGGCACAGCTAGCTTGAACAATGATGTGGCTGGAGTCGGTTTCCATTGCTGGAGTCTGTTTCCATTGCTAGCACAAGGCTACCTTTTCTGCCCCTCACACCTATATCAATCCTGTACTTGAGTAGCTTATTGGATGAGACCTTTAGACTCACTATTGCAACCATTCAAGTTTTAAAGGAACAAAACAAACCTTCCCTCCATGCTTGTAGCTTCTTGAAATATGCATCCTTGTTTTTCAGGATTTTTCTGTCTGGTATTGTTTCCCACAGCAGAGTTGTTATATTCACTCTCTTTCACCCGCTTCAGATTAGATTCAGGGAATCTCCTACCTGCTGCCTTCTCTGCATGGAATGGCTCCGACAGTGAGGGGCCGGGGCCGCCTCCTGCTGGCTTGTAAATGGGACTAGGACGGGGCGCAACTTACGGTACAGCTTCCACTGGAGCGACGCCTCTGTAGATTGTTTATTGCCCAATAGAGGCTATTGGCATGGACTCAAAAAGCTCCTTCCTCCCACAATGCCAGCAGGGTCTTGAGGGTTTTAAATGCAGAGGCGTCGCTCCGGTAGGGGCGGGGCTGTAAGTTTTGCTCGGTCGGAGTCCCGTTTACCGAACGAGCAGGAGGCGGCCCCGCCCCCTCACTGTTAGAGCCATTCCCCTGCGGAGAAAGCAGCAGGCAAGAGACCCTGCCTGCTGCTTTCTCCGCAGGGGAATGGCTCTGACAGTGAGGGGGCGGGGCCGCCTCCTGCTCGTTCGGTAAACGGGACTCCGACCGAGCAAAACTTACAGCCCCGCCCCTACCGGAGCGACGCCTCTGTTTAAATGGAGATCTTTCTCAGTTCTAGGCATTGAATCTGGAACTTTCTGTGTTCACAACATGACCCCTACCACTGAGAAAATGCCCCTCCCCATATTTCCCCAGATATTCTTCCATAAGCAGAGCTGTGACTATGCTGATGATCAACGTATTTATGAACATGAAAGGGCTATTGAAGTGCATTATGTGAGTTTGAAAGTCCAGTAAAGTAAAGATACACTTATCAAGCTCAGAACCTTTGAGAAATGTAATTCTTTGTTGTTGGCGCTCAGGTACCTTTAAGAGTTACCCAAAAGGCAGAATTATCTACCTGCTGTCTTTTCAAACGACAGGTTTCATCGATTGGAGAAATAGCACCTGGTGGAGGCTTTCATTACATGAATCTGTAAAGCTACAGGAGTCCCTTCAGGTTTCCTCTCTGAGGAATGCAGATCGTTGCTGCTAAAACCTGCAAATGGTAGAATGTGGGTTAATTAGATATCAATAATATAGTATTTTTAAAATGAAGACACCGAGTTGCACCTTGAGAAAGTTAGCCCTAACCAAACACCACTGAAATCAATCCGAAAAGTTAGTCATGACCTACTTATGTCCCATTTATTTAAATAGGACTCACAGTGCAAGTTGATGTATGTCTACTCATAAGTAAGTTCAACTGAGTTCAATGGGACTTACTCCCTGTGTGTATAGAATTGCACCTTTAGTCATGATCAACTTTCTTAGGATACAACCCACTATTTACTGGCTGACATATCCGGACTCCCAGCTCTTCCCCCTCTGACTAGTGTCTGCTTCAGTAGTCCTCTCCTTAATTCTTAATTCAAGCCCATTATGCCACAATCAATTCTATGATAGAAAACCCCCAGAATCCTCTTCATGCTCTGGCAAGTGCAAGTTTAATTCATAAATTGATTTTCCAACAAAGTTATTTCACACCCAAACCGATACAACATTCCACAGCTCACAAATGCATCAGCTCCCATGTCAGCTGTCTGTGAGCTGACAACAAACCCCAGGTTCTAACTTGAAAGGAATTCTTGCTGAACATGTTAAATTCAACCTCCAGAGCCTTCCAAGGCACTAGCTTGTTTGCTTGGAGACCACACACCATATCTGCATTCTGAAGCAGTCTGACGTAGACTGATTTGGGTCTCTTCCAAAACTGTGGGCACAGCCCTATGGCTCTTCAGTCTGCCCTCCCTCAGTCTGTGCTAGGAAATAATATATTACCTGATTTTTACTATCCTGCAGAGAAGGAAATACAGCAAGCCCAATGGCTTTTAACAACACATTATATCAAGACAAATTAGGGAACAATAATTACATCACTATTTCGGCAGGTGCCATAGCCTCGAATGTCTTAAGTGTAGGTAGATGTATCTGTTCTTTTCTTCTTTTAAGTCATAAATGTATTGTTTGGTGTTTTTATTTTTAAATGAGTGTTTCCTTGGAAATTATTTCGTATTCCCCCAGGGAATAAAACTTTGTCCCTTTACAGCCTATTGGAGCTTTTTCAAATCAGCAGAATTATCATAGATATGTGTTTTTCATCTAAGGAAATTTTACAATAAGGAGCAATATACCGTATTTTACGCACTATAAGACGCACTTTTCCCCAAAAAAACATAGGGGGAAAAAGCGTGCGTCCTATGGAGCGAAGCCTGGGCCTGGGGGCGCTTCGGGCAGGCCTATGGGGGCTTCAGGGAGGCCTGCGCGAGCCCCCACAGGCCTCCCTGATCTTCAGTTCGGCCGAAAACGGCTATTTTCGGCCATTTCCGGTTTTCGCAAAAACCGGAAATGACCGAAAATAGCCATTTTCGGCCGAACTGAAGATCAGGGAGGCCTGCGCGAGCCTCTGCAGGCCTCCCCGATCTTCAGTTCGGCCAAAAACGGCTATTTTTGGCCAAATTGAAGATCGGGGAGGCCTGCAGAGGCTTGCGCAGGCCTCCCCGAAGCCCCCACAGGCCTCCCCGAAGCGCCCCCAAGCCCAAGTAAGTGAAAAAAATTTTTCTCTATTTTATGCTCCGTAGGATGCATGCGTCCTATGGACCGATTCCTCCTATGGAGCGTAAAATACGGTAATGCATTATAATGACATTTTTACAGTGCAAAATATAAGGTTTTTGTAGTCTGCACTGGTGTGCAGTTACAATTATTTGTAACTGGGGGAACTTCTGTGTGGAATGACTTTTTGGTGATCCATTCACATTTTCTTTCATGTAAATTAATGCCTCTAGACTAATAAATATAATAAACATCATCTAGAATGCTTTTCCTTTTTGTTTTTGCTAGGGCTTCATGGCAAACTTAAAATCACTGCGTCGTGTAATGTTAGTTACTCATTATGGAGGAAGGATGGTTAGATGAGTACCAGATGGAGGCTATATTAAGATACCTCTTGATATTTAAATCTAAATGTGCATTAAAAAGGGCATGTTTTCATGCTCAAGGAGAGCGAGAAATACTGAATTAGACATATACATTGGAGATCAGATTTTCACCACATTTCATTCAGGCATCCCCCCAAAAAACTATTGGACTAAATTTAGGGCGCAATCCTGACGATCGTGCCGGCGACAAAATGAGCGTTCCATCGCCGGCAGCAGTCACAAACGTGCTGGAAAGCACGTTTGCGACTGGAGCAAGGGAGGCCGGCGCAGAGGCGTTCAGCCTCCCTTTCGCCCTGCTCCCGCAGTTGTCAAAGCAACCTTTCACCTCAGCCCTAAGCCTGCTTCTTAGGTCAGAGCTCAGAGACGGCATCTCCCACTGCTCTCATTCTGCAGTGACCCCCATCCTGGCTTCAAGCATTAGCTCAATAAACTGGTCTTTGCTTTTCATTACCTGCATGCCAGAAAGGTGTGCCAAGAATGTCACACCTGCAGGGACTGGCGCAGCTCTGCCGCAGTCTCTGAGCTGGTGAGCCTTGCAGTAAAATGGAAACCCTGTGCTTTCTGCAAACCGATCGTTTGAGCCTAATACATGCAGTAAACATTTATACACACACATAATCTCTTATTACAAATCTCTCTGTCTCTGTCTCTCTCTGCATATACTGAATGTTGGGAAGGGGGAGTGGGACCCTCCTGTGTCGCAGCCCCCAGCAGCCATGTGTTTGGAATTTGTGAGCAAGTGGACATATCTGCATAGACCACACCAGTGGGACCCTGATCTGATCATTCAGGGTTCCTGTTGTTGCAACATATGTATATATTGCCTTTTTCTCCGGACCACTGAATGTGTGATCACTGGGGGTGCTGTGGGAACAGTAGGGAACATTACGTGAGCACATTCTGTTACAGCGGATCAACAACTCTGCTGGATCTCTTTTCACCAATCGCTCAAAGTCCCATCTGTTCTGAGATCTTGACTGATGATCCGGTTTTCTTAAAAAAACTTCTGAGCCTTTAACTTTTGTAACTCATTAAAGCTTTAAGGAAATAGTTTTGAAACCAGAAGCAGGTTTAGGTAAGACAGAAGCAACTTATATTTTTCCTTCCTCCTAAAGTGCTTTCTAAAAAAGAAAAAGTATTGATTCTTTTGCTGAGATCAGCAAGCTAAAAGCATTTGACTTCATCTTAATACATTTCACTTTCGCAAATAAATCCAAATCTGCTCAAACATTTCAGATTATTCTCGCCATACTTTTGTACAGTTTTCAAATGAGATTTCCGGCTTAGTATAGATGTACTAAAATGAATCAAGTTTCAGTGCCTAACATCAGTTGAGCATCTCTACTTTCAAAATGGAGCCTGTTATGTACTGTACAAGCCCCAAAGTGGTATCAACCACATCTCCATTTGTGTCAGGACAAATGATACGAGGAAACCTCCCACTCCCAACCTTCCTCTCCTGTATGGAATGTTAAATTCTCCCATAGTTCATCCCTGTGCTCTTGCCACTTGGGCTGTGGTTGCCAGGTTCACTTTATGGTTTTCAAATACAGTACTAGGCAGTCCAGACACATCAACTTGCAGCACAATCCTACGCAACAATCTGGCCGCGGAGTGCTCTGCCGCCGGAAGCCGTCACGAACGTGCCGTAAAGCGTGGAGTGATAATGCACTCACCCCCCTTTAATATCCAAAGTTTAAAAACCATTTTTCTCCAGGTGTATAAGAACAGGACTGAGTATCTCAATTAATCCCACTGTACTTGCCTTGCGTTGGAGAGCGGGCAAAACAACTACCAAAGAAACATGAGACTTGAATGAATGAAAGACTACAAATTGCAAACCTCACTTCTCTATGCTCGATGCCATGTGCATCGACACTAAACTATGTATCACGGTTAATCTATTACTTTCTGCCATTGAGTGCCATTAAGCCAAGCAGTCAAGCTCAGCTTCCCTACAGAATGGAGTTATACCGCTGAATTGTTTTCTGCTTTAGCAGTCATGCTTTTGCCTCTTTGTTTGACACGAGCAGAACTGAGATGCAGGCACACTGGCTTCTCTTTTTGAAAATGCTGCTTCGCAGGGTCGCCATGAGGTTGTCTGGCCCCTCTCCTGCGTACCTGCCAGGGGTGGGAAAATCTAGGTAGCCAATTCGCTGCCTGGTCTCCAGGCGGGATTGGGGGGGAGCAAGTATGCCGCGTTTGTTCCCCTCAGTCCCATCCGGAATTTCAAGCCCCTGTCTTCAGGCTGAGAATAGCTGGTTGCTCTTTCTGGGGGCCGCGTAGGGATTTTTTTCCTTTAGCCTGATTGGCCTATGGCTGGAGATTTTTTGCCTACCCCAGACTGAGGCACTGGAGGGGTTAGTGTTGCTCGGTTCCTTGTTCATTTGGTCACTTTAGGCAGGTGGCATGCGGGCAGGGTAGCTAGGGAGGTTGATTTGGCATACATCCTGAGGTGAGCAAGACCAGGAGGTGAGCCAGAACCGCTCAGATGATGCTGACCCGGATCGATGAGGTTGGCTGGCAAGCCCCTGGACTGGAATAACAAAGACCACCTTAAGGCTTGTCGGGGAGTCTGCACTGTCCGGCTGCCTCGACCCTTCGGGGTTGGCGGTGATAGGCTGACTCAGTCATGGACTGAGCGTGGCTTGAGCCAGTTATGTCATGCCCATTTAGATAGGGGGAGGCAGATGGCTAGGACCGTTTTCCCCAACCTAGAAGCCCGCACGCTGGGGGTTGTACAACATTAGGTTCCCTGCTGCAGGTACTGTTATCTTGTTATGGCTGTTTAGTTAATAACGTGGCCCTAAATCCAATCCCTTATTTGGGGGCTGCCCAGGTAATCAAAGGCCCAAAGAATTTTAAAATGATATTCATAGTGATTGTCACTTTCAACAAACATCGGGAAAGCTTTCACATGAATTCTAAATTGGATTTTTGGAGAAACTCAGTAAATAAACAGAAATTTGGCAGAAATCTTGATGGCACCCATAATAACAATGATCAAATTGATGTTAAGGCTCCTAATAGGGCTTAGGTGCAAGTAATGAATTTAAATGTATTCATTTTCAATTTCAGATCCTGCATAATGCAATATTCACTACCATGAAAAAAAAATTAATAGAGCGGAGAACTTGGCAATATATTTATTGCTAAAGAGGGTAAATATTATGGTGCCCCTATTAATATCTGCATGAACTCATTATTTTCCTGCTCTAAGATAATTAAGGAATGACTGGAGTAAGACACATACAGAAAATTAGAGAACGCCAAGGAATTAGCAGCCATGGGATGTTTGGATTAGAGATCATATAAAATATGCGGAATAAGAAATGAGAATTATCTCTATTGAGGAAGCTTTAAGGATCTAAGAAATTATCCTGTTGCAATTCAGTTGCACAGCCAAGCTGACACAGGTGGTCATCCTAACCCTAGGCCCAGAGGCGTAGCAGCAGCGAGTGCTGCCTGGAGCACTCGCTGCTGTGCCGCCCCTTCTCCCGGCCTCGGAGCCGGAGCGTCCACCTCGACCGGTGGCCGGGGCTTTCTGAAGGCTGACTACCGCACCACGCTGTTTATCTTTGTTTTGCACATGCGCAAAACGTTAAAAAAACCCCGCCCCCGGAGCGGTGCCGCCCCACTGAACACAACGCTGAGCCTTCTAGCAGAAACGTACTTGAATAGTGAATAGGCCGTGCCCCCAACAGCTTAGGTCAGGAGATTAACCTTTACATTACCACAGTTGTGCAAAATGGTGGTCTTTGCCTCCCATCAAAGGGTTTTATAGTGTCTCTTGTAATATCATTAAAAGAGGCTTTCCATGCCATCTTTCTGAAATGATCAAAATGTGTTACTAATTTTAAAAAAAACTGAGCCATCTTCTGGCATATAAGAGCTTCTGGCTATGCCCGTCAGGATAGCAATATGTGAACCATCACATCTTTAGAAGAAAAGAAAGAGGGAGATGTAATAACCTGCTGTGCTGTGATCAGTCTCACCACAGCTCCTCCATCAATCAGCAATTGTCAGCTCAGAAACCAGTAAGAAGGTGTCCATGCCCAGGACAAAATGGTGAAAATGTAATGAAAATCAGTAAGGGTCTATTTTCCCTACTGAAAAAGGAATTGAATTTCTCAGGCATGTGGCAGGGGGATGTTGATTAAACATAAAACAATGCTATAAAAGTGGCAGTATAAAAGAGACCTGCACTCCGAAAATGTCTCTATGATGAGATTTCCCTTGTAAAACTCAATCTAGTTTCAAGTATTTTATCTACAATTTCATTTTCTGTCCCTGCCCTTCCCCAACTTTGTTTGTCTCACCTTGTATGACAAACTTTTTCTTTCCCACCACACTGCAATTCCCTTAAGATGCCAAAACATTAGGAAGCCCTCAAAAGGCATACGAAGTGTACTACAGTTTGCAGAATAATAGGTGCAGTCGTTTACTGCTTGTTTGTATATGTCACTGCATGGTGGAAAAGATCAATACTTTCCCTTAAAGGTGGAACCGTTTGGGACTGAGCAGCGTGGAATATGAATAGCTGGCTAAATGGGATGTGTGTGTGTGCCTGCCATCAAGAAGTATTGAAATCACTGGAACAGCATCTGGTGTTCCGTATTCTGCTGATAGCCCATCCAAGCAGATTTGCGTGACAAATCCCCCAGTGCCTTGGTATGGGCACAGTAAATGTGAAGGAGAATTGAGGCCATGATTAGATATTATGGAGGATACTCACCAACTTTCACCTCCAGTTTCAGCAATCTTCTAGGTCTAATGGCCCAATCCTATGGGCCACTTACAGTGGCAGAAAGTGCCACTGCAGCATTCATAAAAGGGCAATTCGAGGCGGCGGTGAAAATGGCTGGAGCATGTGCCAATCGCTGCTTGATGCTGCTCCCAGAGGCGTATCAGGAGCGGATGCTGCCTGGAGCACCGCTCCTGATACGCCGCCCCGAAAGGGCGTCGCCGCCCCCTGTAGGGGGCGGCCCGGCTTACCGGGGCGCTCCGAGGCCTTCTCCCTCGGCCTCGGAGCCGGAGAAAGCCCAGGAGCGTCCACCACGACTGGTGGACAGGGCTTTCTGAAGGCAGAGCGCTAGTTAGCCTTTTTTGCACATGCGCAAAACATTTACGTTACGTTTACGTTGCGCATGTGCAAAAAAGGCTAACTAGCGCTCCGCCTTCAGAAAGCCCTGTCCACCGGTCGTGGTGGACGCTCCTGGGCTTTCTCCGGCTCCGAGGCCGGGGAGAAGGCCTCGGAGCGCCCGCCCGCGTCACCGGATGGATGGGCGGGCGAGTGAGCAAGCGAGCGAGCGCTCGCTCAGTGGAAAGACTGGGGCGAGCGGAGCAGCACCGCCCGGCGCCGCCTGGAGCCGCTGCTCCGTTCGCTCCAGTCTTTCCACGCCTCTGGCCACTCCCATGCAGGTAATGTAGTGGCAGGGGCATTTCAAGGTGGAGGAGCAGGGGAGGAGCAGGGTGGGAAGGGGGGTGGGGAGCGGGGTGGGCATGAAGCATTTTGAGGGTAGGAGGGGATGTATTTCAGTTGCAGCAGTGCATGACAAGGTGCTTCCTCATTTTCCTGGCCTGGCCCGACATGTCCTCTGCCTCTCCTTGGACTTACGCCAGCAAAACAACTACTGTGAGTCCAAGGAGACCCATCTGCGACCAGGATGTCTACTGAGAGGTAAAAGAAAAAACATTTGTACTTACGTCTCCCAGGCCATTTTGTCCCCGTCCCCCCCACTGAAGCTACATGCTGTGGACTGGCGGGGGATAGAATTGGGCTGTTAGGTAATGACAGACAAAAGAAAATATTTCTTCACCCAGCATGTAATTTATCTGTGGAACGCCTTGCCACAGGATGTGGTGCTGGCACCAGGCCTAGATGCCTTTAAAAGGAGATTGGATAGCTTCATGGAGGAAATGTCTATCACAGGTAGGCTTACCCCCTGGTATCCGAGCTCCGGTCCCGGGTCAGTCCTCGGCTTTCCGAGCCCGGTGAAGCCTCCGTCGCTTTTAAAATGGTACCTTTTTTCCTGACAGCCATCTTGGATCTCGCGAAATCTCACAGTGCCTCATGTGCCCGCACAAGATTTGGGTGCAGCCATCTTGGATCTTGCGAGATTTCGCGAGACCCAAGTTGGCCAACAGGAAGAAAGGTACCATTTTAAATATTTTAAAAGCGGCGGCGGCAGCTTCAGTGGGGGCAGGAGTCCTGGCCAGCCCAGATGTAGCTGCACAGGCTCCGACGACAACAAGAAGGATGAGGAGGACGGTAACGGTAGAGGCAACGGTGGTGGCAATGGCATTGGCGGTGGAACAGGTAAGTGGCTATTTATTTATTTATCTGTGGGCAAAATGAATAAATAAAAATTTTGCGCCCCCCCACACAAATATTTATTTGGGGTGTTTAATTAATAAATTAATTAAATAATTAAAAATTCGGGGGGGGGGGTCATAAGCAACCTCATGGCTTTGTAGGTTTTCTCTGTGCCAGGTACAAGGGAGTGGCAACAGGATACAGGTATCTTGTTGTCTTGTGTGCTCCCTGAGTCATCTAGTGGGGCCACTGGACTAGATGAAAGCTGATAGGAAACTGGACTAGATGGGCCTTTGGCCTGATCTAGCAGGGCTCTTCTTATGTATGATTGGCCCATGCCAGCTTCCAGTGCATCTGGACTTTTTCCTTGGAATTTGTAGCCCTGAGCTGTCAACTTGCTTGCACACCACCTGTTTTGTAGTGAGAATACACCTGCTGTGGAAAATGGAATGTGAAATGGTGCGCTAAGAGTGCTCCATATCTTGCTCGGGCCAACTTGAAAATCTTTCAGCTTATTGGAAGATTCTTATCACAGCAATGCTGTATAGTTGCTGAACTTCGACAATCCTAGCAATATTGTAGTTAAAATTGTTCGTGCTTAACAACCCTAACAATATTTTCATAGGTGGCATCAGGGATTGTTGGGGTTGGGCACTTGCTGAAGGTTCACACCCAAGGGAGGGCACACCAGGCCAGTCCCATCTCTGAATTGGTAGCTCACAAGACACCATCAGGGGGCGTTATGTGTTTGCCCCAGAACACAAACACACACACACACACACACACACACACACACACACACACACACACACACACACGGTCTTCAGCAACCGGGCATGGTTCATTTGCTAGTTTGGGCACTGTTTGTTGTGTGTTCACACCTTATCATTCCTTTGTGTAACTGATCTTTTCTCTCCTGCCTTGTGTTGTTAGAACCCTTCAGTCCACTTGAGATGCTATATTTTGTGCAACGTTATGTGGATATATCAGCATATATCACAAACCTGTAAGCACATCAGGCACTCACCATTTCATACAATGATGATACTTGTGTATGCATAAATAAGTACAACTCAAATGCATACAAAAATTAGTAATTGAACTAGCAGCACTCATTGATCATTAAGTGCCCAATCCTACCCTTCTTTCCTGTTGGTGCAGCTGTGCCAAAAAGGAGTGCGCTTTATCCAGTGGGGGGGGGCAGATCGAGAGGCTTCGAGGAGATTTAAATCTACTTACCCCTTCGTAAGCCTCCTGCTCCACAATGGGTCTCCTCAGACCTGTGCCAGCTCTTTAGCTGGTGCAACTCCAAAGAGAGAAAGAGGGCGGGTAGACTGCAAAACAATGGGATAGGATCCGACACGCACCATCATCACTGGATCCATCCCTCCCATAGCCTCCCCGCCCCTGTTTTTCCCCTCCCTGCCCCATTTCACCCCTCCCTGCCCCCCGCCACAGCCTTACCTGCTCCAGCGTCCACGGACAGGTCTGGCGACTCACGGTTGAGGCATACATCAAGGAATATTCTTTTAAAAATAATAAAAAGCTGTTTCAGGTAGACTCTACAGAACTTTGCTAATGTTTTCAGAATATGGCAGTTTCCTTTCCTTTCTTCTATCCATCCATAAGGGAAGTTAATATAAAACTTAGGGAAAATCTAATGCTGACATTATGGCCTTGGTTTTCTGTTGATATTATTCTTCCCGGTAGGCAGACAACTGTGATTTGTCCATGTTATCTTAGCTGTCTCTTGAAAATGACATTTTATATGAAACATGATGAACATTAAAGAAACAAAAAATACTAATGTGACAGTAATCTTGTACAGCCTTGAAAACAAGAGCTTATTCATGCTGTAAGGTGCATTCATTTATTTATCTACCAGATGCATTTATGTGAGATCTGTAGCCAAGTGACTGATTATTGCCAATTCAGTACGCTCTCTCCTTCTCTTTCCATGCCTCAGTCCAGCCTTTTGACTGCCTTTGTGAATCTCTATATTGGGTCTTGAACAACCCACGCAAGTTAGGCTATGAAACAGTATTGGTACAACATTGTGTTGGACCATGAGGCAAGGTCTGGTCTTGGGCCATTGTGCACCCAGCAGGCCACCTACTGGAGCAGGTAACTCAGCAGGGGAGGTGTGAGGGGGGGGGTGGGCAGAATGGGGACAAGGAGGGGGGCAAAACTGGGCAAGGAGGGGGTAGGAATGGGGGTGTGGAGGCAGCGGGAGGGGTGGATCTGGTGGCAATGGCACACACACTGGATCCTATCACCTCCGGCAGCAGCCTCCCCACCCCCTTTCTCTCCTCAGACCTCTGCCAGCAAAATCGCTGGCACAGGTCCAAGGAGACCCATTGCAGGACAGGAGGCTTACGGAGGGAATAGACCAAAGTCTCCCATTCGCCCCCCCCCCCCTTGCTGGCTACAGTGCACACCTTTTTGGTGTGGTTGCACCATGAGGGGCAAAAGGATAGGATTGGACCATTATTACTCACGTATGCCATTCAGTAGAGGTACTGTCCTGTGTTCAGTGTCCATGGATTGTTAAACTGTAAAAATGAGTCATGTACAATCATTCACATGGAAATGCGTACCCATGTACAACATAGCTGTTCCCAGGGGCAGACATTTTGTACCTGGCTTCAGCTTAATAGGTAAACAACCCTATTGGGTGCAGCCCAGATCAATTTCTCGACCGTTGTGTAAATCCTACAACAGTCATTGACGGGCCCCCATTGACCTGTTGACATGATGATGCAAGCTGTAGATAATTACACATACACACTCACTCTCATACTTATGCACACCAGCCTCTTAAATGCATGAGTCCTACATGCGGCTTGCTCACTGCTGTATTAGCACCTATTTCCTTTCATACTGCCTATCCTGATTCTGTGCCCAAGAGTGATATTATCAATTACTGAGATTAATGACTATTAATAAATATTTTTTTTTACTAGAAGGACGGTTTCAAATTAGATTGATCACAGCTTTCACCATTAATCACCAAATGTCATAGATTGGTCTCTGGTCACTGCACAATGCAATTTATAGTAACATAGATGTCAATACCTTTTTTAAAATGGCTCACTGACTCATTTTAAAATAGCACATTTGTTCCCAGTTACTCTTAGGCCGGCTAGTTTTCTATCAAAGGCAATTAAATCAATATTCAGGGCAGTGAAAAGAATATGAAATGTGTGATGCTCTTTGTCAGAGAGACCTAGATTTAGGGCATAGGACTTATTCTTTTGTTCCTTTAAAAGATTTCGTTACTTTTCAAAACTTACTTTTCAAAAGTGACACAAAGCCCCCTGTAGGGGATAAGGAGACTTACAGCCCAATCCTATCCCCCCCCCCCAGCGCTGCAGGTGGAACATGCATTCTGCTGGTGGAAAGGGGAGGATACTAGCAGAAAGTCAGTTCTGTCGGCAGGTGGAGCAAGGCCACCAGTGCAGTCGCTGGCAACTGGGTGCGCTGACCAATGAGGCGCTCTCCATTCGCTGGCATGAGGTGAGTGGCGGTGGGAGGAACGGGGTGGGAGGGGGAGGAACACGAAAGCTTCTTGGCAGGGAAAGCGGCGGGTAGGGAGGCGGAAGAGGGGAGGAAGGGGCGGAATCAGCAGCACTCATAGAAGGTATCCTATCCCTCTCCTCCCTTTTTGCCACCATTACGCTCCTTAGTTCTGTGCCAGCAAAATAGCTGACACAGGACTGAGGAGACCCATAGGGGAAATAGAGGCCTTCTCCAGGGCAAGGGAACAAAAGTTTCTTTACCCTGATGAGACCTCTGCTACTGCCCTCCCACCCTAGGATGTAGCAGGCACTCCACTGGTGCGCCTGCATCGGTGCAGGGGAGTTAGGTAGTATTGAGTTGCCCATATCAGTTTATGCACTGAATTTCATCTTGCCTTCCATGAAATCTCTTACTTCACACACTTCCACACTGAAATGTAAAATAGTGTCCCTGAGTGGAAAGTGACATGTCTAGGAGAAGGCTGGGCTGACACCTGCACCCATCTGCAGTTCAATTTTTAATACTGGGGTGCTTTCAAATGTCTGCCCCCCACAGGCACGTTGCAAAGCTGAATGTATCCCATGCTCCGAGAACTGAACCAGCTGCAATCATGCATTTCTTAGTATGCTCCCACTGTATTCACCTATACAGTGGGAGACCCTTTAGTTAACAGTGTGCAGGACTGCACTGCTGCAGTGTGCCCTGCCCCCGCCCATCAAACTACACATGAGGGTAAACATATTGCTATGAATTCTGCTTTCTTACAGTAGCAATGGTGAGGCAATGAGGATCAATGCAGATCATTCCCCTGAAGCTGCTATTGGCCCCAGGATGGAAGCGGGCTAAATATCCCTCTTTGCATGCTACATTTCCAATTCTGATTGCAAACCTCCCCCCTCCCCTGGTGGCTGGTATTATAAAAAAGATGGAAGTTCTAGCATACATTTAGCATTGTGTAGTAGTGGATTGATCTTCATTCTGCAATTCCAGACACTATTCATAGGAAGCTGAATCAAACCATTCGTCTCTAGGCCAGTCTTGTCAATTCAGTCTGACGATGGATCTCCAGAGTTTCAGACGGGATTTTTTCTCTGCCTTTCTTGGAGGGATCGAACATGCAAAGCAGGGCTCTGTCACGGAACCAACACCACAGCCGTTCCCCAATTGTTCTGCTGCGTCTGACATCCAGCACTGAGAAGGAAGAAAAGTGCCTGAAGCAAATAACTGTGGAAAGGGAGAGAGGAGGGGAAGTCATGGGAGCAGGAAAAGGTTCAGAGCTCTCCATGAGCTCTTGTTAAGGCTGTGACACATCAAGCACGTCTGCATGCGTCTCGTCTGGTGCGTTGCCTGAGCAGCCGACGTGCCGGAATGCGGCGCTACGAACCCCAGGCACACCAAAGAAGGCTGCATGGAGAAGGGAAGACATTCTGCCCCACCCCCTCTCTCTCTTTTAGCCAATCACAATTGAGACTCTTCAGACTCAACTCTGATTGGCTACTGCGTTTGCTCCCTGTATTTGGAACTGCCTCCACAATTCCAAATACAGGCTCTGATTGGCTGAACACGGCACAAGTCAGCAAAAGATGAGCATGGGTCATCTTAGTGTGCACCGGAACGTGCCTTCCGATGCTCCTGTGAGTTCTGGCCAGAGGTCAGACACACCAGATGAACATGAATGCCTCTGGGCATGTGGATGTGCTTGGTGTGTCACAGCCATTACTGTTACAACAAGACCCCACCACCCTCTGCTTTATATGTGAATGAGGCAGGCACATACATGAAAACCATGCCATGTCTACTCTGGTACAAAGCCAGAGACATAGAAAAGTTCCCTTGGTCCAAGACTGAGAATTCATCTCCATCAACCCTCTTGCTTGCACCTTTAAATAGATAAATTGGTAGATGGCTCACACTCCTGGTCAGATTGGTTAAGCCCCACAGGCTGCTGATCAAAACTCTCTTCCCACTTACTCCACTGCCTCTTCCTCCCCCCTTCCTCCCCAGTGCCGTCCCCAGCCGATTTTGCGTGTGGGGCCCGGTCCTCGGCCCCGCCCCTAAAACTAATTAGCATAAATTGCGTGAATGGCTGTTTGCTATGCGCATGCGCGAACTCAAAGGAAGAGCTTACGATGAGCAGTTCTGGTCAGGGGCTGCAGAGGAGCGATCTCAGATCGCCGATCTGCGCCCCTGGAAGAGAACGTCGCTGGAGAGAGCCGATCGCTTCGCTGGAGGCTCCTATAACACAGTTAAGTGCCGCAAAGCAGACATACTTTAAAAAAAAACCTTAAAAATCGCCGAAAAAAGCGGGATTTTTCCCGCTCTCCTCCGGAGCCTCCCGCCCCCCCCGCACCACCTCCCGCCCTTGCGCCCTGGGGCCCACCGCCCCAGGGCACCACGTCAGAGGACGCCACTGTTCCTCCCCCTCCCCCCCCCCCGTCTCTCTCTCTGGTCTTGGACAGCATGTTTGTCAGAAATTGGCTCTGGGTTGCACAAGGATAAGCACTGCATCCATACAAACTGAGGGATATATGAGACAGATTGAATCACTTTACATCTGATGTAAATGCCCCTTGTTTTTCCCCTCTATCATTCTGACTGATGTTGTCTTTTTCTGCCTTTCGTTTTAGTTCTTTTCTTCTTGATATGGCTCTGTTACTCTATATTCACTTCCTTGGTATTTGAGGAGAACCTATATGTATATACTATACTTACAAGCATCATTGCCTTTCTGATCTGTCTGGAGATGCTTAGACTGGAATCCATATGCTTGAGAACAACTGAGCAATAGCTCAGACATACACATTTTCATTATGATGGCAGAGAAGGTGATTTCTTTGCATTTGGGGGGTCTTGCATTGCAAGTTTCTTTTCTACTTTTTCTTTGTACTTTTTTCTCTCATAGATCATATTTCATTTCATGAGCTATGCCTGGAATGGAAGCTGAGGACAAGGCTGTGGAAGAGAATAACAATGACATGGCTTACAGCATTGTGTTAAAATTCTCCCTGCAACAGATGCTCGCATCCATTCACACAAAGAGAGGTCCACATATTGGGAGCCAGGATGGTGTAGTGGTTCAGGAGTTGGACTTAGACCTGGAAGATCCAGGTTCAAATCCCCGCTCAGCCACGAAGCTTCCTGGGTGACCTTGGGCCAGTCACCATCTCTCAGCCCCATCTACCTCACAGGGTTGTTGTGAGGACAAAAAAAGGAGGGGAGGAAATATGTACACCACTCTCAGCTCCTTGGAGGAAGGGCGGTATAAAAATGTGAAAAATAAAAATAAATAAAAATAAATATTCCCCTCCAACATTTCAATGAGAATTGTGCTTCTTTTTTTCAGTGCAGGTTCAAGAGATAATGGTCATTGAAATGTGGATTTGAAGCTGGCAGGGATTCCCCCTCCCCTCCTGAAGTTCCATACCTGATATCGCCACAATTCCTTGGCATCGCTAGGTTCTACTAATTAATGTCCAGGTTGCATGGAGAATAGAAATTAAGTAATGTTTTGGACTTCAGCTATTGAACTCTGTGTTCTTCAGCCATAGCTTCTGCAGTGCTTTCAGGTGTGTTTGCATAACCACATGGGGCTGATCATTGAAAAACATCACTAGAGAATCTGCAGTTGTTGACATGGTTTAGGAGCACTGATTAAACTCTGTACATTTCCCTCTGGTAAAGAATATGGTGAATTTCAGGCTTGAGTGGTATACAGAGCTGCTAAAAGCCTAGAAGTTCCCCTGATGTCTTAGATATATATGCTTCTAAACATTGTGGTTTTACTGATATTGGGATGAAAGTGGTTTTTATGCTGCTGTTTTAACTGCTTTTTTGATATTTTATTGTTTTTGATTGTATTGTTATTAGATGGCATCCAGAGTAACACTTCCATGAATGGAAGTGCACTTCGTGAACACAAGCTCTGTCTGAGAATAGAAGATGCACTCCACTTGTGCAAAGCATTTTTGCACGAGTGGAATGCTTCTTCCATTCTTGGAGGGAACATAGCATATTCACAAGAATAATCATCCAGAGATATTAGAACAATCGTCCAATCACAAAGGAGGCAAGAGGTACCATGATCCTTCAAAGCACTTTTAGCATACAAGTTATCCTGAAATCCCTGTCTAACAGCGCAATCCTAACCAACTTTCCAGCGCTGGTGCAGCCGCAATGCAGCCCTGAGGTAAGAGGCCTCCATGACTGCTCCTGCACTGCAAAATGCAGTGTGTGCCCTGTTGGCATAGCTACATCGGCGCTGGAAAGTTGTTTAGGATTGCGTGGTAAGTCATTCTTATATGAGGTGGTACTCAGCCAGGAAGGGGTTGAGAGCCCTGCCATAGTCATAGACCAGAGGTTCTCAACCTGTAGTACGCATACCCCCAGGGGTACGCGGACCTCAGGTTGGGGTACGCGCGATGCTCCCCGTTATCAGCTGCTGCGATCAGCAGCTGATAAGGGGGAGCGGGAAAATGGCGAAATTGCCCCCTGTTAGCTTCCCTTACCTTGTCTCCCGGCCGCCTCCATCTTGAATCTCGCGAAAATCTCGCTAGATTCAAGATGGCGGCGGCCAAATCTCGTAAGGCCAGATGAGGTAGTCTCATATATGCGGCCAGGAGGATATATGCGGCCAGGAGACTGACAGGGAAGCTAAGGGAAGCTAACAGGGGGCAATTTTGCTGTTTTTCCCAGGCTGCGGCACGGCCGAGCAGGTTCTCCCGCTCACACTGTAACCCGGAGGGTAAAGCTACAGCCCTGCCCTCCAGGATGTGATGCGAGCGGGAGGACCCGCTCAGCTGCGCCGGAACCCAGGAAAAATGGGGGCATGTGGGGATTTTTGATTTTTCCTGGGCTGTGGCGTGACCGAGCGGGTTCTCCCGCTCGTGCCACAACCCGGAGGGTAAAGCTACAGCCCTGCCGAATTGGTAGGGCTGTAGCTTTACCCTCCAGATTACGGCGTGAGTGGGAGAACCCGCCCGGCCACACCGCAGCCCAGGAAAAACGGGGCATGTGGGAAAAAACCCACTTTTCACTTTTGGGGGGTCCAGAGGTATGTGGACTTTGGGGGCCCATGTAGGGATACACGGGCCCCCAAAGGTTGAGGAACCCTGTCATAGACAATGTGTGGGGGACAGGTATCACCCACATTTTTCAAAGAGGTGGCAGCAGGTGAAGGTGGTAATGATAAGTCTCCAGCATGAAAGTCTTTTAGTAGTGTACAATAAGGAAGTGTTTCGTATCATTTTGAAATAAGGGTGCATATTCAGATTAATACATACATTCCACATCATGAGCTGAGGCTGACCTGCTGGTTTTTGTGGATGACCAAGTGTCTTATTACTGGAAGTTGTGACTCTGATGGATCCTGTGGTCTTGTAAAGTTGCAGAGAAATACTATAGTTGTTGCACACAATTCTTTGCAGATTCATAATGAATTAACAATATCATCCTATCCTCCCTGTGTAATTTATAATGAATTCTTGGGTGTCTCAGCTAAGCTGTCAGAGTCCAGGGAGTAATATTTGGTTTTCCCTGACAAGGCTGGAAATCTGACAGTACAGATAGCAACGGACCATAAACAAAGAATCACGGAAACCTTGAAATGCTGGCATGCACTTAAGCTATGCTTGCTTTGTGAATATAAATCGGTAGCTTTGAGGCAGCATTATCTTCTGCCAATATTTTTTATGTTTCATTTCCTAATTAGCCAGAAGGGCTACAGAGGGCATTTCGCTGCAATGGTCTTATGAAAAACAAAAGGTAAAAGTGGAAAGGTGTTTTCTAGTTGCAAGCGATCGTGAGGCCAAAGGCCTCTCTTCAGGTACTTTCAAATAGGCCTCCAGTGAAATGTGAATAGGCCTTTTGAAAAATTTTCTGCAGAGTCTTAAAAAAAAAACGAAGCACAGCACATTGATAAATGAGTCATTCTAGTTACCAAAATGTATTCAAACAGGCAACATTCTTCTTCTTAAATCATGAAAAACACTTCATTATTAGAGACTCCTGAAAGACACATAAAATCAGATTTCTTATGTGTCTCTGGATGGTTGCCTGCCTCATCCCTTTTTTTCTCTGGCCCTTCATCCTATAACCCCTCAGCTCATTTCTCCTGGTCTCAGACACATCTTTCATTCCACCCCACTAACTTTTCCCCTCAGTCCCTCATTACCTTGAGAAACCTAAGCATTCAATCCCATTTCACCTTTTTTTTTCCCCTGTGGAAAACGAGAGAGGGTGTGATGGCTGTGTTGTAGTTCTGAGGTGAGGAGACTAAAGGAAACAACAGAGGTTAGAGAGACCATGAAAGGATTCTGCAGGGTCCTCCAAGGATATATGTGGGATGGAAGTCAATGTGCTTTCAGAGTATAGTGTCTTCAGTTCTGTTGCACTGTGGTCTGGCAAGAATGATGGGAATGATATAGCAATTCCAGTATGCCTGAGATATGACAAAAGAGCTAAAGTTCCTTAATGGCTCGGATGATTCTTTAATGGGAAACTTCCTTAGAAGAAGAGGGGACTTCATTGGGGCCTTGTAAGGCCTTGTGTGTCCTTTGCCTGAGAAGAAGGACTCTGAGAAGAAAGATGAGAATATAAGGTGACTTATCCCCTCCACTTGTATGGTCAGTGTATAAAAATAGCCAGCCCAAGTTCCGCTGCTGTAAAATGGTCGCTGACAGCACAAGAAGCGCTCCTTCAGCAGCCACTTTGGGAGTGCTGCTGCGAGAGGCAGCAGCACTCTCCATCCATTGCTGGATCTGTTTGCAGACTCTGGAAAAGGTAAGGCAGGGAGAGGGTGAAACAGGGTGGGGAGGAGGGAGGAACAGGGGCAGGGAGACTGCAGGGGGGTTTGGATCCAGCAGTAATGGCGTGCACTGGATCCTATCCTTTTTTGCAGCCTCCCTGCCCACTTTCCTCGGACTTGTGACAGTTAAGAGCTGGTGCAGGTCCGAGGAGACCCATTGCAGAGCGGGAGGGTTACGGAGTGATAAGGGGATCCTTTCCCCTCTAAAGCTTCCTTCCTAATCTGCTCCCCCCCCCCCCTTGCTGGAAACAACACATGCTTTTTCGGCACAGCTGCACCAGTGGAGGGGGAAAGGATAGGATTGGGCTAATAATCAGCCTTTAGCTTTATATAGGGTAGCCAGAAAGGAAAAGAGGCCTGGACTCTTGTGTTTTTAATAGACAAGTACACAAAGGACTTGTGGCAGGTGTAGTTTGTCATGCAGATGTTGAGAATTGCTGCCCCTGATGAAATTCCTGCTTTCACACAAGTATTCAAGGCACACCTGCTCTCACCTCCCTTTGTTTGGACAACATCCTTCTCCGGTCCTGTATTCTGAACCTCTCATCATGCCTCAGTGTCGTGATCGGTTCAGATTTGTCAAACCTTCTACAATCATGTTTTTCTCCAGTCGGAAAAAAGCCTTTGTATTCAATCAATGAAATCTACTTTAGAGTTTTCAAGGCTTTCCAGGAAGTTTGATGTACTTTCTTTTCTAAGTCCTACATATTTTCAATTATTCAAAACTCAGTCTATTTAAATAACAACAATAATAAATTTAAAAGGTCCAGCTCTCAGTGATTTAACTGCCACCAGCAGTTCCCCTTTTACACCACTTGATTGCCATCCTTCCTTATACAAGCTGTCAGAGTTACAAACACAGTAGGGTTTGACTGCAAGAACAATATGCACAAGGACGCTGAAGGAAGGAGAGGGAAAGAAAGCACCTTGCAATTAAATATTTTAACAGACATTTTCAAAGGTGTTTTTGATAGAAGATAAAATTAATGTTACTTCCAGAGCACGTCGGAGACCTCAGATTATACAGTACCTATCACTTTTGCAAGTATAAAAATAATACCCTGTGATGTTTTATACCAACACCTATTTTAACTTTTATCTTGCATGGATTTGCATAACCTGTGATTTCTTTATTCAATGCCTACTTTTTATTAACTTTCTTTAATCTTTTTGCCTATAAGAGTTGTTTACAAATTCAGGATAAACTCAGCAACGATACTTGAATTCAGCAGTGATAAGCTTTCCTGGGGGCCTGTTCACAAAATCCTCAGTTGAGGAACAGGAGGGACCAGAGCTTGAGGATCGTCATGTCATGGGCTGGGAGAGCCAATGTGCTCAGCACCATGTCATTAAGACACTGTATGGACGAAGTGTTCCATGTCTGGAACATAGATTCAATGAGCATGATCTTTCCTTCCTCCCCTCCCCTGTTTTAGTGATCAGAAGGTATTGCACAAATTGAACCACTTGCAACATACCTGAGGAGCACCCAACTCATACATGCAACTCATAAGCATTGTGCGGAGAAGCACATTGATATGCTACCTTCACCCCAGGTTGAAAATTCACAGTCAGATGAGTGTGTAGACTCAACATCAAATTTTATTTGCTTCCAACTCAAGTGAAGATTGCTGAACGTCACGTACCTTGCAGCATTAGTGGATCTTTTGTTGGATTTCCCCAGTGCAAATGTTGTTAATGGTTATGATGCAGCTAGATTGTTGTTTTGATTATAACATGAAAAGGGGAGTTGTAGATATCAATGGAACATCTTCACAGACTTGTGAACAATTGTAAACCACAGTGATTTCAATGTAGCAGGAAGCAGTGGCATCGCTAGCCCCTCTCCATCATCCGGGGCTGGATGTTGTCATGCCGTGTGGCGCCACCCCCCCTCGCAGTCATGCTGCCCCCTCTTCGCTTCCGGAAAGGCTCCATTTGGAGCCTAACAGAAGCGAGGGCCGGCGGGAGGGCCTGTCTCTCATCGGGAGACGCCGTCACGGCTGATCTCCCAAGGAGACTGCACATGCCACTCGGGGCGCTGCCCCTCACCCTATGGCTCCTACACTAGTGGCAGGATGATCACATTAGTTGGTCATAAAATAGTTGTATGTTAATTTTTGAAACAATGTAATTGTTCAGGGTCATGTTTAGAAATAAATGGAAAGAAATTGAGAGACTCTTATAAATTTGTGAGTGTGCACGTGTGTGATATCTTCACCCATCTCTTTTAATTTCCCAGATACTTCACTAACCCACACGTCTCCTCATTTCTATATATGCGATATGGGACCATGCATTTGCATGAGCAAGATGACTCTTTGCAAGAACCATCAATGCAAGAACCATCAATGCAAGTCCACATGATGAGGCTGACAACAACCCAAGAGTTGGAAGAAATGACATTGCCAGTGGAGCAACAGTCTCATGTTAGCTGCCAGCTTTGATCACTCTAAGCTGAAGCACTTGACGCAGAAGCCATCACCTTGCTGCTGCAGCATTGATGTGCCATGTCGCATGGTTGGTGTAACACAGCCCTGAGGATAGCTGACCTCTTGTGACATAACAGAAATCATGCAAATATGGTTTTGGGTTGGTCATTTTGGGTTGGTCAAGGGTGGACAAAGGTAGAGAAGAAGTATGTTTGGACAGAGGGGAGTCCTTGGCTAGTGGGCTAAAGCCGAGGTAGGATGATGATGCTAGTGTGGGAACTGGACTTCCTACTGGTCTACTGCCAAGTCTTTGAAAGTTTGTATGATTATTATTATTATTATTATTATTATTATTATTATTATTATTATTATTATTATTATTATTATTAAGAATAATATTTATAATTCACTTTTCAACAAGTGTAGTTCACAAAGCGGTTTACATCGTAAAAGTTACGCAGACCTTTCCTGGCCATGTATCACAGATGGAGTTCATAAGCATGCCAAGAGGGTGATATTAAAATGACCCTGCAAGTAATTGAACCACATACCTCTTTAAAGGAACTGGGGTTCCCAGCACTGAAAGGAGTGCTACCATGGCCAGGGCTTCCATTCTAACCCCCCTACCATGCCATGATGTAGTGTCACTATGCTGTATCACAGACATTGTGGGTGAATTAAAATGGCAGATGGGCCCTCTGATGGTCACGTCTGACCTGTATATGCTTCTCACCACCCAGTAAGCCCAGCAGGACCCTATGGCAGTAAGAGAATTGGTGCTATTGCCCATTATCACTGCCACTGCCCAGTAAGTTCACCAGAAACCCCCACACAGGGGGACCCACTGATGCAGGAGCATCTACCAGAAGTCTCTTCCTGAGGGCTCCCTCAAATCTGAAACTGACCCTATTCAGGCTTCTTTCTCCACCTCCCTACATCAGTTACAGTACTCTCCCCCATATCCGCTGGGGATATGTTCCAGGCCCCTCCATGGATACTTGAAACCATGGATAGGAGCGAACACCCTATCCATGGTTTCCTGAGGGCCCCCTGCCCTGTCTCCCCTGCAAGGCAGGCATGCCCCCCCCCGCTCTTATTTTTCTTTCAGCAAGCTTTGTTTCTTCCTTAAAAGCAAACCAAGAAGCAGCCTCCATTGCAGGCAAGTAGAACGAGACTAAGTCCTAGAGAGACTCTGCAAGGTTTCTGTTAACCTTGCAGAGTCTCTCTAGGACTTAGTCTCGTTCTACTTGCCTACAATAAGCAGCCAGAGGCTGCTTCTCCTGTTTGTTTAAGGAAGAAATGAAGCTTACTGGGAAAAAAAGTAAAAGCCTGGGGGGGGGGTGGTCCACGTGGTCCGTGGATAACTGAAACCATGGATAGTGGATCAGTGGATATGGGGGCCCACCTGTATTTTTATTCCAATTTATCTGTGCCGATATGTCGATTATCAGATTGGCTTGAAATAAGTAGTAAGAAAATATCTTACAGTTATAGGAATGGTTGCACTGGAATAGGCCAATACTACTTAGCTCAGTATTTTGAGCCACAGTAGAGTCCAGACAGATGCTTCAGGGAAGTTCATAAACAATGACAACAGTATTTGCTTTTTAGGGAATAACCACTAGGATCAGCTAGTCACCGTCTCTGAAAAAGCGGATTGTACCTGGTGGTCAAAGAGCCTATGGCAACAAATTCAAAGACAATCAAGCATTTTGCAAATACCACTTGATTAGTTTCCATAGTTCAAACAAGTTCACTTGGTGTCACTACTCATAAACTCCAACAGCAGCCATCGGCATTTGGCAAGTGGACACCCAGAAACAATAAATCTAAATTTAATTTTTGAAAAACAGATTAACAGCTCTCCAGTGCTGAATTTTACAAGAAAGGCAAATTATAGTTTGGTGCTTATTGGGTAATTTTCCATTAGGCATCGCTTCCATACCCCTATTTTATGCATTAAAGCAAAATGCTTCAATATTCTGGATAGATTGCAACACAGAGGCAATCACAATTACAAATCCTTTTTTAAAAAAAGGAAAGGGGAATAAAAGCTTCATTTGTACAGACAATTCACTATCCTAAATACTTTCATTTCCCTTCAAAGGACTTAACTCCATAAAGAAACCATCATTTTATTTTATTTTATTTTATTTTAATTCTTGGTCACCTACATTTCAAATCTATTGCTGACTGTATTTTCATTTAGCTTCTATATTGGCATCTATTTTCTTGGCATTTGCTTCATTCTCACTTTGTTTATGAGTTGTGCCATCAAATAACATTTCAGCCCATATTAGCAAAATAAGTGGGTAGTTCCATACTGCTGAAATAGCAGATATTTTAATAAATGTGTAGGCTAATTGAATTTTAAGACTGGATAAATGGCATCACACAGGTCACTTATAGTGCAACCCTACTCATGTCTACTCAGAAGTTAGTCCTTGTGGCACACGAATTGCAGTGGCATTCTGTTGGCCTGAAGAGGAGGTGCTACCAGTCAGCTGGGGAGTGGAGTGATGGTTGACAACCAGAGGCATACCTGGAGGCCACGGCGCACAGGGCAGTGACATCATGATGTCACAATGTTGCAGTGACATCATGATGTCACAATGTTGCATGATGTCATGACATTACTACCAGATTCTCCTCTCCCAAGGAGGTGCTGGCATATTGTGGGGAGCTGCCACTCCCCATTTGCTGGAGCCTAGATTGTGGGGTGCTGCTGACCCTTGCTGGAGGCTGGAACTCAGGGCACCACCACCACCACCTTCCCAGTGGTGCCTATGGCATCTTGCCATAGTTGCCATACCCTAGCTATATCACTGTCGACAACCTCATGTGCCATTGCCCGCTCCCAGCTGCAGTCAGACCCAGCTGACAGCTGTCAGGAGAGGATAGGGGGCAGGGATAGTACCGTCTCCTAAAAGCAGAACAGGGGAAGGGCAAAGGAGGGAGACAGGAGATGACAGAGGGGAAGGAAGATGGAAGAAACAGAAAGGAGAAGGAGGTGGAACAAGCTAGGAGACAGAAAGGTGGAAGTGAGGACTGAGGCATTATAGAGGAAGGAGTACAGAGGATGGAGGAGAATAAACTGGTCAGGGGTGTCACTGGGTGTCACCCCAGGGAGGGGGTGACATCAAAATGTCTTTCTATTCTATTTGTTACAGGTGGTGCGAAAATTCGCCACTGGTAGAAAATGGGGTTTTCCCAATCCCCGTCATGACATGCGTGGGGATTGCATTTCCCAGGAGGCCTCCACTTCATGTGGTCTGGTATGGGAGGAGGTCCATGGGGGTGACATCATGAGATCTCACCCCAGGTGTCACCAACCTTAGTGATACCCCTGAAACTGGTGGGTGATACCAGGATACAGCCAGGAGACCTAGGAGCCCCCAGAGTGACTTGCAAGATCAGGGACCCTGGCCCAGTATCCCCCCCCCCTGGAGACCATATCCTGGGTTGGCCTCAGACTGGAGGGTCTCCATCTGATGGTCAAGCTTGGGAGAGTAGGTCAATGCCCTTGAGTCAAACAGAAAGAAGCACTCCAGGGGAACTGAGGAAACCTTTTTTGTAACCATAAGAGGCAATCAATCTTGACTGTAACTAACCCTGTTGCCTCAGCTGCTCATTTCCCATGAACATGGTTTTCTAGAACCCCCGGATGTCAAGGAAAGACGAGGGTCAAGGGAGGAACACGGTTTTCTAGAACCCCCTGGGAGGAGGAAGGTGCATAACAGCCCTATTCAATGCAGTAGAACTTACTCCTATCCATGTATAGAATTGCGGTTTTAACCAAGAGTATCAATTTTGTGTGTGTGTGCGTATTAAGTAAAGCAACACTGAAAGAAAAGGGTGGGTTTGGATATGTCAAACATTAAGTAAAGTATCCTCGTTATGAAATAATATTTTGACCACTGCAAAGAAAACATGCAGATCTTGGCCACAATCCAACACACAGCCAAGTGTCCTTATTTTAATGAGCTTCTGAGTGCTAAACTGTGTGTAGGATTGTGGCATTAAAACCGAACAATAAAGCTTTCTATCTATTGAACAACATTGTATGTGGAGTTGAAACTTGAAAGGAGTGGGCTTTAAGGACACTTTAATCATTCTACTTATACCCACTGGTATGAGTGACTCCAGTTACAATAAAGATATACCTTTTTTATTTGCAAGTTTGGGACCTGCGATTTTGTAAGAACTAAATTGCACTAAAAAGCCTTTAAAAAGGGGGGGAGGGGGGAAGCCTCCAAAGCGCCATTTTACCTTTTAAAAACCAAACTGCTGCACCCTGGGACAAGGCTGGGAGGGGGGAAGAGCCTCCGCGTGACCCGGAGGTGGGTCGAGAAGCTTCAAGAAGCCTTGTGGAGGCTTAAAAATGCAGCGGTTTGGCTTTTAAAAGGTAAAACAGCGCTTTGGTGGGTTTTTTTTTAAAAGGCTTTTTAATGCGGACCCCGGTGTTGCCAGATCTTTGCTATCCACAGGGGGTAGATGGGTTTCGAGAACGGATCCCCCGCAGATAGTGAGGTTCGACTGTACTCTGTTTCACTAGATTGCTCGTGATAATGTATGGATTGTGCATACAAGAGGGGCAGCCCAATCCTGCGTAAAGATCAGATGGGCGGCCGAGGCTGTCTGCTTGATCCTGTGCTCCGCCGCTGGCAGCCCACGGCAGAAGGTCTACTCGGAGAAGGGGACACTCGTCCCCTTCCCCGAGTGTAACAGCTGCTGGGGCCAATAGGCCTCCTCAGATTTCCACCATCTATTTTGCTGGCAGAAGTCGGAGGAGGCCGTGTAACGGCCCAGCTACCCAGCAGGGACCGGGATATGGCGGACGCCATGCCCCCACCCCCATCTGGGGCGGCTGGGTCTATGGCCGCCCTCTTACCTCCGCCATTCCTCCCCCGTCTCCGTCGTCCCTCCCCCTGTCCACTGACCCTACCCCCCGTCTGCTGGATCCAGACCTACCTGGGTCTGGCATTGGGCCAAGGGCTCCAGCGGCGGAGCTGGGAAGGCCGGCCTTGCGCCGATCTTCCCGGCTCTAAAGTAGTCCGCAAACGTTCTTTACGGCACGTTTGTGACTATTATGGGCAGCGGAACACTAGGTCCGCCACCCGTAACTTAAGCAGGATTGTGCCATTAATGTATGTGACAATTTCTAAGATTGCTTCATAGTGCTCTCCCATCTCCCCTTGCTTTTATAAACAAAAAATGAATAATGATATTTCTGCAAAGACCTTAGTGCATATCTACATGACTTAAGTATAATAATTCAATGTAGACTATCATTAGTTATCATGTAGATGTCAATGCAATACAAGTCTTGGAAACAGTGTCTCTAAAATTAGATTATCATTAAATACTTAATATTTATCACACCGTGACACTTGTGGTGGTAATTCTCATATTAAATTAGGAATGTGCATGGAGGACACTGAATATTTAATGCTGATAACTGTCATCATACATATTGTAATCAATCCATGAAACAAAAGCAAACACAGGATAATTGTGCTCATAGCCGTCCATCTAAAATGAGAGCATAGCATAACAGTAGTGTAAATGCAGCCCTTTCATTCTTAGGTCTATAGGTGAAAGAAAGGGAGAATAACAATGACTAAGTAGGACCTTTTTATCCAAGTTTTTTTTAATCCACGGATTTGACTCAACACGGATGGCAAAACTGTGGAAGAGGGAGTCCAACTGCACTACATTACCTCTTTTTTCAGCATTGTAGGTGGCCTGCCAGTCATTTCCAGCTTCCTGACCACTGAAAAATGCAGCTGGGAGTCTCTGGCGCCATTTACAGGTTGCTTCCAGTAGTGGCTTTTGTTTTCCCAGTCAGTTTAAACACATTCAGGAGGAGGGAAGCAGCAATGATGCTGGGAAAAAGACAAAGTGGCATTGCTCACGAAACACACACACACACACACACACACACACACACACACACACACACACACACACACAGAGGATTTCATATTACACTGATTTTCTTATCCACTGTGGTTCCAGGAACAGAACCCCAGCAGATAAAAAGGTCCAACTGTATGCAGATACCGCTCATTCCTCTATATAAGATCTTTCCACATGATGATTCAATAAATGCACATTTCTTTGGCAGGGAAATGCTTTTCTCCAGAACACAAACTGTAACATTTTGTCTCTGGGAAAAGAAGACTATTATTGTCCCAGCTAGGCACATTCATTGCTATTTGTGATTGCTGTGCGGGATGTGGTTCCAACTGGAACGTGTATCATCATACCTTTATTCAATTGACACGGCTAGTGTGGAATGATGTAAGTTTCTCCCATGCCTAAGATTTTGTTCCATGTACCAATGGTGGGGAAGACAATCTACACGTGAAGTGAGTCACAAATGGAATCACAGGGTTGGGAATAGGGATGGCCCAAGACCTCCTGAAGCCTGAGGCGCCATGCCAAATGCTGCCCCCTTACCCGATGATGTGCCAGCCTCTGCTCCTCCCAGTCTCTGGTGTCCTAGCTCAGTACTCTCCCCCCTTCCACATTTCTTCCTTCTCTCTGCCCTTCTCTTCCTCTTCCAATCGAGGGAGTGGAAGGAGAAAGAGGAGCAGTGGAGGCAATCAGGTAGATAGAGATGGGCACTCCCTCACCAATGTCTGTGCTGCCTGAAGCAACCATTTCAGTTGGCCTCATGGATGGGCCGGCCCTGATTGGGAATGACCAGTGGATCTTACATATTCACACACACACACACACACACACACACACACACACACACACACACACAGAGGTTTTTGCCCAGAGAGCCTTACCATCTAAATTTAGGTTTTAAATCTGCACCCACCTCCCACTCCATCCTGAGGCAAGTGATCCTCTCTTGGATCCAAAAAGTTCAAGGAAGCTTTAGACTGCAGTCCTATGCCCTCTTGCTTGAGACAAAGTTCTGTTGAACTTGCTGGAATTTATTTCTGCATACACTCGCTTGGGATCAGGCTGCCAGATTTGTTCCACCTGGCAAACGACAGTAAGTCCTCACTTAAAGTCGTTTTGTTTAAAGTCGTTTTGTTTAAAGTCGTTTCATTTTTATGTTGATGGGAAAGTGCCATAGGAACGTTTACGTTTATCAACATTGGCTTCATTATAAGTTGTTTTGCTTAAAGTCACAGTTTCCAGGAAGAACCTATCAACAACTTTAACAGCGCAATCCTACCCAGCTCCTCCTCTGGTGCAGCAGTGGTGGAGGCTTTGGAAGGGAAAGGGGATTTAAATCCCCTTTACATCCCCTTTAAAGGGGATTTAAATCCCCTTCCCCTCCCAAAGCCTCCCATTCTCCCTCCACCACTGCTGCACCAGTGGAGGAGCTGGGTAAGATTGCGCTGTAAGTGAGGACTTGCTGTCATTTTAAAACCGAGAGGTTTATAAAAACAAACAACTTTATAATACGGTATGAAAAATAGCAGTTCAAACAAAATAAGTCAATAATTCTACTGGATGAACACAAGCATGGATTTTAGGAATTCTTTCGATCATAGCTCTTTTTAAAAAAAATCCAATGAATGCCCATTTAACTTTTTTTTCTCAAATACCTTCTTGTGTAGGCTTAAGGTCTACTTTGAATCATGGCTCCTATCCATACAGTATCCCTTACAAATGCCGATCCAAGTGTTTCTTGAAGACCTCCAAGGAAGGAGATTCTATAGCTTCACTGGGCAAATATTGTACAACCAGTATCTGATGATACAGAAAATATTACTGCTCCTGCTAAGGTTATAAAGCAGAGGGTTCCCACCCTGCCAATGTGCTATCTAATTAAAATGTTGCTGAGCTAGGGATGTTCTAACAGCAGAGCTGTTAGCAAAAGAAATACATGCCTCTCCACTAATATCATCAGCACCAACTGCATCTATAAAGCATTCAAATGAAATGCTATGCTCTCTATAGTGATGTAATATATGCTGCAGTGGCCATCTGCAAACCTGAGATAACTGGACATGCCTGTGCATTTTTTCCCTCTTCTCTGTTCCAATTCACTTCGTAATAGATGGTTTAGGGCATCCAGGAGCAGTAAGCACCCTCTTTCATTGTGTGCTTGTTAAAGAAACAGGGCACCGAGGAAGGTGCATGTTGAATTGCTCCATTCCGGACACTGTGGCGACAGAATCAAACTACCGTTATAAGCAGGAAATCTAACTTTTTAATAACACTATCAGTCAACATGGATTTTAGTTGCAAAGGGTTTGTGATAACAATGCAGAGTGTCAACCATGCAGAAATATATTAGCTTTGTTGTCCTGTTATAGCTAGGCAAGGTGCTTGACTGTCCACCTATTCCTGCATTAGACTGATTATTTAGATCTTGTTCAATTTTATAGGGCAGTGTCTGACAACCCAATCCTATGCTTTACAGTATTCCTGCACAGTATCCTGCAGTGGGGCAGTCCCCAGGCAAGTCTCTGAGGAATAGACAGGTCTATTTGGACCTGCGTCAGCAAAATATATAGTGCAGGTCTGCATGGACTCAGGTTGTGGGATTGGGTCCAGGAAAGGGGCGAGTTCAGCAGAAGCAGCATCTGCGGAAACCAACCCCACTTCCTGGACTTCCAATCTGCCCTTCTCACCACCCGATTCTGCCCTCCCCCACCCTGATTCTACCCTCCCCCCTCCTGCCTCCCCCACCAGCTTACCTGGGTCAGCAAGTCAGCAGTGGTCCGTTGCCATGCACAAGGCTGCTGTGACCTCCCCGCTAGTGGTCCGGCATCGCGGCTTCGTGTGGAGACTGTTTTACGACTGCTGTAAGGCAGTCTTTGCTGGTGTAACACTAGTTCTGACAGCTGATTAGCCCATTAGGATTGGGCTGTAAGTTCACTCCAGATAGAAAACTGTATATTTCTGGCTATCTACTGTACCAGCTACAGTTTTCAATGGAAGTTGTATGCCCATAGAAGTTTGGAAGTCAGGCAGGAAACAAACTCACATGAAGCCCAGATGGTGCAGATAAGGCTCCCTGATGTCATGGGGACTTTACATGAAGAAAAAAAAAGTGCATAGTTACATCTTTATGGTAAAAGACCTATCCAGCTTGGAACATATATCAAACAGATCTTTCCAAAAACTCTTTGCTGCATAGATTAGGCAGATTCAATCACTGACGGCATTATTTTCACATGCATCATGTGTGGCATTATGGACATCCCTGTCAAATGTAAGCACAACATGTAAGCCAAAGTTAGCCGCACCAAGAAGAATACAAGACTGACAGCGCAATCCTGTGTAACCTTGCACCAGTGTGACAGTAGATGCACCGGTGTAACAGCAGATGCACCGGTGTGCACTTACAACCGGTTAAACCAGTGCATAGTTAAACCAGTGCAAGGTTACACAGGATTGCGCTGTGACTCTGTTGATGTCTCCAAATACAACTTCTGTGAAGAGAGAAAAACTAATGTGTGCATCTGTATTGTATTGTATATATACATGCCCATGCATTCTGTGTGCAGGTAACATAGGCTGACAAGGTGAATGACCTATGCTGGGAGATGAAAGATGAACAAAGGATTGGAAGCACATCCGTGGGTTCTTTTGGATCTCACGGCAGCATTTGATACCATCAACCATAGTATCTTTCTGGACCAGGATTAGGGGCACTGTTGTGGTGGCCTGAGTCCTTTCTGGCTGGCTGGTCCCAGAAAGTGGGGCTGGGATACTGCTGCTCTACCCCATGACCTCTGTGTACCAGAAGTCCATCCAGTCTCCCATGCTGCTTAACATCTAAATGAAACAACAGGGTCAGATAATCCAGACATTTGGGCTGGGATGTCATTGGTAGGCTGATGACACCCAGCTCTGTCCATGTCCAGGGAAATCTATGAAGGGTCTGAATCTGTGCCTGGCATCAGTTTTGTTGATAAGGGCAAAGCTGGTGCCAAGTAGCTGGGAACCGTAGGGCAAAGCCCTGCATTGGGCTCCCCATGACACCCCACCCTCTGAGAGGGGTTCAGTGGTCAGGTGGGCCCATTGATGGTTACAGCTCTGGGCCTGGGCCTGACCTAACCCTGCTCTTTGGGCATTGCAATTTTTTTTTTCCCGGGAGATATATTGATAGGACAAATGGTATTCTGGCCTCTGTCATCTGATGAACTTGTCACAGAAATCTCCAAGAATAAAACCTGCAACCTGAGGTCCTACGTTCATGTTTAAGCCATGCATGGTCACCTCCCTGCTTTTCTTCCTAAAGTGACCAGATACACAGAAGGTCAGGTCTCATGCACCGTTAGTATCTGTGAAGATTTAACATGGGCCAGGGCCTCTTGTTATTCAGTCAGGCACAAGAAAAACTATGCCTGCCAAAACTCATTCTTCGACACAACTCTTTGTGCTTGGCCTCTCTTTCTCTCTGTGCACAGCTGCAGAAATAAGACTACAAAATCTGTGCATTTCCTCTCTGGCCTCTGCCTCACTGACCTGCTTGTTTAATGCAGCATTGCACATCTAATTCTCCTGTAATCCTTCAATGAGCTCCTCACCAATGTTCTGACTTGTCACTAAAGCATCTGTGCGCTGCCGTAGAAATGTCCGCAGCACTAACGATCACAGCCCTGACAATGCACTGGAGTTCCACTGAACACCTCGAATCCGACAGGGCGCCTTGCCTAAGAAAGGCAAACGGGTTTGCCTCCAAAACTTTGACTTCATCAGATAAATGGATTTTGTTCTTCTGAATCAAGGATTAGTATTGCTTGCGTAGCTCCAGCTCTCGTGGAGGGAGAGATTTGCTGAGCAGTTAATCAAATGAACCTGGCAAAGACTTTCATGCTTTGCATTTTGATCTGTAGAAGCAGTGTAGCTCATGATGTTAGCTTGTCATTTTGGCGGCTGGGTCAGATTCATCAAGACTAGAGAATCACTGGCTGGAGTTGGTTGTTGCTTTGCCTGCCTTTCCCTTTCTCTCAACCCCCCCCCCCCCCCGGGTTGTAAATCTCTTTTGTGACTGGTGTAGGTCTTTGCAATAAAAAATGCCAATTAAAACAGAGAGGTGCACAAGTGCTGTTTGCTCACAAATTTGATTAAAAGGATTACTGCAAATATGAATCGAAGTTCTATTTATTTTTGCTGGTGTTTTGGTCCTTAAAATACAACTTCTTCATCAAAGAGCACCTTGGGGAATAGGGATTCTGCTAGCGCTCAGGTTTTCTCTTGTAGACACGCTTTATTTACACTTTATTTGTATTGGGTTTTAGAGTGCAATCTTACAAAATATACTGGTGGTAAAATTCCCATTAACGGAGAGAAGGGTGCACCTGATGCTGCTTGCAATTGCCAAATTGCATAATTATTATTCAGACTGCCTTTTAAGATGGCACTTTATGTTTTCTGGAGAACATTTCAAAAGAATAAGGAAAGAAACAAACTTCAAGCTGACAAATGTAATTGTGTTCCTCGAATGATTTGTCGCCTCTTCTGATGTCTTTTAGCATCTTCTGGCTTGAACCCCTCCTCCCCAACCTTTTACAGTATTTAAAGTAGAATTCTGATCTCACACCTTTGTAACCAAAGAGTTACTTAAATAGCTCCTGAAGTGAGCTGTCAAGATAGCTCAATCAGTCACTGTGCATGCTTGTATTAAATCCACACTGGCAGAAAGTGCATGATTTGTTCTGTACAAGGGAACAGGAGGTTTTTTTCCTCGTTCTTTTCCTCCAAACAGAAGCTCTCCCCACAGTGAATCACAAGTTGCTTCTTATAAGGCTCTGGAAGAAACCTTCCCCACCCAGATTTCTCACTAGAGTTTGGAGTTTTGCATTACCTGATCCTGTTTTCGGAGTAGGATTCATGCCAGCGGGTGGTGCAGTGGGTTAAACCGCTGAACCATGAGCTGTCGATCGAACGGTCGGCAGTTTGAATCCGCGACGGGTTGAGCTCTTGTTGCTTGGCCAGCTCCTGCCAACCTAGCAGTTCCAAAACATGTTAATGGGAGTAGATAAATAGGTACCGCTTGCAGGAAGGTAAACAGTGCTCCGTGTTCCAGCCGCATGCTACGCGCTGTGGCAAGGAGAGTCATGCCGGCCACATGACTACGGAGGCATCTTCGGACAACTCTGGCTCTTCGGCTTTGAAATGGGGATGAGCACTACATCCTAGAGTCGGACACGACTGGACTTAATTGTCAGGGGTCACCTTTACCTTTTATCCTCATTCAGTCATTTTATTTATTTTTAATTTGTAAAACTGTGCCTAGGATTGAAATTTAGCATGCTGAGCTGTAGTTCAGATGTTAAGTTATGCATATGTCTACAATGATTAGGAAGAGACACCTTTTAAGTTAAAGGTGGAAAACAAAATAAGTCTGCTGGCCAAACCACCTTGTTTTTCCTACTCAAAACAAAGATTGTTTGCCATTACTTGAATTGGCAAAAGCCATAATATGGGCCAAGCTGTTCCATTGTTGAAGACTAAATCAAGCCATTTGGGTCATTGTAATGCCTGAAACGTCTGTGTAACAGCCAGCACAATGGAAAATGTTGGAAAGTAGACCAGTAAACACAGCTATTCAGGGATTTCCTGTAATCGCACTTGCTGCCCAATCCTATATGGTTTTGCCGTTCATGGAACACACTTTACTCACTTCCAGACTGCCGCCGCAGACTCCTTGGACGCCCTGTAGTGGCAGAGAAGAGAAGGCCCACCAACCTCATTAAGGATGGTGTAGTGGTTTGGGAGTCGGACTTAGACCTGGAAGATCCAGGTTCAATTCCCCGCTCAGCCACGAAGCTTCCTGGGTGACCTTGGGCCAGTCACTATCTCTCAGCCCCACCTACCTCACAGGGTTGTTGTGAGGACAAAAGGAGGGGAGGAAATATGTACACCACTCTGAGCTCCTTGGTGGAAGGGTGGTATAAAAATGTGAAAAATAAATAAATAAAAAGTCAGTGGGGTGGGCATAACGGTGGGGTGGGTGGGCAGATAGGGGTAGAATGTAGGGAGGGTCAGGGGCATGTCGGAGGTGGGGAATGGCACCCAGCATGTGTGACTTGCGCCAGATGCTATCCCCTCCTGAGCAAGTCAACATTCCCTTTGTCTCCTCGGACTTGCTCCAGCTAAAGGGTTCTAAAGAGCTCTGAGGAGACCCATTGGCAGTCGAGGGGCTTTGATTTTCCCTTTCCCCTCCCAATCCCCCCAATAACATGGAGTGTAACCTGTTTTGGGTGGGGAAAAGCATAGGACTGGGCCCGTAGTAAGTTAATCAATGCATGTGGATGGGGTGGTTTGCCTGAACCACATGATTAGAAGAAAAGCTCCAAACTCCCCCACACAAGATGGACCAGAACCACATGTGCTTTGTAAACATGCATGTCATTTAATGCATCAGTGTTGGGCAATAAAATATTGCCCGAATTGGGCCCTTGTTAGTCTGAACTTAGGCACAGTAATTCACACATTCCATTCACCTAGGTACAATCTGCGTAGAGTGTACATGGGTTGTTGATCTGTGAAAATGAACCAAAATACAATCATTTTGGTTGTTCGGGGAAATAACTCGGTGGAGAAGGAACAAGCGTTCAGTCGCTGGAAGAGGTTGCAAACGTGCCATAAGGCACATTTGCGCCTCTTCAGGAGTAAGTGCGGCTGGTGCAAGGCCGGCCTCACTCACTCTGGCAATGGACCCGGCTGCAGCCGGCAGCAAACAGTAAGTCTCCCGCTGCCGGCCGCGGGGACAGTCCGGCCGCCTGAGGGAGGGTGGCCATTGGCCTCGGCAGCCCGGGAGGGGGTGGGGGATGGCCGGTGGCAGAAAAATAGCTGGCAGAAATCCGAGGAGGCTGATCCAGGTGGCCGCCATTTACACTCGGGGAAGGAGACGAGCGCCTCCTTCCCCGAGCAGTGGCAATTTCGGCGGGGGGGCGCTGACGCCATGCCCCCACATGACCCGGGCGTGACGTCAGCTGCACGAGCGTGCCCAGCGTGGCTCCAATTACGCCCCCCGCCGTTTTACTACTATTTTGGAGCCGTTCGAGCTCCAGGGCGGGCGGGAGGGCCCAACACCAAGATGAGCGATGCGGAGGAGGCGCATCCCGGAGGCAAGTACGCCCCTTCGCCGCCACGTCCAGGACCCCACCCCAACCCTGATGACGCTTCTGTCTCCGAGTAGGCGTCCCGCCCGTCAGCCACACTGGCTGCCCATCTGGTCCCTGGGTATAGACAGCTACAGTATACCTGGGTACTGTGATTCTCTGCCTGGGTACAGCATGTGTGAGCAGTCCTACTGTCACATAACATGGGAGAATCTCATAAATGTTTGACCATGCAGTGCCTGATTTGTACAAATTCTTCCCATCCATGTGGAGCACTAGAATCATAAATGGACATGGTTTGATGACACAAGATGCAGTAGCCTTGCTGAAGCTAACCAAGACTAGGTCTGGGCAGTGCCTGGAAGAAAGGCTGCCATGAAATCCTATGGGTACCACCTTGAATTGCATTCTGGAAGGAAGGCAGGACATCCATGTTACAAATAAATCAAATTATCCATGTAGTGGGCATGTGTGGTGAGACCTCACCTGCTCCTCCAGCATGTCAAGTCTTTTGCTGGCCTGGGGAAGATCTGAACCGGGTCTAAAAATGCGAGGTAGGACTCTATGTTAAGAAAGAGCTCTGCCCATTCTCTCTGCAAGCCACTTTTGTGCAATCACGTAATGTATTAAGCAGACATCCTATTGAAGACAATGGCAAACCTCCCATGAATTTTAATGATGAATTATACCCCAAATGTTTTACCATGCATTCATTATCCATCGATCTATGCATCAGTGTAAAAACAACAATGCAGGAGCAAAGCATTGTAGCAGAACTCAGTAACTACCAAACTAATGCCTGGAGAATTTATGGAATGGTTAATTACATTCTGTCCAGTGCTCAGTCGTTTGAGATCTGAGAAACACCCTCAGCCCTTGACAACATATATATCAAAATTGATTTACCACTACACTACTTTGAACAGAGAGAACTGTGTAAGATGTGATAGCACTGCACTTACAGCCCATGTCCATTGTCCAAGCATAATGTCACTGGGCTTGGCCCAAACCTAAAATATTCCCCCGCAATGTTGCTAACACTGCTCTCTTACACATGCAAACGGGTCTTCCAGTACATGTGTACAATCTCAGGTTCGAGCTTGCCTGACCCAGAATTAAACTCAATTGAGAAATTTACAACATGAGAGGTCAAAATGCAGCATATGACTATTTGGGAATCATGGACTGGATAGCGGAGCGAACAACCTCAAAGTGCCTCTAATTAGGCTAACAGTTACCATGAGTTAGTTTCCCAAAAGAAGATAGATTTCGTTAAGGAATAGATAACATGAAAATGACATGTTTGCTTGTAATAGCGATTATAATAAAATAACATGTGGGACAAAAGGGCAGCTACTACAGTGGCTCACACCCACTTAGCCACACACACACACACACACACACACACACACACACACACACACACACACACACACACACACCCCTATGCCCTTTGCTTCATCACTGGCACCTGCTAGCGGGCCATCAATATTCTGCCCTTCCCATTCCCCTGCAACTGTCTACCTACCATATGCTATGGCAGCAGAGAAGAGGGGGCTGATGACCATAGATGAGCTTCCCCTCCTTGGATCCCAAGGAGTCACAGAGTGAGGATGCTGCAGACCATAAGAGCACAGATGTCCCTCCCCCATAGAGCCACGCCCTGAGGCTAGCTGAGATAAGGAACAACTAGGATGAGTAGAAGGGATTCCTATCTGTTAACAAAGAGACAATAAGGGTGAGCCAGTCAAAGACTTGATTGAATGGTATCCATGATAGAGCAGCCTCTGAAAGAGAAACAAACAAGTGGGGTTGCCAACTATCTCCTCCCAGCAAGGCTATTGTGCCATTGCAAATTATAAAGACAGATAGCCAAGTAACATGCTAGTGAGGCATCTGGCTGCACCAGTTGATTCACTGTCTGTCATGGAGTTTGCAAAGCCACAGGGGCCTGAGTAGAACAAGTAACCGAGTAGCAACTGATCCCAGATCATCCCACACTGTTCACTTTGGACAGGCAGTTTTCCCCAAGGTCTTTGCCTGTAATCTTCCGTTTTTGTTTGTGTTTCAATTAACCTGTGAAATGAGGCGTCATGAAAGATTTCACTGGCTACTTTTGTGATTAGAAAAACTGCATCTTGTGACTTTTCTCATCATGAAGAAGCTGTAGAAGCTATGGTGTTGCAATAGGATACTTCTTGAGATCCCTTAGGATGCCCCAAAGCTCTGCTTAGGGATTTGTTCAGCTGGAAGCCCCTTTGCCCCATCAACATACAATTGTATGGTAATCCTATCCAGTTCCAATCCAGTTATATCCAGTACTGACCTTTTGCAAAATCAATAACTGCTGACAACACGTCCTGCATCCAGCGGCATGCACCTTGAGGTTACATTCTTTCCCGCTGATTTGTATGCGCAATTGACAGGTCGCTGTAGTCTAGGGGGGAAAGAAAATCACTTGAGGCAATAGGATTAAAACCTTACTGAAAAGATAACACTTACAAAATGGACCCTTCTTCTTTGCTAAAATAGTGAAACAAAGATGATAAACAGAAGGAAATTACATGAAAGCAGCAACAGATAAGCAATTGCAGAGAAGGCAAATATTATGCAAGATCCATTTTCCCTTTCTTGTTTGAGAATGAATATAGTTGGTTGTTAAAGGCGCTCTCACACCAAATCAAAGATAGGGCCTGTTTGGATGGTATGTCTTAGTGGTGCCACTCATCACGTTGAGTGTGCACATCACGTTTTCCCTCCTAGTGTGCTATTCATCTGAGTCACAATCATGGGGGAGGAGTGGTTCATCCAACTGACTCAGGCAGAGGTAAGGAAACCCAATCACAGGGCAGCTCTCTATTTTCTAGTTCTATATGCCACTGTGACTTAACCTGAAGCTCCTGACAGGCTAGATCTTATGAGGATGTGGGTCGCAGGTCCATGGCATCTGGTTCCACCCCTGTGTCTATACTAGATGTCATGTGTCAGCCCATTACTTTGTGATGTTACGAGCAGCCTAATTCTGAGACTGAGCCAGCCTCCTCGGCGGTCACAAACATGCCATAAAGCACGTGGTGCTGGCATGGAGGCCAGTCCCGCCAGCGGAAAGGCCAGCGCCGGCAGACCTCTGGGGCAGGTGACCCACTGGGGCAGGTGAGCTCCACTCTGAAAGGCAGGGAGGCAGGGGAGGGTAGAACGGGGTGGGGAGGGTGAATTTCAGGGCAGGGGGAAAGGCGGGGAGGAGGGTCAGTCAGGCCTGGGAGGGGGGCGGGCTCAGTGGAGGAGACCTCCACCAAATCCTATTCACCTTCCAGGGGTTGAAAGCCCAACACGGAGATGCTCAGATTTTCGCCGGTCATTTAGCTGGAGCACATCCGAGTAGCCCCATAGAGGCTGCTGGGGCAAGACACCAGGTAAGGGAATGAATGTCCCCTTACCTCGAGGAGACCTCCAGCAGCCTCCAGCCCCGTGCTGGATATAGTGGAGCTGGGCCTGGTGCCGCTGGATCGCAATGCAGGGATTTGAATAGGATTGCACCGAAAGGCTCTGAAGTCTGCATAGGAGTGCAGCCTTGTGTGTCTTTCTCATCTGTAGGAGGAAAGGAAGAGGGGGGAAAGAGGAAAGTTCTTACACTCTTCTCCCTCTGAGCTTTCCAACTCTACCTTCTGTCCAGCCAGCGAGGTGATTCAGAAGGAGAAGGTGAATGGATAGATTTACAAATGTGAAATGATCATTATCTCTTTGCAGAGCATACAATATTGAGATAAGATTGTAAGCTCCTGGACCTGTCCTCACTTTCTTTGCAAAGTGCCATATTGATGGCATTAAATTATCATCATCATCAACATCATCATCATCATCATCTATAGAAATTGTTATCTAATGAAACATTATCAACCTAAGGCTGCACACCTACACACTTGGCTGAGAGGAAGTCCCAATCAATCCTATCCCTCACTAGTTTACGTGATGTAACGTAAATAACTAAAGATTTTCACAAGCAAGAGAAGAATGTTTAAAAACTTCAGTTCCTCAATACAGTTTGCTAGCTTGGAAACATAATAGGTTACTTGGAATCCAAACATTTTCAAACCATTAGGGCCCATCTGTGCATGACACATTGCGGAATTAAGAGTGTGCACCTGAGAATAAGACGCCCCATGCAAATCAGTGTCTTGTTAGTAGGTGAAATTCTCCAACAGAAAGATGTCACTCTGGAAGAACAGCCACTGAAAAATGATTACTATGACAGAAAAAATCATTTGAAAGCCTTCCTCGCTCTCCAGCACACCTTACGTCGTGGTAGGTTTTTCTTGTTTGCTCATGCACGCATTTGAAGTGAAGCTGTCAAAGCTGTCAAATTGTGAGAATCGGGTGGTGGGTAAGCCTTTTCAATGCTTGGCGGAGCATATAATTGGAATTATACAATGTGAATATATTCACTTCTGGGGATGTGTAAATAGACATTTTTTTTCCAATTTAATTCAGTCATTTCCAATAAAATTTGTTTGTAGGAAAGATAATAAAATGTAATAAAATGATTATAAAATGATTATTAAGCACATAAATGTTGCTAATCCCCAGGAATCTCTCATAAATATGGAAAGCTTTTAAAGCCATAGACTGTGGCCACAATTAGGCCCCCTTGCCCAAAGATGTGAAGGTAGTAATTATTCGAAGGCTAAGCATGCGTGTTTAGGGTCAACCCTGATTAAAAAGCTGCAAAATAAATTGAACATAATCATAGTACTGGCTTAAATTAAAAGAGGCATTCTTTGACCAAGCTACTGAGGCCTAGACTGTGGACTTGATCCAGAGGAAGTAAGACTTGTTTATGACCCATTGAAGTCAATGAGAGCAGTTATTCACTAACAGCCCAATCCTGCCTAGGGCCGCCACAGCCAGAGCAGGTGAGCCCTGAGCAGGGGGCGGAATGGGGTGAGGGAAGAGGAGGGAACGGAAGGAATGGGGAGGAGATGGGGCAGTGGATGGGCGGATAGGGCCTGGGAGTGGGGCGGGTTTGGTGGCAGTGATGCACACTGAATCCAACCCCCCCCCCTTCTCAGACCTGATCTGCCTGCATGGAGCAGTGCGGACATGCCCCATAGCAATTGCTGGGGCTCACCCCATAGCAAGGGAACAAATGTTCCCTTACCCTGAGGAGACCTCCAGGAGTCAAAAATCCCCTACAGCATAGGCTTACCGGATCTCCAACCGGGACAGAGTGCTAGACCTTTAGGAGAAGGAATATGGGCAGGTGTAGCTTGTTAAACCATAGAGCACAATCCTAGGCATGTCTACTCAGAAGCAAACCCCACTGAACACAATGCCCCGCCAAAAGTGCCGTGTCAGAGCAGGGTTCCTGTGGTCTGGCGGTCCGAGTGCCACCACCAGTTGGGATGAAATACCATTGGTGGTATTAGTACCACTGGTTGAGAGCCCCTAATTTAAAGCATGAAGAGAGTGGGGTCAATCTGGAAGAAAAGACTACCAGCCCGGCCCTCTATGTGGCTTCAATATAACCAACCCATTCCTTCCCAATGTAGTAACAGAAAAATATGCCCTGCTCTTCCGGTTGGTGGATTAATGAAAAGTATTGGTACAAAATATCTAAATGTATGTTGACATGGAGGGAATTTAAACTTGCCTCTTTTAATTTAAGCCAGTACTATGACTGTGTTCACATTCAGTGTTGTGCAGTATTAGGAAAAGGACTGAAAATAAACACCAAACATTCTAATCAGAATCAGAACCAGGCCAGGAAAACCTAAAAAAACTACGTAAATTAAACTAATGTTTATTTTTTCCCACATGCATGTACCTACAAATGCCCCACCCAGTCCTTATGTGTGCAATGTGAGTTACTCATCCTGAGAATTTGGGTGCAAATATCAAATGACAAAAATAAGGCAGTAAAATGTCTATTAAATTTGCTCATTACATTTTGGGGATCTGTTCAACATACCTGTGGAACACTTCCTTCCCTGGACAATCTTTGCTATTATGGTTTGACTAGAGGCATTTGTGTGTGTGTGTGTGTGTGTGTGTGTGTGTGTGTGTGTGTGTGTGTGTGTGTGTGTGTGTGTTTACAAATAGAAATTGTAGCAAATTCTGGCTTCTTAAAACGTTGTGTTTGCCCCTTCAAAAGAAGTAATAGATTTCCTAGCCGAGATGTATGTCAGCTTCCTGCAACAACCTCTTATAATCTAAAAACTTACAAAAGAAGGATGGGGGGGGAGTTACAAATTCTAGAATTTGAGCTGAAATAAATAAGGCTTGTCACATGAAAATAATTTCTCTAAATGAAAATTCACTCCCGTCCAGAATTTGTCCTGCTTTTAATTCACTCTGAGAACTTTGACTTCATTGAATGGATTTGTTTCAAATACTTGGACTTTGATTAATTCAATGAAAACATAAGTGGAAGTTGGACTTCATTAAGGAGTCAAAGAGCACCGCTGAGTCAAAGAGGATCTTTGTAACCTAGTAGCAGTTCTAGCAGAAACGTCAGATCCAGACCACAGCTTGAGCTAATGCCTGCTTTCTGAGTTCAGCCACTGGAGTTCATGAATTTATGTAAATAAACTTAAAAGAGGTTCAATTCAATCACAATTCAAGGGTGATTTAATATCTAAAAAGGCAGCTCACCAGGTTCGGTTTGCCTATAAATCATGCTCCTTTACTGCTTGGTAAGTAGGGGCTGAGGGGAGATTTCTAAGTGGTGGGGAAGACACATTCTTGATAATTGGGCCGATGTCACGAGTGGTCCAAGGCAAGCACCAGCCTGAGGGCCAATGCCCTCCCTGGCTTTCTCAAGGACCCATGACTACCCATCTGGGACCTCTCTGTCCCCTTTGCAATGGCAACAGTGGTGTGAATGGGTTGAGACTTGTACCCCATCTGCAAATGCATCTGCAGTTAAGTGGAGATGAGGATATGACACAAGTCGCAATTCACATGGCATCTCCTCCTTGTCGTACACTCCCCACCAACCAATGGTTTCCCAGGACTTATTATGGCAATCTAGAAGAAAGTCTATCGGCTGGTGGGGTTTAGCAGGTGCTAAATGAAATCAACCCTGACTGTTCCCTGGAAGGACAGGTACTGAGGCTGAAGCTCAAATATTTTGGCCACCTCATGCGAAGAGAGGACTCTCTGGAGAAGACTCTGATGCTGGGAAAGATTGAAGGCAAAAGGAGAAGGGGAAGGCAAAGGATGGGATGGTTAGACAGCATCACCGATGCAACGAACATGAAAATGAGCAAACTCAGGAAGATAGTGGAGGACAGGAAGGCCTGGCGGGATATGGTTCATGGGATCACGAAGCGTCGGACACGACTTAAAGACTGAACAACAACAACAACAAACGTTTGTTTCCATCTGGGAGGGAGAGGAGTCAGCCCTGAAGCTACTGCAAGGCTCCACTTGGGGTGGCAATGGAAGCAACATCTCCTCTCCATTCCCACCCTCTGAAGGTGCAAGGGGAAAACAGTGTTTCTGCCTTCCCACTACTAAGACATGGGGGTGTCAGCATTCTGGGACCCAGAGCAGTTCTGACTCTCCTCGATTTGCCCAGTTGTCTTCTTCTTATTGTACCTCATGTTTGAAGGTTATGTCCTGTGACTGAATACAGATTTGTAGGGCTGAATGTATTCAAATTAAACTATGCTGTATGCATGAACAAGGAATGCTAGCACATGCCCACAACGTGTACCTTAGCTCTAAAGGAGTACAGGTTTATGCAGTGTGTGTGTAAAAACACACATCTTAAAACAACCATAGGGAATGATCTTGAAAGCATTTGCTAGGTTCCTAGGTCCTTTTAGAGGAGGTGAAGAAGAAGAAAAAGCGATGGCGGTTCTCCTTGAAGGGGTTCCCAAAAGAATAAATCCATGGAGTTAATGGGATTAGCACCTGTATAGCTGAAGGCAAACATGAGTCGTGCTAAGTATAATTTCAGTGGCAACCAAGAACCGGGAAGCAACACTCGAGAGATAATACCTAGGGAAATGTGAATTAATAAACCTTGCTAGTGAAGTTTAATAAACAGTAAATCCTATTCTGGTAGAGATGTTTTGGAAGGGATGAAATTAGCAAACTCCCTGCGCAGGGATTTTTCATTTCATTTATGACATGTTGCCTGGTGCCTGCAAAAGTGTATATTTGTGCTGAAGAGAAGGAGAATAAAAGATAAAAATGATGTGCTGCTTTGTCTTTGTTTTTTTTTGGTTTTTTATTTCCTGGAAGTTACATCCAAGCAGAAATTTCATTCTCCTCTTGCTTGCTTCTAAAGCTGATCTGAATGCAGGCTGATATTCTATTTTAGAAAGACTGAGATGCAAAAGGACAATTTTATTTTTTTTATATTTGTAAACAACGAACTGACAGCCCAATCCTGACTAAATCCTTCCCCGACGATGCAGCTGCGCTAATGGAGCACATGTTGTATCTTGCAAGGGGGGGAGCAGTCCCATAGGCCTCCTCGAGGTAATGGAAAGTTCATCCCTGCCCCGTTCTTCCCTCTCCATGCCCCCTTCCGCCCACTGCCCGCCCCCACTCCACCAGCACTGGGGCATCTTGTAAGGCTACTGTTGTGCAGCTGCCACCACTCACTGTTTCCGACAGTGGCCCAGTTGTGCACAACAGCACGCTGCATTTTGCAATGCCGCAAATGCTGCTGCACCGCCAGAACACAAGTTCCAATGGCGAATCAGCCTGTTCGAATTGGGCCCCGATTCTTATGGAGAAAACCTATGCAGATGCACAAAGAGATGCACAACCTATGCAGATGCACCTATGCAGATGCCCATTTCATACAATGGGACTTAGGGCCAAACTACTTGTTCCATAGCCTGACTGGTCTTTTATGAAGGAAAAGCTGCTTTTGGAGGGGATGCATAGGAGTACAGAAGCAGTGGGTGAGGATGTCGTGCATAACCCTGTCCCTATTTACCACTTTCGCTCTCTAGATTTCCCTCTCCTAGAGCAGCTAATCCTCTTCAGAAAGGGGCACTGGGCTACAGATTTGTGCAACTTCACGATGGGGAAAAACAACCCAAGACTGAAAGAAGTCTTCGGTTTTAATATTTTAAAATTTATTTATAAAATTTACAGCCCATTCCAACCCAACTCCTCTCCAAGTCAGGCATAAGTGTGGCCTAAGTGCAGCCTAAGTTAGGCAGAAGTTATGCCTGAGGTAGGTCAGAGTTATGCCTGAGTTAGGCAGGCTGCAGTTTCTGTGGCCCAGCACCACCCCAGGATCCAGGCAACACTTACCTCCCAGGCAGGCAGGCTCTTCTCCAGGCTCCGTGTCTGGCTCAGGCATGTGCAGGCCTCTGTCTGCATGTGTCAGCGTCCATCCATGGCAGCTGCCGCAGGGTCTGTCGCAGCCCGGTCGCAAAGGGGCTGACCGCAGGCATGGGGGTTGCGCCAGTCATGTAGTGGGAGCAGAGCAGGTGACAGGTGAGCGAGGTGCCTGAGCCCAGCCGCCACAGGGCACCCTGTGCATCAGCCACCTGCTGCAGGGGAGAGTGGCCGTCCCCTCCCTCCTGCAGAAGGCGATGCCACCCCCAAGCCACGTTGAGGCTGCACTGGGGGGTGAGCGGGGGAGGGAAGGGGAGGGGGGTGGGAACGTCACACACAAGGGGGGTCTCGTGAGGACTGGAACTGCCTCTGACATGACTCGCCCGTGCGCTGCCTGAAGCCCTGGGCCTCCAAGCCCGGGGCAATGCCCACAAAGAAGGCATCCCGGCGTGCCTGCTGCTCTGTGCCCCGGCCAAGACCAAGAGATGCCTTGGGCTTGTCTGCTGCGAGCGTGAAGGGCTCACACAGCTCATCACACCCCCAGATGGGGCGACGACGGCGCCTCACGGCAGGCGCTCTAGCAGGGTGGGGGGTGGCCAGCAGCCATCATCAGGGAGTGGGAGGAGAGGCAGACACACAGGCAGGCAGACAGGGGGTGCTGGGGAGGGGCATGGGTGGGTCAGAGACAGACAGACAGACAACAAGGCTGGTGGGAGACAGATTCCGAGAGAGGGGTCTGCAGAGACCGATAGGGACACAGGGGCGCTCCGCAGATGAAGGTGATGCATAAACAGGCGCCTCTTATGCAGACAGACTTTGGGCAGAAGTGGCTGCATTACGGGCGGACCTTCGACGGAGGTGCCTGCATTACGGGCGGACCTTCGACGGAGGCACCTGCATTACGGGCGGACCTTCGACGGAGGCACCTGCATTACAGGCAGACCTTCGACGGAGGCACCTGCATTACGGGCGGACGCCCTGGCTGTCACTGTTTGCCTGCCTGAGAGGCCCCCCCGACTCCCCCCTCCCCTCTGTGCCATGGGGGTCTGGCAGCGCCCCTGCTGGGTTCTCCTAGGGAAGGCCGTGGCAGTCCCTGGCTGGGACTCATGTAGGGGCTTCAGTGCTGGGCGCTGTCTGTGTGTGTGGGACAATGCTTGTGTAAACACTGGGTACATATGTTTCATTGGGGCTCTGCGCGAGGGGCGTCTTTATTGTTCTGGAACGTTAGCAGAGATGGCCAGGCGAGGCTGCCAAGGGTAGTCACAGCAGCCAATCTGAAAGCAGCAGCAGCAGCAGCAACAGGCGTGCCCCATGGACCTGGAGATGCAGGCTCTTCCCCTGTGGAACCACAGCCTGCTCCATAGAAAGGGGAGGGGCAGCAAGAACAACAGCCAGGGAGGTGGAGCAGCGGCAGCTGAGGAGGGTTGCAGGGCTGGCTGTCTGACCTCTGGAAGTAGCGAGGCAGAGGCGCCGCTCCGGTAGGGGCGGGGCTGTAAGTATCACTGCGGTCATAGTCTCTTTACCGAGCGAGGAGGAGGCAGCCCCGCCCCCTCACTGTCCGAGCCAGTCCCCTACGGAGAAAGCAGCAGGCAGGGTCTCTTGCCTGCTGCTTTCTCCGTAGGGGACTGGCTCGGACAGTGAGGGGGCGGGGCTGCCTCCTCCTCGCTCGGTAAAGAGACTATGACCGCAGTGATACTTACAGCCCCGCCCCTACCGGAGCGGCGCCTCTGGGCAGAGGACCGTGGGGCAACCAGACTGCAGGCCCAGGGGTGCTCTCAGGAAGGTAGGTGGTAGTGGACGTTCCTGGGGAGACAAAAAACAAGGGGGAGTTACATGTCAGCTGGTATGTGGAAGCAGTCACCATTGACGACAAGCCAGTGTGTCGGTTGCAAAAGCCTGCAGGGAGAGAAATAAAACACAGCTGATAGGTGTGACACACATAGCATGGTCTGAGCTGCTTACCTGGGTGTAAGGAGAGCATGATCCTGTAAGGGGAAAGGGTCAAAGAGAGAGACAACAACACAACTTGGGGGTCACAACCATGACAAACCTAGCAATACTGACCTGTCAGTAGACCCTGTGGAGAAAAGGGGGGGAACAACTGGTGTCTACATAAGGCTAACAGTTCCACACTTGTGGCATTGTCTGCTCACATGACTACAGGCAGCAATCAGACACAACAGTGGTAAAGAGGCATGTATCCTATATATCATAGCAGGCAAAGCAGGCAGCTATGAGACAACACATTGATAGAGAGGCATGTCATGGCAGGCTATGCAGGCAGCTATGAGACAACACATTGGTAGAGAGGCATGTCATGGCAGGCTATGCAGACAGCTATGAGACAACACATTGGTAAAGAGGCATGTATCCTTCCTATATTTCTAAATGCAAAGAGGCAGCAGTCAGACCACATGTCAGCACAAACCCTGCTCTTACCTGCTGGTGTTGTTGCCTGGGGGGTGGAAGAGGGGCTGGGAGAAAGACATGGGTTAGCAAACACTTGCATGGAGACAGCTGCCCAGGCACAGCTGTAAACAGGTTGGCCACAGCCAGAACAGCCCTCTCTGCCCTAGAGGGAGGCAGAGAGAAGAGAGAAGTGGGGTGTTTGTGAATTTTGCCCTCCACCAACAAAGTCCCACTTTGTGGCTGTGGGGGACAGAACCCCACGCCACGTGCTCAGAGAGAGAGAAAGTGACTGGAAGTCTGGGGCTGGGCTTTTGTGGGAATGAGGCTGGGTGGGGCTGGGTGCTGATAGGCTCCCTATCTTAGGCATAACTCTGTCGGTTTCCAGACCTAGCAGGCCCAACTCTGTCCTAACTCTGACCTAACTCAGGAGTAGGGTGTTAGAAATTTTCAGGAGAGGGCTGGCTTGGGTAAGGTAAAATGGCTCCTATGGGTCTCCTCAAATTTGGGTCCACCTTTTTGGTCGACCTAAATTTTGTGTCAGCATTTGTGTTGGAGGGGGCATGTCTGTGCTTGCCAGGGTCTGGAATCCAACGTTAATTGGTTGCTGCCCCTGTTACACCCACGGTCCGCCCATGTTCCGCCCACTTTTAGATCAACTTTAGGTCTGACTTGTGCTGCTTAGCCCTTGGGTTGGAATGGTCTGTTCTTAGTCAGTCGGTCGTAACTTCGACCTAACTTTGACCTAACTTCGCCCTAAATGGTTGCGTTCCAGACCTAACTTTGACCTAAACGACTTAGGCTGACTTTAGGTCTGACTTGGGCTGCTTAGCACTTGGGTTGGAATGGGCTGCCAAAATATTGCAATTTAAACTACAGGTTGGGCATCCCTTATCCGAAGTGCTTGGAACCAGAAGTGTTTTGGATTTTTCCATATTTTGGAATACCTGCATATGCATAATGAGATATCTTGGGGATGGGGCCCAAATCTAAACACAAAATTCATTTATGTTTCACTACATCACATTGGAAAAAAAAATATCTCCAGAAATAGTTTCAGAGTAGGCATTGGTGTCACTCTTCTTAGGAAAATGCAGGGGAGGATGGACCATTTGGTGGGGAAGGAAAATGTGGATGGTGAAGGATGATGGCCAAACTAGGTCTAAGCCACAGTTGATCCCCCAGATGTCAATCTTAATGACCAACTCAGCCCTGGCGTATGTGAGACGGTAGTAAAGAAAGCCTCTAAGCAAGTAAAGCATCATTGATTCATAGCAGTGAGGAAAGTCATCTTTCTCCCTTGTGACTGGGATTATGGGGAGGGGAGGGGGCATAGCTCTGAGATAGATTAGCTGTTTTCTATGCATTTACATCTCAGATTGAGTCCCTGGCATCACCATCTAAGGTAGGTTAAATCCTGTGTCTTAATTCCTGGAAAGTCAGTACAGAAATACTGAACTAGGTGATCCAATAGTCTGACACAGTTTAAACAATCTCTTATGTTGCATGAGAACTTCAGGATCCCTGAAGTCAAAGGACATGATTTCTAGAGAGACATGAGAATGTAGGACTCTCTCTCTCTCTCTCTCTCTCTCTCTCTCTCTCTCTCTCTCTCTCTCTCTCTGCCTCATTTCCCCCGTGTTCTTACCAAACATAGCTTTGCTGGAAGGGGCATGATAGGTGTGAAGTTGTGGGGTCATCAACATAGTTTCTGTGCGCATGAGAGTGTAGCCCATGTGTTGGGTTGAAATCATGCAAGCAATGAGCCCTGCCTCTCGCCACAGCCATATTGGTGTCTGCCTGAACAGACACCAATTCGGTGTTTGATTTAAAATATTATGAACCAAGTCCCCCATCCTCGCATTGTCCACAGATGACCTTTCTATATTCTGATGCTGCTGGTGCGATTTTTTCAGGAACGGGAGCCAGATGCGATTAACAAATGACAGTTCTTGGTGGCGATTTAACAGAGACCCTGATTTTCTCTGGGAAATCGAAATTGCCTCCAGATTTAATCGTTGTCTATTGTTTGATTCTGTAAAGAGTGACCGGGTATCCAGGAAAGCAATTTCATGTCCTGTTGTCACCACATGAGCAGCAATTGCAGATTTTTCCTCTTGAAGATTTTTTACAGCACGAAAGTGCTCCTGCACTCTAACTTTATGGGTCGTCCCGAGTTGCCCACATAGGTATATTTACACTCTTTACAAGGAATCTCGTAAACTCCTGGGTTAGATAGATCAGGTCTTTTATCTTTGGGATTCCCGAGGAGTTGCTCAATTTTTGTGGTAGGTAGAAATATAGTTTTTACATTATGCCGTTGGAAAATCCGTGAGATCCTATCTGTAGTACCTTTTATGTAGGGCAGAGACAGCCACTTGCTCTCCTTATTTTTAGTTGTCTCACGTTCTTCCTCTATTTTTTTGTTATTAATTTCTTCTATTGTAGGGATATGGTTTTTTTTCTCCAGTTGTTTTTCCCATACCCTCTCAATTTGGTTCAACTTGTATCCGTTAGCTGTCAGGGAGTTCTGAATGGTTATTTTTTTCTCTATTTAAAGACTCCTTGTCACAAACATGCAGTGTTCTATAGAGAAAAAATAACGTAAAAACTAATAATGTAAAAAACTAATTATTTTACAAAATAATGTAAAAACTATATTTCTACCTACCACAAAAATTGAGCAACTCCTCGGGAATCCCAAAGATAAAAGACCTGATCTATCTAACCCAGGAGTTTACGAGATTCCTTGTAAAGAGTGTAAATGTACCTATGTGGGCAACTCGGGACGACCCATAAAAGTTAGAGTGCAGGAGCACTTTCGTGCTGTAAAAAATCTTCAAGAGGAAAAATCTGCAATTGCTGCTCATGTGGTGACAACAGGACATGAAATTGCTTTCCTGGATACCCGGTCACTCTTTACAGAATCAAACAATAGACAACGATTAAATCTGGAGGCAATTTCGATTTCCCAGAGAAAATCAGGGTCTCTGTTAAATCGCCACCAAGAACTGTCATTTGTTAATCGTATCTGGCTCCCGTTCCTGAAAAAATCGCACCAGCAGCGTCAGAATATAGAAAGCTCATCTTTTTTAATACTGTTTGTATTTTAAAATGATTCATTATCTACTTAATTAATTAATTAAATTGATTAATCCAATTAATTAGCAATTAATTAGGAGGGGTACTCCAGAAAATTGGACCGTGATAGGGGGTACCCGGGCCTCCAAAGGTTGAGAACCCCTGATCTAGAATGAAGGGTTCTATGCAGGACTAGAATATATTATTGTATTGAAAAAAAAAAACCTTGGGGTTTAGAAATTCTGCCTGTGTAAACAGCCTTTGAATTAAAGTCAGAGGAGAAATCCGATGACCAAAGAAAAGGCGGCATAAGAATACTGGTTTATTTATTTATTTACCCACTCAGCTTTCTCCAGGAAATGCATGTAAGATGCATTGGTTGAGAATACTCTTCATCTTGCCTTGATTGACACTAATGTTGGCAACTCATCTCCACGGGTGTTACCCCCCCCCTCCACTGAAGAAACACCAACCTCCTAAAAAAAGGAATTTGGCATTTGAGCACTTGGCCCCATTGAGAAAGAGAGAGAGAGAGAGAGAGAGAGAGAGAGAGAGAGAGAGAGAGAGAGAGAGAGAGAGAGAGAGAGGACTACTGTATTACTCTTTTAATCAGCTTATTGCCTTAGATTACTCTGCAGTTGCTTGTGAATTCTACCAGGGAAGCGCGACCGAAAAGAATCAATTTCATACAGCCAATGAAATGTAAGGTTGAGAGAAGGGTTCTATCCAGAAGGAGGGAAGTCAGTAGAATTCCATTTCAAAAAATCTGTCAGATGTTTTTAACAGACTCTGGCAGAATTGCTAGAGGAGGTTATTCATAAAGCCAAATGAAACTTAAACTGTGGCAAGAATATCCCGATAATAGGGGGAGCGTTCAGAATAAATTTAACTGTCAGTGAAAATGGCAAGACGATTTCTATTGCAAGGAAACACAATGCTCAGGTAATTAAGGGCACTTTCACACGGCCAAAAACAGCTTCTGTAAAATATGCCTGGTTATCGTAAGAAGGCTTGGTGAGATCTGAAATTACTCAATAGATGTGCCAACTTCATTGCTTCCATAGATAGGCAGCCGGGCCCATAACTTTGAGTTTAGCAAATAGCCAGCAGTCAACCATTATTTATGGTCATCACTGACTCCCTTCTCTCCCAGTATCAAGGTAGACTACCCCCCTTCTCCTAGGTTCCCCAGTGGCGTTCCTATGGTGGGGGACAGTACTGTAAGTTGCGCCCTGTCCTAGTCCCCGTTTACAACCCGGAACGAAGAGGCCCCGCGTTCCGGGTTGTAAACGGGGACTAGGACGGGGCGCAACTTAGAGTACCGGCTCCACTGTAGGAACGCCTCTGAGGTTCCCTGCAGCTTGAGAAAGGGAAGGTGAAAATTCCTCTGCCTTCACAGTGAAGCATTTGCAGAAGCATTGGGGAAAGAGAGAAAACACTCCTATCTCTTGAATTCTCAGTGAACTCAGGAGAAAGGGTTTCTTACCTTTCCTGCTGGATTTTTATTTATTTATTTATTTATTTATTTATTTATTTATTTTTGCAGAAGCAGCTTGTGCTTCCTTCAAAGGCCCAGTGGGCAGACAAAGAACTACCCGTTCCCTCTCCTTATGCCAAGGCAGATAAACATGTCAGACTTTCTTCCTAAAGTTTTCTGCACATTCTGGAAACTTGTATGCAGGGGTGGGGGGAGGATCTTTGCGCTGGACAGATAAGGTTGGGCAGGAGGAAGCCTTGCTAGATGAATTATTGGGGTTGCCAAGTTGGCTGGATCCAATAGCATGAGATTACTCAAGTGGGGCCTGGTGATGTCACAAGACTGCCAATGCTTGAAAAATGGCGGGAAAAATCTGGTACCAAGAACAAAAGGGGTGGAGCCCAATGGTAAAGGAGCACAGCACCACAGTGGCCCTCCAATGGTCTGAGGTGGCGGGGGTGTCTTTTGCCCCGTCCTGCCCTCACACAAGTCAGGGCCATGACACTGATGCCTCAATGGTGCCTAGGCCAGGTGGGGGTGGGGCTCAATTGGCACATAGGCGTCAAAGTCTCTACCTTTAGCATTCCAAGTCTGGACGGTGTTATGTCCCTAGCCCACCCCAGACTGTCCTTGGGGTGTGGTGTTTAGCCAGGGCATCATGACTTGTAGGTATAGTGTGTGACAGGGATCAGAAATAGGGATTTCGTGCACATCCTGAGGTAAACAAGAGTCAGATCCCAAATTGATCTGTAGAGGCTTTCTGGCTTGGGGATGCAGGCTGGTGACCCCTCAGGTAGGAATTCTGAAGTCTATCTTAAAGTTTTGGCTTGGGATAGGTAGAGCAATTTGGCTGTCTCAACCGCCTTTCCACTGTTTGGCATGGAAAAGCTGGGTCATCGGGAGGCGACTTTAGGTACTAATGCTCAAGGGGGAAGCCACAGTTGCTGCCATTTCCTCCAGGATAGGTGCCTGCACTAAAGGAGGGAGGTGTTTGGTGAAGATAGGACTCACTGCAGAATGGTCATCATATCGTTACTGTAAATCGATTAACATGGCCCAGTGTTTCTCAAACTGTGGGTCGGGACCCACTTGGTGGGTCGCGAACTGATTTCTGGTGGGTCCCAGGTGATGGAAAGATCAGATAAGTAATTGCCGCAAGCCCTGAGGCTTTAAAAAATCAGAGAGCTGCTAATTAGCCTGCAAACAGCTGAGCTTTTGAAGTTTGCAAGGAGCTGAGCTCATGCAGTTTGCAAGCTTATGTAAATATAGGGAGATAAATGTTTGAGCGTCTCGTAAAGTTAGGTGGGTCCCAATAGAGCAGGGGTGGGGAACCTATTTCTGATGGAGGGCCATTTTCCCATGGGGAAAATGTCCCGTGGGACGTGTGCACCTCCATCGGAAATAGTTACCCCTGCACGCGCCGGGGGGGCGCACACCCACCCACCGCCCCCTGCTTTTACCTCCCCCCTGCTTTTACCTCCCCCCTCTCCTTACCTTTTTCAGGCAGCCGCCGCTGCCGGCCCCACGCGCGCTGCTCACGCGACTCCTTTTGAACCCGGCTGTTTCTGCTCATGCGCAGAAACAGCCGGGCTCCAAAGGAGTCGCGCGAGGTGAGCGTGCCGCGCGCTCTCCCCTTGGCGCGACTCCTTTCAAATCCTGCTGCAGCCGGGTTCCAAAGGAGTCGCGTGAGGTGAGCGCGCCGCGCGCTCTCCCCTCGGCGCGTCTCCTTTCGAATCCAGCTGCTTCTGCATGGAGAAGCAGCCGTATTCGAAAGGAGTCACGCCGAGGTGAGCACGCAGGGGGGCTGGCGGAGCCTCCAGTCTGCTCGCGCGGGCCGGACCTGATTGATTCGGGTCCGGTCTCGCGCGGGCCGGACCGGATCGCTCCTGGGGCCAGATCCGACCTGCTGGCCGCCGGTTCCCCACCCCTGCAATAGAGTGTCATTTTAAAAAATGGGTCCCATCCCAATGCTAAAACATTTGAGAACCACTGACATGGCGCATTTTATTCCAAAGATGATCTTGTCTCATGTCATTTGAGGGGGGTACCAGGGCAATATCCTTTGCTGCCCATCTGCCTGCCTGAAAAAGACAAAAGAGAAAAGCTTGAGAAACAGAATCATTTTTGAGAAACTGGCCAACCTGGTTGCCATGAGTGACCCAATGAGTGGCTTTGTTGTAACCTGGCAGGCCTGCACAACCCACCAAGCTGAGGGCCATCCAGCAGCTCATGTGGCGATGTGCCAAGCATTTAATCCCATCTTCTCCTCCCATTTTGCAGTCAACAGGCAACAAAATCATCAGGGTGGAGTTGTCAGGCAGACATTTGGCAGGGCATAATGCCTGGCTGGCAGACTCAGTTCATCTTCATGGCCCACAAATTGTGCAGGCTTGCTGTAGCCTCGATGCCTGTGATGCTGTTGCCATTCTAGGTTGGGAGATCTTTTGTCTCAGAAAGCGTAGCGCTCACTCTCTGATCCCTTGCTTCAAATCAAGCCAAGTAATCCTGGATTCATCATCATTGGCAAAAGAAGGGTAATTTTAAGGGGTCTTTGCTGCATGAAAGTGTTCTTTTGAAATCATGTATCTGAGCATTGTGTGTTGACAATTGGTGTGCTGACCATGAATAACCAATGACTTGTTGTAACTGGAAAATAAAAGGCATTTCTATTTTATGCCAATCAGTCCGTGGTTTCATAATCTAAACGCACTTGCCAAGAAGCCTGGCAGTGGCAGCCAACTGTATAGGCACCCACGTTAGGAACAAATGTCCCTATATAAATATAAAGTCCCCCAGTGACAAAGACGAGTGCATCAGCAAAATGTGTAACAAATGCTGTAAAGGATGGGGGTCAGTGCTTTTGACACCACTGAATAAAAGAGATGGGATGCAACTTTGGCTGTGGTCCTAGAAAGCTGCGCATGGCTGGAGAAATCGTTGAAAGTCTACCGACACTCACACCGGTCAAAGGGCAAGCCAATCTTAATTCACAACACAGTTTGCCTGTGCAGTTATGGAATGTAGCTTCAGGAGAAACTTCAATGACGCCTTCAGCTAAATGGGAAGCTTCACCCCTTCTCCCCCCCCCCCAGTTAGGATTGTGTTGGAAGACTGAGATCTTAGCTTGCATCCTAGACAAGTTAGTTTGTCTAGGATTTAGACACGGGGGTGATAGAGGATAATGCAACAGATAAAGCATTGGGAAAGAAAGAAAGAAAGAAAGAAAGAAAGAAAGAAAGAAAGAAAGAAAGAAAGAAAGAAAGAAAGAAAGAAAGAAAGAAAGAAAGAAAGAAAGAAAGAAAGAAAGAAAACATTTATGGCAGCTACATAAATGTGTGATTTCCATCAGTCACAAGATGTTAGCTCAGAGGCGAAACAAGGGTGGAGCGAAGGCAAGTAGTTTTGCAAGACTCCGTTACACTGGAGTCAGCGGCCCCTCCCCCTTGCTGTTGGAGCCATTCCAGCAGCAACAAGGGAGTGTCCTGGGTGTTGCCTTTGCTGCCAGAATAGCTCCAACAGCAAGGGGGAGGGGCCGCTGACTCCAGTGTAACGGAGTCTTGCAAAACTACTTGCCTTCGCTCCACCCTTGTTTCGCCTCTGTGTTAGCTTGACAGTCAACAAAGATGGATGAGAACAAAAAACCAGTACAAGACAACTTGTATTTCTTCCTCATATGGAACTGGCTTAAATCAAAGCTTTACTGACTAGTCACTTGAAAAGTTCCAAAGAATCTTATCTTGATGTGTGTGTGTGTGTGTGTGTGTGTGTGTGTGTGTGTGTGTGTGTGTGTGTGTGTGTGTGTGTGTGTGTGTGTGTGTGTGTGTGTGTGTTTTCCTTCCTTCCTTCCTGGGTAATGCCTTTTTTAAACATCATTGTTAAAAAAAACAATGTTCCCTTACCCAGAGGAGGCTCTTGGACTGCCCCAAAAGTCTCCTCTGTGTCCCGTCCCCCCCGCAGGATGCAAACAAAATGTTTTGGCATGGGTGCATTGGCGGTTGGTTGGAAGCATAGGATTGAACTGTTACTCAACCACAATGTAGCCAGAGTTACTTCCTGAAGGGATGCTTGCAGCCAGTTGTAGAGAGACACAGAAAAAAAAAAGGCAAAGACGGTGGATCAGAGCAAGTCCAGTCGTATAAAAAAGTTTGAACATACCTTTGTTTCAGAAAAAGAAACTTATTTTTGAGTAGGTCAGCTTTTTAAAGTTGCAGTGGATAAATGTCTAAATAAAACAAAAAGCACCACTTTTGTAGTTCTGAGTAGAAGACAGTTGTACTCATATTACTTCTGAGCAACTTGGCTTGGATGAGATCCCAGAGAAAACTTGGAAGATGTGTAAGCAAAACACCGTTTAAGCTTTTAGGGCCTTCCTTTGAAGAAGTTCCTTTGAAGAAACAGAACACTTTGGGCAGACCCAGTCTGAGCTAGAATGGCGCCTGGAGTGGCTTGAAAATTCTGCCCCCCAAAACTTGTGCACGCAATAGTGTGTGCCCATCACCGCCTCAAGCATTGCCTCTGAGATTGCCCCCTCCTTGCCCACTTCGCTGCTTAGAAAAGCAATGGTTGGACAAGGAGAGGGGCCCTGGGGTGCAGCCAAGTGTGGCGACCCAGAGCCCTGCTGAGCTCTTCCCCTCAGCTTTGGCTCTGGCTCCTTCCTCTGCACCATCTCGTTTTAAATAAACCAGATAAGCCGAGCTTGCTGGGCTCTTGTTTGTTTCAAACAGGATGGCACAGAGGAAGGAGGTTGCGCCAGAGCTGACGGTAAGGGGGTGGGCTCAGGATCACCATGCTCTGCTGCACGATGCCTCCCCTTGCTCCCCACTTCTTGCCCAACTGGCTGCTTAGGTGGGCAAAGATGAGGAGGCAGAAGTGGTGGAGTACGTGCATAGCAGTTTCCATGTTGCTTCAAGAGTCACTTTCAGCCCAATCCTATCCTTTCCCAGACTGCACATGGGTGCCTCCTTCCCTTTCCCACGTGTGTTACCCCTGTGTTACCCTGCCATCCATCTCGCACTACTCAGGAGCCATTACATGGAGGAAAGCTCCTTTCTGGGTTCCTTCTTCTTTTTGCCCTTGAGTTCTGGCCTCTAGTCTCCTTTCCAAACTGGCCTGGATGCTCCCTGAAAATCCCTCTCTGCTTCCTGCCTTAGGTCCCTGCCTGCAGGCCCTCTTCTCCTTTACCTTCCCTTCTTGCATCTGTCCTGCTCCTTCCACCTTCAGCCCTTAGGCTCGCTCTGTCCGTCCTTCTCCCTCTGGCAGTGTCGCTTCTTCTCATCCTTTGCCTCTTCCCTCACCCTCCATGGGCTCTCTCTACGCCCCTTCTTTACCAACCCCTTCTGTCACTCTTCTAGTCTTCTTAATGTTATACGGTAGCTCCAGTCCTGTCTACCTTTCTTCTGACTCCATTCTCCCTTCTCATCAATGCATCTCTCCATGTTTCTCATTCTCACTTGTTCTTTCCAACTCTCCTTCTTTCCCCACCTCCCATTGTCTCTCCTTCTCCCTTTCTCTCCACCTCTCTCCTTGGCCTTCTGCCTCTCCTTCTCCCCCCTGCCTGCCCTATCCTCTCTTTAAATCTTCCTGCTCCAATGGGCAGGTCTGCACCTGCCTGGTAGGTGGTTCCCTGATCTACAGCATCACCTAGCAATGACATCATCACTGGGCATGCATCCTGCAACCTGCACCCAGCCTGATCACTGTGCAGTGCCAGCTGCTGCAGGTGGCCACATCATCCCACCTCTACATTGCTGTTCATCTTTTATTATAGTTTATGGTTGGTATCACTACCTTAACATGGTATAAATGTGTTTTGGTTTGTATGATATATGGTAGGAGCGGAATAATGGGATAGAACTCCATTAACAATAGTTGCCTGGAATGTTGATCATCATCTTTACAGTGCAAGAAAGGCAAGTTCTTTCATAAATTTGTAACCCAATAGACTGCTGGGAAGGCAGTAAAACAATAGTTCTAAATGTGTTATCTTTGTAGATGTCATAAAATATTTTCACTGTTTCTTATCTGGGATGTGAAAAATCAAATATTCAGCTGAGGAAAAAAAGCTAACACATTGGCAGAACATCTAGGAGAGAAATGTGTGATTTTACTCAACAGCATTTCCTCTCACTATTGCATTTAATCGCCACCTTCACTACATTACGTTTATGAGTTTATTTCTGTAATTTTCATATAAAATGAGTTTGAACCCTTCTCCCCAATCCAGTCAGGGGCCATACGTAAATGGAAGTCTTGCATATATCCCTAACTTACACACAGCTGCGAAGGTTCTTACAATGGACCTCAATCAAGCCCCCATCAGCCCTCCTTTTGGGAGGGAATGGATTTACAACACAATCCTATGCATATCTACTCAGACATAAGACCCATTGTGTTCAGGCGTGCATTCCCAGGCATGTGAATTCATTTCTGATGTTTTCTGTGGATTATGGTAAGCCTGCCCATGATTTTAGAACACTGGTCCATTTGGGTCAAATCACAAATTTCAACTCAACTTCCATTTGTAACCAATTTTGGCAGGAGTTCAGTTATTTTCCACTATTTCTGTATGCTTCCCAATATTTTATTTCAACTACCATTTTATTGCCGAATCACTAGGTTTCACGAGATCTTCCCATAATTCGTCACAGTCACTTCTCCGCTGGAGGGTACTGCTTTCTCTTTCAAGCAATAAAGGTAAAGTACTGCGGAGGGCTCTCTTCTACTCTTATAAAAGTCAGAGACATTTTACCTGGAGAAGAAAATCCATACTGCAAATAGTTTAGTAGATAGGCTTATGGAGAGAAGGCTTTTTGAGTTGCATTAATTCTTCTGAGAAGGTATTTCAAAAACCACTTTATATTTATCATCTGAATTATGAACAGGTATTCTTATCGAAAACGCCTACTTTTAAATGGAGCAGAATACACTGAGGCGGGACGGCTAGTAATAATTTAACATCCTATGTGAATAAATCAGCAAAGATGGACAGCTGTATTCCTTCCAGTCCGTCCAAGCTATGCCTCTGCCCAGAATGTTAGCTACCAAAGGCCCAAAAAAGTTATAAGATGCCAAACTATAGGACTTTTACTGAGTATGCCTTGAGACATGTCCAACCTATGCACACAGGGAGAACCAAACACCAGTGTGGGAACCTTTGAGCAATGGGCTCATGGCAGCCCACAATGGAGCTTGTAGTTGGCAGAGAGACAGAGATAAAGTTGCAACACAGTCTTACAATTCACTGTCATTGGGCCCCTGATTGGAAGAATTAGAGGAGTTGTAACTGAACAGTCCACAAATCCAAAGGCAACTCTTGACACACAGTCAATGTATTGGGGGGATAATTGTACAATTTAAAGGGAGGGAAATCAAGAGTTAAATGCATGCAACACACACAGTATTAAAATCAAAACAGAATCGGTTGCTAGGTAGAATGGGGTGAAGGGGGGGCTTACAGGAAGGAAGTGGGAGCATGCCAAGAGGAGGAAGGGGAAAAAGAGAGGAGAGAGGGAAAAGACATGAATGGAGAGATTAGCACCCAGGAAATGAGGGAGATTACCCGGGTTCTTCAGTACTGGGTAGAAGGAGTAGAAGAAAATAAGATTCCAGTAAGGGCGTGAAAGAGACTTGAAATATTTGAAAGAATAATGAGTTCTAGCCATGTGGTAAAACCATGACTGAGGATGAAATTCACTGTAGCAGGAACTAGAACAGTGGTTACAGGTGCGGAGGAGTGACAGGCCAACATTTCACTCATTTGCAGTGGAAGACCTACAGCCCGGTCCAGCCCAAGGCAACTGCGGTACAATTCAGGCACAATTGCAGCCCAAGTGCTTTAGGCCCCGGTTGTGCCTGAATTGTGCCTGAGTTGGGCTGCAATTGTGACTGAATTGGGTTCCGGCACAATTCAGGCACAACTGCACAATTCAGGCACAATTGCAGCCTAAACGTGGGCGTGTCGGGGGCGGTTACGAATTTTGGTCCGGTTCCAGACGCTGGAGAGCCCCTGACACGCCCCCTCGAGCCCAACTCAGGCCCAAAGTTTGGGTCAACAAAAAGGGTGGACCCAAATGTGAGGAGACCCATAGGAGCCATTTTACCTTACCCACACCAGCCCTCTCCTGAAAAGTTCTAACACCCTGGGCCCAAGTTGTGCCTTTAGTTAGGATGGAACAGTTGTGGCCTAACTCTGGAACCGGACCAAATAGTTACCCTATCAGCACCCAGCCCCACCCAGCCTCTTTCCCACAAAAGCCCAGCCCCAGCCCTCCACTCACTCTCTCTCTCTCTCTCTCTCTCTCTCTGAGCACGTGGCGTGGGGTTCTGTCCCCCAGCAGCCACAAAGTGGGACTTTGAAAACTTTTCTAACACCCCACTTCTCTCTTCTCTTCTCCTCTCTCCTCTCTGCCCCCCTCTAGGGCAGAGAGGACTGTTCTGCCTGTGGCCAAACTGTGTACTCCTGTGCCTGGGCAGCTGTCTCCATGCAAGTGTTTGCTAACCCATGTCTTTCTCCCAGCCCCTCTCCCCCCCCCACAGGCAACAACACCAGCAGGTAAGTGCAGGTAAGTGCAGGGTTCATGCTGACATGTGGTCTGACATCTGCCTCTTTGCATAGAGAAATATAGGTAGGATACATGCCTCTATACCAATGTCTTGTCTCATAGCTGCCTGCAATGCCTGCCATGATATGCCTCTATACCAATGTCTTGTCTCATAGCTGCCTGCAATGCCTGCCATGATATGCCTCTATACCAATGTCTTGTCTCATAGCTGCCTGCAATGCCTGCCATGATATGCCTCTATACCAATGTCTTGTCTCATAGCTGCCTGCAATGCCTGCCATGATATGCCTCTATACCAATGTCTTGTCTCATAGCTGCCTGTATGAATGTGAGCACACAATGCCATGAGTGTGGAACTGTAACCCATATGTAGACACCAGCTGTTTTCCCCCCCCCTCTTTTCTCCACGGGGTCTACTGACAGGTCAGTATTGCTAGGATTGCCATGGTTGTGACCCCCAAGTTGTGTTGTTGTCTCTCTCTTTGACCCCTTTCCCTTACAGGATCATGCTCACCTTACACCGAGGGAAGGAGCGCAGACCAGGCTATGTGTGTCACACCACTCAGCTGTGTTTGATTTCTCTCCCTGCAGGCCTTTGCAACCGGCACACTGGCATTTCTTCAATGGCGATTGCTACCACACAGCAGCTGCCATGGAACACCCCTGTGATTTATGTCTCCCCAGGAATGTCCACCACCACCTACCTTCTGGGGAGCACCCCTGGGCCCGCAGTCTGGTTGCCCCATGGTCGTCTGCCTCGATGCTGCCAGAGGTCTGGGAGCCTGCCCTGCAACCCTCCTCAGCTGCTGCTGCTGCTGCTACATTCTGAGTGGCTGCTGTGCCTACCCCTGGCAGCCTCGCCTGGCCATCCCTGCCAATGTTCCAGAACAATAAAGATGCCCCGTGGGCAAAGGCCCCTTGAACACCATGACCCCAATGTTACACAAGCACTACCCCACACACAGAGAGACAGCGCCCACCACACAAGGCCCTGCATGAATCCCAGCCAGGGCCTGCCACAGCCAGCCCAGGGAGAACACAGCAGGGGGGCTGCCAGACCCTCAGGGCTCAGAGGGGAGGGGGGAGTTGGGGGGCCTCTCAGGCAGGCAAACAGTGACAGGTGACATGGCGCACGTCCCCCACGTCCGTGAAGAGCCCTTTCAGCAACCGGGGCTCTCACCCACCCTCGGTCCGCCTGTCAATGGCGTCCGTGTCCGCCCGTCAACGGTGTCCGTTTCCGCCCTCAGTCCGCCCGTCAACGGCGTCCGTTTCCGTCCTCAGTCCGCCCGTCAATGGCGTCCTTTTCCGCCCTTGGTCCGTCTGCATGAGAGGCGCCCGTTCCTGCATTGCCTCCATCTGCGAAGTGACCCCTGTGTCCCTATTGGTCTCTGCAGACCCCTCTCCCTGTATTCCTCTCCCACCAGCCTTGTTGTCTGTCTGTTTCTGACCCACCCGTGTCCCTCCCCAGCACCCCCTGTCCGCCTGCCTGTGTGCCTGCCTCCCCTCCCACTCCCTGATGATGGACGCTGGCACCCCCCACCCCGCCAGAGCGCCTGCCGCGAGGCGCCTACGTTGCCCCATCTGGGGAGTGATGAGCTGCGTGAGCCCTTCCCGCTCACAGCAGACAAGCCCAAGGCATCTCTCGGTCTTGGCCGGGGCACGGAGCAGAAGGCATACCGGGATGCCTTCTTTGTGGGCATAGCCACGGCCCTGGTGGCCCAGGGCTTCAGGCAGCGCACGGGCATGTCATGGCGGAGGCGGTTCCAGACCTCATGAGACCCCCCTTGTGCGTGCCGTTCCCACCCCCTCCTTCCCTTCTCTCCCCCGCTCACCCCCCCATGACTCCCACGTGCAGCCTCACCGTGGCTTGGGGGTGGCATCGCAGTCTGCAGGAGGGAGGGCAGTGGCACTCCCCCCTGCAGCAGGTGGCTAATGCCCAGGGTGCCCTGGGGCAGCTGGCACTGGCACAACCTCTGCCCATCAGCTGACTGTCGCACGCCCAGTGCCTGCAGGCCCACCTGTGGCTGCCCATCTGCTGCGACCGCTGCAGCAGCTGTGGTAGGTGCACGCAGACGGGCTGAGGAGGGGGCTCTTCTCTTCCACAAGACTGACAGCTCCCCACAGGGGCCTGCCTGCCTCTGCGGTAAGTTTTGCCTCGATCCTGGCCCACTGCTCTTGCCTCCTGCCTAACTCAGGCACAGTTGCAGCCTAACTCGGTCCTATTTTGGGCCCCAATTGTGCCACAATTGGGCCTCAACTGTGCCTGAGTTGGGCTGGACTGAGCCCTTAGTCTCTTCCACTGTATGATGACTCTTAGCTAGAAGTGGTGATTCACCTTGCTGCTGAGAAGAGGAACTGTATGTTAGGAGGCCTCGGGCAAATCTCTGGGCTTCTTTCTTATTAATCAGTGAAAAGATAGGCCTTAATAAGGAGCCTTAGACTCCTCTCTCTCTCTCTCTCTCTCTCTCTCACACACACACACACACACACACACACACACACACACACACACACACGAAAGAACCACTAAGTATGTTTTGAATTTGACTGCACGTAAGACACAGAATGCACGATAACAGATGCAATGACCAAGATTTCTGACCTATCTCTGCTGGGATGGTTTCACTGAGGCCCGGGTTGATGAAGAAGCCATGGGGCTACACAGCTGAGAAGCCATGATTTCCCGATTAGGAAAAAGGTTATAAAGAAACAAAAAAAATGGGGGACAAGGTGTCAGCAAGCAAACCCATCAGTTTTAAGAGAGGGAGGCAAGGTAGGAGAGTTGAAGGTGGTTTCCTAGGAGAAGGGTTGCAAGGAGGATTTGCAGGGGCACTCAATGGGTGCTGCAGGTTGTGCACTTCAGAAGGAAGGAAGGAAAAAAGAGAGGAGCAGAGAGTGGAATGAGAAGCAAAATACCTGTTCTGGGTGTCTGAGGGAGGAAAACATTTCTGGTTTGCAGATGAAGTGAGATTACTTAATGTAGCACCAAAGGGTCACTCTCAGACACACCATACTAGGTAGAAGGAAGGGGCACAGTTTGAGGGAGGTCTATGTCCAGACCACCTATTTTATTTTATTTTTTGCTTTTTTATTGGTACTTATATTCAATTAACGTTCCATGACAATCCATAACAATAACAACACATATAATTTTCTAGCATCATTTTCTTCATACATATAACAATACATACAACTGTAATTCTAATACATTTTTATAATCTTAATAAATAGCCGACCAATATACTAATGGATTATCGGTTCCGTTCCTTCCAATATCTGTTTCCCCAAGGGATGTCAAATTTTACTAAAGTTATCTATTTTAATCTCCCCTCTTAAAAATCTACCCTTTGTAGACCTCCTATTTTTGCCATAGACTAAGATAGAGTCTATTGTGGGATGAGCTCATCCCAGACCATCCTGTTCTTCGGAGATGGTTCTTGATGGAACCCAGTAGAGACGACAATGTCCTATTGTGTCATTCCTTGGGAAGGGCATGACTGGGTGCTTCTTTATCTCTCAGAAGACCTGTATCTCAATGATGATGATGATGATGATGAGGATGAGGATGAGGATGAGGATGATGATGAATTGAATCTATTAAATTATTCTTCATTGAATTGTTAATGAAGTTGGTGAGGGGAAGCCAGGGACTCTTTTGTGACCACACATTGAAAACCCAGGAAGCCCCCAGGATTCTGGCGTTGTTTGCAGGTCTGAGTAGGATGGCAGAGCAAAGAGGTTCTCCCAGCCAGCGACAGGAGGGGAGGTTACTCCAACAATATCAGCTCAAGGAAAAGCAACACACATCTGACCTGGGTCGCACTCACTTACCATGCACCCAGCACCACATACACATGTGCACGTACCTGTTAGGCTTAAGGATATTGGTAATTCCAGTACTTCTTTTGCCCCATGTCCCTCAGTTTCATTCCAGCCTAATGCCATTGAAGGGACAGGGGGTGCCAAATGCTCAGAACTAGAAACATAGAATTTCTCTAGCATTCTTTTTGCACATATCTAGAAAAAAACTATAGGAAGAGGAATGTCTCCTCTTAGTGAGAAATTATACAAAACGTGGGTTGTTCAGCATCTGCATTCCTGCAATGTGCATAATGGCCAACAGCAGGAATCAATGTACTCAAGCTTTGTTTGTAAGCAGAATTGAGTTGTGCACTCCCCTCTCATTGTTTTCCTGATTCAAATCACTTCCCCAATAGCAATGTTAGAGGAGGGGCAATTTAGATCAGGGAAATGATGTGTGTGGATGGGGGGGGGGATTTAAGCACCACCTCTCAGCACCACTGGTCCAATAAAATTAGTTCTTCCTGTAAATTTAAAAAGTTGAGAAACCCAATTACAGAGTTCCCACATCACATCTGTTTGGGCCATTATTCACAGATATTTCAGTTGAGTCTGTGCTGAAATTTCACAAAGTCTCTGAAATTATACAACCTTCCAGGGCCTTAGGTAACAATTTCCAGAGCTGGGTGATGTCTTCCAACCACTTAATTAGAGTTGATTCAAACCCTCCGGCACTCCGTGATACAGTTATCTTATGCTAATGAACTACTTCTTGATGCATATATGAGATCACTTGACTGAAGGTGTCTCCACGTCTAACTTATTCTCCACACAGAAAGCTGACTTATCAGTAAGAACCAAGACATTTTTGCCCATGTATTAAGGGATTGGCTGACCATGACTATGAGCCCCAGTTTAGAATGTTTTAAATGTGCTTTCAAAATATGTGAGCGTAGTTTTTCAGGGTTGGACTCAGAAGAGAACTTTAGCCTCTCATACTTCTTGCTTCGAAGGAGACATGAACATTGTGAGCTCTAGAATTCTTCTCCAACTCAGATAAACTCATTTGTCGGTCCAATCCAATACATTCTGGCAGCACAAGATCCTTTACAGCTGTCACAAAATGCAACTCACTATTCATCACGGCCAGGCTGCTGCCGTGAGCGGTGAACAGCTGCAGCCATACACCAGCAGCCTGTTGACGACCCCCGGTGCTGGTAAATCAACGAGGAGGGCAGAACAGAAGCAGGGGTGGGCAAAACGGGGCCGGGGGGGGAGGAATGGAGTGGATACTGGGGCAGGGAGAGGGCAGATTGAGGCTGGGTGGCAGTGGTGCCACTGATATTCTATCCCCTTTCCTGGCCTCGATCCACCTTTCCAGGTCTATTTGGACATGCACTAGCTTTATAGCTGGCACAGGTCCAAGTAGACCCAGCTGAGAAGCAATGTCTTACCCCTGGGCAAGGGTACAAATGTTCCCTTAGGCGGGAAGAAACCTCTAGGTTTCCATCCCCTCCCCACAGGATGTAGCGCGTGCTCCAGTGGCGTGGCTGCATGGGTGGGGTGGGGGTTCGATAGGATTGGGCTGTGTAAAATTTAACCCTGGGTTACATGTTAATTGAGACACCAGCCTTCTGGGAGTCAACAAGGAACCCTCTGCCGCATCCTCAGTAGGGTACAAAACAGTAGAGACACTAAAAGATTCTTGATATGCTCCATCCAAAATAGCTTCTATGCTTCTTTATGGGGATTTTGAGTATAAAAAGAAGGGTCCCAGACCCTCATGTTGTTACATCTCTTTCCCATTCTTGCTGCTGTTCGTGAATTGCTCCAACCCATACGTTCTACATTGGGTTCTTACCCAAGAACCACTGTGCCAGCTGGCACACTCGCTTCCTTACCGAGCTGTCTTCCTTCTCTCCTGGACCCTCCCCCCCACAAGCACTACCACAAGCACCTGCTCAAGCACCCACTGAGCTGCCTTCCTTTTTCAAACTGCTGCTCTAGCATCTACTAAGCCACCTTGCAATGAGCCGTTTCACCTGGAAAGCAATCTTACAGTAGCAACTTTGCTTTGTTCCCCTCCCTGGAAACAGCTAAGGTTCATTAGCCTCACCCTCTCAGATTTGTTTTTCAAACCCTCTTCTGTATTTCTCCCTATCTTTGAACCAGGAGATCACTGTGTCTTGGCAACTTACACAAGCTCTGCAGTGCTACAAATTTGTCTCAGCACATACAGACAGATAACCTTGGACCTTGACATTCCTAACTATTGGCCCACAACCCATCTCTCAGTGCAATCTTGTGTAACCTTGCACCGGTGTAACAGTAGATGCACCGGTGTAAGCACACTTATGCCGGTGCATCTGCTGTTACACCAGTGCATCTGCTGTTACACCGGTGCAAGATTACACAGGATTGCGCTGTCTATCTTTTGTGTCTCACATGCAGTCTATTTGATGACGTGTTCTATCTGTTCCTTTATTGAGTGAGTGTGGTGTATGTAAGTATGAGTCTAGGATTCCTCAGTCTATTTTTTAAAAACAAATTTAGGAAGAGGCCGGAAGGTCAGGCCAGGCCTTCAGTCAGAAGGAATCCCCTAACTGTCACAGCTACTGCACAAACACGTCAGGCCGTTTCATTGTGTAAAAGCGGCACCCCTTCGAGAACCTGTAGAGCCAGTTAGGAGAGCTTGTCCAGTGGGAGAGACTAGCCCTCCCACCATGAGTGAATGAAGTGTTTCCATGGATGACCAGCTGAGAAGTTCACTCCTTGCTTATAGCCCTGGTTCAGGCTACAAAGAGCAAAGACTCAGCCACTGTCTTGCTGCACTATAACTCGAACCTTGGTATTTCTCTGCTTCTTCTCTTCCTTTCCCCTGGTCTTTATCCTCTTCCACTGCCAGCTGCTACTACCAAAGTCATGGTTCTTCAGCTACATTCCCCCAGGTAACCCTCCTGTTTGTGTTTCCTCTCATTTCCCCTGTTTGCATCATTACACAACCCTGAGAACCCCAAGAACCACTACACAACCCCAAGAACCACTGATGTTTAAGGCCTAGTTACTTGAGCAATTGTTGTATACATTGGCTGCCCTGCATTTTATTTTGTATTCCCCTTCCCCATTATCATAGTCTTATCCCCACAATAAATGCTCTCTATTGTTGCATCTTCAACCTTGCCTCCCTCCTCTTTTCATGCCATTCTATTGAGCTGTGCCACTAGCCACTGCACATAGTCCTTGCACAGATATTTCCCCCATGTGCATATGTTACATGCTTAAAAGCATGCCCTCTAACACGAAACAAATTACTAGAGTAGGAACAATGCAGTGTAATTCAATCCATCCAGTCCACTGAAAAGCATGCAGTTGAACAGTGTTCATGAATTGTCAATACCATGTCTTCTGGCACACCCAGTAAAACTATAATCCTTCAGTTCCACCTTCAGGATGAACCAAACATTTCTGAGGAATGATGAGAGATATTTTAAGCTTTGATCCAGTACACATTATTGTTGTAAACCAAAATAATTCAAGTTCTGCATTAGGAAATTTAAGTTCTGTGTAAATGTTGACATCTCACCTGTTCCTAAATTCCATGTCCTTTTCTTCTTCTATCCCCTTCCTCTGGCTCTTTTCTCTGCTTTGTTTGGGTGTTTTTTTCCCCATTACCTTTCCTCAGGCATCTCCCTTTCACAAGAACACACACATGCACGCGTGCGCACAGAGAAAGAGAAAGAGAGAGAGAGAGGGAGGGAGGGAGGGAGGGAGAACGTGTATAGTGACAGACAAGCATGATGTAGTGGAAATAGAGATAAACATAGTGTTGCTTCAAAACTTGATTGAAGAGCATGTGGTGACCCACTTTTCCAATGAGACCTGCAGCCATTCAGCTTGTTATTTGTAAATCTTCAACATTATTTAAGATTTGGTTGACACTGCAGCTTGACATTTTATTTTATTTTTGACACTGTCATTGCATGAATGTTCCTTGTGAGAAATTTTCAGCATGCCTAGTGAACCAGGATTTGTCTTTTTGTGAGAAATATTCACGCCCTTTTTAAAAAAGAGGTGGTTTGTTATTCAGAGATGGCTCACCAAGCCTTGAAGAAACATAATGCTCTTTTGCCATTCACTGGACCTCTTCTGTCACTATGATTAGACCGTATAGGACTTCAGTTACTCCAGTGCAGAGAAATTTCCACAGCTGTGCCTGTCAATTGACCAGAAACTTATGTGCATCATTGACTAGAAACTTCCATGTGACTTACCACCACCCAATCAATGGCTGTGAATCTGGTTCATCCCGATTACTTGGATGTTCTTCACATGATGCTTCTAATTATGTGGTCTAGCTCACAGCCGTGCAGACCCAGTTTGGGTGAATTGATTTTTCTTAGCAGAAAATGCCCTTCGTTGTTTCTGAAGGTGAAAAAGCTACTTTTACAATTCCTCCTTGCCCTATGAGAAGAGAATAGTCACATGTTTCTGTAACAACTAGCACTAAGAAAAATCTCCAAACACCCAGTGCTTCAAAATATTTTTAGATACTCTGGTAAGTGTGAATGTAATGTATGTAATAATACTATATGGTCTTTTGAATCAATTTGGAAAGCTTTTGAACACAAACTAAGCCCTACCCTCAGCAAGTCCTAACTTAAAAGTTGTTGATAGGTTCTTCTTAGAAACGGCGACTTTAAGCGAAATGACTTATAATGAAACCAATTTTACCATAGGCTAATTGATAAATGTAAACATTCCTATGGCATTTTCCCATCAACTTTAAAATAAAACGGCTTTAAATGAAACAACTTTAAATGAGGACTTGCAGTATATGATTTACAGCCCAATGCTATCTGGCTCCTCTGCTGACGGAACTTGCATTCTATCAATGGAAAGCCCAGGCTGCAGTGACAGCACATGGAATGGGACGACCAGCATGAATGGTTAGCAATTGTGTGCGTGCCACTGGAGCACCCAGCCATTGCCAATGTTGGTAAATTGGCGGCAGGGGTGGGCCATAAGTAGGAAGGGGGAGGTTCGGGGTGGGGATCAGGGCAAGCTGTGAATGTTTCTGGAGCTCAGGGGGCTGATATCAGTGGCAGCAGTGCCGATGATATCCTATGTTCCCTTCTGGGCCTCGACACACACCCTTAGGCCCACTCAGACTTGCACCAGGCAAAGGGTTGGCACAGATCTGAGTAGGTCCATTGGGGACCATGGCACTGTAGAGTAGGTAAGTAAAAAGTTATTTCCATCATGGTCCCCAGCCGGTCCATAGCATTAAGCAGACCCCATTCTGGCGCAGCTACATGCTGTGAGCTGGCCGATGATAGGATTGGGCTGTGAACCATTTAGAAGAGTTTCTATGCTAGCTGTGCACTATGCACAGGGAATGGTTGATCAGTATATCCCAGGAGGCTGTAGGATATTGGTTATCAGGTAGTGTGGGTAGGCATTAATCCAAGGCAAAGGATAAAGGACATGCACCCAGACACATTACAAAATTCCTTGGGATGACTCCTGTTGGACAGTCAAGAAGATCAGAGTGACCAGAAAGGACTGAGCATGTGATGCTAATGGGAAAGTTAAGTTGCACCTTTGGGGTGAAGTCAGAAAAACATTCAAAACAATTGAAACACTCTCCTCTTTAAGGACAGAGCTGCCTATCTCATTGGTCTATCCTAGGCTTACCAGATCTCCAAGCGGGACTGAGTGCTAGACCTTTAGGAGAAGAAATGTGGGCAGGTGTAGCTTGTTAAGTCCTAGAGCACAATCCTAGGCATGTCTACTCAGAAGCAAGCCCCACTGAACACAATGGGGCTTGCTTCTGAGTAGAAATGCCTAGAATTGTGTTCAAAGGTTTAACAAGCTACACCTGCTCATATTCCTTCTCCTAAAGGTCTAGCACTCTGTCCCAGTTGGAGATCTGGTAAGCCTAGTCTATCCTGAATGGGCTCTTTTCCCAGAAAGTCAAGTAAGGATTACAGAATCTTTCCAGTTATAGTTGTGGTCCATGCAGTGATCTCAGGCAAACAAGTCCATGGTGGGTGGCTTGATAGACCCAACAATTTAACTGTTAACATTTTCCAAATGGGGCTTTCTAACACTTATGACTCAATATATATATATATGCAATTGAAGTTTCCTAAACTCCCATGCAATGGGACTGAACAAACCAAAATGATTACTGTCACAGTTGAGTCACTCATTACTTGAGTCACACTCAAGCCCCTGAACATCGGCGGGCAAGACCATTTTATATCTTTAGAAATTCAAGAATAGTACATCTACTACATGGACCAAAACCACAAAAACTTCCGGCTGTTACATATTGTTTCTAAGTAGAAGAGCATAGCATTGTGTTGCTTCCTCTAGCAACTAGGTAGCACAGATGTTCCTTAACATTGGCATGGATATTTTACATTAGGCTGGGTGTCAAACAGCCAGTGCTCTCTGACCTGTAATGAACACAAAGTGGGGGAAAAGCTCCACACAGGCTGTTATTCTCTACCACATTACTGGATTGTTCAAATTGATCATGTTACACAATGCAAGAATATAGTTCTGCTCTCTTAGAGGAGAGAAAAATCACCCATACTTAGTTCCCATTTTACCTGGTCTTATCTTATCAGCTGTTATTTCTGAGCAACTCTTTCACACTTTTGAAAGAGCAACTCAAATGACTGTACACTCAAATGACTGTACAGGATGAATATGTTGCCCACAACATCAATTTTCAGACGCATCAACCTTATCAAGGGAAAATAAAGTACACTAATGCCCTGTAAAAGCCAGGGGACTCAAGAACAATTTTGAAGTTATTTGATTATTTAACACACTCTTTTGTTAAAACTCCATATTACTTACCGGTAAAAACTAGTTTTTCAAAGAGCTGGCTATCCTGCAAAGAGGATCTTGCTTCCTGTCATGAAAGCAACTTTCGATGGCATATCCATTTTGGGAAGGCATCTCATAATCTGATTCAGTGCTTTGCCATTCTATTGCTGGAGCACATCGAAGCAGATGCGAAGAGCAATATTGTATCCCTTCTATTGCATACATGGCATAGTCCCAGGACTGTGTTACCAGGCATGCTTTCTAAAAAGCATAGAACTTGCCACTGGCGTCACTACAGGGGGGGGCGGAGCTCTAAGTTCCTCTGTGATCCGAGCCTCAGTTACACGGAGGAACGAAGCGCCCCGCCCCCACGCCTTCCGAACCAGTCAAAGTAGTGACTCCCTGCGCGTTGTTTTCACTGCTTTGACTGGTTCGGAAGGCGCGGGGGCAGGGCGCTTCGTTCCTCCGTGTAACTGAGGCTTGGATCACGAAGGAACGTAGAGCTCCGCCCCCCCCCTGTAGTGACGCCAGTGGAACTTGCACATGGGGAAACTCGGTTGCATGTGCAAGGACCAAGGGCAATGGCCGATGGCACAGCTCAGTGGAATAGAATGAAATGAGGAGGGTGGAAAGGTTAAGGATGCAACAATAGATTACTTTTGTTGTGGGGATAAAAATACAATAACTGGGAAGGAGAATCAAAAAGAAAATGTAATGTACAATGTCCATAACAATCAGAGAGCAATCCTGTGCAACTATCCGGCAGTGGAGCAAGCACTCCACCGCCGGAAGCCATCGCAAACATGCCAGAAAGCACATTTGCGACGACTCAGGAGTGAGGCTGCCTGGCGCGGAGGCCAGCCACCCTCATTCCGACGCCGGATCGTCCCTGCGGCTGCTGGAGGTGGTAAGTCCAGATCCTGCGGTCGTGGGGGCAGTCTGGGCAGCGAGGGAGGGGGTTGTTGGCTGAGCTGGTCCAAGGGGGGAGGCAGGGATGGCGGCCCCATATCCCCATCTCCCTCCTGGCAGGCAGGGCCTTTACACAACCTCCTCTTACTTCCGCCAACTAAATAGCTGGCGGAAATCCAAGGAGGCCCCCATTGGACCTTCCCAGGTTTACATCAGGGGAAGGGGACGAACACATGGAGAGCTGTCGGCCATTTCCAGTGGCCGTTCCTTCATGCTCAGCAGCAGCATGGCAGTACCACACCATTTATAACAGCAGAACATAAGAACACAAGAAGAGCCCTGCTGGATCAGGCCAAAAGCCCATCTAGTCCAGCTTCCTGTATCACACAGTGGCCCCACCAGATGCAACAGGGAGCACACAAGACAACAAGATAATCTGTTTCCCGTTGACACTCCCTTGCACCTGGCAGAGAGAAAACCCACTTCTAAAACCAGGAGGTTGCTTATGGCTTGTAACCTGTGATGGTCTTTTCCTCCCTGAATTGTCCAAACCCCTTTTAAAGGCTTCTAGGCCAGGTGCCGTCACCACATCCTGTGGCAAGGAGTTCCACAGATGAATTACACGCTGGGTAAAGAAATATTTTCTTTTGTCTGTTCTAACTCTCCCTCCACTCAATTTTAGTGCGTGTCCCCTGGTTCTGGTGTTGTGCGAGAGGGAGAAGAATTTCCCTCTATCCACTCTCTCCATCCCATGCATAATTTTATACGTCTCAATCATGTCCCCCCTCAGGCGCCTTTTTTCTAGACTGAAAAGCCCCAGACGCTGTAGCCTTTCCTCATAAGGTAGGTGCTCCAGCCCACGAACATGAGTTCCACTGTCATAAACAGTGGATAGGATTGGGCCATAACTCCCAGATAAGCATGTACCTGGGATGCATGCAGCCTTAGAGAGGTGTTTTGAGCATAACTTGGGACAACTCAGAAAATCCTCATTAGAGGAATGGTAAGATAGTTACAAGAATACATAAGGTTTGTTAAGCAGACTGTCTGACCTTAGAAGGCCTTCAACTTCTTCCTTGGGGTTCTTGGAAGTTCTGTAACAGCCCATTCCAACCCAACTCCTCTCTAAGTCAGGCATAAGTGTGGCCTAAGTGCAGCCTAAGTTAGGCAGAAGTTATGTCTGAGTTAGGTCAGAGGTATGCCTGAGTTAGGCAGGCTGCTGTTTCTGTGGCCCAGCACCACCCCAGGATCCAGGCAACACTTACCTCCCAGGCAGGCAGGCTCTCCAGGCTCGGTGTCTGGCTCGGTCATGTGCAGGCCTGTGTGTCTGCACGTGTCAGCGTCCATCCATGGCAGCTGCTGCAGTGTCTGTCTCAGCCCGGTCGCAAAGGGGCTGACCGCAGGCAGGGGGGTTGCGCCAGTCATGTGGTGGACGCAGGGCAGGTGACAGGTGAGTGAGGTGCCCGAGCCAGCTGCCACAGGGCACCCTGTGCATCAGCCACCTGCTGCAGGGGAGAGTTGCCGTCCCCCCTCCTGCAGAAGGCGATGCCACCCCCATGCCACGTTGAGGCTGCACGTGGGAGTCATGGGGGGGAGCGGGGAAGGGAAGGGAAGGAGGGCGGTGGGAACGTCACACACAAGGGGGGGGGCTCATGATGTCTGGAACTGCCTCTGACATGACTTGCCCGTGCGCTGCCTGAAGCCCTGGACCTCCAGGGCCGGGGCAATGCCCACAAAGAAGGCATCCCGGCGTGCGTTCTGCTCTGTGCCCCGGCCAAGACCAAGAGATGTCTTGGGCTTGTCTGCTGCGAGCGTGAAGGGCTCACGCAGCTCATCACGCCCCCAGATGGGGCGACGACAGCGTCTCTCGGCAGGCGCTCTGGCAGGGCGGGGGGTGGCCAGCAGCCATCATCAGGGAGTGGGAGGGGAGGCAGACACACAGGCAGGCAGACAGTGGGTGCTGGGGAGGGGCACGGGTGGGTCAGTGACAGACAAGTCTGGTGGGAGAGAGATTCCGAGAGAGGGGTCTGCAGAGACAAATAGGGACACAGGGGTTGCTCCGCAGATGAAGGCAATGCAGAAACAGGTGCCTCTTATGCAGACGGACTGTGGGCGGAAGCAGCTGCATTACGGGCGGACACCCTGGCTGGCGAGATCCCCGGTTGCTGAGCAGCCACTACCCAGATGCAGCAGCCACAAGCGGCCCCGCTATGGCTCCGTGGCACCTGTCACTGTTTGCCTGCCTGAGAGGCCCCCCCAACTCCCCCTCCCCTCTGTCCCATGGGGGTCTGGCAGCCTCCCTGCTGTGTTCTCCCCTGGGAAGGAAGTGGCAGTCCCTGGAAGGGATTCATGCAGGGGCTTCAGTGCTGGGGGCTGTCTGTGTGTGGAGGGCAATGCTTGTGTAACACTGGACACATATGTTTCAAGGAGGCTCTGCCCGAGGGGCATCTTTATTGTTCTGGAACAGCCAGGCGAGGCTGCCAGGGGGAGTCACAGCAGCCAATCTGAAAGCAGCAGCAGCAGCATACCTGCCCCATGGACCTGGAGATGCAGGCTCTGCCCCTGTGGAACCACAGCCTGCTCCATAGAAAGGGGAGGGACAGCAAGAACAACAGCCGGGGAGGTGGAGCAGCAGCAGCACCGGCAGCTGAGGAGGGTTGCAGGGCTGGCTCTCTGACCTCTGGCAGCAGCGAGGCAGAGGACCGTGGGGCAACCAGACTGCAGGCCCAGGGGTGCTCCCAGGAAGGTAGGTGGTAGTGGACGTTCCTGGGGAGACAAAAAAGAAGGGGGTGTTACGTGGCAGCTGGTGTGTGGTAGCAATCGCCATTGAAGACAAGCCAGTGTGTCAGTTGCAAAAGCCTGTGGGGAGAGAAATAACACAGCTGATAGCTGTGACACACATAGCATAGTCTGTGCTGCTTACCCGGGTGTAAGGCGAGCATGATCCTGTAAGGAAAAAGGGTCAAAGAGAGAGAAGACAACATATATATTGGGTCACAACCATGGCAATCCCAGCAATACTGACCTGTCAGTTGACCCTGTGGAGAAAAAAGGGGGGACAGCTGGTGTCTACAGACTGTTAACAGCACCACCACACTCGTGGTGTTGTTTGCTCACATGACAACAGGTGGCAATCCGACACAATAGTGGTAAAGTGGCATGTATCCTATACATCATAGCAGGCATTGCAAGCAGGCATCTGACTACTCATTGGTAAAGAGGCATTTCAGAGAAGGCTATGCAGGCAGCTATGAGACAAGACATTGGTAAAGAGACATATCATGGCAGGCTATGCAGGCAGCTGTGAGACAAGACATTGGTAAAGAGGCATATCATGGCAGGCTATGCAGGCAGCTATGAGGCAAGACATTGGTATAGAGGCATGTATCCTACCTATATTTCTATATGCAAAGAGGCAGATGTCAGAACACATGTCAGCACAACCCCTGCTCTTACCTGCACTTACCTGCTGGTGTTGTTGCCTATGTGTGTGGGGGGGGGGAGAGGCTGGGAGAAAGACATGGGTTAGCAAACACTTGCATGGAGAGAGCTGCCCAGGCACAGGAGTAAACAGTTTGGCCAAAGCCAGAACAGCCCTCTCTGCCCTTGAGGGGGACAGAGAGGAGAAGAGAGAAGTGGGGTGTGAATTTTGCCCTCCACCGACAAAGTCCCACTTTGTGGCTGTGAGGGACAGAACCCCACACCACGTGCTGGCTGACAGAGAGAGAGAGAGAGAGAGAGACTGGGGGCCTGGGGCTGGGCTTTTGTGGGAAAGAGGCTGGGTGGGGCTGGGTGCTGATAGGCTCCCTATCTTAGGCATAACTGTGTCAGTTTCCAGACCTAGCAGGCCCAACTCTGACCTAACTCAGGAGTAGGGTGTTAGAACTTTTCAGGAGAGGGCTGGCTTGGGTAAGGTAAAATGGCTCCTATGGGTCTACTCGAATTTGGGTCCACCTTTTTGGTTGACCTAAAATTTGTGTCAGCATTTGTGTTGGAGGGGGCGTGTCTGTGCTTGCCAGGGTCTGGAATCCAACATTAATTGGTTGCCGCCCCCGTTACACCCACGGTCCGCCCATGGTCTGCCCACTTTTAGGTCAACTTTAGGTCTGACTTGTGCTGCTTAGCCCTTGGGTTGGAATGGGCTGTTCTTAGTCCGTCGGTCATAACTTCGCCCTAACTTTGACCTAACTTCGCCCTAAATGGTTGCGTTCCAGACCTAAAGTCTCCCTAAGCGACTTAGGCTGACTTTAGGTCTGACTTGGGCTGCTTGGTCCTTGGGTTGGAATGGGCTGTAAATGTGTTGTGTTGAGATGGAGAAGGTCTACACAATCTGTGGCCAATTAAACCGAATGCAAGCCCACAATCTGTTGCTGTGCCAAATGCTTGATAGTTCCAGGCAAACAGCAAAAACAAGGTGCTTCTCAAGCCCCTGAAAAGTGAGCACATGGCTGGGTGAACTGTGCTTGGTTCAGTAGGTCAGCTGTGCAGTCCTGAGACAGAGAACATGGCATCTCTTCTAGGAGGTCCACATGGTTCGTTCCCCATCCAAGCATGATCTAGAGGTGAGATAACTCAAGTGCAACAGACTGACAGTAGAACAAGCATCCTCGTGGGGTTCATCATGCCTGCAGCAACCATCCAAATATTTCCAGCAGCACAGAGTTAAAAACTGTTGTCATTTGTGGATTTGAGTGGGACTAATGTCTGTGTTTTTGGGAAACTGAATCGTTGGGTTTTCCAAATGCAGCAATCACAATTAAAGTAACTCTTTTTTTTTTTTGACGCATTCATTTGCTGCAGGCTTGAACCACAAATACCTAAATAAATGCTGTGATTAGAGACTATCAGTATTGTTCTGTTACAATTGCAGTGTAAGTACCAAACAGATTGCAGAGCGATTACCTAGTGCCTTCTTAATCAAATAAAAAAAATATATATCAGGCAGAGAGGTTTGAGGATGTGGGATGCAGCAGAAAGCAGGCTGCCTGCAGAGCTCAGGGTTCTTCTTTTGCCACTAGAGGGCATCATGGCCCAGCAAATAATAGAAAGTAGCTTTGCAGGGATACATCCATCCCATTAGCAGAATCTGCAGCTTTGCTTCATTTAGAACAGGGGTAGAAATCCATATTCTTCAACATTTTACAGATGAAAATGGGGACACCTTGGACTACATGTAATGTTCTTATTCTCAGGTCAAGGATCATTGCCAGACACTGGTCTGCTATTACACATCATTAAAGGTTCTTCTTGGCTTGTTATTATATGCTACATTCAGTCACTTGTATATAGCCTGTCTGCACAAATTTAAAAGCAAATAGGCTTTGGGTTAAAGATACACCGCAAAAATATAAATGTCGTATTTTCTCACCCATTCAAAATAAACTTCCCCAACTGTAGATGTGAACTGAAAAGGTGAGATGCCATGATGACTATAATAAGTATATGCAACCTCCGGGTTTTAGAGGCATCCCATATCTCAATGCCAGACACAAGGGAGTGGCAACAGGATACAGGTATCTTGTTGTCTTGACTGCTTCCTGAGAAATCTGGTGGGGCCACTGTGAGATACAGGAAGCTGAACTAGATAGGCCCTGGGCCTGATCCAGAAGGGCTCTTCTTATGTTCTTATGGTGCACACTACATGATATCTTAGTGTGTGCATGTATTTAAGGGCATGTTGCTGCCACACATGCTCAGTGACATGTGTATAAGCACTTACACATGTACTGAAATGTGTATTATTTATTGGGGGAGTAGCTTACAATCAGAAGGCGGGGAAATAAAGACAAGAATGCAATTATATGTAGAGACGATCAATGATTTAGATGATTATATATTCACAGTAGCATAGTAACATTGCCTAAAAATGGCACTACACTATTTAGCACTAGTTCTAGGGTGTGTGTGTGTGTGTGTGTGTGTGTGTGTGTGTGTGTGTGAGAGAGAGAGAGAGAGAGAGAGAGAGAGAGAGAGAGAATGGTGGTGGTGGTGGTTACTCAGCAGCCTTGGGCTGCATGTTTCTTGGGCGGCAAAATTCCCTTTCAGGGGGAGGTACGCAGAACTCTGTCCATGCTCCATACCTACTAGTACTCCCTTCACACATCTTGAGTTCTGATAAGCCAGTCTTCCATAGATCACAGGGCCTCTTTGTTCTCCTCAGAGAGACAGTTGTTAATTTGTCACCTGTGTTTCTTTGTCTAGCCAGCTAGGCATCCACACTCCCCTTTCATACTCTTTCAGTCCAATCCACTGCAACTCCCCACTCGGATATGCAGCGGTGCCAACGCGGCATTGCTGAATCCTACAGGGGAGTTTTGGCCTCAGTAGGCGTCCTTGGAGTAAGGGAACATTTGTTTCCTTGCCCAGGGCCTGCGGGCCTGGTGGGTCAACTGGCACAGCGGTATCTCTGGCACAAGTCCACATTGACCTGTGAAGGCGGATCAGGCTTAGGAAGGGGGTGTGGATTTGACAGGCACCACTGCTGCCAAACCCGCCCCCTTCCCGGCCCAATCCACCTTCCTCTCTGCCTCTGTCACCACCCCATTCCACCCACCCCTGCGCTATTCCGCCCTTCCCCTGCCTTCCTCTGACCCTGTATGCAGCCTTACCTGAGGCAGTGGGCATCCAAGGTCCGTCACCATGTGGACCTGGCCGCTGCCACTTCCATTGGCGGCCAGGCCACACTCTCTGGCTGAGTTATGTTCGCAACAACCGTAAAGTGCACTATGCCAGCGGAACACGCATTCCGCCAGCATAGTGTACCCTTAGGATGGGCCGTTTGTTTATCTAATAGAGATAGAAAAGAAGATAGGGAGGGGGAATGGAGTACAGACAGTGGCCCTAACAATCCAAAATAGTCCAAAATGCATTTTACAACATAATAGAAATACCTGTATATGCCTTATAGCAAAATTTCATGACAACCCCAAATTCCTTCCTGACAATGCAACAGGTTAGCAAAAGTCTTTTAGGAAAACTGCCAAGTTTGAACGTAGCAATTTTAAAATGGAGCCTGAAGGTTCCTCTCAAAATGGCATTGGCCTGGCTCCAAGAATAGTACTGATCTGTCTTATGTTGGACATGCACAGACAGCCGAATAAAGTGATAGAATGCTGAGGTGGGAGAATGGATTGCTTTCTCAGATGTGAGAATGCTGCTTTTTGTCATTTCATTATGACATAAACTCCCCTCAAGCAGAAAACTAGCACATCAGGGAGAAAGGCCTGATTACTAAAGTAATATCTATGAAGCACCCTGAAGACTCCAAGGCTGCAGTTCTATGCATCCTTTCTGATACCAGCAAGTATCATGTCCTGTGTAGGGCTGTAGTTAATTAGGGAAAGAAGGACATTTCAAGTGGTGGGGCTCTTATATTTAGCAGGGGAAGAGCAATTATGCGCCTATTCATGCCAGCATCACACCTTTTTGCATGGCCATTTGCTGATATGTCTCTTGTGACTTTTCTTAGAATGTGAGCCCCTGAGCCCCCTTTTTCCATTTGTTTGCTATGTAAACCACTTAACAATACTTACTATGAAGTAAGCCCTGTTGAACTCATTGAGATTTATTTCAGAATAAACGTACATAGGACTAGTGGAGAAAAGCGCTATTTGAATATTATTTTCCTATATTTCTGCATTTCCCCTTTCCAATGTACATTTTCAGTATGAGCATCTGTTTCCTGCCGGAGTCTTTTGAGATATGGGACTGTGCAAACTAGGAGCACCGCTATGGCCAGGGTATACGACCTTGTGGGCTCCATCTCTTGTAGCCAGTAGTGGCAGACCCACGTACTGTGTCGTGTCCTCCTGCCCCCTCAGGGTCTTCCCAAGCAGTGGCGTCGCTCCGGTAGGGGCGGGGCCGTAAGTATCGCTCCATCGTAGTCCCTTTACCGAGCGAGCAGGAGGCGGCCCCGCCCCCTCACTGTCGGAGGCTCCGACAGTGAGGGGCGGGGCCGCCTCCTGCTCGCTCAATAAAGGGACTATGACGGAGCGATACTTACGGCCCCGCCCCTACCGAAGAGACGCCACTGTTCCCAAGAGGGCAGATCCATGTCGCATGGAATGGGATTGGACCTCATGCCCCCAGCTGTGGCCCTTAAGCAGCTCCAAGTCACCAATGTACAATAAACCCATAACATCCTATTTAGGGAAGAAATAGTTGGAGGTAAGCGTTCACTTTTTAAAAATATGCATGTATACTGTATTTGTCCGGCATGAGATGGTTAAGAATAAACAACGTCCAACAATTAGATGGTTAAAAGCAATGTATTCCTGTTTGTCTCTTGCTTTTAATGTATGTGTCTCAGTTTTCTCCCTCTAATGTATCCTCTCAGTTGGCAAATGGTTTCTGATGATCTTAATGGCTCTGTACATGAAAACTGAGGCAAAATATTACTCATCTGCCATTTATACCAATTTTTTATTCCATTTTATTGAGCAACTTGCAGACACAACATCATAAACAGACTGTGCTGATGATAAAAAAATAATCTGCAGAGAAGTGCACTCTCTAAGTCTTCCCAGGAAAAATAAAACTTTGTAAATTATAATGTTATCCTATCAGCTGTATTTCATGTTTAATTGAAAATGCTGGCAAATAAATCTGAGGTCATATTTATGAATGTGTTGTTTATTTCAGTAATGTCAAAGGCACCAGTCATGGTGGCACCAGACCAAAGAGACAGGCCGCATGAAAGAAACACTGATGTGCAATGCATCTCAGAAAACAAAACAAAAAGGAGATAGGAGACGTTATAAACTCTTCTTCATTCTCCATGCTCTGACTGACGATGTAATTTGCAAGTTACTCTTGGTCAGGAGCTGTTAACCTTGGATATTTTCACATGGCAAAAAAATGCAGGACTGCCCTAGAACTAATTTCATGCCACACATATTTTGAAGTCATGCAGAAATACAGTCATCAGGGGGTAGATGGCTGAGTGCGATCATTCCATTGTGCCTTGCCGTTGCTTTCAGGGCTATGTGTTTGGATGCTGCTCTGCAAAACGTTGATTATGAATTTCAAACTTCAGGTGCCAAGAAAGTGGACATTGAAAATTTGAATCAGTAGGCCATCACAAATTGTGTTTGTGTGCCAGTGACAGCTAGGGGGTGAGGCATCATATCAGTTTATGAACAGAGTCTTGGATTCCAGGACTGCTTGCGGATTCAGGACACCCCAGCTTTGATCTTTGCCATCTTTCTGGTTGCAGAGCTGGCCAAGAGTAGAAGCTGCTTGGGAACAACCCAAGCGGTGCAGAACTGATCCAATCAGCCCTTCAATTGCCACAGCAACAGTAACACTTCATCTGGGTTGTGTAGGGGAGAGGGAGGAGATGGAGCCTGCTGTGAAAGCTTTCAGAGACCAGTCAAACGCCAATGATTAAAAAGGACAAGCAAGCAGAAGGCTGAGGGCTCCAGGCAACCTCCTAAGATAAGGAAGACCGGATAGCCAGGAAGCTGCCCACCAAGGAGAAGGATTCAGGTGAATGTTAACCTCCCCTTCCCTCCTTCGACTGAGGAGTCGCTAAGACCCAAACAGGAAGTGGCACAGATGGCTCCATCCTGCTCTGTCTGGTCCTGGTTGAGGAGTATGGCAGTACTCACTGCAATGAGAATGGAGGGTATCAGCCCATGTGATGCCTTGCCCCCTCAGGTCAGGCCCTCCTTTTCAGTGCTTTTGTTCCCCCAAGTACACTCATGTATTCCTTGTTGGGATACAATTTGCGTTTATTTGATTACACAATACAGCTGATATTCTCTATCATTCTCTGGTATGATCAAAACTTCATGGCCCCAAATGTGACTATTTTAGAACAGGGCCAATAAATACGAACCAGATTTTCTCTGACACTAGAACACCTCCCAACAACATTATTCACTGTTGGGGATAACTGACTCAGCCTGGAAGGAGTACGATACCATCTGAACAAGAGTTTGCTGAAGTTTTATCTCAAGGTCATAACATAAATAGCATAAGGAATGTTCAACCAACTATTGCTCTTTCACATTCTCTGAAAGCCCAATCCCAGGCATATCTACTCAGAAGTAAATCCCACTGAGAGGGTGCCGACCCGCGGGGGGGGGGTTGCACCTCTGAAAATCGCAGGGGGGCATTCGCCCCTTTCCGTGGTTTCAGGTATTCACAGTGGGGGCTGGAAGCCCCCCTGTATGCTTATTTATTTATTTATTTATTTATTTATTTACAATATTTCTATCCCACCTTTCTCCCCGAAGGGACCCAAGGCGGCTTACAACAAGAAAAATATATACAAAAAATACAATAGAAAAAAATAGACACATTTTAAAAGCATTAAAAAAAAAACAATTAATGAGAATTAACAAAACCAGTATCTAAAAATTGATTTAAAAGGACTGGGTTAAAAGAAAGGAGCCTCAACGGAATATCAGCACTTACCCTTTATTAATCAATGGTCGACAGGACTATGGATGCCTCTGGGCCCACCTCGTCTCTTGACTCATCCCCTTCCCCTGCAAAAAAAAAAACATATAAGCATTAGAATCTCTCTAAATCATCATTTTACATTCTGCCTTTGAATACTGAACATTCACGCCAACGTGAGCAAAATTCCCTTTCAGTACTACTTTTACAACTAGTCCCCTTTTCCTATACAGTATTTAAAGGCAATCTCTCTGCCTCTATGAGCGTTTGCCTTTCCACCCATTGTTTCAAAGGAGGGAGCACAGTTTTGGTGCCTAGAAGCAGGACATATCCTGCCACTTCTGCTTCAGTGCAAAATGGGGAGCGTTTTCTTTAACTTCTGTGGGTAGGTGGTACAGTGCCTCCTCGTTTTTAGGCACATCGTTAACTGCACATTTCCATTGAAGGAAAATGGAAGTGTCTTGATTAGACTGTCAGAAAGACAGGATCCAGTGTTTCTCTTCAGGTGACACCCCAAACCCAATATTACACAGTGCACTGTACCTAATTTACAGTATCTTACCAAAGGATGGAATTTAATGATGAACAAGAGCTATAGTCTCATGCGTGGAAACTTGCACTACACGCTCTTATTGCCCACAGCCATGCAAGTGTCCATGTGGGAATGATCTGCCCCCGCATGCAGAAAGCTGTTATAAATAGAAATCTAGTTAAAAACTAGAGCTGTGCAGTGACTATATTTTCCTAGTTTTGTATGTGACTCTAAATAGCATCTTGAGCTAGCAAAGCATCGCTCGATTTGTTCCAAGTCAAGTTTTCAACTCAAGCAGAAGCCATTGGGATTGCTCCCAGGGCCCTGAAGGGAGTTCTGGAAGAATACTTGATTAGCCCAGGGGAGGGGGGGGGAGGAAGTGCCTGTACACAGACACTCTCCTCTTCCTCCTAGTCAATCAGGCATCATGTTCCCAACTGGCAACCCCTGCACTGGATCACAGGGATTGTTGCTTGGGAGCAAGAGAAGGTTGGTAGGACTGGCCTGGTCCTGGGGGAAATTGCACCTGAAGCTTCTATCCTCCCACTGCCAATGCGGCCATCCTTACATGGGGTTGGGGGCTCACCCTTTCTCCTCCTCTGTTTCGGCATAGAAGAAGCTGCAGTGGCAGCATGCTTTCTTCCCTGCCCCTTTTGTTGTTGGGCGCATGTGAGCACAAACCATTGGGTGCCACCTCCTCCTTGCCAGCCCACCCATTTAAACCAGGTTGGGCTGTGCCCGAAGGAGAAAGAAAAGGAAAGGCCACTCTTCGTCACTCTTACTCCTTTGGCTCTGCTGTCTTTTGCTTCCCACCCAGCTGCTTCTCCGAGCACACAGGCTTGGCAGTGCATGCTGGGAGCAGAAGAGGACTGTGGCAAGGCAAGCAGCAGCAGGAGGCAGAATGGAGGTCAGGGGACGGAGGGGGGTCACTCTGTGTCTGCCTTCATCTTGCCGTTCTAGGCAGCCAGAGTGATCCTGTTTTGATCACTCACTGTGTGGTTTCTGCTTACAACACCATTGTCTACACTGATTGTTTGAGGAAGAGGTGGGCTGTTGCTGCCCTCATCATCCTCTCTCTGTGGATGGATAGGACAGGATAGGGACCATACACATGCACACAGGATAGGGACCGTACAGATGCCACAAGGCCTGATGTACTAGCTGCCCCTTAAAAAGAACATTTGTAGCCCTCAAGTTTCCTCTTGTCCCTCCATTCTTTTGTCTTCTTCTCGCCTTCTCTCTTTCGGTTATTATCACTGTTACTGCTATGAATGTGTTATGTGCTTTACAAGATCAAATGAAAGATATGGGCACCCAAAGCTCACTATTAGAAGCCAGACAAAGGAAGAACAATGAGACAGAAGAGAAAAGACACACAGAAAACATGAATATGATGAAAGCTGCAAAACCTTATTCACAGACCACACAGCCTATAATAATCCAAATTACAATTTACTGCAAACAGATGGAAGGGTGCATTACAGAAGGTTAATAGCAGATATTTCTGGACAATATATGTAGCAGCAGGCTCTGTCACACACTGTAGAGGGAAAAACAACCAATCCCAACTCAGTGCTAGCTCATTGTTTAAAACTTGATATTAATCCCGGAATCCTCTACTGTGTTTCTGTGCATTTGGATTGGGAAGCTCCTCCCATTACTTGCTCCATCTTTCTTGGGGAACTTTATTGAAGAACACTGCAAATGCCTGGAGGCCACGTGCGGGCGACAGTGGCCCACTGATTCTCTGCCACATTCCAAGTTGCATACCCAAAAATTAGTATTAAAAATAAAATCAAAGCAAAAAGAGCAAAAAAAGCAGGTAACAGCAGATAATCAAGCTCTCCAAACCACAGCAGTCAGAGAAAGAGAAACTGACAGCACAATCCTATGGTATATCTATTAAGAAGTAAGTTCAGCTGTATTTAATGGAGCTTACTTCCAGGAAAGTGTGAGTACCCAACAGCCTTAAACACCAAGCAGGCTAAAGGCTTACTGAACTTCAACTTAAGCTTCCTGCAGAAGTGCATTAGGGAAGGGACCATTTGAGTATTAATGTATAAAGTTGACTTACACTGAGCCAGACCATTGAGACATCTAGCTCAGTGTTGTCAGAGCCAGCCAGCTCCAGGTTTCAGGAGACGTTTGGCAAACTGCTGTCAATGGGCTCCCTCCTGCCTCCCATGGTGGCATCAGAGATAGTAGCTCCACCACCACCACCACATGAAGGCTATGGGGACAGAGGTAGTCTCTAGGAAAGGTGGCAGGTCTTTGGCAGCTGTCCAGTGGTATTGACTCCTGACACCAGTCCTGAGAATTATTGACAGTGACTGGCATCAGTTCTCGAAGGTTTCAGAGAAGAGTCTTTCTCAGCCCAACCTGGAGATACCAGGGATCGGACTGACAGAGCAATCCTGCGCAACTTGAGGCCGGCAAAGCAAGCACATTGCCGGTCTAGGGTGCTGTGAAAGTTCCATAAAGTACTTTCACAGCACCCTGGGAGTAAGCGGCGTCGACCAAAACCTGTGCCGCCAGACACAGGTACGACCTGTGCCGGGAGGCAGGAGTGTGCGGGGAGGGAGGGCCGAGATGGCGGGGAGGGGGCGATTGGCCGGCCAGGCCAGGAAGGGAATGGGGATAATGGTGGCCTGCTCCGCCAATATCCTAACCCCCTTCCTGGTCATGGCCGACCTTACACGGCTTCCCCAGATGCACACAAGCAAAATAGCTGGCATTGGGGCCACTGGGGCTGACACCGGGAGAAAGGGATGAACTTCCCCCGAGGTGTGCCCCAGCTCTGCCCATGCAGGCTGCATACTATGCAGGATTGGACTGTTAATGCATTCTGGATACAAAACTGGAGCACAACCACAGAGTTATTTGTGCATAGAATCTCCTGGGGCAGAAAGTTCCAAAGTCTGGGAGAGGCTATGGAGAAGACCCTATCACATGTTCCTGACATGTGAACTTCAGGGAGCAGAAGGGTCTTCCAATAATTTCAGAGTCCGGTCAGGGTCGTGTTGGGGAAAGCAATCCTGTAGCGACCCTGATCCTAAGCACTGCAGCGTATTAAATTTAGCATAACTTCATTATTTGTTCTTCATTTCCTTCCAGTTGCCTGAGCTCAAGTATGTCGCAAGGCATCCTGAGGCAGTATGTCGCAAAGAGAGAAATGTTGTTGCTATTTTATGACAGACGAAAAATGTTCAATAAAATGTTAATAACTGACAAAAAGCAAATAGGCTGCTGCCTGTGGGTTCACAATCTGAATGGAAACGTGAAACAAAAAGAAAGGCTACTTAGAGGAAAAAGAAAACATGTTTGCTAGATTAAGTTGAACATTGATGTGAATTAAAGGAGAGGGCAGTCTATAAGAGCTAACTTGAAGGTAAAGAAGGAAAGAAGAAAAGACAAAAAAAAGAGCAGCATATGGAAGGAATACATGCAGGAAACTTTCATGTGCTAGGATTTCACATACCTGTAACCTGTGTGAGCGAGGCAGGGCTTAAATTTCTGTAGCAGCAGTGTTAACAAGAACATGATGTTGAATTTTCACATGACAGGAAAATTATGCCCATTTGGTTCTTTCCAATGGTTACAAGGTATCTGATGAGATATTACCTCTTGTATCTTTCTGCTGATTAGCCAGTAATGTTGTTTCATAACTGATAATAAACCAAGCTGAGCCTGACAATCTGAGGTGATTATTATTAATAACCGAAGAACCTAATTACCCGCACAACCTCTCCTGGGGGAAAGTTCCTTTTCAATCCATAATATGGCAGCAGTCAATTACACCCTGAGCATCCAAGCAAACTCTGGCAGCTGGCTTCGTGAGACAAGCACCCCCTTAGCATCCCAGGCTGTATTCCGTTCATAAAATATAGCTTTCCATCGTGGCCACTCACAGGGTCAAACTATACGTTGCATTGAATTCTGTATAGTTTTCCCTCCAAATGTAAAAAAAAAAAAATTGTGGAAAGGATGCAATAGGGAGAGAAAGAAGGATGTGTGGCAATGTATGTGGGAGAGGGTACTGCACCCTTTCCCTGCAAGCTGTCTTTTAAATCTCAAAATCACCTCTCAGTTGCTTTTCTCTTCATGGGGGAAAATGCAGGACCGAGATCTTTTTTCCGGAGAGATGAAAAGCAGCTTGGGAACAATTGCTAGCAGGGAAAGAATTAAGTGCTTTTTCTCACTTGCCCCTCCTCTTATCTTACAATTTCCAGAGACTGCTTCCATTTTTAAAAGCTGGAGAAAAGTCATATGGAACTCTGTGAAATATATAGTTTGATGAAAAGATGGGGGGGGGGGGGGTTTGGTGGCTTTTCCTAGAAAGCATTGCTTTTTATTTTTTATTTTATTGTGTTAGATTAGGGGTGGCCAACCTTTCAACAAGACTGCTCCTAGACCTTTAATGGTTGTATAGGTGAGCTCATTTCAACAGGTGCAGCTGCTTTAGCAGCACCATCAGCAATTGCAGCTGCCAAGATTTTGCCTTCTGCTCAACTCTTCATAACACAGAGGCCTTAATGGTGGAAGGTTGGCCACCACTGTATTAGATTCAATTTTTTAAGGATAAGTACAGCCCTATTATGATGGAATGTGCTCAAAGCAAATTGTGGTTACGCATCTCAATTTTGCTGCATCATGTTGTCTAAAAGAAATAATCAAATGCATTCAGAATCAGTCTACTGGATACAGCATTGATTCTAATTAGACTCTCCATATGCCACACTCTACATACTTGAATTGAGAGTAGAGAGTTGTTTGGGGAGAAGAAAAGTACCATGTAGCTTGAAGCTTTAAGACAGCTTGAAGGAAGCAATCTCCATTTAAAGGTTGAGCACACGAAGATCTGTATTTACCAGCAATATCCATCTTATGAAGGAGCAATCAGCAACAATTAAAAGATATGTTTAATGCAATAGCTTTCCGTAAGAAGTAAGAAAATACCTACCAGTCATGATCAAAATGATCTGTGGGTCATAAAGCACTTCAGCACACATCACAGTTCTTACCTGATATGTAGCACAGATCGGAAGGTCTAGTGAGAGCCCCTTTGATTCCGTTATCTTACAATGTAAGTTGACAACTGTGATTCCTGGTTAGATATGATAATATGCAATTGGAGACCTGTAAAATTTCATAGAAATCAGAAGATGCCCTTCTCCATAAGCCAAGGGGCCATATTCTTGGTGGATTATTGAGAAGATGCTTTGGATTTGGAATGGTAGGCCAAGGACCACGGCAAAAGCTTAAATTAACCCTTTGCTTTAAACTAAGGAAAGGATTTCTTTATCCTGCTGGCATTGCCCCTTATGGGTATGCCCAGAGATCCACACCTTGGAGACAAACAGCCCGCTCCTACAAAGGCGTCGCTCCGGTAGGGGCGGGGCCGTACGTTTCGCTCGTCCTAGTCCCATTTACTGAGCAAGCAGGAGGCGGCCCCGCCCCCTCACTGTCGGAGCCATTCCCCTGCAGAGAAAGCAGCAGGCAAGAGACCCTGCCTGCTGCTTTCTCCGCAGGGGAATGGCTCCGACAGTGAGGGGGCGGGGCCGCCTCCTGCTTGCTCGGTAAACGGGACTAGGACGAGCGAAACTTACGGCCCCGCCCCTACCGGAGCGACGCCTCTGCACTCCTATCCCCTGCCAGACTATAGCATGCAGTGCTTCTGACAGAGTGTGCAGTGCATGGCATGGGGGACACACTACCAGACAGCTTGGGAGAGGTATGTCAATATATTTTATACTGACCTCTCTGTACGCCACCTGGCCGTTAATGGGTCTCCTTGGATCCATGCCAGCTCTTTTGCTGGTGTAAGTCCAAGGAGATTCAAGGGGCAATTTCAGGCTGGGAAAGGAGGATAGGATCTGGCTTGCAATGCTGCCACCAAGATGCACCCTCTCCCACCCCAGAACTGCTCCCGGTTCCTCCCCCAGACTGCCCTGATCCTCCCCGATTTATCCATGACCCATTCCCACTGCCACCTTACCTGCTCCAGTGTGGCCTGTGGCACTCTGGCTGTTTTTGCTGGCAGACCCGGAATGCCAAATGGCGGTGCAGCTTTCACGCTGCCCAGCCTGGATTTACGGCAGCAGATCACGAGATCCGCTGCTACAGGCCCAGGTTAGGAAGGGCTTTCCAGTGAACATGCTGGCTAGTCTGGCCATGGTATCTTGCTCCTACACACCAGAGTGAATCACCCTCACACCAGGGTGAATCATGACACCATGATTGTGCTCAGATGGAAGGTGTGACCTATAATGTCACTACTATATGGGCAGCATGAAGCTTGATGACCCACAAACCCCACCCCAATAACCTCATAATTCTAAAAGGGCTGGATTGCACCCGTGTGCATCCAAATATCAGCAAGTGCCATCCATGCATTCTGGACTTTTGAACAGCATCAGAAAAAAGAATTTCAGAGATTGGATAATGCTTCAAAATGGCACCTGTATAATGAAGACAACCTGAGAATAGGCTGTGAAGATTAAAACCTGGTTGAACTACACATGGGTTAAAACTGGCTGTTGTCCATCTACTTGTTTTCAAGGTCCCCACCATATTGGTCCCCCCATTGGTCCCCCCCTTGTTTGCAAAGTCCCCCCATATTGGCTGAGATTTTGCAGTGAAACGTGTTCAAATATCCTACTGCTCAGGAGAAATGTGCCAGTAATATAATTATTTATTTTATTTTTTATTGTTCACATTTTTATACCACCCTTACTCCAAGGAGCTCAGAGTGGTGTACATATTTCCTCCCCTCCTTTTTGTCCTCACAACAACCCTGTGAGGTAGGTGGGGCTGAGAGATAGTGACTGGCCCAAGGTCACCCAGGAAGCTTCGTGGCTGAGCGGGGATTTGAACCTGGATCTTCCAGGTCTAAGTCCGACTCCCAATCTATTGTCCTCTCAGTGCAACGTCCCACATGACTTTGGGTGGCAGCACCATAGTTCAGTGATAGAACTCATGCCTTGGATGCAGAAGGTCCCAGGTTCATTCCTTCGCATTTCCAAGGAGGGCTGGGAAAGATCTCTGCTGAAACCCTGGAGAGTCAGATCCAGTCAGTATAGACAATACTGAGCAAGACAGATCAATTGCCTGAATAAACCAGTTTCCTCTGGTTTAAGAGGAAACTGAATAAACCAGTTTCCTCTGCCCATATAGTAGTGACATTATAGGTCACACCTTCCATCTGAGCACAATCATGGTGTCATGATTCACCCTGGTGTGAGGGTGATTCACCCTGGTGTGTAGGAGCAAGATACCATGGCCAGACTAGCCAGCATGTTCTGTGCAGGCACTCCACAATCTGGCTTATTCCAATCTGGTTTATTATTACTGCTCTGGAAAATTCATTTCAGTTATACCAAGAGTACATCTTTTAAATCTGACCTTCTTTATACACTGGCATTTGGGCTTCGGGGGGGTTCTTTTTTTTTTTAAGTCACCTCTGCAAAGGCAAGCACTAAAAACTTAATTTTCAAATCCAAATAAGATAAGGCGCCAAGTTGCCAACATAGTTATCTAATGTGTTGACACAGAGATTGCAGGCAAAATTCTTATTTAGTCCCCTACACCAGCACTTGTTTGCCATCTGATCAGAACTCTCTCTACAGCAACCTCCCTAACAAAGAAAATTGCTTTGTATTCTTCCAAAGGCTGTGCAGTGGATGCCACTTGGTCTTCAAGCACCCATTGCAAGGATGCTGCATTTTTCCATCTCTTAGATCTTTTAACCTTGTTTTAAAGCGATGTATGCAGTCTTTCTAGCATGTCAAAATGAACAGTGTTCAGAATGACACAGTAATGGAAATGATATTGGGTGTCTTTCTGATCTTATTTACTTCATTGAGAAAGCAGCAGGAATTTACTGAAGAAAAAAAATCTGTATGATTCATCACAACAGAAGAGAAAATCTGCCTTGCATGTTTCCCAGGCATGGAACAGAATGATTAAAGTCGCCTTCCAGGTATCCTTTCTCCCTGAGCATCCTACATGTCTTGTGCCAGAATTTTCCCTAGAATAGTAGCCACTTCTCCATGTCATCATGAACTAAAGACAGGGCTCAAACATTATTTTCCTAAAATCCCATCCTAAGAACATAAGCCCTGCTGGATCAGGCCAAAGGCCCATCTAGTACAGCTTCCTGTATCTCACAATGTCCCCACCAGATGCCTTGGGGAACACACAAGAAACAAGATACTCTTGAAACAATACCCATATCCTCCCTTGCACCTGGCATACAGAAACAAAACTACTTCTAAAACCAAGAGGTTGCTTATGGCTTGTAACTTGTGATGGACTTTTCCTCCATGAATCTATCCAATCCCCTTTAAAGGCATCCAGGCCAGGTGCCATCACTACATCCTGTGGCAAGGAGTTCCACATTAAATACACGCTGGTTGAAGAAATATTTTTATTTTGTCTGTTCTAACCCTCCACATCCATTTATCAACACTTCTTTCTTTTTAGACACATATACCTTAAAAGCATTTTCAAATTAAATGTCAAATAAAAATGGCTTCAGAGACTATTTGCTCATAAAGCGAGTTGCAAACAGAAATGCATATCCGGAGAAGCACTCCTGAACTGAAAGGTATTAATTTTCTGTAGAGCAGTCCAAGTAGTTATTTTCTTGTGTTTTGAAGGAAGCATATACCATTTGAATGGTTTTTTCCAGCATTATATTATCTTGACCCTGTGGCAAATTTCTATATTTCAATAGAATGCATGTTGTATTTTTCTGCTGTGGAGAGAAGCTTCGTTTTCATGCATAAATAGAAAAATGTAGGTTTGAAAGCATCTGGAAAGCATCTTTCAAATTAAGAAAAGAGAGAGAGAGAACAATAAACTAGAGTCATGCTGAATAAATGGTTTGCTTGAGAGCACAGAATCAAGTGATTATTGCAGGTCAACTTGGTCTGAAGCAGAATGCCTTATATCTAGAGCATTGCAAGAATCATAATGTCAGGACCAGCCAAAAAGGCATCTAGCTAGAACTTACCCACCACACCTATGTAGGCTTACCATAGTCCCAGAATCAAGCGCCACCGCAGCCTGCAAAAGACACGAGCTTCTCCCAGGAGTGCACCATGGCGGGCCAATACAAGCCGCGGCTTCCGTCACTTCCAGTAAATGAGGCGACCATGTTGGCCCGCTGCGGTGCACTCCTGGGAGAAGCTCATGTCTTTTGTAGGCCGCGGCAGCTCTCGATTCTGGGACTATGGTAAACCTACACCTATGTAGCAGTCAGGATTGGCTCAGCCTAAGATATTCAAGCCTCCCCACAATTAGAGTGCCCCCTGCTATTAGGAACCCTGCAAAGGCATCCTCAAGACAGTGCACACTCCATTGGCGTGGCTGCATCTGCAGGTGTTTTTTTTTCAGTTAGGATTGGGTTGTGAGAAACTGTGGAAAATTACTATAGCAGTAGACACCAAAGAACTAAGACATCCAAAGGTATTCTTGCCAAACAACCAAGGTCTGGGCTTTGTACATAGGCTGTCATCAGGGATGTGGATCAAGCTGACTCCAAGTCTTGAGTCAAGTCCCAAGTCTCTGGGTCCAAGTCTCAAGTCAAGTCCCAGGTCTTTGCCCCCAAGTCCCGAGTCTTTGGTTGTGAGTTGCGAGTCCCTATCTATTTAATGGGGGAAACAGGTTTAAACCTGAATAAAATTTGACTTGTTGTAAAAGGCTCCAAATCTTGAGTCGAGTCTTTCGAGTCTTTTACAATCACCGAGTCAGGTCCGAGTCAAGTCATTGACGTGACTTGAGTCCGACTTGAGTCCAAGTCAATAGACTCAATTCTACATCACTGGCTGTCATCTACAGTCCATTTATTCCAGAGTCATCCTGCTAACGTTAAGAACCCAACCCTATCCTCCCCCCCCCGCCCCCCGGTGCAGCCATGCCAGAAAGGAGCACGCTGTATCCATTGGGGGGAGTGGATCAGGAGGCTTCAGAAGGGAAAGGGAAATTATTTCACCTTACCTCTCCATAAGCCTCCAGCTCTGCAATGTGTCTCCTTAGACCTGCGCCAACTCTGTAGCTGGCACAGGTCCAAAGAGAAGACACAGGCGGGAAGGGTGTGAAAAGAGGGGATAGAATCGGGTGGACACCATTGCCGCCTGATCCACCCCCTCCTGCAGCCTCCCTGATCCTCCCCCTCCCTGCCGGGTTTTGCTCCCTCCTCACCCACTCTCCACCCTGCCCCTGCCTCACCTGCTCCAGCGGGTACACCAGGGTCAACCAGTGGACACAGAGCTCTGCCGCCTTTTGTGGCAGTTATCCCAAAACGGCCACCGACACAGAGCTCCATGTACTGCTGGTGGCCATTTTGCGACAACTGTGTTCTGCTGTTGCAAATGCTTCCGTACAACAGTCCAGTCCTTCATAGGACTGACCTGTAACTAGATTTTCTCTATAGTAATTGGGCTATGGATCCATAGAAAATTTGAAATCGTATTTTATTTTTCTCATATTCAAGGAATCCCTTGAAGTAAATAATTTTCATAAGCACAGTAAATTTGTTTAGCTAACCCTAAACACATCATTTTCATGTCTTTTGAAGTGTGTTCTGTAGCGTATGGAACACCCTAAGGCACCTTTCCATCAATGAGGAAAAAGAAAGTAAACAGAAATAAAAGATTCCCGTAAATCAAAGTTGTAGCAAGTAAGTTTACACAAATAGAGAAGCAAATATACTTTCCTAAATAGGTAACTAATACATAATGTTAGAACTTTAATTGGCTGGTGTTCCATTGACTGGTAGCATTGATCTGTGCCAAATGCTTTCTATCTTAACAAAGGCCACAACAATAGAGAATTCTGACTAACTGGTATGCTGATATCTTTGATCTCGTTAAGAAAATGAAATTGATGTGACAATCTTTCAGACTTCACAGAGTTCTGAGTGTAAGGTCCAGAAAACGTGAATCAGTTACATAAGCCAACCTTAATTATGGTCATTATTGTTCTCCTTTCCAGAGCTGACCTGCTTTGCTTTGACTCTGTACTTAAAACATCCTATAACTACGCCTTAATAAAACAATGCCATTACAATTGGGGTCTGATGGGTACAAAGGTGGGAGGACATGACCAAGTCATGACTTACACATGACTTACACATCACCTGGTGCCACCCCTGAGTACAGCACTTTGTAGAATGCTTAAGTGTTTCATTCCTGAAATAGTCTCATCATCATCATCATCATCATCATCACCACCACCACCACCACCACCACCACGGGAGCAAGTTGCCCCACTGTTAGACTACCGAGGGCCCAAGCCCAGTAGCATAGCTGGTGTTTTTCCAAGGGGGCCCTGGGCGGGACGACGTGTCTTCACCCCATCCCCCCGCCACCGGAATGGAGCAGGGTTGGAGCCAAAAGGTCCCGTTCCATTCTGGTGGAAGGTTGGTTGGCGGGTCGAAGATGCATCGTCCTGCTCACGTCCCCCTTGGAAAAATGCAATCTATGCTACTGCCCAAGCCTATCAAGCCACTGCACCATCTGAACGTGCATTCTGGCAGTATAGCAGCCTTTTCGCCAAAGCCAACATGGGGCAAGTTGTGATTTTTAACTTAGAGTATAAGTACTGATTCAATTGTTTGTTTGTTTTTACAGTGTACATGCTATCTTTTCTACATATTACCCAAATACAAGTTTTAGATACAGTTCTCTGGCTTTTGGCACAACCCTATTCAGCGGTTGCACCGGCAGAAGGGAATGCGAGTTTAGCTAGCGTGCACTGTTGCAAAAGCACTCTAAAGCAGTTTGTGACGGCATTAGCGCTAAGCATGCTGGTGGGAAGGCTGGTGCCAGAAGCCGCAGGGGTGCCCGCTGGTGCCAGCAGCCGCAGGGATGCCCGCCAAACCAGGTAAGCCCATGGAGGGGGCAGAATGGGTGGGGGAGGGCAGGGAGGAGGCTGAATTGGGCAGGGGAAGGGCAGATCAGATCTGAGAGGGGGGCAGGATTGGTAGCGCTGGCTTGCACCGTATCCAAACCCCTTTCCTGGGCCCAAGCCGCTTGCTGGCGCAGGTCCAAGTTGACCTGTTGCTGCTCATGGAGCTTATCCCTGGGCAAGGGGACAAATGTCCCCTTACCCCAAGTAGATCTACAGCATGCAAAACTCCCCCGCAGGATGCAGCATAGCTGGTGCTGGCACTGCTGCATCACCGCACAGGAGTTTAGTTAGGATTGGGCTACCCGTCTAGCGTTCCTTTGGTTTGTTTCTCCATGCATCCCACCACTGTTAGGAATTGGATGACTTTTATCTCTTTGTCTTTCTTGATTGTGGTCCATGGATTCATGATACTAGAATGAACAATATTGTATATTCAAAAAAGCTAGTCAAGGGATCACTAGCATCTGCTGATACTGGCATTCAGTAAAAATCTTCCAATAAGTCAATGCTTGGCTTCGTTTCAGGATATCAATTCATCTTGTTTGAGTGCAGTTTTCCTGGTCTTTGGGGAGTCATTAGGAGGAGAGAATCACTGCCCTTTTCAAATGTCAATCATTTTCATTGGACATTATCTTTATTTGTGTTGGTCTTGTAGAAAGACTTGGCAAAGAATAATCTTTATATTTACGAAGGTTGAGCTGCCCAATTCCTCCAAACCAGTCTTTTAGCTCGCTCTCTGAGGCAGCTGAGTCTTCTCCACAGCTGGCAGTAGAATTCCTCTATCTCTTGTCCAAGGTCATTGTCCTTCTAGTCGTGCAGTCCTTCGGTGTCATACAGCTCCGTCTCCTCCCAATGCTCCATCCAGCAGCATAGCAGCTCTGTTCTGTTTCCCCGGCAAGGTGATTTAGTGTTGCACTTGTGCTCTTTTTCATATTCTTAAGCCCCAATTAGTATTAATTGAGTGCATCTGTGGGCTTGCAATCACCGCAAGCCGAAGTCCTTGCTTATTGTCCACACCTGTGGAGCCACACCCAATTTCTTGCAGGTGTGCCTCCACCCACACAGTCCTGGGTGTTAACCCTTTGCTTCCCGGTCCCGTCAAAGTCCGAGTCTTCATCTGTTAACTCTTTACGGCCAACAATACTGCCATCAACTCCTTGATCTGTCAACAAGGGTCCACTGCTGACACCATACTCGCTCCTGCCCACCTTCTGGATTTTCTTTCACTGCGTGCTGCCATTAGAGAATTTACGGCAGCGGATTAGGAGATCTGCTGCCTTAGGCCCTCTATAGGATTGGGCCATTAGCTACTGTAATTATTTCTAGCTCATACAACACCTACCTGTAGGGCTGGATCATCTCATGTAGGTCCTTCAGTGGACCTACATATGGGCTATGAACCTGTGCTCTGCAAGGCCCCGTGTGAGGGGTTATCCCTGCATGTATATGAAAATACATTCTGAACTTGGCGTTATGAGTGACAGAAATGGGCTGGTGGGCTAGCATGTGTTAGGACTTAGATGTTTAGGTCTGACTTTTACAGTTAAGAGTTCTTGTGTTGGGAATGCATTACTTAGCTGAGTTTTACAACTGCTGTACAGAATAATCACTATGGAGATTAGGAACCAAGATAGATGGATGGGGCTTATGGCCTAGAAGAGTGATCATTGTTTGATTCTAGGGAGTATGTGGACCTCTCATTATGATATAATGGTGTAACATTACAATAGCAGCCTCCTACAATGGCCCCCTTTTTGTCCCTTACAAGCCTGAACAATAATGTCCACTGATGACTTTGCCACATTGAAAACAGACATGCCCCCTGGACCTTAATTGTAGTCCTCCAGTCTAATTGCAGGTGAGTCTGGCACTTTCTAACTAAAAGGTCCAGGCGATGAGGAGTTTAACAAAATATATGTGCAATTATCAAAAGTACAATAGGTGAAACCAAAGGCAATCTAACATAAAAATGCAGCTTTAAAGCCAGAAGTCCTTTTTTGATAGTTGGAGATGATGTAGCATCACTACACTCATTAGACAACTAATTCCCAAACTGTGCTTCCATACATAGCACAGTGCCATGAGAAATAAGCAATACCCATGAATGCTATGTTCTCAAAGCACAAAGGGTTTTTGTTGGTTTTGTCTCTGCTCTGGCTTTTTGTCTCCTCCAGAAAATCTTGCCTCTGGCTTTGTCTTCTCCTGATCAGCCACCTCTTGGTATAGATACGTCTGCTGCATCTCTGCCTGAGGTATGATTGAATGCTCTAAACCTGCCAGTTGCACAGGCACAGGAGAATTACCCAACTGCAGAGGAGGCTGGCCATTGTGTCTCTGCAGGAGTCTGCAGGAGTCATTTTTCCTAGGCTTTTTTTTATTTATTTATTTATTTATTTATTTGCTTGCTTGCTTGCTTGCTTGTTTATCAAACCCAGATTGATGCCTCATCATGCATAAGTACAGTGGGTGCCTCATCATGCATAAGTACAGTGGGGTGACTTGTCTGGTGAGAAGCCATCCTTACCCATACCTTTACTTTGTAAAAGTAAGTCTTTTTGGATTGTCAAAATGAAGTGAGTTTCCGGTTGGAATTAAAAAACTCATGAACATGAGTGGAACTTCTGGTGAATTATTTGCATGCCACTTTTCAGATCAAAGTTGTTCGCATACAATTAAAAGCAGTAATAATCCTCCGGCGGTGGCTGCTAGTTTTGAAAGCTGCCACAGACCCATAGCACCCATGAAAATGGCCACAAGAAGATCTTAGCAATAATAAATAACCATGACAGAGGGCTATTGGACTCCTTTGGACTCTAGTTGTAAAGTAGCAGCATGGGCTGGGAAGACAAGATAATAAAAGTCATCCCTTTAGACAAAGTGTCTGTCATGAAATCAACTTGCCCCATTGGTTTCCTTTGATGGAAATTGAATACAACTCAGTTCCTCTAGATTCGAACCATTGAATTGCAGTGGTTATGGAAAGCAATAAATAAGAGTGACTAATGCCATCAGTGGGAATGTTAAATATGCGATGAAATGAGAAGGAAGGATTATTATGTCTAGTTGGTTATAGGTAGTGCCAGAGGGTGAGCGAGTTTCCAGGGGTTGGCGTTGAGCTGACCTCAGGTTGGAGCCAGGGTGGTGTCACCCAAGAGGGTTTGGACAGGTTCTTTATCTCATACGAACATAAGAAGAGCCCTGCTGGATCAGGCCAAAGGCCCATCTAGTCCAGCTTCCTGTATCTCACAGTGGCCCCACCAGATGCCTCAGGGAGCACACAGACAACAAGATAACCTGTTTCCTGTCGCCACTCCCTTGCACCTGGCACAGATAAAACCTACTTCTAAAACCAGGAGGTTGCTTATGGCTTGTAACCTGTGATGGTCTTTTCCTCCATGAATCTATCCAAACCCCTATTAAAGGAATCTAGGCCAGTTTCGAAATCTCCTCCAGTTTTGGTGCCTGCAAGTATCAGGTGAGCAGTTTGTGCAGATAAGACCCACTTCCATTATAAATTGACCATTTTTTTTAATAGATCAATAAACATGGCTCAGATCGCATGGCCTCATGTCTTTTGTGGTGGGTACCTGGGCAAAGATACTTTCACATACTGGCAGCAAAGTCCTATGCATGTCTGCTCAGAAGCAAGTTCCATTGAGTTCAATGGAACATATTCCCAGGTAAGTACGTATAGGATTGCACCCCTTTCATCTGTAATTCTATAATTACTCAATGGTCAGGAAGAAAAAAAAAACACCACTATCTGCCAGTGCCAGCAAGTAGAAATTATAACTGAATCATAAACTGGAAATTAAAATAATGCTGCAGCCCTAACCGTGCATACTTGAAAGACAACTTCGACAATAAGATTAGGACTTCAGAGAAATTATTTTAATGATAGGAGCATTAATGTGAAATATACCATTATTCAGAAATATAATAAGCATGTGAAAATTTGGCCCTGCTCCCTTAAAAATGCACTTTGCCCTATCTGTGCCTCCATATATATTTTTTTCCTGGTGCTGCCAGTGTGGCTGGCTTGTGAGCTCCAGCTTACTAAAGAGTTGTTGAGAAAGGGAGTCAAAGAAAGGAAGCAAGAAAGGAAGCATCCACATTGATAAGTGTCTCTGCCTTCCAGTAAGCAAGTATTAATGCTTAGCTCTCCACCCTTAAGCTAGATAATGATACTTTATTTATTTTCTGACACAACAATTGCTCTTTGTTACTCCATGGTCCTGCTGAATTAATGGAGACCAGAAAAAAAGCTAGCATCCATTTCATGGTTGACATTTCAGCCTCAGTTCTTTGTAATGATTTCCATTTATCAACGATCAGTTACTGATTGCAGCTGCCCACTCCTTCCTGTTCCTGCACCTGAACCAAGTTATACCTGCAAGCCTCTGTTTCATTTTCATTTGGCTCCAACCAACTCACAGCCCCGTGATTACCACTGTGCTGATGTCATGGCCACAAAGCAGTGGTGACAACCAGCAAAATGCAGAGCATCAATCTGAATTTGTCGTTCAACTTCGAACAGTGGGGATGAAAGCAGTCCAAGGACGACTGGTTCAAAAAGGATATAATGAGTAGTTCATATTACTTATCCACAGTTTGCAGGAGGTTGGAATTCAGAATCCTGTAGCAAAGCAAACAACCTTGGTACCTTCTGATTAAACGAATACTTCACGCACTTGTCTCCAGTGCTTTCTTCAGTAGGTGTTTTAGACTGCTGTTGCCCCAAGCAAAAGACAGAAATCTATTGTAAATTAAGGTAGCTAAATAATTAACCCCATTAATGAGTCTCAGAGGGTGAGTTAATAAAGTGCTCCCTGGGACCTGTGGACAATGAATTATATTCCCTGTCACTCTCTCTACATGGGCAGCAGGCCCAATTGTCTGCTACCAGTGTACTCCAGGGTTTCACGTGTCGTGATCTTGCAAAGAGGTGACATTGTGCTGCTACTGAATATAATAAATATTTCTTGCACAAGGGAAATGAAAGGAAATAAGTTTCTAAAATGCATTTCCTGAAGATGAATGTACGTTATTCTCTCGTTCCAAGGTGGAAGACTACAGAGCATTCTGAAAGTAACAAAAACATATCAAAGTGATTATCAAAGAGAGGCTGCAAGCATTCTACCAGGAAGCTCAAAACATTGAACTTTCTTGCTCAACTGTTTCCAACCAGAATCAAGATGAGCATGAATGTACCTACCAGCGCTTGAGCATTTGTAAGTGAATGTCTCAAAGGTACTTTTCATTCAAACCTTTGTGAAGTTTTGCAAGCAGTTGATGCTCACAGCAGAGGAAAGTTTGACCCTGTCCCTGATCACCACTTGGACAGTGGAGGCACCCAAAGGAGGCACCTCTGTCTCCAGAGGCGTTCTTATATGGGGGGAGCAGGTGTGCTCCCCCCCAGGTGCTGAGTGGGCGAGGGGCGCGGCAGCCGGGCTCGGGGCTGCGCAGAGCGGCGCGGCACCAGAGCCCGGCTGGCGCGCCCCTCCGAAGCAGCGCGCCCACTCCGCGTGTCCCCGGCCTCCGGAGGCTGCGCTCCGAAGGCTGGGGATAAGCCCTCCTTAAAGCGACCGCCCCATTCGGCGGTCGAGAGCTTATGAAGAAGCTGAACGCGTCGCTGGGGGGTTGCGCATGCACAAACCCTATAAAAGCCAGCAACGTGTTCGGCTTCTTCATAAAGCTCTCGACCGCCGAACGGGGCGGTCGCTTTAAGGAGGGCTTATCCCCAGCCTTCGGAGCGCAGCCTCCGGAGGCCGGTGATACGCGGAGTGGGCGCTCAGCCCCGAGCCTGGCTACTTAGGGGGGCGCTCCAACCCCACCCCCCCAGGCGCCGGTAGGGCTGGGAACGCCACTGTCTGTCTCAAGTTAGGAGAATGGCAGCTCGTGGGTGAGCCTTCTCTGTTGTGGCGCCACAACTGTGGAACTCCTTGCCAGGGGATTTGAGAACAACCCCCTCCCTCATGACTTTTTGGCGGGGGCTCAAAATGTTTCTGTTTCGTCTTGCGTTTGGGTGATAGGTTGTTGTCTGCCCCCAGTGCCTCAGTATGTTCTGCCTTGTTGTTGTTCTGCTCTACATTGTCACCCCCCCCCAGTGGATTTTATTGTTTTTAATTTACTTTATGTACTGTTTTTAACTTTAATTTACTTTATGTATGTATTTTAACTTGTTGTAAGCCACCTTGGTCATTTGCCTTGGCATAGGAAAAGGCGGGATATAAATTTTTAAATAAAATAAATAAAGTAAAAGGAGGCTAAAAAAAAAAAAAAGAGCAAGATCATGTGGGACCAGAAGAGTCTTTAGATTCCCAACCTGCATAGGATTCTGAAATTTAAAACAGACATTTTGAATTATGCTTAGAAATAGAAAGAACGTTAGGCTGCATTCCTATACATTGTTACTTGGGCATATGTCCCATTGAACTTAATGAGGTTTACTTTAGAGTAGACATGCATAGGATTAAGCTGTTAGTGAAGCAGTTAGAAAACAGATGAGGTGTTCTGACCAACCAATCCTGGTCAGTAATCTGACTGTTGTGTTACCCAGGTACCCCCCCCCCCAATAAGACACGCCAGACAGGGGCTTGGAATTAAGGGTCACTTTATTAAAAACAACAGTCAGCCTACAGCAGGGCACTAGCTAATCACCCCCCAAGAGTGTGATCACTAACATGGGGGAAACAGTCCTAACCGTCTGCCTTCCCCTTTATCTAAACGGGCATGACATCCTGGCTCAAGCCAGACTCGGTCCACGACCAAGCTGCCTATCCCTGCCAGCCCCGAAGGGCCGAGGCAGGTGAACAGCGCAGACCACCCACAGAAAAATCCCTAAGGTGGTCTTTGCTACTCTAGCCTGGGGGTTTGCCAGCCAGCCTCACCGATCCGGTTCAGCATCGTCTGAGCGGTTCTGGCTCACTCTGTGACTTTGCTGACCTCAGGATGTATGCCAAATAGCCCTCTCTGGCTAACCATCTGCACGCCACCTACCACCCTACAAAGTGACCATGGACTGAAACACATTAAACTAATTTCCTGCCCTCTCTCAGCCTCAAACTGGGGTAAGCAAAAAACCTCCTGCCAAAGTCCAATCAGGCTAAAGGAAAAAATTCCTACCCGGCCCCCTTGACGGGCAACCACCTAATCTGAAAACCGGGAGGGTGGGCAGGCAGGCTCAAAACTCTGGACAGGACTGAGGAGAGCGAGCGCAGCACGCTCACTCCGCCCACCCTCAATCCTGCCCAGAGATACAGCAGCCAATCGACTGCTGCTACCTTCCAGCTCTTGTCTGCCACAGTGAGGAGGGGCTGGGCAACATGGCAGCAGCCCTGCGATGCGGGCCACCACATTTTTACTTAGTCTTCAAAGGTAGCTCCATGTATAACACATTGCAGAATCTTAGCACGAGTGTTAGAAGGTTGTAGTAACTGTGGCTATGTGTTAACACCAACTATTTCTGTTCAGATACATCCCTGTAGCTATCTCTGGACCATAGATTCTGGTAAGGTTTAGAAGTTACCTGGATATAACTTCAGAAGTCAACTCATACGGCATTAATTTAGTAGTGTAAAGTACCAGATGAATTGGTCACAGATGAAGTCATTTTGGAGTAAATTGGGCAGTCAATCAATAGTGAAGTTGATTTGGCCACTCCTTCAATCTACTATGATTCAAGATGGCACTGCTAAAATGTGCCAGCATAAAGTGGGGCATTTAAGCCCCTATTCGCCCCTACCATCTGCCACAATGTCTGCTTAGCCTAGATATCACATATAAAGGTTTAATTTTGACATATTTCTGCCCTTTCCCATTGTTGTGCATTTTGGATGATCTGCATTCAGTGAATATTAATGAACTAAATTATCTCTGAACACTTCCAACTGTGCTAAAACTACAGGAACCAACATGCCTCATTAGACTCCCGCTGAGCAGAAACGTTAAAGTGGCTTTTCTTTTAATTTTAATTAAAATAAATTGGATAGACTTTTGTTTTAAAAAATCAAAATTGCTTAAAGCTTACATCCTTTGAAGTTAGAAGCTAAGTAACTCTTGTAAATGATGTGTGTGGTTGCTCAGTGACACATGTAAACATGTGTACATCAGTACTGAAACACGCATGTTTAAGGGACCTTTAACCATTGGTTCATAGCACATCCCAGTGGATGTTGGCATTCAAAAAACATGAGAGGGGCAGATATAGGCACAAATACGATATTATTCATGAGGGGGGGATAAATTTACAATAGGACAGAGAAGTAAAAATAAAGTATGAGAACACAATCAATTATTCTAAAAAGATTCTAAAATAATTCAGGTGCAGATAATTAAGGCAATATTGGTTACAAAATGGTGCCTTATGCATAGGCTTACCAGATCTCCAACCGGGACAGAGTGCTAGACCTTTAGGAGAAGGAATGTGGGCAGGTGTAGCTTGTTAAACCCTTAGAGCAGGGATTCTCAGCCTTTGTAGGCCTGGGTACCCCCTATCACAGTCCAATTTTCTGAAGTATCCCCTGCTAATTAACTGCTAATTAATTGGATTAATCAATCAATCAATTAATTAGGTAATTAATCGTTAAATAAAAAAGTACTAAAACAATTTTAAATGTGAAAAAATGTCTTATTTAACTCTGTGAGTGTGTGTGAGAGAGACAGACATGCAAGGATCTCTTTTTTTCTCCAAGTCACATTTCCCAAAATCAGCTCCTCCCTCCCCCACCCCACCAAAAGTACATTTTCCAAAGTACAAAAATAAGCCCAAAACCAAAATCAGAGAGACAGAAGGGCTCCAATAATAATTACAATTTAAAATCCATGTTAATTAACACTTAATTAGCTACTGATGGGGCAGATAAGGTGCAATGCTTGGCGTACCCCCAGCAAGAGGTCCGCGTACCCCTAGGGGTACCCATACCACAGGTTGAGAACCCCTGCCTTAGAGCACAATCCTAGGCATGTCTACTCAGAAGCAAGCCCCACTGAACACAATGGGGCTTGCTTCTGAGTAGACATGCCTAGGATTGTGCTCTAAGATTTCACAAGCTACACCTGCCCATGTTCCTTCTCCTAAAGGTCTAGCACTCTGTCCTGGTTGGAGATCTGGTAAACCTACTTATGCAGCACATCTAGACTTTAGAGGACATAGGAGGGGGAGAAGAGAGAGGTGAGTCAGACTTATCCAAGGAAGAGAGAGAATAGGAAGGGATTAGAGATGTGAGAATCGCATGAGAAATGTAGACAGTGAGAGGGGAGAAAGGGGGTTGTTTAGCATCTCTTGGAGATTCATGGTTTACTCAGGGGCAAATGGTTATGTTTTACATTAACAATGCCTCTAGAGCAAGTGAGAAAGGGATAGAAGAAGAATTCAGAGCCTCCCGGCCCACATGTGTATGCATTTAACTCCTGTTGCGTACATACACCCTTGGGTAAAAATGTCTTAAGTGCAGAGAGGAAGTGAGGGCTCAAGCTGAGGCATAGAGATGTGGCTAAGACTTTGACTCATGATAATATAAGACCACGTTCTGAGATGGGGGACACACACTCTAATGAACCACTCTGTACTTCCCTGATTATGCTGGGCTTGTCTTTCCCTGCTGTATAGCACGCCTAACCAATGTCTCTATACCTACCTGGAGGAAGGATCCCAGCACTGGCATGGCTGAAGGTGGGGCGGAGCTCTAAGTTCAACCACGATCCGACCCTCCATTACACGGGAGCACGAAGCGCCCCCGCCCCCTCACCTTCGGAGCCATTCAAGTCGGTGAAAGCAACGCTTTCAAAAATCTTGATTGGGGTGATGGGTTATTTCTTAAAACAAAAGTACACAGGTTTGACCAAAAAATGTAGGTTCTAGTCAGAAGCTTGCCAATATCTGAAAGATGCTCTCAGGTTCTTGGTGCAAAAACACCAGTGATTGAATTAAGGGCCAGGTTATTTCCCATGCTTAATTGTTTTACAGGTGTTGAAGCACTTTAAGGGGGAAACGGGGTATTTGCATTACAGATATGCTCTGTATATTACATTACAGATGTCCTCCCAGGACATCTGCTATAAGCACTCCTAGCTTCCAGGCTTGACAAAACTCAGGTTAAGTGGATTGGATCTGTGCCCAGAGCCCAATTCACATGTAAAAAAGGGGTTCTTTGCTTAGAAAATATGTCATAGCTTCCCAAATATGGAAATATCTGTTGTTTAGCTTTTCCGGTGTCTCCTTTTCAGGATAGGGCAGCATCATCACTCTCTAGAGCTGAATCACTCCCTCTAGCTCACATTGCCTCTCTTAAATGCCCAGGGCTCCTAAAAGCTAGAAAATCTAGAGATTAAAAAAAAGAAGAAGAAAAAAACCCAATCCAGTCTTACTCCTGCATCTGGCTAGGGATACACAAACATCACAGTGTTCATCCTGAAATAGCTTCACAGTGCTCACCCTGAAGTGGTGAAATTCAAATTCACCATTTGCAGAACTTCTACACGAAGATACGCAAAAATTTGAGCCTTCATGTCCAATCATGTTGTTTTCTTGCAAAGGCTCAAATATGCCCCCCCAGTTGAACCTTTGCAAGCACTGATCACGCACTAAGGAGCGAATGAAGAAGAACTTTGCAAGCCAGCAGCTCACTCGCAAAGGTTCAAACTTTCACATTCGGGCACATCTCACTCATCGGAATTCTGTTCATACACCTTTGAGCAGGGTAGTTCAATATTGTAAGCTCCCTGGTTGAATGCTTGCAACATCTCTGTACCGGGCCACCCACTTGTGGCCACCCACTTCCTTTTTCCAATGGCTTTTCCTTCATCAAGATGAACTATTTCTATTCCATGACTGATCATTCTGCCTTCTGGTCAAGTTTCACTGGCTTTTCCTTTGTGAACAGGTAATAATCTCTTTGCTTCTGAAGGAACAAGTTTAGTAGAAGCAGAGTGGGGGAAATTTTGCAGTCAAGTGGAAAGAGCAACAGGGCAGTCATCCCTGTCACAATAAACATAGGACAGAACCTAGTCAAAGTGAAGCACATTTAAATCTAATTGATTTCAGTGAGAGGTGTTTGAAGAAGATCCCAATATGCATGTGCTTCACTCACATTGATGCCAATGGGACTGAAAAACTGTTCACTTTGGCTGGATTGCAACCCTTGAATTCTTCTTTCAGTGTCACATTGGGATTATGCATATTAAATCTGGGAAGAGCCATATTTGTATTTTTAAGAAATAAATGAGGTTCGGTGGTAATTGCCTTATTTTCAACAAACCTTCTGATAAATTCCTCCCATATTGTGAATTGTTTCTTGAGGGTTTGTAGAAACCTCACAAGGCAGTATGAGAATGTGAAGCAGCTGGGTAAATCATAATGAGAATTGCTTGGAATGTGCTCGCATAATGAGGCAGGTGTGAGCCTAAAGGGCAAACACATGGATAATCATGCATTTTCCATGCAAGGCATTTGCAGGGACGTCCTTGCAAAAGTACAAAACCCGGGAATTGGCTCACAGCAGTTCTGGAGACAGAGATTGTCATCATCAAAAGAGGCTCTAAAAATGTTTCCATCAGTCCTGTTTTTTTCTAACTTCCAGCTACCTTTATGTTGGGATGCTTGCAGCTGCTACTCTCCAAAGATGGACAAGTGGGTAGTAATGGTCAGTGCTTTGTTATGTTCCCCCTAAGTTTAGTTAAATGAGGTTTTCTATGAAAGTGTTTTACAGCGCAATCCAACTTAACTTTTGTGCCGGTGTAACCAGCTGCGCAGCGAGAACGGGAGGTGAATGGAAAAGAGATTCAAATCCCCTCCAAAAGAGGAATTCAAAGGGGATTTGAATCTCTTTTCCATTCTGGGGCCTCCCGTTCTCACTGTGCCGCTGGTTACACCGGCACAAAAGTTAAGTCGGATTGTGCTGTCTGTGGGCTAGAATCTTGGCATGTGCAGCCCCTCCCTCCCCCAGCCTGGCCTGCTCCCCATCCCAATCCACCCACAATCTTCCCCTGATCATTTCCCACTGCTGACTTAACAGAGATGCCTGGGGACAGAGCAGTTTCAGTGGGCCGCTCTTGCCCACTTGTGGCCTCTGGCTATTTGTGCTAGTGGCCGCAGTCCACAGAATGGCAGAGCGGCTGCCACGTCACCAGCCCAGGACACACAGTGGTGGATTGCGAGCGGGTCATAACTTTCCTACAGCGCAATCCTGGAAATCTGGACAACGGAATGAGCGTTCCGTCGCCATAAGCTGTCGCGAATGTGCCGTAAAGCATGTTCGCGATGACTCGGGAGTAAGGGAGGCCGGCACAAAGGAAGCACTACTTCGCCAGCCACGTGAGCGGTCCGGCCGGGCAAGGGAGGGGGGCCATATCCCCGTCCCCACTGGGCTGGCTACGCCGTTACATGGCCTCCTCTACTTCCTCTAACTCTACTCTAATCTGAGGAGGCCGATAGGGCCAGCCCGGGTTTACACTTGGGGAAGGGGACGAACACCCTCTTCCCTGAGTAGACTTCTGGCCCGGCGCATGCCGGGCAGCCTGTGCACAGGATCCAGCGGGCGGCCCTGGGGCTCCGGCCAAATCCTTAGTTAGGATTGCGCTGCTGTTAGTATATAACAGGAGTGGCCAAACTTGATTAATGTAAGAACCACATACAAAACCACTTCAGATGTTCGAGAGCCGCAATATTTAAGAAGCATTTAAATTCTTAAATATATTTACTCACCATGAACATTAAACTTATGTTTCAATTCAGTGGACTCTCAGTTTATATCTGGTAAATCATTATAAAGCTTGACAATTTCTTATTTACCTTTTAATTGTGATGCAAAAACGAGCTCAGCCAACATATTTCCGAGAGCCGCACATTATACATCAAAGAGCCACATCTGGCTCAGGAGCTGCAGTTTGGCCACCCCTGGTATATCACCTTACATGTCTTCATATAGATGTCATGAATATTCATTGTTTTCCTTTTCCAATACAAAATGGCATATTGTAGATAAGTGTGCCAAAAAAGGAACAGGTGTAATATAAAAATTATAATTTATAATGCATAATTACAAAGTATAATTATAAAGCATAATCAAATCCTCAAGAAAACATGATGAGAAATATCCAGACATGGTGTGCCTGCCCTTTATATGGAAAAACAATGAGCAATACATAACCAGCTGGGTCAGTCTGTGTTTTAAATAAGGAACCAATGAACAACAGCCCAAATCAACATGAAACAGCCCATCCATGGTTTGAATTGTGAATGATGGTGAACAAAAAGAAAGGGTGTATAAATATGAACACTGTCTCAAACAGATGTATCTATGGGGGTGGGGTGGCAATTTAATGAATGAAACTGTTATATCATTTATGTCTAGACATCTTAGCAGAGCCAAAAGATGGTTGCAGGTTGACCTATTGTTTCCACTCCCTATTATTCCAAGCAGTGGAATTTTTAAAGTATCTTATAGTTGTGATGGGTCCACACATTATTCAAGCACTGCTCAGACTACAAATCCAGGCAAACTGCTAATGCTTGCTTCAACTGGAGGGAGGCAGTTAGCCCCCCCCCCCCGCCATTTCTTCTCTACCCAGAGAGGAATTGAAACCTTCTCTCCATTGTTGTCTTTCATCCTTTCTGCCACCGCTGCAAACCTTCCTCATATTTTTTACTGCTCCAGCAGTGGAGAAAAGTTATCACCCCCTGCCCCTCTCTGATGCCTGGCATGCGGCTATGACTGCGTGCCAGGTGCAAGGATCACTTGGAAATATAGTGTTTTCAGCCTTACCAACAGGGATCACTTGGCATTTTCCAGAGCTCCATGTATCTGGCATGTAGCCATAGTAACATGCTGCCAGGAGAGTAACAAGCTCCCATGCTGCCTGCACCCTGGAAGTGATGTCACGTGATGTTACTTCCAGGTTTGGGCGCTATCGGCAGCCCTTGTGTTCGTGAGTGGAACGCAAGGGCTGCCAATTGCCTGCTGCCTCCACACAATTGTGCGGAGAAAAGGTGGCGTGAGAAGGCAGCAGGCAAAAGGTAGAGCCCCCTGGCACTGCACCCGGAGCAGCTTCTCCTCAGCCTCTACCCTTGTTATGCTCCTGCATGCTGCTTACCTACCTCTCTCTGGCCAGGGGCAAACTGCCTCCTTTCCAGTTCTCTTAGCACACACCCCACACACAGACTGGCTAAACCAGTTTCACAGCCTTCTCCCACCATGTAACTGGCTATGAGCTTATCATCCAAATGGCCCAAGTGACCTATTATTTAAAGCAGTGACCGTCAGTGCATAAGAACAAAAGAACATAAGAAGAGCCCTGCTGGATCAGGCCAAAGGCCCATCTAGTCCAGCTTCCTGTGTCACACAGTGGCCCCACCAGATGCCTCAGGGAGCACACAGCCAACAAGATAACCTGTTTCCTGCTGCCACTCCCTTGCACCTGGCACAGAGAAAACCCACTTCTAAAACCAGGAGGTTGCTTATGGCTTGTAACCTGTGATGTTCTTTTCCTCCATGAATCTGTCCAAACCCCTTTTAAAGGCATCTAGGCCAGGTGCCATCACCACATCCTGTGGCAAGGAGTTCCACAGATGAATTACACACTGGGTAAAGAAATATTTTCTTCTGTCTGTTCTAACTCTCCCTCCACTCAATTTTAGTGCATGTCCCCTGGTTCTGGTGTTGTGTGAGAGGGAGAAGAATTTCCCTTTATCCACTCTCTCCATCCCATGCATAATTTTATAAGTCTCAATCATGTCCCCCCTCAGGCGCCTTTTTTCTAGGCTGAAAAGCCCCAAACGCTGTAGCCTTTCCTCATAAGGGAGGTGCTCCAGCCCACGAATCATTCTGGTTGCTCTTTTCTGCACCTTTTCCAATTCTACTATATCCTTTTTGAGGTGTGTTGACCAGAATTAGACGCAATACTCCAGATGTGGCCTTACCATCGATTTGTACAAAGGCGTAATGATTTTTGCCGTTTTATTCTCAATCCCTTTTTTAATGATCCCGAGCATGGAATTGGCCTTCTTCACAGCCACCGCACACTGGGTCGACACTTTCATCGACCTGTCCAGCAGCACCCCAAGATCTCTCTCTTGATCCGTCTCAGACAACTCAGAAACCATTAGCCAACTCAGAAACCATTAGCCATGTGAAATTTTGGTTTCTTGCCCCAATGTGCATCACTTTGCACTTACTTACATTGAAGCGCATCTGCCATTTTGCTGCCCATTCTCCCAGTTTGGAGAGATCCTTCTGGAGCTTTTCACAATCCCTGCTGGTCTTCACCACCTGGAAAAGCTTAGTGTCATCCGCAAACTTGGCCACCTCACTGCCTATCCCCGACTCCAGGTCATTTATGAATAAGTTGAAAAGCACCGGTCCCAAGACCGATCCTTGGGGCACACCGCTTTTCACCTCTCGCCATTGTAAAAATTGCCCATTAACTCCCACTCACTGTTTCCTGGTCTTCAACCAGTTCCTAATCCACAAGAGGACCTGCCCTCTTATTCCCTGACTGTGGAGTTTTTTCAGGAGCCTTTCATGAGGGACCATGTCAAATGCCTTCTGAAAATCCAGATATACAGTATAATATCTACGGGTTCGCTCGCATCCACATGCCTGCTGACCTTTTCAAAAAATTCTAAAAGGTTTGTGAAAAAATTCTAAAAGGTGCAACGTGTGTTCTGCCAGCAGCCAGGCACTATAGGATCGGGTCGGCAATCACTTTCCTGGGGCACAATAGGACTTGCTTCTGAGTAGGCATGCACAGGACTGCGCTATGAGTTGTGGACTGATGATAATTTGTCATTAACATTCTCCATTTGTCATCCCTGATGTGGCTTCAGGCCATTAGCCCTGTGCATGGGACATACAACACTTGATGGAGTCAGAATGGGTGTCTGTTGGCTCAGTTCCTGAGCTTCATGATCCTGTAAACAGACGCTATGCATATACAAATTGTATGTACATGCTTTACATGTATAATACCCTGAAAAAGGAGACTCCCCAACTGCACAGAAAAACCCACACCCATACAATTTGTCCATGTCTACAATTCATTCCCAAGTTTTATTCAACCAATAAACCTTTTTTGGCATAACCCCAAGTTTTATTGAACATTGTTAAGCTGGGGGGGGGGGCTGATCTGATCTCAAGCACCTTTCATGTGTTCACTGTCAAGCCATGTCAAGCCACTGTCAAGCCAGGGCTAATATCAACTAATGCAAGAAGGGTCCATGGCTCAGTGGTAGAGCATATGCTTTGCATCCAGAAGGTCCCAATATCTCTAGGTAAGGTAGAGAAAAATTAAGTTATCCATTAATTACATTCATTCTTAGGGATCAAACCATACCAAAACCAAAGAGAATCTCTGAAAATAAACAACATGATCCATTATAAAACAACACATCTTTTTATATACTATAAGCAAAAGAGGTAACTATTCACTGCTGAAAACGACTACTGTTGTCTACTACAACAGCTTATATTGCACTTAGATGTTATAAATGAAACTTATAATTACTTACATAGCTAGAATATCACAAAAACCTGTTATACTGTAATGCATTAACAATGGCAATAGACGGAAGATTATAAACTTCCAGCCGAATCCTAACTCCCCGCATGGCGATGGCTTCCGCAGCATCCTACGGGTGGGTTTTGCATGCTGGAGGTCACCTTGGGGTAAGGGGACATTTTCTCCCTTGCCCTGGGGTGTCTTGAAGCCACTGGCACCAGCAGGAAGGTGCGCCTGGAACACATACTGTCACAAAGCGGTTTTGTGACAGTGCGAACCAGTGGAACATGTGTTCCACTGGCATGCCAGTTAGTCTGTATTGGGCCATTCATTTTTGTAAACCGAGCCTTCCCTTACACCTAGAAACAAACTGAGCATCCCTCCACATGCATCCATTCCGAGTGGCTGCATAATGGCCATTCAATATGCCCATCATAGAACTCTATCAAGGATGCATTTCTTTCATTTAAACACACACACACACACACACACACACACACACACACACACACACACACACACACACACACACACACATTAATCAGGAAATTCCAACCGGCCCAGGCCTATTTCATGTTACTTTGGTGGTTTAAGTACAAAATAAATTAGTTTTGTGAGAAGCAACAATACTCTCAGGGTTGAGTGACATACATTATTTCAAAATGTTTCTTGATTATGCTGTCTTCTGAGAGGGAGTTGATGCCACTATCAATCAAACATCTCTTTGTTTCAGCTCATTAATATTTTTCCTGTGTATTTGGGGATTTTCTTAAGAAGCGTCTGCCTGCCTGACAAACAGCTTGAGATAGATTCAGGCATCTGGCAATTAAAACCAAAAGATCCAATCTGAAACATATAAAGGTAATGTTGGTGAGCAAGAATGCTTAGGGTGGGGGCTCTGATTACTAATCAATTGTCACATCATTTCTGACACTGTCCCTCTGATTCACTTCTTTGTGTTAACTTTCATGCTTCTCTGAAACCTATCTGAAAATACTATATATTCTTGCAGCACAATCCTGTGCAAACATAGGCCAACGAAGCAAGTGCTCCGCCAGTCTGAGTCGCAAAAGGGCTGTAAAGCTCCTTGCGGCTCCTCAGGAGTAAGCGGAGCCGGTGCAGAGGACGGAGCTGCTCACTCCGCCGTTGCCCAGGAGGACCTGTGCCGGCCAACCCAGGTAAGTCTTAGGCCAGTCGGCAGGAGGTCGTGGGAAGGGATGGGCGGAGTAGCGAAGGAGGGGGCCATTGGCCAGCCCAGCCTGGGAGGGGGCAGGGATATCAGTGTTGGGTTGTAAAGAGCTGGTGCACATCCGATGAGGCCCATTGGGGGCAAGGAGGCCCATTGGGGGTGTCCCCCTTCTCCCAAGGTGAGCCTGGGCCATGCCAGTGGCCCACATTCTGTGCAGGGTGCAGTGGTACCCGGTTAGTACCATTGATGAAAACTTAGCTTAAACCTAAAGTGCCATACAACTTTAATTAAAATAAAAATCATGACACATGATCAAGCCACAGTTGAGTTCCTTTAAGTTCCATTGATCAACTGGGATGCTAAGCACAGGCTAAGTCCCTCCCATTGAAATCAATAGCATTTCAAGTGCTTAACTTGGGCTAGCTACTGTCGTGGCTTTCTGCCAAATTAATTTATGAATGTAAACTACATTTCTTCAGGCAGCCTTTTCACTGAGTTTTAGTTACTGTGATTCATCTTGTTTTAATTACTTTTTATTTATTTTAGGTACCGAATTTATACTGAAGATTAAGGCAATCTTAAGAGAATCTGTACAATAGAACATAACATCATATAAATGCCAACAATTGCATACTTTTAAATGGTCGAAAAAAGCATATACATAATTTTGACAGTATGTGGTTGTCTTGTTACAAAGAATCAAACTAGAATAAAACCATAATCTTAATCCCAACCATAATATAAGAACATGAACGTACCCCTAATTTCATCATTTTCCTGTATCTGCTAAAAGGAACCAGAAGGACGAGGATTTTGGGCTGTCAATGACCTGATTTATCTCTCAAAAAATTAAGTTTCCTAGGTTTAGTGACTTGGAAATATGCAGCACTGTTCAATGAATACAACCCATTTAATAACAAGAAGTTTAGCCCATCTTTCTTTTTCTCAGCACCATGGTCAGCACCATTCAAGTAAAAGGGTGGAGGTTGTTTTTTTTCTCCTGCTGAATTTTTCTGCAGCATTCCGCCTGTCAATAGCTTTACAGCAATACAGTGCTAAGAAACAAGCCTTCGTTGCATATAACTGGTAATTGAAACTATCGATAGAGTAGATTGCTGATATCCACAGAGGCTGCATTCATTTTGAGAACCAGTGGAAAATACACTGAATGGTACCCATTTGGTCTGTTTTCCATTTGTTCGGAAACAGTGTAATGTGCAAGGAATGGGAACAAATGGGCTTCATTTTTAAAATGAATTCATTACCCACTCAGCTTATGGGGGCTGAGGGTGCTTAGCTTGTCCAATGGCAGCAGAAGTCCTCTACACAGTTCCTTCCTGTTGGCTGCAATTTTACTTTCCCACAAATGCAGGGTGCTTTCAGGGTGCAGGGTGTCTGGGAATCAGGGAAGTACAGATTGGGGAAGAAATATGGGGAAGAAATGGCTGTTCCCTATGGAGGATGCCTTGTTTTAGTGCCATTGTATTCTGCCTCAAATTATCAGAGAGCTTTACAGTAGTTTGATGCAAATTTAACCAGTGTTGCAAGTGTGTGTGTGTGTGTGTGTGTGTGTGTGTGTGTGTGTGTGTGTGTGTGTGTGTGTGTGTGTGTGTGTGTGTGTGTGTGTTGGAGTCCAGAACTCATTACTCTATCATGCTGCGTTGTTTACCATTTAAGTGAGAGGCATTGAGATTAGCCCCAGGTGCCTTGTTCAGGTGTACTATTATGACATCACTGTTGATACTCGAACAACTGGGATATGTGTTAGCTTAAATGAGCTCCTTTAGCTTAAATGAGCTCCTTTCAAGCACCTGTAGTGTCAGTTGAGAGAACCCATGTGGTAGAAGTTCCCCATCACAATTAAATATCACATTTTATGGGCCACTAAGGGTTTAATTCCTTGCCTGTGATCCTGGTTCAAGCTACAGAGAAAACAAACTTGGCCTCAGTCTTGTGCTTTGGCTGGTTAGTGTTTCCCTGCTTCTTCTCTTCCTTTTACCTGGCCCTTCTCTTTCCCCCTTTGGTGCCCTTTCCAAACATGCACAGTCTCCATCTTGGTGCCTTAGCAGACATTCCAGAGGGTCAGCCAGGGTTTTGCCCTCAAAGGGGTGAGTCGTGACTGCTCCTTCTTATCAAGCTCATGCTAAATAAGAACCATTGATTGGAATGGAAGGCTGCTGCACTGTGGGGTATCTTGAGTGTCACCTTCCTGAAAGGCAGGGGTGGCCAACCTTCCACCTTTAGGGCCTCTGCATTATTAAGAGTTCTGTAGAAGACAGAATCTTGGCAGCTGCAACTGCTGATGCTTCACCTGCTGAAACGTCCTCACCTATATGACGATTCCTACCCCCCTTCCTGGCCATGATCCATCTCTCCAGATCCACCTGGAGTTGCACCGCAAAAGACCTGGTGCAGGTCCAAGTAAACCTATTGGGGAGGTTTCTCACCTTTATGGCCATGAACACTCATGTTGAAAGGTTGGCCACCCCAGCTCTAAGGTCTTGCTAATTCAGTGTCCTCACCAGTAGCGTCACTAGGACGCGCGTCACCCTGGGGCAGGGGGCGCGCGTCACCCTAGTGATGCTACCATATCGCGGCGTGGGGGGGAACCGGCTCCCCCCCCCCGCTTCACCCTCCGGACGCTCCGAGGCCGGCCCGGGAGCCAGCCTCGGAGCGTCCGACCCTGTCGGCGCTCCAGGGCCTTCTGAAAGAAGGCCCAGGCAGCGCATCCATCCGGGTATTTCCCGGATTTTCGCGCATGCGCAGACCCATTTTGAGGGCTTTTTGCCCTCTCGGGCCGGCCTCGGAGCGTCCGAAGGGTGTCGCGCGTCACGGAAGTGGCGTGCGCGGGGTGCGCGCATCACCCCGTGGCGCGCATCACCCGGGGGTGCCCCGCCCACCCCGCCACGCTCCAGCGACGCCCCTGGTCCTCACCGCGACATTTCCTGCATAATAAATTAAGCTTAAAAGGTGGGGGGGCACACACACTCTGATATAATGCCCCGAATGCCCCAAGCCTTGCTTTCTCCACCCCCTACCAACTTACTGAGACTGGCGGAGCCTCCAGGAGCCACTGGCAAGTGACACACTTCTGCCCATCTGCAGCAGCAGAACATTAATTGCATGTCTATTAAGATCAAACAGTAAATTAGCTACTAACATTTGATCCTCCCTCCAACAATGCAGAATAGGCCAGACCAAAATGAAACAAGTAAAAACAACAAAACCAATCGCTCCCATGGCCAATGACGGAAAGAAGCAGTCTCCCTGCACTGAATCCTGAACGGTAACAAGCTAATCCCACAGTGCCAGAAATCATATGGATGGGCAAGCTTGATGTGATCAGATAAATGATCTCATCAAGATTCCTTTTTCTCACTGTGATTTAATCAATGTGCTCATGGGCTACTGCACACTGGTACCCTGCAAAAAAAGAAAAAAGAAAAGGATGCAAAATGAAAAAATGGCAAAATGTATTCCTCTTCAGAAGTTATCAGTGAACATGTTGTAGGGCAGAATGGTAGAGTGCTGGTAGTCACACACACACTGATGCTCTGGCTACCCAAAATGTCCAGGCATTTTTACATTTAGCCCTTGCTAGCTAGTGCATCAGGCCAGCGGGTGGTGCAGCGGGTTAAACCGCTGAACCATAAGCTGTCGATCGAAAGGTCAGCAGTTCAATTCCCGCGACGGGGTGAGCGCTTGTTGCTTGGCCAGCTCCTGCCAACCTAGCAGTTCCAAAGCATGTTAATGCGAGTAGATAAATAGGTACCGCTTGCGGGAAGGTAAACAGCACTCCGTGTTCCAGCTGCATGCTACGCGCTGCGGCAAGGAGAGTCATGCCGGCCACATGACCACGGAGGCATCTTCGGACAACGCTGGCTCTTCGGCTTTGAAATGGGGATGAGCACCACACCCTAGAGTCGGACACGACTGGACTTAATTGTCAGGGGTCACCGTTACCTTACTAGCTAGTGCATCAGTGTGGGGAGGCATGGCTAACTCGAATCCTTCCTCACACATTCACTGAGTGCATAAAGGGTGAGACTGGATAGCACTGCTGTGTGAGCTGATTTTGAAAGCAATTCTCGAAGTTCTCTATTAAACCAGAAGACAGGTAGAATAGAATGTGGACCAAAGGAATACAAACAGAATGGAACAGGAGGCATGTGTTCCTCCCTACTCCCATCTTAAGGCCAGAGCAACCAGGAGAAGCCAGGGTCTGTGGTGCTTAGAGTGCACACATGGAGATTCTGCATTGGGACTTGGCATGTATGTCTATGTCCAGCACAGCTGTAGCCTCCGTAATGCATATCATACCATCATGCATATGCATGCATACATAGCTAAGGGTCAAGGGGAACATTGACAACCTTCTCATGACCTCATCCTGCATCAGCTATGATCTAGAACAGGGGTTCTCAATCTTTGGAGGCCCGGGTACCCCCTATCACGGTCCAATTTTCTGAAGTACCCCCTGCTAATTAATTGCTAATTAATTGGATTAATCATTAGCTAATTAATTGTTAAATAAAAAGTACTAAAACAATTTTAATTGTGAAAAAATGTCTTAACTCTGTGTGTGTGTGTGACAGACAGACAGACAGACAGGGGATTGCATTTAAGTTCTAATTAACAAGTAATTAACTACTGATTGATGCTGATAAGTGGAAGGCTCTGGCATACCCCCTGCCATTGGTTCGCGTACCCCTAGGGGTACTCGTACCACAGGTTGAGAACCCCTGATCTAGGAGTAGGCTTAGTTACAATGGTTTTGGTTACAATGGTTACAATGGCTCAGTAAAAGCTTTTCCTTTCTCAAGTGTGTTTTTGTCTCCGCTAGTGTAACAATCAACACATTTTTGTTTTCCGAACATCAAGATTCAGGGCTATTCCAGATGAATGAACTAATCAGTCAGGACAGGCAGGCTAATGATCAATGAGAGCTCTTCCATTTCTTCCCAAGCATCTAGCTAATCAAGAGTAATGGGAAGGAAAACATACCGGAACTGCGAGAGCTGCATTGGTTTGGGTAAAATTATGCCTGTGCCTGTGTGTCTTAAGTGTTTACAGGGTCTTTAAATCTCGATATAATTTATTTTGCTTTCTTAATAATATGTAATTGGGAAGCTTCTTCTGTTTTTTTCCCCCCATGAAAGGAAATGTTCCACGTTCCTTTCATGACAAAATTAGTAGTAATTATCTGCAGATCAAGCAACATTTATTGTTTGTCTGTGGACTCCGATTTACATTATTCAAACGGAAAGTGAGAAGCAAATTGTTGAAGAAACAAATGAAAGCGGTGTTGTTTCAACTGAACATAATGAGTCAACAATTGTCCCATTAAGCCAAATTGGAATACAGCAAAACCTGACTTACTTCAAGGGCTAGGAAACCCAGTAAAGTAAACTATTTGCATATTCAATTCAGCTTAACAGGTATGTTATTAATGATGTTCAGACTAACACACATGTTCTTATATAAATAATGGAGAATGAAACCAAAGTAATGGTACAGACAAAGTTTGTACAACCCGATGCAGCTGTGCGAATAGACCACACACTGTATCCTGCAGAGCGGCAGGCCCAGAGGCCTCCTCAAGGCAAGGGGACATTTGTTCCCTTACCTTGGGGTAAGCCTCCACCTCCCCAATAGGTCTACTTGGACCTGCGCCAGGTCTTTTGCACGTGCACCTCCAGGTGGATCTGGAGAGATGGATCAAGGCCAGGAAGGGGGGATAGGATATTGGTGGAGCCGCTGCCGCTGATAACCACCCCTTCCCACCCTCGACATACCCCCCATCCCTGCCCAGATCCCTCTCTCATTATGCCCAGCCCCCAAGCACTGCCCATTCCCTGCACCAGCGTACCAGCACCGGAGCACCTTTGTGGGCCACTGTTGCGCAGCCACCATTACTTGCTGTTTCTTCTAGTGGCCTAGTTGCATGCGATAGTGTTAAACTCAGCAGCATCTTACATGGACTACATGAGTTTATAAAGAGCATATTTGGCAATCTTCCATAGAAATAAAAACAATGTTCTCTAACATCTACAAAAAAGTTCCCATCCTATAGTGGCATCATCATTCTTCTGTATAATGTTTTTAGCAATGTAACCTTGCCTAAAACGAGGGTTTCTGTCCAGGGAGCCAGAGTGAGTATGCTAATTGATTAGAGGGTTGGAGATGAAGGAACTGCCCATATGAAACTGGTCACTCAGGTTGGCCCCAGGAGTCCCCCTGCTTGCTCGACTCAGCAAGTGGGTGGAAGGAAAGGGAAGCCACACAGTGAGTGGGGTGGGGTAGGAAGTGGAGGAAACCCTGCAAGGGGGGATGGGTACCAACAAACAAAGTTCCTGAGGGCCAGTGCAACCTGATGTTGACTCTATGTGAGCAGTATAGTTGCCATCACCATTTTTTTTTACAAACACTTTTATCCATTGTTCATAATTTTTCACGGGGAAAGGGGTCTTTTCCGTTGTATTCTGGCCTATTTGTCCTAACGACCTATGGTGTCAGATCCAGAAAGACTCATTACACTCGATTAATTTCTGTTCTGAGATCAAGCTTTCAGCTAAAGTCACGGGATGCTTCAATATTTCTACTCAGCATAATGATTTCATTCTGAGAACCATCATAATGTTTGGAACCAAAATTGAAAATTAAGACTATGCAATCTCTATCTTCGAAATTAATCAGGAGGAGAGAATGCAGAACTAGGCAAGAATGCATATTGACCATATATATTAATGCAATGAAGCTCTCTGAGGAAGGCTTTTGCTCCCGTGTCTGTCTATAAAAAGGGGCAAAATTATGCAAACGTCATAAATAATTTGGAGATATTCACTGCATGCTGTGGCAATAATTAGAAGTCACTGCCACTAATACAGTATATCTCGCAATGTTCTCAGAACTATGAGGATGGGGTTTAACTACACAAATCAGATGCTTCGTAATCCCATTAACATTTTATAGTGCAGATATAAAGTCTTCCCTGGTAGTGAAATGTATATTATCTGTATATTTTCTTGCAGTTGTCATGGGCAGAGACATGTTGTAACCCTAAAAGATTACTTCATTAACTTATGAGCAATGAGCTCCTTCCTAAATAGATTGCTGCCTTCAGCTAGTCTTTTTCTTCCTTTTTTCCCCCAAAGCAAAAGAATTGCTTCAAGGGGAAGGCACATTCTTCTAGTTTACGTAGACCGTGTGCGAAGGGTCAAGTTGCAATCACAGTTCAACCAAATGGTACAGGTATATAAAGATACAGATTCCTTGTAACTTGTGGGACATTTTGACAAGAACATCGTTTGTAACAGAGATGTATAATCCCATGAGAAATTAGCACATAAAATGTAGACTCCTTGTTAAAATCTCTTTTTTTAAAAAAAGGAAATACAGTCAGACCTTTTTATCCACTGGGGTTCTGTTCCCGGAAACCCAGTGGATTAAAAAAAGTGTTATTTGAAAAACGGAGTGGGGCTTGGGGAGCGGTGCCACATTACCTTTTTCCCAGCATCTTTGGTGCTTCTATCCTCCTGAGTTTGTTTAAACTGTCTGGAAAAAAAACTGCTACCGGAAGCAACCTGTAGATGGCGCCAGAGACTCCCGGTTGCATTTTTTCCTCCATTCTTCAGCAGTTTAAACATGGTGGGAAGCGACTGGCAAGCCCCCAACAGATTCCCAGTTGCGTTTTTTTCTTTTTTCAGCTGGAAGCAGCTGGCAGGTCCCTGATAACGAAAAAAGAGGTAAAGTGGCACAGTCGAACTCCCTCTTCCACAGTTTTGCCACCCATGTTGAGTCAAATCTGTGGATGGAAAAACAGTGGATAAAAAGGTCAGACTGTATCGACATATTCCAGTGCCAGGTTCTTGGGATTCTGAGGTAGGGCACTAAGGTGAAGCTCTGCATGTCCCTTGGTGCCCCCTGCTGGTGCATTGGGTACTACTGGTGACACCTGCATTGCGGGTTCAGGAGTTAACCTGGCCAGGTTGGGCCTCTGGTGAGCTTAGGAACTTCTGCCCTCAACCAAGCCCAACCTGACAACACATCTGTGTATATCACTACAGCAGTTCTGCCAGTTCTGAATATGCCTTCCAAATTTCTGGCATGCCAACATCTACCCTACTTTCACTATATCAGCTGCATGTTTATGCCTTAGTTACTAATCACCATGCTGCAGCCTCACAATATTTAAATCTTTTTATACAAACAATGAATGGCAGCTCCCCTTTAGGGGAGCACTGGGGGAAAAGCCCCCCATGCAGTGCACACTGCTGTATCCACATTGTTCTGAAGTCTGTATGTTTTTGCACACTTGTACATGAGCGACCTCCCCTACTAACTGGGCAAGAGGCACTTTTTCAATTGATGCTCCTCTTATATTTAGCAGGGGGAGAGCAACTGCCCCCCTTTCACCCCAGCACAGTGTCATTCTGGTGGCTGTTGCTGGTGGTGTTCTGCATCTTTTTTAGATTGCGAGCCCTTTTGGGACAGGGAGCCATTTCATCATTTGATTTTGTCTGTAAACTGCTTTGTGAACTTTTTGTTGAAAAGCGGTATATAAATACTGTTGTTGTTGTTATTACTATTATTATTATTATTTCCCAATAATAGGTCATCATATCATTGTGCATCTCTCCTCCTACTATCCTCCACAATCCTAATATCGTGTGCTACCTGAAGAAACATTTTCTTCCCTGATGGTTTTCAAGACTTAGTAGGAAATAAATTAATACATTGTACATATATTCACAAACAAGTGATATATTTATTATTCTATTCTGCAAACCACTTTCCCTAATTTGGGACTAACTTCCTATCCTTTATGTTTTAAAGGGGGAAAAAAATCATTGTAAAGTGTATGAAGACAGGCATTTAGTGAACAGTATTTGCTGACCTTGACAGAAACCATCATTAACAAACATATCAACCCCAAATATTCAAATATATGCACATTCTAATGTTATAATAATAAGCACTTCTAGATTAATTAATTTACATTAAGTGGCTTTAACATTTTCCAAAGGGTATTGTTTTCTTTTTAAAAATGTGCATATTATCATACTTATTGCACAGATGTATATCTCCTGCTGAGAACAATGCTACACCTAATTTGTTCCACCAAATTAGTCCAATTAAAAATAACTCAACAAAACTGATACTGAATCTTCAATTGCATCTGTGTCTAGAAGTCGAAGCACAGTACATACAGCAATTGTCTTCGTTGTGCTGTCCTCTAGAGCTCAATTATCAAAGAGTTTTTTAGGTATAGGTTTCTTCATAGACTAGGCCAGCGGGTGGCGCAGCGGGTTAAACCGCTGAACCATAAGCTGTCGATCGAAAGGTCGGCAGTTCAATTCCCACGACGGGGTGAGTGCTCGTTGCTTGGCCAGTTCCTGCCAACCTAGCAGTTCCAAAGCATGTCAATGCAAGTAGATAAATAGGTACTGCTTGCGGGAAGGTAAACAGCACTCCGTGTTCCAGCTCACGGAGGCGTCTTCGGACAACGCTGGCTCTTCGGCTTTGAAATGGGGATGAGCACCACACCCTAGAGTCGGACACGACTGGACTTAATTGTCAGGGGGTACCTTCTTCATAGACTATTTATGGGACTGTTGTGTTATTTGTTCATTACACAGCATGACTAGCCTCATGAATCACATTTTACTTTTTTGTGTCTGTCCTCCTATAGGGTGACCTACACTTTATATTCAGGTGCAATCTGTTACTCTTGTCCCACATTGCCCACAGACATTGGACAAATGTTCAAGAAAACGTATAGGTGAATGGTAAGAACCATTTTTATATCTACTAGAAGAATAGTTCAAGGACCACAGTTCAAAGAGCCAGGATGGTGTAGTGGTTTGGGAGTCGGACTTAGACCTGGAAGATCCAGGTTCAAATCTCACACAAAGCTTCCTGGGTGATCTTGGGCCAGTCACTATCTCTCAGTCCCACCTACCTCACAGGGTTGTTGTGAGGACAAAAAGGAGGGGAGGAGATATGTACACCACTCTGAGCTCCTTGGAGGAAGGGCGGTATAACAATGTGAAAAATAAATAAATAAATAAATAAATAAATAAATAAATAAAGTTCTGCAGGATATCACTCACTGCATGAATATAGCCTTGAGCATGGACATCCCATGCTCTGTGAGATGAGGAATGCCCAGATTGCAAGATCTCCACATTTCATGAAGATAACAGTTCCTGACTCATCTGGCAAGACGTGGCTATCATGGCATATTAGTTTAGCAGAGACACCTTTTCTCAAGGCCCATTATAAGGCAATATATTCCTACACAGAGATAATGCAAAATATCAATGAAGGTAACTTATGCAATCCATTGAAATGTCTAAGAATCAAGTGACACGATCCATTCATCAAGAATACCTGCATTTTCTATGTAATTAAACCTCTAGAATCGGATCTGCCAATTCTGACTGCTGAATTCATTTCTGCCAATTAAATTAGTAACCCTCATGTCACTAATTACCAGGATTTTTACAGAGGATGAACATTTCTAATTAGTTTTGTATTGCACATGCTACAAATTCACAGTTAAATTCTTTGTGATGAATAGTGAACAGCTGTTACTGATAATGCTATTGATTTTCATTCTTTTTTAATTTCAGCAGGCAATTTCAGTTGGTTCTAAGTATTAAGATGGAATTATGCGGTCATCAACTGGGCAGAAAATATCCACCAGGGCATTTGACTATGAGCCAGGAAAAAACGCAAAATAAAAATACTGGAAGTTCTTCCATTCACAAAAAGAGAGTTCTGCTCATAGAAAAATCCCTCTGTGATTGCAACTCTCCTTCCATGAACAGAAGAACAGCTGATCTTAAAGGTTAAGATGGAACCCATTGTTACAGAACAAGGGAGTAGGAGTCAATTATCCTAAGTTAATGTATTTCTGTTCAATGGGTGTGTACATAAAACATATGGACATATCACATTTATTGATAACTATATTTAGAGGTACCAATAACTGTTTTCATATATTGTGTGTTCTAATTGTTTTATGGTTGTTTTATGAAAATTTTGTAATCCGTCTTGGGCATTTGCTTCAGCAAGGGAAAGGTGAGGTAGGATTTTTTTAAAATAAAATAAATAAATGGATGCCAATGGTAATGGATCAACAGTGTTTTACAATGGATTACACCATGCACAATGCGAAGAAGATGAAAGTGGTGATGCTAGGATGTTTCCCAACTTCTCATGGAATAACAGCAATAAGAAAGGTGGAAAAAAATTGATCCAAATGCTGTGGGTACCACACCCATATTGGAGACTTTTCATGATGGAATAGGCTCAACAGAGGCTTAGGAGACAATAATGTGTGTGAATGCTGCTCTCCTGTTGTGAATGAATCATGCTGCAAAATTTCAGTTGAAGGCTATACAGTGGAGTTCAGCAATAAATTATGGAGTGGTTCCAATAAATTATGGGATGGTTATAGATGTCAGATATTCGAAAACCTAAATGTAAGAATTCAGTGTGACCATAAGTCTGAGCATTTCAGACTAGGATGACCCAAAACACATGATGACGAAAACTGCTCACCTGATGACAGGCTACAACTACAGTTGTCAAAATGCAAGGATGTCAAATTATTGTCCTTGCTTTTGCTAAGCTGAAGCATTAGCAATAATAGTATCATAAATTACCAGGACCAAAAGATACCTAGGCAGGCCTATTCAGGGTCATTAAAAACAAAAGCTTCCAGGTTTTCCGACCATTGAGGTTTTAAAAAAGATGGTACTTTCTCCAAAGTTTTATCCACCACTGTGGCAGACATAATCAGGGGAAAATGCAGATATACAGAAGTGTAAAACACTTCCAAACCAGAGAGAGTCTTATTTAAACCTGTCTATCAGCTGCACCTCATTCTATTAATTGGCAACCAGTTTGGATACAGAAGTTGGTTGCCAATTAACAACCTCAGCAGCACGCTCCATTGAACCCTATCCCCCATCCCAGGCCTGGCTGGCTTTACACCGGCTCCTTGGATTTGCACCGGCCATTTTGCCAGTGCACATCCGAGGAGACCCATTGGGCCTGCTGGGGTTCCACCCGGAAGCTCCATCAACAGAGGCTCAATCCTGCCTAGGATGCAGCGGCTGCCTTAGGTGCGCCACTGCTGCATTCTAGACAGGATTGGGCTGTCCGACTCCAATACTTATACACACGTACCTGGGAATAATCCCCACTGAACTCTGGAACTTCCTTCTGAGTAGACATGCTGAGGAGTGTGCTGTCAGTGAAGGTTTCTATTGTGTTGAGTTTTTAAAATACATTTTAATGGATTAGTAATTGTACTTGGCACATTTTGCATGAGTTGCTTTCAGAATTTTTTGAAGGTAAAATCACAGGGCATAAATTCAAAAAAAAATTAAAAAGTAAAATATATCTTGCTTAGTCACCAGGCATCTCGCTAATGCTTTCATTCCCACAATTCCAGAATGCCACATGCAATGTAGCCACTGTCACGATGGTTCAACAGCCTTTCTTAGAACAAGTGTTATGTGTGCTCGATTGGCTGGTGGTGCTGACAACCAATAGGGTAATTCCAAAATTCCACGTTTTGTCTCTCAAGGCTGCCCCCTAATGGAACCTAGAGCACATAACGGATCAAGGTGGTCTCTCTTTTCTTTTATTCTGTCTACTCCCAGATCTAAACAGTAAAGCCAGAGCCCTAAGCTGATCTGCCCACATTTCATATTAACCTTGGGAAGGATCAACTGAGTGTTGTTTTTTTCCATTGTTTGAAGAGTCTTAGTAGTGTAAAATGGAGAACCCTAGGGATGGACTCTACTTATATGCTCTGAGAAGGAGCCTGGAGTTATTGAAATCACCAAAGCCTTAAACCTCCTCTACTTCATTTATACAATGAAAGTCCTTATTCTCTGCCTGCCTTAGTGATGCCTCTGAAGAGCTTTATACTTTGAGAATAAAGGTTGTGGAAAAAATACACCAATCTATAACTGTGTGTTCAGATCAGCATAATGTGTCACTCTACCATTTTGTTCAGTTCAGACAGTTTGAAAGGACTGGATTAAAAAATTGCTCTGGTAATGCATGCCTGAGTTCCTAGCAGAATTTGGATCTCCCTGGATCTCTGAAAGGCAAATAACTCAAAAAAGCAAATGCACTACTCCTCACGTTAGCAAAGGTAATTTGAATGCACAATAGTCAGTATAGAGGAAAGTGGGACAAAATAGGATGTCATTTCCTGCTTGAAGGTATCCTGGTGTTTCCAGGGAGTCTAAAACTTGAGCCAGGAACTTCATGGTTGGCAGCTGAGACTTGGTGGTTATTTGAGAGAGAGAGAGAGAGAGAGAGAGAGAGAGAGAGTAAATACATTTATTATTATTATTATTATTATTATTATTATTAATTAGATTTCTATCCCACTTTCTCCCCCCCCCCCATAAGGGAGAGTATGTATACAGTATGTATACACACTTGTACAGGAAGCCCTCACTAAAAACCATTTCACTTTAAAGTTGATGAGAAAATGTCATAGGAACGCTTACGTTTATCAATTAGCCTATGGTAAAATTGGTTTCATTATTATAAGTCATTTTGCAGTCGGAGTTTCCAAGAAGAACCTATTGACAACTTTGAGGCTGCAATCCTATGAACACTTACCTGGGAGTAAGTTCTATTGAAGTCAATGCGACCTATTTCTGAGTAGACATGCACAGGCTTGCACTGTGAGTGAGGACTTGCTGTATAAACTTTTAAGCCTCACAGCACAATCCTGTGTAAAAATTTGCTGGCGCCGGGTGTTGCAAACACGCCATAAGGCAAGTAAGAGAGGCCGGTGGCGCTACTCACTCTCCACCCAACTGCAGCCACCACCGGCAGATGGAGGTAAGTCCTGCACCAGGCAGTGGGGTGTGTGTGTGTTGACCAGAGACATGTGAGGTGATACAAAAATATACCCCAACTTACAGCATCATGGAAGATTCCTTGCTGTCCCTTCCTGCCTGCAGATTGAAACATGCATTTGCTTCAACAACAGACCAATTCTATCCCCTGCCACCAGTGCTGATACAGCCATGTTATGGAAGGGTATGCTGCATCCTGTGGCGGGGGGGAAATAAGATCTCCTCATGGTAAGAGGAAATTGTTCCCTTACACCCGGGTAAGCCCCTGTCACCATGTGGGTCTACCTGGACCTGCACCAGCTGTTTGGCTGGCACAAGTCCAAGCAGACCCAAGGGGTATGGCAAGGCCAGGAGGTGGCATAGCATATTGTTGGCACCACTGCCACTGATACCCCCCTGCCTGCCCTGCCATGCCTCCCGGTGGCCCTTATCCTCCTCCCATGCCTCCCCCTCCCTGTCCTGTTACTCCCCCTACCTGCCCACTTCCCACCCGGCCCATCTGATCTGTGGAACAGGTCGCTGGCCACAGCAATGGAAGCTCAAAAATCACTGCCAGCAGCATGCCCTGCGAGTGTGCATGTGTCTCACTATAATAAAGTGTGTGCATGGGTGGGGGTAGTATTGAGCCATAAGGCGGGAATCCTACAAAACGTTCCTGGGAGTAAGTTCCATTGAATACAATGGGACTTACTTCTGAGTAGACATGAATGGACTTGTACTGTAAGAGTTCAATCTATGAATACTGTGTTGCTCCATGGGATATGAAATAAGATTAGCTATGAGGATCTTTTATGTGTGTGTGTGTAATTCAAACTAAGATAGAAGATTTTGTACCTTTATTATATGCTATTCAGAAAATTCTGTGAAAGAGGACAATTTTAGTTGCATCAAGATGAACCTATTAGTTTATTGCTTAATTATTTATTAAAAGATGACCAGAAATGTATTACAAGAACTGTTGCTAAATTTACTTTACAGATTGCAAGGATAAGATTACGAAAAAGTAATCAAATACAAAGACCTTCAGCTTGAGGTAGACCAGCTTTGGCAAAAAAAAAAAAGAGGTGAAAATTGTATCAATAGTAGTGGGTGCTTTAGATGCCATACCGAAAAACATGGAAAAGACACCTGCACATCTTAGGTGTAAATGAAATTACCACATATGAGCTGAAAAAAGCAGCTCTACTTGGAACTGCACATATTTTACATAAATACCTCTAAATATCCTAGGTCCTTGAGAAGGACTTGATATTTAGAAAATGCCAGCCACCATCAGGTGGGCTGTGACTAACCAAATCACAACAACAACAACAATAATTTGATTTCAGTGGAAAATATGCTTAAAAAATTCTTCTATGATCCTCTACACATGTTCCTGGGAGTAAGCCCCATTGCACACAATGGAACTTACTTCTCAGTAGACATGCTTAGGCTCGTGCTGTTAAACTGGTGGGATGTATATTTGGGAAGATCATGTCTAACCTATATGATTGAATGCAACTTTTCTAACACTTTGTTAGATGGCTTACTTGTCATTGAAATTAAAGTAGGCTGAAGTCAGTTTAACTTGCAACGAAATTGTCCTATTAATTTCAATGGTCCTTAAATACAACTAGCTGTAATTGGATGAATGCCATAGGCAACAGCACCTGTGCAGCATAGAGGTAATTTGGATTCTTCAAAAATTTAGTTTTAATTATCTTCAATGTCCTTTTTGATGACACTGAGTTTGAATCATGCAGTACTGAAGGAATACTCCAACCTATCCTAGGAACAGGGTACAGTGGCGTAGCGAGGCAAACCCATGCCGAGACCTTGCCGAGGCTCCGCATTCCAGAAGTAGGTGGGCAGTGACGTGATGACGTCACTGCCAGTTGCTGCCGGAGTGGCTCCATTTTGAGACAAATGGAGTCAAGGACTGGCGGGAGGGCCCTTCCAGCAGTGAATGTCTGGTGTCTATGGAGGTCCATGCACCACTCTCACAGCCCAAGCCTCTGCTGGCCTCTGCTGGTGGTACTGGGCTCTGCGCTGTCGCAAATGTGCCGTAAAGCACATTGTGACAGCATGGAGGTCAGCGCCAGCAGGCCTCTGCTGGTGAAGGAAAAGCACCCGCTGGGGCACGTAAGATCTGTGCCGGGCAACGGGGAGGTGGGGAGGGGGCGTTCTGGGGTGAGGAGAGGATGGATAGGAGGATAGATCAGGCCTGGAAGGGGGTGGGCTTGGTGGAGGAAGCCTCTGCCAAATCCTTTCCCCCCATCTTGAGCTTGAAAGCCCGACATGGGGCTGCCTGGAGCGGCGCTGGTCGTGTAGCTGGTGTGCCTTCAAATAGCCCTATAGAGGCTGCTGGGGCTCGACATGGGGGAAGGGGACGATCATTCCCTTCAGCCCTGCACTGGAAACAGCAGAGTCTGTCCCTGCACTGCTGCATCCAAGTGTGGGGCTTTGTATAGGATTCAGGCGCTAGCCTCGTTAGGAGCAATGGCTGCACCCCCGGAGTGCTGGGCCCGGTGCGGCGCACTCTGGTCACAACACATAGCAACGTTGCTGACAGGGTATATATGTATGCTTGTCTTCAAGCAACTATGAATGTTGAAAATCGTTCAAGCTGGGTTTAATTCTGACCAGGGAGGGGAATATCCCAAGAAAATCTGGGAAAGCCTTCTCTTGGGAGTATGGCATAGAATAGTCACTCTACAGTATAGTGATTTTTCCCCCCCAATAACTGAGATTCTGTGCATACATCATTGCACTTTTCTCCAACTGAAATTCAGTCACTTCTGACTATAGAACCTCTTCCTGATTTCAGAAGTGATGGAATTTCTAAAGGTGATGACTTTAGTACAAATCAATTCCCCTAATTCAAATTAGTCCTCTACATTTGAGGTTTCCATTTCACATGTCCTTCCTGCACCGATCCCCTGGTGTCCCCCTTTTCATAAGAGACATTTCTGTCACTTCAGTTTTAATAAACTATACAATAAAGGTTTTTTTTTTTTTTAAATCATTTCATTCAAAATCAGAGAGCTCAACATACTTCTTCTATTGTCCCTGACATCAGGTGTGGAAATACAGAGCCGAGTTACCTATAAAGAAACACTGCATCCCTGATCTGAGTGGTGAGTTCTTGTTAATCCATAGTAGACCAGAACAAATGAGCTAATCAGGAAGTAGCTTAATCTCTTCAGAGTCTCATCATTCCCATTTTAGGAGCTCAGACAAGCAGCTAATCTGCTGGAAAGATTGAAAATGAACTAGCTATAATGATTTATTAATTCCAACCTAGTACACAGGTAAAAAAAAAAATTATTCCCCAGGCAGTAAGATTACTTGAAGATCTCTTTTATTCTCTTAAGTGGGTCTGCCTTTAATAGAAAGTATTTAAATTCCAGACATATTTTTCTTTAAAAAAATGAAAATATTCAAATGATACATTATGGGCGCAATCCACCGGAAGACAGGAAAGGCGGAGCGAGTGCTCCGCCATTCCAAAATGTTGCGTAAAACATGTTCCAAGACATTCCAAAGATGTTCCAAAGACGTTCCAAGACATCGTAAAGCACGTTCGTGACGCCTCGGGAGTAAGGGAGGCCGGCGTGAGGCTGGCCTCCCTCACTCCGTTGCCGGACCAGGACGTGGCCGCCGGAGGAAGGTAAGCTCTCCTGCCAGCAGCCACGTGGGCAGTCCAGTGGGCGAGGGAGGGGGCCATTGGTGGGGGGGATGGTGCCCGCTATATCCCCGTCCCCACCAGGCAGCTAGGCCGTTACACGGCCTTCTTCGACTTCCACCAGCTATTTAGCTGGAGAAAATCCAAGAAGTCCTATTGGGCTGGCCCCAATTTACACCCGGTGAAGGGGACAAGCATTCCCTTCCCTGAGTAGAACTTCAGCCCGCCAATGCAACGGCAGCCCAGGCTCAGGATCCAGCAGGCGGCCCTGGGCTGTCAGTCGGATTCTTAGTCAGGATTGCACTGCCAGTCACATGATACTATAGTCTAGATAGAGACTCTCAGGCTTCAGGCCAGCCCAGTCCAGGTGACATTTCTAAGGGGTGTTGGTCATTGCTCCAGAATGAGACTCAAGATACAGTGCTAATATTATGAAAGCTTTATTTTGATAACAAAGTTATAGAATATACTTTATTTGATTGCCTAATCATTCTATTGTCAATAAAACCCTCTACCAATCTACACAGAACACAATTCAATGTGGTCAATGTTAAGCGCTGCTGCATTTCTGAAGACTGGAATTTGTATCTACACTTTCTTATCTTTGGGTCTGATTGCACATGTTCTATATGCTTTTTCTGCATATTCAGCTTTGGTTCTTATTGGCCCAGATTTTTAGCTATCGGGCAGCCCAATCCTGTCTACATTTTAAACGAGCGGAGCGCTGCTCTGCCAGTTTAGGGTGTCATGCTGTAAAGCATGTTTGCGGCATCCTGAGAGTAAGCAGCACTGGTGCTGCTCCGCCTTCGCCGAGGACATCCTGTGCCCGCTGGGGGAAGGTAAGTTCCCCGCCAAGCAGCGGAGGCACATAGGGAGGGCGGAACAGGGCATTCTGGGGTGGATGGGATTGGTCAGCAAAGCCCAGAAAGGGGGAGGGATCAATGGCGACATTCTCTGTCGAATCCTATCCCCCTTCCCAGACCTGCTCACCGTTACATGACCCTGTCAAATGTGCACCAGCAAAATAGCTGGCGCATATTCGAGTAGACCCATCAGGATGGCTGGGGCTCTACTCGGGATAAATGTCCCCTTCCCCGGGGAGCGTTTCAGCTGCATTGCTGAAGGGTCCTAGCTAGATAGGATTGCACTGTTAGAATCATAGAATCATAGAGTTGGAAGGGGCCCACAAAGTCTTCTGTCAGACACCTCCTCCCTTTTAGACTGAGCCAATCTCCCTTCTGCTCTTTCCCAGTCTTGTGTTATTTCCTTGTTTTCTTTCTTTGGCATCATTACATGGCCTTTCATTGAATGCAACCAATGATACTGTAACTGACTAGGGGCCCAATCCTATCCAACTTTCCAGTGTCGATGCAGCCATACCAATGGGACATGTGCCGCATCATCCTGTGGTGGGGAAACACTCACAGAAGCCTCCTCAAGGTTTGTTCCCTTATTTATATTTGTTCCCTTACGCTTGTTCCCTTACTTTGAGGCTGCATTGGTGCTGTAAAATTGGATAGGATTGGGCCCTAACAGCCCAATAACTGGACAGGAAATGGAGTAGCGTAGCTAGCGTTTTTCCAGTGGGGTATGGGTGGGACAACACGTCTTTGCCCCACCCCCAGACTGGAGTGGGACCGGAGCCAAATCGTGAACTGATGAGGAGTGTCCCGCATCACACGTCTGCCTGCTACCTCCCCTGGCCCGTTCACCCAGTCACTTCGTCCCATCATGTGCTAACCCTCTTCTTGATCGCTGAAAGTGAATGAGAGAAGGATCAGGGCGAGGGCAACTTCCCTCTTGCTCCAGTACTGCTGGTAGCAGGGCTGGAAAAAACCAACTCTTGTTTGTCTCCTGTGCTGAAACAATATTTTTTTTTTTGGGGGGGGGGAGAATTAAGCCTTTTCCCACACAGGGCGTTATGCATGCTATGTAAATTACTTCCTATACTTGCCACTTTATTCTATATCCCCCAGTAACAGTTAATGAGGTATACCGGCACTATGTGCCACAGGCAGAAATTGCTTAAAAAAATCTCATATGCTGACAGTAATTAATTTATAGTAAACTGTAGCTGGGAAAGCTTGAGCTTCTTTGCCTGACAAGTAGCGATTTGGTTCAGAGATACTGTATAAAAATGGACCTAGTGGAATATGAATAATGCTGAAGGCAGCATTTCTCTTGTCTCGCCTAGAAGTCACGATATTTTCTTACCCTGTGGGCACCTCTGGTATGGTGAGTCTTGCCCCCGCCTGCTTCCTGCATATGGCAGATATCCTTGGGCTTCATTTTTATATTCCACAGCTTAATAACAGAGGTGCATTTGGAGAGAAAGATTAATGTTTGAATGCAACAGGTTGAAGTAGCTTGTTTTCATATACCTTCCAGCCCTACCATTCTATAATTCCATTTGTGATCCTGAATCAGTAGATGCAAACTTATGCTCACAATGTCCATCAATTTCCCCTATCTGCTAAATGCTAAGGGAAGATAACTTGGTGCTTTGCTGAGCCACGTCCAGCTTTTGCCAATCTCAAAGACAGAATCTAGTTTTAAAAAACTTGGTTTGATCTAGTAAGTAATTTATTATTACAAATCATTGATTTGTTGGGACTTTCATGCCAAGGTAGAGAACGGGATCTTAATCTTATTTGTGCCATTTTGTTTACAGAGAAGCAATCGGATCTGTAGAAATGAAGACGTTTATACAATTGCTGTAAGGAGGAATTAAATCTGCTTATCTGGATTTCACAAACAAGTTCCCAGTTTGTCACATACAAAAATGAGACGTAGGTTCCTTGAGGTGTCACTGCTGGCACTCTTAACTTATTTAGTCCGGAGGGGCTTTAATTCCTCTTCTCCTGTATCAGTGACAGCTGAGAGCATTTCAGTGCCCATCTTTTGACAGCCAGTAGGCTTTCCACTCAAGGCAGAGGCAAAAGTAATTGCAGCTGAAACCATCCCACATTTTATTTTCCTTTTCCTGCTGCTGATCTTTGTTTCTGTACATATATGCCGCCTCCTCTTTGAATTGTGGGCTCCAGAATTTTGCCTCCAAAATGACACTGACCATATATGTTTACACAGAGAGAGAGAGAGAGAGAGAGAGAGAGAGAGAGAGAGAGAGAGAGAGAGAGAGAGAGAGAGAGGAGTATCTCTCTAGACTTTTAGAGTAACTGAGATGGGCAAGGTCAAAAACAAGGGAAAGGAAAGAAACGACAAACATCAATGAGTTACTGGTAGTTGCAAGACACAGGAAGCCTTTTTCCTTTTGAATAAGTTACTAATGTTGACACTGGAAATTGGAGCAATAATCAATTACAATCAGTGACCCAACACCATCTTTTCACACTATTTTCAGCAAGGGCATACCTTTAGACCAGGGTTTCTCAACCAGTGGTACTAGTACCACCAGTGGTACTTCGGTCGACTGCTGGTGGTACTCGGACTGCTGGACCACCAGAACCTCACTCTTATGCAGCACTTTCGGCAGCGCGTTTCCACTCTCGAGAGTCTCCTGCCTTTGGCTGAGCCTCTCAGGAATGCTGAGAAGGGCCCTCCAACCCACCAAGACCCTCCCATCTGCATTTTCTGGCCTCCGAAAACCTGGAAGTAACTGGTGATGATATCATCACCAGTCGCTTCCGGTGGTACGCTGGTGGTACTCAGCCGGGAAGGAGTTGAGAGCCCCTGCTTTAGATTCTTCAAAACATTGGCTACATGTTGCTATATTCTTCTTTTGTGGGCATAATAAGCCTTCAGCATGCAAGCACCATTTTCATGCAACAATTTATCAATATACCTCCCTAAGCCTGAGTCTCTTCTAACGTTCTTCCCCAAATTCTACTTATCTGGCACATCATTGGGTAAGGGGAAGCAGAATATGGCATGTCGCCTCAGGCATCAGGAGGTCTTGGACTGGTCCTGTGCCTGCTCATCTCCTGAGGCCTGGAGCGGCTGCTAATCCACAGTTGAATTAAGCAGTGCCTAGCACAAGCTATCTCATTGAATATTTTAGATAAGGTAAGGCCAGCTTTATGAGAAAGACATGATACTTTGTTTTGCAATGGAAGCAGAGCTTCTAGCAGCTTTCATGAGCGTAGGCATTAAAGGTTCAGAAATGGCCCTGTTCTTTGGCCTTCACCAGTGGATGAGGAGTCTATGCAGTTGTGCCCGGAATCTGCCCCATTGGAAACCATCCTCTAGCATCCGGAAACCCCCATCAGCTGAAAGGTTGCTGTTGCAAGCTTTCTTTTGCTGAATGCATATTTTGTATGTACTGTACAAGCTCTCTCTTGCTTCATGTCTCTCCTGTATACCCAGGGGCATAACTGGGGCAGAGCCTGAGGAGCAGCCACTCCATGTGCAAGCCCAGAGGGGGCGCAACCCTCAGGCAGGCCCCGCCCACCAATGGAGCCCACGTCGCTGTTTCCCAAGCTGCGGCACAGGCGGGAGGATGAACCCTCCCACCAGCCCCGCAGCCTGGGAAACAGCAGCATAGGCTCCATGCGCCTGAGCTCTGCTGGGTCGGCAGAGTCCGAACACAGGGAGCTGTTTCCTGGGCTGTGGCATGGGAGGAAGGACCCTCCCCTGCCTGCTCTGCAGCCCAGGAAACAGCAGCGCAGGCTCTGTGCATTCACGGAACCTGTGCCACTAACCCTGAAGTGATGTCACATGATGTCACTTCTGGGGCGCAGCAAGTTCCCGTGGTGCCTGTGCGCCACAGGAGCTTGTTACGCTCCTGTGTATACCAAATAAATCCTTCATTTACTAACATGTACTGTGGTCTGGCTCTCCTTGGTTACCTTCCAGACCTGGGGAAAGCAGAATCTGACTCCACCAGTCTCTAGAATTCAAAACACAAATGTCCACCCATTTCATAGCTTATCTGTTTCATACCCACCAATCTGCTGCACCTCAGCTATTTCAGTCTGTGAGCAAGTCGGCTTGCTCAACAGGTCTGTAAGGATGTAGCCTTGTCATTTACAGATACATGATTGCAGCTGTTCCCCCAGGTAAACAGAGAAGAAGATAACACACCGGGTTTGTAACAATTCTCTCAAGATGATTTCTTGTGCTTAAAAAAAAAAAAAACCCTGTGTACTGCATTTTCTTTGGAACGTCAAGGTTGTTCAGAATGAAGTGTTCATTTCTTGAAATTTTTAATCTATCGCAGTTGCTGAGTAATGCATCAAAAAGATTTCAAATATCAATATGTGTTCTCTTCTCCTGTGAAATATTCTGGTATTATTGTCCTAGCAAGCAATAAGGTAATGTTTGATCACTGGTTTGGCATTGGTGTTTTACTTTTTAATAGTTTTTTTTTTAAATTAAATACTTAAAAAAATACTGTTTAAAAAAATAAATAATGCAATATCTGACTGTCATTCTTTTTGTGCAATATATGGAACAAACTAGATCCCTGAAGGCTTTCATAACCACAGGATTATCTTTTTTTCCCCCCTCACTTTATTTTGTTGCTACAATTAAATCACCAGCCTTTCTTTTCACAAGAGAGATCTTCTGGTGATTGCTTGCCTCTTACTTTCTGTTAAAAGACAGAAATGACTGACAGTTGCATTTCTTACAACCTTTTGTTTTGCTGAGGATATGAGTGGAAAGGTCTTTCTGTCATGTTTCTGTAACCAACAGTGTCTACAGGCATGTGAAGACTGATATGCTTTCAGTCCATTCCATGGCATTTCACGAAAATTTATGGGTTCACCTATCAAAACCCCTCCTCAGCCATGATGCTCACTGAGTAACCCTTGGGTCAGTTAACAACTGTTAGGCTGCAGTTCTATATGTACTTACCAGGAAGTAAGTCCCATTGAACTCATTGGGACTTACTTCCAAGCAGACTTGCCTAGAATTGCATTGCTAGTATGCTACATCACAGGGTTACTGGGATGATTGGATAAAATAATTATAATATATGTATTTATATACTGCTTTTCTGCCATCAGATTTTTCATCGGACTTTATTCAAGACAGTTTACATAGGCAGGCTTTTCTAAACCCCCATAGGGATTTCTACAATAAATGTTCTATTTGCATAGAACCGTTTTTCATTCTCCAGCTGTTTCCCTGCAACGGTGTAGTATCTCCCTGGCAGCCCACGCCTTTCTGAGCTTGTCCGACAGCGACTCCTCTCACCGACAGCGACTCCTCTCACCTCTGCCTTCCTCTTCCCGCACTGCTGGATGAACTATGAGGTGCTGTGCCAGATGGCAGGAGGGCATGGGAAGGGCAGGCCATGGTGGCGGGGGAGGGGGACACTGACCAGCTCGGCCTGGAGGGGGTGAGGATATTGGCGCCGGCTGCATCAATATTCTAAGCCACTTCCTGGGCTGGGCTGGGCCAGCCTTTTACAGCCTCCCTGGTTGTGCACCAGATCCAGGGCTGGTGCGCATCCAAGGAGGTCCTTTGGGGTCTCCGGGGCTTACACCGGGGTGAGCCCCAGCCATGCTGGCATAGGCCGCATCCTGCACAGGATGCAGCAGCTAGCCATTTAGGCCGGCCACTGCAACTTGCACAGGTTTAGGCTGTTAGTTTGATCCTAAATCCACATGGTACCTGGAGATATTTTGTCCTGTTTTTTTCCGTGGCTACTCTCCATGACTAGACTTGTCAGCTGTCTGTAGAATGACCTCAGTGCTCAGGATAAAAGGCCTAGATCTAAATAATCAAGATTAGATACTGATTTCTATTTGCAATTATTTATTTCCTTAGCATGTTCTGACTTACCTTAAAAATCGTTGCAATGCTGATCTATGTAGTGAGTGTCAGGGCCTGTGGCCTTTGAGATACCCTGACAACCTATTTCATTGCTAGTATGCCAAGCCAAAACTTCATGCAAGTAGATAATATGAGCCATTACTGGATAATGTCCAGTGCTAGATTATGATAATGCACATGATCTATGTTCATTTTCAACATGTAGTTATCACTGGATTATTAGGTGGCCAAAAGCTAGAAAACGAAGAGTGCGTCGAATTTATTTCAGATATGTATAGATGCCCAATTATTTAATCATTTCTTTCCAAGTGCAGTTCTCTTGAAGCTGATATTTAAATGGGAAAAAACACTACAGAAAGAAATCAAAGGATAGATGATGATTGCTCCTCACCCAGAGAGCTAGATTAAAGAGTTGGAAGTTTTATTGTTAGCTTCCGTTTCATTGGATCCTAATGGAGACACAGGCCAGTATATTCAACCCTGCCTGTTTAATGCTAGCTATCACAGTAATGTCCCAATGTAATAGAGGGATCACTACAGTAGATCTCACATTCTGCTGCCATGTTCTCTTGTGGCGTCACAAAAGCCGCAGTGCTGTTGTGCACTACAGAGCTGTCAGCACAAATAGTAAGAGGTTTTGTACGTTCACCAACGGCTCCCAGATGACCTGCCAGAGCAGGTAAAGTAGAGGAGGCGGTTCAGGGACAGGGATCTGGCTGAACCAAGGGCAGGAGGGGGCAGGAGGGGGTGAATCTCGGCAGCAGTGGAGCATGCTGGGATCCTATCCCCGTTTCCCAGCCTGGTCCTGTCCCCTGAGGCTCCTCTGACTTACGCCAGCAAAATAGCAACCAAGGAATTCCATTGGCAACAAGACTGGGAGGTAAATAAAAAAATGTTTTACTTCTCCTGGGCTGTCTGGTCACCTGCCTACATTAGCATGCAGTGCTATGGGCTGGCGGGGATAGGATTGGGGCAGACGTGATTTAGGAAAAAATAATTGAATGCCCAGGAGATTGCAGGGAACTCAAATAGAAATGTTTGTGGCTGAAAGGTGTCCATACAAGTTGCCTCTTAGTGAAGAAGCGTGGTTTTCTTATCGAGGACAAATGAAAGACAGCTCATGAATTCCTGCAATAGAGAGGCCTGGTATAAATATTATAAATAAAATACATTTTAAAAATGGAACAGCAGTCCGACTTTATGTTGCAAGGCAGAGAAATAATCTAGTTGCTCCTATGTCTCTAGAACAGTGTTTTTCAAACTGTGGACTCACTTGGTGGGTCGCGACCTGATTTCTGGTGGGTTCTGGGTGATGGAAAGATCAGATAAGTATTTGCCACAAGCCCTGAGACTATTCAAAAATCACATAGCTGCTAATGAGCTCCTGTAGTTTGCAAACTTGTGTAAATATAGGGAGATAAATGTTTGAGCATCTTTTGGGGGGTGTTTCCCCCCAAGTCTGTCAATGGTAGGGGCAGGTGGGAGGCAGGTGAAGGCTGGGTCACATAACTAAACACCTTAAGCCTTGGGCTATTCATTAGGGCTACCTCTTTACAAGAAATTAATTGAGTTTTTTTGCAAATAAATATTACTTGTAAATAAATAAATATATTATTTATTTCTAGATCACCTTTTTATCAAAGTCTCGTAAAGCTAGGTGGGTCCCGATGGAGTGTCATTTTAAAAGGTGGGTCCCGGTTAGGTTTACCATTCGTCCTGAAGCCCGGTCCTGGCCAGCCGGTCCCGGAACCGGGTCAGTCCCGGTTTTTCCGGGCTCCGCCGTTGCTTTCAAAATGTAACTTTTTTTGGAGCCGCCATCTTGGATCTCGCAAAATCGCAAAAGTAGTACTGCCACATGTGCCCTCACAAGATTTTGGTGCCGCCATCTTGGATCTCGCAAGTTTTCGCGAGATCCAAGATGGCGGTGCCGGAAAAAGTACATTTTGAAAGCGGCAGCAGCAGCTTGAGGGGGCAGGAGTCCTGGTCGGACTGAATGCCACCCGCCAGGCTCCGGGGGGGTTGGCGCCGATGGCGGCAGCTACTATGGTGGCAATGGCAACGGCAGCAATAGTGGCAAGACAGGCAGCGGTGGCAAAAATGGCCATTTGCATGGCCACAGATAAATAAATTAAAAAATTCAGCCGCGTTGTGCCCACAAAAATTAATTAATTAATTATTCTGGACCTGCCCCAGTTTGGAACCGGAAAAATATGGTAACCCTAGTCCCAGTGCTAAAATGCTTGAGAACCACTGCTCTAGAACATATGGTTAAAACTTTAAATGTATCTAAAATGAACGGGCTGCCAAATGGGAGGTGCAGAATGCATGTCTGTGTAGAGCTGTGCAACTTCCCTGCTGCAGGACAAACATACAATGTTCCTCGGAAGTAAATCTCACTGTGCTGAGTAGGGCTTACTCTCAACTCAGTGTGCATGGGATCTGTGAAAACAAATCACAATGTGGGAATCCAACCTACATACTTATAGCCTCAGAATGATAGATTGTTTTCATTTCATCTGTCTTCAAAGCTAACAGGACCATTTCCAGCTAAATACCAGTCTTGACAAGGTGATCCAAAAGCAGAAATACTACACAACTGATGATAAAAAGGAATAACGTCATTGCCATCTGTTTACTGGAAGCAAACAACTGTGTAATCTGAGATGGATTGTTAACTCCCTCGAGAAAACGACAGACATTTCCATAACAAAGGAAAAATATGGAAGATGTTGTACAGATGATCACTTTAAGGATGTGTAAGGACTCAGAAAGCTTCTAAATTTTTACCTCAACTCTAAGCACCTTATGAATATAAAGAGCAGCCATCTTCATGTAATATCATTTACTGTAGTAGGTAATCAATTGCAAGGCAGCAAAATCAAATGGCGTATGGAACCAAAAGGTGGTTTGCAGACCTGAAGTGAAAGTTCTTCATGCTTAGCCTTGAAAGCTGGAGACTAGCCAAGTGCTACTAAGGCAGAAAGATACAGTTTAAATTCCGAGAATGGTCTGGCACTTTGCCAGCATTTGTCTGTGTGACAAAAATGAAACTGCAGAGACATTGGCATTTGACATGATTGACAATATCAATAAGTCATTTGAAGGAAGCTGTCAACCTATCTGTCCTGTAGGGTATTTAAAATAATCTGAAGCATCAGCAGGATCAATGTTCTAGGTTTGACAAGCCTAGAGAGGTGGGAGTCTAGGCCACACACAAAGTTGCTTGCTAACTGTAGAATTTGAGGTAAATGCACTGATTGAAATTCACCTGGGGAACATACGTAAGCCAGTTCCTCAATTTGTATATGTCCAGTAGGAGACATACACTCAAATGAATTACCACTCAAATGAATTACCGTCATACACTCAAACGAATTACCACTGCTGTAGAATTTGTTCCACTTTGTCTTTCTGGGATAGACAGCAAGCTGTGAAAATAAACATTATAAGGTTTTTCCCCACACTAAATAGAATTTCATGTTTCCTTAAAATTTAAAGCAAAGAGGTATTTCTTTAAAGTGTATGGGTTGGGGACTGACAACCCAATCCTAATAGGCCACTGTGCCATCAGACAGTGCCTCTGAGAGGGGGGGGTTAAGGGGATACAATTGTACCCAGGCCCAGGGCCAAAAATGGGTCAAAAAGAGGGCCCAGGAGCAAAAAAAAAAAAAAGGGGGTCCAGGACCCAAATTCACATGAAGGGAAGGGGCCCAAAAGGGGCCCCTGATAAAATTCCTCTGAGTGGCCCTGCTATCAGAACTCATGTTCCAGCGGCACAGAGGCCTTTCTGGCATCGCAAAGTGTGATGCACTGTCATGCGCAACTGGACAATCGCAGGAAACAGCTAGTGGTGGTGGCTGCACAACAGTTACCTTCCTTTAAATATTGTTAAATTATCCCCACAATCAAAGCTTGTTTGTTGTCCGTTTCACCCTCACCCCCCTCTCCATTCCCCTGACCTGCTTTAACAATAATATTTTATTTTGTCTTTTCGTTAAGTTATTGAACAAGCACCAGAGGTGAAACAAGGGTGGAGCCAGAGCGGAGGCAAGTAGTTCTGCAAGACTCCGTTACACTGGAGTCAGCGGCCCCTCCCCCTTGCTGATGGAGCCATTCCAGCAGCAACAGGGGAGTGTCCTGCGTGTTGCTGTTGCTGCCAGAATAGCTCCAACAGCAAGGGGGAGGGGCCGCTGACTCCAGTGTAATGGAGTCTTGCAGAACTACTTGCCTTCGCTCCACCCTTGTTACGCCTCAAACAAGCAGTACAACTATGAAAAGAAGTAAAGAAAGAAAGGTACAAAATGGGAGTGGATTGGTTAAAAATAAGAGGAAAAATCAGGGAAAAAGAAAGAAAATGTAGAGATAAAACCAAAACAATATGATCATTAGTCTAAGTAGTTGTGAAACGTACAACCCAATTAAAGGCATTTTAATTCATCACTAATGTTTAGTAAATGAATCTATCAATTACATTTACATTAAATGTGAACATTCATTAAACCAACTTTTCCCCAAAGCTTTTAGTGGCTCCTCTCTGACTTTCTGACTCAGGGTAAATCTTAGGGAAAAAACAGTTCTGTCCATATGAAAGATTTTCCTCTCCTACCATTTATTCCCTCAGTGTCTGTCCATCTCTTTCCTTCCTTCTTCCACATACACAAATGTACACCCACCCGCAAACAAACAGCACAATCCACCAGAACTATCTGGCAACGGAGTGAGCACTCTGCTGCCGGAAGCCGCCACGAACATGCTGTAAAGCACGTTCGCGACAACTCGGGAGTGTAAACTGGAGGCTTTTACCAATAACCAGCTAAGCAAAACTAGGATACAGAAGCCAAAAGCATATTAGTACTTTTCTAACAGGTACATATTTCTAATAGGTACATACATATTTTGTACATTTCTAACAGGTACATACATATTTTGCCCTGTCACAGGAGTAAGGGCCACCGGCGCTAGGCCGGCAGCCCTTACTCCAGCACCGGATCACCCATGCGGCCACCAGGGGAAGGTAAGGGATCCCCTGGCGGCCGCATGGGCAGTCCGGGCGTTGAGGGAGGGGTGCCATTGGCCGTGCAGGCCCGGGAGGGGGCAGGGCTAGCATCTGCCATATCCCCGTCCCTGTTCCAGCCGGCATAGCCATTTACATGGCCTCCTACTTCCACCAGTAAATAGCTGGCGGAAATCCAAGGAGGCCCATCGGGCCTTCCCCGGTTTACACCAGGGGAAGGAGACGAACATCCCTTTTCCCCATGTAGACCTCTGGGTTGCACAAATATATATATTTGCATATATATTGACACTCATCTCTTCCCTGAGTGTAAATGGCAATGGGGCCGATCGACCTCCTCGGATTTCCTGTGTTGCTAATGACGTTAGTTTTGGGAAGAAAGTCAGCCATTTGCCGAAGTCTGTTGTTGCAGCGAAGCTGCTGCGTTCACTCCCTAGTTCCCGATTGCTGTGCCCAGGAGGGCTTAAATGGGGAGCTAACAGACCTCCCAAGACACCAAGGGGTTTTCCTAATTTATTAGGGGGCTTACCGGAGCGTCTTTCCCACGTCCAAAGCACTGGCAAACTACTAGCACATTTTGCACTCAGGCAATTTCGCTTTTGCTGTAACTGGAGCTCCCTCTGCTGCTGTAACCGGGAGCTCCCTCTGCTGGTCACTGATCACCTTTGTTTTTTTGTTTTGTTTTTAAATTAAAGTCACAGTGTTTTTAAAATAAAACCCATTCAAACATTATTTATTTTTAATAGCACCAAACTTTAAGAGTGCGCCTTATAATCAGGAGTGTCTTATACTCGGGACAATACGGTATTAATATTAATACTTATATTCTACTTTTCAAGAAAAAATAGTTCACAAAGCAATTTACATAGCAAAATAAATCAATAAATGGTTCCCTGTCCCCCAAAGTCTCACAATCTAAAAAAAAAAAAAAAAGATGCAGAAGAGATACTGGCAACAGGTACAGGAAAAGATGCTATTCTGGGGTGAAAATGGACAATTGCTCTCACACCGCTAAATATAAGAGGGCACCACGTTCAGTGGCGTCGCTACGCTCCCACGTGGGTGGGCACATGACATCACGCCCCGCCTCCGAACACCCCCTCCGCTATTTTCACTTCCTTTTGGGGCTGTTCGGATGCATGGGTGGGTGGGAGGGCCGAACCGCGGCCGTCCTGGCTGCAAGGAAGGTATGTTTTCGCCCTCTAGCCCGCGATTCCGCCCCTTCAGGGGTCCTGGGCACCAAGGCTCCCCCCTTATGACGCCTCTGACCACTTTTACAGGTGCCTTTTATGGTGATCACTCATTCACAGTGAGGATAGGAAGGTTTGACTGACATTGTGAATTGACAGTATGACATGGTCATGTAGCCAAATCTCACTGGCTACATTATCCCTGATTGGCTAGGATAACATAGCCAGGAAGAAGTAGTAGTTCTGGGGGAAAAAACTGGCTATGTTGAAATGAATGGCATAATCCTATCCTAATTTTTATTTGCCTTCTGATAGGCTGCCTAATTGCTAGTTTACTGGCTTAAGGCAAAGGAGAGAAAGGTGATAGATCCTGCTGAGAAAGGGTTATAGGATCCAGCATGCGTGACTGCTGCCAAGATCCTCTCCCTCCCGCCTCCCCCAAACCACCCCTTGCTCCCCCTTCTCCACCCCAAACCTTCCCTGAACTACCCACAACCTGTCCCCGTCACCACCTTATCTGCTCTGGCATGGGCCTGGTCCATCGGTGTAAGATGTGCAAAAGGCCCCATAAGATTGGACTGTTAAACAGATACTGAGAGGGGCAGCAAATAGATGTGAAAAAATGATGAAAAGGTGGCATTTCTGGGAAGTGTGTGGGACATTTTGGAACCCCCAAAGTTCCAACTTCACATTAAAGATGTTCACTTGCAAACAGTCATCATAATTACCTTCTTTTGAAACAAACACTATCAAAGAATATTATGAATCCCATTAATCTCATCAACTAATAAAAGGAACGTTTTCCATTTTAGCAGAATAGTTATCGTGGTTATAGATATGAAGGACTATTGAAAAGAACTTGATTAGTGCTGGTGTGAAGGAAAATGATTATGCAATTCAATATCACTGGTACTTAACACCTCATGTTCTAAAACATGTTTATAATCTGCAACATGAGCTGTGTTGGACTTTGCATTTTCTGGCCATGTATTTATTTTTTTACCTGTGAATCAAATGCTGGAAAAGATCAAAGAAATGACAGGCTATGACATAACATTGAATTCCAAAATAGTACTTCTGGGGTCTCTGAAAAATACTGTTTTAGAAAACGACTTTGAACTCGCTATCTACCTTCTGACCACAGCTAAAATCAATATTGCCTCTAAGTGGAGATACTTACTGAGGAAAAAGTGACTGGTACAGGCACATATTGACAAGTGCTTCTTTAATTAAACTGTTTTATTACAGAATATCAAAGAAAATCTCCAGAAGGATAATTTTGTTAGAAGTTGGCATTTATTTATTACCCACTGGAATGATAAATTTAAGAACAGGATAAAGCCATATGCTTTGTTCTCATCAGGGTAGAATATTGGATTTCTATCTGGTTCATTGACCTTGTAAAATTTGTAATTTTGTAGTAATTTTTTAAAGGTACATTCTCTTTTGAAAGCACTGACTTCTATTCCAAACAGTTCCACTTCCACCGTAGGAACTAAATGTTCTGAAGGGAACCTGGTGTCACCATATTGCCCTAATGATACTATGCTAATGTGAGTGCACAGAGAATTGGGGGAAATTCTCTGAGGAATCTTCTCTGGTGATTAAGAAGGATGAACTCTCCTCCCATTCATTTGTTCTTCCCTGCACATACGCCTGCAGGTAGTTATAAACACCTTTTCCTGGATGGACTCCAAAATCAGAAATAAACCCAACAGGGGAGAAAAGGGCCTCAGGGTGTGGACATTTGTAATAGTAGCCCGTCTTCCCACCAGTAGTGTCGCCAGGGGGGCTGGGGCTGGTGTGTGTGTGACAAAACCGTTGCATTGGCAGCACATCGGCAGCGCATCCACGGTAGTGAGGAAGAAAGGTGGCAAAGGAGCGTTCCTGTGGGCAGGCGGCAGCGAGAAAGGATGCACCAGCCCACCCACCACACAGGCACCTTTTTGCGTTGCTGGTGCCATTTCCAGGGCAGACAAGTGACATCACTTACGGCTGATGATGTCACAGGGGATGACATTTTTGCTCCCCCCCCCCCCCGCAGGGTGTTTGTACACCACTGCTTCCCACTCACGGGTTTCCATTTGCAAGAGCACCTTCTCCTTCATTATGTTTGCAATAGTTTTGGGGACATATGTGAGTCAAGATAAGATATAACATTTAATGATCCCCTTAGCTTAGAGAATGTATAGTACTAATTGATAGAGCACCAGTTCTATCCTCCGCCAGTTCTATCCTCTGCCAGTTCGTAGCATGCAGCTGCGCCAATGGTGTATGTTCAATGGGGTATGTGACCAGAAGGCCAGCAATAGATAAGTTAAAAAAAAAAACCCAAACTTTTGTACTTATCTCCTGGTGGGCTGCCTGGTCAACTATGGGTCTCATTGGACCTACGCCAGCTCTTTTGCTTCTGTAAGTCCAAGGAGAGGCAGGAGGGTGTCAGGCAGCAAAAAAGGGGATATTATCCCGGTACACACTGCTGCCTCCAGAATCTATCCCATCCCCCCTGAACTGCCCCCTGCCCTCCCTCCTCCCCACCGCAAATCCGCAAATCTTCCTTAAACTACCATGGGCCTCCCATGCTGCTAACCCACCTGGTCTGGCATGGTGTCTGGGCGGTTCTGGTATGTTAGTGAAGAAATTCCAGTTCCACATTTATTGATTTAATTTTCAACTTCATTTTAATTTTGTCCTTTAACATGCTACTGGTGGTGGTGATAATGATTTATATATAGACTTACCATATTTTCCCAGTTCCAAACCAGGAGCCCCCTCCGAATTTTAAATTAACTAATTTTATACACACACACACACACACACACACACACACACACACACACACAGTGGAACCTTGGATTGCGAGCATAATTGGTTCCAGAAACGTGCTTCTAATCCAAAGCACTCGTATATCAAAGCAAATTTTCCCATAAGAAATAATGGAAACTCAGATGATTCGTTATTCTGCGAGAGATCTTTGTGTGTGTCTGCATTATCTCCTTGGCTCAGCTAATTAAGAAGCTGCCCTGCAGAGTACTCCTTTGCTCTTGCAAACTGTAGCTCACTTTACAACATCTGATATGCAAAACCTGAGCCGTGTTCTGCAGAGTAAACGTCTGTGCTAGAGGCAGATGGGGGCGGGAGAAAACAGCTTGTTAATGAGGTCTGCAAGACAGAAGTTGCAAAGCAAAGTCTGAGCTGCTATTCTGCACAAAGGGAGCATCTAGCAGAGGGAGAACAAAGTGTTAATGAGCCGTTAATGAGGGCAGTTTGTTGCCCAGGAGACGCTATTGTTACTCTACAAACACACAGAGAGATATCTTGGAGAACACAATGTACTCGTATTGCAAGACATTGCTCGTTTATCAAGTCAAAATTTAGAAAACTATTTTGCTCATCTTGCAAAGCTCATCTTGCAAATATATATAACCCTAACCCTAACCCTAACCCTAACCCGCTCCTGATTATAAGCCGCACCCTTAAAGTTGGTGCTATTTTTTAAAAAAATAAAAGTTTTAACTTTTTTAACTTAAAGAAAATATACACATTAGTAGAACAGTAAGGCAGTACAGCTTTAGTACAGTTAAAGGCATAGGCATCCTGTCCCTTATTGAATCTGGGCACCCTAGTATAAGTAGCCTTCCCAGATCCAAAGGGGGACAGAGTGCCTACCTTTACCCTTTGGAATTAGGGAAGGTGCAGCTTGTCGCACCCTTCCATGATGATGAGCTGCATCTGCCCAAATTCCAATGGTTAAAGGTAGGCACTCTGTCCCCCTTTAGTAAGCCTATGCAGGAGCAAGATATAGCACTTTCAAGTGGCAAGCTCAATTTCAAGCTGCAGGATTAATAAATATCTTAGTTTGCAAGCGTGTTGGGAAGTATGGGTTCCACGGCCATGTATGCAACCCATACTTCACAACACGCTTGCAATCGTATCCAGTCATGAAAATCTCCACGTAACATCAAATATCTTAGTTTCCACAGCATCCTGGGGCTGGAACAAGGGTTAATTTTTTCAACTGCTTGCTGAGACTGGCTAGCTAGAGGGCTTAATTATCATCAGGCTGCTGATAAGAGCCAGGCTGAATAGCAAGGCATCTTAAGACACGAAAATGCAGAAGTGATTAACAGCTGCAAGAACAATGGTAATGAGGACTTATTTTAGTGGCTTGAAAAAATGGGGCTTTGCAAGTTTAAAAAAAGAAAAAAAGAAAAAAGTTTTAAAAAAGAAAAAAAACTCCCAGGTGCAGGGGAGTGGCAGCAGGAAACAGGTTATCTTGTTGGCTGTGTGCTCCCTGAGGCATCTGGTGGGGCCACTGTGAGATACAGGAAGCTGGACGAGATGGGTCTTTGGCCTGATCCAGCAAGGCTCCTCTTATATGCTTACGTTTATGTTCCAGGGAGGACTGGGTGGCCTGCCAGTTTTTTTTAGAGTATTTATTTATTTATTTATTTATTTATTTATTTATTTATGTAAAGAATGTATAGCCCGCCTTTCTCCCGAGGGCACTCAAGGCGGTATTTGAAGATCATGTTGTTCTGGTGGATCTTTAATGTCCTGTAGAAGGTTTGTCTCCACAATTGGATTGTTTTGTAGGTGCTGGTATTATCCTGGATAGTTGTATTGTATGGAATTTGCAGGCAAATATCCAGCGGCAAAAGTAGGGCGGAGCGCGTGGAGCAGCTGCTCCGGGCAGGGACGAACACCCCATGCCCACCGCCTCTCGCACCCGCCGCCTCTCCTTACCGTCATCTTCGGCCGTCTTCGTTTCGGCCCTCCCTGGAGCCTGAACAAGATGACAAGGAAACCTGCGGGGGGGGGCGTGTGTGGAGCTGTGCTGCACACACAATTCCCTCCCTCCGCCCTCCGATTGGCTACACAGGGCGCAATCGGCATGGCACTTAGGCCCCGTCCTTGCTCCGGGCGCCCCAGCGAGATGTGGCCTGGCTGGCAAATACTGTACCTGTGGAAAGCAGGGGTAGCTATGGAGCAAATCGGCACTGGGCCAGGAGCAGTGCTTCCATACGCTCTCCTATTCAGATTGTATTTTTCAACCCAGGGGGCAAACAATGTCAGAAATGATGTCCTGTTCAGTGGACATCACTGTGGACAGTGTCTGCAGTTACAATCAGACAAGAAAATAGCTTCTTCTGATTTTCTCCACAAGCACAGTCTTGCTTTTTCTTTAAAATCGTCACACAAGAATCAGATTATGGATTGCTGGTATCTTTCATTTGTACTTTAAAAAGGATCTGATCCACATGGGCTTATTCTACCATTATTTCAAGATAGACATTTTTTACTCTGAAAACTCAGAGCCGATACTGGCTGAAAACATACTCTGCATTTGTACAAATGAAAAATACCAGCATTGCCACTACTCAGAAGTAAGCCTCATTGCATTAAGGGAATTTACTCTCAAGTAAGCATCAATAGGATTTCAGTCCTAATTACCGGTAAGTTAAACTCTCTCTCTCTCTCTCTCTCTCTCTCTCTCTCTCTCTCTCTCTCTCTCTCTCTCTCTCTCTCCCACCAACATATCTTTGACGTTGTTCCTAACTGAACATTCAGTTTCAATAGCAAACCAACATTTTATTTATTTCCTTTTCATGTTTGCTATCTTGTCTCTTCAATATATGAAAATAAGCATTTACAAATGAATAGTTCTATATTTGACAGGATAGCACTGAAGTCTTTCAAAGCTGTCACTGAATTTATCAGTTAATGGCAATTTAATCTCCCCCATTAAGCATTTCAGAATTGTAAATAACCGTATTAGGTTTGAACACACACAACACATCTTAATGTTTTGCCTTAGCCATGTTCATGTGCTGCTATTCACCTCGAAACGAAGTCTATATGCAGACTGGCATGATAAGCAGCTTCTCTGGATCTGCTCCTGTCACTGGGATGTCCAGGGCCAGTCTGATAATGAAGTCTGGTGCAGCAGCTTTATCAGGTGGTGGCGTTCCTACACTGCTGACGCGACACCCCCATGTGATGCCACAAGTCCCGCCCCTGGGAGGCGTGATGTCATTTTCACGCACCACCACCGCATTTCGGCAGCGGCACGAAAACACACACACAGCCCTCACTTTTAGACACATTTTGGAGCCAAAAAGCTCTAGGGCGGGCGGGCGGATCTCGCCACCGGAGCGATGACCAAGAGGGGAAAAGCGGTGAAGGGGGAGACCCGGCGATGAGAACTCCGGGGGCAAGTACACACACACACCGCCGCCCTGTGGCCCACCACCCCCGCTAACAACCCCTCTGCAGGTGGTACTCAGCTCTGCTGACCACGTTCACAAGCTGCCTTTCCAGTTATGTCAAGGGGAGTGTTATGGGTCCTGAATTTCAGAACTGAGTTTAAACAAAATAAATATTTTTTTCACATCAATGAAAAAAAAATTCAAATGAATATTTTTTTCACATCTTTGAAAAATAGCTTTTCATATTATTAGCAGGGCCCATCCCCAATCAAACTGAGGTGAGTTCTGTCATTGTTAAACAACAACCATGTGAGAAGGGTGCAGTTTGCCTCTCTGTGGATTGTACAGAGAGTTCTACTACCTTTCCTAAGGACCACTCCAATATCCGTGACTTTCCCCTCCCCATTCTTCCCCTGAAATTGCAGGCATTTCACCTGTGCTTAATAAATGTAAATGATCAGACTTTCCCTTCAATTGCTTTTGCCCTTTCTTCCTGGGATATTGGAATATCACCGACCTTCATTTTGCTTTTTTTAGATTAATCCCAGACTAGCGCTAGACAACCAGAAACAAGAATGGACATTGCAAAGCATAATTTACCCTTATGTGTGCTTAGCTCTCTTAAACGTAGTGTTCATGTGGTCCTTAGGGGCGTGAGTCTTTGCCACTGAGATCAGTGGCGGCTCCCTCCATCATGTATCATGGCAGGTTGTTCTTACTCCTGCTATTTGCTTAACCATTGTTTGCTATTCAAGCTGATCTTTTTCCACCCAGTAATTCCGCTGTGTTTGCACTCTGGGGGAAAAGGGGGGGGAGTGAAAAAATGGAGTACCGGTAACAAAATGTATCTGATATCAGTGGCGTAACTAGGGAAGGTGGTGGGCGGTGGGCCCCAGGGCGGCGGGGGTGTTGAGCTCTGGAGGGGGTCACTGCCACCATGCTGCCGCCGAATTTCGGAGGCATCGCAACACGAAAGCACCCCCTGCCATTTTTGCTGCCTTTTTTACAGAGCCCGGGCAGGCGGGAGGATTGGCCCTCCCACCCTCACTGGCTCCGTACATCGCAGAAAAGGAGGCAAAAATGCCGCGGGGGTGTTTTCGTGCCACGGCGGTGGCGCAGTGGCAGTGATGTCACACCCTAGGGCGTGCCTTGCGGTGTCACCTGCGGGGTGTTGCATCAATGACCCCCTGGGGGCATAGCTACGCCTCTGTCTGATATTTCGTAGAGGTATCAGAAATTGGAAGTTTCTTACATAGAGCTACTTCTATTCATATCCCATCCCACTGAAAACTTTATTCAGCTTCCGATGCTTCCCTGCCGCAGCAGTCTTTGGGGTTCATTCAGACATGCAAATGTGCAAAAGGCAAATGAACCAATAATAGTTTAGAGGGAGTTCTGGTTGGTTACAGCTGAAGAAAGCACAGCTGAGCAATTCTGAGTTCTGCTCTCCTTGCCAAGACGTCTCTGCTGGTCAAGTCATAGGATGAAAAGACTGGAAGAAGCCAACCTAACACTCTTAATGCACATTGAGAACATTCTTGTTCATTCACTGAATGGATAAGCCCACCCACTGAAGAAGGGCATGTGGGCATTGGAACACTTGAAGAGCTCCATATTTACAGTACTCAAGTTATTGATTACAGGCCAGATCAAGAATATTTGCAGTTTTTAATCTCCTACGGCCCAATCTTACCTGGGCCGGGTGATGGCGGTGCTCCTCTTCTGCTGGAACTGATGACTGCCATAAAGCAGTCAGCGCCAGTCTTATAAGGTGCTCCGATAGCGTGTAAAGCTCCATGCTGCTAGAACACCAGCGGGGTGGGGGAGGGCAGAATGGGGGTGGGGAAAGGATGGAACAGGGCGGTTATGAGGCAGGGGATGGGTGAATCAGCTCCTGGAAGGGGGTGCGTTTGGTGACAGCGGCAGCCGCTGAATCCTAACCCCCTTTCTGGACCCGATCCCGCAGCGTGGGTCCATGCAGCCCTGCACTAGCTATTTACTACCCAGATGAGACCTCTGCAACTGCCCCACACACAGGATGCAGTTGTAGCCACTGCATCGGCAAGGTGGTGAGGGTGAAAAAACAATAGGATTGGGCTCTTAGTGGATCATAGATGCTTCTTTCATCAGCAGTAAGTTTTCATTTCAATTCTGCTGCACTGTTTCCTTTTCTGTAAGTGGAGAAGTTTATGCAGCTATGCAGTGAAGTAATCCTTTTTTCTTTTTGTAAACCACAGCCACCCCACATTCTTTCTTTTGAAACTGGAGAGGATTGTGTCTGTGTGCACTTCCCAGTTCACATTGCAATGCTTATCTGTGCTCCATTGAGTTGGGAGGATACATGATGTGGGAATATACATCCCCATCCAGAACCATTCATTGAGCATGAGCTCCTGAAGTTGAATTGGGGGCCACTATTTGGTGGCAGAGATGGCCACAACTGATCTACCACCCCCCAAATTGGTAACCCTGCTCCTGATGCCAAGGAGCACAAACAAACAAAATGGCCTCTTTCTTTTCTGTTGTATTAGTGCATGGGTCAGTACATGTTCTCCACTACCACAGTTGCCACCTTCAAGTTGACTGGATCCCCCCAGCCCACCCACTGTTGGGGAGGAGGTGGTAGAAGGATGGTGATGACAACAACCTCTTTCATCTCCACTGCCACAATGTTCTGCAGCAAAGCTGGAGGCCAACCTCCCCCCCCCCCCCCGGTCCACCCACTGTTTCTTCTTACCTGCTATTTCCACAGTCTTCGCTCTGTTGCTCTGTTTTCCAACAGAGTAGCAGAATTAACCAGAAGAAGGTAGTCGGTAGAAGCACCACGCTGCTTCAAAAACAGAGCGGCAATGAAGAAGGTAAGTGGAGACCAAGTGAGATGGCTCTCAGGTGGCAGATGGGTGCAGGGTGTCACCTGCACCCATCTGCTGCTCCAAGCAGTCCACAGCACCTGGCCTCATGGCTGGTAGTCTTCCTATTTTAGTCTTCTCTCCCTGCTGCAGCCTGGTAGAAATGACTACCAAAAGTGAGAAAAATGCATAAAAAGTACTGAAGGCACTGAGAAATGTAGGTGAGATATTAGGAAGGAGGCCTGCAGCCTTTCTGAGACCTTTGCAAAGTGAAGCAAGAAGTAAATATTTTATGTAGGAAAAGCCACAAAGTCAGTATCTGCAGCCTCCCCAGCCCCTAAGTGGTTTACTGGTGCTTCTTTCCGTAACCTGTACATTAGCTGTTTCAACCCTACTACACCCTTTCTCTAAATTGCAGACCATGAGCACGGCCAATTGTTATTGCTCTTTTATGAGTGAGCAAAACTCCTTGCAAAGAATGAACAGCTTTCTCATCACTCGTACTTGCTGTTTATGGGCACCCAGAACCAACTAATAGAATTCCGGGTGGCAGATATATCTTTTCCTTATGTTAGCTCTTGCACACGCCGTCCTTCTTCATTATTGAAGGCTGTAGTAAAGCCATCATTTCTTTCATGGCTGCTGTGTTTCAGTGCAAGCGACTCTGCTCATTAAACTGGGAACTAAGAGAGCTTCGGCATCCGTGTTGTCCAGTCTGCTTAATGGCAAAAGTGCTAACAAGACGGAGAGATACCTCCTGTCAGAGTAATGTAGCTGCAGCCGGCAAATCAATCAGTGGCCCTGTTGCTGTTATTTATAATTTATACAGAGTTGGCAGGGTGCTTGGCAGTTTGCAGGCAAGTCCGAAGACAAGGTCCCTAACCCAGAGAACATAGGAAATAAATCTATTTTTTTCCCAAGCTCTTTATCACCCCAGACATATTGCTGGTTGTTTCAAAAGGCTTTGGGTAAGTATAATAACATTTGGAATAATGTTATGTACTATTCCCTCTAACATCGAACTTGGATGGGTAAGTTGCTATCAGTCAGGAGGTGAAACGGGGACACCCAAAAATAAGGTAGTAGTTTCTGCATGCTGAATTGGTTTGCAAATTTCACACACACACACACACACACACACACACACACACACACACACACACACACACACACACACACACACACCCAATTTGCAAAACAATAAATCTTATTAATTTAAAAGTTATACCTGGCCTTCCCCCCCCCCCCGAATGGGGTACCCTTACTCTGTAATTTATTTCTTCTGTTTATTTATTTTTTTAAAAATATACCCTGCCTTTCCCTTGCCAAAGCAAATGCCCAAGGCAGCTGAGAAAATGTTTATAAAACAACCAAAAGAACTATAAAACAATTAAAACATTCAATATAGAAAAACATGTGGGGTCTGCAGATTCAATTTAACAAGTAATATAACAAGGAATGAAACAAATAATAACATCTGGAAAAGCAAAAACAAGCAGCAAATAATATACAATATAATTCTCCCAAATAGATCTGTGTGCTTTTCAAACCTATGCATGCTGAGAGCAATTGACAGTCCAATCCTAGGGGCACATTATGCCAGTGGAACAACATGTGTTCTGTCAGCATAACACACTTTGCAGCTGTAGCAAATGTGACACCACTGGAGAGCATGGCGTGGCCGTCGCTAGAAGCAGCAAGTGGCCAGGTCTGCACAGTGTCAGATGCCAGACGCTTGAGGTAAGGCTGTACGGGGGCCAGGAGAGAGGTGGGGAGGAGGTGTAATGGGGCGGGAGTGGACGGAACAGGGTGGTGATGGGGGCAGGGAGGAGGGCAGATTGGGCCTGGGAAGGGGCAGATTTTGGAAGCAGCAGTGCCCATGGAATCCTGACTCCGTTTCCGGGCCTGATCCACCTTCATGGGTCAACACAGACTTGCGCCAGTGATATCACTGACGTCGGTCTAAGTTGACCTACCAGGCCACAGGAGCTTGCCCAGGGGAAAGAGAACAAATGGATCTGTTCTGTTGGATCAGATGAAAGGTCTATCTAGCCTAGTATTTTTTTTCCAACAATAGACAGCCACATACGTCTGGGAAGTTTACAAGCAGGCAAAGGCGTCGCTCCGGTAGGGGCGGGGCCGTATGTTTCGCTTATCCTAGTCCCGTTTACCGAGTGAGCAGGAGGCGGCCCCGCCCCCTCACTGTCGGAGCCACCTTACCTGCTCTGGTGCAGCATCCGTGAACCGCTGGAGCATACACGGTGCCTCCAGCTGTTTGTACCAGTGGTCCCACTGTGCTCAACAGCAACAAGCTAGCAGATTGCAAGATCCACCACTGTAAGCCCTTGATAAGTTTGGGCTGCCTGTCATTTAATATCCCCTTTTATTCTTATGGTGACAGTTTGGGAGTAAGCGGCACTAGCGCGGAGGCCGGCACCACTTTCTCTGTTGACTCCATTGTGTTTATTTCTAGATTGTAAGCCTCTCGCAGCGGGGACCTATTCTCTTATTTTGTCAAGTGCCATGTACATTCATGGTACTATATAAATACTAAATAATAATCAGGTTAGTCACTAAACCCTGAATGACGCAGGTTTAATTTCAGCCATTTTTAATACAACCCATCGTAAACCAGCATATATGAAGATGCACATATTAGATAGCTGAGATCAGTTCTGATTTCATTCACAGTACACGAAAGTCTCCTTTAACAGTGTAAACATCCTTCAGTAATGTGTGAAGATGACAAAACTCCAGTGTCTTGCTTTCTCCTTTGAATCTCTGTCACAAAAGAGAAAAAAACACAACAGAAATGTACACACATGCAACAAAAATTGAAGTAGCTTTGTGAAAAAGTAGTCCTCTTTGATTTCCTACTGACCGTATCAAATTGTTGAGGGTCCATCAAAGAGCCACAGAAATCTCTTGTTGTCGAACAGCAGCTTGCGCCTGAAAATTATCCCCTCAGGTAACTTATTACCTCAGAAAATGGCCAGCAGTTCCAGAGTGCTTCCCCAGCCTTTCTTGAAGGCTTCACAGGCACTACATTTTATTTGTTTTGCGTTTGTCAGAATTATGTTTTTACATCCTTATCAGGCAAACAACTTATGCAAAGTTTCTCATATTCAAGAGTCTTTTTTTCTGGGGATGAAAGATCCTTATTGTAACACAATTTTTAAACAAGGTGGCTAGAGTCAAGGCAAAATAATAAGAAGAGATATAATTAAAGGTAATTATAGATTTTTGTTTCATGTGAGGAAGATTATTGTGCTTCAGTGGAAAATAAGCCTTCGACCACAGTATGAAAATGGATGATTAACATATTTAGAAAGGGTAATGTTTTCACAAAATGAATAACTGTTGAAAGGTTAGTTAAATATTGCTTGTAAGACTTAATAGATAAATGTGAAGTATTTTTCAGGTCCAAGCATTCAAATACAATGTAGAGGGTCACAGAATAACTGGATTAATGAAGATGCATTTTTAAAATAACAAATAAGTCCCTCATAATCTAAATAAACCATAGCATGCTGACGAAGCATAAGGTGGGGTGGGGGAGCGACCAGACAATCGAGGACAGGGCTTCTCAAACTGTGGGTCACGCCCCACTTGGTAGGTCACGGCCCGATGAGGAGGTGGGTCGTGAGTTGCCTCTCCCACCTGCCCTTCCGTTTGGCTCCAAATTGGAGCCAAACGGAAGCAACTGGAGGCCACACCTAGGTCACAACTCACCTCCTGCCACTGCTCTCGGCCCTAGATAGCCTCTGGAGGCTGTCCAAATATCATTGTCATCATCATCATTTTCTTCTATTTACATACCGTTGTTACATATCCCTCTTCCAAAAAGGTTTTCTTATAGATCTTACTGACTCCAACCTGTCCTTCTCTGGGTTAGTGCCTTCGATGGCTGATGTACCGTGTCCGTACAATATGCCTCAGAGGACTGCAGAAACATGGACCCCTCCCTTTTCTCCTGAATAGTGTGAGTAGCTAAGGATAAGGAAGTATTCAGTAGTTTGAATTCAGAGATTTTATTTGATTTTCCACTTGCCTCTTAAGCTCTGTGCCAATGTTTTGCCAGTCACTCATCTTGGTTGGTCGGGTCCTGTTTTACTTTGTTATATGATTCTTGCATTTTGATCCTCTGCATCCCCACCCCATTTCTTTTAGTTTGCCTTGTCTATTCAGTGTTTTTAATTAACACTTTTTTTAATGTTCTTGATTACCTGCCTCGTTTCATCACATAAGGGAGGAGGTTGGCCACACTTCCCCAGATTGCTTAGTTCTTGGTACTATTCATTTCAGCTTTTATGTAAGTGCAGACTGAAGAGGTGTCATTTAGGGAGGTGGGGATGGTGGGCCCTACGCTGCGGGTGGGGGGGCAATTGCCGCCAATTCAATGGTGGCAAAATCGGCCACCTGAGCCGCTACTGGCCTGAAAATGGCTGAAAAACCGCCGGGATGTGTGCTTTTTTAATTTTTTTTTCTGGTGTGGGGGTGGTGCTTGTGACATCACGCCCTAGGGCGGGGCTTGTGACATCACATGAGGTTGTCATGGTGCCGGCCCCCTCAGGGGGGTGTAGCTACACCTCTGTGTAAGTAGGTATCCCTTGGATTTTAGGAGCCCTTTTCAGCTCAAAGAAGGAGGTTTTCCAAGTTGGCCTCTCTGTCTGGTTTCCCAGCCTTGCTAGTACCTTCCAGCCCCCCAAATACCTCCAGACCAAGTAGTAGGAAGGGGGAGAACAAAGAATGGGAGGACTGTACCCTTTTCACTGCCCTGCCCACATTTTCTGTATATGCCTTTTCTCCATCATACCTCTGAATACCAGATGCTGAAGACAAGGGAGCTTTCATGCCCTTTTTGAGGATTTCCAAGATGTATTATTTTGATTGACCACTATTAGAAACAACGTACTGGATTAGAGTCACGTTTGCGCTAATTCAGCAGAGGTCAGTCGTTGCTCTCCAAATATTCTATCAAATTCCAGTGTGACCAATAACAGATCCCAGAACAGAACTATGCAGGCGGGAGCAGGTTGGTTTAAAATTACTAGGAGGAGCAAGGAGTAGGTTGAAACCTCACCTCAATTAATTTAGCTCTTTATTCTTTCCTACATAAGTGAATGCTTGCCATTCCTTCCTGTGAGGAAACATGAATGCCCTTTCACAGTACTTGAGAATTGTGGTGTGATGCAGGAAAAAATTTTTTTGCCCCTTTGCTATAGCAAATGCATTTTCAAAAATCAGTGGGGGAAAACAGGTAGCTTCTCATAAATGAATGCACTTGTATGACTATTCCTTCAATGCTGCATGGGAATGAGATTATTAATACCCAGTATGTCTTTTTTATGCATTCTTTTTCCTCTATGCCTCAGTGTGCTTCTCTAAACAATGTGCATATCTTGATGCCCTGGAAAGCTATAACATCAACACACACACACACACACAGATATAATTTATCTTGCACTTGTATTTCAGTATCTTGGAATGTTGACAAAAAATACGCTTTACATAGTGCCTAGAAGGGGGGGGGAGGAGAAAAAAAGAAAGAAACAAAAAATCCCTAGCTTCTATAAGGCACTTATTTATGAGAAAGCTTCTTTATCTCTTAAAGGAAATTCTTGAAAGCTCGCAAACAGAGAATTATTTTATTTTGAAGAGCCCCGTGTTGTTGTTGTTTTTGCTTCATGCTTTCAACACCTCCCACGGCAAGTTAAAAATAGAGAAGCCTCTTAAATAGAAACTACACATTCGGCCCTCTTGAAATAGGCAAGCTCCTTTGTTTCCCTGTCTATTCTGCAAAGCTAACATAAACAGTTTTTAACAAAGCAGCTAAGAATCAGCTGTAATTGCAGTCATTTCGATTCCATCAAAGGGATGCATCTTTATTATTTTATAGGTAGGTGATGAAACGGTGACAAAGATTAAAGAGTGCATCTCAGCAGGTAGGCCTATTATACGTTCTGTCATTTGCCTGATTACACATGCATACAAATGACATAAACAGAAGAAATGGTTTTCTTTTATGCTAATGCTGGTCTGGCCACCTGCACATTTACTAATGTTGGATTAATTGCTCAAAGATGGATTATGACAGGCGACAGAAAGTGAATGCCTGTCATTATTTTAGCCAGTCTCCTTGATCTAGCTATTTGCTGCAGACACATGGTTCCTGGTGTATCTAAAGAACTCCCCTGCACCTTTGGACAATCTTTCCCCTCCGTGCAGGAGTCAGGTGTATACACACCTACAGCTACCCCTTTAATGGAAGAGAGAAGAAGCCCATTTAGATGCTATTAGAATGTATATTGAATGTACTATGAATGCACATGGGGGGGGGACGCTATGGTGCAGGTCCACCCCCCACCTACACATGTTCCTGTACGGTCCGAAATACCTTACAATGCATATACACAAAAAGAGCTTTATCTGCACTCTGGAAAAGCAAGGGAAATGTCCTCTGAAAGCAAGTTTGAAAACATAACTATTTTTGTACATATTGCCTACTTTTTTTGATAGAACATTCTATCTTGTTGAAAGGAAACCTTTGATGCCAAAAATCAAAATCAAAACCCACTGTAATCAACCTTACAAGAAATAATTTTCATTTCTGAACATTGTATCAGAGAGAAAAAGAGGATCGGTTGGACATAGCTACAGTACTTTTCATGCCAGTGGTGCATGAATAATATCCTTCCACTTCTATTATATATACTCACTGTGGGCAATGGCTAATAATAGCCTGGGACACCTACTGATTTGTAGAAGCAACAAAGAATCTTGCATTGTGTGTTTTGCGGGGGATAGGAATGCTGGTTTTCTACTGGAGTCTAAATGGGTGCATATGTCGCGATATACAGAATAATACCGGTAATTACAGCTGTATATTTGTACATTAGATTTAGCATTTTCATCTTTTATGAAAACTGCTTTTAAAAATGCTAGTTAAAAATGAATCATTGCCTATCCAAAGACATTAGAGAAGGGGGTTAGGTCAGTTATAATATAACATCATGTGTATTATTCTCAATTATTTTTACCCTACATTAAACCTGAAACAAAGTTTTGCACAAACTGGAAATTCCAGAATCTGAATTCTGATTTCCCCAGTTTTGAGTATCACTTTTTTGTTTCTGAACTTTAACTTTCAGTATATCTGTACATCCTGGGGTAGGGCTTGCCCCCGCTCTGTCTAGGGCTTGCCCCTGCTCTGTACCCCCTTTGCACATCAGTCTGGGAGGGGTGGTTGCAGTTTACCCTGTCTAACTCCTCATGTCCTCCGTCTCCTGGTGTGTGCTGCTACTTCTTTGTCCACACCGCCTCCATCTCTGTCCTCCGTGGTGCTGCTCTGGCTGGCCTCAAATACAGCCTAGCAAGCCCACGTGCTCCACAGAGCTCCTTCAGAAGAAAAACCAAGCCACTGCTGCCCCCCCCCCACCTTAGCAGGGAGTGGCTCATATCCAATGTCCCTGCCAGGCTTGGAGGTCAGTTTCCGGGCTCATCTTTGCGCCGGCTCTCTTTCCCTGACTATGCTGTTTGGCAATGGGAATAGGTGGATGAAGAGGCACTTTTTCAATTGGTGCTCCTCTTATATTTAGCAGGGGGAGAGTAACTGCCCCCCTTTCACCCCAGCACAGTGTCTTTCTGGTGGCTGTTTGCTGGTGGTGTTCTGCACTTAAAAAAAAAAAAAGATTGTGAGCTCTTTTGGGACAGGGAGCCATTTGGTCATTTGGTTTTGTCTGTGAGCTGCTTTGTGAACTTTTTGTTGAAAAGCGGTATATAAATACTGTTAATAATAGTATATAAATACTGTTAATTTGACTGAAGACCTGCTCTGGCAGAATGCGCATTGGGAGGCTCGCTGGAGCAGGTAAGCCCAATGCAGGGGGTGGAACGGGGTGGGGTGTGTGGAACAGAGAGGAGGTGGGGCAGTGGATGGGTGGATCAGGCCCAGGAGGGGGGGTGTTCAGCGGCAGCACACGTCAAATCCAAACCTGCATGGAGCAATGCATGGAGCAATGCATACTTGTGCCAGTGATTGAACTGGCACAGGTCCAGGTTGACCCATAGTGGTTGCTGGGGCTTACCCTGGGGCAAGGGGACAAATGCCCTCTTACCCCAAGGAGACCCCTAGCAGCCGAAAATCCCCCATGGGATGCAGCAGAAGCCACACTGGCTCTGCTGCATCGCCGCACAGGGATTTAGGTAGAATTGGGCTGTAATTTTAAGGTAATAATGTAGCTAAATTAATATTAATAAAATATATTTTATGCATTGTTTTTTGCCAATAGACCTAAATCTAGTCTTGCATAATTGGACTGTTAAAAAATCAGAGCAAGAGCATTTCTTGATAATAATCTCCCCTCCCAATTTGATTCTGTTGTACATGGCACTGTTGGGCACAATAAGGAATGCTCTCCTGTTGCACTAATGTGGACCTCATGTTACATGGTCCAAATTTGATTGGTGTTTCTTTCAAGGTATAGAAGAGACACATATTTTATACACATGTACTTGGTGCTGGGTGCCTGTGAGGAGAGCATGAGAAGCCCCTCAATCGGTCCATCAAGTCTTCCAAAATAAGGATTTTCTGGATTCTAGTTATAATCTCCTTTCAGAGGCCTGGGCTATGAGTGGTGGGACTGGGAGAGACTACCCCCCCCCCCAGTTGCAACTGAGTGAAGTGTTTTTTTTTGTGTTTTTTTTTTGTTTACAGTCTGTCTATAGCAGTGGTGGCCAACCTTTCAACATGAATGCTCCTGGCCCTTTAAATGGTTGCATAGGTGAGGGCATTTCAGCAGGTGCAGCTGCTTTAGTAGCACCATCAGCACTTGCAGCTGCCAAGTTTCTGTCTTCTGCACAACTCTTAAGAACACAGAGACCCTAATGGTGGAAGGTTGGCCACCCCTGGTCTAGAGGCTCACCCCATTGCCTACAGAGAGCATTTCACCATGGCCTGAACAGTAGGAATACTCCTTACTTTCCCTCTAATCTCCCCCATTTCCCTTCCTCCTCCCTCCTTCCTGGCAGTCCAAAACCTCCAGACCAAGTAGTAGGAGAAGGAAGGGGGAGAGCCTCCACTTCCTTTTCCTGGGTTCTGGGGAGCTCACCTCATCTCCTTACATCCCCTCTCGCAAATTATTCTTATTCTTATTCTTATTCTTCTTCCCCCAGGGCTCCATAGTGCTTGTTAGCCATAGACTCCCCCTGTTCGAGTGAGCAAGTTCCACTAGGTCCCAAGTTTTGAATCTTTCTTGTTGAGCACTAAAATAATTTCTTTCATTGCAACTTTCACCTTTACCTCCATTTTCCTTTCCCAGCGAAATTACACACCTGTGCCATTGTTGGCCACTACACAGGATGGCTGCATACATTCCACCACCACCCAAATGCACATGTCATGTGTCTTTTAAAAAGAAAAAAAGAAACAAATTAAAAATACTATTCATATTATGATCACAAACCTACTAGCTTAGAGGTGGGTTCCTGAGAGTAAGGAGCTCATATAAAACATGTTTTCAGCTTTTTCTTCTCATACATTTTTTCCTTATTTTGATCATTTTTCTCTTAGCAACAAATGTGCAAATGTTTTGTTGCACATGAATACTTTTACCTAATTATGTTTGTTTTGTTGCAAGAGCTGCATAAAGCATTTGGGAATATGAAAGAAAAACCACAACAATAGATGGGATTTATTTGGATTCTACCATCACATTAAGCAATAAGTGCTGTTCTCAAGTGTGCCAGTGTGTTCTAATGGTTAAAAAGCTAAGCATGAATTTGAGACATCTAGGTTCAAATCACTCACAATGTTATTTGGGGATGACACTATCTGAAATTCACATGATTAAGGCTGGAAAATACTGACCTACATTGCCATCTTGCTGTGAGTTCAAATCATAGGGGAGGGGTTCCAGTTCAATAGCAGAGCACTTGCAAGCCGTGCAGAAAAACCCAAGTCCAATCCCTTTAGTGGCATTCCTGGGGGGGAGGGGGCAGTACAGTAAGTTGCGCACAGGTCTACTCAGCGTTACACAGTGGCCCTGCCCACTCACATTGGACATCCCCACCCCCTCCCGGGCCAGCTCAGCCAACTACCGCCATCCCTTGCTGCCTGGCCCGCCCTTGCACCCACCGGCGGGAGACATATCTTCTCCGCCGGTGGCTGGGTCGCTTTGGCAGTGCTGTAAGGGCAACCCTTATTCTAGAGTCATCACAAACGTGGTTTACAGCATGTTTGCAACAGTTTAGACTGGCGGGGTGCGCGCTCTGCCGGTCTAAAGTTAGTGTGGATTGCGCTGTTACTCTATTGCTTTTTAAGTTGGTATGGCCATTGAGTTTTTAAATGTTAATGGGGAAATGGTGCCTCACAGAATTGTCCTCACAGGAGATGGAGTTTGCCTGTTTTGGCTAGGGAGGTGTGTGAGCTAATCATGAGGCACGTGGTGGACAACTGGGAGGAGTTCTCCATCATGTCCCACGACAGCGAGGGGGACAACTATCATTCAATGGAACCATGACTTTTAATAATTGCAGGGTATTGCCTGACATGGGGTAGTTGTGCTACATTTAAGTGGTTCATTGCGATCAAAGGAAAGTTTATTGGAGTCAAAATGAATTTAAAGTACTTAAATCCCATAGCAAAGTGTGGGTATCATGCTAGTAAATAAATGAACAAGCATACTACTTAGGCACAGAAATTTCCAAAGTGCTATGATGATTCTACAGTTATTTTCCTCTGCAAAGAAAAAGAATTTGATTGCTAAAGTATATCTTCCTTCGGGCACTCTATGACACTACATTGTTTTTAAAATTTGAAAATGTTGCATTGCACAACTTTGGTCATTACCTTAAAAATTAATTATTGAGCAGATACCTTCAGTAAGACAACGATATGTGAACAGCCTGACAGGCCAACTCTAAGACATTAACCTTTGCAGGAATACAACTCTGATAGAAAATAGCTTCCCATGGCGGTTGTGAAATTTAGTTTGGTGACAGCACTCTTCCCTTAATCGATAGGAAGAAGCAAAAAAATCAAATATTAATGAAGGATGGTTAGCCCAGCTTCTCTCTGTCTGGTAAATGCTCTTCCTCCCCCTCCCCCCCCCACACCAGCCTGGGATTTGGTGTGAGGCAGTAATACAGAACTCAAAGTGGCATTTTTCATTTCAATTGTGTCCTGAGGTATCCCTCTTCCCTTTTCTTTCACTCATTTCCAGGGCTGGCAGGCATCATGAAGACATACTCCATCAAAATGGAGACTACAATAAGATGAAAAAAGCCTGTTGTTGCTAAAAACAAACACATTTCCTTGCCACTGAGCAGTGCATGATCAGTACGTCTGGAGGATTGATGGAGCATTACAAAATATTCAAATATAATATGCTGCTGCACTTTGAATATCTGAAGTTAACACGGACTTCCCCTCCCCCACAAGGATTTGTAGATTTGAGAGGAGGGGGCAAAAGATGCACATGCAGAGCTACTTTCTCCCCTTCCCCCACCGTAGCCACAAGAAATGGAAAGGTGGGAACTTCTGTATATAGGGCTATTATTGAACATTATGTTCAATGCATATAGGCTTATCATCTGTCCCAGAATTTCTGGGACCATACCGGAATCTGGGCTCGGGTCCCAAAATGGTCCCGGAACATTTTCCGGGCCGGTTGGCATGCCACCGCCGCCATTTTTAAATTGTTAGAAACTTACCTGGGCGTCGGCATCTTGGATCGCGAAACGCAAGATCCAACATGTCGGCACCCAAATCTCATGAGGACATGATGCTGCCTCATGCCCTCACAAGATTTGGGCACTGACATGTTGGATCTCATGAGATTTCGCAATCCAAGATGCTGGCGCCCGGGTAAGTTTCTAACATTTTAAAAATGGCAGCGGCAGGGACGCAGTGGCAAGGCACAGCAAGGCAGACAAGGTGGCAAGACATGGCGAGGCGGGCAAGGCATGGTGAGGCGGCGACAAGGCTGCGGGGACACGGTGGTGGGGGGGCAAGTCACGGACATGGCACGGCGGCAGCAAGGCAAGGCGAGCAAGGCATGGATGGCGGCAAGGCAAGGTGGGCAACAATGGCGGCAACGCAGCAATGACGGTGGTGGCGAAAGGTAAACCTATTCCGTAAACCTATTTAATTAATTATTTTTGTGTAACAAATAAATAAATAAACATTTCGGGCGTGCGTCGCGCAGCAAAAGGGCACTATGCACCCCCCCAAATAAAATATTATTTTAATTTATTTATTTATTTTTTATTTAATTGTTGGGGGGGGGGTGTACCGGTTCAGAAACTTGATAATTTGGTAAGCCTACATATACAGCAGTATGCTGTACCCAAATTTGAGAGATCCAGTTCCCAGGCTCTCTTTTAAAGTAAGCGCATTTACAGTCATTCACTCAAATGTATAACAGTACAAACGAATACTATATGTCAACACCCCTTATGTATGTGCACATTGGAATACACATGGGATTTGGGCTCAGGACCCATAGTTCTAAATATATTTTGTATTTATTTGATTCCATGTACACATCAGTTGTGTTTTACAGTTGCTGCCAGGGATGTAGTCAAGAAGGAGCCATAGGGTAGACTAGAGTGTGATGCTCCGGGTCTTTTCTTACAGCAGGGGCAGTGACGTCATCAGCAGAAGCACTCAGGTCTGCCTTTGAAACCTTTTCAAAAGGAACTTAACTGAGAAGAAGCATCAGTTAGCAATTCTTAGCAATCCTATCTACAATTAGACTGGTGGAGTGATCGCTCCACCAGTCTAAGGTGTTGCAAACATGCTGGAAAGCACGTTTGCGGCATCCGACAAGTAAGTGTCCCTGGCTCCACAGAATGGTGGAGTGCCGTGATGGAGAGGTAAGTCCCCATGGCATGGGGGGAGGGCAGGGAGGGGGCATTCTGGGGGTGGGATTGGTTGGCTGGATCTGGGAGGAGGGAGGGATCAGCGGTGGCACACTCCGCCAAATCTTATCCCTCTTCCCAGGCTTGGACAACATTACATGGCTGGCTCGAATGTGTGCCTGCAAAATAGCTGGTGCACATTCGAGTAGATCCATTGGGATGGCTGGGTCTCTACTCAGGGTAAGGGGATGAACATCCCTTTATCCCAAGGTGGCCTCCGGCTGCAAAGGCCCAATCCTGCCAAGGATGTGGTTGGGCACCTTATTTGTGCCACCGCATCATGCTAGACAGGATTGGACTGTAAGTCATTATCTTGTCCAAGACAGTGTGTAGCTTGTGTTACATTAAGGCTACAATCATATGCAAGTGTGTAAGTTGAAATGAAAAGAGCTAGATCTTCAACTGAAGAATAATGATACTCAATAATGATAGTGTTTTATCATTGAAAGATGCAATCCTATACACTTTCCTGGGAGTAGGCCCCATTGAACACAATGGGGATTATTTCTGAGTAAACATGCTGAATGCTACGCGCTGCGGCAAGGAGAGTCATGCCGGCCACGTGACCACAGAGGCGTCTTCGGACAACGCTGGCTCTTCGGCTTTGAAATGGGGATGAGCACCACACCCTAGAGTCGGACATGACTGGACTTAATTGTCAGGGGTCACCTTTACCTTAAACATGCCTAGGCTTGTACTGTTGATGAAGTGTGGCTATTGGGGGGGGGGGGAGAGCATGGTGTGCTCCTGTACATCAAAATTTACCACTGCATCTTTGGCCTCTGCAAATGCTTTACTTTCCTACATAAAGAGTATCAAAAAGAGATTACCTTTTGCAGATGATAGAAATCATGATGGAAGCTGGGGAGCATAAACAATGCGTGTCCAATTATTTAAGATTTGCATATTAAAGCTATTTTCTTGCATTGTCTTAAATGACATAGCTTTCTATAGGGTTTCTTGTGGTGTGATTGGGTGAGAAATAAATTGGACAATGAATAAATGAAAATATTTATATATTCATATATGTTTTCATAAATATGAAAATGAAAATCAAAAGCAATAAGAAGATGTGTTTTTATTTCCCTTTCTCTCATTAACTCTTTCCACCAGGAGTAATTGGAGATAGGCTATATTATGCCCTTTCTTGAGAGCATTATGTACAGTGCAGCACATTGCCATGGTAAAATCTTAAGGATGTATTTATTGGCAGGCTTACCAGATCGTCGCCGGGACAGGAGCAGTCTGCCCTTAAGGGGGCGGGGCGTGGGGGCAGAACGCGACGCGTTCTGGGCCCCCCACGCCCCGCCCCCTTAAGGGCAGACTGCTCCCGTCCCGGCGATGATCTGGTAAGCCTGTTTATTGGTGATATAAAATAATGACTACTACTTTACCATAGTCGGCTTTAAATCTGGAATAAAAGAAGGGTGTTCCTGAAACAACAGTTGCACAACCATGTAAAAATCAGTGGAATGTTCTCATGCATTTTTATCTGTTGAGCAGTAGCCGAAAATGGCAAAATGACACAGGATTTCTAAAACATATTGGAAGACCAATGCAAATGTGCATTTATGGCCTGTTGTGCTGTAGTTTTGGCAGCCTTGTAAGAAAAGGAATGCAAATATTTCAGGGCACACTGTTTTCTTGAAATACTCTTAGCAACTGAAAGAACATTTCATAGATTATTGGTACAGTAGCCTAGAGAGGACATATTTATTGGTGATACAAAATGAAAAATCTGCCCAGGACTTTGTGCTTATTGGAAGCTCGTCTCTTGGGTAAGGAAAGAATTTGAAACCTCCTTGTTGAATCAATTTGTTCGGCCTCTGGAGGTGCTTTCTTTATGAGTATTTTCTCGGCAGCTGTGCTTAGTTTTCCAGGGGCAAGTTCAGACAAGATGCTATGAGACCCAGTTGTGCTCTTTCTCACCTTCCTCATCCTATGCGTTGAAACCTTCCACTTTGCTTTGGAAAAGTACAAACGAATCACTTCTGTTCTGCCCAGGCATGCAAACGAGCAGCCTGTTCTGGGACTGATGTCAGTGTCACTTCTGCTTTCCCCCTGGAAGATGAAAAAGTAAAGAACCAGTCTGTTCCCCAGTTCTGCTTAGGGAAACTGGCATTTGCAACTCACTCAATCATGTTGAATGTTCAGGACATTGGGAAATTCAGGACATTGGGAGAACATTGGGAAATATTCAGACAGTAAAAATTAGGATTTTTTTTAAATCACAGACATGGATTTTGTGCATTATAAGGAGTGGGTCTATTTATACATTTCTCAATACTAATTTACATGAACAAGATGCCTCATGGGAAATTCAGGCCTACCCACAACAGGCAGTGCATTCCTGTCTAGAATGCAGCAGCAGCACACTTAAGGCGGCTGCTGCATCCTAGACAGGATTGGACCTGCGCTGGCAGAGCTGGAGAGCTCCTAGGGAGAAAGGGTAGAGCCCCAGCAGGCCCAATGGGCCTTCTTGGATGTGCCGGTGCAAATCCGGTGCAAAATGGCCGGTGCAAATCCGAGGTGCCGGTATAAGGCCGGCCAGGCCCAGGATGGGGAATAGAATTTGGTGGAGCATGCTGCCGATGAATCTTCCCCCATCCCTGGCCTGGCTGGCCAATCGCCCCTCCCTTGCTACCCTGGTCCACCCTCCCCACGTCCCTACCCTGACCGGTGCAAGATCTTCCTGTGTCCGCTGGTGGTAGGCTGCAGCCCCTGGCATAGTGAATGGCACCAGCCTCTCTGCTGGCACCGCTTACTTGCCAGGTGTCGAAAACATGCTTTACGACACGTTTAAAATGCCAGCGGTAGTGCACCCCCCTTCGGCCTTCGACACCCCAACACCCAGGGGGCCACCGCCCCCTAACGACGCCACTGATGACACCCAGTGCCAGCAGAGCCGTTGCTCCACTGGCACATTTCTACGCAGGATTGCACCATTAATTCTCCACTACGATTTTTTGTTGTCGATATTTATACTCTGTACCCTCCACCCAAAGTGCTCCCAGACCAACTTACAAATAAGCAAAACCAATAAAATATCAAAATCTGTTTTTTAAAAAGGGGGGAGACTACAGCACTCCATTATTACTCCAACTTAGTACACTCTCTTCTTTCAACGTGACCGAGTTGCCTTGGGAGAGCAGAGCGGCCTGAGATGTTTGGCATCAGCAGCTTGCGCTGGTGTCAGCAGCTTGGTAGCAATTGGGGTGAAATGAGAGAAAAGCCAGAATGGAAAAGATGTTGCTGGATGTTACTGTCCTGGGTGTCCTGTCCTGTTCTTGAACAGAAACTGGAATTGTCCCAATACCAGCAGATTTTTAATCGAAGATTGACAGGGCAATCCTGCACCAATCTGCGCCTGCACAGCGCGCACTCCACAGGCGCCGGTTCTCGTAAACGTGCCGTAAATCAAGTTTATGATACCCGGAGAGTAAAGGCCACCGGGTAGTGGCCAGCAACCCTCACTCCGTTGCCCTCCGGACCCGGCACCCACCAGTGCAAGTAAGTTCTGTACCTGTTGGTGCAGGGGCAGGAGAATGGTGGGCCTGACGGTGAGGGAGGGGGCCTTTGAGCAAACCAGGCGGAGAGGGGTGGGGATATTGACGGCGCACTCCGCTGATATCCTGAGCCCATTCCCAGCCTGGGCTGCTGCCCTTACCCCGCCAGACTGGTTGTACTTCGGCTCCAGAGTCGATGTACATCCAAGGAGGCCCATTGGGGCTAGGCAGCCTTACACCCGGGGATGGAGACGAATGTGTTCGCCGACACAGCCCAGGAAGGGCATTGGATACTGCAGCTGGCCCTTTAGGCCAGCCGCATATCTTTACACAGGATTGGGCTGCCCAGCAAGGCAGAATAGCACAGAATAGACAGGGAACAAAAAGCATGATTTTTGCTCTATACTATAGAGTCTATGGGATTCCTAGTTGCGGTGACTCAAATCAGGAAGTTCTCTGTTGTTAGGCAGGGAACCCTGATGGATTCTGCCTTTTTTCTGACACCCAGTTGAGAGTGTGGTAGCTTTGCTGGCGTCGCTCGAGGTGGGGCGCAAAGCTAAGTTCTGCAGCTTTCCACCCCACCGTTACTCTCCTGCACGAGGCGCCCCGCCCCCTCGTCATAGGAGTCCGTTAGCGGAGAGAAAGCAATGCGCAGGAGAGTCCCTGCGCATTGCTTTCTCTCCACTGATGGGCTCCTACGATGAGGGGGCGGGGTGTCTCGTGCAGGAGAGTAACGGTGGGATGGAAAGCTGCAGAACTTAGCTTTCCGCCCCACCTCGAGCGACGCCAGTGGGTAGCTTGTTGGATGGCCATTGAATCATTACATTAACAGCAAATTAGTGGTCTGGCCCTTTGGTCTCCATATCCTATCCAGGTCCTGGGCATCCCCTTGATGAAAGGGGATGATCGTCCCCTTCCCCGGGGGGAAGCAGCTTGTGGCCGACTCTAGAGCTGGCATATATTTGAGCCCTCCATGTCGCGGCAAACAGGGCCGGGAGATGGCTTTGAATATCGGTGGATCTTGCCGCTGATATCCCCGCCCTCCCCCCACCTGATGTGGCCAATGGCCGCCCTCCCTCACCGCCCTGTTTACCCTCTCCCTGCCCCCTGCACTGGCTGGTGCAGGACTTACCTTGCCCGGTGTGTGCAAGGACTTACCTTACTCTCTGGGTGCCACAAAAGTGCTTTATGGCACTTTCGCAGCACCTAGCGCCAGGGGAGCACGCGCTTCCCCGACGCAATTGTACACAAGATTTTGCCGTAAATTTGTGTCTCTTGCCTACCTTGTATCAAGCAAAAATAAAATATTGACCATGTAACAAGGGAGGGGATTAGTGGATTTTTTGTGATGCTTTTACAACTGGATTGTTGTGGTGTTTAGTGATGTCATTGTATTTTAAATGTGTGTAAACTGCTTCAGGTTATTTTGTAGAAAGGAGGTGTATACGTTTTAAAACAAAAAAAATCACTTTTGGCTTTGCCAGTTGTATTTCTTTTATTTTAAAATGCATACTCCACCTTGGCTACAAATAGGTCCCCAAAGCAAATAATAAAACACAAAAACCAACAAACCATGAAAATTACAACTTTTAACTTTTACCCCCTTTTTACCCCTTTAGGGGTGGATTTTTTAAAAAATATATATGTTAAAACAGTTTCTAAAGACACCCATATGCCCCCAAAGCGTGTAAAGGTAAAGGTGACCCCAGACAATTAAGTCCAGTCGTGTCCGACTCTAGGGTGTGGTGCTCATCCCCATTTCAAAGCCGAAGAGCCAGCGTTGTCCGAAGACGCCTCCGTGGTCATGTGGTCGGCATGACTCTCCTTGCCGCAGCGCGTAGCATGCAGCTAGAACACAGAGCGCTGTTTACCTTCCCGCAAGCGGTACCTATTTATCTACTCACATTAACATGCTTTGGAACTGCTAGGTTGGCAGGAACTGCATTTCAGCAGCTGCAGCTGAAATTTGAAATTTCAGCAGCTACAGCACCATCAGCAATTGCAGCTGCCAAGATTCTGTCTTCTGCACAACTCTTAAGAACACAGAGGCCCTAATGGTGGAAGGTTGGCCCTACATCTACACCCCTGATGTAGACAATAGCAAGCAAGATGGACCAATAATCTAATTTTGTATAAAGCAGCTTCTAATGTTTGGATCTAGTCTAGTCCATAGAGGGCTTTACAAAATGTTCCTATGGCTGCCTTTTAAAGACACTCCTCTTTACACTGGCTTTTAACTTGACCCGATGGCTCTTGCTTATGAGGTTTCATTCCTCTATTTTACAATATCATGTATGGTTTTCTTTTAAGCAACTTTGAACTGTGAAAACGTGAGGTAGATATATTTTAAATAAATGACAACAGAGATTTCTTTCAACTTAGCAGGGCGCACAGACAGACATATTTACCACATTTCTTTTTCAAATTAATTCAATATATATCACAGACCTTGATCTGGGAAGCTGGAGTGTATACTTACATGAAACATACAAAGTAGTCACACTGGGTAACTGAGGTACAGTGAAGGACAACCTGGCCCAATTTTTTTTTTTTTTTGCAACCAACACTCCTACTGTTATATCCTTATGGCCCAAAATGGCCCCTGCTGGTGGGTCTGCTGCACCCTGTAACCGCTTGGGAATGGGGATGGTCATGAAAGGTAACTAAAGAAAAATACATTTGTGTCACCGCCAACAGGACCCCTATGGGACTCCTCAGTTCTATACCAGCCCTTTTGCTGGAATAGCTCTGAAGCAGTGGCATTCCGAGGCTGGTGCGGAAACTTATGTGTAGCAGGATGCCACTTCGCGCATGAAAGCGCCCCTCACCCTCACCGGTTGGAGCCATTCCCAGCAGGCGACAGCTCCCACATGGGCAGCCGTCGCCTGCTGCGAATGGCTCCGATCAGCAAGGGGGAGGGGTGCTTTCACGCGCGAAGTGGCATCCTGCTACACATACGTTTCCGCACCAGCCTTGGAACGCCACTGCTCTGCTGGGGGCAGATTGTGGTCAGATGGGGGTTCAGGATACAGCTGCCGCCACTGCTGCTGCGATCCACCCTGTCCCAATCTGACCTAACCATTGCCATCACAAGTGATGTGGTGATGGCACCTGGCCTGTTGTTGTTCAGTCGTTAAGTCGTGTCCGACCCTTCGTGATCCCATGAACCATATCCCGCCAGGCCTTCCTGTCCTCCACTATCTTCCTGAGTTCGCTCATTTTCATGTTCGTTGCATCAGTGATGCTGTCTAACCATCTCATCCTTTGCCTTCCCCTTCTCCTTTTGCCTTCAATTTTTCCCAGCATCAGAGTCTTCTCCAGAGAGTCCTCTCTTCGCATTAGGTGGCCAAAATATTTGAGTTTCAGCCTTAGTATCTGTCCTTCCAGGGAACAGTCAGGGTTGATTTGGCATCTGGCCTAGATGCCTTTAAAAGGGGTTTGGACAGTCAGGGTTGGTTGGCACCTGGCCTAGATGCCTTTAAAAGGGGTTTGGACAGATTCATGGAGGAAAAGACCATCACAGGTTACAAGCCATAAGCAACCTCCTGGGTTTAGAAGTTGGTTTTCTCTGTGCCAGGTGCAAGGGAGTGTCAACGGGAAACAGGTTATCTTGTTGTCTTGTGTGCTCCCTGAGGCATCTGGTGGGGCCACTGTGTGATACAGGAAGCTGGACTAGATGGGCTTTTGGCCTGATCCAGCAGGGCTCTTCTTATGTTCTTATGTTCTTATGTAACCCAATCTACCCCCACCACCTCGCCAGCAGTCCGTTGCACTGGCGGGAGCACTGCGCAGACCGGCAGAGAGGCTGCCATGCCGGTGGACCTTACAGTATGCATACCGCAAGGATAGGATTGGGAGTTAAAGTGACTAAAAAAAGCAAATGTAGCAGATAACTTTTCTTCTTATCTTCATTTTAAAATGTGTATCGGTGTATTCATGAGTTTTAATTAAACATAACAAATTTGCATTTTCCCCTTTTTTTCTTTTGATTAAGCACATCGAATATTGTTTGCACCTCTTTTGAGGTTGCCAAAAAAGTGAAAATGTTCTTTTTAAGTATTATCACTTCTGTTGTACTCCTTAAACCAATAACTTTTATGAGACAACTTTATTTACAAGAGTGCTTGAAAATGAAGGTGAGGAAATTTTAACTTCTATAAAGTGGTGAGGGAAACGAAACCTGCTACTTTAATCATATGAGAGACAGTTTTGGGAAGATAGACGCTAACCTAAGTGTGTGATATTAAAATGTGTTGTTTTATTGTTCAGAGAAAATGTGGCAAGACGTGTTTTTTTAATTATGTTTGCATAATCAAAATTATATTAGCAAAAAAAAAGATGAACCTAAGAGTGTCCTCCTAGTAAGTCATTCTAGAACACTGTGTATATCTGTTGCAACTACTAAGTGCTGCTTCTGAAGTATGCTAGCAGAAGATAATCACTTGCATTGTCACCAATCAGGTCTTATAATCCTAAATAACTATGTGCAGATTGGAAAGGCCTAGAAAGCTTTTCCAAGTCCTTAAGGAAGCATCAAGCCATGTATAAACATTGCTTTAAAGATCGCAGCTCATTTTTATGACATTGCATGAGCCCCAGGAGACAGGTAGAGTTTTATGAAGTTCAAATGGCCTTGCAACATTCACATATGCTCACTCCGTCGGTGCAGTTCCTTCAGAAGTTGTGTTTATATGTGAGCCATCCTGCTTTGTCATTGCACAAAATCAGCAGTTACTTCTGCTAAATAATCTAGGCATCCTTAACTGAAGCAGATGGAATGCACATTTGACACTGAGGTTGTGGCGGTTCATCTGGAAATGAATATACTCTGCTGTGCATGTAGCATGCCTTGCTGAGTAGTAGTGGGAATGGCCAGTGTTGAGGGATCTCAGACGTGTAGATAATCATTATCACTTGAGAAAAGGATATTTTCTAGGTCAGTTGCCAAACAATATTTACACATTTTCTGATCAGACATGTTGAAGTACTACTGAAAAGGAACTACCCCTTTGAATAAGGAAGCAGAATGTCATGAAAGAGCCACAAATGTGAAAGGGGTCAAAACAGCCCTAGTGGTTAGCAACAGCCCTTCCTCACTTGCTCTTACCCCTCTACTGTTCCTACTAGTTAGACTGGGATTTACTGGAGGAAAAGATAGCTTTTGCTACAACAACTCAACTCTAGGAAGCCCAGACAGAAAGAGACTGTCTTGAGAAAGCCTCTCTCCCAGGTTACCGTAAAATCCTTACATCTGACAGGTCCACTTAAAAGCAAACAGTAACTAAACTATATGCATAATTGTCTTCGTGTGTGTGTGTGTGTGTGTGTGTGTGTGTGTGTGTGTGAGAGAGAGAGAGAGAGAGAGAGAGAGAGAGAGAGAGAGAGAGAATTCAGAACTTTTAGTCTATTTTTAAACTGTTTTAGGGGAGGCCCAAGGTCAGCCCCGAACCTCCAGTGGGGACTTCCTGTATCACCACAGCAGTTGCTCAAACCTGGCTGTTCAAAATCACAACTCAGCCATGGTCTTTTGCCATGGTCCAGTAGTGTCGCTGCGTGCGCGTCACCCAGTGGCAGGGATGCGCGCGCTGCCCCCATGCACTCCCCAGGACCCCCCCAGGACTTACCCCCACTCGCGTCCTCCTTCTTGGGAGGTCCAGGGCCTTCCGACGAGGCCCAATGCGTTAATACGCAAACTTTTACCTTTTTCGCGCATGTGCACAGACGTTTCTGAGGTCAAGGGCTGCCCTTTTGCCCTTAGAAACGTCTGTGCGCATGCACGAAAAGGTAAATGTCCGTGTATTCACGCATTGGGCCTCGTCAGAAGGCCCTGGACCGGCAGCCGGGGCAGACGCTCTGAGGCCTTCTCCCGGCCTCGAAGCCTCCGGAGGATGACGCGTGCGGGGGAGGTGACGCCCGCAGGAGTGCGCGCGTCACCCCTTTGTGCGCATCACCCTACGGCGGTCCGCCCCCCCGCCACGGCCCAGCAACGCGCCTGCCATGGTCCAAACCTTCGTTTCCTTCTCACTCCTTTTCCTTTCTTTCCCACTCTCTTCCTCTCCTCCTCCCTTCCATTACTGCAAAACTGCTACCAGCCCCAGTTCCTCCTCCTTAACCCTACTGAGATTTCCCTGTGTCCTCTTCCCCCTCCTTTCTCCCCTCCTTGCTTGTACAAGGGTTTCCTTCTCTTTTTCTCGTTACATAGAAACTGCTTACATTTAGGGCCTAGCGGTATAAATGGTTAAGACACGTTTGTCAGGGTAGGGGGCTCTCAGCACCTGCAGGCTGATCCAGGGCAGTAGCGACTAGGGCTTAGCATGCTGACTCCCTTCGTGCTCCCCTCTCTCCCCTGTATGGACACACAGCTTAATGGGGAAAAGCTTTGATATAATGAATATGTTGTCACCAGCTCAGGAGATCATGGTAGTCATAGGGGTTTCCTGGGCAAAAAAGCCCTCCTAGGAAAATGTTGAACCTCAGGAGTTCCTATTAAAATCATTCTCATAGCAGCACCTGCAGAGCAAGTAGATGTGACAATCCACTGTACTTCCCATACCAGGAACTAGGCATACTCAGGGTTAAAATAAATACAAACAGTTTATTAAAGTATAACCAAAAAGGGGGTGAACAAAATAAGCAAGAACAAGAGGAGTAACAAGATGAGCTTGGCAAATAAAGAGTTTCTCTGGTTAGAGGTATGCCAACCCCCTTGGAAAGAGATAGACCAGTTTGCCAAGCAGAGGCATCGTGGCACTGCAGGCGGGTGGGGCAGTGGGCCCCAGGGCGCATGCCTTCTCCCGGATCCGTTGCCCTGCGTGTCTTCTTTGCAGCCATTCTTGCAGCATGTTTCGCCCTCCCACCCTCCCAGGCACCGGTCGGCTCGAAAAAGAAGCCAAAAAGCGCCAGGGGAGGGTGTTTCCGCACTGCGGAGGCGCGCAACGATGACATCACACACCCCATGGGCAGGGTGTGTGGTGTAGGGGGGGTTGTTGCGGTGGCCCACGGGACGTGTATGTTTGCCACTGTTGCCAAGTAGCATGTCTGACTCTGAATCTACATTTTCTCCCAGCCTGGCTGTCAATTATATTCCAGCAGCTAAACAACACAGACTGTTGCTAGCAAGTTAAGCTTGCTCAGACATGGGGGAAATAGACAGAAAGAAACAAGGAAACTAGGGGACCACATAGAGATTCATCACAACATTGAACTGGTGGGTTTTTTTAAAAAAAAAATTGATTTCCCTTCCCTATAACTGTATTATTATTCCCGTAATAAAGTTCTTGTTCATAGATTGAAAGCTTTCATGGCCCACTATAATGATCATGGTTCCAACATTTACAGGTTTATAAGCCATGTCTGGAAAATATGCAATTGATGTTTAAAAGTTCACTTAAAAACATGTTAAAATCAACTGTTTAAAAACCTCATAAAAATCCGCACATTAAAAAAACACATTAAAATCAACCGGTTCAAAAGTGGAAAGTTAAAATACATCCAAGAAATGATTCAACATTTCGTCCAGCATCTGTGGACCTCTTCAGGAATGAGCCGTAACAGGCTAAATTGACAAGATTTGGCTGCCATCTCTGCATAGATTAACCAAGTAAGTTAAATAAATTCGTAGCTCCAGCTGTTTTGCTTCCCCTGCTGGTCATCCACATAGTTGCACTGCGGAGGTTACCTGCGGACGAAGGAATACTGACTTCCAGCACTAATTGCCTGCAATGCCGATGCCTTCCCCTGGTTTTCGCGCGCGTTTTTCCTTTTGAATCCAGACTGCCAATAATTCCAGTTAACATCTAGGCAGCCTGTTACGGCTCATTCCTGAAGAGGTCCACAGATGCTGGACGAAACGTTGGATCATTTCTTGGATGTACGGTATTTTAACTTTTCATTTTTGAACCAGTTGATTTTAATGTGTTTTTTTATGTGTGGATTTTTATGAGTTTTTTAAACAGTTGATTTCAACGTGTTTTTAAGTGAACTTTTAAACATCAATTGCATATTTTCCAGACATGGCTTATAAACCTGTAAATGTTGGAACCTTGATCAAAGTTCTTGTTGTTTCAGCTTCATCCTCACCTCCCTCTTCCTTATATTGAGCTGTGCTATTGGCCACTGCACACGGAATACTCTTTTCTAATTGCAAATTGAGAAGAAAAGAGGGTGTATCCTCTGATATTAAGGGCACATGTCTGTGCAAATGAGATTTTAGGGACCAGTGAGCATAAAGGAGAATAGATGCGTTTCCAGAGTGAAACCATCATCCCTAGAAGCCCTCAGAACTATTGTACTGACTGCACTCTTGTAAATGTTACTTCACAACCCTTAGACTAGAAATGTATTTCGTTTACATGAAAGCTGAGATTCTCACTCATGATACATAGCACACTGTAATGAAGCAAATCGGTAAACTGTTACTGGCTCACATCCGTTCTGAATAACTGAGTTATTTGTCTCAGGCAAAACCTGTTATGTTAACTGTACTGGCCACTTGAGGAACACATCAAAGCAACATGCGAAAAGCACTTAAAATAGATATAAAACTCTGTGAATCTGTCACTGCTGGAAAAGTATCCTTGTACCCCTAGTCTGACTTTTCTTTTCATTTAAATAGATATCAATAAAGTGAAACGTTTAGCACATGCCAAACTATTTCATGTATTGTCTATCACAGTGGTTCTCAAACTTTTTAGCACCGGGACCCACTTTTTAAAATGACACTCTATCGGGACCCACCTAGCTTTACGAGACGCTCAAACATTTATCTCCATATATTTAATTAAACAAGTTTGCAAACTGCAGGAGCTTAGCTGTTTGCAGGATAATTACCAGCTATCTTGCAAACTGCAAGAGCTCAGCTTTTTGAAGGGCAGTTAGCAGCTATCTTTTTTTTTTAATAGCCTCAGAGCTTGTGGCAATTGCTTTGCTGATCTTTCCATCACCTGGGGCCCATCAGAAATCAGGTCGCAACCGACCAAATGGGTCCCGACCCACAGTTTGAGAAACACTGGTCTATCAGTTCCCATCAGATCTCATGTTGTACATATGGATCATGTAGAATGATCAAAGGGTTAAGTATAAAAGTTTTAAAAGTTAAGGTACATTCTATAACAGGAGAAGGGAGGATTGCTGTCTTTCCAAACTATGTATTTTTCTCCAAGAGAAACGAGTAAATCTAGTGGCAGAGTCTAGTGACAGAATTATGGTTTTTTTCTCTTCTTTTTGGTAGATATTAGCTCTGGTCTTTCAGCTACAGCCCATCAAATGCAATCATGCAATAGGATGATAATGGCTCAGATGTGACTAAAAGGACTCTCTAATACATTAGTAATGTGATTTTTTTCTCTTTCTGTCTTGGAAGAGTGTCGTAATAGCTGCCTCCATAGTTTTAAAGCAAATTATCGTACTTTATATTTCTTGCAACAGCTTGCAGGAGAACACGATGTGCCTGAGAAAGATGCCTCATCACCAATCTTCGATATCGAAGATGTCCTATGATGACTGAATGCAAACCCAGCCTTTGCAGAGTAGAAACCCATTTGGGAATATACTTTTCTCCACTAGCAACTGAATCCAGGATACAGCACAAACGGACTGTTTTCTTGAAACATCTTACTGGAACTCTGTTAGTCAATGCGAAAAATGGGCAAAAACGTCATGTACCATTAAAAGCCTGGCTATTTAATGTTTGTAGTAAACTCGGTAAGCATCCTGAGAGACCGAGACAGAGAGAAAAGGGAGGGGGGGTTATCACATACTGTAATTGTATTACATGCTCCTTTGGTTGTAGCCTAGGGCTAAATCAGACAGTAACACAAGCACATAATGTAACCTTTCTTTTTTTGTTTCTTTTTAAATAGTAGCAGGAAGGGTACAAAACAGTGCAAAATCAAGCTGGGGGGAGTAGGGGGCTTTAACTCTTTGTCTCTGCCGCAGTCTCCCCCCCCCCCCACCAAGTTGCGCTCTCCTATGTTGTCCTTTGGAAACCAAACCCTTCTATTGAAAGCCCGTGGAAAGATTTTGTTTCCCAATAAAAATAGTGTGTGAGGGAGGGGCCACTATTGGAGACAAAGCTAAGCCCTCCTACTTCTATGCCACAGTTTTCTGCCATTTCGGGCCCCCTGTGTCATGCTGTTTAGAAAAAAACAAAGAGTCAAGCTATGCATTTTCAGTCAAGTCTGATTTGGCCCTGAGGAAGAGCTCTTATAAGGGCATTCTTGCTACCAAGCCTCTTGCTAACTGGGCTAAGAGGCTCCTTTTAGGTTTTTAAGTGATGGTTCTGTTACACAGGTGGGCCCCCATATCCACTGATTTGCTATCCACGGTTTCAGTTATCCACGGATCATGGGGACCCCCCCAGGCTTTTACTTTTTTCCCAGTAAGCTTCGTTTCTTCCTTAAAGAAACAGGAGAAGCTGCTTATTACAGGCAAGTAGAACGAGACTAAGTACTAGAGAGGCTCTGCAAGATTAACAGAAACCTTGCAGAGCCTCTCTACGACTTAGTCTTGTTCTACTTGCCTGCTATGGAGGCTGCTTCTCTGTTTGTTTTAAGGAAGAAACAAACTTGCTGAAAGTAAAATAAGAGCTGGGGGGGGGCAAGCATGCCTGCCTGCAGGGGAGGCAGGGTGGGGGGGCCCTCAGGAAATGATGGAGGGGGTGTTCGCTCTTATCCACGGTTTCAAGTATCCACGGAGGGGACTGGAACATATCCCCAGCGGATATGGGGGCCCACCTGTATTTAGCAAGGAGAGAGAGAGAGAGAGAGAGAGAGAGAGAGAGAGAGAGAGAGAGAGAGAGAGAGAGAGAGGAGTATCCCTATTCACTCTAGGACAGTATCTTTTTTTCAAGTGGCTCTTCCTGGTGGCTCTTGCATCTTTCTTTAGATTGTGGTTGTGGTTACCTTTGAGACAGAGAGATCCATCGTTTCATCTAATTTGGGACGTATACTGCTTTGCAAAATTTTTGGTTGAAAAGCAGTACATACATATTTGGGACGTATACTGCTTTGCAAAATTTTTGGTTGAAAAGCAGTACATACATATTTTAATAACAATAATGCATTAGAAAGTCTACCTTATCTTTATTTTCCCCTAGAACAGGGATTCTCAATCCCTTCCCAGCCAAGTACCACCTCCGGCGCCACTCTCCTGCTATGTACCACCAGAAGTGACTGGCAATGACATCATTGCCAGTTACTTCTGGGTTTTTAGGTTTTCTGCCAGAAAATGCAGGTAGAAGGCTCTGGGCAGGTAGGAGGGCCCTTCTCAGCGTTCTCGAGAGGCTTGGCCAAAGGCAGGAGCCTCTCCGGAGTGAAAATGTGGTTGTGTTGGAGCGGGGTTCTGGTGGTCCAATGGCTTGAGTACCACCAGCAGTTGGCCAAAGTAACACTGGTGGTACTAGTACCACTGGTTGAGAACCCCTGTCCTAGAATATCACCCATAAAATAGATGGTGCCTTCATATACTTTTTTCTCCAGCAGGTTTAAGGCATTTTATTCTTGACTTGATTGAGAACTTTCAAAAGGGCATCCATCAGGCTCAAAAATATTTTTGCAGACTTCTTGCCATGATTTATCATGAATTTATCCAGAAGACTTTGGGCAAGTCAACCATGAGTGCAGATTTATTTTTTTTATCCATTCAGTCATGTCCAACTCTTGGTGACTTTATAGGTGAGAGCTCTCCATGCTGCCCTATCAAGCACAGCTTCTTTCAATTGTTGGATTTTAATCTTTTTATCTGTTTTTTATCGTGTCGAGCCAGCATATTCTTTGCCTGCCCCTTCGCCATAGCGTCACTCCAGGTGGGGTGGAGCTCTAAGTTCCGCCGCGCTCCAACCCACCATTACACACCCGCATGAGGCGGCCTCGCCTTTAGAGCCTTTCAGGGCTGCAAAGCCTGCGTGTTGCCTTCGCAGAAAGGCTCCGAAGGCGAGGAGACGGGGCCGCCTCATGCGGGCGTGTAATGGTGGGTCGGAGTACGGCGGAACTTAGAGCTCCACCCCACCTGGAGCAACGCCACTGCCCCTTCTTCTTGGTCCACTAACAATTCCTAGCATAATTGACTTCTCTAGTGAATTTGCACGCATGACATAGCCAAAGTAAATCAGCCGTAGTCTTGCAATTTTGACTTCTAATGATGTATTTGGTTTTGTACGATCCAGCACTTCTCTGTTGGTTACTCTGGCTGTCCATGGTATACTGTATGTAACAATTTACACAAGCACCACAACTCAAATGTGTCAATTCTTCTTCGGTCAACCATTCTTATTTTCTAACTCTCACACCCCATACATCGTTATAGGGGAAGACTATTGCTCTAGTCTGCCTTTTGTATTTATGGTGATATCTTTGATTTTCCTGATCTTTTCCATGCTGACCATTGCAGTGCGGCCTAAAGTTATCCTGCATTTGATTCTAGGTGTAGAATTACAATCATGAACAATTTTTGATCCAAGGAAGATAAAATTCTGGACTGATTCAATATCCTCATTATGGGGGGGTAGTTTAATCTAAATTTGTGAATTGTTGCTATCAGCCAGCCTGATAAAGTGGGGATGGGGGTGATTGCGCTGACAATAAAGAATGTGGACTTCCTCTTGCCCTGTGGATCTGAGGCCTCTTTGCCATCAGTCCTGCTTTTGAAACCATTTTCCTGGCCCGGGTCATGCTATCTTGGTGGGCACCCAGCGCCACATACCTGTGCATGCACACATGACTGTCTGAACATTTGATCAGGCACTGTGTACAACACACACACACACACACACACACACACACACACACACACACACACACACACACACACTGATCATGGCACACTCTTTTATACCTCGCACAGTCAACTGCCTTGGTGAAAATAATGGCACAAAATCATGCCATAGGCATTCAGGCTTAGATGCTTAGATAAATGCTACTGGATTTTTTGGACGAGAGTATATCTGTGGAGTATCTTAACAGATGTCTAAATCAAATATTTAGGCCTGATCAATTATGTATCCAATATTTGCAGAGCTTTTGCTAGTCTTGGTGACTCGCTGTGTAAATGGAACGCTGAATTCCTCCTTTAGGATGGAGGAAGCAGCAGCAAATTTAGGCAGTACTTTATCAGTGTGTTTGGACTCTTTCCAACACTGTACCTGAGACTATCCCAGCTTGTTCAGGCATGGAGGAGCAGCATGGGTTGGGTGAAACAATAACAGAATTCCAATGGCTCCATTTCCTTCTCAGGTAACAGCCACTCGCAGACGCACCCACTCAAAACTGGATGATGTCTAGATAGGGCTCCTGGTCAAGGGTTACTGCCCTGGATCAGCACGCAGTCGCTGACAGGCCCTCCTTCGCCCCGACACATGTATTATCATGTAGTCCTTACAACAAGTATTATACCCACTTTGCAGCTGGGGAACTGAGGCTGAGAAGGAGTGACTTGCCTAATAAGACCACTTTGTGAGTTTATGGCAGAGGTGAGATTGTAACTAGGGAAGTCATGATTTGTCACTCGGTCTCTTGGAATTGCTCATTTCCAGTGTGGATAAACATTTCATTGTCATCTCTGCTCAGTGGATCCTAATCTTTGGTTGTGGATTTTTCCATAATATCATTGCTCTACTTTCAAACAATAGCCAAATCTCTCACAAATAATGCTCAATAAGAATTCCTCTCATGAGAAGTGCCAGGTCTAATTGTCGTTAACAGCAATTGCTAATTTGCTTTAATGAAGGCACTATGTACTTTAGCAACCTTAGATTACAGTCTTTTTGAATTTATTGTGCTGCATTGTTAGTGATAAGCACAATTATAGGACAGAATGGGTTTGTTTTTTCTCGTTTAAATCTTAGCAGTTTAATGCATTTTTTTTTCTGTCCAGGCACAAGCAGTTTGTTGCACTGTAATTTGGCAAGGTTTGAGGCTGTTATTATGTATAGCAATAACAGGAGCAATAAGACCTTTTTTCTAAGTGGATTGCTGTTTCTGAGGTGGCAGTAAAGTGTGGGTAGATACAGTAGCATAGATACGGTAACTCCCAGCTCTAATGCAGACTTCCCCATATAAAAGGGGCAGCTTTCCACATGTCTTGGGGCTGCATGGACAAAGGTCATCACTGTGTCAGTAAATGGGCATCTTCAAGCCAAAGCAAAATAATGTCATTTGAATGTTTGCTATGCAGCAAAATTGCTTGTCTGGGAGACATCTCAGTGACATGGATAAGGTAGCCAAACTGCCCCCCCCCCATAGCTCTGCTCCAGCTTGAGCATTGCCATTTATTACATGCAATGAAAGTATGTTGTTTTTCTGAACGAGAAAGCACTCCAAAATATAACCCCACGCCTGTAGTCTGAGAACTGCAACAATCCAGAAGTCGACCTCTTCAGTGTACCACATCCAGGGCTGATGGGGGGGGGGAGCTGGTACAAATTACCAGTGCCCAGTGGTCCGGAAGGGGGCTCGGAGCCCAATTGTGTTGCATATATTCTTGTCTTGTGTAAAGATTTTTAGCTGGTCTGCCCTTGCTGGAGGGGGGAGGGAAGAATTATCTTTTTTCACTGGGGCCCAAACCCATTCTCAGTGGCTTTTACCACATCACCTGACTCTGTAAAATGCGTAGATTGGGTTGTAGTTGATAAGTTCTATACATTTCTGGAACTACGTTTTTCTTTTCTAAAAAAAGCTTTGCTTCTTCCGAGTGATATAGTTCCTGCCAGACAGACATCCCATGATAAATGCATTACTGCCGTCCATAAAATAAATGCAGCCATCAGTAGTGCAAGATATGGCCTCCAACCACCAGTGTGCTCAAAGCCTGGAACACGTTAGATCTGCTGAAGTAACGGCAATAAGCAGACAGAATTTAATGTTGAAAACCCTTTCTTCAAATGAGAGGTGAGGTGTGCTCATTGTGTAAGATATTTATTAGACGTAATTTAATTGGCTTTTAGCTTTCCTGAATGTTTGTTGAAATACAGGGCAAAAAGTCCTTAGTAACTTCTAGTTGGTTACTATGGCAACAGTGAAGTCTGAGCTCATTAGAATTTTTCTCATGAGGCTCACAAGGGCTTGTAAAACTCAACTGCTTCTTGAGGGAAAATACTAAACCAATGGTAAAGACGTATATCTTTGGCGAGAGAACTGCACATGTCTCCTTAAAAAACCAAATATTTGATATTTTGGCAACTGGAAAGAGTTGGGTACTATTCTACCCGGGGATAAAACATTTTGAAAAAAACACCCACCCCATTTAAAAATGTGTTGTATTCACGGCATGTTGCAGTCCAGTCTCCAAATTACATCCTCTCTCTTTTCCCTTCACCTAGAAGAAAAACCTCCCACAAGTCTGTTTTTTAGAGTCCCATTGTTAATGCTAGTTGTTACCAACACTTCAGTCGAGGCTACATTTTTTAAAAGGGGTTAAAATGACACCAAAACAATGGAAGGGAACTCAGAAGCAAGAAACAGGGAATTTGCAAGGCTGGTCAGGGATAGAAGCTGCTCTGCAGTGTTAGCTCCGGTCCCTATCTTCACTCACATTTTAAAGGCTCAGTCTTGCTGGTAGGTGAGCTGCGTATTGAGCTTGTGGGGTTCTGCTGCCTTAAGCTCCCTTATGCTCTGTAGTAAAACAGAACACAGGACTCTAGTTATCTCCTTTATTTCTAGGTGATGAAGGAGGAAATTAGTGGCCTTTGGCCCAAATTTATACAGGATCTGAGTTTTCATGGGCATGCAATTGTGGATTCCATGCATTTCTTGCATTGGGATACAACTTATTTCATAGGTATAGCTCCATGGAGGAAAAATGGCATGTTGGAATTGGCCACAAATAATCATCTTCCTTTTACCTCCCCAACATCCTGGCCTCAATCAGGTATTGCCTTAACATTTCCTGTGATTCATTGATGACTTTCTCATTATCTAAACATTAAGCCTCTTTTACAACAACAAAAAATCAGTTCCTGCTACAAATATTCATAATTCTACTCCTTGAGAAGCATAAAATCAGTAGTCCAGTCTCAAGGTATAGTTCATTGTTACGCAAAGCAATTAAGCTTAAGGGAATTAATTCATCTTGCAACAGACCTCATATCTTGAGAGATACAGATTGCAGAGTTTTGATCAATGGGTGTGCTGTAATTGAAAATGTGTTTTTATAGTCAAATACGTTGTGTGCTTCTAATTCCCAGGATACTTTAGTAGTTTTGATTGATGTAGAATAAAAGAAAGCCAACAAACTACCATCTGTATTTAGTTATTTGATGTATGGTATTGTTTAATTAAGCTCCCAAACATCTCTCTTTAAAAACTGTTAAATTTTTAACTCTTTGATATGGATACAGGATGTTGAAAGAGGTAACTCTTCTTGAATAAATGAAGCTGCCTTATACTGCATCAGACCATTGGCCCATCTAAGGTCTACATTGCTGGCTCTCCGTAATGTCAAGACAGCCATCCTTCTCAGCCTATCTACAGTTGCCAGAGATTGAAAATGCGATCTCTGCATGCAAAGCTTGATCTTACCTTATGTCATAAATATTTTTGAATGTTCATAATTATTATGCAAGCTACACTTGTAAAAGAAATGTGTTAACATGATTTTAAATAAAAGCCTAAAAACTTGATGTTTCTTTTCCAGTTTAGTGAATATAGCTAATGACAGCATGGATAATATCGTCCGCTGATGCTATTGAATGCAAGGGGGAGGGGATCTCCTATTCAGCCCCATGGTGCTTGTGGGAGGCTCCTCCTGCAGATTGTTATCACCCTTGATAGCAACAGTCATTTCATAAGGAAGATTGCGTCCAAATCACTTTGCCTCCTTCCTTCCAACAAGTGATTGGCACTCTCTCCGCTTTCTTCCCGTTTTCTCTGAGTCCAACGGCTATGGGCACAACGGCAGGTGCACAATAGATCAGCACTTGCCTTTCTGTAGGAGAGGGTGTTTAGGGGAGAGATTTGTACCTCTGATTGCCAGTAGTGATGTCACGACAACTGGTAATTACCTTGGCAAAGTTAGAACTTGGCTAAGTCATAATGCTTGTAAGTCACCCAAATTGAATTGGTGCTTCATAATTTGTGCTGGTCACCGAGGCATTTCAGAGGAAATGGAGGACTGGATGGGGATAGGGAGGCATTTGTAGGTCGTCCATTGGTTGTAACAGCCCATGGCAGGGAAAGGCAAACAGTGAGGTAGGGGCAAACAGAGCCCTGCAATGGGACTGGACTGGATCCAGTGGGATTTGTAACCAGTGGTTTTATTTATTTATTAAAGGAAAAAATAGTTTCCCTGATTTGCCCTTTAAGGAACTCCTGGGTTTACAACAGTTGAAATCACGGTTTTTGTAATCATCAAGGTTGTATCGAAAATTAGATCCTTTCCCCCTTCTTTTCATATGAACTACCTTTATTTTTAAATTATACTGACAGTTGCTATGTTTCTCTTTTTGTGTCATGGCTGCCTGCTTTTGTGTTTTCACAGATGATAGAAGACTTTTTGCTGGACCATAAGTAAATGTTGGTGCCTTAAAAGTTAAAATAATAATAATAATAATTTCATTTGCATGTACTCTTCAAATCCACAGTGTTACCTATGTTTGCATTACCATGAAGCAATGCTCTCACTATTCTACCCAGTGCCAAATCAACATCTGGGAGGGGGAGGGGTGCAATTTGTTCCAAGCATACCCTTGTCATTTTGAAATCCAATAATATTGTTTTAACTTTTCTTCCAACAGTTCTGATTTCATTACTTCTGAACTGCTTTTATATGACATTCACGAATTCAGCGATCAGTATATCTGATTGGGACATGCTTTTTCGATAAGCATTGAATACTATTAGCTGGCTGGCTGGGGTCCAGAAAAACCACAGGCAGTAGAGGGTTGTTTTATAAGGGCAGTATCAGTGAAAGAAGAGATGTAAGAAAGCATCAAAGCCATAAAGAGAATGCAAAATCTCACAAAGCACGCTGGAAAAGCTACGGGAAATAAAAACCCATTTAAGATGCATTCATTCGGAAGATGCTAAAGGAAATATAATAGGGAGGGAGATGTAAAGAAATAAGCTTTAAGCTAGACTGGCATCAGAGCCTGCTTTTTTTGAACCTTGCCAAGGCCCGACACTTGTCAAACCTCCAGCTCCTGCTGTTTCTCCTGGCAGTCACCACCCAGTGACAGAGACTAGGGGGACAAATGGTAATGGAGGAACAACAGTAGACTCTATCATTGGCTTGCTGGCCTGCCTGCCCTCTCAGTGATTGAGCTCCATGCTCACTGCTGTCCAGTGGAGAGGGTGAGATGAACAGGTATGCAGACATTGCAATGTGTGAAGAGGGATCATTTGACGCTTGGACAATGACAGCCTTTGTTTGGAATACAGAAAGGCATGTCAGAACAAAAACCTCTCCGCTTCAATAGCATCTTTGCAGTGGTTTGCGATTCCTGACTGTGGCGTCATACAGATCCTAAAGGGTTTTAGAACGTTTCAGGATTTTAGGCAAACTCCATGATGTCTTGGTGAAAGGAAGTGATAGTGGGATGTCCTTACTGCTGCAGTATGAAAACATTCTTGCAAATACAATCCAAATGCACATACTTCTCCAAATGCCTTTATATAACGTTACTTACTGTTTAGATCATTAATTGTATATCTGTTCTATGACTGTGCCCCTTTGAACATTCATCCTATTTATAATCTTGAAGGTGCTTCATATTGATTTGCTTCATAGATGAAGTCCCAGGGCATAAAGGTACATGGTTCAGGAATCTTGTTGAAGATAAGCAGATCTGGGCTTGCTCAGCAGCACCCAGATGGGAGACTATGAGACACCCCCCCTTGCATACTGCCTGTAATAGACATAAGGCATGATATTATATAATACATAAATATAGCATTACACATTTTCATCCATGAGTGGTAAGGAAGTCCATATGTGTCGCTCTAGAGCATCCTGTTTCTTGGAGACGTCTGTCATCCTTGTAATTCCTGCTTATTTACCAATACACACACTGTAAAAGCAGAGCATATTGAAAGAAAGTATGCAACACCACAGTCAATCCTGCATCATATTCCAAAGCAACAGTGTGAGTGCCCTGCGACCCCCTGGGCTGCTTCCATTGTCTTTCTAATTTCATAACTCTCTCTAGACAAATGTGGATTAAGCTACTTTTTCTTTTTTCTTCCCACTAGCTGAAAGCTCAGAAATTCTAAAAGACTTGAGGGAGATTTACAATCGCTAATGGTCCAGTCCTGAAGGTGCATTATGTCGCTGGGAACAAGCATTCCGGTGGTGTAACACGCTTTCCGGCAGTCGCGAAAGGCGACATGCCAGAGCAGCAGTGGACACCCGACACCTGCCGCCCCAGGTAGGATTGCGCAGGGGGTGGGAGGGAGGCAGGGAGGGTTGAACAAGGCAGGGGTGAGTGGAAAGGGGAGGTGACGGGGGCAGAGAGGAGGGCAGATTGGGCCGGGAAGGGGGTGGTTTCTGTGGCAGTGGCATCCACTGAATCCAAGCCCCCTTCCCAGGCTCAATCCGCCTTCACAGGTCCACGTGGTCCAAGTAGACCTGGCACAACAGCAGGGTCCTTCCCCAGGGCAAGGGGAACAAATGAGGTCTCCAGAGGCCAAAACTCCCCTGTGAGTTGCAGCAGGCGATGAATTGGCTTGGCTATTTCGCTGCAGGGGGAGTTATGGAGAATTGGGCTGGAAGAAACATTGTGCCCTTCTACTAAACCCCATACATCACCCATATGTTGTCTGGTCACTGACAGCCCACTGACAATAAGACAGCCTACATTTGTAATCATGTAGTCTCTTTGCTCCTATTGGGCGGGGGGAGGGCGTTCTTTGGTTAGTCCTGCCCCCTACACGCACATGTGACATGCAGGCACCTGATTAGTACCTGTTTGTCAAAGTGAGGAAGAGCAAGCTGGAAGCGGGATGCTGAGCTACTTACCAGCCATTCTGAAGCTAGACAGCTTTCCTCCCACCCTACAGTTCAGTCTGAGATTAGCTGGTCGGCATCGCTGTTTGGGACCAGGCAGGAATTTTTTGCTCTACAACTGATTGGCTTTTGAATGGCAGGTGTTTTGTGTTTTTGTTTTTTTTTGCCTACTCCAGACTGTTTTCTAAGGTGGGTTGAGCCAGGTGCCCACACTAGCAGGATTAGTGTGGGACAGGGACTAACAGTATTTGGTGTGCACCCTAAGCAGTGCAAGAGTTACTGGGGAAACCCTACCAGTCTTAAGAGGCTGTCTGGCTTGGGAGGGGCCAAACAATTCATCTGTCTTGACCCCCTTTCAGAGGTGGGCGTGGAGAAGCTGGGGTAGCATTTGGCTACTTCAGGTTTCAGTCAGTGTCCAGGAGGGCAACGACAGGCTTCCTGTCTCCTCCAGGATAGATGCCCCCATTTATGGGGGACGATCCCCTTACAAAGGACCTGCTGCATATTTTATTTATGTTTATCAATAAGTGACTCTTACTCCCAAAGATACCTGGTCTCATGTCATTTGTGGGAAGTACCAGGGCAATATGATTTGCAGCAAAGAAACTGTATGTAGTATTTTAGAACTCTTTTCTGAAATTGTCAATAGGAGTGGAAGAGAGCTCTTCACAGACCAATCAAACTCCCTCTGGGTCTACCCTACATGACCTATTGATCTCTTGACTGAGATAACTACCAACTGGAGCTAGCACCAGATTCAATTGGGGTTCTGGAAGTACAGTATTTTGCTGGTCAGTCATTGTCCATCATGCTACAGGCAACTTACTTTTTTTTCCCTCCATGCATAATAATTCCTTTTCTCTTTTTGACTGTCCTCAAATGACCCCAGTCAGAAAGCTGGATGCATGTGAGCGTTCTGCCTTTCATTCTTCCTCAAATGAGTCTGCAGGTATTGTTTTCCTAAAAGGACTTCTTATTTTTCCTTTTTGTTTGCCTGCTTCTACATCTTTGCCGGTTTCACCCTATGCTTTTGCATGCTCTAACAGATTTTCCTTGTCTCATTTGCAAATGTACCACTCTCGCGCCACCAGCTTTCTTACGTTCTTTCAGAGGCGCCTTCCTTTTGTTGGAAAGTCTCGATATTGCATGTTGGAAAGTCTCGATATTGCTTTGTCATGCAATCCCTACTTTGGCTTGCAATCTCTCTTCCCCAGGTTTGTCCTTTTGTTCGTTTTTTCTTTGGCAAGAGAATATTCCACCTCAATGCTATTATAAAGACAGAGCTGTCTTTCTCTTCATGCTCTTCTTTCACAGTGCTGCAGCTGGTTGTAATTCAGTAGTATCAATGCAGAGAATGGAGTTTCTCTGGAGAGCTCTCTCATATTTTGTATATGTTTATTTTTTTTACCCGCTTCTCACCCCTCCTGTGGGTTTTGACCACAGGTCAAAAGGTCCAGTGGTGGTACATCATTTGTTCAAAATCCTTCTGGAGAAGTTGGACTTTTCATGTGCTCCAGAATCAGCTTTCCTTCATATTTGGCCAGCCAGTGTGGTGGTGTAGCGGATCGAGTGCTGGGCTTGTATTGGAGAGACTTGGGTTCAAGTCCCTGCTGAGCTCTTGTCTGCCTTCCAGGAATGTTTTTGCCTTCTGAATTATTATTATTATTATTATTATTATTATTATTATTATTATTATTATTATTATTATTATTATTATTATTATTATTATTATTAATAATAATAATAATAATAATTATTGTTGTTGTTGTTGTTGTTGTTGTTGTTGCTGTTGTTGATAATAAATACAATAAAAATATATTTATTTCTAGATCACTTTTTTTTTAAAAAAAAAGTCTCGTAAGGCTAGGTGGGTCCCGATAGAGTGTCATTTTAAAAAGTGGGTCCCAGTGCTAAAACGTTTGAGAACCACTGATCTAGAATGAAGGGTTCTATGAAAGATTAGAACATTATTGTATTGTAAAAACCCCTTGGGGTTTAGAAAGCCCGGCCATGTAATTAAAGCCCGCCCTTTGAATTAAAGTCGGAGGAGAAATCCGATGACCAAAGAAAAGGTGGTATATAAATACTGGTTGTACCGCCTTTCTGGTCATTGGATTTCTCCTCTGACTTTATTCAAGGTGGTGTACATGGGCAGGCTTTTCTAAACCCCAAGGGGTTTTTACAATATACAGTAATAACGTTCTAGTCTTTCATAGAACCCTTCATTCTATGTTGCTTTCTATGGACTGTGAAAGATGTTGCTTTCACAGTCCAGCTCTCTCTCTCTCTCTCTCTCTCTCTCTCTCTCTCTCTCTCTCTCTCTCTCTCTCTCTCTTGCGTTCACCTCAGCACGCTTCAGCTTCAGCTAACACAGGCAACCTTGATTGTCACTCAAGCGTTGCAGCTGCAGCTTCACTCCCCCACAAAGACTCTGCAGCTTATCAGCTCGGCGTGCCAGCAGCTCTCCGACATACTTCTGGCCGTCTTGAACTGCTGTCCTGCAGATCTTCAGGCAGATTTATGAGACGAACGCTCTACATCCTGAGCCAGACGTCCTGCCCACGGGATACTGTGGATAAATACTCCACTGACCTTTAATTAGGCTGGATTGCTCCTGCAGTGTGTTAAACATTAAGCTGAAGAAAGTGTTAAATGAAGGAAAAGAGCACATTCAGGACTTAAGGATCCACAGTAGGTGTTCTAACTGAGATGGAATAGTATTTGAATGATTGTGCTCAACACAAAATACACAAAGCAAAGATGCAAAGCAAAGCAGATTACATTTCTTGTCATTTTTCGGTTGTGAAACTCTGCTGTCTGCTATTTATTCCTGGACAGATGCACAGCTGTGTCTTGCTGTGTGCCAGATAATTTTTTTCCCCCAATAATAACAGCTTTCTTGGCATGTGTATCTCCAACACTCTCTACACTTGATCTTTGTTTCATTACTTGCACTCACAAAAATAAAGAGGTGGAAGAAAAAGAGTTATAACATTAGATATTGTGTTTGAGCCTAGCTCCGTGTATGGGCCATGGTGCTACCATCCAGGGCCAGGTCCCCTGGGGAGGTCACTGCACCCACCCACCCTCCCCACCCTGCCCAAGGAAGATCAGGACACCATGGTGAAATGCTCATACAACTTTTAAAGTGTAAAACATTTTTAATAACCTGCATAAAATACAAGAGGGCAATGGGGTGGGATGAGGGGTACAATGGTCACAGGGTTGGGGGATGGGACACTTCAGGTTTGGCATCAGAGAGGGCAATCACCAGCCTGGCCATAAAGACTAGCAGGCTGGCCTAGGTGGTGGCTGTCAGAAACACCAGCACCTCAGCTGTCTGGGCAGATGTGTGCTGCCACGCCAGGGTCTCGCAGCCCTGCACAAGGCCGGAAAGGTCCTCAGTGAGGCCTGGCCATTCACCTCCAGGAGCAGGAGGCAGTCCAGGATGGCCTGGTGCCAGCTCAGGGTCTTCTGTCCCTCCCTCCTCATCCCCTGGAACCTGGCCAGGAGCCAAGGCACCAGTGCCGAACCTGCCAATAGAAGAGAGAAGGTGAGGGTAGTGGTTGCATCCCCCAGTGGTCCACCACAGGTGACATCCGTGCCCAAGCATGTCCATGAACCAACCTCAGCATGGCACCGCCTGGATCCCTGCTCTTGGGCTATGACTACCTACACTTTCAAGGGGGGTACAGGGGTGGCCGCTGTCTAAGAGTAACCAGTTGCACATGCGCAGGCCAAGGCAAGGCTAAAATGGTGCATGCGCAGAACGCCGCTTGAAGCCTTGCCCTCAGAAGGGCCTGCCCTACTCTGAAGCGGCCGAGCCGCAACAAGAGGACTCAAAGAAGCAGCGGGCGAGCCATTAGTACCGGGCGGCAGTGGGGTGGTGGTGGAACCACTCGCCTGCTGCTTCTTCCTCTTCTTTGTTGGACTGGCTGCTTCTGAGTAAGGCAGGCTAAAGCGGCGCTGGCGCATGCGCAGAACGCCGCTCAAAGCATTGCCCGCATTAGCACAGGTAATGCAGCAAGCGGGGGGGGTTGACGCACTGGGGGGGACTATAGTCCCGCCCCCAACTATAGTCCCACCCCAAAGTCCGGTCGCCCAGCAGTTTGAGGGACAGTGAACTGACCCCCTGCGAAAAACGTTTGAGGACCCCTGGATTAGGGCATTGCTAAAATTGCATCAGGTAGAGCTCTGCTCTGCAGCAACCTTTGATCCATATGTAATTGTAACTAGGGAACTGATAGGAATTTCTAGGAATAGGTTCGTGATGATTCATCTGTTGCAGTACATCACAGCTTGAGGTTAAGCAACCATCGTCAAATGATATCTATTCTAGAGCATTTTCCACTGAATATAGTGTGCACCAACCAGAGTTCTCGGCAACTTTCACTAAGCAACTTTCTCGGGAAACTTTGAGGTCTCTGCTCAAACAAAACATCTGAGGTTCAGTGCAGCATTGCACAAGTTAGCTAAGCTTTTTAGTTTTATCATCCAGTAGTATCATGTGCCGTGCCTTGAGATTCAGACTCTAGGATACAGTTCATTATAATGTGATCCATCGACCAGTTCATTTGAGTATCTGGTTTTGGGACCAGAAATGTCGTGAATAAAAGCACTGTAGATTTATGGGTTTTAACCTCTTGGCTCATGTTTTTTCACTTAGCCAGATAGTATAAGTAATGATGACCATTAATGCTTAATCCGTGCCAAATATAGAGGTGGTAGCTCTCAACAGCAACAAAAATTGATTATGGTCCTTCTTTGGAGGTAATAAAATAAAGCAATTAACATCATTGATTTTTAATTTGGCTTGTTTATTTTCATATTCTAGGCTGTTTTCAATAATGTCATGTGTCACTGGGAGAAGAAACTACCAGCAAGTTGCATCATCTTGTTTCGTGCTAGGAATATTGAGAGAGAAAAGCAATCTCATAATGTCTTTGCGTATTTGTTTTTTTTTTTTTCCTGTTTAGTGCAGCCACAACCACTAGCCAGTGTAATTGTTTCACAGTTGCAAGGAAGAGCTGGAAAACACTAAAACAGTCTTAGCACATAAGATTTGAAAGCATTCAGAAATACAAAGAACCTGAACAGTTATGAAACTCTTTAATCTTGTGATCCTCATAGCCGTGTGGGAAGCCTGGATTACACTTTTTATTTGTTTTTACAACTTGAAACTGACAACTCATCATGAAAATGAACCTATGGAATGTCAGAGGAGTGTGAAAGCTGTTTTTTATAGAACCCTGTTTAGGTGTTATGCTACAGTTTACAGATATATGGTTACATATACAAATCTGGCTCCCACCTCTGATGTGTTCCATAGTCCCATCCCCTGCTGTCTCCAGCTACAGTTTTTAGCTACATGGAAGTAGGAAGAGTGTCTGGCGACACTTCTAACTATGATATCATTTCCTGCCTGTGAGCATCCTGTGAGCATCCACCGAGCTGCTGCTATTATTATTATTATTATTATTATTATTATTATTATTATTAGTAGTAGTAGTAGTAGTAGTAGTAGTAGTAGTAGTAGTAGTAGTAGTAGTAGTAGTATACAGTATTTATATACCGCCTTTCTTGGTAATTAGATGTCTCCTCTGACTTTAATACAAGGCGGTGTACATGCGCAGGCTTTCCTAACCCCCCCTAATTGGGTATGTGTGTGTTACAATATATAAATGTCCAATCTTACATGAACAACTACATTCCAGATAGTATCCTTTTGCAGTCTGGCCTCTCTGCTGGCTGTCACACACTCGGCCAACGCAGCTGGCAGCTCTTATCTCTCATCACAGAGACTTTCACAGCTTTTTGTCGGCAGCGTGTCTCGAACTTGCCATTCATCGATCTTCGGGCTTGCAAGATGGCGGCTCTACCAACTGAGCCAGAGAGCCTTAGGGCTCTTTAACTAAATGCTGCCTGCAAGGTTCAGCAACGTCAGCATAGGCTCCACTGCATCCTAAGGGGAGTTGGAGACCATGCGGGGTGGAGAGGTAAGTATTTTTTTTTTTACTTAGCCTACTCTGTGCCTGCATGGCCTCCAATGGCTCTGCTTGGATCTGCACCAGCTATATTGCTGGAGCAAGTCTGAGCAGACTCAAAGGGGCGTGTCGAGGGCAAAATGGTGGTCAGGATATCGGTGGAGAAGGCTCTACTGATCCCTGCCCATGACACATGCACCCGATCTCCCCCATCCACCCCCCCGTCCCATTCTGCCCACCAACCAACCACCGCCACTGGTGGCTTAATGGCTCTGGCGGGTGTGGTGGCGGTGGGTTCTGGCAGCAAGGCTGTGACACTGCTGCCTTTTGCGGCAGCACACACAAAATGGCCACTGATGGAGCACTGCACACACCATAAGCAGCCATTTTACAACAGCTGAATGCTGTTCCACTGTCATAAATGCCTCTGCGTGCCAGCCTAATCCTAGTTAGTTAGGATCAGGCTGCCAGTTTGGATCCAGCAAGGCAAGGCACATGTTCCTAAAACTAGCAGAGCCCACAACACGTGACACGAGGTACAGGATCAAGCTCCCCATCTACTTCAAGCCAGCAGCCACTGTTGTGTGTAAATGGGCTCTGTCTGGACTACAGCAGTACTGTTTTCTTTTATCATTAGAGAAAAATAATCTGTTTCTGCAAAACACAGTGAGTCCTATTTGCAAGCACTGCAAAAGGAGTTCTTATGTAGCATATGGCATTTGAGAAGAGGGGATTACACATCTAGGTAAAGGAAGAGAAATCCTGATGCAGCTAAGTAATCCCAAGTGTTTGGCATAATATATTTGATGTAATGAGCAAGTAAAAAGCCCTGCAGAAATTAAAGTAATTCATTACATTGGTATAGGCAGCGACGCAGGTTGCACTTTAAACGCCAGCAGTGTTTATAAAGGAGACCAGTTTGTATTCGAAGGGGATTAATTGTGCCCTTTTAAGATGTGTGGATCTACATATTTTAAGCAGCTGATGAGAATACTCTGCTGAAAGAGGTGCTTTGCTACCACATGGCAGGAACAGACACAATTACCATCTGCTTTCCATTCCTAATACTAGGCATGAAGTCTTTTAAAAGGGGGTGGTGGTGCTGTTGTGGTTTTAAAGAGCTATGTAGGGTCAGCCCACTCAAGAGGCAGAGGGACGTGACTGCTTCAGGCATCAGGTGCGGAGGGGAATGGCTAACTAGCAGAGGGTGCCCCAAACCCAAATCAATCTGCCACCTCCACTAGCCCCCTGTTGCCTGCCTGGTTGGCTTACCTTGCTGTCCATGTCACCATCACCAACATCCTCTTCCTGGTCACTCTCCTACCCAAAGAGAAGCAAGCAAGATTTAGACCTGGTGAGGCCCTAAGCTATATAAAGCTTGGAGACCCCTTGTTGAAAAAAAGTGTAGATAGCTGTAGCTTAGTTAGCTTATGCCTAAAACCAGCATTGAAACAAGAAGAGAGGATCATGGTGACAGTAATGTCCTGTCTCCCCCCTCAGCACCACTGCCACAGCAATCCTCTTTCCAGACACTTTTGTCTCTTTCCTATAGAAGTGTCCCTCTTCCATATCCTCCCAAACTTCTGCCTGTCCAGACTGTTTGAAAGAAGATAGCCAAGAAGAGGTTCACAACAGCAGTGGGGCTGCAGGGTACAGGAAGTCCTCACTTACAGGGCAATCCAGCCTATTTTTAGGCAGGCGGAGCACGCACTCCACCAGCCTAGGGTGTTGTAAACGTGTCATGAGGCATGTTTTCGACACCTGGGAGTAAGCAGCAGGTGACCTACCTGGACCCGTGTTGGCCACCGCAGGTAAGGGCCCGCCAGTTGGGGGGAGGGCAGGCCAGGGTATCAGGGGAGGGGGCCATTGGTTGGCTGGGCCCGTGAGGGGGGGACGGGGATATTGGCGGCTTGCTCCGCTATATCCCCCTCCCCCTCCCAGTGCGGTCTGGCCTTACATGCCCTCCCCGGACATGTGCCAGTTCCAAAGCCTTTATGACAGAAACCACAGATAGACACTGAGAATGCAGTGGTGAGTTGAACATATACTGATATCTGGGAAGTTGTGAGTGAGGAGCTGCGGGGGAGGGGGAGAGATTCAGAAAAAGTAGTGGAATGAAGAGAAGAGAATGCATTAATCTGATAGTCAAGAGGCTGGTGGGACAGGAGGACTCAAGTAAACAAGACTTTATGATACATAGATCCATTCAGGGAAAGAACATTGCTATGTGCAAACATAACAAAAATTAAAAAGGCAGCATATATGACTGATAGAAAACATTATATGGTTCTCTAGGGAGACATGATCATCATAACTGCATTAGCTTCTACTTCAGCATGAAAGGTTGGTGGCACTGAAAGAAGATGAAGTTGGGGCATGCAAGTTCATCATAGTACATTTGATGTGAGTACACTGTTTTGATATCCTTTCACTTACTATGTCCTAAAAGGCATGATTTTTAACGATCTCAATGTATTTAGGCATGCTAAATATGTAGAACCCCCCCCCCCCCCCCGAGAAATTCCCTGTGTCCCATAGATACTTGTTTTGCTTCTCGGTAAAATTCTCAGATGTTTCCCCTTGGGAAGAACCCAGATAATTTGCTTCAAATTTCATTTTTTAAACATTTCCGTGCCACTGCCAGTCCTAATTAAAACACCTTGATTACAGGTTATTAGGACTGATTCACACAAGCAATCTCAATGTATATCACCAGCCACAGTTCTGCCTTGGAACTCGGCTTGCAGGGGGGAAACATGAATGCACAGAGCACTTTTGCATAATGCTGTAGTCCAGCTGGAACGACAACTCTGCGGTGCTGTGACTGGGATTCCCGTAGGAGGGGAGTGCTCCACCGAAGGTTTTCTAGGCTGGCATCTATCATTTTTCATATAAAAAGAAGGGAGCTATGGATATTTTCTTAATGTATCTGTACTTGAAAATTGGGTTTTTATGCTCTATGGAATAATGACTATTGTATCATAAACCACTACAGTATTAGCTAGTAAGAAAACCTGTGTAATAGCTGCCAGCGATGGTAAAAGCATAATATTGTAGTCAATGTTATTAGTCCCAGATATTGATGGATGGCAGCCACTTCAAGTAAAGCCCACTTTAGCAAATCTATTGCTTCTTTTATGACTCCACCAAGTACAGCCTGAAATTAGGTGGATGAAGGGAATGGCCTGGATTGTGTATATTTCTGCATGGCAGTGTGTGTAGTGTTCTTATTGTTCACTCTGCGTCGCCTTGAAAATATGATTTTGCCTTCATTTTATGTTTTGACTATATACCAGGGGATGTAATTGCATTTTTCTTTCTTTACGGCGAGCAGACCAATCAATATGAAAGTAAAACATCTCGACAACAAATGCCCATAGCTGTGAGAGCGGCTTGCCTCTGCGGTAAAGAAGCGCTTGCTGAAACCAAGCAGAAAAATAGTTCCAGGCTCTCCAAAGGCTGCCTTGTATTTGGAGTGTCAGCCCAGTCAGCTTGAAGTGACTGTCTGCCCATCACGGGTACGCTGCATTGTTGTGAACAATGAGTCAGCCTTCAGCTCTTCAAGCGCACATCAACAGAGGGACTATACTGCTGCCCCAATCTAGCCCATTGCCTGTCGGGAAGTGAGTGTGCGCTGTGCTTATGTGCTCACCTGGCATGCTGTCCCCACTTCCCTCCATGCAGGGACACTGTCCCTTTAAACTTTAAACCCCATGTGATGACAGAGCATTTCACTACCCCTTCCCTCACACTATCCCTACATGGAATTTAAAGGGATGTGTTCCTAACTTTAAACCCAGAGTGACAGGAGGGGGTAGTAATGAGCTCTGTCCTTGCACAGGGTTTAAAAGTTTAAAGGGACGTGTTTCCTTTAAACTTTAAACCCAGTGCAAGGACAGAGTGCAGTAAGGATGGGGCTTCTTTTGGAGGGGGAGTGTGCCTGTGCACAAGTGAAGGTAGAGGCAACAGTGGTGAGTTGGGACAGCATCAGGGAGTGGACCCATTTGGGCCATCCTTGTTGTGGTAGCTAGCTCATGAGGCCGGTTGCTTCAGTAGCATGGCTCCTTGATTGAATTTTGGAGTTGGTGAGGACATCTACAGTTGGGACCCTTCTTCTGTGTTGTTAACTGCTTTCTTACTGTGTCAGAAATCTCCAAAGATGGGGCTTTTGTTCATAGGGTCAAATGTGCTGTGCAAGCAGGGTGCAGCTACCCCCGGAATCTGCCAAAGACGAGGCTTCCTCCAAATCAGTCAGAAAGAGTGAGGGGGGGAGCGGGGGGTGACTGCTCTGAGAATACAAAGTGTGGCCTCCCTGTAGGCCTGTGGATCTGAGGGCTCTTGCCATCTGTCCAGTTCACAGTACTGGCCCGGGCCTGGTGTCACTGGGTGCACGTCACCATGGGGGCAGAGGTCGCCGCGTCACCCCCCTGCTGCTGCCTCACCCCCCCCCGTTGCTGCTGCCTCACCCACCGAGGTTTCCACATCACCCCCTGAGGCCACCTGGTATGAGCCGAGAGAGGGTGAAGTCGTGTCTTCTAGGCCCGCCGACTCGGTCGCTTCTGACTAGGCCAAAAGCGGCGTTCTTCGCGCATGTGCAAAAATGCCACTTTTGGCCTAGTCAGAAGTGGCTGAGCCGGTGGGCAAAGAAAATGTGCCTTCACCCTCTCCTAGCTCATACCGGGCGACCTCAGGGGGTGACAGGGAGGCCTTGGAGGGTGAAGCCTCTTGCTCTCAGCGGCGTTGTGCGCATGTGCAAAAATGCCACTTTTGGCCTAGTCAGAAGTGGCTGAGCCGGTGGGCAAAGAAAATGTGCCTTCACCCTCTCCTAGCTCATACCGGGCGGCCTCAGGGGGTGACAGGGAGGCCTTGGAGGGTGACATGGCGACTTTGGGGGGTTGACGCGGGATTGACACAGCGGGCTCGGGGGGTGACGCGGTAGCAGCGGGGGTGACACGTCGGGCGCGTCACCCTCGGCACGTCACCTCCTCTGGCGTGTCACCCCCCAGTGGCCCGCCCCCGCCACGCCCTAGCGACGCTAGTGCACGGGCCATATTCTCCGGGCAGCACCCAGCACCATGTACACAACATTAGTGCATCCTGCGTTTAAGTAAAAAGAAATAAAAACGCTCGTCAGGCAACATCAACTCTTCAAGACCTTAAAAAAGACCACAGAAATGTGTTTGGTTCCTTCATGTCTTACCATTAACAAGATGAGCAAATGTACTGTAACCAAGGCAGCAAGTTGGGAGAGGAGCATGAAATGAAAAACGGAGAATTAATCTGCAGAGACAATAGAGATAAAACAGTCCCTAAGGTGATGCTCAGGTTCGTTTTCCTGACGGTGGGCTTGTTGAATGACTTCCAGATGATGCCAGGCACACCTGAGGCTTTTGCCTTCATAGCCATATTCCAAATCTACCAAATAGTACTGTCCCCTTCAGCTAGGGTTGCATTTTGTATCTATAGGATTTCCTGCACTGATTCTGGATTTTATAATGAAACAGAGACAAGCAGGAAAATAAGAAGGAGAAGAATAGTTATCTGGTCCATAGTGTGATTTGTTATAGGCTCAGCAAACTAAACCATTTTTTTAAAATCAGAAAATAGTTTGGTTTCTTGTCCTCTTCTGAGCCAATTACAAATCATAACCTGACCCATTCAGACCCTGAGCTACATCAACAGAGGACAAGGTGTTCTGATTATTCCTCCACTTCACTTGAACTCCAAAACCCCCTAACTCTCTGCATACTTCCCCTTAACATAGTAGCTGCTTCTGCTGCTCCAGCAATGAACAAGATGTGTTTTATGCGCTCTTTCTTCTCTATGGATGGACAGATCACTCTTGTTCTGTCTGTCCAAATTCTGCACAATTATTTGATTTTTATTCCATTCTTTTGCACCAAAACTCCCTGGAGATTTTTTTCCCCATTAGTGTGTGTGTGTGTGTGGGGGGATCTGTATTTAAATACATATTTTTGAAGTATTTTCATGTATTTCTACCCAAATAGCTGGTGCAATAATGCAATGCAAAATACATGTTTAAATATGTAGCTTTCCTAAAATGTATGGAGTATGTAGAATCCATAGACATCTCTGTATCTTGTAAAATTGGATCACTGGGGAGAGCGAGTACTCTGCAACCATGTGTTCTATCACAAATTTTGGCAAGAGAAAAATACAGTAACATCCCTGCTTTTCTCTCTCCCCCCCCCCCCCATTCCCACTTCTTTTCCTCTCCTCTCTCCTCCCTCCCTCCCTGGTGCCTGGTGCAATGATGAGTGACAGCATCATTCTGAGCAACAGGAAGAAAAAGAAAAAAAAAAGAGAGAGAGAGAGAGAGAGAGAGAGAGAGAGAGAGAGAGAGAGAGAGAGAGAGAGAGAGAGAGAGAGAGAGAGGCAGAAACCTCCCCTTTCCTAAAAGGCAGAAAAACCTCCCCTTTCCTAAAACCGCAGCCAACAAAACAACAGTCAGGTTTGTGAGTCAGTAGAAGAGTGGATTTATTCTCTAGCTAAGATTAACACATGGACATGCATAAGCATAGTCTCTTCCTTCCATCAAATAAACCTCCTAACTGGCACTGCAGCTGCCTGAAGGAAGCCTACCCTGGCCTCCAAGTAGTTTGAGTTGTGGGAAAGGTGGTTAGTTTGGGGGTGGTTGTTGTTTGGGAAGAAGATGTGGCTACTCAAGTCTCCACTAAAGCAGTTCAAAACCAGATAGAGTTCAGTCACACACGTAAGGCTGTCATCAATTTGATTGCACACAAGTTATACAATGAAAGACAGCAGGCAGTCTGTGGGTCTATGATGATGCTGCACCAATCAAATCTGGATCTGCTGAATTTGAGTGTGATGTGCTGCAGGAGTCACTAGGCAAGGGTGCCAAACTGGTGAATCTTCTGAGCACAAAAGAGGGTTTAACAAGTCCTAAACTGGGGCACCCATGGTACCCCTGCCCACCAAGTGGGACCTTGAGCAGTGCTCAACTTGTCTGATCTCTGATGCTCCCCCATTTGATACACTCTGGTACAAACCACAAGCCCCCCCCCCCCAATGATCCTAAGCAGAGACTACAGAGGACCCCATTCAGATGTCTGGATTATAGAATATTTGCATAATAACACAAGCATTCTTATTATCCAAATATTGTGTTTTCCCAAAATTCAGAGATTGCAGAATATGTCAATCTCTGAGAATATGTCAGAGTGCACTGAAAATGTAAGTAGGCAGAAACAAGGGTGTTTTTTTTCTTTGTAGTGTCAACAGATGAATGTAAGACTTTTTGTATATGATGGAAGATTTCAGGACGGGTCAAGGTAAGCCACTAAGGCTGATGTATCTTTCAAAGCAGCTTAGTAACAGGCAGTTAACATTTGTCACCTGACATTGGTATTGAGCACAGTGGATTTCCATGATAACATTTACCAGTTTCAAATCCCTCTACTGATCTGATTATGGTGTTTGCTTTATCTATATAGAGCTATGCTTTCATTTTCAACTGCAGGCTAATTTGAGATATCTATTCCTATGGGGAGGGTTTTGATGAACCAAAGGAATACTTTCTACGTTTTATCATTGCAAGGAAAGTTTCCATTTCAGCTCCAATGCAACTAACATGTACCAAAGATCATCTTCAAATGATGAATTACAAATGTTGAAAATCCTGCCAAATGCAGTTTAGGGAATTAAATCATAGTTATACAGAAAATAATTATATTGCTATCATGGATCATATGTAGCTCTGTGAATAATTACAATTATTCAGGCTGTTGCTGTACATCAAAGTATGTTAGATAACGGGAAAGTTTTAATATGCTACTGACAAGTACGTATTTATTGATCCCCCCCTTAAGCTATCTACGATGTATCTTTCCTTATAACGGAAAGTCTTATCAACATTGTGCATGGCTTGAATTATTTTGGGGCATAGTTTTCATTCATTCAAAAGGTTGAAATCAAAACTACAAGCCAAGTTATTCCAGGGTAACCACAGCTCCACAGCACCACAGCTCGAAAGCATCTATTCTTCGGCGCTCTTCCTACTCCCTCCTATTCACTACTCCCTCCTATTCCCTATGTGTACTCCACACACTCCAACATGTTGCCTTTTGGGACAGCCGGAAAGTACTAAGGCATGCTGTAGTTTTGACACACATTTATGCCGCAATCCTATTGATCTTGAAGGTCAGCACTGCTACCTCAGCGCCAACCTTGCATGTTACAAAATGCCATAAAGCAGATTTGCGGTACCCCGTGAGTAAATGGCACCAGCAGGAAGGCCTGAGCTGTATCCAGCGGATCCTGTGCTGGAGTCAGTAAGTTGAGCTTGTGCGGGGGCTGGGGAAGAGTGGGGGGAAGGTGGAGAGGGGTCGTAACAGGGTGGGGGAGGACATAGATGGGGCGAGGGGTGAGCACACCGGGCCCAGGAGGGGAGCAGGATTGGCATCGCTGGTGAGCGCTGAATCCTATGCCCCCTTCCCAGGTCTGGAAGCCTAACACGGAGCTCTTCAGTTCTGCACCAGCCATAAGGCTTGCACAGATCCAAGTAGCCCCATTGCGTAGGCTGGGGCTTTATCCGGGGTAAGAGGAGAACTTTGGCCTGCCCCTGCCCTGCATAGCATGCAGCGTGGGCCATGCGGCACCACTGGATGGCCTATGCATAGGATTGCTGCCCAACATGAGTACTTGGTGCTAAGTGCCTAGCTGGAGAGCAAAGGGCCAGAGCAGTAACAAGCCGATTAGAAGGACTGCTGGCAAGAGGCCAGAGAGCCTCTGATGCTGTTGCTGCTTTGCAGCAGTCGGGCAGAAATTGCCACCAGCAGTATGCTGCATGTGCCACCATTATGCAGCTGTAGGCAGTGGCGTTCCCAGCCCTCCCAGCGCCTGGGGGGGCGGGGGTTCGAGCGCCCCCGCAAGCAGCCGGGCTTGGGGCTGAGCGCCCACTCGGCGCATCCCCGGCCTCCGGAGGCTCCGCTCCGAAGGCAGGGGACAAGGCCTCGTCAAAACGACCACCCAGGCATGCGCAAAACATATAAAAGCCGGGGACGCGTTCGGCTTTCTCATAAAGCCCTCGACCGCCGAACTGGGCGGTCACTCTAAGGAGGGCTTATCCCCGGCCTTCGGAGCAGAGCCTCCGGAGGCCAGGGACGCGCTGAGTGGGCGCGCTGCTCCAGCGGTCGCGCCAGCCGGGCTCCGGTGCCGCGCCGCTCTGCGCAGCCCAGAGCCCGGCTGCCGCGTCCCCGCGCCCACTTGGCGCCTGGGGTGGAGCACACCAGCTCCCCCCATTAAAGAACGCCTCTGGCTGTAGGTTTCTTTGGATCTGGCAGAGCTTAAATGAAAATGGTTCTTAAAAATATAATTAAAATATTTTTTATTATTATTCTGGTTATGACCCCAGATGTGTCGGAAAACCTAAGAAAAGCCCTGCGTGATCAGGCCAAAGGCCCATCTAGTCCAGCATCCTGTCTCCCACATTGGCCCACCAGCTTCCTCTGATCTCCCTGCCTCTGATCAGAAAAGTATCTGATCTCCCTGCCTAACAGATATTGCTGTTGTTTAGTCCCATGAGTTTAAAAGATTAACGTAACTAGGAAACAAATGGAATCATGGCAGAAATGGCTGTAAATAGACTTCCTTTGTATTCAAAGTACATCTGAGATCATTTATTTCCTATATGATTGATTTATAGTCAAGAGATACAAGCAATTTATTTGCTGAAAAAGACTATTTGAATTGTAGGTGGGATTTTAAAGAGCACCCCCTGAGGCACACGAAAATGCATTTCTTAATTGCCCCTGATAGTAGAATAGGGAAATGTACTCCGTGACTGAAATGAATTCCTGAATCAATTTTTGAAATAGTAATTTCCAGACACATCAATGGATCACATATCTAGCAGGTAGGAACTGAGAAAGCAATATCTGGAACGATGAAAAATATCGCAGCTTTCTTCATGCTCTTTCACCAAATTAATGTGAAAGGGTTGTGCTGCACCACACTGGAAGGAAAAATAAACCCTTATCACGCTCCTTGCACGACTTCCTCTTTCGTCCAGGTGACCCTTTTCTGCACTTCCAGGTTTGAGAAAAGGAGCATAGGAAGGAAGCAGACGGACCTGCTTCTCGTGAAGCAAACAACCTTAAAGTGCCTCTAATTAGGGTACCAGTTCCCACAAGACAGAGTTCCAAAAAGACACTAGGTTGTATTGAAAAGACATAGAAAACAAGGGGAAAAGCAATTTTTACTTATAAGACCATTCACCTAGAGTTCTAGTGGTTGTGAGTGGGAGATATTTGAAAATATTTCCATCAGGGCCGGCACAGGTTAAGTGAGAGGAGGGAAGAGAGGCTGCCAACTGAGTTGAGTGTGTGTGTGTGTGTGTGTGTGTGTGTGTGTGTGTGTGTGTGTGTGTGTGAGAGAGAGAGAGAGAGAGAGAGAGAGAGAGAGAGAGAGAGAGAGAGAGGAGAGGGAGAGGGAGAGGGAGACTGTTGGGAAAGTTAAAATGGGTACCAGGGCAAGAGAAAAGGAAGGAAAACAAGAGTTTGCCAATGCAGAGAGAGTTTCAGTGAAGGGGAGCTCTCTCAGCTCATAAAAACAGGACCAAAAAATAAAATAAAAATCCACTGCTCTGCTTCCTGGGTGTGGATTTTATGCACATGGTAATGAAGAAATCACATTTGGATTGACATTGTACCTGCAGTTGAAATGATGTGCAATAAGGTTCACAGGAAGAAACAGGCACAATGGTAATGCAATGTGAAGCAGAGCTAGGCTGTCCAGACTGGCTATTCAAACACCGCTGCAGATATACAAATGAGGATCACATCAAAGTGCCGTCCGATGATGCCAGGCCCCTTTTGAGGTCAGGTATCTCTGAAGAAGCACATAGTCTCTTCTCTGCATTGCTCTGTGTAAGCACAATCATGAATGAAAATACTATCAGGAGGAAAAAACAAAAATGAAAACTACACAGGACAAAAGTTCCGAAGGTTTCCAGGTGCTGAAATCTTCATCAGGGCGAATGTGTCCTTTTTAAAAAACATGTGGCTTTTTACTGGAATAAAATGGTATTTTCTTTGCGGTTTATTTTCAAGCCAAGATGTTCCTATGGTAACAGATACAATTTCATTTCCCTGATGCATTAGAGGAAAGAAATGGATTGGATTTCTTCTGACATGGAGCCCGGCAGCCCATATCACTAGTTATTAAGCACTTTCACCCAAATGATCCTGTGGCAGCAGCTACATAATTACTGAAGAAAAACCTACCATTCTGATTTACAAATTATTTCATTTCCACGATCTTTTCTCCTGAATACAGCACAAAGCTCATTTGGCTGTGGGAAATAGTTGAGAATTATCTCACAGGCTGAAAAATCTTACACGATTTGAAATCCTAAGAAATTCTAGGGGCAGCACTACTTGGGGTTGGCTTCCTTTGCAGAGATAACTGGAAACTTTTGCTGTTTTTGTAATAAAGTCAGCCCGCATCCTACGTGTGATTGACTTCCAAGAATTCAAGTACAGTGGGCCCTCCTTATCCGCAGATTGGCCATCCGTGGGTTTGACTATGGCCATCCACGGAGGGAGGGGACCTACTGGGGGCGGGGGGCGGTGCCACTGTACCTTATTGAAGACCTGTGCAGGCCCACTGCCCACTCCTTCCCTCCGGCGCCACTTTGTAATAGTGTAAAATGCCTATTAGAAGAAGAAAAACGCGACTGGAAGCACGTCACCAGACCTTTCATTCCTTGCCTTCATTCTGCCTTGCTGTAGGTCTGTCGTGCGTTGATCTGCCAGTGCTGCATTACAATACCTCCATTCCAGCCGCAATCCAAGGACCACCAAGCCAAGCCATCACTCAAGATCGGTGATGAGGTGGTAACCTGGGTCTGCCCACCTGGTAGACCTGGTCTCCCGGATTGGTAAACCCTGCGCCCCTCCAGTCTTCATCCTCTCTTCTTTCCCCTAGTGCACCCAGAGTCACTGTGCCAATGCAAGCTGGACAGCCATCCATGTGGGCTGCCTTGAAGCAAAACCCTTTTCCCTGAGAAAGCAGCTCTGACTCTCTTGTCCGGCATCCCTCCCTCCAACTAATGGCCCAATTCTGTTGTGGTGTTCTGCCACTGAAACCAGCATTTCGGCAGCGTAACACACTTTCTGGCTGCCACAAAAGGTGACACGCTTGCACCACTTTGCCATTGACCCACAAACTCCCACTATATTTAAGAACATAAGAACATAAGAAGAGCCTTGCTGGATCAGGCCAAAGGCCCATCTAGTCCAGCTTCCTGTATCTCACAGTGGCCCCACCAGATGCCTCAGGGAGCACACAGCCAACAAGATAACCTGTATCCTGTCGCCACTCCCTTGCACCTGCCACAAAGAAAACCTACTTCTAAAGCCAGGATATCGCATATGGCTTGTATCTTTCTTTGTCTCGTGTGTACCTAAATGACCAGCATGCTTAGTGTCCATGTGATTTTCTTCCTTTGAGTGAGTGCTGTGCAGGAATGCGGGAGTATCTATCTACTCTATTTTGGGAACTGGTTTTCGGGGGGCCCAAGGTTGGCCTCAGACCTCCATTGAACAAGCCCTTTAACCAACCCCATCAAGAACTCTTTCAAGGGAAATCACCACTTCCAGTTGATTCCCACTCAGTGGCTCTGGACACTGGGTTAAGAATTATCTGGTGGGATAGATGAGCGACATCACCCCAAGTGGGCAAATCGACACCATGGACCACTGAGGGGCTCTCCCTTTGTCTGTAGCCCTTCATTTAGGCTGCAGACAACCACACAAAGTAGTTTTCCTCTGCATGCACATGTTATACTTCATTTGGTAATGGATTGTTCCTACTGGGTTAGTGGGTAACAATTAGAGTTTAGTCACAAGTATTTATTTAAGTTTCATTTCCCCACTTGTTAAGACGTTAAAACAGTTGGGAATAGACCTTGAACTATTAGGCTCGCTACGTCCAGAGCAAGCTTTCCAAGTGATTAAGAGGAGAACCCTGGATATGGAATTTCAGGTGTTGCTGAATGCCGCAAACAAAACATGTTCTCCACTGCATTTACACATTCCTATTAAAATAGGTCAAATGGCCATCTTCTTCTCCCTCCTTAAATGGCCACAAGAACGTAGAGCGTTTTCTTTTGGCAAGGTGTAATGCCTTGCCATCCGCTCTACTGTATGGTAGATTAAATGGGGTGCCATATGCCGAAAGGTACTGTCAGTGTGGGCGGGGTGTGGAAACAGTATTGCACATGCTTCTAGACTGAACACTTTTTGAGGAGGTGCAATCGAAACACTTATGTATGATCCTGGCTAATATGAGAGGTTGGCCAGACCAGGAAAAGGTTCGTTTTGTCTTATCTACAGAGGTGGTTGATATAGTGGGAAGAACGGCTGCCTTTCTATGTGAGATTGTTATGATCCGGGCAAGTGAATATCAGTGATTCTGTATATGGGGGGTGCTTGTGGGATTGAATGGAGTCTATGCAGTTGATGCTGTTGTAGTTCTGTATTGATTATGCCAATAATGGTTCGTCTATCTATCAAGTTTCATTTTCGTTATTTTCGTTATATTGTAAAAAAAAAAATTCCATTTGTTGATGCATCTGTCTGTTCCTTTGGAATTGTCTCTTTTTCATCTAAGATCTGGCACTGAGCATTGGACAGAGGGAGCTGTGCCAAAGCACCTTGGGAGACACACACCTCCTTTAGTCGATATGCAGTTGTGACAAGGACAGAGCGAATCCCACAGTCCTGCATAAACACTACAGAAAGTATTAAGTCAAATATGCAAATACCCATACCTCGCTCTCGCCCAACTGGAAGCAAGGAATATCTCTGTCAAGACGATATTTTAAAAGTGATGCCTCCAAGCAGACATGCTGTAAACAACTAATTAAGGTCTTTAAATTTTAAAATAACTTGTCATTAGATGTTATATTTAGCTGAATAGTTCCCTTGGAAGGAACAAAGTTCAAGGCTAAAGAGAGAAGTGGATTATTTACTTCTACATAACACAAATGCATGTGGCAGACAGTCTCCATAACAACAGATGTCTCTAATTAAAACGCTACATTGTCTCTAATATTTAACCTTAATAAAAGAAAAAATGTCTCCAATTCTTTTCTCTTTTTTTCCATTTTACACCTCAAAGCAGTAACTGCTAATATTTAGCATGGCGATCATTTGTAATATGTTTACTCTGAGCCAAAGCAAAGTACATTCTCTCTGAATCATAGAATCACATTGACTCACAGCGCAAACCTGCACAACTAAAGACCGGTACAGTGGGTGCTCCGCTGGCCTAGGGTGTTGTAAACATGCCGTAAACAACACCCTGGGAGTACGCTGCACCAGCACGGAGGCCAGCCCTGCTCACTCTGCTGCCCTCCAGAGCCTGCGCTGCTGGACGCAGGTAAGTGCTGCACTGGGTGGCGGGAGGGCGTGGGGAGGGAGGGTCAGGGTGGCAGGGGATGTGGCGATTGGCCGGCCAGACCCGGGAGGGAGACAGGGATCTCGGCGGCATGCTCCGCCATATCCCCATCCCGTTCCCGGGCCGGCCTTACACGACCTTCCCAGACATGCACCAGCTCCAGAGCTGATGCAAATCTGAGGAGGCCCATTGGGGTCTCCGGGGATTACACCGGGGGGAAGGGAGAAAATGTCCCCTTCCCCTGAAGTGAGCCTGGGCCACGCCGGTGTGGCCTGCATCCTGCGCAGGATCAGGCTGCCCGTTTGGTTCACATTACCTTTATGCATAGAAGCTATTTGGCGTACACAAAGGCTATCATTGAAGGAGAAAGGAGATACATTCTCAATTAACTGGGCCTATCAGCTTTAAGGTAATATTGCATGGTTAAATAATTTGGATGAAGAGGATATGTAATTTGGATTACAGTATTTTAATAACTTTTTAAAAAGTCTAGTTTTGTGTGTGTGCGTGTGTGTGTGTGTCTGCCTGTGTCTGTCAGATTCCGTTACAATTTATTCCTAACTTATTTCTCACTTGTGAAGGACTTGAAGCTTGGCAGGAGGGAACAGGGGTGGGGCTTCAAACCTCTTTTCCTGAAATATTGGCCTTTCCAGGCTGCATGAGCCCCTGAGGATGACTTCCCTGCTGACCTTTGTGTCCTTCTTGGCAGAGTCACCTCCCTGCTCGCATCGCCTCCCCACTCGCGTCGCCTCGCTCCGAGGCCGGGAGCCGGCTCCTGGGACGTCTTCCCCGGCCGCCGCACCAGGGCCTTCTAACCAGGGCTGCTCTTTTCCCTCAGGAACAGTCTGCGCATGCGCGAAAAACGTTATAAATAACGTTGTGACGCAGTGGGCCTTCGTCAGAAGGCCCTGGTGCGGCGGTCGGGGGAGGTCGCTCCAAGGCCTTCTCCCGGCCTCGGAGCGAGGCGACGCGAGCGGGGAGGCGATGCGAGCAGGGAGGTGACTCTGCCAAGAAGGACACGAGGCCGGGAGAAAGCCTTGGAGCGGAACCGGCAGCAATGGGGGGGCAGAGTCAGGGAGCACCCTGGGCAGCGTCCCGTCGGGTCGCCCCCTCAAAAAATCGCGACATGGCTCTACGGCCGCGCCAAGTTTACACTTAGGGGATGGGTGTGGGGGGGTCATTAGGGTGATGCGCGTGCCCCCGCCTTGGGGCCGCGCACGCCCTAGTGACGCCACTGCTTCTTGGAACCATCTGAGAAAACTGGTTTATTTTGACTTCCACTTTTACATTCCCTTCATGTCCATTGTTGCTTGAAAGGGAGTAGCTAGAAAGCCTGAAAGGGAGTAGCTTGCACAACACCACCTAGGGAACAGTCCCCACTAGAGTTTCCAGCTTAGGCAGCTGGGGATCAGCTCCTGCCTTTGACTCCTCGTTCTGCCAGGAGATTTTGCAGCTGGGGAGATTATTTCCAACAGAGCAGTAAGGTACAGAGAAGTTAGGACTGGGGCAGGAGAGCAGATAAGCCTGCACAGAACATTGGAGGAAGGCAGAGAGGGGGTTGAATAGAGTGGGTGAGGGGTGGAACGGGGTGGTGTCGAGGCGGGAAGAGAGCAGATCGGGCCTGGGAGGGGGCAGGTTTGGCGGTGGCGGTGGTGCAGGCCAAATCCTAACCCCCTTCCTGGGCCTGATCCGCCTTCATGCATCAACGTGGACTTGCACCAGTGATATTGCTGGCACACATCTGAGTTGACGCATAGTGGCTGCTGGGGCACCCCAGGCAAGGGTGACAAATGTCCCCGTACCCCAAGGAGACCTCCAGCAGCCAAAAATCCCCCATGGGCACCGCTGGATCGCTATGTGGGGATTTAGGTAGGATTGGACTGTAAGGCTGTATATAGCGTAACTTGTTAGAGATGATTGGAAGATTCACTGCGCAATCCTGTGTAGGAAATGCCCCAGGGCAGCGTGTCGCGCAAGTGCTGTAACGCACTTGCGCAACACCCGGAAAGCAAACAGCACCGTCTCCCCAGCCTTGCGCCGGCCAGAGCAGGTAAGACCTAGGCCAGTCAGGGCAAGGGCAGGGGGAGGGCGGACTGGATGACAAGGGAGGGTGGCAATTGGCCACCCGGGACCTGTAGGGGGTGGGGATACCAGGGACCGAGATCCCTGGTATCCCGAGTTCCCTCCAGGCTCCAGATACACCGACACGGCCGGCACTATTGTGCACGAGCTCTAGAGCTTGCGCACATGGGAGGAGGCCCACCCACCGCTTACACGGGGGGGAAGGGGACAATCGTCCCCTTCTCCCTAGTTGTTCCCGGGATGCCCTTTAGGCCGGCTGTCGTATCCTACACAGGATTGGGCTGCCCAACTGGGTAGATAAATTAAAAATAAGTAAACCTGTCAAAAAGTGAACTTGGCTTGATGGCTGTACAGATGAGCACAGCATTTGCCTGTTATGTATACCAAATTTGAAGGAGAATTTTCTGATAATCTGTCCAGGTTGCAATTAGACAGGCTAACATGAAGAATAAATGGAAGAACATTTAAGTCTCTTATCTTCACGTGGATTTTGCTCATTTTACTTTCAAGTGTAAATACCGACAATTGATTTGAAAAAAAGATAATTTTCTTTTTCCAGAAGGGCTCAATATTTCTCAGCAGGAGAAATATGTCCATTTTGATTGTGGCTTCTTAAAATAACATATGATTATTTTTCATTATCACAACAGCTTGATTCATCTCCTTTGTCAATATTTGTCTCCCTCTTGCTGCTGCTTATCTCCAGGGTGCAGAATCTGCCATCCTAATCGTAGGCAAAATTATGTTCTTATCATGAGACCATAACTGGTTTACAATAGAGGCTTGAGGCTCCCTCCCAGAGTGTTAATAAGAATTCATCTAAGATTTGGGGAGTTTGTACAAGCTACCTAGTGCAAGAGCTGTCAGTGGAAATCACAGCTTTTTCATCAGACCTGATTCATCTTTGTGCACCATTATGAAATGTATCCATTTTTTTAAAGTTGCCTGCCAGCTATACTATGATTTTGGGTGGCTAAAGCATGGGTAGCCAGCTGTCTGCCCACCTGCTGCATCTGGCCCCTGCCAACCATTTTCCAGGCCCCTGCCAGCAATGTTTGCTGGCCTTCTACAGTCCCCTTGAGTCTTCTAGAAAAGTCTATGAGCAGGCACGCTGCCTTTCAATTCTTTCCTGGAACTCTCTTGCATCCTGCTGCAAGCGGTATTTGTTGTTGTTGTTGTTCAGTCGTTAAGTCGTGTCCGACCCTTCGTGATCCCATGAACCATATCCCGCCAGGCCTTCCTGTCCTCCACTATCTTCCTGAGTTCGCTCATTTTCATGTTCGTTGCATCGGTGATGCTGTCTAATCATCTCATCCTTGGCCTTCCCCTTCTCCTTTTGCCTTCAATCTTTCCCAGCATCAGAGTCTGCTCCAGAGAGTCCTCTCTTCGCATTAGGTGGCCAAAATATTTGAGTTTCAGCCTTAGTACCTGTCCTTCCAGGGAACAGTCAGGCTTGATTTCCTTTAGGATTGACTGATTTGATCTCCTAGCAGTCCAAGGGACTCTCAGGAGTCTTCTCCAGCACCACAGTTCAAAAGCATCTATTCTTCGGCGCTCAGCCTTCCTTATGGTCCAACTCTCGCAACCATACATTGCTACTGGGAACACCATCGCCCTGACTATACGAACTTTTGTTGGCATGGTGATATCTCTGCTTTTTATTATGCTGTCTAAGTTTGCCATAGCTTTCCTTCCAAGGAGTAAGCGTCTTTTAATTTCATGGCTGCTGTCTCCGTCTGCAGTGATCTTGGAGCCCAGAAAAGTAAAATCTGTTACTGCTTCCATTTCTGCCCCTTCTATTTGCCAAGAATTGATGGGACCCGATGCCATGATCTTAGTTTTATTAATGTTGAGTTTCAAGCCAACTTTTGCACTCTCCTTTTTCACTCTCATCAAGAGGCTCTTTAGTTCTTCTTCACTTTCTGCCATTAGGGTGGTATCGTCTGCATATATGAGGTTGTTGATATTTCTCCCGGCAATCTTGATTCCGGCTTGTGATTCATTCAGCCCTGCATTTCTCATAATGTACTCTGCATATAAGTTAAATAAGCAGGGTGACAATATACAGCCTTGCCGTACTCCCTTCCCAATTTTGAACCAATCAGTTGTTCCATGGCCGGTTCGAACTGTTGCTTCTTGACCCGCATACAGGTTTCTCAGGAGACAGGTAAGGTGGTCTGGTACCCCCATCTCTTTAAGAATTTGCCACAGTTTGTTGTGATCCACACAATCAAAGGCTTTTGCGTAGTCAATGAAGCAGAAGTAGGTGTTTTATTGGAACTCTCGGGCTTTCTCCATGATCCACCGCATGTTGGCAATTTGATCTCTAGTTCCTCTGCCTCTTCCAAACCCAGCTTGTACGTCCGGTAGTTCTCGGTCCACGTACTGCTGAAGCCTAGCTTGTAGGATTTTGAGCATAACCTTGCTAGCATGTGAAATGAGTGCAATTGTACGGTAGTTTGAACACTCTTTGGCACTGCCCTTCTTTGGAATTGGAACGTAAACTGACCTTTTCCAATCCTTTGGCCACTGCTGAGTTTTCCAAATTTGTTCGCATATTGAGTGCAGCACTTTCATAGCATCATCATTTAGGATTTTAAGTAGCTCAGCTGGGATATTATCATCTCCACTAGCTTTGTTGTTAGTAATGCTACCTAAGGCCCACTTGACTTCACTCTCTAGGATGTCCGGCTCTGGGTCAGTGACCACACCAGCGTGGTCATCCGGAACATTAAGATCTTTCTTGTATAGTTCTTCTGTGTATTCTTGCCATCTCTTCTTAATCTCTTCTGCTTCTGTTAGGTCCTTGCCTTTTTTGTCCTTTATCATGCCCATCTTTGCACAAAACGTTCCCTTGATATCTCCAATTTTCTTGAAGAGATCTCTAGTCCTCCCCATTCTGTTGTTTTCCTCGATTTCCTTGCATTGTTCATTTAAGAAGGCCTTCTTATCTCTCCTTGCTATTCTCTGGAACTCTGCATTCAGTTGTTTATATCTTTCCCTTTCCCCCTTGCTTTTTGCATTCCTTCTTTCCACAGCTATTTGTAAAGCCTCATCTGACAGCCACTTTGCTTTCTTGCATTTCTTTTTCTTTGGGATGGTTTTAGTTGCTGCCTCCTGTACAATGTTACGAACTTCTGTCCATAGTTCTTCAGGCACTCTGTCTACCAGGTCTAATGCCCTAAATCTATTCGTCACCTCCACTGTATACTCATAAGGGATATGGTTTAGGTCATATCTGACTGGTCTAGTGGTGTTCCCTACATTCTTCGGTTTAAGTCTGAATTTAGCAATAAGAAGCTCATGATCTGAGCCACAGTCAGCTCCAGGTCTTGTTTTTACTGATTGTATAGAGCTTCTCCATCTTTGGCTGCAAAGCACATAATCTATCTGGTTTCGGTATTGACCATCTGGTGATGTCCATGTGTAGAGTCGCCTCTTGTGTTGTTGGAAGAGAGTGTTTGCTATGACCAGCATGTTCTCTTGACAGAACTCCGTTAGCCTTTGCCCTGCTTCATTTTGCGCTCCAAGGCCAAACTTGCCTGTTGTTTCTTGCCGCTTATTTCTTGATTTCCTACTTTAGCATTCCAGTCTCCTATGATGTAAAGGACATCTTTTTTGGGTGCTAGTTCTAGAAGGTGTTGTAGGTCTTCATAGAAGCGGTATTTGAGGAGTTGCCTAAAATGCAGTGGAACACACCAAGTCAGTCCATTGGTCCATCTGGGTCAGTATTGCTTACACTGACTGGCAGCAACTCTCCTCTGGCCCTTGCTGGAGATGCCACAGGGATACATGGAAAGGAGGTGCTTTATTGAGCCACAGACCCTCCCAGCGTTTCCCTGACCGAAAAAAAGACCTTGCGATCTACACTGCTTTCCAACTGACCAGCCGCTACTCACTCTTCTATAAATGGAAGACTCAACTAGATGATTGGGGCAATCTTTAGTTTGCCCATGGTAAGAACTCCAGGTTCTTCCCCTGTGGGCCCAGATGCTCTCCAGCCAAACTAATTCCATGGGTAGGAAAGATGTCATTACCAGGAGCTCCAGGTAGATAGGAATCTGGCACCCCATGAAGAAGAAGCTGCCTATCCTTGGACTGAAGGGAGAATATTTAAGATATGTCCTGTGTTTGGATGTAGTGCTTACACATTTACTAACCAGTTTACACCTTTTCTCTGTTCTGAAAGTGGACATTTAATGCCTTCTCACTTTTCCTTATTTCAAAACCATTTTTGAATTTGTGTGGAAATTCTCATTTCAAACTCATGGCACAACTGGGATTTCAAGATTTGGTACTGTAACATAGGATCACATTTGCAGTGTCGATGGTTGATTTCACTTTAGCTTTTACGTGTACTTGCATGTGCTTGGACAAGATACGGCAGGCATCCAGGTTTTTCCCTGAATGATACAATGTGAAGAATAGGTTATCATCCTTATGCCCAAGTCGTCGTTTCTCTCCCCCAAATTCCCTTTTACTGCTGTTTTTCCCCCCATCTCCTAGATCAGGGGTTCTCAACCTGTGGTATGCGGACCAATGGCAGGGGGTACGCCAGAGCCTGCCCCTTATCAGCATCAATCAGGACTTAATTACTTGTTAATTAGAACTTAAATGCAATCCCCCGTCTGTCTGTCTGTCTCTTACACACACACACACACACACACACACACACACACACACACACACACACAGAGAGTTAAGTAAGACTTTTTTCACATTTAAAATTGTGTTAGTACTTTTTATTTAATGATTATATAGCTAATTAATTGATTGATTAATCCAATTAATTAGCAATTAATTAGCAGGGGATACTTTAGAAAATTGGACCGTGATAGGGTGTACCCAGGCCTCCAAAGGTTGAGAATCCCTGTCCTAGATGTCAGTCTTGGAAGGAACATGTCTGATTTATCACTTTCCATCTATGTCCAGACTAGTTCTTGCCATCCTTTTTCATGTCTTGTTGTTGTTCAGTCGTTAAGTCGTGTCCGACCCTTCGTGATCCCATGAACCATATCCCGCCAGGCCTTCCTGTCCTCCACTATCTTCCTGAGTTCGCTCATTTTCATGTTTGTTGCATCGGTGATGCTGTCTAACCATCTCATCCTTGGCCTTCCCCTTCTCCTTTTGCCTTCAATTTTTCCCAGCATCAGAGTCTTCTCCAGAGAGTCCTCTCTTCGCATTAGGTGGCCAAAATATTTGAGTTTCAGCCTTAGTACCTGTCCTTCCAGGGAACAGTCAGGCTTGATTTCATTTAGAATTGACTGATTTGATCTCCTAGCAGTCCAAGGGACTCTCAGGAGTCTTCTCCAGCACCACAGTTCAAAAGCATCTATTCTTCGGCGCTCAGCCTTCCTTATGGTCCAACTCTCGCAACCATACATTGCTACTGGGAACACCATCGCCCTGACTATACGAACTTTTGTTGGCATGGTGATATCTCTGCTTTTTATTATGCTGTCTAAGTTTGCCATAGCTTTCCTTCCAAGGAGTAAGCGTCTTTTAATTTCATGGCTGCTGTCTCCGTCTGCAGTGATCTTGGAACCCAGAAAAGTAAAATCTGTTACTGCTTCCATTTCTGCCCCTTCTATTTGCCAGGAATTGATGGGACCAGATGCCATGATCTTAGTTTTATTAATGTTGAGTTTCAAGCCAACTTTTGCACTCTCCTCTTTCACTCTCATCAAGAGGCTCTTTAGTTCTTCTTCACTTTCTGCCATTAGGGTGGTATCGTCTGCATATCTGAGGTTGTTGATATTTCTCCCGGCAATCTTGATTCCGGCTTGTGATTCATTCAGCCCTGCATTTCTCATAATGTACTCTGCATATAAGTTAAATAAGCAGGGTGACAATATACAGCCTTGCCGTACTCCCTTCCCAATTTTGAACCAATCAGTTGTTCCATGACCGGTTCGAACTGTTGCTTCTTGACCCGCATACAGGTTTCTCAGGAGACAGGTAAGGTGGTCTGGTACCCCCATCTCTTTAAGAATTTGCCACAGTTTGTTGTGATCCACACAATCAAAGGCTTTTGCGTAGTCAATGAAGCAGAAGTAGGTGTTTTTTTGGAACTCTCGTGCTTTCTCCATGATCCACCGCATGTTGGCAATTTGATCTCTAGTTCCTCTGCCTCTTCGAAACCCAGCTTGTACGTCCGGTAGTTCTCGGTCCACATACTGCTGAAGCCTAGCTTGTAGGATTTTGAGCATAACCTTGCTAGCATGTGAAATGAGTGCAATTGTGCGGTAGTTTGAACACTCTTTGGCACTGCCCTTCTTTGGAATTGGAACGTAAACTGACCTTTTCCAATCCTTTGGCCACTGCTGAGTTTTCCAAATTTGTTGGCATATTGAATGCAGCACTTTCACAGCATCATCATTTAGGATTTTAAGTAGCTCAGCTGGGATATTATCATCTCCACTAGCTTTGTTGTTAGTAATGCTACCTAAGGCCCACTTGACTTCACTCTCTAGGATGTCCGGCTCTGGGTCAGTGACCACACCAGCGTGGTCATCAGGAACATTCAGATCTTTCTTGTATAGTTCTTCTGTGTATTCTTGCCATCTCTTCTTAATCTCTTCTGCTTCTGTTAGGTCCTTGCCTTTTTTATCCTTTATCATGCCCATCTTTGCACAAAACGTTCCCTTGATATCTCCAATGTTCTTGAAGAGATCTCTAGTCCTCCCCATTCTGTTGTTTTCCTCGATTTCCTTGCATTGTTCATTTAAGAAGGCCTTCTTATCTCTCCTTGCTATTCTCTGGAACTCTGCATTCAGTTGTTTATATCTTTCCCTTTCACCCTTGCTTTTTGCATCCCTTCTTTCCACAGCTATTTGTAAAGCCTCATCTGACAGCCACTTTGCTTTCTTGCATTTCTTTTTCTTTGGGATGGTTTTAGTTGCTGCCTCCTGTACAATGTTACGAACTTCCGTCCATAGTTCTTCAGGCACTCTGTCTACCAGGTCTAATGCCCTAAATCTATTCTTCACCTCCACTGTATACTCATAAGGGATATGGTTTAGGTCATATCTGACTGGTCTAGTGGTGTTCCCTACATTCTTCAGTTTAAGTCTGAATTTTGCAATAAGAAGCTCATGATCTGAGCCACAGTCAGCTCCAGGTCTTGTTTTTACTGATTGTATAGAGCTTCTCCATCTTTGGTTGCAAAGCACATAATCTATCTGGTTTCGGTATTGACCATCTGGTGATGTCCATGTGTAGAGTCGCCTCTTGTGTTGTTGGAAAAGAGTGTTTGCTATGACCAGCGTGTTCTCTTGACAGAACTCCGTTAGCCTTTGCCCTGCTTCATTTTGCGCTCCAAGGCCAAACTTGCCTGTTGTTCCGTTTATTTCTTGATTTCCTACTTTAGCATTCCAGTCTCCTATAATGTAAAGGACATCTTTTTTGGGTGCTAGTTCTAGAAGGTGTTGTAGGTCTTCATAGAACCGGTCTACTTCATCTTCTTTGGCATCAGTGGTTGGGGCATACACTTGGATTACTGTAATGTTGAATGGTTTGCCTTGGATTCGAACTGAAATCATTCTGTCGTTTTTGAGGTTGCACCCCAGTACTGCCTTTCCCACTCTTTTATTGACTATGAGGGCTACTCCATTTCTTCTAAGGGATTCATGCCCACAGTAGTAGATATGATGGTCACCTGACTTAAATTCACCCATGCCTGTCCATTTTAGTTCGCTGATTCCCAAGATGTCAATGTTCAATCTTATCATCTCATTTTTGACCACATCCATCTTGCCTTGATTCATAGACCTCACATTCCATGTTCCTAAGCAGTATTGCTCCTTGCAGCATTGGATTTTCCTTTCAACCTCAGACACATCCACAGCTGGACGTCCTATTGGCTTTGGCCCAGCCGCTTCACTCTTTCTGGGTCTACTTGGAATAGTCCTCCGCTCTTCCTCAGTAGCATATTGGACACCTTCCGACCTGAGGGGCTCATCTTCCGGCGTCATATCTTTTAGCCTTTTGGTACTGTTCATGGGATTTTCTTGGCAAGGTTACTGGAGTGGGTTGCCATTTCCTTCTCCAGTGGATCAGTTTTAGTCAGAACTCTCTGCTACGACCTGTCCGTCTTGGGTGTCCCTGCCCGGCATAGCTCATGGCTTCATTGAGTTACGCAAGCCCCTTCGCCACGACAAGGCAATGATCCATGAAGGAGTTTTCATGTCTCCAAAATCCATATTCTCATGCAATGTGGTAAAACCTGTGTTATGTTCCTCTTTCATTTAGCTCAGTGGTTCTCAGCCTTTTCCATTGGGGAGGGTCAGTGCTTAAAGTGCACAGCCCTTTTCAAGTACTCAGAACACTCAGTCTACAGTGCCTAGCTAATTGTTCAGAGAACTCAAAAAAAAGTCCATTGAAAAGCAATGCTCTCTTACCTCCTATCATTTGGCTTTGAATGGTGTGCACGAATTTCACAATATTATCTTCTCCTTTGTGAGGGACAACCTGAAATATAGCGCAAGGATCTAAAGAGCTATTTTAAGTTCATGCAAGAGTTTGCACATGCCCAGTAGAACCTGTTGGATTTTTATTTTATTGTACAGCAAGTCCTCACTTAAAGTAGATTCATTATAAGTCGTTTCATTTTAAAGTTGTTGAGAAAAAAGAATTGATTCTTGGCCGGGGCCACTGTCTGTGTGGAGTTTGAATGTTCTCCCCAGGTCTGCGTGGGTCTTCTCTTGGCCCGGAAAGCTCACATTTATTCCAATGTTTAATATTAGACGTGTTTGGGGTCTTTATTTAGAAGTTTGATGATGTTTTTGTGACCAGTAATATGCCATAAACTCTTATTTATGTATATCAATTAGCCTATGGTAAAAGTGGTTTTGTTATAAGTTGTTTCACTTAAAGTTGCAGTTTCCAAGAACCTATCAACCACTTTAAGTGAGGACTTGCTGTATTTTAATTCTCTCTCTTGTTCTGGTAGGTCTGGATAAGACTTTCTACCACATCTCCTTCTGAGGTATCAGGAAAAAGGTTGGTCAGTCTGGGGCTGTTTTTCTCATGTTATATGGATTTCGATACATACGCATAAGGAGTGAATTTACTTTGTTCCATTCTGTGGGTTCACTCTGACCTGTGTTCTGTATTGCCTGCCTTCCAGGTTACCTTTAATTTCAGAATTGGCATGAATGTGCTGTTTATCTTGCTTTGTTTTTCAGCTCGTGTCTTCTAGATGCAGCTCGTGCATCCTTAGAGGTTACCAATGCACTCTAGCGCATATGCACGCTGATTAAATCACGGTGCGAAAAGAAATGGATATGCTTACAGGATCACATCAAGATTCGGTTTTGTTATGTGACTTGTACAACACGTGTATGTTCATCACAATGCAAAAAAGCCACCTTGATTTAAGAGAGCGATCACATCTAGATTCCTTTTCGTGCTCTCATTTAATCAATGCTTGTATGCATCAGTGCACATTGTGCCTCCCCAAATGATTACGGAACAGAAAACTTCAGCAAGTAGTATGTACACTGATCTGAAAAAAGTTCCGTGATAGCAATCTGCCACTGTTCCATTTTCTAACAGCCTGATCCTATCTAAAATACCGCCGCCGATGTAGCCACGCCACAGGGGGTCAGTTCCAGAGGTCTCTCAGGGAACATTTGCTATCCAAAGGTAAGCCTTCATTGCCTGAATTGTTCTCCTTCAACCTGCCCCAGTGATTTTGCCAGTGGACCTAGGAAGGTGGATCAAGACTGGGAAGAGAGATAGGATAGTGGTAGCACCACTACTGCTGATACTGGCCCCTTCACAGACTCAACACACACCCCTCCCTGCCCCAGTCTCTGCCCTATTCCTCCCCCTCCCCGGCCCGTTCCACCCCCACCTCCCATGCTGACTTTCCAGGGCCAGTGCTGTTCCTGGCTCTGCTGGTGTGCAACTGCAGCCACTTGTCACTTGTGGCAGCGGTCTGGCCTTTTGTGACAATTGTAAAACATGCTGCGCTGCTTGAACATGAGTTCCAGTGGTGCAGAGGCCTAATAGGATTGGGCCACAACACATTTTTGTGTCAATACCACTTCACAGTTGCCACCCCTGAAATAAGAACAAGCAACTGAGGCCAAGACCAAATGTGAAAAGGTAAGGTGGGATATTAATTAATTAATTAATAGTGTTTCTCTCCTCGTGCAGGTGCACAGCGTGACTGGAAATCTCTGGCTTGTGCATGCGCCTGCGTATTTGCCTTGCCTTACCCGTTTGCCTTGCCGCTGTGCTCCCACAGCTGCTTTTAAAATGAAAAAACTTACTTTTTTTAATTTTAAAAGCGGCGGCAGCGGCGACTTCCATTAGCCCGGAACGGTCCGGGACCGATCCGGGACCCAAGCCCGGGTTCTGGGATGGTCCCAGAAATTCTGGGATGGATGGTAAGCCTATTTATAGATCTATTTTCCCATGGAATAGCTGCACATTTGGTCTGGGCCTGAGAATATCAGAACCCAGGTAAAAACTGAGATAGGATGTTGTAAGCCTGCACAGCATAAACCTGCAGATTTACCAGGAATGCAGGAATTGATAGGATGGATTCAGAGGGCCCAATCTTGTGCTGACCTTTTCTTACTGCTTTTGGCTGCTGAAAAAAATGACCATGAAGAAAGCTGAACAATGTGAGCTGTAGGCTGTTGTGTAAGAACTGCTGGCATGACATGAAAAATGTGGTTGTGTTAATTCGCCGCCTATTGTGCTAAATAACTGGTTTGTTCACTTAGACCGTTCCCCACTTCGTTCCCCAATCGTTCTTTCTGATCTAGAGTAGAAGAGTAGAAGTTAACTTGCCAGATATGCAATCATGGAGAGATACTTTGCTGTAGGACTCAGTAGGAGGCATATCGACAGATTGAGGTGGAATAATTTTATGCATGGAAAGCATTACTCCCACCTTAAAGATGGAAATGAAGGGTCGCATTGGAGAATGTTATTATTGCACATGGAAAGAAAACTACTTTGTTACTCATGGATACATCAGTTACTTCAACCATATACATGGAGCAAACTACGTGTGATATTTCAGGTGTATATAATTTGCATACTAATTCTTCTTGAACGCCACAGAATCAGACAATGGGGTGTATTTTTTATGATGCTTTTGACAGTGCAATCCCCTTATATTCCACAGACTGCAACAATAACTATGCCCACGAAATTGCATATAATGTTTGCAGTGCCTGATGTAACAGGGAGATAATTATAGTACTCCCAGAATGTGACAGGTGTCAGGAATGAAAATGTTCTCTTTCACTTAAATGTATGGGAGATAACATATGCCCTAAAATGTGGGGCATGCTCTGGCAGAACTATACCCTCAATTGGTTAGAAATTAGTTTCCATTAAATTTTCCTATTTTACCAAATGCCATAATGTGATCAGTCTCTATAACCTTCAGGCACATCAATGTCTATTAGCAAGAACACTGAGAGCTTCTCTCCTACCAACAGACTTTTAATTTTATTTTTTGCTTGGAAAAAACATTTCCACCTACAATCTTCTGTGATTGTTTCCCTTGGACGATGTTCTAAGATACTAGAACGAAAAGTTGGGCTGCTTTTCCCTTGGATTTTTGATGTTATTTTATTCCATGTGCGGCTGCCTGATCGGGAAACCCGCTGCGGTTTGGAATTATTAAATATTTCAAGTCTACACTACATGGCATCGAATCCCGTATTTCTGAAACATTGTTGTCTACTGGCGGGCCATGAAAGCTACCGCAAAAAACTGAAGTTCCTTTTAATTTTCTGTTTAGAACCATAAATCTACATGACATTTTCAGTGGTCCAATTTTTATCTGTTAAGCCTCCCTAATACAAAGTCCTAATCAAGTCAGTGAAGTGCCCTAGACCAGGGGTTCCCGGCCAAGTACCACCTCCGTCGCTACTCTCCTTCTGCGTACTACCAGAAGTGACTGGCGATGACATCATCACCAGTTACTTCCTGCTTTTCAGAGGCCAGAAAATGCAGGGTGGAGGCTCTGGCCAGGTGAGAAGGCCTTCTGGCCTTCTCAGCATTCCCAATAGGCTCGGCCAAAGGTAGGAGCCTCTTGGGAGCAAAAATGTGCCACCCCAAACACCACATCCTATAGCAATGGTGATGGAATGGAATTGGTCAGAGTCTGGATGCAAGAATATGGGGACCCTGCATTATTTACTATGACCTTCCAAAAGAAAGAGTGGCATATAAGTATAATAAAGAAATGACAGCTTTCCATTTACAGAAGTAAACTGTATCGAAACTCCTGTAAGTTTAAGAGGTTGCTAATGCTAGGAGGAAAAGTATCATCTATATGACCTTTAATGTTTTTTTTATGTCCAGGATGCCTCTTCAGACAATCTCATTCCTCTGCATAGTTGTTATCAGCAATTGCCAGGTAGCAATTATTCATCAGTTTCACTTACCTCATCCCTTAAGAGCAAGAGCCCTTTTAGTGGTGAATTTATGCTTTATCTCTCTTCTGTCCATCTTGTAGGCACAGCACTCTTTTTCATCTCTCTGATTTTCTTTTCTGATACGGGTATGTGGAAACACCATCTGTGAAAATGTGTCACCTTCAGATCTATTGACTACAAGGTGCTATACGTCTTGACGCATCTAATATGTAGGACACAACAGGTGCCAGTGGCGGACTGTGTTTAGTATCCGGCTATTCTTTTTGTCTTTCAGTATAGAACCTCACAAGCCGTCCTTACAAAAAAAGAGACAGGCAGCCCAATCCTGCCTAAGATCACCACAGCTCGCTAAGCACGCTGTGCCGGATCCTAGCCCAGATTGGGCCAGTGCCAGCGGGACTGGAGCTCCCCTCAGGGGAAAAGGACGTTTGCTCCTATGGGCCTCCTCATGTGTGTGCCAGGGAGGCTATGTAAGGCTGGCCGGGCCGGAGATGGGGCTTTGGATATCGGCAGAGCACACCACCAATATTGCTGCCCCTCACCAGGGCCAGGTGGCCCAGTCACCCCCTCCTTTGCCACCCCGGCTCGCACTCCTGACCGGCACAGGAGTTACCTGCATCCGGTGGCGGTGGCTCTGTCCCTAGGCAGAGTGAGTGGTGCTGGCCTCAGTGCTGGCGCTGCTTGGTCATCGGGTGCCACAAACATGTCTTATGGCACATTTGTGACACCTTCCTCCAGCAGAGTTATAGTTCTGCCGGGGGATATCTGTGCTAGATTGTGCCGTACAATAATACCACACCTCAAGGCAACAGTCTGGAATAGGCCAAAAAACGTCCTGCCAACTGCCACTCAGATGGGTAGCAAAAAATTCTTACCCAGCCTACCCTCCCCCAAGGGCAGTCAGCTAATCTCAAACTATCCCAAGATGCTAGAATATATGGAGATTAGATCATTACCCATCAGACCTGGAGATATTTTTTTTAAGTCTTCTTTGCAAAAATAAAATGAAATTGGAAATTATCTTTAAAATGAATTGGAAAGCAGTGTTGTTGCATAAAATGCAATACTGACTGCTTTCTATAATTTGGAACCAAATGGCAAGGACTGCCCTAGCCCCAATTTATTCTGCCAAAAATCAAATTCAGCAGGTTTGCAGTACTCCTGCTGTGTGTTAACTTATATATTTGAACATAGCTTCTTCTTTCTACTAACTTCCATCTGAAAACACCAAGAAGCTGTACGCAAATATAGAGCAGCACACTCCGGGATTGGAAGATGCTTTCTCTCAACCTCTAGTGAGTGTCCCAAGTAAGGGGGAGGGGTGTCAGTACAAGGTGAACTTCTGCCTTTTGGGGTGAAAAAAAAATAGATTTTAATATATTTTTGGCAACCCACTCTTACAACAATACAAACACAGAACTGACAGCCCAATCCTATCTAACTTCCCCCTGCTCCGATGCAGCTGTGCCATTAGAGCATGTGCTGCATCCTGCAGGGGGACCGTCCCAGAGGTCTCCTCCGAGTAAGGGAACATTTCTTCCCTTGCCTGGGGGTAACTTGGTCTTCTCAGACCTGCACCAGCGATTTTGCTGGTGCAAGTTTGAGTGGACCTGGAAAGGCAGATTAAGGCTGGGAAGAGAGATAGGACATCGTTAGCGCTGCTGCGGCCAATACCGTCCTTCCCCAGCCTCAACACACACTGCTCCCTGCCCCAGTCTTTCCCCATTCCTCTCCTCCTTGCCCTGTTCCCCCCTGCCCACCCCCCATGCTGACTTACTAGCACCAGGGTGTCTTCAGAGGCCACTTGTGCATGGTGGCGGTCCGGCTGCATGGAATGTCATGCCACCTTTTGCGATTGCTGTAAAGCACACTGCTCTGCTGGAACGCAAGTTGTGGCGCAAGGATTGGGCTCTTGTTCACATTCCACAATGCTCTGAGTTAGTATAGGGAGAGGGAGAAAAAAAAACAGAGGAACACACACTCGCTTGTACATTGTCTCTAGACATTAAAAAAAAATGATCATATTACCTACTGTTGTCCGCTCAGATGAAACCCAGGAAATGCAATTTGTAGATCAAGAAGAAAAGGACCTGTAAAAGGAGAAAAAGGAGAGAGAGAGAGAAAAACTCCCAGCTACGCAATACAAATGCCAAGATGGATTGCACACTCGTTGCTGCCAAATGATCCTTTCAAGGGACCTTTTCTTGCAGAGTGGAAAAGCACTTTCCTACCTAAGTGAGCTGCAGAGTCTGAGGTCCAGCACCTCTTTGCAGGTTAGCACATTGTTAATAAAGATTAAAGCACACCAAGGTATGCTTGAGCTTCGAATGGACATGCAAAGAGGAAGTCTCCACACAATTTGGGAGCAGGACCCAAGCGTAGTTTTCAGAGAAACCCCACATGCTAGTTATTATAACCTTCAAATCAACAGATCAAAGAAATTCCTAACATTAATCCTGTAATGATTCTGTCTTCATTTCTTATCTCATTCGGGACACAAATTGACCTGAAGGAAGATCAATTTTGTAAGTCGCTCAATTTTAATCTAAATAGCCTATCTTGCAACCTCCAGCAAGAGACAAATATCTTTTTCGTTGGCCAGGAGCAGAATGGCGCAAGGGGCCGCTCCTTCGCATAGCAGCACGCCAAGGACTTTCCCTGCGTCAGAACAACAGATTGTTGCCCAGGATGCCCCATACCTAGACCAGTCACACCTGCAGGGGATGAACCAGGCAAAATCGCTCCCACCAGATGCATCGAAGGCAGACCGACATTCTTATCTTTTTAAGTTGGAAGCCAGAAGATCAAAATTATTATTTTTTACATTTTATTGTCTTTAACATTTAACTAGTTCAGCCATGTTGCCGGTTTACTTTCCAGCTTAGAGGTTCACACAGATTGCACCAAGGATAAAACAGTTACATCTGAGGTGAGAACTACTGTATTTCTTCAATTCTAAGACGCATGTTTTTTCCCAATTAAGCATTTCAAAAAATGGGGTGCGTCTTAGAATCGAAGGTCTCCAAAAAGCACCCCAAAATGCTATCTTCTTACTTACTGGGGCTTGCGGGAGCTTCAGGGAGGCCTGCGCAACCCTCTGCAGGCCTCCCTGATCTTCAGTTCTGCAAAAAACGGTGATTTTCAGCCATTTCCAGTTTTTGCGAAAACCAGAAACGGGCAAAAATCGCTGTTTTCGCCAAACTGAAGATCAGGGAGGCCTGCAGAGGGTTGCACAGGCCTCCCTGAAGCTCCCCCAAACCCAGGTAACGAAGGAAACGGCACTTTCTGATGGGGCCAGAAATGCTATGCAAAGGCAGTGCACTCAGTCATCCTCAGCTGCAGGAGACATGCTGGGGAGAGTTGGTGCTGAGCAGGTAGAGTTAATGAAGGGAGGCGAGTCTTACAATTGATGGATTTTTTTTCCCTGATGGTGGTACTGAAAGTAAAGGTGCGCCTTAGAATCGATGGCGCCTTAGACTCAAAGAAATACAGTAAGCTTCTTCTGTCTTCAGTTTGGTTCACAGTGAGGCAGACCATAAGGTAAAGGTAAAGGTGACCCCTGACAATTAAGTTCAGTCGTGTCCGACTCTAGGGTTTGGTGCTCATCCTCATTTCAAAGCCGAAGAGCCAGCGTTGTCCGAAGACGCCTCCGTGGTCATGTGGCCGGCATGACTCTCCTTGCCGCAGCGCATAGCATGCGGCTGGAACACAGAGCGCTGTTTACCTTCCCGCAAGCGGTACCTATTTATCTACTCGCATTAACATGCTTTGGAACTGCTAGTTTGGCAGGAGCTGGTCAAGCAACGAGAGCTCACCCCGTCGCGGATTCGAACTGCCGATCTTTCAATCTACAGCTCATGGTTCAGTGGTTTAACCCACTGCGCCACCTGCTGTCCTGAGGCAGACTATAGAATATGGGAAATTGATGTAAAATATTGAGGTTTCTATCACTCCCATGGTCTCAGTCTGGCTCGGGGGGGGGGGGAGATGGTGAGGGATAACGTCTCCATTGGTCTCCCAGCATACAACTGTAGTAGAAGATTTTGCTTTTTTTTCCTCTATATTCTATTCACATTCTTAAATTACTGAGGCTTGAACTATCAGTCTATAGAAAGCCACTTACAGGCTCTCCCCAAACTTGTAATTAAAAGTTCAGGATAAATACGTTCGTAGGTTGTCACAACGTGACCAAATTTCTGAATTAAAAATCCGCATATTGCCGGACAAACTCCGTCGTTAAAAACTTTTTATTTAGATAAACAAGATGTTATAACAAACTTTACGTTTCACCCCAAACAACTGGGGCATCCTCAGAAGTTAAGCAGCCTATTGAGCCTATTGAGGATAGTTCAGGATAGTTCCTTGTTCTGAAATTGTTTTGGATTCAGGACATTATGAATGTTATCCTTTAAGTTTAGGAGAAGAATCTCCTAGTCTTCCTACACCCCTTTAAGGTGCAGCCTCCTTAATAAAGACAGGGCCTTGAAAGAACCCATTGTATGCCATAAAAGACAGCCCACAACTAGCCCTCATGTCTCCCCAACAAAGGGTTTCTACAGTGGGGATATTGCATTTCCCCTCCAGGCAAACATCATATCACAAGACTAATTTGATTTTTCCCACAGTCTCTCTGCTGTATTTCTGAAGGCACCGCATAATATAATTGTCTAAGGATTATAGGCACCTATTGGACAGTGTCCATGACTCATACTTACACACATGGGTACTGAAGGGGGGGGGGAGGGAAAAAGCACAGTCAAATGCAAGAGAAAGTACTAAAAACCTTGTTATGCGATTGTTACATTTCCTCTTGCATTTGACACAACTATTTCCTTTTTCATTATTTCCCTCAGTCATTTCATGCATCAAGTGAAATTCTACAAGGAATAATTAAAACAGCTTGGTTTGTTTAGCCTGGAAAAGAGAAGATTAAAGGGAGATATGATAGCCATCTATAGCAGGGGTTCTCAACCTTAGGAGGGCCGGGTACCCCCTATCACGGTCCAATTTTCTGAAGTACCCCCTGCTAATTAACTGCTAATTAATTGGATTAATCAATCAATTAATTAGGTGATTAATCATTAAATAAAAAAGTACTAAAACAATTTAAAATGTGAAAAAAGTCTTATTTAACTCTCTGTTTGTGTGTGTGACACACACACACACACACACACACACACACACACACACACACACACACACACACACACACACACACGTACAAATTACAAAAATAAGCCCAAAACCAAAATCAGAGAGACAGAAGGGTTCTGAAAACAATTGAAACTTAAAATCCATGTTAATTAACACTTAATTAGCTGTTGATGGGGCAGATAAAGGGCAGGGCTTGGCATACCCCCAGCAAGAGGTCCGCGTACCCCTAGGGGTACCCGAACCACAGGTTGAGAACCTCTGATCTATAGCCATCTTTACTCTCTGTGGCTCCTGATGGCAGGACCAGAAAGACTGGGTCAAAACTACACAGGAGTAGCTTTAGGCTAGGCATGAGGAAGAATTTCCTAACAGTGAGAGCTGTCGGACACTGGAACAGTATGCCTTGTGCAATTGCTGTCTCTCCCTCAGTTTTTGGAGGTTTTCTAGCAGAGGATGGACCACCACTTGTCAATGATGCTGTATCAGTTGCCTGCACTGAGCAGGGGGATGGACTAGATCACGCGTTCCCAACCTGTGGTACGCGTACCCCTAGAGGCACACAGCCGCAGGCCAGGGGCACGTGAGATGCTGCCTGTTATCAGCTGCTGAACGCAGCAGCTGATAACGAGCAGCTGTTAATGGGTTTTTCCCCAGGTTGCGGCACGGGCGGGTCCTCCCGTTCGTACCGCAACCCAGAAAAAGAGGCTACAGCCCTGCTGATTCGGCAGGGCTGTAGCCTTTCCCTCCAGGTTGCGGCCCAAGTGGGAGGATCCGCCTGTGCCACAACCTGGGGAAAAAACACTTTAACAGGGGGTACGTGGGGTCAGCCAGTCCGGGGGTACGCGGGGCAACCGGAAGCCCGCGTAGGGGGTACACGGCCCTCCAAAGATTGGGAACCCCTGGACTAGATTACCTCCAAGAAACCTTTCAACTCTATTTGATTCTAACAGTGCAATCCTGCATTTACTAAACAAATAAGGCTCACTGTGTTTAGTGGAGCTTACTCTCAGTGTGTATAGGCTTGCAGCCCAAGAGTTTTGTATAATCCCAAAAGTCTGCACAATTTGTTTGTTTGTTTGTGTGTGTTCTTAATTGTTCCAGTAAAAATATCACAGCGTATGTATGCTGTCTGTCATATTCTGGGAACAACAATGGTGTCTCTACCATACCTAGATGGGAGCAGCACGCTTGTTATTGAAAAGAACTGCAGATCACCAAGGCACCTTGCAGACAGCAGCAATGGCTATCTCTGTAAATGCATCTCTGCTGATAGAGAGAGCCTGACACCTATAAACGTGTTGCCATTTCTGTCAGACATGCTTTTATAAGTGCTGAACATAGGCTTACATTTGCTTTACAGCTTTGTGAGCTATTGACTACAGTATGTGTGTGTATCAGGATGTCTCAAGAAAATGTACACACACTTTATAGTGTCAAATTTATTATGCTATAATTCACACATACAGGTGGGCCCCCATATCCACTGATTCGCTATCCACGGTTTCAGTTATCCACGGATCGTGGGGACCCCCCCCAGGCTTTTACTTTTTTCCCAGTAAGCTTTGTTTCTTCCTTAAAGAAACAGGAGAAGCAGCCTCTGGCTGCTTATTACAGGCAAATACAGAAACCTTGCAGAGCCTCTCTAGGACTTAGTCTCGTTCTACTTGCCTGCAATGGAGGCTGCTTCTCTGTTTGTTTAAAGGAAGAAACAAAGCTTGCTGAAAGAAAAATAAGAGCTGAGGGGGGCAAGCATGCCTGCCTGCAGGGGAGGCAGGGTGGGGGGGCCCTCAGGAAACCATGGAGGGGGTGTTCGCTCTTATCCACGGTTTCAAGTATCCACGGAGGGGCCTGGAACATATCCCCAGCGGATATGGGGGCCCACCTGTATAGTGTACACAGAAGCAGTTGCTTGACACAGTTAATTGATGAATGAATTAGACTAAGGGCTCATAATGTTCACCACTAGCATCTATACACTGCTGACAATGTTGACTATGGGATCTGCTGAAATCCGCCAATGCATGTGCTGGGATGGTCCTGCACAACTCTTCGATTGCTTCCCTTAGATGTTCGAGTGTTGCAGGTTTTCGACAATGAAGTATATGTGAATCAGAGTTCATTAAAATGTGTGTACAGTTTTTGTGAAACCCTTTGTGTATCTGTGCGTGTATAGCTCACATGAAATGGCTCTGTGTTTTGCTCTCCTTATCCCTGCATAACGATAAGGACATGCAATGCCACAGGGAGGAATGAGAGAGAAAAGATAAGCTTCTTCTTTTGTACCTGTGCTTCCCTGTTGTTGTTTTCTGAATGGTGATAATTGGCAGGCCATGATGGAGGGAGGCAGTCTTACGCATTGAGACTTCAGCATTGCTCAAGACAACCATTGCCTTTTCTGTGGTTTGATCTAACACAGACCCTTAGACACATCAAGCATAATCAAGCAGGGAACTCCCTGCCACAGGATGTGGTGATGGCACCTGGCCTAGATGCCTTTAAAAGGGGTTTGGATAGATTCATGGAGGAAAAGACCATCACAGGTTACAAGCCATAAGCAACCTCCTGGCTTTAGAAGTAGGTTTTCTCTGTGCCAGGTGCAAGGGAGTGACAACAGGAAACAGGTTATCTTGTTGGCTGTGTGCTCTTGGAGGCATCTGGTGGGGCCACTGTGAGATACAGGAAGCTGGACTAGATGGGCCTTTGGCCTGATTCAGCAAGGCTCTTCTTATGTTCTTATCATGTTGGATTGGCAACATTGGCCTATCATAGATTTTGTTCTCATGGAAGTGGGACTGGCATAACAAGAATAATTTCTCTTGAACCACATGGGAAACTGTGTTTTTTTTTGGGGGGGGGGCAGCTACCATATCACTTTGGTTGTATATGAGATGGGCTCCCTTCTCACATCAAGTCTTTGAAACCAAGGTGTTAACAACAGCACTTTTATGCTAGGCGTGTGTTTTATGTGTTTATTTTCCAACTATAGAAAGTTTTTCAATGTAACAACCTGAGTCAATTATATCACAGATGCTCTGGCAAAACCTCTAATGCCAAGCGATAAAATAAGACACTTTCCAGTAACAGCAACATCTGTCTGCTTAGCAGCTCAGGTAGCTCAGCAGTATGCGCTGCTTGTGCGATGAAGTTGGCTGGCACTCTGCTGCTGTCTCTCCTACTTCATGGGTCCACATAGACTTGCTGTCTTAATGAACTGGGAAAATGCACTATGGTAGAAACCTACGTTACGGAAACCCTGCAGTTGACTTTAGGTCCCCCACGTTGCCCGTGACACTGTAACTCCTCATAAGGAGACCACCTGCTCATCTCATTACTCAAACGTTCTGAATGACCCTGAAACTATTCCAATAATAAAGGATGTCTGGTTATTTTTTTTTTAAAAAGTATGCTCTCTTATGCTAATTGGTATGTACTCACTGTTTTTTCCCCAGGAGCACTTACATATGCAAATTGTGCATAGTTGTTGCATAGATAATCAAGGCACAGACATTCCAACAAAGTTTATTAGAAAACGAACAAACTCACAACACAAATACTGTCCAGGTACAGGTAATCCTTCCTTCCTACTTCCTTCTCTCAGTTCAGACTATCAGACTAATCCTTGGGGCCTTATGGTGACGGATCTTGTAATCTGCCACCATAAAGCCCAGGACACTGGCGCAAAAGCTGTGCCACCATCGTATGCTTCGGGGTCATGCACAAACAGCTGAAGCACAAACACAAGCACGAACACAAGCACAAACAGCCAAAGGCCCCTGGAATGCAACAGCAACTTCCAGATGCCCCACCGGAGCAGGTAGATCAGCAGTGGGGTGGTTTGGGGCAGGGAACAGGCCAGGCAGGGGTCAGGAGGGGAAGGATCTCAGTGGCAGCAGCACATGCAGAGATCCTATCACCCGTTTTCATGCCCTAACATGTCCCCGAGATTTATGCCAGCAAAATTGGTGGTGTAGGTCCGAGAAGACCCATTGGAGGCCAGGCGTCCTACAGGGAGGTAAGCCAGAAACAGGGAGGTAAGCAACAAAGTTTTACTTACTACTCCAAGGCCATCTGCCCCCCCCCCCAATAGCACGCAGCACATGCTCCGCCAGGTCTGGGCTGGCGGGGGATAGGATTGGGCTATATATGTCTCTCAGTAAACAATGTTCCCACAAGCAATTTATTACAGCCCATCCTGCCCATGACCCTCAAAGGGCTCTGGCCAATCTGCCCCACTGCATCACACTGACTACATGGTTTTACACATTACTGTCACATGAAAAATAGGCTTCTGAAGTTTCTAGCCCTCATGTTTACAAAGAAACTGTGAACTGAATTCTAGTCTTCAGGCACACAAGTCTAGACAATTAACTGCAAATAAAATTCAAATCTTTAAGAATATAATAAGGATTTCTACTTTACCTTCAAATATGGTATTTTGCTAAAAAACCAATTTTTTACAGTATTAAAATGCTAAGTTTATTCTTTATGAGCAGCTCTTTCAAGTCAAGCTTTCTGAACACTCTATTAGATGACAATGTTTAGGCTGAGACAGAATTCCTTCTTTGGTAAAATTAATTAGTCCTTGTACATAATTAAGTACTGTTTTGTGCTTCTATCTACAGTATTTGGGCACCCATGCATGTACTAATCAAATGTATTTATTAATTTCAGTTTTAATTCCTTTTCTTTAATCCTTCCATATCATTATATGTATTTTGCTGTTTGAGGCCCTTTATGATAGCAAAATAATTTATGTGTAGTTCTAATTGCTAGTCAAGCTGTGCATGAAATAAAAATGGTATTTAAAGAAAAAGGTGTGAGGGGGTGTCGCTTGGTCTACAAAATTCACAGCAACACTGCCTCAGACGGGAGGTTTGCAGCAGATGAAAATACTAGCATTAATGCATCTATGTATTTGAGACTTACTGCCCAATCCTATCTGAAATGCTATGCAGGTGGAGCATGTGTTTCACCAGGTGGAAATGCCTGGCTCCAGCATGCATCACAAAATATTGTCACACTCCCTGACACCGCCGGTGAGATCAACAAGGTGGCGAGATCAACGAGACCGCTAGTGCAGTCACTGGCAGCCACACGTGAAGGGGATGGGGAAGAAATGAGAAGAATGGGGGTGCATATGGGCAGAGAGAGGGCATAACAGGGTGGAAGGGGTGGGATCAGTGACACTTGAGTGTGGCATATCCAATCACCCTTCCCTCTCCCTTTCTTTCTTTCTTGACCACGGAGGCGTCTTCGGGAAACGCTGGCTCTTAGGCTTTGAAATGGGGATGAGCACCACACCCTAGAGTCGGACACGACGGAACTTAATTGTCAGGGGTCACCTTTACCTTTACCTAAAGGAAGTTGCAACCAGACAATGTTGCAAAATATCAGTAACTGTCAGCAAGTAATATGCGGGGGGGGGAGAGAAGAGGATTCTTCTTGTGAAATTTCTTCTTGTGAAATTTTGTGTGATGAGAGTTGAGTTGTTAGCCTATAGGCATATTATTTTTGTTATTTGTATTGTAAAACAAGACACTGTTGAAGAGGGTTTTGCATGGTGGGTTTGGCAAAGCCACATTGGTTGTCACCTTAAACAGAAGGTTTAGAAAACCTTAATGCCATGGATAGATGTGTTCTGTTACTTCTACACAGTCATGAGAAGCTTGGAGGCACACAAGCAGGGAAACCGAGAAAGCAAGCAATGCTTGACGGCAAACATTAGAAGAACCCCATTTCCAAGCAACCGTTTGGATGCTTTACATTATTGCAGAACATAGGGATGCAATGTAGAATTTGAAGGGGAAGATAACCTGCTGCTGCACAGGAGTTCAGGATGTTAAAGAAAACTAGGCCAGTCTGAATGCTCCAATTCTTCTTCCATTTTCACATTTCAGCCATCTTTGAAAATGGATACAAGGTCACAGTTCATGAAAGGCAAGAAGGACACGCGGCCCTTTGTCACCCATCACAGATCAGAGAAGGTTTCAATCCACATGCTGGAATCCCAGTTTGTCTGCGATCAGTTTTAACAAGACATAGGTCACCCTTGTAACCTCACTTTTTGTGCCTTTTTCAAACAGAAATTATACACTGGTGGCGGAGACTGTGACAATTCCATGTGCTACAGCCAAGGGCAATACCCCAGGCCTACAGTGTCAGCACAGGGTTTTGTGTGGTGTGTGTGTGTGTGTGTGTGTGTGTGTTTGCTTTAAATGTGCATCTGTTTGAAAGGACATTTGAGCACTCAGTCTTTACAACTTCAGCCTTAGACCTTTTACTGGACTAAAAGTGCAATCTTATACATGCCTACTCAGAAGTAAGTCCAACTGAGTTCAGTGGAGCTCTCTCTCTCTCTCTCTCTCTCTCTCTCTCTCTCTCTCTCTCTCAGGTAAGTGTGTTTAGGATTGCAGCCTCAATGTTGGTGAAGTAGAATGTAATGTTCAAAGCTTATAATGAATTTACAGAACAATGAAGTACAAAGTCGCTTGGTTTCGCAGAGAGTAAATAGCACAGGTCACTCCAGGGCTCCGTCACTCCACCAGCAGACGGAGCCCTGGCCCTGGCCTGGTAAGTGCTGCACCAGGCAGCGGTAGGGCGGGTCAAGGTGGCAGAGGAGGGGCTGATTGGCCGGCAAGGCCAGAGAGAGGGGCAGGGATATCAGTGGCACGCTGCGCTGATATCTTAACACCCTTTCCTGGCCTGGCCAGACTTACATGGCCTCTCCGGTTGCGCGCCAGCAAAATAGCACACCCCAAGGTGTGCCCAAGCTCCACCGGTGTGGCCCTAATCCTGCTTAGGGGGATCTTAGGCATGATTGAGCTGTATGACTTTGTAACCCAGCGCCATACAGCTGATGCGCGGACTCAGAAATGAAATATTTTCCCAGGCCTTAGTGTGCTGACAAGTAGAGGTTTGGAACCACTGAATGTCATAAAGGCCTGGCAATAGATGCCCTGATCTACTGCGGATGATCTAAGTTAGTAGAAGAGAGACAGGGCCATTTGCCTGCATCTTGTATCCTCTTCCACTGTCCCCATATAAAGATTACATTTCAGTGTTATGTCTGAAAGGCCAACAATGTTTAACTTTCCATGCTTTTTACACAGCACAGAGAAAGGCGGGGGGAATCAATTAACCTAAACATTACAGAGTTTTTCATGAATACATTTTGCTTAACATTTTATTTTGCAGTAATGAGCAGTATTTCTGTATCTAAGTACATATGGTTTAATTTTTTTTACAAAAGCAGCTTTGCTGGTTTTCCAACCATTTATCTCCTCCCAAATATTTACATATAAAGTATACTGTAGTTCTGTCTGCATTGTTCGCTTGGTATAAAACGAAATCCTTTCTAAATGCAAATGATGGTTTGTTTTTGTATTGTGCATACTGATAACATATCAACTGAGGGTCAGGGGAATATTTTGAGTTTGTTTCTTTGTTTACCTGGAAGTGAAAGCCAAACAGAAGTGGGGAGTACTTGGACTGCAAGTTAGCCCAGTATTCTTTCACCAGGCTCTTTTGTTTAAGAATACTTTGGAATTCACACAATGCTTTTAGATCCTTTAAACAGACAAACCCTTGTTGTTGTTGTTCAGTCGTTAAGTCGTGTCCGACCCTTCGTGATCCCATGAACCATATCCCACCAGGCCTTCCTGTCCTCCACTATCTTCCTGAGTTCGCTCATTTTCATGTTTGTTGCATCGGTGATGCTGTCTAACCATCTCATCCTTTGCCTTCCCCTTCTCCCTTTGCCTTCAATTTTTCTCAGCATCAGAGTCTTCTCCAGAGACTCCTCTCTTCGCATTAGGTGGCCAAAATATTTGAGTTTCAGCCTTAGTACCTGTCCTTCCAGGGAACAGTCAGGGTTGATTTCATTTAGGATTGACTGATTTGATCTCCTAGCAGTCCAAGGGACTCTCAGGAGTCTTCTCCAGCACCACAGTTCGAAAGCATCTATTCTTCGGCGCTCAGCCTTCCTTATGGTCCAACTCTCGCAACCATACATTGCTACTGGGAACACCATCGCCCTGACTATGCGAACTTTTGTTGGCATGGTGATATCTCTGCTTTTTATTATGCTGTCTAAGTTTGCCATAGCTTTCCTTCCAAGGAGTAAGCGTCTTTTAATTTCATGACTTCAAAGTCAAACCTACCAAACCAAAAGAAGAAAACTGATTAAAAATCCTTACTTCTCTTGTTTTTTTTTCCAGCTGAATTCAGGGCATATTCTTCAGTAGAGACTCCTAAACTGCCTTGAGAATCGTTCTTTCTCCTCCAGGAGTCCAGAAGACTAGAGAAGCAGAGAAGGCTAGAAGAATTCTCAGCACCCCCAGTCAACTACAGTTCCCAGAATTCCTTAGGGGATGCCATCTTGTTAAATCTGTAAAATCAATACCTCCTTGTTATGCAAATAGGTCCCTAGAGTGCTATGCTTATAATGCATTTAGATTGTTTGCAGTGACTTCTGTCTTTCTGGGAAGGCAGATTCCAGGTGTTGCTGTTAGTAGAGCACCTATTAGCTTGGCCACTGGTCTATGGTATGCCACAAGGCTCTATTCTCTCCCCCATATTGTTTTAACATCTACATGAAACTGCTGGGAGGAGGTAATTAAGGATATGGGATTGGGTGTCACCAAGATGTAGATATACTCTACTCTATTTTTCTGTTTGGTTCTGGGGAGGCTGTGGATGTCCTGAGCTGCTGTTAGGGGTCAGTGATGACTTGAGGAGGTCTAACAATCTTGATGATAAATCTGAACAAGACAGAGATGCATTGAAGGATCAGGTTCTCAGTTTAGGAGTAGTCCTTATCCTGGATCTGCAGCTGACAGCTGTGATGCCTTTGTCAGGCTCAGATTGGTGTGACAACTGCTTCCTTACTTGATTCAGGTAGACTTCGCTATACCTGTTGAAGCATCTTCGTTGATTTCCTGTATCAGGGCCTCTGAGAGGATTTTTATCAGGGGGTACAAAGTTTCTTTTGGACCCCTTCTCAGACAGGGAGGGGGCAAAACGGCTGGAGAAGTATCCAGAGCCCAGGTCTACCAGATGCCCATGTGGTGCCCATCTGGTAGACCTGGCCTCCCATTTGGCCCAGCCTCAGTCTTTCACTCTCCATGAGGCCAGCTGAGATCCCAGGAAATTTCTGGGGCCCCTCCTTTGGCTCCTGGGCCCCCTTTTTGACCCTGGGCCCAGGTACAATCAACCCCCTTTACCCCCCTCTCATGGGCCCTGGCCTGTATGCTTCTGAGCATAGTTCAAAGTGTTCAAACCTATAGAGCAGTTAAGGGCATCGGGCCCAAATACATGAAGGACCAACTTTCCATACATGAAACTTCCCTTCCCATGAGGTCATCTAAGGAGAATCTGTTCCAGATGGAGATACAGTTGACGGCAACTCTAGACAGGACCTTCTCTGTTGCAGCACCTAACCTGTGGAATTCCCTACTTGTTGAGATCAGGACCACTTCTTTCTTGTTGGTATTCAGAAGTGTAAAAATGGTTTTGTTTCAATAAGTCTTCAGTTGATTTACAGCCCAATCCTGCTAACTCCCTGTGCGCCGATGCAGCCACGCAAATGGAGTGTGTGCTATAACCCATGGGAGAGTTTTGAGACACAAAGGGCTCCTCGAGGTAAGGGAACATTTGTTCTTTTGCCCTGTGTTAAGCCCTCACTGCCCCACTGGGTCTACTCGGATGTGCACCAGCTATATAGTGGAGCCGGGAATGAGGATCAAGGCCAGGAAGGGGCATAGGATATCGATCCATCCTCCTCCCCGACCCAGTCTCCTCCCCGTTACTCCCTCTCCCCACCCCATTCCGCCTACCCTCACCTCCTGTCCACCCACCTTGCTGACTTACCTGCGGCGGGGATCATTGGGAGGTCACTGGTGTGCTGATCTGACCACTCACCACTTGCGGTGGTGGTCAGACCGGGCTGAATTGTATGCCATGGCACATTTTGCGACAGCTGTAAAGCAACGTACGCTGCCAGAATGCCAGTTCCGGCAGTATAAGGCCCTGTTAGGATTGTGCTGAAAGGCTGCAATCCAAAATGCGGTTGAACATAGAGACTGATGCATAGGTTTGCACTGGAAGTTTCTGTTCTGGTATTATTGTATTGGCTTTTGGTTATGTTTTTTGCTCCTTGTTTGTTAATTTAGTCTTTTTAACTTAAAGTTATGTTTTATTTTGCATTGATTTATGATTCTTTATAAGTCGCTGTGGGCTTTCCAGTTTGGTTTGAGAAGGCAGGAGAAAAATATTTTAAATTTAAAATAAAATTGGACAGTGAAACACGTTTCATACTTCCAGAAGTAAAGCATGTAGTGCGGCTCCTGTTCACAGAAAGTCTTCTTTTTCCTGTTGTTTCTCTTCATGCAAATATTTAAATGGCTAAGGAAGGCTGCTGAATGCATGTGGTTCAAGGGAAAAACAATAATGAATCCTTTGGGGAATGTGTGGGTAGTGTTTACTGAGGCATGACTTTATGGGTAAGAATTGCCTATGGAAATGCATGCATTTGCTGGTGGATAAATAACTCAGTAGCCGTAATAGCTTCTTGGCTGCTAAAAAGGTTTGCAGAGCAGAGAATCTTGGGAAAGCATAGAGACTAATGTTTAATAATAGATGGTAAAATGGAGAAAATTGGCTGTAAAACAATGTAGTTTAAAAATGCAGAGAAAAAAAATGTAAGCTAGGTATAATACCCATGGACTCACAATGTTCTCTTCCCCTTCTTCACTTTTAGTCAGTCTAACCAAAGGTCCATTATACCCTGTTTTCCCGAAAATAAGACCGGGTCTTATATTAATTTTGGCTCCCAAAAACATGATAGGTCTTATTTTCAGGGGAGGTCTTATATTTATGAGTGCCAGCAAAAATCACAGGGGGGAAAAAAATGACGGTATGGCTTACTTTCAGGGTAGGTCTTATTTTCGGGGAAACAGGGTAATACTATTAGTATTAAGTGAGAGCATCCACTGAATTTGGAAGCCCGTGCAAATGCAAAAATGTAAATTATGTGGGGATATATAAATTTTAATACATGTTTAGATGAAAAATATCTCAAAAATATTAGAAGTGGACAAACACCCATGTGGCTCAGCTCAAGATATGCACACATTCCAAAGGAACATGTGCTTGAAAAGTCTTGATTACCATTGTCTCTGCTGCTTTGCCATCCCCTTCCTTCCCTCCCCCTTCCTCAAGACACCCAGTGACTTACCTTATGGGAAAGGGAAAGGAACTGGTAGTGGTGGTTAAAGGGTCACAGCCAGGCCCTGGCAGATGTATTTTCCTCACCAGGGCTGCACTGGGCTACAGGGTTTCATCAGAGCAAGGCATACAGAGCATCATTTCCCCACTAGGGTCTGATGGGACATGTAGTCCACCTGTAGCCCCTGCAGGGAAAAGATGCTTTGTTGGCACCTGCTGCCACCTGCCTCATTTTTAACCTGCTCCAAGGTCAGTTACTAGGTTCCTTAGGGTGGAACAATGGAGGCGGATGGCAGCACTGCATTCCACTCAATTTGGCTTGCAAGCTTTCAGGCAGGAGTGTTTGATATTACCTACATTTACCACGTTTGCAGTGAGAGGCACTACCCATGTAACAGTACACCTAACTATTGCCAATGTTAAGGTACATGGCTAAGATCTGTGCAAGGAGGCTCTTGGATATTTCAGATATACACAGAAGAATACGAAACCTTGATAAGGACTGCTGAAGTCCCCTAGTGGGGATCTGAATGCATGGTGACTACTATTTATTCATTGATGGTTATCTCTTCACAAGTGCTGGGTGGTTTTATGGCATGATGCCATCCCTTCTTTCTGCCCTCAATTTCACTCCACAAAGCCCTCCAACTGCTAGATTATATCAGCAAATTGAGCTTCTATCAAATTCAGCATTTCATGTGCTTTCGAAGTTCACCTCCAGCATTGCTAACGCAATAGCTACTTACAGACAATCAGAGCTGGGTATGTGAATACTTGTGTGTTCACCATGGGATCACCATGCAGACACTTCCCTCTAGCACAGGCACGTTAAGTAAATTCTGTAAACAGAGTGAGCCTACATGTACTGTAGTACATGTACTACATGTATAGTGATGGTACATATACACATAGGCTCTGTGTGCGCAGCTGGAGACCCTGAAAAAACCAGGTTTCTTGACTCATGCAGACATGCTGCCTACAGGTGTAAGGCTCAGTTTGCATGGTCTACTGAATGTACATAGGTGTGGTTGGACCTGCCACATGATTCTGTTCCCTGCACAACATGTGTTCACTTACTTGACTTTAATCCTCTACAACAGGCAAATGAAAGGTATGGTCATGTTCTGCTTTTTGAAATAGCATCTGCCTTAGTTTGAATCTGTTTATTTCTGAATGTTCTGCAAATGTAGGAATGCTTATATCTGAGTCCCCCCCCCCTCTCTCTCAATTTATAAGGAGTAGAATTTTTGTTGTTGTTGTGTCCCAGTAGGCCTTGGGGTTAACCAAATGCAACCAGACTGTATACTGTATTTCTTCGATTCTAAGACGCATGTTTTTTTTCCCAATTAAGCATTTCAAAAAATGGGGTGCATCTTAGAATCGAAGATCTCCAAAAAGCACCCCCAAATGCCATTTCCTTACTTACTGGGGCTTGGGGGAGCTTCAGGGAGGTCTGTACAACCCTCTGCAGGCCTCCCCGATCTTCAGTTCAGCGAAAAACGGCGATTTTCAGCCATTTCCAGTTTTCGCGGAAACTGGAAATGGCCGAAAATCACTGTTTTTCACCAAAGTGAAGATCGGGGATGCCTGCAGAGGGTCGCGCAGACCTCCCTGAAGCTCCCCCAAGCCACGGTAAGTAAGGAAATTGCATTTTCTGGCGGACCGCAAAGGCACTGCTCAAAGGCAGTGAGGAGATCGTCAGCTGCAGCGCAGGGCATGCTGGGGTGAACTCTCGGGTTCAGGAAGAGAGATCTTGCTGCTGAGCAGAGGGGGCAAAATGGCGCGGTAAAAATCAGATCGCCGTGGCAGGCAAGCTGGGGAGAGTTGGTGCTGAGCAGACAAATTGAAGGAAGGTGGTGCATCTTGCAATTGATGGTTTTTGTTTTTTTTCTGCTGGTGTTCCTGAAATTAAGATGCACCTTAGAATCGATGGCGCCTTAGATTCGAAGAAATATGGTAATATACAGACTTCCTTCTTCCAATAAGCTGGGCAGGCACAATTACATGTCTCGGCTATGAAACATAAACGTTTTACCTTTCTTTTTGCTTTCTAATGCCCAGCATTAAGTTCTGTGTGATTCAAAAGTTCAAACAATAGAGAATCTTGTGTTCTCCAAATATCTTGCTCTGTGGGGCTACCTTGGGTATGAAAAAGTCATTGATCTCTACCCCCAAAATACAGTATTATTATATTCTGATTCTGAATTGTTTATAATTCAGTTCCGTGTACTGCATCTGAATTACTCCCTTGTTCCTCGCTCTACTTTCTAACACTGTCACCTATGAAAAAAGCAGAAAATGAGACCAGATTTCTCATAGTGCTCTGGACTTTTAAATTGTGCACATCCCTTATGTATGCAACAGTGAGAATGATTCAATTAATATATTGCTTTCTAAGATCACCACCCCTATCTATCTTGGCATGTACGGTGGTCTCAATAGAGATCTGATGCCCACACAAGGTTCTCAGTTCTTTTCAGTGGAAGTGGCATTTTTCAGCTTGCATGAAGACCCTCTCTACCGAAGTAAATGGTGAAGCCTGCATCAGAGCGCTGCCTCTGCAGCGTGGAGGCGAGCGCAGCAATGGACAGCGTCGGCTGGTGACTGAGTTGGGGGGGACGGCACCAAAATGCTTCCTTGCTCAGGCGCCATCAGCTCCAGTTACGACCTTGCTGCACAAGTAGGACCCCACTGTGTATGCTGCATGTTAAACGTAAAACATGCTCTATAGATTCACAGTCATAGTCAATATCCCAGAATGACATTCCATTGAAATCTGCTCCCACTCAGGTATGGTTTTTGCAAAATGTTAAAGTGCCCCCTCTTCCCCCTCAGTCCCTTAAAATAACAGTATCAAGATTCAGTCAAATTTGGCACGCAGCGGCTTTCATGCGTAGCTGTCTGTTGTGGGCAAATGCCTCCAGGCTGTCACATTTTCTGTTGATGCTGATTACCTTCATCAGTATAATTTATCAAGTTGTCTAGATAAAAATGGGGTGATAAATACTTCGGAATCTAATCTTCCAATTACACGCAAAATATTGCTTCATTGCCTGAAGGTAGCATGCAGGTGTGCGTCTTCATTTGGTGGAAGAGGCAATCAAAACGAATTGCCTCCCTTGCCCTCTACCACTTGCCCCATTCTTTTGTTTTGATCCCATAGGGTGATTGTTTGCTTGACCTTGGAAGTATTTCAAATCATAGTGGATTGAATAAAAGCTTGTTGTCACTCCAGCTACACTTGCATAGTTTTTAGACTGATTGCGAGTTCGACAAAGATCTGACCCCTGACATCTTCACAACACAGAATCTGAAAATGAAAAGCGAAATCAGAATAAAAGTACACCCTTCAGTTGGACATAGCTAGTTATCTTCTCAAAGCCTTTTCCCTGGTAGGCAGGATGGCCAGGAATCCTAGGAAAGGGTAAGTCTCTTGACATTATAATTAGTTGAACTATGGGGAATAATAAACACTTCATGACCTCTTGCAGGGCAGACCCTGTAACATTTGTTGTGGGGAAAAAGCACCTGCCTTCTTGCTGATCTGTTGATCATCAGAGAGACGATAACCAATCCACTCACCCAATAAGTGCATTTCTTCATTGTTTCACAAGACAGATCTGTAATTACCTCTCAGACACATTCCCACAAACGCTGCGCAGTAATACTGTGGTCTGCCTCCTCCTCCTGTGTCTCAAGATGCTCTGCCATGCTGCTTCTCTGCTCCATTCTGTCCCCCCCCCCAGTGAATTTTATTGTTTTTAAATTATGTATTGTTTAAACTTATTTTCTGTATTTTAAACTATGTATTTTAATTTTTGTTGTAAGCCACCTTGGGCATTTGCCTTCGGCATAGGATAAGGCGGGATATAATTTTTAAAAAAATAAATAAAAAAATAAATAATCTAAAAGGTAATTAACACAACTGTGTTTTGTGTATTTGAAGCCAACGCGAGCTACTCTGTGGTTATAGGGACATGGTAAGCCTCAGTTTGCCACACAACGTAAGTCTACAGACATCTAGTTTTTTCATATAATGTGTAGGCAACGACCATATTGTATGTAGCTGACTATTTTCCAACCTGTCTCCACATTCATTGCGTAAATAAAATTCTTCCAAGTCCCCAATGTAACATACAGTATTTGTAAGCTTCCCCTTGCCCATTGATAAGTTCCGATTCAGTAGGCAGCCAATTTGAATCTATTGTTAACACATGAAGAGGAAGCACCACAAAGGTCATATTCCAATGATTTGTTAGCTAACATCACAATATAAGTTAATGGGGAGGAACCATAGGCAGGGCATATGCATTGCATGAGATCTCATGAAAAAAACTAGAAAATACTACTGTCTAAGCCAGTAGAGCAGTGATTTTCAACCCTTTTCATCTCATGGCACACTGTCAAGGCGCTAAAATTGTCAAGGCACACCATCAGTTTTTTTGATAATTGACAAGGTACAGTATACCACACTGCCGGTGGAGGGCTAACATCCCCCAATGGCCTTACTAATAAATGACCCTCCCCCAAGCTCTGTGAATTATTCATGGCACACCAATGTGCCACAACACTGGTTGGAAATCACTGCTGCAGAGAACTTCTGACAGTTCCCATCTGACTGTACTAACTAGATGGGGTAATGTAATGTTCCAACTTCATATAAAGGTAGCTTCCTACGTTCATAAGCTAATCACCTTGATGGAATTAACATAGAGGTGAGGTGCCAACTAAAAAAGTGCCGTTACAATAAATAAAGAAAAGTTAACCAAAATGTTTTATTGATACATTCTTGGACAATATCACAGGATTGAGAGTATGGAAAGAGGGGAGTTCTGCGGCAAAGATTGTTTTCACTAAATTGGCACATAAGCAGCAAGATTAACGAAATTACTTATTACAAACAGTATAAAACATACATGCTTTTTCCCTTAAAAGTCTTTTTTAAATCACACTGGTCAGTCAATAGTGGGGCATCAACAAAGAAAAAAAAACCCTCTTCAAGACACGTAAAAGCCATTTTCTGTCTTCCAAATACCATAAGAATTATTGAAATTATTGCAAAATAGTTATATACCTTAATGAAAAGAACAAAATAGAAACACAAATACAAATATCCAACATAAATGATTAACATGTACTGTAAAATACATTACTGGCATGCATTCCAAATATCAAGACGACCTCTGTCAAAATTCAGCAATCCTTTCGGCTGTCTCTGTTGCCATCAGAATTATGAAAGGCAGAGAATGGAGGTGTGAATGTGGGGGGAAAGGGGGGACACAGAGTGAGGGGCTTGCTGTATCAGCACAGTTTTTGGTCTTAAGTATCTTTTTTCTCCCTTTTGTTTTAATTAAAAAAATAACATATATGAATTGCAGTGGTACAGTAATCATTATACAAGCCATGTACATAAATTCTCTGAAATCTCAGGGACTTGTTTATTATTTTTTTTAATGTGCTAAAGTCAGAAGGAATAGGGCTTGCATGAGACCATGCATTCAAAACCAGTGGTGAACTTCAGAAACAACATGAATGGCAAAATGCAAAAATCCCTCACAAACTGTACAGAAAGTTCAAAAACTTGCAGTTTGGAAGTACATATAAAGACAAAATAGCCCCTTGAAAGTCACCATTGTCAACTGCAGTTCACCCAGGAGTAGCTGGGCCTCCTCACAGGTCGGAGCTCATAGATCATTCCTCCTATCCAAAGAAAAAGGTCCAATATCACAGCCTAATGGCAGTGCCAGTGACTTATTAAGCCAAGAATAATTTAAGGATATTTTCATAGAGCAGCTGTTCGGAATACTTGGATCCTCCATAATAACTGCCTGACCTTTCAAGCCCTCCAGTAGTGCATATGCTGCAGTTTCAGGAACAGGCCTACACGAGGTTAGGTGACTGAATGGATGAAAAATCTCCATCCTCCCATGACTCCGTCTGATGCAGCGGACTAGATCACCAGGTTGTTATAACTGACATACTTCTTTTTTGCAGCAGGGCCTGAAAGAAAGGGGCAAGAGAAGAGCCGTCACCAATACAATACATGCTTGAACGTTCTGCTGTGGCTTCTTTAAGGAGGAACAACTGGATCTGGGAACTTGTAATTGCATGATAACTTAAGAGACAGTGAGTATTTTCCAAGAGCTTCTATAAGCAGTGCTTTGCAAACGATCCAGCAAAGTTACTAGCCCACAAACATTCTGACTAGTCCACCTGCCCTTGCATACTAATGTAAGACATTTGAGGCACATCAACTTCTATTCATATCCAGGTTTTACACAAATGCACGTAAACAGACATGCACACACCTTTCCATATTTAGCCAAAGGCAAGTAGGCAAAAAGCTATTTACAAGCCTACTATGGCAGCATGCCCCTTGCAAGAGAGATGTTTTTACTGGTGTTGTAACTGAGCAATTAGCTGATAGCCTCAACCCACGGACGTCACTGGAGCGTGGCGGGGGGGCGTGCCAGGGGGTGACACGCGCAAAGGGGTGATGCGCGCACCTCCGTGACGTGCGTCGCCCTCCGGACGCTCCGAGGCCGGCCCGGGAGCCGACCTCGGAGCGTCCGGCCCGGCCAGTGCTCCAGGACCTTATGAAAGAAGGCCCAATGCGTCAATACGGGAACTTTTACGGTTTTCGCGAATGCGCAGACCGTTTTGAGGACAAGAGGGCAGGCCCTTGCCTTCAGAAACAGTCTCTGTGCATGCGCGAAAACTGTAAAAGTTCCCGTATTGACGCATTGGGCCTTCTTTCAGAAGGTCCTGGAGCACCGGCCGGGACGGACGATCCAAGGTTGGCTCCCGGGCCGGCCTCGGAGCGTCCGGAGGGCGACGCGGATCAGCACAACTGTGAGTTCCAGGGCAGGGGGGGGCACCCGGGGCAGGGTGCAGCCGGGTTGCCCCCCCAAAATCGCTGGTTCCACTGGGGGCATAGTCGGGGGGGTCACTAGGGTGACATGCCCCCCGCCTTGTGGTGACACGCGTCCTAGTGACGCCACTGCCTCAACCTAAGTGGTGCCTCTAGTTTGGACTCCAATGTAAACTAGCATACATTCGTTCATAATTGCATCAGTAAAATACAATAACATAATACTCATTTAGATTCTGTGATCACGTTAAAGTCTTTGGCACTTCTATGATTGCTTTTTGTTATAGTCACAGATAAAATAAATACCATGCATATAATAATGCACGGGTTCCCAACCTTTGTCACCTGGTGTACCCCCTGTCACGGCCCAGTACCCCCTGAAGATAAAATAATTAGCTAATTAATCGGATTAATTAATTAACTAACTAATTAATCGTGAGCTAGGAGTGGGCAACAAAGAAGTGGGTAAACAAAGTGGGCAAAAGGTTCCTACACTTTGGTGTATTTGGTACCTTAGTGTGTATGTCTCACTCAGGCAACTAGAAACGAGAGGCAAGGTATTTGGCAGTATGCTCCAATCGTCCTTGGCAATTAGGTAAATGTGAGATTCACCCTCAATCTAAATTCTTGCTCTTTTGTAATATTTGTATAGGGTTTATTTGATGCTTGTGCTGAACATGGAAGCGTGGCCAGGGAACGCAATGGCCTGGGGAACATAGCTAGCTAGTGTGCTCCCCGTCTCCCTGTGTTCAGTGAATGGGTAAATCATGACGTCTAAAGAGCGCTATTATCATCAGCTTGGCAGAATCCAGGTCTAGCCTTAAACACTTCCATGTTATGTCTGGCACAAAGTCAGAGAAAGAGCAAAAACACCACAAGACCACATTTTCTAAAAAACACACCCTCACCCTCCCCCCCAAAAAATCTGCTTTCATTTCTCTGCATTGAATGCTGCCCGTGCTTCAAGGGAAACCTAATTTGTGCTACAAGATGTAATACACATAGTTGTTGACATGGCTTTAAAAAGATTCATTTACAGCTTGTCTGGAATGGAGGTCAATAGTGAAACAGGAGGCCCTGTTATGGAACACGGAAATGGTCTGTGAGATTTGCAGTTAACTTTGGGGTAATATGATTCCTGGTGCATTTGTTTATTTGCCTGTTCCATTGTTCCCGCATGGAGAAAGCTAGTAAATTACAACAGCAAGGCTGCTTAATGCTGTGTTTATTTATTCATTTTGCTGAGGCAATTGTAGGACTCTCCTAATCAGATTGTTTTAAAGTGCATATTAAACTCAGAGGGTTTTTGCCGGCTCCTCCAAGGAACTTCAGACACACCAAGTGTTCACAGTAGCGAAATGATTAATGTTTTGTTTTTCTGGTTAAATGACCACCAGAATAGAAGCACGTTCCGTGATGACGTTTTATAAAGAACATAGGATTAATCGAATGCAAGTCACAGTACAACCATGTGCCCAGGAGGATACTGCTCTTCACAAGGATGCAAATAAAGGATGGGATTATGAATACTTTTACAGATACGGCACTCAGAGGTCCAAGACAAAATAAAAAAGTCACTATTGAGTCAATATATTCTAATAATTCATAGAACAGAACATGAAAGATGCTTCTGTCTCTTTGCAAGGGAGATGATAGCATTATTCTGAGAGAGAGAGAGAGAGAGAGAGAGAGAGAGAGAGAGAGAGAGAGAGAGAGGGATGCATTTGCCATTAGAGTGAGGGGGGGGCAATGCATTTGCCATAAATGGTCACCTGTCTGGTGGATGACAAGTGGAAGAGTACTCCCAGGGGGCTATGGAAATGCACCACTTATGCATCCCTGATGGAGAAACATGGAGTTGTGCATGATGGTTGAGAAGAAGTAGAGATGCTGGAGAATTTCTCCAGGCTGGAACTGGGAAATGTCCCTTGCCCCGGAGAGGCAAAATATTTTCCTTCCTCCATTCCAATCGTCCACCTCAACCTTACCATGTTTAGCTGTTGCGGTGGTGGCAGTGGAAGCGTATCTCTCCAGTGTCTTAGTTGTACGGGTAAAGACGCCATGTTGTCCAAAAGCAAGAAAAACCTTTGATGTTCAAATGAACTTCAAAAACCACGTACGGGTCTCCTTTGCAGGCAGCCGTGCGTGGGCTGAAAACATTAAAAAACCCAAAGGTAAAGCAGCCCCAACGTTTCGTTCCGCTCAAGCCCAGAACCTAGTCATGGGAATCAATCAGATCAAGATAGTAAAGCTGTAACCCATTTGACAGGAGTTTAAATACCTAAGAGCATCCTACTGAGCTGCATTTGTTAAAAGGGCCAGTGCTCCGCTTTCTCCTGTTTCTCCCTCATCCTGTTGAAACTTACGAATAATAGGGAGCCAAATCCTGTTCGTAAAAACCAAATCTTGTTGCCTGTTAATCAGTCCTTCTTTAATCCCTTTACTTATTTCTTGCTTTTGGACAACATGGCGTCTTTACCCGTACAACTAAGACACTGGAGAGTTACTGCGGGCCATGAAACCTTTCGTAGCAAATGGAAGCGTATCTGTTTGGGGAGGATGGGAGGGTCTTTTTTACTTCTCCACCTCCCCCCCCCCTTTGTAGGTGAAACAGCAACTGCCATGCTGATAGAAATTAAATAATGAATCTTCTCTCCCTTCCTCCCCCCTCCCTTCCTTGTTGTCACTCTTGACAAGCTGCAGAGTGATACCTGGGATGGGAGAGGAGAGGACGGTTGAGAAAAGAACTCTTTAGTTTTCATAAGAGATATTTCAAATTCCTTCCTTGAACGTCCAGCTGTCATTTCTTTTTCTACCACCGTAATCCTACGCGTGTCTACTGAAAACTAAACCACGTTGAGTTCAATTATACATTACCCCCAAGAGTATTTAGGTTTGGAGCCTGGCAGCACATCCAACCTAGGGCTGCGCTGCTGTTTACGACAGCTGAACACAGTTCCACTGTTGTAAATGGCCATAGGGGGGGCACACACAGCATGTCCCTGGCAGCCACTTTGGGCCCCCGGCTGAAAACAGAAATGGTGCTGGAGGCTCGCTACTGAAGGTAAGCCGGTGGTGGAGGTGAGTGGAATGGGGCAGGAACAGGGAGTTTCTGGGCAGAGAGGGGGACAGGCAGGAGGTGAATTGGGCGTGGATCCCGGCAGCACCGGCATGCACTGGATCCTAACCCCATTCACTCTCCCCTGCCCTCTCCCTTACTCTCTTCAGACTTGTGCCAGCAAAATAGCCATTGAGGTAGTGGAAGCTTGCTCCAGGGTAAGAAAACAAATGTTCCCTTACCTTAAGGAGGCTTCTGGACTGTTCCCCCCTCCCCCCCGGCAGGATACAGTGCACACTCCATTGGCAGAGGTGATTCAGTTAGGATTGGGCTGCAAGTATTTTTTGTAAGGCATAAGAGTAGAGATGGGCGAATTTCACCAGGGTCCATTAAGAAAAAAAGATTTTTTTGATCTCAGAAAAGCTTTCTCCCCCTCAATTAAAAAAAAAAAATTAAAAAGGAGAGGGGAACTTCCTAAGTTCCAAGTATTATTTTGAGTTTCGAGAGGTCATCAAAATTCTCTCCACCCTCTTGCCAACTCTCCATCTTCTCTTTAGCTTTTTTCAGCAATGGGGGAATCAGCAAAACAGAAGAAAGAAAGGGTGGGAGGGAAAATATTACATTTTCTTAGACCCGATTGGTGAAGAAGCTGTTCTGCTCCTGCTGCTGCTGCTGGACCACACTGAAAATGGAGGGGGGGGGAAGAGGAAATAACCCTTCCTCTCCCCCACAGGCAGTCTGCTGGTGCTGCAGTCACCATTGCTGAAAAGGGTAAAGCTCTTTCTCTCCTTTCCACTCGACTCCAAGGGGGCGGTCGATGTCTGGAGGCAGTTGGGAGCTGGATGGGGGCAAACAAGCTGAAATTAAATCCTGATAAGACAGAGGTTCTTCTGGTCCAGAAGTCTACGACTCAGGTACTGGATCATCGTCCTGCTATGAATGGGGTTGTACTCCCTCTGAAGGAGCAGGTCTGCAGCTTGGGGGTTCTCCTGGATGCGCAGCTGCTCCTGGATTCCCAGGTGGCAGCTGTGGCCAGGAGGGCTTCTGCCCAGCTTCGGCTGGTGCGCCAGCTGCGACCGTACTTGGATCGTGCAGACCTGGCCACAGTGACCCATGCCCTAGTGACATCTAGACTAGATTACTGCAATGCGCTCTACGTTGGGCTGCCTTTGAAGACTGTCCGGAAACTGTAACTAGTGCAGAATGCGGCGGCCCGGGTGGTTGCCGAGGCTTGTCGGTTCAACTCAGTCGGACTGTTGCTTCGGCGGCTACACTGGCTGCCGGTTTGTTTCCGGGCACAATTCAAAGTGCTAGTTTTGACTTTTAAAGCCTTTAACAGCTCGGGTCAAGGGTATTTGAGGGACCGCCTCCTTCCTTATAATCTGACCCGTACTCTGAGGTCATCAGGGGGGGCCCTGTTAACCGTGCCGCCATTGACGGAGGTGAGGGGGATGGCGGCACGGAATAGGGCCTTCTCGGCTGTGACGCCCCAATTATGGAATTCCCTCTCCCTGGAATTAAGAACGGCTCCCTCTTTAGAGACCTTTCGGCGGGGCCTTAAGACATTTTTATTTAGACTAGCATTCGATGTCTGACATGGTGGGCTGACTTTTAACTTTTAACAAATGGCTTTTAACAAATGTAAATATAGGTGACCCACTGGGGTTGCTTGTTTTAATTGTTTTAATTATCTGTTAATTATTTTAATGTATGTTATTTTAATGTTGTAAGCCGCCTTGAGTGCCCTTGCCAGGAGAAAGGCGGGATACAAATTCTTTAAATAAATAAATAAATACAAAAGGTGGAGGGTTGACAGAGAGGGAAGCAGAATTATGGTTCCAGATTGGTTCTTTCAATTTTTGTATTTTGAAGACCTTGGATAATTTTTGATCTGATCTGATCTGAGCTAAGCCAGCTTGTCCATTTATAAGTAAGATAACTTTGGTCTTGACATTTGGAAACAGCCAACTTACCTATCCTGGTGCTACCACCACTTACTTCAAAGATGTGATGGTATTGCTTCTGAGCATCTCAGTAGCTGGCAGCCACCCTCTCCCCCCATAACATAGCATCGTCTTGAAGTCAAATAGTTCCCACCTTCTTTCGGGGAATCACGGTAAAAAATGGTGGACACAAGCTGCCTAGACACCTCTCCCATAACCTAAATAAGCAGTTTTCAATTATTTGGGTCTCCAGAGCCCACAGAACGAGTTGTGGGGAGCCCCGCCAGCACATGCATGGAGTCACAGGGAGCCCCAGAGCATGCATGGACTGGTGCAGTGCTGAGCCCAAGGCTGAATACCAACGAAGAACCAGAACCAGAGGGGAATGGGGAAGGAGAGGGGAGGCAGGAGGGACGGATGAGCAAACCAGGCAGGGGGCATATGGTGGACACTTATGGTGTGCTCGTGGAGCCCTTGAAGGGGTCTCACGGAGCCCAAGGGCTCCTAGGAGCACACTCTGGGAAAAACTGGTCTAAATGACCCCAATTTTAAAGCCTACCATTCTGAGGCCGCCTGGCCATCAACAGGTCTCCTTGAACCTACGCCAGCTATTTAGCTGAGGAGACTCAGGCAGTGTGCCGGGCCAGGAAAAGCGAATAGGATCTTTGTGTGCACTGCTGCCACCGAGATCCACCCTTGAACCACCCCCTGCCCACCCCACTCCCTGCCCTGATCCTCCTCAAATCTGCTCCTACCATCACCTTTTCTGCTGCGATGGGGCTTCTGGATGCTGCTGTCATGTGCGCAGAACCTCCAATCATTTGAACTGGTGGTCTTGCAGCACACAACAGCGGTGTGCCTTTTACAAGGCCATATTGGGACCTACGGCGGTGGACTGCAAAATCCACTGCTATAAGCCCACAATACGATTGGGCTGAAAGAGACTTTATTTTATGATTCCAATCTCATAGGGTGCAACCCCAAAATGTAGCCTAACTTTTCATATACTTTGGGAGAATAGGAATCTGAGAGAGAAAGGCCGATATTGTTGTTCCAAATAGGACCAAATTAAGAAGCTCTGGACACCGCCTGAAAAGCTGAAAGGAAATAAAATGGCACGAAGGGAGGAAGAGTTTCAGGTTGCTTAGCAACCGTTACCATTCATGGGCATTAGATGGAGATGCTTTAAATTGTGGAATTGTTAATATTTGCATGCTCTCCTTGCCACTGCACCCCATTTCCCAGTTGCTCTCATTCCTGGAGAGCACTTAGGGAAAAAGGATGCAGAGCAGCTTCCCCCTTACATACCAAGGGAGGGAAGGGGGTGGGGAGGATGCTGCAAACAGAGAGTTTCTGCTCCCAGGATCTCCCCCCCCCAGCCCTTTATGAGAAGCAGTAGCTATGTTGGTGGTGGTGAAGGACAGTGCCATGTGAAAGCATGTTGGCAGGGGGGAGGGGCTGGTGCACACTCTTGGGGGGCGGGTGGGCAGAGGTATTTCATTCTGTTTCAGGTGGTGGGTTGACTTGGGCCACCCTGACAACAGGGCTGGAAGATGATGGGAAACCTCAGACAGGATTTCGAGTAAAAAATGGAAGCATGGTGAAGATGAGGATTGCATTTTACAGTATTAATGAAAAGTAATACAGTCCAGCTCAGTCTTTGGCTCTAGTTTCAGGAGGGCCATGTAATGACTGTGTTTGCTGAAACTCTTTCACGGCGTTTGGAAATGACCTACTTCCTAGAAGCAAGTGGCTCTCCATTTTGGTTTATCTGTTCGTTGTCATGAGCAGAGGCCGATGTTAGCAGAATGACAAGCTGTATTACTCAGAATGATAAGAAACAAAGTTTCAATTAAAAAGAGAGATTTCCAAGATTTTTCTTTAAAGGACCGACATCTTTCTTTTCCATTGGGGACTCTGGAAACAATTTAGATTACGGAAATCAACGACAGATTCAGAAAGCTAAACTTAATATTAAGATTTGCTTTTCAGCACTTGGAAAAGCCACAGTATTCACTTGGGGGAACTGCATTCTGACAGATGCGGCTTCACACACCTGTGATTCTTTTGGATAATATATCATTGCCATACTTGAAGCGGAAGCAAGCTGGATGGAAGGAAATGAAACAACCTTTTATGTTGTCTGCATGTCTCGTGTACTCTTCTTTGATTTGTGACTGTACATCAAGAATCAGGCAGTTTTAGTCACACTGATGTGCAATGCTTCTATAGAGACAACATTAAAATCCACTTATATGCTTAACTGATCTTCATGCCTTCTCAAGCCTGATCTACTAGCAAATTTCAACCCCATAACACTTGTTCTCCTTGCTCCTTCAGCACTACCCGATTGTTCCTAAAAGCATGGTACTTGCTTTACAGTTCAGAAGAGAGTATATTATCAATCCTTCTTTTAAAAAGTGATTACGCAACTACAGTATATCTAATTTTTCAGGGGTGAATAAACGTCCTCAATACAGAAGTAGAGACAATAATAATAATAATAATAATAATAATAATAATAATAATAATAATAATAATAATAATAATATACAGTATTTATATACCGCCTTTCTTGGTCATTGGATTTCTCCTCTAACTTTAATCCAAGGCAGTTTACATGGGCAGGCTTTCTCAACCCCCCTAATGGTTTTTTTTTTTTTTTAACAATCATATATAAACGTTCAATCTTTCATGAACAACTGCATTCCAGATGGTATCCTTTGCAGTCTGGCCTCTCCCTGGCCGTCGCTTCCCACACTCGGCGGACGCAGCTGGCAGCTCTTATCTCTCCTCACAGAGGCTTTTTCACAGCTTTTTGTCTGTGGTGTGTCTCAAACTGGCCATTCACCGATCTTCAGGCTTACGAGGCGGCAACTCTACCAACTGAGCCAGACCTCCTGCTGAGATAGTCATCTCTCCTTATGTGAGATAGTCTCCTCTGTGGCGGCCTATGAAAGGGAAGCCTGGCAGCCCTCCCTTTTGGCTGGGGGGCTGCCATTTTGTTCTTCCCAGAATTCCGCAGATCAATGCTATATCATGACCTAGCATCAGTCCAACAGACACTCTGGGGAAAGCGGTCAACAAAAAGGTTTAGGAGAAGTTTCACCTCTGGTGGGAATTGGGGCCACCAGGAAGCATGTTGGGGGGCAGCAGAGGGCGGATCTTGGTGGCAATTGTGCTGCCGATAACCTATGTCGCCCACTCAGCCTCGCCACTCCTCCTTGGGTCCACTCAGACTTATTCAAACCAGCTGGTACAGATCCGAGTGGACTCATAAGGCAACGGGGGTGGGGGTGCTTACCCTGAGGTATGGGAACAAAAGCTCCCTTTGAGGAGGCCCCGTGGCTGCCCCCCACCACTGGATGCACCGCACACCTCCATAGTGCAGCTGCAGTGGCGCTAATGGCGGGGGATAGGATTGGGGCATCAATTAAGCTAAGTCTCTGGGCCTTTAAATAGGGAACAGTACGCAGTAATGCTGGGATCTGAACTAATGGGCACATGAAAGTGCAAAACAATGAACTGGAAAATTCCAAACCTTGTAAAAGTTGCACATCTGCTTTTGAGGATAAATGTCCTGTATGTGCAGCATTGCTTTTGGGTTAGAGACATTTCTGGCAAATACAGCAAATGTTTTGCACAGCCCTGTTTTTAAGATTGTGACATGACACTAGAGCATCTTTTGAAGAGCCATAGCATCTTTGGCCAGCCATAAAGGGGCCCCACCAAATTCCTCAAATACCTCAGGACTGTGTACATGACTCAGGAAATACAGGGATAGGGTGGAGGAGTGGTGAGATAAAGCTATTTGCGCATGTACGGGTAAATTTCCATTGAAACACAAGAACTTATGTAGTGTTTATATTGGGGGGCTGTATGTAGACGCCCATGTATAATTAGATAGTATAAAAATGCAAACACGCGGGAGCTCTCGGGGCTGTGCCCTGTTTTTTTGCCATTAGGCACTGGACGCAGTCTGCAGCGCTGTATCTTGAAAGTAAAAGTCTTTTTGAACTCACTTCCTGCCATCTGAGTTTTTATTGCATGGGTAAAAAGCAAAGGATCTCTCCTCATTTGAGCTGGGATCCCCAGTTTACAAGATCATGATGACAACTGCGTTTGCCCTGAACTGCTCATTATTTCAGGTATTTGCCCAGACAATGAAACACCAGTCCTTAAATAAATTCCGATTTCAGAACCTTTACTAATGTTGCCCTCAAAATAGCAAGTCATTCACAGTGCTATCCTATGCGTATTTGCTCCGAAGTGAGTCCCACAATCAGTCATATGCCAGCCATTTCACACGTACGTACTTCCTTCTTTCAAATATTTCTTGACTGGGCCATGGCAGAATGTTACCCCTGAGGCCCTCTCATTATTAGCCTTTCTAGAAACGCATATTTACTGTTGCACAAGCTCTAAGCAAACTCAGACTGCATAACGGCAGAAGTAAATTATAAAAGAACTGTGTGAGCCTTTTCCCTACGGGACGGGTAAAATACTACCATATAAAAAGTGCCATAACCATAAGTAACAATTACAGATTTTCAACACAACACTTTCCTTTAAGTGGCATTGCACTGAAGTTCCCGGAAGGCTATAATATACAGCAGACAAATAACGTTGTTCTTTTCACCAGCGGACCTGTACATGTTTCATTTTAAACAAAGCATCATTTTCTCAACACACTTCATAGACATCACGACCATCTGATGATCCTGCTTTCAAATGTTGACTGCTGCAGGAAATACTCTTGCTGAACAATTTTGAATGCAGTGATATAGGTGCCCTGTCACAATTTAGAATTGAGGATAATAAGGTGGTTGCTTCAGTGCTAACAAGACTCTAAAGATGCCAGGAAATAGCACTAAACCACCACCGAGCACCCTAACTAGAGAGACATGAATGGTTTCATGTCTGCTGATTAGTGCGAGTGAAGTGACAGGTCTGTCTGCAAACTAGCTGAGAACAAAAAAGGCATTCATTCATTCATTCATTCACACTCTACTTTTAAATTAAAACTATTAAAGCATCTTACTAAACATGTATAAGAATCAAACAGGTAAAGTATATCAACAAATTAAAAATGGATTACAATGGTCTAAGTGCAGTATACAGTAAAAGACTAAACCATTTCAAACAGCAGAATGTAAAACCTTCTGGATGTGGAACACCATCACCATCAGTACGAAAGCAAGGAGAGAGGGGGGGAAGTCTGCCTCATTTCATGGGAGAGGGTTGATTCACAACTGCAGGGCCACCACCAAGAAAGTCCTGTTAATGGCTGTTTAGAGAGCAGGGTCTGCATAACTCAAAGCACAGGCAGGCTCATATCAATTCATATACAGTAAAACCTTGGATTACGAGCATAATTCGTTCCGGAAACGTGCTTGTAATCCAAAGCACTCGTATATCAAAGCAAATTTCCCCATAAAAATACAGTAATGGAAACACAGCTGATTCATTCCACATCATCTCCTTCTTCTTACCACCTTCCTTTCCAACCTTTTTTTTCTTCATTGGGGCCATTGTTGCAGTACAGACTGAGACTGGGAGACGATTACCCACAATCTCGCAGCAAGAAAGAGAGACTACTCGCAGAGGTGTAACGTGTCTCACCAGCGCCTTTCCTCACAGGGCTGCTCCACGCGCCTTTCCTTCTCTGCAGGATTGTGAGGGCGGCGTGAGAAGGCAGCCGTTCAGTGGTGGAGCCTGAGCGTTGCGCCCCACACCCGAGCAGCTGCTCCTCGGGCTCTAAAACCTACTCATATTGCAAGACCTCGCTCATTTATAAAGTTAAAATTTATTTAATTTTTTTTGCTCGTCTTGCAAAATACTCACAATCCAAGGTTTTACTGTACCTACATCACTTACAGCGCAATCCTGTGTAACTCTTGCACCGGTGTAACACTAGATCCACTGGTGTAAGTGCACTTGCCGTACGCCAGTGTAACTTGCCGTACGCCAACGTACACAGGACGGACACAACCCCCCCTCGGATGCCGTGCATGCACAGTTCGGACACAGGACAGACGGCAGTGCAACTCTGCCAGTGTAGGGGGCATGCCAGGGGCGTTCGGACACCCCCGGAATGCCCCCTGCACTGGCAGAGTTGCACTGGAGTCCATCCTGCATCCGAACTGCGCATGCGTGGTGTCCGAGGGGGTTATGTTGGTGTCAGTCCTGTGTACTTCGGCGTATAGCAAGTTACACTGACATAAGTGCACTTATACCGGTGGATCTACTGTTACACCGGTGCAAGAGTTACACAGGATTGCGCAGTTATACATTTAATTAGATTATTATATGCACCAGAAGAGATCCACATGTTCAAGCAGGCTTCTGCAAACATAGTAGTTGCTGAGTTAGGAACTTCCAGTACAATCAGATGTGCGTTCCCAATGGGGTGGATTTCACACTGCCTTGCTTTGAATACGAGACACATTTGAATGTGTATCTGTATCTTGTATAGTGTAACTAAATACCTGTTAAACGTGGAACTAGAGCAAGATCAGAGTGAGGGAAAATAGGCAACCTGATATAAAAAGGACCTCACGCAGAATATGACAGGTATCAGATATAGTAGCCCATCTGTCTCTTGGGCTTCTGTAGTGTCCTGTCTTCTAGTGAGGATGCATCACACAGACCCCCCAATTTAACCAAAATACAGGAACTTGAAACATAGAGACGCACATTGTCCCCACTCAAAGCAGGATCTCAACAAGCCACTAAGAGGACACTGTTCCCTTCACATCTCGCTGGCTGCGCCAGCTTGATGGTACATGAACCCTGTAGGTTTCTTTATTAATGTACCACAGTCAGCCTCTTATGCACAAACCTGTGTTGTGCAGGTTGTTGGCACAGCAACGCCCAGTAACTGAAAATGTACCAGCAATGAGGTTGCGGCTGTAGACTCGCTCCTGTGCAAAAAGGCCAGTTCCCTTTTCCAAAGTTAACAGTTCAGCATGTGGTCTAATGAGCCTATGTGGCTTTGCCACAGCCCATAGGAACTGATCATAATTCTAAGCAGGACATTATCAGCCAGGAGTTTCTACTCTAATTAGAGTTATTTGTGTGCCAACACATGCAATGGTCAATGACATTCTTTATTTCTTTACCCAGCGTGTAATTGGTTTGGGGAACTCCTTGCCACAGGAGGTGGTGATGGCACCTGGCCTGGATGCCTTTAAAAGGGGATTGGACAGATTCATGGAGGAAAAGTCCATCACAGCTTACAAGCCATGATGGGGATAAGCAACCTCCTGGTTGTAGGAGTAGGTTTTCTTTGTGCCAGGTGCAAGGGAGTGGCGACAGGATACAAGTATCTTGTTGTCTTGTGCTCCCTGAGGCATCTGGTGGGGCCACTGTGTGATACAGGAAGCTGGACTAGATTGGCCTTTGGCCTGATCCAGCAGGGCTCTTCTTATGTTCTTATTCAGTTCAAATACATTAATGTCGGTGTATTTTATTTGAGAGATTTACCCACCTACTATCCTACCACTGACATTCCTGAGTTCATCAGAATTTTGTTTTTGAAAGGCTAGGTTAAATGGCAAACGTTGGCCAACCACAGCCTTTCTGACAAACCATGCATTCACTGGAAACAAATTTGAAATTGAATATTCTAGACCTGAAGAAAAAAAGGAATGCTAATATAAAATGTGAGCCGAGAATGAGAAAATCACATCATGGAAGGGCAATCGCCTTACAGAGGAAGAATGACTCTTGCAATAGGTACTCCCTGATATGCTAACCCTATCAAGGGATATATCACTCAAAGTCTCTAAACATGGCGTAACTAGGCCTGGGGGAAAACCAAGGAGAAAATCAGAAATCCAACAAGTTGCCATAGCAACCTGTATTGCAGGAAATAATGCTGAGGCAAACATAATTCCCATCTTTTTTAATGCAATTAATGGAAATAAGAGGTGTTGAGTTATAGTTGGACAGACTACAATCAGTAAACATTTCCAGACAACTGAGTGTCTTTTTTTTTGAAGTAATAACCACTTGGCTGCTGCCGCCCCTTTCATACTCGAAGCAGATTGTGCATCATTTGTAGAAAATATATATTTTACGGTACACCATCTGGAGTATGGTAATATCTGATTGGCTGTATAGACAGCTAATCAATGCAGTGTAGAGAGTCAGGAGGAGATCAGGCACCCTCCAGATGGTATCATTAATATAGACAATATCTAAAAATAATTTACAATCCACTTTGAGCTCCGAAGAGAGATCAATTTGTGCCATGAAAGAATTTATTTTAGCTGAAGGACCCATTACCACATTACGGCTGACCTAGATATGTTTGGATTAGTATTTATAATTAAATGGATTGCCATTAAAATAAAGTAAGTGCATCTAGAGTCATGCCAAATCATTTAATAACCCACTTACTGTAAACGAAGTGCAGGTATACATGACTGTATACATTTAAACTTTTCTAAGGAACCACACAACTCACATACAGTCAGTTATCATTATCCGCTAGGGTTAGGTTCCTGGAAAACCTAGTGGATACTGAATTAGCGGATACTGAATCATTGAGCCTATGGGAAAACTGGGGTTAGGTTCCAGGGGACCCTCTTCACCATACACTATATGAACTTTGTGAACCTGAATCTTAACGTGAAGTCTATGGTCTGGATGATAGTGGGGGCAGCATCCAGTATACCACATTGGATCTTTGTTATGGAACAATTCCTAACTCGAGTAAATTAATTATTATTACTCCTTCCTAACAACATTGTGCAAATATAAAAGGTAAGTACAGTATCCTGGAAGCGCAGAGAGAGCACAAACTGTTCCCATTGTGTTGCAAATGGAATTCAACAGAAAACACACAAACACACACAAACACAGCAACTCCAGAAGAGAGAGATGACCATTTACAGTAAATGCAGCAAGGCAGTGAAATTTGCTCCCAGAACAACATGGAGACCTGCAAAAAAAAGCTAAGTACACATACGTGAGAACAATGCCCCTGACGATATTTATTTTAAGATAAGGACAGCAGGGATTAATAAATAATTAGAAAGAAATTATGGACACATACAAATGTTGAAGAACCATGATAGAGAATGGAATCTCAGGTTGTCTCATGGAAATTTCACAGAGCTCTAATTTTAAGAGCATTTGTTGAAGTTAATGTTCAATACCTAATACAAAATAGCATATTATTTATTATGGGTTAACATCGCAACCGTTTGAACAATTGCTATTTTTTCAAAATCAAGTTCTCTTAGCCTTTGGCATGCCTACGTGACTGTACAAGCCTATGCATGTCTACTTGGAAGCAGGAGTGTAACAAGCTCCTGTGGCGCCTGGTGCCACGGGAGCTTTCTGCACCCCAGAAGTGATGCCACGTGATAGCACTTCTGGGTTAGCGGCGCAGGCTCCACGAAAGCACAGAGCCCGCACTGCTGTTTCCTGGGCTGTGGAGTGGGCTGGGGAAGAGGGCCCTCCTGCCCATGCCGCAGCCCGGGAAACAGCTCCCTGTGCTCGGGGTCTGCCGATGCGGCAGAGCTCAGGTGTATGGAGCTCACGTCGGTTTCCTGTGCTGCAGGGTGGGCGAGGAAGGGTCCTCCCTCCCGTGCTGCAGCCCAGGAAACAGTGGTGTGGGCTCCGTTGGTGGGGCAGGGAGTGAGGGTTGCACCCCTCTGGGCTTGCACCAGAACAGTTGCTCCTCAGACTCTGCCCCAGTTACACCCCTGCTCAGAAGTAAGTCCCATTGTGCTCAATGGGGCTTACTCCCAGGAAAGTGTGCATAGGACTGCAGCCTAAGCGCTGTATAATTGATTGTTTGTAACATTTGTAATTTTGATTGCAGTCATGCATACATTTTTGGGAGTAATTCCCAGTGAACTCAGTGGGACTTACTTGGAACTATGTCCCGCCTGAGTTTACTGGGGTTTAGTCCAAAGACAGTATGCATAACATAGCAACTTGAGTTACATACAATTATATATGCATTGCACGTGTATATAATCAGAGAGAAATGGGCGGTTGTCAGTAATGCTTAGAAGTACTTTGAAAAGTTGTCTGTTGAGCCTTGAAGCAGGCTATAGACATGTGTTGATATTGTAACTGGTTTTAAGGCTTCTCTACAGGTTGGGCTTTTAACTCAGTAGAGAATCCTACTGCAGTAGGATTTCTTCTGGGTCAAGAGAAGCAAAGGAGTGGGAAATCTTTAAGAGGAGACTTGGTTGTATCTGCAGAATCAGAGTATAATTAAAGCTGCAATTCTATACACACTTTCTTGGAGTAAATCCCATCGAATACAGTGGGACTTCTGAATCAACATGCGTAGGATTGCGATGTAAGTCTCTGTGCCTGAATATAAGAGTTGCATGCAAAGACTGCCAACCCTGGTTCTCTATGAGCACAATCCTATGCATGTCTACTCAGAAATAAGCCTCACTGAATTCAATGGGGCTTCAATGTTCAATCCAAACATTCAAAATTTGGATACATCTCATAATGTATCCAAACAGGCAAAGTTCATATTACAAGACAAACATCAGCAACATCATTACCGGTAATTACCTTTCTCTTGTGAACTTGAGTGATAACATTTTCTTGTTCGGTCTAGAATTCCTCACTCACCCTACTAAGTGTAGAGCTTAGCAGAAACATACCAAGAGCCAACACTGAGAACCAGTGTTATGTGGGTAGTTAGTGTGTGTGTGTGTGTGGGGGGGGTAGCATTTGAGTGAAAAGATCTGGAATCATATCTCTTTTCAGCCATGGAATTCATTGGAAAACACATTATTCTGAGTCTGGCCCTGCAGGATTGAGTTGAGGATAAAATAGGATAATCCTAGAATGATGACCTTAGAGCCTTGGACACAGAAGTGCAATATAGTAGATTAAAAATAATTATTTTAGTATTGGTCCTCTTCTACAATGCGGCTCCTCCATATCCACATACCGTAATATTACCATCAGATAGTGACTGTTGCTGCATGGTTTCCATAAACAGTGACCCTTCACTTTGTTCATATATATTATTGTTCTAATCTACTGGGTTCTAAGATATGCAGATGTTTCTTGCTGCATTCCCTTGCCCAAGTGTTTTAAGACTTTAGGGACGGGCACAAACAGTATTGTAATATGTCATTGCATAGTTCACGTTTCAATGAAACACTGACTCCAGTAAAATGTTGAGGCGATCCTGTTGGATTTTGATCTTAGTTCTTTGTGTACGACTGCAATCCAACTGCCAGTGCCTCAATTTAATAAATATAGTTTTTGCAGTCCTCGCAGCCCATTTTGCAGCCCATTTTCTCTCTCTAGCTCATTTATCTCTTTAACATGTTTAGCTGCTTAAAAACAAGAACAATGCAAATTGGCAGATGTTTTCATTCCAGGAACTTGGCTAAGATTTCTTTTTAATGCCTTAGTTCATGCAACACTGGACACGGTAGCAGCCCAGTCATTTATTTGCAATGATGAGTAATTTGCATTGTCCCAGAGCACACATGCTTATGTACCTATATCAGCCTGAATAAATATTTTTATGGTATTTTGATGTTTCCACTTTCAGTAATGGAAAGTACCTTGAAAAGTTTTTAATACAGTTTTCTGGGTCCTTATGTAACTTGCTGATTTGGTAAAGGCCATAAATAAAGTAACATGTATCTATGGTTCTTTGACAATTACATCACAAGTACAATATCAAAGAAACTTTTGAATTTCAAATGCAACCAAGTTAGGTCTGCTACCTCCACCCCCCTCCCAATGGAGTCTATATGCCTTTAACAGCTGACTTCCAGGCAGAAATTCAATTCAACTCACTGCATCTCCAGGAGGGCACAAAAGTCTTAATTGCAACCCAGTTGAGGAGGGTCCTGATGGGACAAAAGGTACAGCAGGGTGTGGGCAGTACTCATGCTTCGGTGGGAGACACAATCCAGAGGTTTGAAAAGACTGTCCAGGTGGCTTGGCCACTGGGCAGGTAAGTTTTATTTAGTATTCAGCAGGGATGTATCTAAGTCACTAGGTCATGAGAGTGAGTGCGAGTCATTTTTGCACGAGTGCGAGTTGAGTGCGAGTAAGGCCAAAATCCCCAAGTCACGAGTTGAGTCACATTGGGGAAAAAGGGTTTTTTCCCTGAAAATGGGGTGGGTGGGGGGCTGTGTGGGGTGTGTGTGGTGACCTCAGAGGCTTCTAAAGCACCCACTTGGCTTCCCCTATATTCTTCCCCATACCTCTCAGTCTTGTCACCACCCATCTGGCTGGGGAAAGACAAGCGTACTCGTGTCCACATTCAAACCCGCATGGAGCTGTATTGCTCCTCCATACCCCCTCCCCTCGCCTCCCCTCACTCACCCTCCCTTCATACTCGGAATTGTGGCCAATGGCAAACAGACACCGAGAAAAAGAAAGGAAAAAGCTCAGAGCCAGGCTTGCTTTCCTGGACCCCTCCCACCTCACCTCCTCAAGAACCCGTGCGGAGCTGTATGGCTCCTCCCTGCCCCTCCCCTTGCTGAGCCGTGCATCCCTTGGGCTTGGAGTTTTGGCCAATGAGGGGAACCGCTGCAGCAGCCTCGCCTTCCCTCACCCCTCCCCTCGGAGTTGTGGCCAATGGCGAAAAAACACCAAGAAAAAAACACAAAACTCCGAGCAAGGCTTGCATTCCCTGACCCCTCCCACCCCACCCGCTTGAAAACTCTCCCTTCCCATCGCCCTCCTCCTCCGAGGTTTCCACTGCACCTGCCTGCCTGTGTTGTGGTGAGCATCGCCAACCTGCTTGCTGATTGACGACGCCAGCCATTAAAGGAAACCGACTCTGAAATGGCAAGTTGTTACCCCCACGAGTGCGAGTCAAGTGCGAGTCAGTGTGAATTGCTTTTGAAAGAGTAAGAGTCAAGTGCGATTCCCGTGGGTTGCGAGTGCGAGTCCGTGGGTCGCGAGTCCGTGGGTCGCGAGTCCGAGTGTGAGTTAGGGAAAAAAAGCCACTCAGTCGCACTTGCAAGTCGAGTCATTTGACTCAAGATGTGTGCTTGCAATCAAGATTATGCCAAAGCGGAGAGCCCAAATTTGCAAGACCTTAGTGACACACAGATGCCTCACAGTGCTACAGTTTTCTATTCCAATCAATGGCCCTGTCTCATCCCCTCCAGGGTATAGTCCTGGCTAACACTGTGGATTGTCTGCTAAGGAACCAAGATGGAGTCAGGAGAGACTGCACATTTGAAAGGAATATCACTGGCAACAACAAAGAGCACAGCCAGAGGACATGGACACAATCACTTAATAAAAAGAAAGAAAACTCAATCAGCCACTGTTTGACTGATGTAATGTCCACTGCTAGCTGCTGCTTTGGCTGTGGTGGGGAAGTGCCCAGACCTGTGCTGCTGATTGGCATTCTCTCTGCTGACGGGCTCCTACGACGAGGGGATGGGGCGCCTCGTACCGGAGAGAAACGGTGGGGCGGAAAGCTGCAGAACTTAGCTTTCCGCCCCACCTCGAGCGATGCCAGTGATTCTACCTGCTTAAATGCCAAAATGAAGTTTGAATGGTATTGCTGAAGGCCTCATTTCCAGCCTTCTCTTGAAGGTCTGAGAATGATCTTAGAGAGGCATGATGACTTAACCCAAGCCTTTTCATTCCAGAGGTATGTATGATAGGCATTATGTTAACTGGCAGTAACTATGGCAACTTTTCATTGGTGTCCTTATTGAAAAGCAAGTGAAAATTGTACATCTAGACACCCAGGTACGGTTATGTTGCATCTTGGATCTCAGTACGTTTTTCAGGGGACAATTGAAAGCAGAATTTCTTCCACATAATTGACTTGTGCTCCTTTGCCTATTGTATTATTTTCATAGCGGCAGATTTTAAAAATAAAGATGTGGGTTGCACATAATTCAGTCATTTTTTTTTCATCTCACCCTCCTACGCATTCTTATTATATTTTCAACCCTACCCTCTCTATCACAGCTACATTCCAGCTAAATTAAAGTGCCTAACCATTCTGACAGACTTGGGTGCCTGCTTGTCAGTTTGAATGTGTCTAAATGAATGTGTATACTCCTTTTAGTAGCCAGTTGCGCTGAGTCTGCTATTGTATATTACCTACTAGTTGTCTTAGAGCCCTATCCTATTCTTCTGCCCCCGCCAATGCAGCGGCGGCAAAATGGCTACCTCTGAATCCTGAAGTGGGGCAATTGCGGAGGTCTCTTCTGGGTAAGGGACTTGGGACAATTGTTCCCTTACCCGGGGTAGGCCTCTGTGGCGCAGGGGGGTCTACTCAGACCTGTACTAGCTAGGGCCACATGGACCTACGCCACGGGATCGGGTCTAGGTAGGGTGTTAGGATTCAGCGGCCGCTGCTGTCACCGAACCCACCCCCTTCCCAGATCCAATATGCCCTCCTCTTGCTCCTGTCGCCACTTTGTTTCACCCTCCCCACCCCCTCCCACCTTCCCCGCCATCTTACCTTGATTGGTAGACAGCTCCAGATCTGCTGGCATGGGCGGGAAGGCTCCGGCCTTTCCACCAGCATCCTGGCAGCATGCTACTCAGTGCACTGCTAGGGCACCTTTTACAACTGGCACTGAGTGCTTTATGTCAGTCAGCACCAGCGGAAGAGGCGCTCTGGCAACAGCCGGCCCCTTTAGGATTGGACCATTAGTTGTGTGACACAGTAAAAACATTCAGTTCCGAAACTAACCTTGTGTGTGCCTATCTTTTGGTGTGTGTTTGTGTGTGTGTGTGTGTGTGTGTGTGCGTGCGCGCTCACAGTAAATACTTCATAGTTTCCACTGTAACTTAAGTGATATAATTTACTATGAAAGCCATGACTGATTTCTCCAGGACTCTAGATGCCATCTTCACTAAAGACATCATCCTTACACGCTAGTGCCAAAAGCTTCTGTTCAGACTTATGGAGCACATGGTCAAAAATGATTTCACAAAAGGAACTGTCTTAAATCCTAACAGTATTGTTGAAGATGGATATCTTAAAAAATGTTTCGACAACAGAGCAGTGCCAGTTCTTTGTGTTGTTTATAGCTTCAACCTGAAAGGCAATAAAAAATAATTTTAAAAATGCTACTTTTTGGATAATATAAACTGGAAAGAAATGCCATCTTTACGTTTTTCTTTCTTTTTGCACTAGGATGACAGGGGCTGGTGTTTCTGTATGGACTTAATCTAACCATTACATCAGTTAAAGCTTTCAACCTTATGGCACAATCCAGTTTTGTGTGTGTAATGCTGAACATGTGTAAGGTATCAGCACAGGGTCCAATCATGCCTCTTCAGCCTTCCTTCTTTGGGAAGGCTGTGGAGAAAAACAGGAACCATTATTTATTTTTATTTATTTATTTTTCACATTTTTATACCGCCCTTCCTCCAAGGAGCTCAGAGTGGTGTACATATTTCCTCCCCTCCTTTTGTCCTCACAACAACCCTGTGAGGTAGGTGGGGCTGAGAGATAGTGACTGGCCCAAGGTCACCCAGGAAGCTTTATGGCTGAGCGGGGATTTGAACCTGGATCTTCCAGTTCTAAGTCCGACTCCCAAACCACTACACTATCCTGGCTACACCATACATCCATTATGTAGGGAAGAGTGCTCATGTCATGTGAAAGCAGGGATTATTTAAGGACAGGGGAAGTGCCAGAGGACTGGATTATTTGCAGAACATGTACTCATGGCCTTCAGCTCCCCCTAGTGGCCAGCCACTGTGATCAAACATCCATGAAGAGAGAGGGTGATCTATGTTTTCATCAGGTCTCTAACACTGATCATCACTTCTAAATTCAATCACCTGCACCCACAATATATCACAGCCTGGTGTCTCCAGTGACCGCCTCCACAAAGAAATGCTGGTAAAATATTAATGTGTTCTTGTCATTTGAAGCAATCATATAACAATATACTCTTTTAAAAATCCAGCCTTTAGATAGGATCTTCTATGGTGGAATCACTTCAGCACCACGTATGAACACCTCAGGTTCAATTGAACAACCTCCCTCACAGGTACACATTTGGGACAAGGAAGTCCCCTATGTAGTGACAAAATGTTGCTTCGTCTAGTTGATAAATTGAATTCATAACAATGCATTTCACCACCTCCTTTCCATAGTCCTATACAGGCAAACTTGCCAAGAGAGCCTGAGTTCTTATCAGCAGTGATGTTATGATCTTGATACACTTTCCGTTTTTTTAAAAAAATAATGTTTTCCACTGGTGCACAGCCCACACCGCCCTAGCCCAACATTTGTCAGTTCTGCTACTTCAGTACTCTATTTAATGTCATACTCTTATTCAATTAAAACAATAATAATGGGTTGCAATATGTGCATGACTTGAAGGCTCAACTACACAATTAGTGGCCAAATGACAGCTGTGGTGGGAGAGGGCTCTGAAAAGCATGTTGACCTTTGAGATTTTCTCAAGTGAGGTCAGGGGCTCATCACTGGGGGCACATTGGAATTACTTGGATGATGTCACAACCCTAGCGCTTGATACCGGGCCAATGAGAAGTCAAAGGCCATATTCTGAGAGATGCTTTGAATTGTCACAGAAACCAATTCAGTCAGCTGTACTGTTATGTACACAGAAGATGCTGACCCTCAACACAGATTCCTGAGAAAAGACCTCATTCAAAATCTTGCTCCTATAAACATTTTCCCATCCAAGCAGTAGAGCACCACTAACTGATCATGTAGTGAAGCACAGAAATACTTTCGGAATCAGGGGTTCTCAACCGGTGGTACGTGGACCGCAAGTCTCCACTCTAACGCAGCATTTTTGGCGCCGATTTTTCACTCCTGAGAACCTCCTGCCTTTGGCTGAGTCTCTTGGAAATGTTAAAAAGGGCCTTCCCTCCTGCCCAGATCTTCCTACCTGCCTTTTCTGGCCTCCGCGGTGTCTGAATACACAGAAGTAACTGGCGATGACGTCATGGTACACGGCGGGAGAGTGGTGCTGGAGGTGGTACGTGGCCAGTGAGATATTGAGAACCCCTGCTCTAAATCTATCACCTGTACATAGGAGAAAAATGTACGTACTTCAAAGTGCTTGCTTCTTGGAAACAGAGAATAAGGAATGTGTAGAGCACAAGAGACCTATAAAGCTTTATTGACAAATAAATGTCCCCGAGAGAAAGCGATACTGATAAGTCAGATCATGTGGCTCTATCAAGAACTTCTGGCCAAAAATTGCAGGTAAAACTGGCATGAATCACATATAGAATGAATAGGTTGGACTTTGTTCCAAAAACCACATTTACAGTCCAATCCTATCTTCCCTCCCCCCAATGATGTTGCCATGCTAAGGAGGCTTGCACTGCATCCTGCGGAGGGGGGGAGCAGATTGGGAAGCTTGGTAGAAGTAAGGGAATATATTTTCCTTAACTCTCCAAAAGCGTCCTGCTCACCAATGGGTCTCAGACCTGTGACAGCGCTTTGACTGGTACAAGTCCGAGGAGAGAAGGGGGGGGGGGGTTGCGAGCTGCTATGGGAAAGGATAGCATCCAGCACAAGAGCCACCCCCTCCCACCCCCATTGCAACCTCAGTCTTCCCGGATTCCACCCTGTTTTGCCCCCCCGCCCTATCTGTTGGTGGGCTCTCTGTTTGCCACCGCTACACATGGTCTCTGCATGATGACCTTCTGCATCAGCATTCCAGAAGCGCACAGCTCCTCAAGCTTTCGGAAGGTCATTCATGATGGCTGTAAAGCGTGCCCCACCACCCTAACGCTAGTTCTGGTGCCAGGGGTGGGGGGATAGGATTGGGCTGTAAAGGCTGCAATCCTATACACATTTACCTGGGAATAAGTCCCAGGTACTTTGAGATTGTTTAGACTTACTTCTGAGTGAACATGCATAGGATTGCGCTATAAGAAAACCACTTCAGAATAACATAAAAATGCACTGAGGGATCAAGATGGCTTTCAAGCGGTATGATGTAGATCAGGGATTCTTAACCCCTTCCTGGTCTAATACCACCTCCGGTGCCACCCTTCTGCTGCGTACCACCGGAACTGACTGGTGAAGACATCATTGCCAGTTACTTCTGCATTTTCAGTTTTTTGGAGGTCAGAAAATGCATGTGGGAGGCTCTTGGCAGGTGGGAGGTTCCTTCTCAGCGTTCCCGAGAGGCTCGGCCAAAGGCAGGAGCCTCTCGGGAGTGAAAACGTGCCACCAAAAGCAGCGCATCAGAGTGGAGCTCTGGTGGTCTAGCAGCAGTCCTAGTACCACCAGCAGCTGGCTGAAGTACCACTGGTGGTACTAGTACCACTGGTTGAGAACCCCTCATGTAGATAGCCTATTGCTTGCCTCCTGCACCTGGTAAACAGATGTATAATTCAATTCACAAAGAGTAGGTCTGCCAGAGAACCCATATTAACTACAAGTACCATGTTAATAATTCAATCCAATACCTTCTAAGTAAGTTCTGACTTATAAAAGCTGAGTGTGAAGTAAGCAGTGTATGGAGAAGTCACTTGGAAAGCCTCAGGCCCACAAGGTTTTCCAGAAGGCTCTCGAGCATTTAGATCTGCTCTGAGTTCCTTGTGGTAAAGCAAATGGTATAATGAATGGAAGTCAAGTTTAGATACCTAGAGGGCTGAAAATTTTCATTGACAGCTAAATTAATATACTTCCTAATGTGAGCAAGATCATGGAGACTAGTCTCTAGGAAACGCCTTACAGATGGTAGGGGCTGATGCTGTAATCAATAATTATGTGAATTGCTAATGTAGGCAATGAGCAGCTTTCTAACAGCCCAGATGGAGAGGCATTCTGCAGCAATATATTAGGAAATAAAGTTACTGATCCTTTTAATTCCAGGCTGGAACAAGTTCTATTCACTCCGATGCAGCAAAACTCTTGGAGGGTCATGAGAGCCAGGCTCAGCCCTTCAAAGACATATGCAGCAGTTTAACTTTCTGCACTGCCATCAGTCTTGTTGAAATCAATGGGCTTATTTAGTGTACCTAAAATCAAGTCTTCACATAGAGTTTGTAGAAACACATCCACATATGTAATACAAGATTTTCTGATCCCTAGAAAAGCTTGAAACTTTATACATAGTTCCATTACAGAACCTGGTATTATCAACAGATAATTTCACTTTCTCTGAAATGGAAGACAACAGGCAAATTTCCTACTAGTTAGCAACTGGCACCTACCTCCTGCTCCCCTCCGTAACCTTGATAAACTAGAAAATTGTAGGGTTGACATCACCCAGAGATAAGAAGGAAAATATCCCTTCCAGCAGGGCAGGGGACCCCAAAAAGTAGGAGCTCCCTTAAAACCAGACAGTAGCAGCATGTGGGTGGACCAGGAGACTAAACAATCTGCTCCCTCTCATGTGAACTGAGATCAGGCAGTAAAAAGTTTAGAAGTTTATTAAAAGGGTATAAAATATATCAAATCAATGGAAGGAAAAATGTAAGGGTAAAAGGCATGGTGTGGATAAACCAACCAAAGGAGAAATGAGGGTACGGCAACGTTTGGAAAGATTGTTAAAAAGGGAAGCTGAAAAGTCTCTCTCTCTCTCTCTCTCTCTCTCTCTCTCTCTCTCTCTCTCTCTCTCTCTCTCTCTCTCTCACACACACACACACACACACACACACACACACAGCTTTTCTGAGTACTTTCCTACCCTATGCAGTCACACTAGTCCAGAATCTTGGTTTTTGCCACAATCCAGGAATTGTGGGTAATCTTTGACAAAGCATCAGATGTTGGATCAGGATAAAAGTGTTGAGGGCGGGGTGCATGACCCTACTTACAACCAGTGGCCATTAACTCACTTTTACCTATGGGACTGGATACTTGGGGTCACCTGAACCACCTGATCCTTGGGAATCAGGTGTGCTTTCAATGAACAGGCTCAAAGCCAGGTCCTTCATTTACCCATCAGATGGGAAACACAAAGAAGGTCAGCAACAAACAACAAGGATAGAGTACTAATGGCTGCTAAGCCTTGGACTGATTCAGCAGCCCATTCATGATGATGAACTCCATCAAAGAGCCACTTAGGTACAAAATAAGTGACAAAATAGCTATAAAAGAAGGGGACATGGGGTTTTTTCACCATATTCTCTGTCTGGTTCTTTACTGTGTTGTTAAAAGTCTCATAAAGTTTGCAGTTTAATAATGTCGCAGCAAGTGTGAAAAGCAAACATCTAAACCATAGGAGCAGTCAAAATTAAGTGGTGAATTAGTTGCAGGGAAAAGCTTTTAGAGGTTAAAACCTCGTTGTCCCCAATCAATAGTACTACACAGTAATGACAACACCCACCATTCGGTGTGGGGCTTGTAACAAAGCTTTGTTTGGTTCCGACTCTGGAAATGTTAAAAGGGGACTTGATAAAGTGGTGCATTTTTGGGGTCTTCGTTCTGATAAACTAGTCAGATTTGAGGGACTTAAGCTGACGTTAATGAGGGGACCTGGGCTCTAATTTGTATTTGCATTCCAGTTTGTGTAGCCATGGACTGAGTAGTCATGGACAAGCCACACTATCTCAATCTCAGCTTCCCATCTGTAAAACTGGATTTATGCTGTCCTCTCGCACAAACTGGTGCTTAGAAGAATTCAGTTCAAGTCTGGAAAGCATACAGCATTTTAAACATGCTCTGCTGCAGAATCAATCGTTTTTCATCAACGTCCTTAAAACTAAGAATCAACACCTCTAATGCAGATGAAAGGGATTCATAGTATTTTGTAGGGTTCATGATTAAGAGTTGTGACTTCTATCAGTACAGTACTGAAAAATCGGTGCATTTTTTACCATTGATTTGGATAAACAAATAGCGATGGACCGGTAAAGAGTTACAGTACAGTACAAGGATTTAAATAGCAAACATTTCTGCTGAAAAAAATAAGTGCCTAAGGACCACAGGGAAAGCAGGGCTGCGAATATCTGTCCTATTTTAAAAGTAGGGCAACTGTGTATGACACATAGGAGAGAGTGAAATAGCTGCTGGCTTGAAACTCGAGAAACTGAAGACCTTGTAGTGCAACACTTCAGAGACACACGCAGAACACAAGGCATTTTTATTCCAGTTTCACCTATAATAATGAGAATGCAGTCAATGTAGGGCTGGATGCTCACCATCCAGCTTTTGTTCACTGCTTTTAGATAATCTGGGTTCAGCAGGAAGAAAGAAAATCCCCCCATCAGCTTCTCACGCAACAAAATACTGACGTCTTTTCAAATGCCAGCAATTACTATTAGCAAAGAATACCTCTCTCTCTCTCTCTCTCTCTCTCTCTCTCTCTCTCTCTCTCTCTCAATGTATGGTTTTATATCCACCATTTCTCTTACAGAGCAACAAAATTAGTGGTGCAGTGGTAAATTCTGAAGTGGGGGAGCTCATAGTGATACCCCCCCCCCCCCGGCCGTAGCCATGCTCTTCCAACAGCCCAATCCAACGTAAATCCCCGCATGGTGATGCAGCGGCGTCAGCGTGGGCTACGCTTCATCCCGTGGGAAAGTTTTGGTACTGGAGGTCTCTTTGGGGTAAGGGGACATTTGTCCCCTTGCCGCTGGGTAAGCCCCAGCAGCCGCAATGGGTCACCTACCTACCTCCAGTAAGGGCTGTAGGCCAGCATTTCTGGGACAATGTAAGCAATTTGCAATAGGAACTGTATTTCTAGCTAGATGCATTTAGGAAATTATTATTATTATTATTATTATTGCTGGCTCTTTCCAATTCAAACCCAGTCTACTAAACTCTCCCCTGTAGTATGTAGTCTTGAAGTTTGTATTCTTTTCTCTAGCTGCCCAATCCTATGGGCAGGCTCTGCTGTCAGAATTCACATTCTGGCAGTGGAACAAGCTTTATGGCATCGCAAATGCCATTTCGATAGTGTGTTTTGCTGTGTACTTCTGGGCCGCAACCAGTGAGCATCACCCCTCACGCAGCAGCAACCAGGAGAGGCTCCGCCGGTCCCGGTACATTGGTGGGGGGCATTTCGTAGGCAGGGGGAGGGCATTCCTGGATGGACTGGGGGAGGGCGGGGGCATGTTGGAGGTGGAAGGGGTGTATCCCAGTGTGAGCAATGTGCGCTGGAAAGCTATCCCCTCCAGAGTCTCCCGACACATCCCATTTCTCTTCTCGGACTTGCGTCAGCTATAAAGCTGGCAAAGGTTCGAGGAGCTTATGGAGCAGTAGAGGAAAATATTTTCCCTTGCCTCTCTCAAGCATCCTGCTTGTCCCACCACCACCACCACCACCCCAGCATACAGCACTGCCTGTTTTTGGCGTGCCTGCATGCTATAGTGGGGGTGGGTGGGAGGATAGGATTGGGCAGCTACCTGTAAGCAGCTACCTGGCTCTCCCTGCTGGGTTTTACTAGTCAACTCATCCAGTTTGGTAAAGCTCTCTCATTGTGGCCATCCAGTCACATTCAGGCATTTTTCACTAGCCTGACTGCTGTATCTCTCCCCCCTTCCCCCCCAATTTATTTAATTCCTCTTTCTTTAGAGTTTTAATAAAGTGTTTATATCCCTATTACTTGTCTGCCAATGTCCACCAGTGATTCACTGGCTTGTCTCATATGGTTGCTCACGGGTGCTATTGTGATTTGGGTTTAAACAGAACTTCTAGTTTCTATGCGCGCCTGAAATGGGAGGTCTTTCTCGGATGTCCCCCCCCTCCATCTGGTTTTCCCTGTTTAGGATTGTAGCAATCAATATCTACCAGTCGTCATTCCCCTTTTAGTCACTTCCCCAGTAAATTGATGAAACAGAATGCCAGAAGAGGTGCACCGAGAGCTAACCACTAGGAACTACTCCCCTTGGTCAGCCTCGGGTTTCGCTAATAGATGGCCAAAGTTCCAAATTGAAATGAACTCCACAACTCTGTCCAAATTATGAGATGCTTTTAGAAACTGGCAAACATTCAAAATCAGAATTACCATAATTACTATTACAAAGTGCAGAAAAATTAACTCATTATTAGCAATCATTTAGCCCCTTAAGCCATTCCTGCACCAACCAAGAATGATTTACACAACATCCCCTTTGGCTCAGCCATTCGGATTTTTTTGATGTACGAGTCAACTAGCACTTTACAGTATTTTGGTGTAAAACATTCAAGAATGTAAAGAGATGCTTAACAATACTTTTAAAGACCTCAGCTTTATCATTAGAGTCCCAAGCTTTTTTCTCGAAAATTGAAATGAAAAATCATTCAACTAGACTGACTGGTCCATAACAAAACCAACTTATACATTTCTATACACAAAACAATCATAATTTATTGTAGTAGAAACCACTCCAAAATAATTTGCGACACTCTTTTCCAAGACAAAGATGTGCATTATCTGCTACCAATAGATATTTATGAACTACATTGTCAAAACACTTCTTTCATTAGTACTGAGATTATTGACAACATATAACAGTGATATTTTTTCTTTCAAAACTTTGGCCAACTTCTAGTTGATTACAGGTAATATATTATTTTACTGGAAAACCAATTTTTCCATTGAACAATAAGGAGACTGGGTTTGCCTCCTCACTGTACCAAGACTTACAGTGCAATCCTCTACATGTCTACTCTGAAGTAAGTCCCATTGAGTTCAATGGGGTTTACTCCCACATAAGTGTGCATAGGATTGCAGCCTTACTCCAATTATGAGAATGTCAAAGTCCTCCAATGTCTTAAAGGGGCAGATAAGCCCTGTTCTCCAATTAAAGCTAATCACCCTACCCCAGCTCCTTTCCAATGCTGCTTCCATTCTTCGAAATATTTTCCTGTAACATCAGCTCAGGCACGTACTCAGAAAAATCCCATATCCAAACATATACGAAAGAAAAGATTTGAGATTTAGATATTGGGTGGACAATTAGGCACAATAGTTCGTTTGAAGAAGCTGCCATTGCATCGATCCATGGACCTCTATGTTCTTCTGTGTGTTTACACTAGCTAACATTTCATTCAAGGTTCCTCATTTGCATAGTGTTTCCATATTAGATGGCAGGTTGAGTAATGAAGTGGGAACAATCTTTGGTTCCATTTCCATCTTACTCCATTAAAGCCAATGCACATTCTTAACATTTAACTTGCTATGTGTATATACATTTATATATAATATATATATTGAAAATGAAGCAGTATAAAGTTAGATCTTTGTCTTACCTTCTAAGAAAGCAGGCAAGAGCTATACTGTAGGTGGAATAGTGTACCAAGTAACAGATTTTTGTACACTCTTTCTTACAGGAGGTATGCAGTCTACAGGAAAAGTAAATATATTGGTATGTATAATACACAGGTTTACATAGACCATGTTAGTTATTTGACTGACGAGCTCGTTTTAGTCATAATAGAGAGATGGTGGAATATGCCAGTGTTCAAATTATCCTGTGAACTGACAATCAACAAACCAGATCACAAAAGGTTCAGGTACCTCTGAACATAGGAGAAAGTGCCCATACAATCAGAGAACGCTGGATAAACTCTAGACAGACCTGGAACTGTTTGTTCTAGTTGAAGACTACATCCAGCCTACTTCATCAATTGGCAACACCATCAATCAATGAATCCTCTTCATTGTCCCACCCACCTCACTTTGTTAGTTTGGCTGGCTTTATATGCTGCTCCCTGTACAGTCTTAAAAGATGAAATAGGCAACAACATGCCAATGATGTTAGGAACCAATACAAATGAACAAGCAAAAGTTAATAGCACAGCACAGTAGCATTTGTACAGCGGTGTCTACTTCAGTGTCTGAAGCAGAATGAGATGTTTTCATTCCATGCATACATCACTCACAATCCACTGATGCGATTCCACAGCCAATGTAAGTTGTTAACCCTCTAGCCTGCGCACACCCTACATGAAGAGCAACAGGGTTTCATTCCTTGTGGTTTGTTATTGTTGAGGGAGAGAGAGAGAGAGAGAGAGAGAGATGCACAACAAATTCAATTTTTGTTTTCCTTATTCTGCACTGTTGATAGAGTCAGGCTTCTTGGAAATCCATGGTAAAGCAAGATATAAGGGAAAATTCCAAACGTAACAAGCGTCCGCTAAGCATGTAAGGCACTGCATTCTTTTTACTACTGGAATACCAGCTCCTTGGTTGTCAAGGAGGCAACTACTCAAGCTGACAATAAGAACTGGAAACTTGTTGACATTAACAGGTGTTACATTTCACACTATATTTCCACCAAAGTATTGTTTGCTAAGTATGTCAGCCATATACCATACCCTCTGTGTGTGTGTGTGTGTGTGTGTGTGTGTGTGTGTGTGTGTGTGTGTGTGTGTGTGTGTGTGAGTGTACACATCATTATCTGGCCAAATTTTAATTCTCATCCACACTTTTACTGAGATGGCTAATAGCATAAGACAGGGCTTCTCAACCTGTGGTACGGGTACCTCTAGGGGTACGCGGACCTCTTGCTGGGGGTACACCAAGCCCTGCCCCTTATCTGCCCCATCAGCAGCTAATTAAGTGTTAATTAACATGGATTTTAATCTTATCCATGGCTTATACAGAGAGATGTCGCGATTTATCAGCGTAGGTCCTGGAATGATGGTGTGAAAGTCACTTCGTCGTCCTGTGGATCATGGCCGCCAGGGTGATCAGCCAGAGACCATGTGCAGGTGACAGCAGCCCACTGAACTTCCTCTGTCCTGCACTGCCACCAGTAAGTCAGCGGGGGGGGGAGGAACAGGGGAGGATTGTGGGCTTCTTACTTACCTCTCCCAAGCTGTCTGTTCTCCCGTTCTGCCGCCCGTTGACTTACCGTTGACTTACCAGTGGCAGAACAGGATAGAGGAGGTTCAGCAGGCCGCTGTCACCCATGTGTGGCCTCCAGTCATTTGCCCTGGCAGCTGCAGCTCGCAGAACGATGGAGCGACTTTTCTGCCGGCATTCCGGGACTTACGCTGATGGATCACAAAATCTGTCAGTGTTAGGAGCCCCGGATAGGATTGGACAGTAAACAAAGGAAGCTTCTTGCACAGAACAACTGTGATCGTTATTTCCTGTTGCAGCTGCATTTTACGAAGGTATTTATCTACTTAAGCAACTAATTGTAATGAGTATAATTCTCTAAATTAAGCTATGTATGTGCTGGAATCATTTATTTGGTCCATTGCTGACACCTGCTTTCAAGCACATCAAGAAGGAGAACAGGCACTTAGTGCTTACTCAGACGAAAACATGATGAGGTATTTTGTCAGACACTTTGAAATACAACCAGTGAAAGGCAGGCGAGAAGAATGAATAATTTTAGGGAAGAACAAGGCTGCGGCCCACCATTTCTCATCATCACCATCAGCTGCTGGAAAATACTTGTTTCCCCCAATACAAACACATATGGAAAATACTTTTAATGCAAACATGTAATAGCAAAGCAAAGCTGCTCAATGAAGAAAGCATGCATATATCAGATGATAACTGCAATGCTGATTAGCAGGATTGTTAACATTGTGAAAAGACTGGAAAACCGTATTTGAATGCACTCCCAATCAGCCTGTGCACTAACATTTCATTGCATTTGGGTGATGGGCTGCTTGGTTCATGCCATATACCAAGACTTGCTCAACCCATTAAGTATGGGGTGCAGGTAATGAACACTTTCCATTGTCCTTGCATCAACTGCAACACTTCCATTGTTGAGTTGATCCCACCTTTTCCCCCTCTCTGGAGGGTGTTTAGCACCAAAACAACTTAAATGAATGGAATAATATTATTTAGGGAGCATCTCATTCAAGAAAATTTTACTTTGATTAGTTATCCTTCAACACTCATAATAATGATGTTGGAAGAACAACAACAGAGTTAATCTATTCCTGTTCTCCCTCTTTTGGTGCATTTGCACCTTCAGTCTCATTCAGCCATAGCTTACTGCAGCAGTAACATACTTTACCTCTATACTGTACACAGTATAGTGCTAAGCTAGTAGGGGATACCCTGAATCAGCCGTGTTGGCAATACGCCCACCTTTTTTTGCACTGCAAAGCCTGTGGAAAGCCTATTGGAGTTGGAGGCTCACTTGACATGGCTTTGGGCCTGCATCAGTCAAAGTCTTACAAGACTTAAAATTCAGTCCGAAGGGCTCTCACAAGATTGGGCAAGATCCAAGAGAACTGGGTCTTTTATAATGTTTTAAATGTTAACTAATTATCAGTCAAAACAGACAGTTCAACTCATCCACCTATTCATGAGGTTCAGGTAGGCTTACCAGATTTTGAGGTGACCAAACCGCCACTTTCCCTCTGTTCCCTCTCTCTCTCTCTCTCTCTCTCTCTCTCTCTCTCTCTCTCTCTGTGTGTGTGTGTGTGTGTGTGTGTGCGCAGAGCGCCCGCTTGCTGCCTGTGAGGGCGTCCGCATTTCTCAATTATTTAATTATTTTCCTTGCATTTTTGCCCCCTTTTTGGTACGTTTCGCTTGCCTTTTTTTTGCTTTCTTGCTTCCTAATCCTCCTTCCTGCTCCTCCTCCTGCTGATGTCATCGCTTTCATTTTCATTTTCATTTTATTTTCATTAGATTCCTGGATTGCCAGCTGTTGGGCCAGCCAGGACCCGTTGCTCAGATCTGCCCCCTCTCGCTGCTGCCGCTTCCACGAGGGGTTCCTTAGTTCTCCTGGGCACCGCCATCTTGGATCTCACAAAAACCAGAACTGTCCCGGTATTTCCGGGATGGATGGTAAGCCTATGCACAGGAGCACTGGGCTCTGGCTGCTCTTCTGTTTCTTTTTGTCACGTCTTTGACAGAAGGACAGTAATATTTCAAGAGTGGGAAGGTGTCTGAGAAGTTCATCGTGCCTGAGATGAAGGAGCAACTGAACATCTGCAAGGCTAGAGAAGCTCATGAATAGCTCTACTGTCCAGAGTTGAGAAGACATGGTACATCCAGCAGGTTTTAGATATCTCATATGGTCCACCTTCCCCCACAAGGAGAACAGATTATACAAGCCATCAGGTACAGCTCAAGATTCTGCTCAGTGGCGCTAAGGGGAGACAATCTTCCTGGCTCCCCACGAACAATTCATTGGTATGGATTAAAACTGCCTCCTCCACACTAGCTTGTGAGCATATACTGTATTCTTTCAATAAAGAATTGAAGATGTGGCTTGTTTAATCTCAATCTATTGGTGTTTCCCTCTTTCCTTCCCATCTGCGGCCATTCTTTCCTGAGAACGTTACTGCTGGAGTAAGCTTTTTTACATTTTAGGTTTGAATGACTGACTAAAGATGGATTAGTCCAAAAGAAGGTGATCTTGTGCATGCTGCATTACAATGACAGATGCTCTGGAAGCACCTGCAAGTTTTATTAGAAGTTGTGGTTGTTGTTCTTTTTTTAATCAATTGGGAAATTTGCATACAATATCAACACTTTCTATCTTACACTCTTGGCAGTAAAAGAGCATGGGCCCTCAGTAACTGGTTTTCCTGGCTTTGGTCAGGAAAGACCTCAATGTTTGGAGGTACATGAATCTTCTGCTGGCGGTTCAGAATATACAGTATTTCTTTACGGAAAATAGTTTCACTGTGGAATACAAAATTAACCTTTAAATTAGATACTGGAACAAACTGTTAAGCACCATCATCCCACAAAACATCTGACAGAACACCTTTGTAAACCAAATATGTATCTTAAAGAAGGCTTAGTGTCTAAATAAAGGATACAAGTAATCAATCTCTGTTCTCATGTAAGTCACATTGAAATGGTCTGGGGCGATGCCAGAACCGTTTTTGGCATTCTCTAACACAGGCCTGTTTCACGGGCTTCCACGAGCTCAAGAGTGACCCTCAATCCATGTGCTGCTTTTTTTTTTTCTTTTTAACCATTCGATACAAGATATTGTTGAACATTCAAAGGTCATGCAGCACTGAGTTTTCAACGCTATCATTTCCATTGGAAATAAGGCCAAGCAGGATAAAAAGAGATTTAACCAAACTCCCTGCTTTTGTATTGCTACATTATAATTCAGAATCATGCCGTGCACTTACTACTTTTGTTCCACATGAAAAAAAGCAAAACACAAATAACCTTTGCTAACAGAGCAGAAGGAAATGTCTGTCGGGAAGGATTAAGAAGTATTATATGCATGCAAGAAAGTTTGCATAGTTATGTAAGAGTATTTCCTTTCAACATGGTGTATGAAAAGGTTCATTAACTTTAGCGGTTACAACAGCAATTGTCTACAACAGGGTTGATCAAATTGGCTCTTGGCGATTTCCATCAAGAAAAGGAAGGGGTGAGATGGTGTGAAGTGGCTCTATCAATCATGTTTAACTTATGGGATAGTAAGTAGGAATGTCTTCTTCAGGCAACATGAGAGAGAACTCTCAATGCAGTCATGGCAGAAGCTGAGGAAACCATAGTGACTGTATCTCAGTGACCTGCAGTTGAAAATTGAACATCCAGTGCACTTTTCTGATCTTGTTTTTCAACTTGATTTAGAATTAGTCTAAACTGGTCAATGGGCAATATAATAATAATTATTATTATAAAAGCAGTATTTATATACTGCCTTTCTTGGTCATTGAATTTCTCCTCTGACTTTAATCCAAGACAGTTTACATGGGTAGGCTTTCCCAATCCCCCTAATGGTTGTTGTTGTGTTGTTGTTTTTTTACAACATACTGTATAAATGTTCAATCTTTCATGAGCAACTACATTCCAGATGGTATCCTTTTGCAGTCTGGCTTCTCACTGGCCACCTCCCACGCGCGGCCGATGCAGCTGGCAGCTTTATCTCTCCTCACAGAGGGTTTCACAGCTTTTTTGTTAGCAGTGTGTCTCGAACTGCCGTTCACAGATATTCAGGCATACGAGGCGGCAACTCTGCCAACAGAGTCAGACCTCCTGCCCAGTATGTAGGTCCTGATGCAATTGCCAAGAAACTATTATGGGTTCTTATCAGATCTTTTTTACCAAATGTAAAAATATATCTAGAGAACCCATGGTTGGAAAGAAACCATGATATAATGATAGTGTCTGTTCAAGATGTATACTAAAGAATTTTATAGTATGATAGCCTTATTAACTTGACTTTCAACCCAATCCTAATTAACTTTCCAGCACCAATGCAGCTGTGCCAGTGGGGTACACGCTCCATCCTGCGGTAGCAGGGCTGCAATGGGGGTCTTCACAAGTCATGTTTGTTCCCTTACCTTGAAGCTGCATTACGGCTGCATTGGTGCTGGAAAGTTGGTTAGAATTGGGCTGTCTGCTGTGGTTAGTATTATTGTCATGATTTTGATCATTTCAATTAACACTATATTGGTTTCTGATATCCTAAACTGCTTACTTGGCTGGAAGACTTCATTGACCACAAGCCAAAACCCTTTTCAAAGGCATTGTCAACAAACAATGGAATATGTGAAGAAACTATCAGTGGAGTTTAAAGACCCTTCTTTAATAAAGACAAACATCATCATCTAAAAAAGAAATATCCTAATACAATTTGCATCAAATTTGCATTTGTGCTGGCATTCAAGTTAGCAGGCGCCCTCTGCCTTATGATTAGGGCTGTCAATCAAAATCTTTAGTCAATCAGCTGACTGTTAATCAATTCATTTAAATAAATTTGCAATGTCATTTCCTTTTTGAGAATATTGAAGGAATGGTATTGTTTCTCTTAAGTGAAAGTTATTTTACAATTTAAGAAAGATATACTGCCACTCATGAAAGAACAAAAGGGCATATTTTAAGATTTCTTTTTATGAGCCTGGAATTCTGGAATATGCAATATTCCAATCACACACCTAAGTCTAAATAGCTTCAAAACAAACAAACTCAAATCCTATCAGTCTTCTATTGTCACTGATTTCAAGTAACTACTGTCATAATTATTTGACATTACTGTCATAGTTACTTGACTTACAGTGCAATCCTGCACAAACAGAGGCCGGCGGAGCGAGCGCTCTGCCGGCCTAAGGAGTCGCAAAAGTGCCTTACGACACTTTTGCAGCTCCTTGGGAGTAAGTGGCACCAGCATGGAGGCTGGAGTCGCTCACTCCACCATCACCCAAATAAGTCCTAGGTCGGTCGGCGGGTCTAGAGAGGGCGGCCCGTGGTGGTGACGGAGGGGGCCATTGGCCGGCCCGGTCTGGGAGGGGGCGGGAAAATCAGCGCTGGGTTGTGCCGATATCCAACGCCTCTTTCCAGGCCTCTTTCACGACCTCCCTGGACACGCACCAGCTAAAGAGCTGGTGTGCATCTGAGGAGGCCCATTGGGCCCCCCAGCGTTTACACCAGGGGAAGGGGACAAATGTCCCCTTCCCCCGAGGTGAGCCTGGGCACAGCCCAACTAGGTTGCAGTGGCTGGCCCTTTAGGCCAGCTGCCACATTTTAGGCAGTATAGGGCTGCCCGTTACTTATACTGTATTACCTGCAATTCCACTATTGGTAGATAGCATGCCATAGCGATTGCACCTTGAAATACAAAATAGTAGCAACTTTTGGATTTCAATCAAAATAAAATATCTTTAGGATTGTCTTTCCTCAAATCTGGCAAGGTACTCAGCAGGATTGTGTAGGTTATGCAGCCTTAGGTCTTAATCTCACCGATTAATCAAGCGGAAAATGTTCAATCTCTGATTAGAGCTCTAGTTGACTTACACTGCAATCCTAGGCATGTCTACGCAAAAGTAAGTCCCATTGTGTTCAATGGGCCTTACTCTCTGGTCAGTGTGTATAGGACTATATATATAGGAGAGCACCCCTCCCTGAGTGGTATTCTGACTCTCTATTTAAGATCATCAGTTACACAGGGCAGACGTCGAGAAGTGTAAAGTGGTGGGGTCAGTATTAAAGAATGCAACAAAAATACTTAGAAAACTATTCCTAAAGGAAGAGTGCCGGGTAGAAGAAGCAATTGCTCATGGCTTTCAAGAGTAGCCCAGAGGGCTGCTCACAGTAGGATAGAGCTATATAAACAGAGTTACTGCACAATCCTATGCATGTCTACTCAGAAGTAAGTCCCACTGTATTTATGGGGACTTACTTATGGATAGGCTGCACCGGCAGAACACTGTCGCTGTTGTGTGCTGGCAGCCACAGAGACGCACACCAGAGCAGGTAAGTCCGGTGCATGTGTGTGTGAGGGAGGGCATGGGAAGGCAGGGAGGGGGCAGAACGGGGTGGGGGAGGGTAGTGATGGGGATGGGGATAGGCAGATCAAGACCGGGATTGGGGTAGGATTGGTGGCTCCAGCGTGCGCTGTATCCCATCCCCTTCCCAGTCCTCACCCGCCGACACAGATCAATACGGACTTGTACCAGCTATAGAGCTGGCACAGGTCCGTTGACCTGTTATGGCTGCTGGGGTTTACCCTAGAGCAAGGTGACAAATGTCCCCTTATCCAGAGGAGACCTCCAGCAGTTGAAATTCTCCTGCAGGATGCAATGTAGCACGCACCAGCGCCACTGCATCGCTGTGTGGGAATTTAGTTAGGGTTGGTCTGTGAATGGTAGAAAAAGGACATCCCACAGAAATAAAATAACTTTAGGAATCTCTATAGATAACCTGCAATTCAGAAAAGAAGCTTTTATGAGAGTTTTCAAAATAAGTCTCAGACACAATCTCCCATAAAGCGCCCTGCAGAGAAAGCAACGTTCAGGACTACTTACTGTTTGGGTCTACATTTTCACAAAGTTCTGTTTTTGCTTCCCCATTGGGTCTGTCGCTAGTTTTGTGTGAAAGTCGCGATGACATGGTTGCTGCTGTCACTACCGCCTTGAAGCTACGTTTCCGCTTCTGGACATTTAGCTCAGGGTGGAAGATGATGATGTACACTTTCGGCATGTAAAGCATCCCCAGGGCCACTGAAGCACTTAAGTTCATTGATATAGTAAGTGTGGTTGTTTGTACGTAGACCTAGGAAACACAATACATAAGGACACTATTACAAATAAAATGGTGGAAAAGTATGCAAAGCACTTTTTTTTTTAAAGAAAAGGAGGTGCAAGTCATTTTATTTGAAACAGGCTAGATAGGGTGTGTTCTGAGTTCTGAATTTTACAGCTACGTGCTAAGTTTTCTCCAAAAATAGCTTGCAAATCTTTTAGGCCAGTTGAAAAGAAGTCCAATCCTATGCATGTTTTCTCAGAAATAAGTTATGCTGAACTCAAAGAGGTTTGGTGGAGAAGACTCCTGAGAGTCCTTTGGACTGCTAGGAGATCAAATCAGTCAATCCTAAATGAAATGAACCCTGACTGTTCCCTGGAAGGACAGGTACTGTGGCTGAAGCTCAAATATTTTGGCCACCTAATGCGAAGAGAGGACTCTCTGGAGAAGACTCTGATGCTGGGAAAGATTGAAGGCAAAAGGAGAAGGGAAAGGATGAGCTGGTTAGACAGCATCACCGATGCAACGAACATGAAAATGAGCGAACTCAGGAAGATAGTGGAGGACAGGAAGGCCTGGAGGGATATGGTTCATGGGATCACGAAGGGTCGGACACGACTTAACGACTGAACAACAACAACAACAACAACAACGACGAGTGCATAGAGCGCAGTCTTAATTGCTTTTTTTTATCATAAGGATTTATCATGCACAGGAGTTGCACTGAACCACTGGTCAGCACTATGAATTCTGACAGTGCATATCGCCTCTTGAGGCAAGAGTCATAGATCATGCATGGATTTGTCTGGTGTTCTGTGGCCCAAGTCCAGTAAGTGACATACATGCTTATTTCAGGTTCTAGATAAAGATGATGGATTTCTCTTGTTTTGATTCAGAATTGTCTCAGCTTTCTCAGGGAACATTTGGAAACAACCTGATTTCAGAATATTCTCTCCTTGCCTAGTGTTTTTAAGCTTTGTTTTCACTATTATTATCAAAAGTGATTCATTTACTTGCTTACTTATTTAACAGCCCCATAACATTTCATCTTTTTATTTTTTATTTTTTTTATTTTTTTGTCCAAAGTCCAAACATTCCAACAGGAGATTTAGGGAAATTTCCAAAACTTAAACACAATGGAACTACACTTCCTGAGATGAGCTTACCAAACTTGGTTAAACTGAACTTTAGAGCCTTAGTCACGCATTATCCACTATGTGTTCCTGTACACGTGGGGGATAGGTGGGAGGGATCAAGAAGGATTATGTTTGCATGTCTTGCCAACGATGCATGTGTGAAGTTATGCTCTCCCTGCAGTGGCATACCTAGGGTATTGGACACCCGGGGTGGGCTGTCTGAGGCCAAGGGTAGGCCTGGCCTCTGCCCCTGCTGAAGGTCAGGTCTACCCTTTGGTTGGAGTGGCCGGTAGACCTGACCTCCACCAGGGGATCTCGAGGCTTCCATTCAAAGCGACTGGTAGACCTGGTGTGCACCTCGAGATCCCCGGGAGAAGCCAGCTCTACTGGCCACTCAGTGGCACGTATGACACCCTGGATGTACTTGATGTACTGGTACTTGACAGTCCAGGGCGGACTGCCCCCCCCCCGCCCTTGGTACACTACTGCTTCCATGTGATCATCTGTGTTCATTTGCAGTAACAAATGCTGGTCACAGGGAGAGACCCTTCCTGCGATGGCTGCTCCTGGAACATTCCGGAATCTCTTCCTGCAACAATTACTGATCATGGCGAGAAGGGTCCTTAATGCACAGTCATTGGTGGGGCTTGTCAGTGCAATTGCCATGACCCTTCCCGCCCATCCCCACCCCATAGGTGACAATGTGTGAAGAGGACATAGGCAGAATTCCTGTAAATACTCTCTGAAACCTTCCCCCTTGTACCTGTGACTGGAAAAGGTCCCAGCTCTAACCTTACTCACATTTCTAACTATAGTTACATCATGGGGTGTTGCGTTTTTCAAGCAACAGTTCCCACATTCTCCTTTCCTTTGCCCAGAGATGGATGCTGGGAAAAATCTGGACTTCAACGAGCCAGGACTTCAAAGAGTTGGGTTATTATAGCTTTAGCGGAATAGTTTTAATAAGGTGACTGGAATTTATCACCCAAATTTGGTGTTGGGCTGCTAGTTGACCTATGGAATTCATAACTCATGAATTCACTGCTGCTAGATGCCATGTACAGTAACTTCTTTTCATTTAGGTTTAGATCAGGTTAATTTATGGAGACAACGTCCATCAGTCCATGGTAACTAAACATGGAATCCCCTCCTTTAGGAGGAAGCACACATATGATTACTAGGTGCTGGGTAAGCACATCAAAGGTGACTCTAGGTCTGTGTTTTTAAGCTTCCCAGAGGCACCTTGATGGTCATTATTGGAAAAAAGAGTTCTGGGGAAGATACATAAATTGAAACAGAGCAATTCCTATGTTCTTGTTTAAGGCTCAATTTTCAGTGCTGCCGCTGCTGTTCCATAAAATTCAATTTAGAAGGTCAAGCAAACAGATATGATTGTTTGATCACACCAGCCTCATATTTTGCACACCTGTAATCTCAAGACACTGACTGCTTCTTGTCTGAATACTAGGCTTTGAATGAGTAATTGAATTACACTCTCTAGCCCTATCATCCGAAGAGACTGCCAACATATCTGCATGGTTTGCTAGTATAGCATCATGGAAGGCTTGCAAAATGGATTGTTACATTAGGGTATACTAGTCTGCATATGTACTTTTCACAGGGTGTATTATCTGTGGTGTCCGTCAAGCTCTATAACATTACATGGAGGAAAATCAATTATAGCAGTGCATATCTAAGTAAGAGAGGAATTAGGAAAAAAAAGAGGAACAAAATTACAGTGTAGATTAGGTCAAGAATTAAATCTGTTTATTCCCACGCTATTTAGTTTCAGTTTCTTCTAGTGGAGAGCATTTCTAAAAGAGACCGATTGCTAAGTCTAGTAAACCAACCACCTGCAATTGCTTTCATTAAATAGATAAATTTACTTTCATGAGAAACAAGAGCCTGACAGCGTAATCCTGTCTAACTCTGCGCCCTGCGATGCAGTGGGGCTGGTGCAGCCTCTGCTGCATCTAGAGCTCAGAGCAGGCAGCTGGGAGGTCACCTTGGGGGAAAGGTGTTCCTTTCCCCCAGTGTAAGCCCTAGCCACCCAAATGGGTTTCTTCAGATGTGCGCCAGCTATTCTGCTGGTGCAAATCCGGGAGGCCCGTGTAACCGTGGCCAGGCCCGGGAAGGGGCATAGGATTCGACAGAGTGCACTGCCTCTGACCCCTCCCCCAGTCTGGGCCCGGCCAACCAATCCCACCCCTTGGAATGCCCCGTTCCACCATCCCTATTCCCCTCCATAGCCTGGTGGAGAACGTCAAGGGGATTACACCAAGGTAAGTAAAACTTAACTTACCTCTGGCAGGCCTCCAAATTGCCCCCCCCCATTGGATGCAGTGTGTGCTCCACCAGCACAGCTGCATTGGTGCCAATGGGGGGGAATAGGATTGGGCAGTACGTCCTATTCAATTGAATATTTCTGCATAGACCTACATAGGATTGCGCTGTTAATCAACTAATACTTTAATTGCAGATTAAACGTCACCTCAGTTATTCCATGGGGTTGAAATCAAAGGGTTCTGGTGACAGAGATGTATCAGCCAAATATTATGGTTCCAACTTAGGAAGAAGAACCTTAAGCATTGATTTTCTTGAAATCTAAAGCCAATGTTGGCAGACATTTTGCATTGGATCACGAGCTCTGAGTACTTCTACTGAAAGACAATTAATTGGTTCTTCTGTACTGTCAGTATTTTATATGCTTTGCTAACATTATTCTGTGGTTTCAGTCCTTTGCCCAAACCTTACAGTTCTGTGTTGAGGATCATATGAACACATGAAGCTACACCATACAGAGTTAGTGCCTTAAGTGCCCTTGCTGGGAGAAAGGTGGGGTATAAATTCTTTAAATAAAAATAAATAAATAAATTTACTCAACACCAGTGAGATTTTCAGTGGACTCCGTAATCCAGTGTATTGAAAGCAGACCTGTCCCACAACAGGAAGGGATGGACAACAAGACTTGAAAGACAAAAGATGAAAAGTGTGTGTGCACATGTATGTACACAATTTTGCATAGGCATCATAGATGCATCTATAGCAAAAAAAAGGATATCTAAAAGAAGCGGTGCTGTTTATGCATGTTTTAAGTCAAACTTTAATTTTGGGTATAGGAACATTGGCTTTGCATCTTTCTAGTCAAAGATTTTATCATTTGTTTCAACTGATATGCAAAAATTTTGTTTGTTTTGTTCTCTCTAGCGAATTCAATTTTTGCACCAAATATGCAGCTTTGAGAGGGAGCGCCACATTCTTTTTGATCCAGGCAAGTTGTAGTCAAATTCCAAAGCAAGAGTGGCAAACAGGTGTCATCCGAGGTCATTGCATCGCCTGTAACATGGTGGATGAATAACACCAACTTAATTTTTTTAATTAAAAGTTGCCTCAAGCACATGGGTAGTAGAAACTGGATGCCCAGAGGCGCTCTACACCATCATTGTTGCCAACGCTGCCAAAGAAGTGACAGAAATATATTTCTCAAGAAAGGACTGTCCTCTGCCATCACTCAGAAGTAAGACCCCCCCCCCCAGCTTTCTCAGAGTTTTTCAGCCCTCCTGAAAAACAAGAAAATGGAGAGCCCCATTTTTGCTGCCTGCAAATGGGGAATGAACATTCTATTATTTTTTGTCCAAATCCTCCAATTAGTGCTCACACATAGCTAAACAAACATCGCCAGGCAATGCAACCGATATTATGAGTCAATTTAGAACTTGTGTGTGTGTGTGTGTTCCCCCCCCCCCCTGCATTTTCTAAAAATACTTCATAATTGGTGACCCAACGAAATCGAGCTGAGGGAAGTTTGCCCATTGCTATGGAGAATGTGTCATAGCAACTCGAAAGTTAGGAAAATTAGTTTGTTTCCAGAGTGGGGGTTCGGTTCCTCCTTCACCTCCCCAAAACTTAGACCATCATGCACTGCTTCCCCTGTTGCCCTGTGTCTCTTCATGCTGCTTTTTGTGCATGATTAGTATCATGCACATCACCCTTTAACATCACCCACTGGAGGCTTTAACAGGATTTTTATTTTATTTATTTTTTTTAAAAAAATGTATCTGCTTATACATACCAACCACTTAACTATTCAGTGGCTATTAATAATTGTAACTATTGTAAACTACAATGTATGGAAACTATTTCATAACAACAAAAGATACCAGTTGTACCATGTGAAAAATCTAAAAGCCTAAATTGTAGATTTACAAAATTTACAGCCACTTACTTCTGTGTCTTTGAGTGCCTTGCGCACATGCATAATGTACTGTGGGATCAATTTCTTAAACCACTTCCAAATCTTATTCTACTTCACCTTTCAAAAAGTTTTGCCAAACTGAAAGCAGGAACACATCAAACTTTGCTGAAGTACATTAGCAACAATAACACCCTACGGATATCATTCAGATGCAAAGGTACCTAAGGTTTGATTGTTTACTTTACATAAAATATTTCAATTTGAATTTCCATGAGTGCCACAATCTCACCTTCTCCATGCAAATGATACAAAATTACCTTAAAATGCTGCAAATAGCCTTACAAGTGCAGCTGTATTAAGTAGAAGCTTGTATAGCACATATGGTACCAAATAGACACTGTTAATGGTGAAGAGTCTGTTATATCATTAAACTAGTCATAGATCTGGTCCTCCTGGGTGGCATTATGAGATGCCAAATAGCTGAGGTATGTATTCTATTCAAGTAGTCCCACTATTTCACAATGAAAGCCAGGACAGAGATAAGGAGAGCTCATTCGCCTGCAGAGTGGTAAATACTTTACTGCAGGGTCAAACTTGACAATTGTTTCAGTCTAAGAGCAAATTACTTTTTGTGCTAACACTTAAAAGAGAAGTATCATTTAGCAGATTGTTCTTATGACTTTTGTCATCTTGTCTGAGCTGTTCTGTGTCTATTAGCTTGAAGTAGAGAGCAGAAATTATAGTCTCTTTATCGGGTTTTGGTACTGCGTCATATCAAGTTTGTGATATTGTATATGGATTAGACTTCCATGGTTTCTCATGCATATATGATGCTTTTTTGCCAACTATACACAAAGAAGCTTTCCTACTAGCAAGCAATACAGAGAACTCTGTGTTCTATAAGCTTCTGATTTAGTTATCTGACAAATGTCAAGTACAGTATATACTAGATAGGAAGATTACTTGCCTACAGTCTTCCCAACAGTTCCCTTTCACATGTTTATTCTTTTTCTTATTTCTAGTTACTGGCTTGTTTGCTTTAATATGTTACTTGCACCCCCCCTCCCTTTTCCAATACATCAGTGCCTATCAGTGGCATTGCAAAGATACCGGGCAGCACAATCCTGCCCAACTGTAGGGAGGCGGAGCGAGCACTCCGCCGCCCTAAGCCGTTGCGAACGTGCCATAAGGTATGTTTGCGACGACTCTAGAGTAAGGGCCACCAGCGCTAGGCCAGCAGCCCTTTCTCTGCCGCCGGATCTCCATGCGGCCATCGGAGGAAGGTAAGGGATCCCCTGGTGGCCACATGGGCGGTCTGGGCGGCAAGGGAGGGGGGCCCGGGAGGGCCATTGGCCATGCCGGCCTGTGCCAGCTAAATAACTGGCGGAAATCCGAGGAGGCCTTCCCCAGTTTACACCCGGGGAAGGGGATGAATGTCCCCTTCCCCCGAGTAGACCTCTGGGCCGCTGCAGAGTGGCCCAGAATGGGGATAGGAAATGACGGGCGGCCATAGTTAGGTAGGATTTCGCTCCAAGAGATGGTTAAGTGCTCAGGTGGTAGAATAAAACGTACCATTTCAGATGCAGATAGTGATGACATTATTGAATTCTCCCTGTGTAAAAAAAGTAGTCTTCCTGCAAGTAGAAACACAACAAGGAGTGGACCAGGCTAGACTAAGAATGTATCTTCCTGACATTATAGGTGCATACCTCTGAGAATGTTCTCCTGCTCTATAGTCACCCTGACAGCAACTGACTTACCTACAGGACAAGACATCTCTCACAAACCTGTGTAGTACATCAGTACATTGTGCAGTTGTGTTCAGTAGAATGTGAGTACACAGAGCTATTCTGTGCTGCGCACCAGTCAGTCCCACTAAGTTTGCTTACTTCTGATCAAATGGGATAAAACTTGTAAATAATTTTGAATCATGAAATATTATAGAACTTGTAAATTAAACAAAATCACATTGCAAACATGCCTGTGACTGCAACTGCAGTGAACATTAGCAAACCATCTGAGATGCTATCAGCCTATTGGGCTTTAGTGCTGGCAGAATGAGCGTTCTGCGACAGGCTAGGGGGAGGCAGAATGTAGGGTGGGGAGGGCGGAATGAAGCAGTGAAGGGTGGGGGGAGGGGCGGAATCAGTAGATTGGCTCTGGAAAAGGGGTGGGTTTGGTGGCCACTGAATCCTAGCCTCTTTCCTGGATCCACTCCTGCACCCCATGACAACGTGGATGTGCAGCAGCAATTTTGCTAGAGCAGGTCCGAGTAAACCACTCCATGCTGCAAAGGCTTGTCCCTGGGTAAGAGAACAAATGTTCCCTTACCCAGAAGAGACCTCTGCAACTGTCCCCCTTCCACCTAAGTTGATAAGTTTGGGAAAAGGGATACTGATGGACAAGAGGGCAAGGATTCTGCTTGGTATATGTGTACCAATTATGTACCAATGTTTAAACATTACTTTTCTGATAATACCAGTTTATGATCAGGACACCTAGATGAACAACCTGGGAAACGTTTTATTAACAATATAAATGACAGCCCAATATTATGCATGCCTCCCTTGCATGTAAAGCAGTCTGCGCCAGTTGTAAAAGCCTCCCTGACAATGCACCGACCAGCATACTGCCGGGGACGCTGGTGGGAAGGCCTCCACCTTTCCGTACACGTCGGAGGATGCCCGAACACATGCCAAGAAGGGTAAGCCAGCGGGGAGGCGGGGGGAGGGTGGAACACGGGTGAGGCGAGGGTGTAACGGGGGCATAACGGGGGCAGGGAGGCCACAGGAGGGGGAGGATCTGCCACGGATGGACAGAGGATCTCCCTTCCCTGCAGATTTACTACCTGCACTTCCACATAGCACAAGGTACATCCCAAGGGAAAGTGCCATCAGTGTCTACATGAAATAACATAAGGTAGTTTGCAAAAACGGCACTGTTTCTATTGCGCGTGGTTGTGTAGCACCAGATGGAGACTACAGGCTCACCTCCATGCCTAGGCAACCCTGCCATGTTTCTTCCATATGATTTAAAACTGTTTTGAACTTGTTTCATCCTGACACCAGAGGTGATGAAAAGCAGAATGGAAATGAATGCTTAAAATTTGGAACGGAAAAAAAAAAAAAACATATTCACATGACATGTAGAGTAAAATCCCTTTTATCCAGGCTGTTCTAATATCAAGCCGTTGCTATTCTGAACTTCTGTTCTGACATCTACCAGCTCTTTATTTTATAAAGCTCAGTCCATATTAATGACAGCACTTTCCAGACATAGGAACACCTGAATAGTTAAGGGCTGTGGCACATGCACAGGTCAGATAAAACACTTTATATGATTAAGATTAACTGGATGAATAGTCATGGTACTTGTTATGGGGGTCAGCCTGGAATCCTTAATCTTCCTCTATAGTTTTTGTTCAGAAACTGTTATGATATTAAACAATACCAGACGACGAATAGATTTGGAAGCTGGATTTCTGTGGTGATATATATATATACCACTAACCCTTACTTTCCTTCAATCCAAGTCCCTTTTTTTAATTTCACAATTCAAAATCCTGCACTTGACATATAGGAGGAGTCAGCTTCCAACATTTTTAGGCAGCCTTTTTAGGTCCTCCAGACGTGTCGTGACAAGTTGTTATCTTGCAGCGGAGGCTGCTTCTCTCTTACCTCCTACGCTACAGCTGGAGCCTGATTTTCTCCCCTAGTTTTGTGGCCAATCCTTTCAGCTGGCCCAAAGAAATGACCCTTTATAAGACTCCGCACGTGTGCCGCTGTATGGGGAAAGCCAATAGTTCTTTCCACGGAGCCATCACCTGGCTGGGAACAATTTAATGAAACAGACGAATTTGATTGGCCCTGAACACATTGTTGTAGGCTTTTAAACATTATAGTAGCATCTTGGGATGAACCCATGGAAAACAAACGTGGCTTCTCCACTGCTGCTGGGAGTCCTTCTGTAGACGGCATAAGCAAATCCCAACACCACGTGACCCACTAAATACAGTCAACAGAGATACATTATGAGTTGCCAGGAGCTTGAGAAAATCTTGCTTTGCAGTGCAGTCACAGACATGTAGCAAACCAGGAGCAAAAAAGGCTGCCATAGATGACTTCGGGCCCCTTAGTCAGCCTGACTTATTCAATTGCGTAACATTTTTATCATGACATTTCTTATCTACATTCTGTCCAGATATTGACCTGCACGTGCCTTTTTGAATACAGACCTTGTTGTCCATAAAAGTGGAGCTTGCAGATTCCCAGGCCCAGCCCTGTTCTTGGTCCCAAACGGTTGCCCATTGAAACCAGGATCTACCTTGGAAAATAGCCTCTTAGAAACTGGATAACTGCTGCAATCCTATACACTATGGGAAAAACGTCTTGTTGAAATAACATTTAAACTACATGCATAGGATTATGGTGCAAAACATGTATAGGCCTTGTTTCTTTAGACCTGGGCCAAAGGGAGGTTGCTTTTTAGCTAGATTTAGGGATTTTAAAAATATAATAATTCCGATTTCCTAAGAATATGCCTCCCCTTTTAAATACATTTTACTTTAAACCAGGAGTTCTCAATCTTTCCTGCACAGTGACCCACCTCGTCCTCTGTGGTGGGTCGCGACATAGGAATGACTCACTGACAGGCCCTGGAGTCCTATTCTGGGTCGCACCGGGATGGCAACCCACTCTATTGGCCTCCGCAGGCCTCAGAATGTCCTGCAATCACTTCCAGAGGCTTCTGCGGGCCATTCTGATGCCAATAGATTGGGTTGCCAGCCCGGCGCGACCCAAAAGAGGAATCCAGGGCCTGTTGGCCTTTCAGAATGGCTCCAATTTGGAGCTGTTCAGAGACAAGGATGGACAGGTGGGCCACACCTGCGACCCACGGGCCTGGGCTCTGTCATCCACCAAGTGGGTCACGACCCACAGTTTGAGAAGCACTGCTCTAAACTATTTCTGGGCTTGAAAGCTTCTGCTTAAATAGTGTGTTCTATCATACACTACAGCTAAGTGGATATTTAGGATTTATAGGAAAATACTTAAAAAATCTAGGAAAAACTAGAGGACAAAAGCAAAAATATTAAATGGCTTATTTGAATTTCTGATGAATATTACAATTGTTTTCAATTTGTACAAATATTACAAATTTCACTACAAATTTTTACAGTACAACCCTATGCATACCTCCTCAGATATAAATCTCAGTGTTCAATAGGGCTTATGCCCAGGTGCATTGCAGCCTAAGTTATATTTTTAATGCTAATAGTGAGACATCTAATTTGCAACAGCTTGGCTTGGCTGTGCAACAAGTCTTTTTTTTTCCCCCTTAGCACTTCCTTTTATTTTATCTTACTTTATTTTTACTTTTTGTTTTTTTGCAAATCTATTATAAACATTGAATTACACAGCTCTGAATTGGGAATCAGGCAGTGCAACTGATACCCTGACATTCCCATGGTATCTTCAGATAACCTATTTGCTTGCCTTTAATTTTGCACAGTAATAGCTGCCTTTTTCTTTCTTCGGGACACATCTGCCACTATCATGGATACCTTTCGCAATTTCAGCCTAGGTGCATTCCTACTGGCCAGTCAGAGTGACATAAGAACATAAGAACATAAGAAGAGCCCTGCTGGATCAGGCCAAAAGCCCATCTAGTCCAGCTTCCTGTGTCACACAGTGGCCCCACCAGATGCCTCAGGGAGCACACGAGACAACAAGATACCTGTGTCCAGTCGCCACTCCCTTGCACCTGGCACAGAGAAAACCCACTTCTAAAAAACCAGGAGGTTGCTTATGGCTTGTAACCTGTGATGGTCTTTTCCTCCATGAATTTGTCCAAACCCCTTTTAAAGGCATCTAGGCCAGGTGCCATCACCACATCCTGTGGCAAGGAGTTCCACAGATGAATCACACGCTGGGTAAAGAAATATTTTCTTTTGTCTGTTCTAACTCTCCCTCCACTCAATTTTAGTGCGTGTCCCCTGGTTCTGGTGTTGTGCGAGAGGGAGAAGAATTTCCCTCTATCCACTCTCTCCATCCCATGCATAATTTTATAAGTCTCAATCATGTCCCCCCTCAGGCGCCTTTTTTCTAGGCTGAAAAGCCCCAGACGCTGTAGCCTTTCCTCGTAAGGGAGGTGCTCCAGCCCACAAATCATTCTGGTCGCTCTTTTCTGCACCTTTTCCAATTCAACTATATCCTTTTTGAGGTATGGTGACCAGAACTGGACACAATACTCCAGATGTGGCCTTACCATCGATTTGTACAAAGGCATAATGATACTGGCCGTTTTATTCTCAATCCCCTTTTTAATGATCCCGAGCATGGAATTGGCCTTCTTCACAGCCGCCGCACACTGGGTCGACACTTTCATCGACCTGTCCACCAGCACCCCAAGATCTCTCTCTTCATCCGTCACAGACAACTCAGAACCCATTAGCGTATATGTGAAATTTTGGTTTCTTGCCCCAATGTGCATCACTTTGCACTTACTTACATTGAAGCGCATCTGCCATTTTGCTGCCCATTCTCCCAGTTTGGAGAGATCCTTCTGGAGCTCTTCACAATCCCTGCTGGTCTTTACCACCCGGAAAAGTTTAGTGTCATCCGCAAACTTGGCCACCTCACTGCCTATCCCCAACTCCAGGTCATTTATGAATAAGTTGAAAAGCACCGGTCCCAAGAACGATCCTTGGGGCACACCGCTTTTCACCTCTCGCCATTGTGAAAATTGCCCATTGACTCCCACTCGCTGTTTCCTGGTCTTCAACCAGTTCCTAATCCACAAGAGGACCTGCCCTCTTATTCCCTGACTGTGGAGTTTTCGCAGGAGCATTTCATGAGGGACCGTGTCAAACGCCTTCTGAAAATCCAGATATATAATATCCACGGGTTCGCTCGCATCCACATGCCTGTTGACCTTTTCAAAAAATTCTAACAGGTTTGTGAGGCAAGACTTCCCCTTGCAGAAGCCATGCTGACTCTCCCTCAGCAGAGCTTGTTCTTCTATGTATTTTAAGATTTTATCCTTAATGAGACTTTCCACCATCTTCCCTGGGACAGATGTTAGGCTGACCGGCCTGTAGTTTCCCGGGTCCCCCCTCCTTCCTTTTTTAAAGATTGGCGTGACATTAGCTATCCTCCAATCCTCTGGCACAGTGGCTGTTTTAAGGGACAAGTTGCATATTTGGGTCAAGAGGTCAGCAACTTCATTCTTGAGTTCCTTCAGAACTCTTGGGTGGATGCCATCCAGGCCTGGTGATTTATTGACAATAGATACCAATTAGCCACCTTTGCAGAATCTATTTGCAACATAGAATTTAGCATTTTCATGTATGGTGTGGATTTTTTTCCCACTGCAAGCATTTATGCCACACCTCCTTTCCGCCGCCTACTGAGAGTTTTTTGAAATCGCAATTGAATTGCAAAGTAATGCGATGCTGATTGCTATGTCTACAATGCCGCTTGCTATGCTTTCCAATGACTAATGATGACACCCAGGGGACGTTTGATAAACAAATGATAGTAGTTATGATGATTGCAGCTATTACTGTACAAAATAACAAGGCATGCAAATAGCCTTTCTGAAGTTTCCATGGGAATGTCAGAGTATCATTTGCACCACCTGATTGTCAATTCAGTGCTTTGTAATTAAACAAAAGGTGATATTCTCTGGAGGGACAAGAAAATGATGGGAAGTTATTTTTCACCACATTTGCTGTTTAACACTTGGTAATATTGCGAGTCGGACGTCAGGCATACTGATTTGCTATTGAGCCAAAGGAAGCCTCATGCAGAGATTGCATTAACACGATAAGTTAATACATGATTAAAAAGTATAATAGAGTTGGCTAAGTTAGGACTACATGGAGACTAAGAAAGACAGATAATTTTCACAGCCTGGTCTAATTGAGGATGACTTTTGTCAGAGATGGTTGCACCACTGAGTGATAAGGTTGTGCAAGAGAACAAAATGTTTCCTGTCTCTTATTCAATTTCATATCAAGTTCATGTCTATGACAATTCATGGAAAGCACATTCATGAAGTCATGAAACTGTCCCATTTTTTTCTTATCTGATTTGTCCATTTCTATTTGCATTCGTTTCAGTTAGGGTACCACTTCCACTTCTCCTGCCTATATCTTTGCTGTTTTTCAACCAACCCATGTTAAATTTGCAGGCCTTTTTTAATTCTGCCAAATTTCAGACACGCAACACAAAGAAAATCCAATTTACGGGTCATTAAAAAGGGCATACATCTGAAACTTAACTGACATCGAAACTAATGGTAAATAAAATCAGTGAAATAGTGTGGTATTGGATCCAGGTTTGACCCAGGATACTAACAGCCAGGGGGCAAATGATATGATTCCTGTCTCCTCCAGGATAGATGCCCACACTTTTATGGGGGAGGGAGGAGGTGGAGCTCCTTACTTAGAACCTGCTGCTTAATAACTGATGTCACTCAATGAAGCAGCCCATTCTTCCAAAGATACTGGTCTCGCATCATTTGTAAGAGGTACCTGGGCAATGCTGGTCATCCACAGTAAGCGGTGGCCATTCTTTGCTCGGTCCCTGCCCCCTGTGTGAGACCTGAGGTTCAGTGTCGAACATAGACCCCCATGGGGTGGGGGCCGCCGCCACACCCTGCCCCCTGGGGCATGTGATGTCTGCATAGTGCGCCTCTGCGGCGCGGAAACACCCTCCCCCTTGGCGATTTTTGGAGCCAAATGGTGCCTGGGAGGGTGGGAGGGCCGAAACATGCAGCCATTCGTGCTGCAAAGAAGACGCAAAAACGGCTGTAGATCCCAGAAAAGGCGCGCACCCTGGGGCCCACAGCCCGAACCGCCCCCAGTACCACAACGTCTCTGCTGGGGTTTGTGGAATTACCTGATTGGTGTTTAGAATTTCCAGGGAGTTGCTAGCTATTTTTCTTGGTAGGATTTTTTTGCTCTTCTGGTGAGGAATTTTCTCACGTCCCTAGCCTGTTTTTGTAGGGGTGGGGGGTTGTTAGCCTGTCGGTCACTCTGGCATCAATACAGGAGTTAGGGATTTTGTTTACACCCTGAGGTGAGCAAGAGTCACTGGAGAAACAGTGCTTACCTCAAGATGCTATCAGGTTCTGGGGTGCAGGAGATGGCCTCATAGTCATCTCAAATGCTGTATGGCTTGGGATGGGCTGAACAACTCAGTTGCCTTGACCGTGAACCCCCCCCCCCCATTTAGCAACCCCAGGTTTAAGCCAGAGTGTTAACACCCAAGGGGAAAATGACAGGATTCCTGTCTCCTCCAGGGTAGGTGCCCTGCACTTTGGGGTTGGAGCCCCTTACTTAGAACACACTGCTTAATAATGATGTCCATCAAAAAAGTGGCCCATTTTTCCAAAGATGCTGGTCTTGCATCATTTTGGTGGGATACGTGGGCACTTATATTTTATATTACAAGAAATATTTTATATTACAAGAAAGAAATTATCTTACAATTATATTACAAGAAAGAAATTCAAGGAAAGGATGTTCTTGGGAACAAACAGCAAGGTGCCCAAGACATAACCAAATATCTAATTTCAAACAAAGACCCCAAGTGAACATGCTTCCGATTATTTGATTTTTTTTCCCCTGATCTGATCTCACCAAAAACAACAGGAAAAAAAAATTGAGGTGTGGTGGAATGGAAAAGAATTCAGGCAAATAACTAAAACCAAGGCAAGAAGCACGTCTGACCCAATTCCCTCCTCCCTCCAAGAAATGCAATTTCACAAATGCAGAATAGAACAAGGATGTTTAGAAACCCCCAGAGAAATGTCTCTTGTCTTACAGAAACTTGTGTGGCTTCCCTTAAACATTCTACTTAGGAATAAACTTGAAATTTACTTTGAATTTCACTTCTTTGAAATGTTAGTGCCTGTCTTAGAATATTAGGAAGGTGAAGTGAGGTCAGATCAGTTTTAGAGAAAAATCAAACAATTAATAATACAATGCTGACATAGATCAAAAGAAACAATACGACACAATCGTAGACAGAATCGTTTGTTTTAAAGGCAAAGCAAAGGTTACCGAATAATGCTGGGGGGAAAAAATCCTAAAATCCATATTTTCAATAGAAGGATAAAAATCAGTAGTAACAACAGAGAAACCTGCTGTAACTACATACATTAGACAAGTTAGTAGAAAATTAGTTTTATTCATAACGTGGAAAAAGCAATTAAGATACAGTGTATGTATTTACATTGTTTCTCTGCTGTAAATATATTCTTTAATATATTCAGTATATTTGTTTGGATTGTTGAGTTTGATGAAACCTTCTTATAAACATATTTTAAAAAAATTAAGAGAGCATGTGTTGTTCATGGGTTTTATATTTCTGCACATGCCTTTCCTTGCTATGGAGGTTGCAAATTTCTCGAGAGAGCCTATCACAGGGGTGTCAAACTCGTTTAATACAGTGGGCCAAAGTTAGCATTCATGGAGCCTGCTGAGGGCTGGAAATGATGTCATTAAGCAGGAAGTGACAGGTGACAACCAGAAATAAGCACTTTGTTCGCACCTAGGAACCCATTTATTATTGCTTATTTAACTTATATGCAGTTATAACTTAACTTATTTAGCTTACATGCTTATTTAACTTATATGCAGAGTACATTATGAGAAATGCAGGGCTGAATGAATCGCAGGCCGGAATCAAGATTGCCGGGAGAAACATCAACAACCTCAGATATGCAGACGATACCACCCTAATGGCAGAAAGTGAAGAAGAACTCAAGAGCCTCTTGATGAGAGTGAAAGAGGAGAGTGCAAAAGTTGGCTTGAAACTCAACATTAATAAAACTAAGATCATGGCATCTGGTCCCATCAATTCCTGGCAAATAGAAGGGGCAGAAATGGAAGCAGTAACAGATTTTACTTTTTTGGGTTCCAAGATCACTGCAGACGGAGACAGCAGCCACGAAATTAAAAGACGCTTACTCCTTGGAAGGAAAGCTATGGCAAACTTAGACAGCATAATAAAAAGCAGAGATATCACCATACCAACAAAAGTTCGTATAGTCAGGGCGATGGTGTTCCCAGTAGCAATGTATGGTTGCGAGAGTTGGACCATAAGGAAGGCTGAGCGCCGAAGAATAGATGCTTTCGAACTGTGGTGCTGGAGAAGACTCCTGAGAGTCCCTTGGACTGCTAGGAGATCAAATCAGTCAATCCTAAATGAAATCAACCCTGACTGTTCCCTGGAAGGACAGATACTAAGGCTGAAACTCAAATATTTTGGCCACCTCATGCGAAGAGAGGACTCTCTGGAGAAGACTCTGATGCTGGGAAAGATTGAAGGCAAAAGGAGAAGGGGAAGGCAAAGGATGAGATGGTTAGACAGCATCACCGATGCAACGGACATGAAAATGAGCGAACTCAGGAAGATAGTGGAGGATAGGAAGGCCTGGCGGGACATGGTTTATGGGATCACGAAGGGTCGGACACGACTTAACGACTGAACAACAACAACAAGGAACCCATTAGCTGCAAATGAAAGAAGAGAAAACATGTAAATCTTGATCATTTTTTCAAGATATGGGAGAACCCGATTATCACACGGGCTGCCCTTTCAGCATCACCACTTCTGCCAAGCAGTGTCCCCTCTAATATTTTCCCTACTATGCGGAGCAGTTAGTGACCTGAGCAGTACATAACCACTATCTTAAAATGGGCAATGGCCAGTCTGCTCTCTAGGCCCGTCACGACCCACCACAAAAACTGGAAGCAGATGCTACCCCCTTAAGGGACGTGGCGATGTGCGGTGATGGCACTTTCAGAATCCCACCACCGTGGAAAAAAGGGTTTTCTTTCACTTACAGGGGGCATGCCAGCCCCCCCCCCCCGCCCCAAGCCTCAGATGAGCTTCCAATCACATTTGGGAGCGATTTCCAGTTTTCAGTGAAAAGCTCTTCTGAGGCACGGGGGGCCGTAATGGAGGCAAAGCCCCCCGCTACCCCGAAAGTGCTATCGCCAACATTGCCATAGAGTCCGTAATGACTTACAGGTTCCCTTACTTCCTGGGCAGTCCAATCCTACTGTAACTTTGGCCGGCGGAACTAGCGTTCTGCCAGCCGAAAACGTCGCAAATGTGCTGTAAGGCATGTTTGTGTCTACTTTCGAGCAGGGAAGGCCGGCGCAAGGCTGGCCACCCCTGCTCTGCCAACGGATCCCATGCCCGGCCGCCACCAGACCCAGGTAAGGATCCAGCGGACAGGGGGGGCAGTGTGGCCAGGAAAGGAGGCCGGCCATAGGCCCAGCTGATCAGGGAGGTGGCAGGGGACAGCTTGGGCCGAACCCTGTACCCCGCCGATTGGCTGAGCTGTTACACAGCCTCCTCCGACTTCCGCCAGCAAAATAGCTGGCAGAATTCTGAGGAGGCCGATCGTCCCCAGCACTCTTTACACCCGGGGAAGTGGACGAGTATCCCCTTCCCGGGGTAGACTTTTTGCCATGGGGTTCCTGCCAGCGGCGGAGCTCAGGATCCGGTGGGTGGCACCCAGCGGATCCTTACGTGAGGATTGCGCTGTGTAGGAGTTTGAGAACTACTGTTCTAGGCAATAAGTGTGGTACTGCTCATGCACCACAACTACAGGTGGCATGTTTACATAGTATTGTCATACACAACACACAGTATTTCATGACCATTTGGCTCCACTATTCCAAACTGACAAAAAAATCTTCCATCTACTGAATACTAGATATTCTGCTAAAATGGTAACAAACCCTCTGAAAACACAGATACAAATCTATGCATGTCTACTGAAAAATAAGTCCCATTGTGTTCAATGAGACAGACTCCAATTAAAGTGTGTATAGTATTGCAAAGGTATGTTAACAGAAATTCTAGCCCTATCTGAGCATGCCAAAGATAGAAGCTGGGAATGGGACCTTATCCTTATTAAGATGTTGTGTCTTTCTGGGTGGAACTAATAAATATATTACTATATTGTGACTTTTTGAGGTTCTGACTTTATCCTTCCCAGTCCAAAACATGTCTAATTTCATAAACCCACACCTTCTCTCCCTGCCTTTTTTTTTCTCAAGCTAAAAAGCCCTTGATCATTTTGGTAGCCCTTCTTTGCACCTCTGTACAAGGTACAGGGGTTTTTTTTTTGTACCTTTCCCCATAATATTCTTTTGGAGATGGGGCAAACAGAAGTATGTTTTATCTGCATAGCACACATGTCTGCATCATTCCTATCAGTGATCTGCACACATTGCCTGGCTTGTCTCCAGCTTTAGAGAACAATAGAAAGAGATAAGTGTAGGCAACTTTTTTCAGTGTTCCTATTATAACTTCACAGCTCAACAGCTGAGAGCAGATAATGACCTGGATAATTGAGAGAGCCCAATTAACACGCAGGTCAAATAAGGAGCTTCAGTGGGCCTTATGTTTGACACCCCTGGCCTATCATATTCCTGGGCAGCTTTGAAAGAATATGTCCGTTCTTTATATGGCAGTGCTGGAGTAGACGTCTGAACTGGGGACAGGGATCATAAGAACATAAGAAGAGCCCTGCTGGATCAGGCCAAAGGCCCATCTAGTCCAGCTTCCTGTATCACATAGTGGCCCCACCAGATGCCTCAGGGAGCACACAGCCAACACGATAACCTGTTTCCTGCTGCCACTCCCCTGCACCTGGCACAGAGAAAACCTACTTCTAAAACCAGAAGGTTGCTTATTGCTTGTAACCTGTGATGGTCTTTTCCTCCATGAATTTGTCCAAACCCCTTTTAAAGGCATCTAGGCCAGGTGCCATCACCACATCCTGTGGCAAGGAGTTCCACAGATGAATTACACACTGGGTAAAGAAATATTTTCTTTTATCCGTTCTAACTCTCCCTCCACTCAATTTTACTGCATGTCCCCTGGTTCTGGTGTTGTGCGAGAGGGAAAAGAATTTCCCTCTATCCACTCTCTCCATCCCATGCATAACTTTATAAGTCTCAATCATGTCCCCCCTCAGGTGCCTTTTTTCTAGGCTGAAAAGCCACAGATGCTGTAGCCTTTCCTCATAAGGGAGGTGCTCCAGCCCACGAATCATTCTGGTCGCTCTTTTCTGCACCTTTTCCAATTCAACTATATCCTTTTTGAGGTGTGGTGACAAGAACTGGTCACAATACTCCAGATGCTGCCTTACCATCGATTTGTACAAAGGCATAATGATATTGGCCGTTTTATTCTCAATCCCTTTTTTAATGATCCCGAGCATTCTTCACAGCCGCCGCACAATGGGTTGGCACTTTCATCGACCTGTCCACCAGCACCCCAAGATCTGTCTCTTGATCTGTCACGGACAACTCAGAACCCATTAGCGTATATGTGAAATTTTGGTTTCTTGCCCCAATGTGCATCACTTTGCACTTACTTACATTGAAGCGCATCTGCCATTTTGCTGCCCATTCTCCCAGTTTGGAGAGATTCTTCTGGAGCTTTTCACAATCCCTGCTGGTCTTCACCACCCAGAAAAGTTTAGTGTCATCCGCAAACTTGGCCACCTCGCTGCTTATCCCCAACTCCTTGTCATTTATGAATAAGTTGAAAAGCACCGGTCCCAAGACCGATCCTTGGGGCACACCGCTATTCACCTCGCCATTGTGAAAATTGCCCACTGACTCCCACTCGCTGTTTCCTGGCCTTCAACCAATCCACAAGAGGACCTGCCCTCTTATTCCCTGACTGTGGAGTTTTCTCAGGAGCCTTTCATGAGGGACCGTGTCAAACACCCTGAAAATCCAGATATATAATATCCATGGGTTTGCTCGCATCCACATGCCTGTTGACCTTTTCAAAAAATTCTAAAAGGTTTGTGAGGCAAGACTTCCCCTTGCAGAAGCCATGCTGACTCTCCCTCAGCAGAGCTTGTTCTTCTATGTGTTTTAAGATTTTATCTTTAATGAGACTTTCCACCATTTCCCCCAGAACAGATATTAGGCTGACCAGCCTGTAGTTTCCCGGGTCCCCCCTCCTTCCTTTTTTAAAGATTGGCGTGACATTAGCTATCCTCCAATCCTCTGACACAGTGGCCGTTTTAAGGAACAAGTTGCATATTTTTGTCAAGAGGTCAGCAACTTCATTCTTGAGTTCCTTCAGAACTCTTGGGTGGATGCCATCCGGGCCTGGTGATGTATTGATCTTTATTTTGTCAATTAAGTCTGAGACGTCTTCTCTTTTAACCTCTATTTGACTTAATTCTTTAATCAGGGGAGGCCATTCAGGCAGCGGTATTTGCTAGAGGTCTTCTGCCGTGAAGACAGATGCAAAGAACTCATTTAATTTCTCTGCAGTTTCCAAGTCCCCTTTTATCACACCTTTCTCTCCCTCACCATCCAGCGGACCAACCGTTTCCCTGGCAGGTTTCCTGCTTCTAACATATTTTAAGAAGCTTTTATTATTTCCTTTAATGTTGCCTGCCATACGTTCCTCAATGTCTTGCTTGGCCTCCTGTATCATCTTTTTACATTTCTTTTGCCACAGTTTGTGCTCTTGTTTATTTTCCTCATTAGGGCAAGACTTCCATTTACGGAAGGAAGCTTCCTTGCCTTTTATAGCCTCCTTAACTGTGCTTGTTAGCCATGCCGGCACCCTCCTGGACTTAGTCGAGCCCTTCCTCCTTTGTGGGATACACTCCCGCTGGGCCTCTAATACTGTTGTTTTAAACAGCCTCCATGCACTCTGGAGCGATTGGACTCTTTTTACCTTCCCTTTCAGCTTTTTTTTTAATTAGTCTCCTCATTTTGGGGAAGTCTGCCCTTCGGAAGTCAAGGGTTTTTGTGTCAGATTTGCTTGGCACTCTCCCCCCAACATGCATGGCGAAACCATCGCAGCATGGTCACTGTTCCCCAACAGTTCGGTAACATTTACCTCCCTGACCAGATCTTGAGTGCCACACAATATCAAATCCAGAGTCACCTGTCCTCTGGTCGGCTCCGTGACTAGCTGCTCTAAGGCACAGTCATTTAGCATATCCAGAAATCCAGTCTCTCTTTCATGACCAGAGCATGAGTTGACCCAGTCGATGTGAGGATAATTGAAGTCCCCCATGACTACAACCCTGTCTCTCTTTGACACCTCCCTGATTTGCTTCCTCATTTCAAGATCCCCTTCAGGTTTTTGATCTGGAGGACGGTAGCATGCCCCTACTATTATATCGCTCTTTGAGGCTAGTAATCTAACCCAGAGTGATTCTACGGAGGAGTCAGAGCCCCCCCTCCAGCTCTACTCTGGTGGATTCTACCCCTTCTTTGACATAGATGGCCACCCCACCTCCAACACGCCCCTCTCTGTCCCTCCTATAGAGTTTATATCCTGGAATTGCAGTATCCCACTGGTTCTCCGCATTCCACCAGGTTTCCGTTATACCTACTATATCAATGTTTTTCCCTAGCCACCAAACATTCCAGTTGTCCCATCTTTGCTCGTAGACTTCAGGCATTTGCATAAAAGCACTTATATACCAGGTCCCCCAAGGAGGGCTGCATGTTTGCACCTTTATCCCTGCAGCCTTCTGTCCTGCTAGATTGGCTGTCGTGTCCCATCACGCTACCACTCCTAATTCTTACTCTGTTATTACTTGACTGTTCCCAATCCTTTGCACCCTCATTCCCTAGGGATGAGGAGTCCTGAACCGGATGCCCCTCGGCTCCTGTCGGCTTTCTCCCAGGGGTCAGTTTAAAAGCTGCTCTGCCACATTCTTAATGTTACGCGCCAGCAGTCTGGTTCCGTGTTGGTTCAAGTGAAGCCCGTCCCTCTTGTTCCGGCTTGTTCCAAAACGTTCCCCAGTGCCTAACAAACCTAAACCCCTCCTCCTGACACCAGTGTCTCATCCACACATTGAGACCCCTGAGCTCCGCTTGCCTAGCTGGCCCTGCACGTGGAACAGGTAGCACTTCTGAGAATGCTACCTTTGGTGTCCTGGATTTGAGCTTCCTACCTAGATTTGGCCTCCAGGACCGCCTGGAGATCAACCTAAATTTGGCCTCCAGGACCGCCTGGCTACATTTCCCCACATCGTTGGTGCCAACATGCACCACAACCGTTACCTCCTCCCCAGCAATCTCTACCAGCCTATCTAGACGAGAGGTGATGTCTGCAACCTTCGCACCAGGCAGGCAAGTCACCATGCGGTCCTCACATCCGTTACAGACCCCCCCTCTCTATGTTCACCCACGACACCCACGACAAGAAGCCCCCTTCGCCCCCTCCCCAGAGAAGTATCCATAGTGCGACTGGATACGGGCCCATCACCTGAAGAAGGGGTCCCCACTGGGGAACTGTTTCCCTCTTTTCCAGGGCGACGTCCTCCAGCCCTGAGACTCCCTTCCGTGGCAGCTGAGGAGCTGGCCAACTGAGGGTGGGACGCCTCCTCCACGTCCCTAGAAGCTCACCCTGGTCCCTCTCTTCCTGTCTGTTCTTCTCCAGGTCAGCAACCATGGCTTCAAGGGAGCGAACCTGTTCCCAGAGAGCCTGGAGCTCTTTGCACCGAGCACACACCCATGACTTATGCCCAAGAGGCAGATAATCATACATGTGACACTCGGTGCAAAACACTGGATAGCCCCCAGCCCTCTGCTGGCTGTCTGACTGCATAACATTTGTGTGTAAGGTATGTGTTTATCTATGTTTGGGTACCTTAATGTTGTTGGAGCTCTCCTCTCTTCAAGGGAAGTGCCGGGCTGTGTGTGGGGCCTGGCTTCCTCGCCCCGCTGCTGAACTCGCATAGCTGCTTAACTCACTGTGTCTTCTTTTACCTTGGCACTTGGTCCCAGTGAGGCATTTGGTCCCAGTGAGGCACTTGGTCCCAGTGAGGCCACTCGCTACTCCATTTTGCTGTGGCTTCTGAACTGGGGCCTACATGATTACTGTTGGCAAGTGGAGCAAGAAGAAGTTAGGCTAGTCCCCTACATGGTAGATATAGTGTATTTCAGGGAATAGGAATAGAGATTTGGTGTGCACCCTTAGGTAAGCAAGAGTCATAGGAGGAACCAGAACCAACCAAGCTGTCAGGTGCTGGGACACTGGCTGGTAACCCCTTGGGCTGGGATTGCAAAGTTGATCTCAAAGGCTGTCCAGCTTGGGGGAGGTGGTAGAATTCAACTTCCTCGACGCCCTTTGGGGGTTGGCGTGGAGAAGCTGAAACCACCACCAGACAATCTGCAGCTTTGCTATCTCCTCACATTAGGTGCCTGTACTAAAAGGGTGGGTGGGTGGGTGTTTGGAGATAGGACCTGCTTCAGGGTATACACAGATTGTTGATTGGCACTGAGTTCAATAAATGTGGCCCAGTTTTAATACAAACCTTGTGTCATGTATTATTGGGGGGGGGGTGTTACACGGGCAATGCAATTTTGCAATTTAAAATAACTCTTTTTTCTGTTGTAGATTGTCTATGTTTATGGAATGCAAAGCAAAGGGGGTATGCTTTAAACTTGTACATTCAGATGAGCTCTTTTGCGGTTATGGAATATTGCCAGAATAAGCCAGTCATGAGATCAGAAGGTGCCCCTGGTCCTGGTATAATCATACCAAGAAGACACTTTGCAATCAATAAACCCAGCTAATATAGATTGCTCTTTTCATCCATTAAAGACTTTAGCATGAAATGTATTAACCATCATATTTGATAAATTTCATTGGGTAATGCTGAAACAGGAGATGCATTTATGGTCGAGGTAATTAATTAGCTGTCAAATGGACCTAAGTAGGACTAAAAGGTGATGAAGGCAGACAACCATTTTTTCTACACTGAAATTGAAATTCCCTCTCTCATGAATATGAATGAATTTTCAGTCTGGAAAAAAAAAAGTGTCCATCACAAGACTCCTTATGGAGGTTTTTAAAACATCTAACAAGGAGTCATCTGCCAAGGGCCATTTCAGAAATTATGCAGAGCAGACACCTGTTTGTCTACTTCTGACAGAACAAAAAGGGTTTGATAAAGTTTATAAGTGAATTAGTGTTCTATTCATTTCATGAACGGATATCTTTGTATCAAATTGCTCTCCGTGGTGGAACATCTCTGGTTTGCCACCAAATGCGCAAGGTTTTTCATGCAATGGAAAGGATCTTTGGAAAGGAACCTGAAAGCAGGTTCACACACATTATGACTGCAATCCTATATATACTTTCATGGGAGTAAGTCCCATTGAACACAATGGAACTGACTTCTGAGTAGACAAGCATAAAATTGTGCTATGTGTTTTTGCACAACTGAGCAGTTTTGACATTTTCCAAGGATACCTTTGCGTAGACCACTGGCGTTGCTGGAGGTGGGGTGGAAAGCTAAGTTCTGCAGCTTTCCGCCCCACCGTTACTCTCCTGCACGAGGCGCCCCGCCCCCTCGTCATAGGAGCCCGTCAGCGGAGAGAAAGCAATGCGCAGGAGAGTCCCTGTGCGTTGCTTTCTCTCCGCTGACGGGCTCCTACGACAAGGGGGCGGGGTGCCTCGTGCAGGAGAGTAACGGTGGGGCGGAAAGCTGCAGAACTTAGCTTTCCACCCCACCTCCAGCGACGCCAGTGACGTAGACGAAGTGAGAGCCGTAAGATCACTATTAAGGTCTGGTTCACACATATGAAGGTTCTCATGTGATCACTGCAGGAGTGTTTCCATGTGTGGGGCTTTCTATAATTGTAATGGAAAGAGGGGAACTGAATATAAAAAAAAACACATATGAGATAATTCATATGAATGTGTCCTTTCAAAAGTGAAGGAAGGCATGTGAATATTTGAACTGAATTTAAACTGAAGTTCAAATTACTGTAGTGACAACAGATTCATCACCCAGTTGAATTACTGTGTTACTTCAAGCTATATTTCCTATCTGCCCTAAATAGGGGTAGAAAAATACCCAGGACTAGGAATCCTGCTAATCTTGGTTTACCCATTCTTGTGAATTTGTAGGGAAACCAAGAGTTGTATTTAAGGGTTAAAGTGGAAAAATTTGCCAAAATCTAATCTGATCACATAACAGACTGTAAAAAAACATACTAGCTAAGCCTATATGGGTTCTCAGTTCTGGTTCCACAGGCCAGTCCCAGACAGCCTGGGAGACAGCCAGTGAAGATCTTGTTAATCCCATAAAACATGATATGCAACAACACGTCAGTCATAAACATGGGAAGAAAAAAATGAGGACTGCAGTACTGCCAATAAGCTCTTCAACCGCCTCTTAAGTGCTCGGTATGAATGTGTCCTGGTTTGGGGCTTGTACTTAGAAGAGATTAGCGATACCAAATTATACTCTATAGTTATACAAGTGATGGCTGTTATGATGTTTCAATATGTTCCCAACAGCAAGAGACTTTGGATACCAAAAGAGAAAATTGGGGTCATATTGTGAAATATTGCCACCTGCAGAGGCCAAATGCAGAGAAAGAGAGTACTGCAGGTCCTCCAGGACTAATTTTCAATTTCCCCTTCCAGCAATGAAGGAACTATTTATCCAGGTGTGTCAGTGTTGTAGCCAATCTAAATCTCCTTGTCTTAAAGCAGAACACCTGGCAGATGGCTGCTTGGGTTGTATTGGTTCTGACGCTTTCATTTCTCAAGGCTAAGAAAGAGAGGAGGAAAACAAATTGACTGCAAACACAAAGTATAGATCATCTTCTGAAAATAACTGAAGCTAAATATTTATGCACCCCTGTTCCGTGATAATTAGTGATGGATAAATTCCCCTAGACTCAATTCGGAAAACATTTGATTTTTTTCCCCTCAGCTTTCACAGAGAATTCTCTTGATCTTTCCAGTCTTTATCTTTCCAACACACAAATGCAGAAGATCACCTGCAGTACTCCCTGCCTGTCAAGTCCCAGCAAGTGAATGAATCCTTTCAGAAGGGTTTACCCGGGGGGGGGGGGAGGGCAGCATGACCAGGAACCATCCCTGTCTGCCTGACACCACCTCGCATTCGCATCTGTAAAAAAAGAAGTCCCTTACCATGGTCCTCAAACACTTTCTTCACTGCGGAAGTGCAGGACTTCTCGGTTTCTTTAAAACAACCTAGCGAATGAAGAAGCTCCTTCATTCACACAATCCCTGTAAATAAAACCAAATGTCCCAACTGCATTTGAAAAGAAAAACACACACACACTGTACGAGGAGCAGGATAAGGAGGCAAAGGATCTACTTCCCACACACTTTTAGCTAGCAGAAAGTGGATAACTGTGGCTTGCTTGGGCGGTGGGGGCTGGAGGGAGTTGGCACCAGGGTGAAAGGTATCCCGAAATCCACAACCACCTTGGCCCCTCGCAACCCACCACTGATGCAACCTGCATCACCTTGGCCAATGGTGAGGAGAGAGAGCTGGTGAAGTCAGGCCTGATTAACCAAGCCATTTCCTGTCAGGGTTCATGGGATTTGTAGTGTTGTATCCTGATTCAATTCATCTGAATCTGGAAGACTCAAAACCTACAAGTCCCATGAATACAAGCAGGAAATACCATTCCCAAGCATATTCAAGAGTATCATTTTCACTTTAGAAGCCAGCAAAGCCTGTCATGGCTCCAACAGCAATTTCTCCTTGCCGCCAGTTCTGCTGCTGTTTTGGAAGAAGAACGGCCCAATCCTATCCCCGCCCTGCCACACTGAAGCATGTAGCCATGGCATAGGCAGACACTGCATACTTGGGAAGGGCGGGGGAGGATGATCAGGAGGCCTGCTTCTTGATGCAAGGGAAAATATTTCCCTGACGGTCTATGGGTCTCTTCAGACGGACCTGCTGGCGTAAATCCGAGGAGGAAAAGGATGCGGGGTGGGCCAAAAAATTGGGGTTTGGATCTGGCATGCACATTTGCTGCTGAGATCCATCCCACTCCCTGTCCCCTGTCCTCCTCTGATCTGCCCAGAAATCCCCCCTGCCCACAAAACGGCCCCTGCCAATGCTGTTGCTTTCCAGTGGCAGCTGAGACTGACTCCTTGCCCCTAGGTCTCCCAAGGAGACCTAGGGGCCGTTCCAGACAGGCCTGGAATGAGCATAGGAGCGTGCAGGTGGCGCTAGGGCCTCCCGCGGATCTTTAGGCAGGATTGCGCTGGAAATGTGATAGGATAACTTTGGTATTGAATGGTATTTTCTAAGTGCTGTTTAATCTGTTGTTGTTGTTGTTGTTGAAAACATCAGCTTGAAGACTCAATGGAAAGGCAATTAATGCATTTTTCATATATGGTCTGTTGAGCCAGAACTTTTACACACTTGGCAGCGTCGGTACGGACATGATGGGGAAGGTTGTGCACATGGGAGCAGGGAGAAGCGGGAACGTATGTGGTCAGGACCGAGCCAGCTTGGCAATGGAAACTGTGTATTACTTCCAAACCTGAAAACGCTGCCCTGAACTTGCTAAAGCTCAGAGAAGGAGAAGTGAAAACACACTCTAACCAAATACATAGACAAGCAGGAGGGTTGCATACATATTATTTTACTATTGTCTCGCGGTCAGGATCCACAATTAATGTGGATATTTAAATAACCTTTTGGTAAGTGGAGTATTTGCTCTATTTCTATTATTATCCAAAACTAAGCTTGGCTGTCTTGAGCTGGCTATAATTTGGTTGTGCTGAGTTTGTGGCTTCAAGCAGATGACCTCAGGGACGCTTTCCAACATTTGTTTCATTTTTCACATCTACAAATTTGCCATTAAACTGACTGACACACAATCTTAGCATTTTATAGTATTCAGTGCCAGACACCAGCTCCTGTCATCAATCATATTTTTTCACACCTATTGCATTTTCTTCATTCTATCCATGGTCAGAGATTAGAGTTCAAATGAAATAGATTTCTTCTCCCACCCCCCAACACATGGCACATGTAGAAACCCAGCCTATTAGCAGAAGTCTTAATTTTTTTAAAGTAAGCTGAACAATGCAACTTATTTTTTTTTTAGGTAACCTGAACAGTTTAACAACAAATATTTTAAAAATATTTAACTTTTTTTGAAAGTTTGACTCTCACTAAAGCTAATGGCTTCTTATTGATGAGATTGTACCCAGAATATTTTTTAGATACATTCCTCACCAGGAACATCTGTTTGAAGTTAATCCATAAGAAAGTCAACTACAAAATTTTGTCCCCTTCTTTCTCAAAGTATATAAATTGCTGAGGTTAATATTGTTACTTCTCCTTGAAATGCTAGTTGTCATAGAAAGAACCTGTTATTTAACATACCATTTTGTCCCCTCAGTGCTCTACAATGGTGCTATGTTTTGATGACATCTGATGGATTACATCAGTGTCTGCAACCACCGAACTATCATTTGGCCACATTAGTCTAGTAGTGCATTCAAGTAACCCAATCCTTGGTTCCCCTGATTATCCTTAATGCAACAATGAGCACTTCTCAGCTAATAACTGTAGTAAAAGCTGAATGCATTTCAAAAATTACTACTGGTCCCCATCAGCCATAATTTGGAAGCACAGGCGGAGGTGATAACCATTTATGAAAACCACATGCATGCAAATGGATTACATTTTTTCCCCAGTCACAATTATTATTGCAGAAGCTTCTATATCTAACCATACTCAACAGACAATGGTGATGTCTGCAGGAGCTGGTCATAGATAAATAATTGGCTTGATAAAAAACGGCTAAAATCTCTACATCAAAGAAACAGGCAACCACCACAAAAGAACCTGTAGACAGATTGTGAGATGGTTGAGCTTTTGGGATTCACTGTCTCACTTGCAGTCTCCTTCCCCTCATTACATTTCATCAGTATGGACAAATGAGATAACAGCTCACAACAGGACATGTGTAATGCAGGTGTTTTTTGTCAAGTGGCAGGTCACAACTGACAGCTCAGCTTGGCAATCGACAGCAGCTCATAAATTCACATGCTGCTGGCATAACAATGAAAGGGCTGGGAATAAAGCAGATATTTACTGCTGCTTCAGATTGTCAGTGATGAAAAATATGATTCCAAATTATTCCATAGCCTAGAAAAACATGAGAAGTGGGAAAAAACGAGTGGTTTTTCCTTACACACTTTTTTGTCAGTGTTGAACTGCATAAAGTACTCTGGTTTGTACTCTGGTCAATTAGTTATACCACATCTCAGTTCTTAATTAGCCAATTCAATGGAGTATAATAATTTACACTGCTCTATCCTCTACCGATTACCAACATAGCAGAAGGACTGACCATTTTTAATATATTCTTATTCAAACTCTATTACATAACATTTGATAGTACCACCCCAGAACCAAAATAAGCTCGCCAATGAATACATTTACAGCCCAATCCTAATATGCTGGTGGGTCTCGCAGTCCGCCATAACATCACACAGGCTGGCCACTGGAACAGTAGCTTGGCGGTGGGATCAGGGCAGGGCAGGAGCCAGGCAGGTCAGGTTAGGGGCAGGTCAGGGATGGATATCAGCGGCAGCGGCATCTGTGGAATCTGGAACACCTGTCCCAGGCCTGACATGCCCACTTTGGCCTAACTGATCTACTCCAGCAAAACAGCTGGCATACATCTGAGTAGGTCCACAGAGGAACAGGGAGAAGAGGAGGAGGTAAGTCAACATTTTTTTTTTTACTTACCTCTCCCGGACAGCTTGGTCCCCAGCCAGCCCATGGGATGCAGCAGTGGCTGCATCAGTATCCCTGCACTGCACAGGCCAGCCCTGAGTAGGATTGTGCCATCAATCTTTAGTTGACGAATCTATTGATTTAATCCATTAAAGCTTGCAGCCCTAACATTTAATGCCTAGTCATGGACACAACTAACATTTAAATTACCATGCAGCATGACAGCCACTGCCAGCCCAACCATGAAGGCACCTGATGGAGCTTGTGTCAGTGGCAGGGGAGGAAGAGGGCTGTGGATTTGAGTCTGCCCAAGTCTGCTGTTGCCGCCACCTCCCTCCAACCTGCTGTGAACACACTGATTTGCTTCCAGCTCACTCAAGTGAGCAATGGATCATCCACTTCCTTACTGATCTCCCTGTATGATTTCCTCAAACCCAGAACTGTGGGACTTCCAGCGCAATCCTGACTAAGGATCTGGCCGGCGGCCCATGGCCGTCCGCTATATCCTGTGCACTGGCTGCCTGGCGCGTGCTGGGCCGGAGGTCTACTCAGAGAAGGGGACACTTGTCCCCTTCCCCGAGTGTAAACCCAAGCCAGCCCTATTGGCCTTCTTGGATTAAAAGCTGTGTAACGGCGTAGCCGACCCGGCGGGGACGGAGATATGGCTGATGCCATCCCCTGCCACCTCCCGGGCCGGCTAGGCCAATGGCCCCCCTCCCTCGCCAGGCCGGACCGCTCACACAGCTGGCGACAGAGTGCCTACCTTCCACTGCCGTCCGCATGGAGATCCGGCACCGGAGTGAGGGAGGCCGGTCTTGCACCAGCCTCCCTTACTCCCGAGTCATCGCGAACGTGCTTTACAGAACGATCACGACGGCTTCTGGTGACGGAACGCTTGTTCCATTGCCAGTACCGTCCGGTGAATAGCGCCCTTCCAGTTTTATTTACAGGAACTGAGCTATTGAAGGAGTTCCTTCATTCCCATGGTTCCTTTAAATAAAACTGGGAATCCAGCACTTCTGGGTATGACAAAACCAGAGACCCACGTCTGGTGGATTTGGCCAGGCGCAAAACCAATGCCTACCTGGGTGTGTGTGTGTTCCGTATGGGGGGAGAGGTGGTTAGGCATCCAGGCATAACTTACTACGCCCCATGCCTGTTTAGAGGCGATGGTGTGCACCTTTCCTTGCTGGGAGCGGATATTTTTCTTTCAGACCTGCAGCAGGCGCTTAGGCGTCTTTTGGGCCAGTGAGGCGGTGGGGGTCAAGCGCGAGGCTGACCCCCCCCGTGTGGCAGGTGGAGTGCGGGCCGGGTAGCCAGGAAACCTGGGATTCGGCATCAGCCTGAGGCTAGCAAGGTCAAGGGGTAAGCCAGGACCGCTCTAACGACACCGTCCGGTGAGGCTGGCTGGCGAGCCCCTTGGCTGGAACGCGTTGACCTACATTACGGCTTGGCCGCTGGGGTTGAAGCTTCCAGCTGCCTCGACCCTGCGGGGTTGACTATGATAGCTCATGTGGTCCTTTGACCACTGGGAGACGTGAGGGCCCGCACGCTCAAAGGGTCAAGTTAAGGTATTTTATTATGCTGCAGGTTCTGTTTATGTTTAATAAAATTTGGCCATTTAACCCAAGCCTCTGTCTAGTGTGCTTATTTGGGGGGGGGGTGCACGGGTAAGGGACTTTTCTCCAGAGCACTGCGGCAGAGACAGCATCATTGTCAGGTGGCCGTCCCTGTTGACTGCCAATACAAAGTAGTGGATAGACAATGGAAAACATTCCCTGCTGTAACCTGGTTTGCACTTTGTATATATTTACAACACATAGACAAAGTATGAGTGGTAATACGTGTAAATAAAACATACTATAAATTAGTTCTATGTTTCATATTTACACATTCTAAGAAAAGTTTATCACTGAATTAGAGAAGGTTTAGGGTCAGTTCTACTTGTATAACATGCCTCCACCTGATTTGGTAGATTCATTTCTTCTCTGAATCATCCCAAACCCATCTCATTCCCTTCCTGAGGGTTTCCTGAACCTCAAGGGAGGCTTTTGAGGGGGTTTTAGGGAGCTTCTGTGGAGAAGAGCGGGCAGAGAAATTGTATTTCCTGATCTTCCTTCCACTCACTCAAGATTTGAATGCAAACCTTAGGGTATAAATGACATGCACAGTTACAAAATAATAACATCTCACTGCCCAGTTCTAACTAAATCCCCCTTGCCAATGCAGCCACGCTAATGGAGTATGTGCTGTATCCTGCAGGCGGGACAGTCCTAGAGGCCTACCAGAGGTAAGAGAACATTAATTCCCCTACCTCAGGATAAGCCTCCATTTCCCAAATAGGTCTACTCGGACGTGCACCAGCTCTTTTGTTGGTGCAACTCCCAGTGAACCCTGGGAGGTGGCTTGAGGCTGGGAAGGGGGACACATCTTACTGGCCATGGGGCATCTTCATGAGCCGCTTTTGTATGGCTGCCGCCGCTCACCGTTTCTGGCAAAGGCCCAGTTGCACGCAACAGCACGTGGCGCTTTGCGATGCCAGAAATTTTAGAAAAGGCATGGGTAACAGGAAATGTGCTAAATATTTCTTGATAATTACCTGTTTTCTCAGTTTTGGCCCATGGTTTTTTTGTTTTTTTTTTCATGGCAGACTCCTATTTTAAACTGCTAAACATGCCAGTAAGAAAGCAATGGATTCATTATCTGGAACAAGAACTGTGGACCATGTATCCTTCTCAAAGCCATCAAACACACTTTATTGGCTTGAACTAAGGAACACGTGGGGTTTTTTTTATCAGTACTGTCATTTCTCATATCTGCCAGCTCTTCAAAACAAATTCTAAGACATTTCCAAAATAGGACATGAAGGGCTCTGGAAGACGTTCTGGGAATATGCAAATATATTCCATGAAAAAATGAAAAGAAAATATTTTCTCACATGCATAATAACACCCTTCCTATTTGAGGGTTGGCTCCCTCTGGGTACTAATTCCATCCATTATTCCTTTGGCAGCATTTTAGTCTGAATCTAATTCACTAAATTGCTTCAGCCATCCAATTTGTGTTGATACTAATGTATCAAATGAAACTGTGACCATGGAAACGGTTCAATCTCCCATAATTCATAAACTGAAGTACGCCTGCATTTTAGCATATAAAAGTCTTGCCTCTCTCTCTGACGAGCAGATGGGCACTTATTTGAAGCTAAACTGGGATTTGGTAATCTTGAAATACAAGTTGATTTAACTTTGTTAGGAGACACGGATCACTTTAGACCTTGGCACTCAAATTCAATCCGTGTATAAAAGTTGGAGGATACAACACCTTCCACAGAAGTGCTGGGAGAAAAAGAAGTAGTGTATTCTAGTCTTAAGTTGTTTTTACAAAGGCACACCAATCTTTTCCCCCAGCATTGATGCATTCATTGCATCAAGAGGACTCATTGATGCATTCATTGACAAGAGGCAATATGTAGTTTCCTTTGAAATTTTGAAAATGCAATATGCGCTCAACTAGATGTGATATACAGTACCATTACGGTCCTGATCACACCCATACTCATGCACATGCTACTTATAAGAAACAGAATTCCCATTGCCTCAAATGAAAGCTTTTAAAACACACACACACACACACACACACACACACACACACACACACACACACACACACACACACACACACACACACACACACACATCTAAATGGCACACAGGGGACACATAGTTTGGGAAGAGAGCACATATGTTTCAATGAATATTTAAGGGTTGTTTACAAGATACACTGTTGACTATTAAGTCAAAAGATGGGCTCTATATAGCTTTTCTTTTATCTACCAACAATGAACAAAAATAAAAAAATACATGATCCACACTTATGTACATTAGGAAACAGTTTAAGGATAGTTTTTGAGGATAGTTATTCTGGGATAATATTCCTTAACTCACTTCAAATTCTAACTTCTTCAAACTTAGCACTTTTACCATTAAGGCTGAAAAGACAGAGGGTAGCATCAGTGATGTGCATTTTCCAGAAAGATTTGAATTGCATTTTTTTTTTTTGCAGAAAAGGTTTACGCACCACATCTCTGGTAGCATCCAGACCTTTTGTGGAGTAGTGCTCCATTACAGGTGCAACCCCTCCCCCCAAGAAACACGACACACAGTGGCTTGGGATAAGGGTAGACTATTAATAATTAATAATATAATCAATAATTAATAACACCTGCAGCAGGGCAGCCGTAACTCCAACCCCCAGCGTGCGGACAGCTAGGTTGGGGAAACGGTGTTCACCGTGGACAACATCCCCCTGCAGATAACAGGCATGGCATCCTGACTCAAAGCTACCCTTGGGCATAGCCCAAGGGAGCCAATCATAGCCAATCCCCAAGGTGTCGAGGCAGCTAGAAGCAGGGACCCCCAAGGCAAAGCCACCTGGTTGTCACCTATACCAGTCAAGGGACTTGCCAACCAGCCTCACCGATCCAGTCAAGTATCCCATGAGCGGTACTGGCTCCCCCAACCTTGTCAACTTCAGAATGTACACCAGGATTAAACCCATCTACCCAGTCAGCACGCTACCTGCCAAACCCATTTTAGCACTGGGCAACTAAACCTCCAACCACAGCCAGTCTGGGGTAGGAAAAAAAAAACTATCAAACCACAGCCAATCGGGATGACAGCAAAAAATTCCTAACCGGCTCCAAAGGAATCAATCAGCTAATCTCAGACTGAACTGAGGGCGGGAAGGAGGGCCTTGCTGAAACTGCCGCGACTAAGGAAAGAGACAAATGCATTCTCCCAGTCATGCGGCCAGCCCCCTAACAAGCCCCAGCCAATAAAGGGCTTGCGATTTCGTGCCACCGCAGCCGCGTGGGGGATGGGGGTGCTGCAACGGAGATGCCAGGCTAGGGGCCCACCATCGTCTTTGTTGGAAGCTTGCACTGTGACTGGAGGAAGCATTCTACTCATGCAGGGGGTCCGTGTGCAAGTGAAACTCTCTTTCCACTCACAGAGGGAGCTTCCAGGGACAGAGTCCTGCTCTACAGAGATCAGGACACTGTCCAAAGTTTGTTTATTGCTACGTCACACACACACACACACACACACACACACACACACACACACACACACACACACTGCAAAAAAAAAAAACTGAATTAATTACTGAAACTTCCTGAATGATTCAGAGACAAAAGTCAACCTAACTCCTTCTCAAATCAAAACGACATGAACCCAGAACTTTCTGAAGGTTTTTAAAGCCACATGAAACAACTGTTTAATGAAAAGGTGTTTTATTTGAAGGTTGCCTTGCCCACGTCAAGGCCACGACTGGACTTAATTGTCAGGGGATACCTTTACCTTTACCCACATCACATTTCTTAGCAACTGCGTGTTCAATATCACCCCTCCGTTCTCAGGAGAATATCTAGGCACATGGCCAAGAGACAGATTTATCTTCTTCCAAACAAGTCCAGTTTGCTCACTTTCAAGTCAGATTGAATTTGTTCCTTGTACCTTCTGTTCTAGCCTGTCTCCACTGACAATGTAGCTCACCTCCCCAAGGGGACTGGGTTGAAGCACAGGCCATTGATCGCAATGAATGAATTTTTAAAGGGCTAGGCTTTCTAATTCTTATCCTGAGTCATTATCAGTTTTCATTTTCCACTACTGAAGGAAACTAATGAATCATATTGATTTAACAAGTACTTGTATAGCAAAACATTTGATCTTTTCACTTAAGGCTGTCACGTTCGTACCAGGCTGGGTAATGTGATACATTATTTAGAAGTCTCCAAACCTTGGCTATCACACACCACCCTTTTGTATTCTCCTTTCCAAGTCTACATTCTTACTTCTCTCTGTTCTATTTCATCACCAAGAGCAGACTATTAAATGTATGGCTGAGTTTCCAAAGCCCATTCATCTCCACTACTGTAACATGTGGGCACTGGGATATGCGTTACATTGACATCCCTTGGATCAGCCCATTTTTCCCTTGACATTTTGTTCTCTGATACAAAATAAATTGATAATTACTATTTTTATTAGCAGCATACATGAAGACTATCCTTTCCCAGTCACCACTTCCACTTCAGTGTGCTGAGAACAAGGACAATTTAAATAGGCATGCACTATTCTCAGAAGGTAGGCATGAACGGCTTCCCTCCATTCTGCCTGTTATTGTCCCAATATTCCAATACACCTTGGGCTGCACTCTATTTGAATTCCTGCAAAAATGGTGGATTTTGAAATATTAGTACAGGGGCACCCATATCCGCAGATCCGTTATCTGCGGATTCAGTTATCTGCAGATAGCAGCGGGGGGGGGGAGCCTATTACCTTACAGCCCAGTCCTGCGCAAGTTGTAACTTTTGGCCTAAATGGCCGGCTGCTGCATTCTGCACAGGATGTGGCCTGCGCTGGCACAGCCGGGGCTCACCTTGGGGGAAGGAGACACTCCGAAGGGGGGCATCTAAGCCCCAATGGGCCTCCTCGGATGCACGCCAGCTCAGGTTCCCCATCATGGGTGCAGGGGGCACCTGCATGGCTTGAGGGAGGAGACTGTGTTGCCTTCTATGAACTTCCTTGAGCCTGCAGTTCTTGATACAACCCACTGGTTCCCCAATAGTATCCTATTGTTGGATTCTAGGAGTATTGCAAGTAGATTACCAATTATAAAGAAAATAAACAGCTAAAAGTGGTAGAAAGAATTTTAGCACGAAAGCTTTCATGGCCAGCAATTAGTTTTAGAGATTTAATTGTTACGGGCATCATAGCCATGTACAAAAACAGACTTGAATAAAAACAAATAAAATCCTACTTGCGTCTTCTGTTTCTTTCAGTTTCAACAAGACAGATAAAATTATATTAAAATCCAAAGTCCAAAGTTCTAAATTCCAACATTTCGTTTCCTAATTCCTGGAAACATTGTCTAGGAAAACAATCTAAAGGATTGAAGATGTTGTTCCCTGAGGTTAGCGCTAGTTATTTTTATCCCAAAGGAAAGCGCGGGAACGAAACGGCTCAAGCCGGGCTAAAGCGGAAATAACCAATTAACCCGCTATTCAAAAGCAGCAATGGGAGCACTGTATCTCTAGGTATGTATGTTAAGGCACTAAGTGTTTGCATGATAATGTACTGCTAACGATCCTAGAGATACAGTGCTCCCATTGCTGCTTTTGAATAGCGGGTTAATTGGTTATTTCTTCTTAGCCGGACTTGAGCCGTTTCGTTCCCGCGCTTTCCTTTGGGATAAAAATAACTAGCGCTAACCTCAGGAAACAACATCTTCAATCCTTTAGATTGTTTTCCTAGACAATGTTTCCAGGAATTAAGAAACGAAACGTTGGAATTTAGAACTTTGGACTTTGGATTTTAATATAATTTTATCTGTCTTGTTGAAACTGAAAGAAACAGAAGACGCAAGTAGGATTTTATTTGTTTTTATTCAAGTCTGTTTTTGTACATGGCTATGATGCCCGTAACAATTAAATCTCTAAAACTGGTAGAAAGAATCTCAATTCAGTATCTTTCACAAGGATGCTATTTTTCTTTCCTCTTTTTATGAGGATAAAATATTTATTTACTTTCTACCGAGCAAACTTTTAATGAGGTGTTCTCAGAACAGGAAGAAATTGCACTTGCTTGTCAAAACAAAATCCACAAGGATTCTACATGTTTAGCTTCATTTTTCTCCTTATAAGAATTCTTCAGCTATTATGACTGTTTCAGGGCCAGGGGATGGACTGTTATGGGCCTCTGACTGCATTCACAATCTGTGGACTGGAAGAGCATGTTCAGTAGCATCCCCAATTCCGAATTCCCCAAACCCAGGAAATGTAGTGTCTAGCCACAATGTTCATACTGAGGACATGGGTGCCCTGGGAAAATTATGTTTCCCAAGGCTTATGACACCTGGAATGCTGCCATTGTGTGTAGTTGTCATTGCTGTTGTGGCATTCTAGGTGCAAGACCTCTCTGCATGGACACATGGGGTAGGGTTCAAATAACTGGGGGTTTACAATGCTCACAGAACTCAAATCATGCTTCAGAGAATGACATCAGAGTATGACTGATTCCATATTTCAGAACTGGGCTCAGAAAAAGCTAAGCTGTTTTCCAGTTGTTCGGCAAAATACTTTGGTTTGCTGTACCCAATTCCAAGACTGGGTAAGCGTGCTTAAGTTTGCAGCTTTTTGTCTCTGTCGCGACAAGCAGCTATTTCTCCCCCTCATCTGCCTTCACTATTTTTAAGCCCTTCCAGTGTAGTCATGCAAAGACAAACTTTTCCAGGCTGCAAATTGCTTCATATACCTTGGCTGCCTCCTCATAACCCTAGAGCATAGTGCGTTTCATGGTGAGAAATTTGCTGCTTCCGGCATTTGGGGTGATGATGGCTGCAGGGCAGGACAAGAAACAATAACTCTCTCTTTCTTTTCTCAAGATGTGTGCAGCTAAGCCACCAGCAGGTGAATATGGAACCTATCCCTTTCTGGATAGTTCAACAGATCAAGAACACAACATTTTGGACTAATTCACAACTGTTAGACGTGCTCAAGGGACCTTGGTTATGTGCTGCATAAGAACATCAGAAAAACCTTGGTGGCTCTGGCCAAAGGCCCATCCAGTCCAGCATCCTGTCTCTCTCAATGCCTCTGGAAAGCCCAGAAGAGAAAGGCATCCCCCCCCTCCCAGTTGCTTCCCTGTGACTGGTATTCAGAGTATTCATACTGCAATTGGATCTGGAGATAAACCTAGGAGTGTACGTGAGTCACACAATGCAGGCTACCAAACATCCCTGATAAACGTCCTGTTCCTCCAGCCAGCTTATTATTATTTATTTATTTTTAAAAAAAAAAACAGCGGTTTAATCAAGCAACTACCAATTTGCTGTGATGGGACAGGCCAGGACTTCAAGTTTAACAGATATGTGGAATCCCTCTCTCAAATAATTACTGGTTCCTTTGATGGTTTATGGGGATTTCCCATCCTCCTGTCAACTTCATGGCATGCTCAAAATAACTGCCATCCTATAGTTGACATCATCTCTAAGCAACGCGGAGGTGGGCTGAGAGGGGACATGGCAAGAAGCTGCTTTCCTTTGTGACAATTGGCAGGGGCAATGGCAGTACTTCCACTGTGACTTTCAGACCCTTCGGCTGAAAGTATACATGATGTGCACTTGTGTGTACGTTTTCCCAAACATGTTTTTAAAACGATAATCAACCACAGACTTAACCTGCAGACTTAAATTGGAGGCCTTGCAGAACATATATTCTTTCATTGTAAAGAAGCAGCATGTGTAGACAGTATGTTACACATAAGCCACAGACAAAGAACCTATTTATTAATTTTAAAATACACGTGAAAGTATACCTCTCCCTTCTCATACAATTCAGGGTGGCTTTCAATAGTAGTGATTCAATAATCAAACTATTCAAATGATTCAATAATCAAACTACAAAAAACCAAAACACACCTTAAACACAGCCCAACCAGAGGGAACAACAACAGTCACTAAAACAATCAATAAACAATAAAGCGCTCAAGGGAAACAGGAGAAAAATGAATTCTGAAAACAGCGTTTCCTCCTTTTGGTGGAAATTGTTATCAATTTTCTTCTGTGACATCACTATGTTGCATGAGCATGGTAGGCAAGTCCCGCTACTACCAGCTGCCATCTGTCCTGCAATTACATCACATGCTAAAGAGGAAGAGGTTTCCTGGCAACGTGACCACCACCACCCGGACTGCATAGAACCTGCATCTTTGTATAGCCAAGGAGCAGAATTCAGTCAATTCAGCCACTGATTATTCAGGGCCTCTACTAATTAACTGCACCCTTGATTAATCTGAACATATCAAAAACAAAAGTAAGGAAAAAGAGTTTCGTCTCATAAATAGCAAGTGACTAATAGCAAGTACATGAAATTCCAAGTTCTTTGGAACCAGTGTTTTCTCCAATCTGAGTTATATTTTGAACTAAGGAGGACATAAGGAGAAATACTGTATAATATCCTATATCAGATACAAACACACAAATCTTCTCTCCAAAGCCTTTCCTTGGAGTTTATGTGGATTTTATTTTTATTATTTAGGTATTTGCAAACGTTCCAAGCCACTGTCCAGAGAACGTATAACATTTCGCAGTCGAGCTTGATGCATTTGAGCAGATCATGTTGTTCCCTGTTAACAGTGAGAAAAAAACTTGTCATGGGGAGGAAATAAAGAGGCAGGTACAACAGCTGGTCTTTGAAACAGGCTGCAGCTTCCAAATAGGCATAGCGTGCTAGATATTCAGAGCCATGTGAAGGAGGTATTTGCAACTCATCTGGTTGAGATACACAAGGAAACTGAAATAATCAGCAAGCTGAGATATCCAGGTGGCACAATTCAGCTCACCTTGAAACTGCACCTGATAAATGACCCCATGTGGTAAAAGGTAGGTCACAGTGTGAAGTGTTTATTACAACCCTATTGGTTGTACTGTACCATACTTTCAGTGCTATAGCCAACAGTCCCACTCATGTGTAGCAGTGTCCCCAGTTTGGACTGGGCTGCATCTAAGATTTTTGGAGAATTTTGGAGCTTTTCCTGAGAATTTTTCACAGCCTACAGAAGTGCAGATCCTCCCTGAGAAATTCTACTTTTATAGAAATCATTCGACATCTCTTGAAAATTCTCTATTTCCTCTTGTAGAGGAAATCTGGAACTTACCTGCAGACCCCCCAAATAAACATGCTAGACAGAGGCTTGGATTGAGGGTAACTTTATTAACTAGCAAACTCTGCAGCAGGGCAAACATTTTAACATCCCCAGTTTGCGGGACAAGGTGGGGGAAATAGGAGCTGCCTGAATGCTTCCCCCGTCTACCCTCAGGTGTGACATTCTGGGTCAAAGCTACACCCATTCATCGAGTGGGCAAACTGATCACTGCCAACCCCAATGGGGTCGAGGCAGCTGGGCAGTGCAGACTCCCCCTGGCTTGCCATATGGTGGTCTGCACTTATGGTGATCTGCGCTTATAAACTACAGGCTATCTTGTTGTCTTGTGCTCCCTGAGGCATCTGGTGGGGCCACTGTGTGATACAGGAAGCTGGACTAGATGGGATTTTAGCCTGATCCAGCAGGGCTCTTCTTATGTTCTTATGCGCTTACCCAGCCAAAGGGGGGCTTGCCAGCCAACCTCAACATAAGAACATAAGAAGAGCCCTGCTGGATCAGGCCAAAGGCCCATCTAGTCCAGCTTCCTGTATCACACAGTGGCCCCACCAGATGCCTCAGGGAGCACACAACCAACAAGATACTTGTATCCTGTCGCCACTCCCTTGCACCTGGCACAAAGAAAACCTACTCCTACAACCAGGAGGTTGCTTATCCCCATAATGGCTTGTAAGCTGTGATGGACTTTTCCTCCATAAATATGACCAATCCCCTTTTAAAGGCATCCAGGTGCCATCACCACATCCTGTGGCAAGGAGTTCCACAAACCAATTACACGCTGGGTAAAGAAATATTTTCTTTTGTCTGTTTTAATCCTCCCTCCACTCAATTTGAGTGGATGTCCCCTAGTTCTAGTGTTATGTGAGAGGGAAAATAACTTTTTCACACTGGGTCGACACTTTCATCGACCTGTCCACCAGCACCCCAAGATCTCTCTCTTGATCCATCACAGACAGCTCAGAACCCATGAGCGTGTATGTGAAGTTTTGATTTCTTGCCCCAATGTGCATCACTTTGCACTTACTGACATTGAAGCGCATCTGCCATTTTGCTGCCCATTCTCCCAGTTTGGAGAGATCCTTATGGAGCTCTTCACAATCCCTGCTGGTCTTCACCACCCGGAAAAGTTTAGTGTCATCCGCAAACTTGGCCACCTCGCTGCTTATCCCCAGCTCCAGGTCATTTAAGAACAAGTTGAAAAGCACCGGTCCCAAGACCGATCCTTGGGGCACACCGCTTTTCACCTCTCGCCATTGTGAAAATTGCCCATTGACTTCCACTCGCTGTTTCCTGGTCTTCAACCAGTTCCCAATCCATAGGAGGACCTGCCCCTTTATTCCCTGACTATGGAGTTTTTTCAGGAGCATTTGATGAGGGACCGTGTCAAACGCCTTCTGAAAATCCAGGTATATAATATCCACGGGTTCTCCCGCATCCACATGCCTGTTGACCTTTTCAAAGAATTCAAAAAGGTTTGTGAGGCAAGACTTCCCCTTGCAGAAGCCATGCTGAGTCTCCCTCAGCAAAGCTTGTTCTTCTGTATGTTTTAAGATTTTATCCTTGATGAAGCTTTCCACCATCTTCCCTGGAACAGATGTTAGGCTGACCGGCCTGTAGTTTCCCGGGTCCCCCCTCCTTCCTTTTTTAAAGATTGGCGTGATATTAGCTATCCTCCAATCCTCTGGCACAGTGGCCATTTTAAGGGACAAGCTGCATATTTTTGTCAAGAGGTCAGCAACTTCATTCCTGAGTTCCTTCAGAACTCTTGGGTGAATGCCATCTGGGCCCGGTGAGTTATTGATCTTTAATTTGTCAATTAAGTCTAAGATGTCTTCTCTTTTAACCTCTATTTGACTTAGTTCTTTAGTCAGGAGTGGCCGTTCGGGCAGCGGTATCTGCCCGAGGTCTTCTGCCGCGAAGACAGATGCAAATAACTTATTTAATTTCTCTGCAGTCTCCAAGTCCCCTTTTATAACCCCTTTCTCTCCCTCACTGTCCAGCGGGCCAACTGCTTCTCTGGCAGGTTTCCTGCTTCTAACATATTTGAAGAAGCTTTTATTATTCCCTTTTATGTTGCCTGCCATACGCTCCTCAAAGTCTTTCTTGGCCTCCCGTATCATCTTTTTACTTTTCTTTTGCCACAGTTTGTGCTCCTGCTTATTTTCCTCATTAGGGCAAGACTTCCATTTACGGAAGGAAGCTTCCTTGCCTTTGATAGCCTCTTTAACTGTGCTTGTTAGCCATGCCGGCACCCTCCTGGACTTAGTCGAGCCCTTCCTCCTTTAAATGACCCCATGTGCAAGTATCGTCTGAGCGGTTCTGTCTCACCCCACCCTGACCTTGCTACCTCAGAATATACACCAATTACAAACCTACCTACCCTCCCACATGCAACCTACAGGCCTGACCTGAAATCGACTTACTGCCCAAAAGAGCTACCAACCACCCCCATCAGATTGGGGTAGGCATAAAAACTGGCAGACAGAGCCAATCAGACAGACAGCAAAAAAATCCTACCTGCCCCCCGTAAAGAGTGACCAGCTAGTCTCAGTCTGCAACAGGGAGGGTGGGTGGGGGCTTAAAAAAATTGGCGAAGACTGAGGGAGCTCTGTCATGGAGCTTTGACAGCTCCCCAGTCTTGCCATGCCCCACTGTCAAACAGCAGCCAATGGGCTGCCGCTGAATGGCGCCTCTGCCCAGCTCTGAGGGGGATGGGCAGGCAAGCCGGGGCAACGTGCAATACACACCACCCCCATTGTGTTGAATTTTACTTTTTTTCCACTGGAAAACCCAACAACACCAGTCTTCTTGTATGCTACTTTTCCAAAACGTTTTTTGAAGGTTTTCCCCCATAATAATAATAATAATAATAATAATAATAATAATAATAATAATAATAATAATAATAATAATAATAATAATAATAATAATAATAATAATAATAAAGCATAAATAAACTTGCCACAAAAGCAGAGGACCTGGGAATGGCACAGTGGCAAATTTAATTGCTCATAAGTAATACCATTGTGAGCAAATAGCAGAAGAGAGAGAATAATATTTGGGAAGGTATTCATATACATGAGTCCATTTTTAATTACTGTGTTAGAAAGCCCTATAAGTAAAATAGTGCATGCATCTAAATGGCTACCTGACAGTCTCCTACAGTGCAATCTTATGCATGTGTACTCAGATGTAAGTCTCATTAAATGGGACTTACTCCCTCATAAGTGTTTGTAGGATTGCAGCCTTCTTGCCTGCTCCACTGACAATTGGAAGGTGTGGCTACTAGAATTTTAACAAGGCTTGTGAAAGGTCTAATCACAGTTTCAATTAAATAAGTGTCCGTTGTACAACTGTTAAATTTTTATACCCATTTAATTTTGGGACACCAAATATGCAGCCCATACTCTATGACACTTGTTTTGTGTTGTGGTTCTCCAGTGTTCTCTCTGGGTCCAAATACCCCAGAATTAAAACATCTACACTGTTCTTAAGACTTTCACTACTTTTCTCCGAGAGACTGCTGCTCAGGAAATTCAAGTTACAAATTCAGATCCAGGCCTAAATCTTCTTCAATGCTACTGATAAAATAATGTAGAGTGTCAAGATATCCCTGATGTTCACGAGGAAGTTGGGACTATCTGGCCTGAGTCTATACTCCTTAACAAAATAAATGACATAAGAAGAGCCCTGCTGGCTGAGGCCAAGACCCATCTAGTCCAGCTTCCTGTGTCTCATGCCTCTGGGAGCACTCAAGACAACATGATACCTGTATCTTGTTGCCACTCCCTTGCATCTGGCATTCAGAGATAGGCTAACTCTAAAACCCAGAGGTTGCATATAGTCAGCATGACTTGTAACCTGTGATGGATTTATAAATCCGTCCAATCCTCTTTTAAATACATCTAGGCCAGGTGCAATCACTACATCCTGTGGCAAGGGGTTCCACAGATTAATTATGCGCAGGGTAAAGAGATATACAGACAAAAGCCCCCTTTTGTGTTTCAAAGTAGGAATAGGGAGCACCCAGCATCAAGGTCAGAAGTTTCATTTCTTATCTGCCCCTTTGAAATGTTTTCTGTGTGAATGACTAGCATATACAGGCTTACCAGATCGTCGCCGGGACAGGAGCGGTCTACCCTTAAGGGGGCGGGGCGTGGGGGGCCAGAACGCGATGCGATGCGTTCTGGCCCCCCATGCCCCGCCCCCTTAAGGGTAGACCGCTCCCGTCCCGGCGACGATCTGGTAAGCCTGAGCATATACAAAGGTAATGCTGCTGCTCAGAGGCGTCGCTGGAGCGTGGCGGGGGCGGGGCGCCCCTGGGTGACGCGCGCCACCTCCATGACGCGCGCCACCCTTCGGACGCTCTGAGGCAAGCCCGGGAGCCAGCATCGGAGCGTCCGACCCCGTCGGCGCTCCAGGGCCTTCTGAAAGAAGGCCCAGGCAGCGCGTCAATCTGGGTATTTTTCGGATTTTCGCGCATGCGCAGACCCGTTTTGATGGCAAAAAGCCCTCAAAACGGGTCTGCGCATGCGTGAAAATCCAAAAAATACCCGGATTGACGCGCTGCCTGGGCCTTCTTTCAGAAGGCCCTGGAGCGCCGACGGGGTCGGACGCTCCGAGGCCAGCTCCCGGGCCGGCCTCGGAGCGTCCGGAGGGCGACGCGGGGGGGGAGCCGGGCCTCCCCCACGCCGCGATATCATAACGTCACTAGGGTGACGCGCGCCCCCTGCCCCAGGGTGACGCGCGTCCTAGTGACGCTACTGCTGCTGCTGATGCCATACAGTTTTAACACTTATTTTTGTTTTGCTTTCCTAATATATTTGACTTCATTGGCAAAAATACTGAAAGAGACATTTTTCTTTTTCCTGAAGCATTTCTCAAATCAAGCCCTGCTCAAGTGTTCAGCAAGATAACTGAGGAACATCAGCACAGCTTATTTGGAACGGAATAAAGTCGTTTATGGTTTTCTTTCTGCTCCTGGTTGAGCTTAAAATCAGTAGTCATGCTTTACAAAAAAAACAACAACAATGTTATTATGTTCCAACAATACCCAACGGATTAAAGAGACTGGTTGTGATCATCTCATACAAAGCGTTGGTTTAAGTGTTTATATCATTCAACTTTCAGTGCTACGCCACGTTCCACAGTATTTCTCTGGAGGAAAAAAAAATTAACTCTTTACAAACACACTAAGGCTAACACACTAATGTTTTAGATTATTAACTCTTTATTTAAGAAGCAAAAAATGAAAACCACAATCTCATCACAAGCAAATTTGTATTTGTACTCAAATACACATTGTTAGATCTTCTGTGAGCAAAAAAATGCTGCTATTAATTAGTCATACTCTGTCCTTGTTTTGTGTGGCACAGAAGCTATGAACTTACAAGCTGTATGCCTAGGCTTCTGTCATGCCCGTGGCAGCCTTCTGATTAAGATGGGGCCTACCTCGTGCAAACTTATCCAACCCTAGGGCCGTCGGGGTCTTTCTATCCCGGGGTTGAGGACATAGAGTAGACTTACAGTTTGTCTTTTCCAGTTATTTATTTCGGGTAAGTAGTTTTACACTCATGGGTGCCCTGTTGACAGCACAGGGCTTGTCCCGAAAGGTTGTTGAGGTTAAAAAGATGATCTCCGCTGTTTCCTCCCAACTTGGAGTCCGTCAGTAGGAGTTTGATCTAGCCTCAGATAGATTGCACCTGGATCAGGAGGCTCTACAGGTAAGTGTCCAGTTGGACCAAGGTAATCTGTTGTGGGTTCCCAGGGCTGGAGGTTTCATAGTTGGGACCTGCCCCACTGCCATAGGCGACTCCATGGGGAAGTGTGGAGCCCGGTCCCCTCCGGATCGATCCGATGCCCTCTCAGAGGACCTCCCCGTTAGGGTAGCCCTTCTTTCAACCGGGAGCCCGGTCGCTTGACCTCCTCTGCCTTCCCCACTCCTTATGAGCTCCTCAGGTGGCTGTCCCAGCCCCACCCCTTCCTGGGGCGGGTCTTGCTTCCAAATCCCATCTCGCGTGATTTGGCTCCTGTTTACTCTCAAAGCCCCACTGCTTGCCGCAGTGTTAGCTGATTTAAAGGGGACAGCAGTTTGTGTACCTCGGGACGGTTCTCTCTCAGAGTTGGAGTCCGGGCTGCCCCTGAGGGTTGACAGCCCTTTTGTCAGCCTGAGGGGGCTCTGATGAGGCCCCGACCCAACCCTTGAACCCCCTTGCAGGCGGGTCAGGGTGACAGCTTCTCAGCTCGGGGATGCTGGCTGGGAAAATCCTGCCCATGAAATGTAAAGTCAACCTCAAAGGCTTAGCAGCTTGAGAAGGGCAGTGCAATCCAGGTCTTCCTCAAGCCACTTTTAAAGGGGTTGGCCTTCAGAAGTGGCGACTGTCATCTGTGATCATCAGCTTTGCGGCCAGACTGAATGCCTATTTGTGGAATAGTAGCTTTTGGTATCCAAGGAAGGGAACCTGCACTAATTGGAGTGGAGTTCAAATTCGGTAGGGCTGCTGCAAGTTTCTGTATTTGCTCAATACATTGTGGTCCACTTATAACCAATCTCACTTGTCTGTGCTTTACTGGAGTGTGTGGAGGCAAAGCCCATCCCTGTTAGTAGTGAGACTGGGGGCAGGAAGGGGGTGAAACTAGGGGGGAGGGGCATAACAGGGGTGGATCTGGCGGTGATGGCGCACACCAGATCCTATCCCCTCTGGTAGTAGCCTCCCCATCCCCTTACTCTCCTTGTTAGCGCAGATCTGAGGAGATCCATTGCAGAACGGGAAGCTTATACAAGGTAAAGAGATATAAATCCCCTTTCCCTGCTGAAGCCTCCTGATCCCCCCCCCTTTGCTGGATACAGCGTGTCTGTTTTTGGCACAGCTGCACCAGTGGGGGGGGGGGAGAGAAAATGGGATGAGGAAAATAAACTAGCAGCCCAATCCTATCTTCCTTTTGTGATGATGTCTTTATTGAATTATAAACCATAACGACAGGGATCAGTCTAATAATCTATTCTTTGTGCTCTGCCTAGTATTTTAAAAATGTAGTACAGTACTACTAGTAATATCAGTAGTAGTAGTAGTAGTAGTAGTAGTAGTAGTAGTAGTAGTAGTAGTAGTAGTAGTAGTGGCAACAGGTACTATATTTTATAACCACTACCATGCAGTGAGTAAGATACAAAATGTTCAGTAACTGACAGTCCTTTGCTCTGCAAGTAGCTGGCTTTGTTAATGGGCATACATTTGTTAACATACGTGACATGATCAAGTCACTACTGTGAAGTTAATGGAGATGTTTATGTGTGTGTGAGTGCGCATGTGTATTGTAAACCAGAGGCATTCACATGTGCTGTACACAAATGGCATTTCATTCAGAAATGGCAGGGTGAAGTACAGGAAGTTAAATTCAATGCAATATCTTGCACCAAAACAATATCTATATTGCATGAGTATGGTAAAATGCCATTTGAATTATTTTTATGTTGAGGTTTGCTTGACAGTAAACACACACACACACACACACACACACACACACACACACACACACACACACACACACACACAAGGTATGAACATAGACAAAAGTTCTGATAATTTTGCTTTGATGTTCAAAGGATTACAAATGGAATGGCAATTATTTCCCATTAAGCTATTGTCACTTTAGCTAGTAGGTTGACAGTTATGTAATGTCATAGTTGGAATAAGAACTTGGTATTCCAACTCTGCTGGCAGTTTGTTTCTAAAGCATATATATATGAAAAAATAGGAGAGCGTCAATGCGATGCATGCAATAATTTGCAAAATATTAAGTTTTAACATTTATCTCGAGGTAACTAAATATGCATCACAAGCCCTTCTGCCAATTGACACAAATCCCAACATTCCATTACTGTAGTGTTTCTAAGAAAGAGAACTCAGATATGGATAGCGGTATAAAGAGAGGCACTGAATTGATTCTCAGTGGCTGAGATCAGTGGGGAAACCAGGGGCAGAGAGTAGGTTTAGCCCCTAAATTATCTTGTGTCTACTAGTTTCTCCCCATATGGGAATATCTATTATACAGAGACAGAGCGTGTGTGAGAAAATGCACTATTAACAGATTCTTGCGTTCTGCTGGCACAGTATGTTTCTATAGCATTTGCAGAAAGGGAATTAATAAAAGCTTTTTCCAATATGTTATAAGCAGGAAACCAGCTAGAAAAGCAGTGGGCATGCTGGATAGTGAGGGGAGGAAAGGGGAGATAAAAGGGACTGAGACAGTGCAGAGAAATTAAATGAGTTGTTTGAATCTGTATTCATGGCCAAAGAGCTCAGGCAGATACCGCTGCCTGAACAGCCTTCCCCCACCCCGGGTCCAGATGGCATCCACCCAAGAGTTCTTAAGGAACTCAAGTGTGAAATTACTGACTAAAATATGCAACTTGTTCCTTAAAATGGCCAACGTACCAGAAGACTGGAGGATTGCTAATGTCACACCAATCTTTTGAAAAGGAAAGACCTGGGAAACTATAGGTCAGCCTAGCATCTGTTCCAGGTAAGATGGTAGAAAGCCTAATCAAAGATTAACAGCCCAATCCTATGTAAGTATCCGGTGGCCGGCCCAGGGGATCACTTACATTCTCAGGCGGCTGCGGGGGCAATCTGGCGGTGGAGTGAGGGCGGCTGGCCTCTAAGCTGGCCGCCCTTACTCTTCAGTCATTGTGAACATTCCTCGCTCCACCGTTCCAGACTTGCGCAGGATTGCGCTCTAAATCTTGGAGCATATAGAACAACAAGCTTTGCTGGGTGAGAATCAGCATGGCTTCTGTAAGGGTAAGTCTTCCCTCACAAATCTTTTAGAGTTCTTTGAAAAGGTCAACAGGCATGTGGGTGAACCTGTTGATATATATCTGACATTCAGAAGGTGTTTGACACAGTTCCTCAACAAAGCCGCCTGAGAAAATTCAACAGTCAGGGAATAAGAGGGCAGGCCACTGCTTGGAGACCAGGAAACAGAGAGTAGTTGTAAATGGGCAATTTTCATAATAGAGAAAGGTGAAAAGTACAGTGGACCCTTTTTATTCGCGGGTTCTGGACCCGCGGATTTGTTACACCTTCTCCTGAGGTGTGTTCTAGCAGCGACAGGGCAGCCCTGAATGGCCTTAGGGTACAGCGACCGGCCCTTTAGGCTGGCTGCTTAAAGTTACACAGGATTGCACTGTTAGTGGGGAATGCCTGGCAGGGGTGTCATGATGAACTCCTGCACTTCAAGATTTACCACTACACCACTGGTGTTGTGTGTCCCCCAAATATAGGTTCAAGTTCATTGCAGTGGTGTTCCTACACCCCCCGTGAGGGGGCACCGACGCGACACCCCCACGTGATGCCACAAGCCACACCTCCTGGGGGAGTGATGTCATTTTTGCATGCCGCTGCTAAAATTTCGGCTTTTTGGAGCCAAACAACTCCAGGGCAGGCGGGTGCAAAAAGGACTCATAAATGACGGCTGGAGCGAAGGATCAACAGGAGCAGTGGCAGAGGGGGCGACCAGGCGACTCGTCCTGGAGGCAAGTACACCCCCCCTGCCACCACGTGCACCTTCCGCCCTGGGGCCCACCGCCCCACCGCCCCCCTAACGACACCACTGGTTCATTGTACTGTTGTTCTTTGCAGACTTGTAGATGCACTCTGTTTGAGGGTTTAACTTTATTTTTAATTCACTTTATCTTATTTTTCATTTCACTGTACTGACATGAACAAACGAGCAGAATAATCGCACAGGAAAAAAATAATATAAAAAGATTCCTTACTTTCTGTATGAAACATGAAAGCACCAGAGCTTCAAGACTTCAAAAAAAAATTCTTCAGTGACTGCAGACCAACCTCCGGATGCGCAAACTTAAAAAAAAAAAAAGCAATTTCTACCTAAATGAATACATCACCTTTAGGATGCAGTTTCATATAAATGTAATAAGAGTATTGTGCCTTCATTGTGAGGACACTGCTTTTAATAGCTGAGACTTCCACAAAGGACTCTGATAATTATGCCTTCACATTCATCTGTATATTCTTAGTAGAGATATAGGAGGTCACAGCAGCGTGAATATACTTTTCATACCATCCAAATGGCTGGTGGCATGTTATTCATTGAAAATGAACATTCAGCTCCCAAAGTATTGATATGAGGCATGATTATGGCCCTGGGCTCTTTCTGTTCAATATTTTAAATTAGATGCATACCTTACAAGAACAACATATCTTACAAGTACAAATGCTAGAGAGGATTTCAATGAAACAAATGCAATGGTACAGGTCAATATCAAACATAGATTCTTCTACTGTTTCAGGAATCAAAGTCTATTAAATTATGTCCGTCTAAGGAGAAAATAACTAGTTGAATTAGCTCTAGCTTTAACCCAAAGTTCTCTGCAGTATGAATCTAAATATGCATGTTAATTACATTTATCTGCATTTCTATTTCTAACACACTAAATGATCTTCAATGGAGCAAACTATGGACAAAGGCGCCTTTGAGTGCCCCCCTCTGGTATTCTATTGAAATTAGTAATTTGTTTGCAAGAGTATTTTTGGAGTCCCTCCACACATGACGTTTTAGGGGCAGACTTAAAATGATTTAAGTTTCCATCTAAAAATGTAAAGCTCGAATGTGAGAAATCCACATTTGTCATAAATGTCTTACTCATCAGGGAGTTGGGATTGGTTGCAGCTCCCAGTTGAGCATTCCCTTGGTGGCAACCCCCTTCCTGCTTTGAAGTGGCCCTTAAAAATGTTAGTTCTAACTAATGCAATGTCACAATTTGCACAGCGACACACTACATTTTGCCACCAAATGTACATTCAGCAAAGAACGGCACTGGAAAGGGGCCATAGCTCAGTGGCAGAGCACATGCTTTGCATACAAAAAGTCCCAGGTTCAATCCCTCACATGTTCAGATAAGATCTGGGAAAGAACCCTAGAAAGCGGAGAACCCCTGCCATAAGCTGAGACAATATGGAGCAGGATGAACCAACAGTCTACAATTGGTTAATGCTATCACAAGGCTTGGCCTGCGGGCCTGCGCTATCCAATCCTTTGGGGTGGGCTATGATAGGCTCACTCAGTCCTTGACTGAGGGCAGCCTTGAGTCAAGTGGTATGCCACTGATCATTCAGATCACCTGGGAGAGGTAGACAGCTAGTGCCGTTTCCCCATCCTAATGACCTGCACGTTTGTGGATCAAATTCAGGCTTTTTCCCTGCTGCAGTTATGTTTATGTTTTATTCAATAGAAGTGGCTCAGTTAACCCAAGCCTCTGTCTCGCGTGCTTATTGGGGGGGGGGGGTGCGAGGATAATCCATAGAATTTTTCTATTCCATTAAACAGTGCTTTTCAGTGGAATATTTATATATTCAACCATCAGTCATCAGTTCTTAGTAATCAAGTGACAAAAATGAAGTGAAGAACATGCATGTGTGAATCAATAGATCCACAGCTTACACCCCCCCAATGGTTACCCTCTAACCTCCTTCTCTTAAACTGATTTTACTCTACTTCAATGGCAGATAAAATTATTGATACAGTATGCATTTTGTGCATTTCTTTTCAATCCCATTGACTGTGGAGCTTTTCATGCATTTGGACTATCTTAGCATTCATTTTCTAATTAACACTAGGCACTATACTATCTAGAAAACATATTTGGAATAAACTAAGAGTTTCAGGGAATTAAACAGGAAAAAAAATCCACTTTCCCGAACTATTAGTCATTCTAGGATGGAAATTTAAAGTGAACGTTTGTAACATACTGAAATATTGAGCTACATTTTTCATCTTCATTTCCCCGACAAAATGAAATTAGGACAACTTGAGGGAAAAGAAAACACCCAAAACATTCTTATGATTGTTTGGTAGACCCAGCATCCAGATCCCCTGAAAGTGACTAACTCCCATGTACAAGTTCAGTACCAGAACGGCTCATCCACACATGCATTTCACCCATGAAGTTTATGGACAGCCCAAATCCGTCTAGCAAGACGCAGTAGCGCAAATAAGGTGCTCGTCACATTCTAAGCAGGATTGGGCCTGCCCCGGCACAGCCAGAGGCCTCCTTAGGGTAAAGGGACGTTTGTCCCGTTACCTCGAGAAACACGCTAATTTTGCTGGTGCACATTGGAGAGCCCCATGTCGGAGGAAGAGTCCGTCTATTCCGCCAACATCCTAGGCCTGGCCGACCAATCTCACTCCCCTGGAAAGCCCCATTCCACCCTCCCCACACCCCCTCCGCCAACCAGCAGAGAACTTACCTTCCCCAGTGGTCACAGTGTTGTCTCCGGCGTGGGGAGGGGGGGTGCCAGACTCAGCACCACTTACTCTCCAGGTGCCGCAAACATGTTTTACAGCACGTTTGCAACACCCTAGACTGCAGGTCTATTTCTAGACAGGATTGCATTGCTAATTAAGTGATGAATTTGCCTGTTTGGACAAATATAAGATTGTTCACATACAGTTCAAATAACACCGTACCGGGAAACAAAAGGAGGAAGACTTGATCTGAACAAAAGAGGCGAGAAAGGGAAACAGAAGAGCAAAATATAGGTCAACATGAGACGCCTTTTGATTTTGATAAGCCCAGCTCTAATAATAAATGTTACACAAATAATGAGCACAAACTAGCTTCACAGCAATATACTGTTGCTCATAAACAAGTGCTCAGACACCATTTGCCACATCAAATATTCATGAAACATACCCCACTGCACATACACCTTGTATGAATGACACATTGACACAGGATAGACTGCAGATCACACCTGTGCGCTGCATTTTATTGCCACCCACACAGGTGCTATGAAGCTGAGGCAGGGAGAGTGGGCAGCGACAGCACAATGTAGCATTTTGGCAGTGGCAGCTGCTCTCACACTCACTTCCTTATGCAGTCTCTTCACCCCACACTACAACACACACAAGCTCAGCCCATGGCATGTGCCAATGCCAGCCATAGAATCAACATAAAATGCTTGAAATCCACTCAACTGCCGCTGACGCCTGCCAAGATCGACTGCCCTGGGCTTATGAAAGCACCAGAATGTTTGAACTCAAAAACTGGCAACGGAGCTCCATCCATGTTGGCACTGCATAACCACTCCGCAGAACGCGGCGTTGGTAATCCTACTGGTATAGCAGTAGCGAGCCACCATGCAGCAAATGATACTGTTCTAAAATACCTTATAGCCCAGGGGTGGCCAAACTTGCTTGATGTAAGAGCCACATATGATAAAGTTCAGATGTTTGAGAGCCGTAATATTTAAGAAGCGTTTAAATTCTTAAACATATTTACTCACCATGAGCATTAAACTTATGTTTTAATCTAGTGGACTTTCAGTTTATACCTGGTAAATAATTATAAACCTTGAAAATTTCTTATTTACCTCTTATATTAATTGTGATGCAAAAAGGGGCTCAGCCAACATATTTCCGAGAGCCGCACATTATATGTCAAAGAGCCGCATGTGACTCAGGAGCCGCAGTTTGGCCACCCCTGTTATAGTCTTCCGTGATCAAAATATGTTGCCAGTTGTAAGGATTATTCTTCTTCTTGTGAGGCTCATGCCTTAAAGGAAGGGCTCCCAGGAGTTGAATGAGAAATTATACTCAAAAAGCAATCAAATGAATAACATTTTAAAAAAACACCACAGAATTTCCAGGGGTTTATCACAAATGGTCCTATATATTCTATGTAGTGTATAATACTCTGAAATAAATAAATAAATATAAATATATAAAGGTTCCCCTTGCTCAAAAGCCAGTCACCAGTCATTACCGACTTCCGTTTCAAAACTGAAGAGCCAGCGATGTCCGAAAGATGCTTCCGTGGTCATGTGGCCGGCATGACTCAATGCCAAGGTGCACGAAATGCTGTTACTTTCCCGCCGAGATGGTACCTATTTTTTATTGTAAGCCGCCTTGGTTGCCCTTGTGGGAGAAAGGCGGGGTATAAATTCTATAAATAAATAAATAATAAATCTATTTGCAATTTCTTGTTTTCGAACTGCTTGGTTGGCAGGAGCTGGGGCCGAAGACGGTAGCTCAGGGCTTCATTCCAGAGGCAAATCAGCCCTACCCAGACAGTTTGAGATTAGCTGATTGCCTTTGGGGGTTGAGTTAGATCTTACTAATTCCTGGCTTTAATTTAGTTTACTATATTAAATTATTCAATTTGCACTTGACATCTTAAAAAGTGGGGAACAGTGATTGAAGACGTTGGGGATTTACTTGCTGTCTTAGAAATAGACAGGTTTCAGTACCATCTTATCTATGTCTACTCTGAAGTAAGTCCCACTGAGTTCAATGGAACTTTCTTGCAGGTAAGTGTGTATTTGATTGCAGTCCTGAAAAGGCAACGATTCTGAGAAATACTTCTTTGGACATTCTGGACTGGGATGCCAGAGAAATGTAGCAGTCATATTGTACAAAATGTATTTCGGACATATTTCAACACAGACAATCATGTATTGTTCAACAAAATCACCTGTATATACGTAGATGCTTGACTCAAAAGTAACATAAGCAACTTTCAACACTACCATCAGTACTGCTCAGTTGTGATTGTTCCAATTATAACATGCTGGGCAGGCAGTCCAGTCACGAGGCCAACTGAAATAGATCCTAAGTGTTGGGCTGGGGGAGACAACAAACCAGTTGTGTTGGGCTGGGGGAGACAACAAACCGGCTACACAAACTGTGAGCGCTTGCTCGCTCTGCCACCACTGCAGCCACTCTACCCAGTTGCTGGCCCAGGACGGGGACAGCTTATCTTCTCTCCTAGATCTGCTGAAATCCTTTCCCCTGGTGCTCAGTCAAAGGGCTGCTGCCTTTTCTCCACTGCTGCTTCTTGTACTGTGACCAGGTGAGGAGGATCCTTGGAGAGGAAAGGTTCCACTTGCAGTCTTAGGATCCTCCCTGGCCAGAACTGTACAAGAGGACATGAAGAACAGGGTGGTGGTAGTGGCAAATGAAAATAAGGTGCATGCTGTGTGTGTTCTGGCTGGTATGAGGTGTTGGCTGGCACATGAGAGGTGCTCACATGTGGGTGTGTATGCAAACACACACACTGGAATGTATATGCTTGCAGGGGGCTGCCTCAATAACTCACTGAAAAAACCTCACATTGCTCCACAGAATTGTAATATTGTGCAGTCAAGAGTATACCATTTTGAAGTAAAAGCTTAGATTCAAAAAGCTACTTGAGCATGTCCCGTGGAATTATTGACTCCTTCCTTTTGAGTGGCAGATCCCGAAAACCTGTATTCCTCAGTTTCAATTAGGTTTGCCATGCAGCATGAGATGGAGAGCTGCTGTTCAAAGAAACACAAGTCCAAATCTCTCTTCCTTGCATGGACCTAAAGGGCCGGCCGCTGTATCCTAGGGTGTTCTCAGGCTGCCCAGAGAATGGGCCTCCTTGGATGCATGGCAGCTATGAAGCTGACATACATCCGAGGTGAGGGAGTAAGGCCGGCCAGGCCTGGGAACGGGCCAAGAATATCGGCAGAACATGATGCCACAGATATCCCAACCCTCCCCCAGTCCACGCTGGCCAATGGCTACCCCCCTGGCTGCCCCGTTCCACCCTCTCCCCATCCCTGCACCGACCGGTGCAGGTCTTACCTCCGCTGGTGGGTGCCAGGTCTTGAGGGTGGTGGAGTGAGGGCTGCCCTTACTCTACAGTCGTCGCAAACGTGCTTACGGCACATTTGTGATGGCTTAGAGTGGCAGAGAACAAGCTCTGCGGCTCTATAGTTAGAGAGGATCGCGCTGCCCGTATGATGGTAATCATACCAGTGGTAAGTATAACCATGACACACGGCTTCCATTATTAGTGGAAGGAATTAGTTATGGGATTCCAAACAATGGAATGCACTACTCAAAGAGGTTTCTTCTACATCAGACCTACAAAAACAAATAGCAGTATACCTTCATATAACCCAACATTAGGGAGCAAGATCAGGGACACAGGGGAGGCATAAGCCTCCACTGAATGCTTTTCATTTTAGTTCCACAATGTACACACTGACAAATGTTTCACTGGAAGTTTCTGGATACTGACATCTATGAATATATAATTGCCATTGCAACATCCATAATCAAGCATTTGTAAAACATGTGTTACTCTTAAACAGTCAATCAATATTTACATTGCAACAAAGCAAGGCAAATAAGCTTATTCTACATACTTTCCTAGGAGTAAATCCCATTGAACACAATAAGGGCTTACATCTGAGTAGACATGCACAGATTGTGCTGTAACTTGCTAAAGCAACATTATTTAGGCTGCAATCCTATGCATGTTTTGAACACAATGGGACTTACTTCTAAATAGACATGCATAGAACTGTGCTGTCAATGTAGTTTGCATGTGCCTGCATATTGCGGTGTTTTTGTTGTCTTTTTCATATCCTAAGTGAATGTGTGTATGCTAGGATGAGAAAATGCATGCTGTCAACATCCTGACTGCCCTTTGGACGGATAAACCCTTTTAAAAAAAATGGCACCAGAAGAGAAGACAGGCAGCTTCAGCAACAAATGCGAATAAGGGCTTCACACCTTCAGCTGGTTAGGACATAGGAAATGAGAGGACATGACAGACAACTCTACAATTGGGACATAAAAGCAAAGTTTTGTCTAGTAGAGGCAACTAATTCAGCACCTGCATTCTTTACACCTCTCCCACTGCGAGACTAAAGAGTGCTCATACACAAGATCAATGTTAAGAGCTGACTAACACCTTTCAGATAATAATGATTCCTCATAAATCTTTATAAGACCTTAAATATATTCTAGGTAGACTTTGTTGATATATGCACTGAGATACTCTTCTATTGGATAAGGGCAGCCCAATTCACTGCAACTCCCTGCATGTCGATGCAGTGGTGCCAACGCGGCATCCACTGAATCCCGCAGGGAGGCTTGGGTCTCGGGAGGCCTCCTCAAGTTAAGGAAACATTTGTCCCCTTGCCCTGGAGTAAGCCACTACATGCCAGGTGGGTCAACTCAGACCAGCGCCAGTGATATCACTGGCACAAGTCCGTGTTGACCCATGAAGGCAGATCAGGCCAGGGAAGGGGGTCAAAATTCAGTGGGCCCACTGCCGCCAAGCCCACCCCCTTCTTGGGCCCAATCTGCCCTCCTCCCCATCCCTTTCTGCCCACCCCTGCTCCATTCCGCCCCCACTCTGCCTCCCTCTTGGCCCTTGCGCAGCCTTACCTGAGGAGGCGGTTAGGTGGAAGGACAGTCATGGTGTGGGAGATCAAGTGCTTTCCCATGTATTGCAGATGGGATCTCATAACCCCCCCCCCCATCACAGATTACATTTACACAGAAAACACTACAATACAGAGAAGAGCATAAAACGTGTGCAGATCACCACATGACAATTAGATTTGAGGCTATTTCTCATACACACATACAGGGGAGGGAGCAATCCCATATCTTTGCAACACATATCTAACACAGTAAAACACAGACATGTGTGATCGCCCCTCATTTCAGTTTGGCTTATTGATTTGGCTCTGCTTTGCTTTGCTTGACCTTATAGGAACCGTTGGTGCTCTTTTCAAGACCAAGTCTGTATTGATTCCAGCATAAACCTATAGCGTCTATAATTGGTCTAACACTTCTTGGATGCTGCTTTCTCTCTGATCAAGGCATCCACTGAGCCAGCAAGAATGTAAAATAGTTTTGTTGTCAGGGCCAATTATACAGCAGCATTGCCACCAGCATTTCATTTGCACAGAAGCTGCTCTCCAAAGGTAAGAGGTTAACAAGGCATGTTTAACAAGCTATGGTGTGTGAGGGACGTCAGCTGGCGTGAAATCCTCATTGCAGTGGAGGAAGGCTCTGGTTGCTTGTTGCTATTCACAGGTCAATTGCAACTAGGCCACTTTCAGAAGAAGAAAGCTAGTGCAACATTCTATGATATCTCATAAGTAATCGCCCTTCATGAGAGGAATGCCTTGAAATGAAATGATGTACTAATTGCTGGTAAACAACGCCATAACCATAATCCCTTTCGTCCATCGCCATGCCCTGTGCCAAAAGTGCAGCAATGTCAGCACTATACCTGAGTAAAACAGAAGTCAAAAAGACTACCTGTGTCCAGTCTCCAATAACTTCAGTCATTTGTCATCATGTCTTTGGAGCTGCTCATGCTGTCTCTGATTTTGATGGATGGATCCACATACATTTTACTAGATTCTGTGATGCACAGTTAGAAGGCCAATTTATGTCATTTAGGGCAATCCTACTTACTACTGGAAAGAGGATTCAAATCCCCTTTGAATCCCACTTTTGGAGGGGATTTGAATCCCCTTTCCGTTCTGGGGCCTCCCGTTTTCGCTGCACCGCTGGTTACAACAACAGCAGCGTAAATAGGATTGGATGGCACCCTTAATGACATATGAAATGGAATATCACATTTCCCCGAGACATGGCTCCAGCGTTTGCAAGTGAAAAATCTCTAGTGTCAAAAGCAGGCCCAACGTACAATGCAATGCCTCACACTGATGGAATCTAAACATCTACATACCTGAAAATTATACCTCCAAATTACATAATATTTTGAATAAGCAGCAAATGATTGATGACACGTAGTATTGAAATTGGAAAGGGAGTTGCACTTGCCAGCGCTCGTGTCTACACAGAGATAGCTCTATATACAACAGGAAAATACAGAATCACAGCAGGACTTTTTTTGTAACCAACAGGTCTATACTACTGCAATTCATGCCACAGCTACAGCTTGCTCCCGGGGTCCCCGGAACAACAGGGGCTGTAGGTGCAAGCAATTGGCTGGTACAGTGACGAGGATCCCATGCATCTTGTACTGGCGCTTCCACTTCTGCCCTGGTAGCAAGATGCAAAGGCACATTCTCCTCCTCCCAACCCACCGGTCAATTGCTTGCTCTCCCAGCTCCTTGTGCTATTGCAGAGGACCCTGGGAGCAAGCCAGGGCAAGGCGGCAGCAGCTCCTTCTCTTCCAAACCTTGTTCCGAGGGCGGAGGGAACTGGCAGAGAAAGGCAACGAGCAATTCACTTACGTTTATATAGAGAGGAAACAAATTATTCTAGTATAACCTAAACCTAATACACGTGCATTAAACCGTTTGCACACTTTCTCAAAATAAAGTGCATGCTTTCTGAACATCTAAAAATGTTAATGCTCAGTTTTAATCCATCCAGTTTTGGCCCCATTCTGTACTATTAGACAAGGGACTTACAGCGCAATCCTATCCACAGTGAAAATGGGAGGCCGCAGAACGGAAAGGGGATTCAAATCCTCTCCAAAGGGGGATTCAAAGTGGATTTGAATCCCCATTCCGTTCTGGGGCCTCCTGCTGCACCGCTGGGTTACACCGCTGGGTGTAAGTTGGATAGGATTGCATTGTTAGATTGTCACACACACACACGAATAAATAAATAAATAAATAAATAAATAAATAAATAAATAAAAAGGTGACCCCTGACAATTAAGTCCAGTCGTGTAAGACTCTAGGGTGTGGTGCTCATCCCCATTTCAACGCCGAAGAGCCAGCGTTGTCCGAAGACGCCTCCGTGGTCATGTGGCCGGCATGACTCTCCTTGCCGCAGCGCGTAGCATGCAGCTGGAACACAGAGCGCTGTTTACCTTCCCGCAAGCGGTACCTATTTATCTACTCGCATTAACATGCTTTGGAACTGCTAGGTTGGCAGGAGCTGGCCAAGCAACGAGAGCTCACCCCGTTGCGGATTCGAACTGCCGACCTTTTGATCGACAGCTCATGGTTCAGCGGTACTACTCCCACTCACGGAGGGCGGAATATATATAATTCATTCCCCCCTCCGTGAGTGGGAGTAGTACTCAAGAAGGAGTCAGCATGATCCGCCTTCCCAGTATGTTTTTTTAATCAAGGCAGATTGGCAGTCAGAGGTGGTCCATAGGCCATGCCATGCATCCTGCACCACACTCCTTCAGCTTCAGAATTCCTTTGTATTCCCTCTGCAGTAATTTTCTTTTCTTATTTTGTTCTCAGTGCCTCTTTGTGCTTCTGTCACACCAGAGATTCCCAAGTGAGTGGGGTAGAGAATGTTACACAAACTCATATTGTAATACTGTATATTGAATACGTTATGTGTAATGAGAAACTAGCAGGGTGGTCCAATCCAGCAGAGGCAGGTGGCCAATCTGGTTCTGCCTTTCCAGCAATAACCTGGAGATTTACCACCAGCTATTTATTCAGCAAATTGAGCAACCTCACCGCAAACTTTGTAATGAAACTATTTATTCTAAATTACACTGGTTGAAGTAGAGAACAATATAGTTGGCTATTGATGTTTTAATTGATCACAGCAGTCAAGTATTATTGCTGATTTTTATCTGCATGGGATTCAAATCATGCTGAGCTCTGAAAAAAGAATTAAAAACAACAACTGAGTGACACCTTTGTATGGATTAGTATGCTGAACCCTGCCTTACTGAATCCAGAAATGCTGCATGTTATTTTCTAAAATAACAAAGGCCGCAGTCTTTTAAACACTTACCATTTAGCCTGCTCTGCTCACATTAATAGGCTTGAGCTACATTTTGGAGTTTGAGAAATGCCTCTCTGGTTTACTTATTGTTCACGCTCAAGAATCCTTGGTTCTCAGCAATTCCTTGATCTCTGATACTATGAACTTGAGAAATACGGGCTTGCACAAACACTATTTTTGACTGATGCTAAGTTTACATCCTGTAATCAAAATGGTTTAGCTATGAGCTGCCTCTTGTGTTAAAAAAAATGACAACTCCCGTTATGTTCATTGTGCTGAAAAGGTACTGCTGCAACACTGGAATTGATGGATCAGTTGATTCTTATTGACCATTCAGTACTTTATCAAATAAATGCAGAATAAATCAACATTGTGTATTGCTGGAGCTGTAAGAAACAGCTATCTAGTGCATGCATAACTTAAAGCCATAATCATCATGTCATATAAATTATGTGATTTTCACCTACCTTTTCAGCTGCTTGGGAAGTGCAAAAAAATATTGGAATGAAGGCAAGCCATACTATACAAGTAGTGTACATAGTGAATCCAATGGGTTTGGCTTCATTAAAATTCTCTGGGACACCCCGAGTCTTGATGGCATACACAGTACATGTAACCATTAGGAGAATGCTATAGCCCAAAGAACATATGATTTGTAGATCCGTAATGTCACATTTGAGAACTCCTCTGGCTTGATCTGGTTCCATAGGTTTACGTTCATCATAATCTACGATACTGTTGGGTGGATCAACTGCAAACCAAATGAAAACCCCAAGAAGCTGTACTGATATCAAACTTGAAGTGATTGCCAGCTGTGATGTTGGGCTAATAAGCCTGGGTGCTGTCACTGATTTTTTGCCCTGTTCAAAAATACGGTAGATACGGTTTGTTTTAGTCAACAGAGCAGCATAACTTATGCACATTCCCAATCCCAGGAAGATACGCCGGAAAGAACACACTGCAACATCAGGCTTGGCAATCATTAAGAAAGTGATGATGTAACACAGAAATATTCCCGTCAATAAGACGTAGCTGAGCTCCCTTCCAGAAGCCCTCACGATGGGAGTGTCATTGTAGCGGATGAAGGTCGCCATTACAAAAATGGTGGCAATAATTCCAAGCATGGCCAAGAAGACGGGGATGACAGCCCATGGGGAATGCCATTCGAGCTTCACAATAGGGATAGGGCTGCATCCTGTGCGATTCTCATTGGGTCGCTGATTGTACGAACAGAGCTGACAGCTCTCTTCATCAAACTGGTACTGGTATCCATCACACAGCTCACAGTGCCAACAACACTTCATTCCTTTTATAGTCTTCTTTCGTTCTCCTGGTTTGCAGGGAAGGCTGCAGACAGAAGTGGGGATTTTCTTCACTCCTTTGCCCCATTGCATTTCATCCATCTATGAGTAAAAAAAACAAGTAAAGTAAGCGGGAAAAGGTTACCTGAATGCAATGAGCAAACAATGCTAGAAGACTTGAGACTTTATTGATTGAGAAAAGGTGCAGAGATGGCATCCTGGAAACTGTTTCAGCTAAAATAATGTATGAAGAGAGAGGTTTTTTCTTCCTAGTATGTGTATGTATGTATGTATGTATGTATGTATGTATGTATGTATATATATATATATATAAAATCTTTCTACTATAGTTTAAAAAATAGACTGTAGCTGTGCTAATCACACAGAAAAAAGATAACGTGCAAAAAAAGCATAACACAAATGTTAAAAGAGAAGTAAACATAGCCTTTATTGACCTTGTGCTTTTTTTTACTACGAAAACAATTTTAAATATGTTTATACCTACTAAAACACATGCTTAATGCAATTATGCCCAATTTACAGATAGTTAAACTTGCCGTTTAGCTAGGTTAACACAGCAAAACCGAGGGGCAGCAACATGCGCTGAAAGAAATGTGACCATTTTATTCAGTATTCTTTATGGACAGCAACTGGGGAGAGAATAACATGATATGCAGTGATTGGCCACAAATCCCTATGAAAACATCATGAATGTGTGTTGCTCCTTCAACTGTTATCGTATCAGTGCAGATACAACAGAGGTCTGCGATATACCCTGCTCACTTAAATGTGTGAGATGTGACTCTGGAATGTATTTACAGTACTTGACAAATGTTTCATAGATACTAAATTTCCATATTCATAAAATTATTTGCTAATCCACCAAAGTATAACTGATTGAACATCAATGACGTATGCAAACAGATTGCCACACCCTTGGGGCAAAATTATGGAATGGTCTTTTCTTATCTAGTTAGAATTGTCTTCATTATATTTGTATTCGTTGCCTCCAAAAAAAGTTACCGTCTTGTTGCTTCTAGCAAAAAAAGTAATGATGAAAACAGCCTGTTAGCTAAGCAATTGAGTCTGGCAGAGTGAGATTGGGAAATCAGATAGAGACACAGGTACAAAAACAAAGAAAAAAATGCTTTTAAGTCCTTACAAAAAAGTATTTGGTGTCATCTTTTAAAATTCTGGAGATGGGCCAAAGTTCATTGGTGGAATGTATGTCTTGCATTACAAAATCCTAGGCGAAGTCCTTGTCACATCCAGTTAAACTGATCATAGGTTCCAGTAGCAGGACCAGGAAAGACAGGAAACCCTTAGACCCCAATGAACCCTTCAGAACAAAACAATATTGGGCTAGAAAGACCACAAGACAGGTCTGAGTACAAGACAGCTTCATATGTTAAAGACGGCAGCTAAAACATATTTCTTTATTTTTCTGTGTCATTACTGTGGTTCCTGAAGTGCCAGTTAATTATGCTAGATATTTATACTGAATAAAAGATAATTCTCGCAAAGCTAACACAGGTTTAAATCAGAAAGAGAGTTCTGTTAACACAGGCAATTTCTATTTGTCACTTCATATTACTATACGGCTTTTGCAAGTGAGGCATACAAATATACCCTGGTTTCTCTTTTCTATGTATATCCAAATCTGTTTTTTTCTATGAAAGAGCAAGATGTTATTCATTGTAGACAAGGTTCTTTAAGACCAAAGTGAAGTGAAATGGGGCTGTATAACAACATCCAGGATAGTACACAGTCTGAGTCCTAATGTAACAGTGGTATAATGATCACATACATGAACACAATATTTATTATTATTATTATTATTATTATTATTATTATTATTATTATTTAAAAGTGTTGTTAATCCAGTATGAACTCAGCAGCCATACAAATGTCTTGAATAGATGAAATGCTTCCAAACATGCACCTATTATAATATTGTTGGAGAGGGATAACATTTCCATGGTGTTACACCAACAAAGGCTTCCTCTAAACAAGCCAAAACTGGTATTACTCTAGCAAGAGAACATTTACATTAACAAAATACGTTCATTTTTGTTGGCACAATAGTCATATTGTGCTATTCACAATATATTACAAATGGGTGAGGTTACACAAACTAGATCCCAGTGGCCGCCTGCCAGGGCTTGTGGTAGAACTGCAGTGATCCTCAGGAGACTGAAACCTGCAAATATAAGATATACCTATGGCCCTATTGACAATTAGAAATTAATTGTGAACAAGTGGCATTACGTTTGTCTGCTGTTGTGAAATACAGTTGGACTGTTTTATCCACAGTTTTTCTATCCACAGATTTGACTCAACACAGGTGGCAAAGCTGTGGGAGTTTGACCGCGCCACATTACCTCTTTTTTCAGCGTTGTTGGGGCCCTGCCAGTCGCCTCCCACCTCCTGCACGCGTCCAAACCGCTGAAAAAAGAAAAAACGTAACCGGGATTCTGTCAGGGGCCTGCCAGCCACTTCCCAGCGTGTTTAAACTGCTGAAAAAAGAAAAAAAATGCAACCGGTAGTCTCTGACGCCATCTACAGGTTGCTTCCAGTAGCGGTTTCTCTTTTTTTAGTCAGTTTAAACAAATTCAGGAGGAAGCGCCAAAGATGCTTGGAAAAAGGTAATGTGTTACCGCAACCCACACCCACCTCGTTTTCCTATAATACTATTTTTTTTTATCCACTGGGGTTCCAGGAGCAGAATTCCAGTGGATAAAAAGGTCCGACTGTAGCTTTATTTTTTTAAACAAGTCAGCAAAAATTCACTTCTTCCAATATCTCATCTCTAGTTGTAGCAGTCTCTGATGCTTTCCTTACATGAAAATGCACTTGCTTTGCTTTGCCAAAAGGAACATTGCTATAATATCCCTCTTGCTTTATATTCAACAATTCCATGCAATGTTTAATTAAAATAAAAATCACTAAGGAAATAATTATGTGGGGGTTAATTAACACACCATGCCTGAAAATAACCATTTTCCCTTATGTAGCTACAATTGTTCCCTGTAGCTGTTTAATAACAGCTACACCATGATTTCCATGGATATATTGGAAACAAGAGTTGAGGATTGTTCTAAGATTTATTGTTATCTTGCAGATTGGTTTCCAACTCCAGTTACTAAGTCAGCAGTTCAAACAGTTTTGGTATATTTAGCCTCATAGATAGCAATATTTGCATGACATAGCTCCTCAGGCTTATCCATTTAAGTCTTGTAATTAGTTTCTAAATCCTGTGCTTCAAAATGATAATGGTTTTGAAGCTAAGAATATGTCAATAATACACAGTCAATACAAATTACAGCAATGTACAAACTAGAATTTCTCAAACTACGAAAAAATATTACTTCCCCAGTCAAAGGCTCAAAACTGAATTGGTAAGTCCCTGATCTGCAGTGACTAAGAACACAATGCAACTACCATGGTATCATCTAATAAACATGGAGGCAGGGTGACCAGATAAAATGTAGGACACAGTGCCTATACCTTTAACCGGTGGTTCCCTAACTGGGGCATCGCGACGCCCCAGCCGGGAACAAAGGGTTGCTATGCCCTTAAGGGGCATGGCAACCTGTGGTGACGTCGATGGCGCGCCCGGGATCGCGCCGCCGCCGCCACCGCCATGCCCAGGATCATCCTTGTTACCTTCATTGGTGGGCAGTGGGTGTCCGGCGGGGGTTGTGGGGAGCCTGCGGACCACTCCACAGGCCTCCCCAAGCGTCGGAGCAGCGCTCCGACGCGATTGCAACCCACTTCCGGTTTTACGCGAAACCGGAAGTGAATTGCGATCGCGTCGGAGCGCTGCTCCGACGCTTGGGGAGGCCTGTGGAGGGGTCCGCAGGCTCCCCACAACCCCCGCCGGATACCCACTGCCCACCAATGAAGGTAAAAAGGGCGATCCCGGGCGCGGCGGTGGCGCGATCCCGGGCGCGTCATCGCGACCCCCTGGGAAGGCCCCGCTGCTACTTAGAGCAGCGGAGGGCCTTCCCAGGAGTTAGGGAACCTCTGCCTTTAACCATTGTAAATAAGAGGTAATTTTGGCAGGTGCACCTCATCACGGAAGGGTGCAAAAAGTTTCACTTGCCAAAATTCCCTCTTCTATACAATGGTAAAGGTATAGGCACTATGTCCTACATTTTATCTGGTCACCCTGCATGGAAGGCATTGGGATGGTCCTTCTCCCAGCCAGAAGGACCTCTGTTGATCTGCCAACTTGCTAAGCAGTCTCCTGGTGTTATTGTTAGATGTTTTCCCATGCACTATCAACCAGGACTTGATCCTAGATGAGGTTTGGAAATGAACCTGATGAATTTACAAGCCAGAACAGAGAAGCAATGCAGTTAGAATGGAAAGTGACATTTCTGTGTCATACTGACTCAGTAGCTGATGTAATGTGGATGACATGATCCACAGGTGGGAGATTAGGTAATACATAAGTTGATTGGTGGACAGAAGTATAAAAGTCCTACCTTGCCTTACCATAATTGGCATCTGATTCCTATCTGATTGCTATGCCGTTACTCTGCTGCTCAACTTTGTGATTTGGACCTGGAAAGACTGACTACTCTGTATTGTATGTTGACTTCAGCAAGGACTGCTGTAAGTAACTTGTACATATCTGTAAATAGACTCTTATCACCTGATTTCTGTCGTTTTCCTTCTACCGGGACTGAGGACTGGATGAATAGAACATAGCTCTGCTGACAAGTGATGCAAGGCAGCTGTGCAAAAACCCCTGACAATGAGCCCACATGGTTTGCATACTGAGACCTAGGTAGATACGGTAAGAGAGGCTAGCTTGTCCTGGCTGTGTCCACCTGCTTTCAATTCAGCACCAACATGAAGGTCTATCATGTCTCCCTCTCCAGGTTACTTGTCTGTCTGAGTCCCAGCTTTGAATGTTGCACACCAGAGGTAGATTAGTCGTGCTGCTATTGTACCAGTCCCCCTGCTGATACAGATGGTTTAATATTTGTTGTTGAGGACCTCAAGGATTTTAGTTCTGGGAGACTTCAACAAACATACCAAAACCATGCTCAGGAATTCAAAACCACTAACTATGGGGCTGTCGCATAGTTAGAATGCACTGGGACAAGCCTGGGGAAGGGAGGGGGAAAATTGAGTAACCAAGAAGTAATTGAACAGTGATTGAAAGCAGCATAATTTCCATAGCTACAGTCTGAAAAACGGAGCGTTTTTGCTTTTTAAAGATGAAACAGCAATCTGATACTAAGACTAATTAGCCTCTAACAGTGTAAGATGAGTAAGCTAGTCAGTCACAGTCCTAGTTACTAGAACATAAATGGAGCAGAAGCAGAATCCAAATCAAATCTAACAGTTTAGAACTGTTTAAAGTCTACTCTTTGGCAGCGATAGTAGTACAGAAGGAATATTTTCCCATCATCATTGTGTCTTCCCAGTACCACCCAGAAGAGCTTCTTTGGTATGGGGTCTACGTCAAACAGGCCCGTAGGGCAGTCTCTGTGACACTAAGTAGCCTCCATAACTAGTTTGCTAAACACTCTGAGCATAAGGTTGCTCATAATGATCTCAACTTAGATACAATCTACATGCAGGTCATGTACAGAATGCTTCCAGGTTTCTGTCTAGCCTCTACTATTTGGATGAATTTCAGAATTGTACTCTGGGGCTTCTATTCCGATCTGGCATATTACTTCTAGAAGCTGGTGCTGGGTGCCTTTTGTTCCACACCCCACAGTGCTTGTGCTTGGCTGCACTTTGCCAGCACAGGTGACACTCACCCTGATAGATCCACCACTGACTTCAGATGTCCAGGTGACAAAAAGCAATTGGTGAAAAAAATACAGCAACTAGGAGAAGCCATAAGAAACATGTATTGCCAATGTTAAAACATCCTAAGTATATTCAAACTTCTGTTTTTGCCCTTAAGTCCTTTATGGCTTTGGACCTGGGTATTTAAAAGGCTGCCTCACCCTTGTGAAAATCTTTAGAGGCCTCCTCTGGACGCTCCTGCGTTCAGGTTTATTTTGGTAGTGACCAGAGAGAGAACTTCCCCAGTTGTTGAATAGCCTGCCCAGATGTTTGCCTGGTGCACTTTCGGTATCAGGTCAAATATTTCACCCGATATTTTGGATTGGCCTGTTGGATCCACCTGTTCAGTTTGGATTGGCTTTTAAAAAACATTGATCTAGGATTCTCTGTTTGTTTTGCTACGGAAATCTTTTTGCTGTGCTATATTATGTATTTTTATTTTATTTATAGTTTAAATATTTAAGAAATCTACAAGGTAAGGTAAAGGTAAAGGTATCCCTTGACAATTAAGTCCAGTCGTGTCCGACTCTAGGGAGCGGTGCTCATCTCCGTTTCAAAGCCGAAGAGCCAGCGCTGTCCGAAGACGTTTCCATGGTCATGTGGCCGGCATGACTCAACACCGAGGCGCATGGAACGCTGTTACCATCCCGCTGACACGGTACCTATTAATCTACTTGCAATTTCTTGCTTTCGAACTGCTAGGTTGGCAGGAGCCGTCACGCGGAATCGAACTGCCGACCTTTCGATCGACAGCTCATGGTTCAGTGGTTTAACCCACTGCGCCACCCACTGGCTCAATAATCTACAAGGTACTGCCAGTCAAATACAGAGCAATAAAACTACAAAAGAATCAATCAATAAAATACAGGATACAAAAATCAGCAGAAACTGATGCATAAATTCAAAAATAGAAATTCAAAAATAGCAGAAACCACCAGCCATCGCTGGCACAAAAATTGTGATAGGTTGTTTGGGCACAGTGTTGTGCCCAAGCACAGATGTAGCCAATAGTGGCTCCACGCTGGCACAAAATTGTGATAGGTTGTTTGGGCACAGTGTTGTGCCCAAGCACAGCTGTAGCCAATAGTGGCATCACGCTGGCACAAAAATTGTGATAGGTTGTTTGGGCACAGTGTTGTGCCCAAGCACAGCTGTAGCCAATAGTGGCACCATGATGTAGCAGCCATTAGATCATTATGCTTTCTATCAAACCCTGTACTGCTTGGAAAAGGTTGGAAGCAAGTCGGGTGGACAGGTACCGATCACTTTCTGGCCTAAAGGCATTTTAGCAACAATGGGACCATCTGTGTTGTCACACCCAGAATAAGAACATAAGAAGAGCCTTGCTGGGTCAGGCCAAGGGCCCATCTAGTCCAGCTTCCTGTATCTCATAGTGGTCCAACAGATGTATTGGGAGCTCATAAGACCACAAGATACTGGTATTCTGCTGCCATTCCCTTGCATCTGCCATTCAGAGACAAGGTTACCTTTAAAACCCAGAGGTGGCATACAGTCATCATAGCTTGTAACTTGTGATAGACATCACCTCCATAAATCTGTCCAATCCCCTGTTAAAGGCATCTAGTCCAGGTGACATCACAATATTCTGTAGCAAAGAGTCCCACAGATTAATTACATGCTGGGTAAAGAAATATTTCCTTTTGTCTGATCTAACTCTCCTGCCCATCAATTTTAATGGATGTCTCCTGGTTCGGGTGCTGTGCGAGAGGGAAAAGAACTACCCTCTATCCACCCCATGCATAATTTTATATGCCTCAATCATGTTCTGTCACGTATCTTCTTCCTAGACTGAAGAGTCCCAAACGTTGTAATCTTTCCTGGCTCCAACCCACTAATCATTTTGGTCACTCTCTTCTGCATCTTTTCCAGTTCCACTATATCCATTTTTGAGATATGATGAGCAGAACTGGACAGAATACTCTGGCTTTACCAACGATTTGTACTGTATAATACTGTATAATATTATATATTATAATACTGTATAATACTGTATACTGATTTGTACTGTATACTATACTATACTGTATAACAACGATAATAATATTGGCTGTTTTATTCTCAATCCCTTTTTTTAATGATCCTGAGGGTGGAACTGGCCTTCTTCATAGCCACCGCACACTGGGTCGATACTGTCATTGAGCTGTCCACACTCCCTCCCCCCCCAAGATCTATCTCCTGATCTGTCACGTGCATGCCTGATCTATGTGGTGCCTGATAAGTACCAGCAAGACATATTAGCAAGAGTAAAGCAATACTCCAATTGCATCATGCACAATGCTACACTATGATTCTTTGCTTGGTTTTAAAGGGGAAAAAAACAGAAGCTGATAGAAACACAAGTGTAAATTGGATAGTGAAGTGTTAAGAAGCAATGATCCTTTGGCACAATACATTGCAAATTATTCCTGAAAAGTTGCATTCATTTTTTGTTTTTGTTTTAGTGTTTAGCCCAGGTAAAGATGCTTCCTTTTTAGCTTGGTTTTCTTGCTCTGCTTTGTCTCAAATCAGAAATCTCAATCTGTTCCCCTTTCACTATTGCATTCACAATGGCTAGCATGGTGACACTTTAACAAATGCTCCTTGAACCACAGAAATTAAACATAATACCTGAAATGATCACTGCTGGTTCCCATTGGAATGTGTCTGCTGAGATAAAATGGCTTCTAGAACTCCTTTGGGCATCACTGTTATATTCCAAAAGGACTATTGATTATACCATTAAAAAACCTGATCATGAATTCTACAGCTGCCTGCTGGATTTTCTCTCTCAGCAGTTTGTCTATTTTGAATGTTTCCAAAAGAACATTTTATCTCTCTTGAGTTCTTAAGAAACTTTAATGCTATAGCTAGTTTTTGAACCTACACATCTTTTCCTCCTGAGTGGACCAATATATTACACTGACTGTTGCACACTTTTCCTGCACTGCAGATTTTATCGAGAACTAATTCTTCTTCCTGCTTCTTGCCAGCCAGTATGAGAATTCTGTTGCCAACAGTGCTCTCATAGACATGCATATGTGTCTACCCCTACACATGTAAACACACAGAGTTTGGACCCGGGACTGACCAGCTCAGAATTAAACTCAATTGGACGAATGTATAACAAGAAAGGCCACAATGCACTGTATGGCTATTTGCGGACTGTGGACTGGCTAGCAGAGCAAACCAACTCAAAGTGCCTCTACTTAAGCTAACGGTAACCATGAGACAGAGTTTTTCTAAAGGATATAGATGTTATTAAGTCATATAAAATGATGTCATCAGTTCACCCCAGCTAACTGGGCAAGAGGCACTTTTTCAAATAGTGCTCCTCTTATATTTAGCAGGGGGAGAATAACTGCCCCCCTTTCACCCCAGCACAGTCTTTTCTAGTGGCTGTTTGCTGGTGGTGTTTTGCATCTTTTTTAGATCGTGAGCCTTTTTGGGACAGGGAGCCATTTAATCATTTGATTTTGTCTGTAAACCGCTTTGTTAAATTTTTGTTGAAAAGCAGTATATAAATACTGTTGTTGTTGTTGTTGTTGTTTGTTGATGATGATGATGATGATGATGATGATGATGATGATGATGATGATGATGATGATGATGATGATGATATAAGAAAACAAAGACATGGCTTGCAAGTAAGACCCGTTGCACAGAGGTTTAAGTGGCTGTGGGTGAAAGAATACTTGCAAATAGCTTCGTTTGGACAGACATAAGAACATAAGAAGAGCCCTGCTGAATCAGGCCAAAGGCCCATCTAGTCCAGCTTCCTGTATCACACAGTGGCCCCACCAGACACATGGACGAAGTGAAGGGGGGAGAGTGAGAGAGGTTGCCAGCTGGGCTGAGCTTCCTCTGCTAGAGATTATTGCTCAGTTAGAGATTATTTTGGCTTTTAATTTTAAAACTGTTGTTGACTGTGTGTTTTTAAATGTTGGATGCTTTTTAATGCTTTTTAAAGCTTTTAATATTCCACCAATACATGTTTTTTCACGTTTATGACCAGGTACCTCTGTTTTATTATTGCTACGTTTCCATTGTTTTCTGCAATGGCTGTTTACCCATCATCTATAGAACATTCATTAATTATTGCTGGCCATGAAAATCTGAAATCGTTTTTGGCCTAGATACCTTGAAAAGGGGATTGGACAGATTTATAGAGGAAAACACCATCACTGGTTACAAGTCATGATGACTGTATGCAACCTCAAGCTACCTCTAAAAGCTGATCTCGGAATGCCAGTTGCAAGGGAGTGATGACAGGATGCAAGGGAGTGATGACAGGATACAGGTTATCTTGTTGTCTTGTGTGCTCCCTGAGGCATCTGGTGGGCCACTGTGAGATACAGGAAGCTGGACTAGATGGGCCTTTGGGCCTGATCCAGCAGGGCTCTTCTTATGTTCTTATGAGAGGTAGAGTAAGTTGATCTGGAGACCACTTTCATCCCTGCCCGTTACCTTGAGCTTCAGTATCACCTCCGCCCCCTGTTTGAAATAAACAGGAGGAACGCACCACACCCTGTTCATCCTATTTCTTTCGAACAAAATGCAGAGAACAGAGGTAAGAGGGCAGGCACTGGAGATCAAGGTAAGAGGCAGGCACCAGATCACTGAGCTTCTCTGCCTCTCATCTCTGTCCCAAGTAGCTGGATGGCTGAGGAAGAGGAGGATTGCAGCAATCCTGCAGTCTGTCCCCTTGCCATGGAGGGGGACAGGGACAATGGGATGCATTCTTCTAGGGGCAGCAGATCTCGAACCGCTCCTGAAACTAATCACCAATGGTGAATACAACAGCAACTGCTTCATGGCTTATAGTTATACCAGAAATGTCCGACTAAAGTTATGTTCAGGATTTGAAAGGCTTACATGGTGACGGTTTTTTCGGAATTGGCATCAGCACCACCACATGCAATGGCATCAGAACAACATCTCAATGACTTCAATCCCTTTCTGTTCACCACTTGCATACAACAAACATTGTGCCCTGAGTTGTCACTCTGAACCCTGAAAAAAATAATTAGAAGCTACTGTTGATAGATCTTCTAATCTAGATCTAATTGAAAAGTCAAGTCCAACATTGCTTTGGCTGAAATGTTCACACTGGAAACAAATACAAATGTTTCAAGACAAACGTGCATAAACCAAATAGTTCTTCCATGTAAATACAATGAACTCCAAGACCATTTCTTGCACTTCAGGGGGAAAAACAAACAAATCTCAAATGTTCATGGACTTTCAGACTAGATTTACTGATAGAAAACTTTAGAGCAGAACAATGACTGAACAGGTCATAATCTCAATTCCATTTTCAGTTAGTGTTTTTTTTCTCCCCCTTTTCAATCGAAGCAAAGGCTACAGGTCAACATCAAGCTAGTTTTTCCTCACTAGCGAAGGCAACATGTTGCAAAATATCCAGCCTACATTCAGAATCCCACAAACCCCTTTGGAGTATATTCCTTTCTTTCATATCCCGTGATATTAGAGAGAGAAAAATCAAGGGGCGACCAGCTTTAAAGACTCACCCAGTGAGTCGTCAATGTGGACTTCCAACCTTTGGGAAGGGATACTGAATCCTACTGGTTTTACTCGTATAACTATGTAACCACAGAAGATACCTGTACAGTGACCTTGGCCAGAGCATACATTTTATCATTATCTAAGAGTGCAATCCTACGTAAATTCCGGGCGGCAGACCTAGCGTCCGCCACCCGGAATAGTCGCAAACATGCCATATCCAAACATGCGTCTGCCATATCCTGGTCTCTGCCGGGCTCCGGAGGGCGGCTGGGCCGTTACACAGCTGCCTCCGACTTCCGCCAGCAAAATAGCTGGCGGAAATCCAAGGAGGCCTACCGGCCCCAGCCGCTGTTACACTCGGGAAGGGGACGAGTGTCCCCTTCCTCGAGTATATTTTCCGCCGCGGGCTGCCTGCTGCAGGCAGCCTGCGGTGGAGCACCGGATCAGGCGGCCGGCCTTGGCCATCCACCCGATCTTTAAGTAGGATTGGGCTGTAAGTCTAATTAGGTTCGCCTTGAAAGTATAATTTATTTCATTAAAGGCCACACAGCAAGCTTTATTGAAAGAGAGAAAGAGCAATGTTTCTTGGCTTTATCTAAATTCAATTTGATTTACATTTTTATTTCTACCTACCGTATTGTCCTGAGTATAAAACACACTTTTTTACCCTAATTTAACTTTTTAAAATAGGGGTGCGTCGTATACTCGCACTGTTGCAAAAATAAAGAGACATTGCTGGAAGAAGCGGAGGCTAAGTCTTCAAAGCAGCTAATTGAAGGGTGATTATCACCCTGCTATACAGCCATTTGCGTTTGCAGGGCTCGGTTTGCAGCTCCGGTTTGCAGCTCCGAGATGCAGCGCCTGCTAAGTTCTGTGTTTGTTTTTCGTGTAATTAGGCAGAGATGCAGCGGGCTCCACCCCTCTACCTCTCCCCTGTACAGGCTGTAACTCTTTCCAGTCTGCATTTCCAGTTTTGTATCCTCCTGTAAAGCAAGATCACATACACTTTCATCCCCCTTCCCCAGGCAATGAATGGTTTAGGCTGCAATTCTGTGCACACTTTCCTAAGAGTAAGCTCCACTGAGAACAGTGGGACTTGCTTCTGAGTAGACATGCACAGGATTGCACTGTTCATTTAAATCACTGGCATATATTTAATGCCAGTGATTTAATTAAAGTTTTTTAATAGCACCAAACGTTAAGGGTGCGACTTATTATCAGGTGCGTCTTATACTCGGGACAATACGGTATTTAAGAACGACGTGAATAAACTAATGTGTATTCAATGCTGTTTTGGTAAATGTAATCCAAAAGCACCCCATCAAATTAAGCTATTGAAAAGGAGATGATAAAAACCCAGCCATGGTTTCCCATCCACTCTTACGCTAACGTAAGACAAAAGGTTGTATTTGGGCCTTTAACAGCATGTGAATAATTAATCCACAATTTTACTGTGCGCATTCATGCAAATTTCAAATAATAAGCATTTTTCTGGGAAATTGAAGCAGCAGCACTTTTCTGACAGCAGGCTAAAAATGTGCTGGACTTGAATGCAGAATGAATCGTTCTCTGAGCTCATCAGGGACATTATAAAAAGTGCTCATTGTATTCAGTCTGCCCTGAGTGCTGTTACAGTTGATGGGAATTTAGGGCGCATCAGAAACCAAACAAATGAACAATAAGAGAAACAACCCCCCTCCCGCAAAATAAAACTGGTTAAGAGAGTCCCTAGTCCAGTGAAATATATCATTTCCATTACTGGTGTGACTGTTATTGGCAATTGTGCATTCAGTTGCATCTATGCCACAGGACATGAGTACTAGCTTTTCATCATGTCATTGCTCCTAGCAACATCTTTAAAAATACACAACCAACTAGTCTGCCTAATGAACCTTCTCCATCCCAAGTTCCCCGCACCTCCTTCACAAAAATAAGGATTTTTGATTTGCTTGTTTTGTGAAGGGCCAGGGACAAGGTTTTGTGACCATTCTTGTTTACGCTCGCAGATCACTCAAGGTTTACAGAGTATTCAATAAAAATGCAAGACTGAGTTCAGTCCAGTCTTGCCCAGTCCAATCCAACTTTCCAGCACCAATGCAGTTGTAATATAGTCCCAAGGTAAGGAAACACCCTTGAGGAAGCCTCCATGATGACTGCCCCCCACCACCGCAGGATGCAGCACATAACATATTGCAGCGCAAGTGAATAACAATATTGAGGGTGGCAATGAAATGAGTCTAAACCTTGGCAGGGTGTAGGGGGACTTTAGTATTCTGCTGCCCTGCTGACGTTCTGATCCTGATCATGGCCCCACATGCGATACTTTAAAAATGTGATGGGGACAAAGTACAGGTGGGCCCCCATATCCGCTGGGGATATGTTCCAGGCCCCTCCGTGGATACTTGAAACCATGGATAAGAGCGAACACCCCCTCCATGGTTTCCTGAGGGGCCCCCCACCCTGCCTCCCCTGCAGGCAGGCATGCTTGCCCCCCCCCAGCTCTTATTGTCCCCACGATCCGTGGATAACTGAAACCATGGATAGCGAATCAGTGGATATAGGGGCCCACCTGTACTAAAGCCCCCCAACCCCCACACCATGTTTCAACCCATTTGACACCTCTCAAAATTTATTTACTTAAAAATACAAACAAACCCAGAAGGTTAACGTACACAATTCACAATTAGTGTCACAGCTGGTTTGACCCTTAGTAAACTGTGGTTGAATCAAAGGGGGGGGGGCTGATATTTATCCTGAAGAAAAGGTCTCCATGGCACCAATGGAAGCTTTTCCCTTAGCAAACAGCAACTGCAGAGAACCCAGTCCAGACTGGGACCTGAGTAGGGGGTAGCATTAAAACCCTCAAGCCTTCTGTTGTGGGATCTCCAATCCAGCTATTAGTGACTAGAGAAAACATAAGACCCCAATCCTAACTCCCCCATCACCAATGCAGCCACGCCAACCTGGCATGTGCTGCATCCTGTGTGGAGGGGGGGCAGTTACAGAGGCCTCATTTTTGTTCCCTCACCTCCGCTTTCCAATGGGTCTCCCTCAGATCTACGCCAGCTATTTTGCTGGCATAAGTTGAAGGAGAGAAAGGGAGAATAGGATCCTGGTGTCGTTGCTGCCAGGATCCACCCCTCCTCCGTTCCGTCTCCCATTCTCCCCCAATCAGAACCCCCCATTCCTCCCATTGCCTACCCCCCCGGTGTAAGCTTACCTGCACTACCACAAGTCACCAGTAGGAGCCCTGGGTCACTGACACCACCACGGTTTGCGGTGGCGGCTCCAAAATGGCAGCCAGCAGCATGCTGCATGTGCCATTTATGAAAGCAGAACACTGTACCGCTGTTATAATTCATGTGTTAGCATCACATCAAGGCTAAAAATGCTTTTAAAGTTACATGCCATTTTGCCCTTTGTCCACTTAATTTAAGAAATGGCTTACAGATTATTTGGTAAGTAGCCAGGATAATGAACTACAGGGAGAAAAACATGGCTTGAGACAATGTTTTATGGTTTGGTGTGTTTTCTTTTTGGCATGATATAGCTTGTCACAGAGTGCTGTGAACCTCAGTGAAATGAAAGCTGGCACCTTTGATGGATGAGAACACACTCCCTAATGAGGAATTCACTCCATCATAATGACAACAGGTCACAGTAGTTGGCTTTTACTGACCACTGCACTGCAACTTAAGGATGTGGGGGGAGCTTTTATCTACACAGCACAAATCATTTGTTATTAGAGAGAAACAAGAGGAGATTGCGTTTTTAACAAAGCTGCCACACATGTCAAGGTACAAAAATAGGCATCATCAGGACTGATCCTGGTGGAATTCACGTATCCTTGGAGCTAACTAGAACAGCTCTATGTTTTTCTTCGAAACCACTTATTTGGTTTGCCCCACAACAGTCAGAACTCAACTTGAATGTAGAGCGGTACTATGATCTCATAATTACAACTGTATATACACTGATCTTCATCAACATCAACAAAAGTTCACAAGGTTGTTTATGTAGGAAAATAAAGAAATGAATGAATGGTTCCCCATCCCCCAAAGGAGTCATGAACTAAAAAAAGAGACAGCTGTGGATGCAAATGGCCACTAGAAAGGATCCTCTGCTGGAGTGAACAGGGAGAGTTGCTCTCCCACTGCTAAATATAAGAAGAGCATAACTTTGCCCAGTTAGCAGGGGCAAAAGTTTATATACACTGTTTGACATCATTTATTTGAAACCGTCTTTGGAACTACTTTAAATTGGTTAAGAAATTTTGACTAATTTTTATAGCTACCTGCCCCCCCCCCCCCACACACACACTTTACAATTGAAAATTAAAACCTTTTGTGTTCAGGAGGTCAAACAAAACAGTTTACTAGAGTAGGACTTTTGATAGTTGTTTTAGGGCCCAATCCTATCCAACTTTCCAGGGCAAATGCAGCTGTGCCAACAGGGTGTGAGCGGCATCCTGCCATGGGGGGGGCAGTCATGGTGGCCTCCTCAAGGTAAGGGAACATTTGTTCTCTTACCTCAGAGCTGTATTGTGGCTGCGTCGGCACTGGAAAGTTGGATAGGATTGGGCCCTTACTCAAATAACATGTACAAAGTATTCTGAACAAGATGAACTTCAAAGGAAAAGGAAAACAACAACAACAACAGACCGGAAAGAGATATGATACTGTTTCAGGCTGAGGTTTGTTTTTATTTTTACTCACTACTATTGACTGTTAAGGAGCCGCGGTGGCTTAGTGGTTAAGACGCTAAACTGCAGACCAGGAGGTAGGCAGGACAGCTCCTTCGGCTCCAGCTCCTGCCAACCTAGCAGTTCAAAAGAAAGAAACTGCAAATAGATTAATAGGTACTGCCTCAGGCGGAAGGTAACAGTGTTCCGTGTTCCTTGGCACTGAGTCATGCCTGCCACCTGACCACAGAAGCGTCTTTGGACAGCGCTGGCTCTTCAGCTTTGGAACAGAGATGAGCACAGCCCCTAGAGTCGGTAACGACTCGCTTTCGAGCAAGGGGACCCTTTACCTTTATTGACAGATAGGAAGGACTAGAAACTGGGCATGTAGCAGTCAATTTAAAGTGCTTTAGTACACATCCTTATTAGTAGGGTTGGTGATAATGAAATAAAAACACATAACATCACTTTCTGCTAAAAATCTGCAAAACAGTGAATTTTATTTATGCTATTATAATACATGTTAATAGGTAGAGGTGGGAGATTTATTTATTTTTTGCAGATTTCGGTGTTTAACCAAAATGAAATAGACAGTGGTGCTATGTGTTTTTATTCCAAATTCATCCCATTTTTATCAATTGTAACTGCTTTAAAATTGTACAAAAGGTAAAAGGTAGGTGATTTAAAAGGTAGGTGATATAGTCTGTGCAGTGTCAGCAGATGAGGAATGACACAAACTACATACGGTAGTTTTATTTTATTATCAGCATAACCTTCTCTCCCCCCAAAAAACCTGTCTAACATCTTCCACCTTCCACCTTCTTGGTGTCAGAACCTGTCCTGTCTTTAACTTTTGCTCAGCAAAGCCAAATTGTCCCAGACAAAGCACTGTTGGATGTGCAAGAGTCGAAGCAGATCCATGGAACATAGCAGTCTTTCCCACTCTTCCTCAAATTAATGAAGGCAGAGTCATAAACACTAAACCATGCGGTCCTTCCCATGCCTCTGCTCTCTTTGCTGGGCCAGAGTCCGAATTGCTTGAATATTCTGAGACTTCTTACGAATACTACATACTGACCATGCTCCTATAAACTGGCTGTAGTAATGGAAGAGAGGCTATCGTGTCCTCTTGCTAGTCATTGCAAGCATACCTGAATTCCTGTTAGGCCGAGACCTAATGGGCAAAAATCAACGTTTCCCATGCATTTAGCTAATTTTGGATGAAAAACCCATGTGGGTTTCCTTATCCAGGAGTATCTCCCCAACAGAATAAGACAAGTACCTTTTTGACGTCTTGATCCATGAGTATAAATCACCAGATTGGAATGAATGTGTGGTTACAAATCCCACGTGGGATGACACTCACGGATGTGATTTCCCACAGACGTACTGTATGTATGTAAAGGCCTGGCTGCCTTTAAAAGGGGATTGGACAGATTTATGGAGGAAAAGTCCATCACAGCTTACAAGCCATGATGGGGAAAAGCAACCTCCTGGTTATAGGAGTAGGTTTTCTCTGTGCCAGGTGAAAGGGAGTGGCGACTGGACACAGATATCTTGTTGTCTTGTGTGTTCCCTGAGGCATCTGGTGGGGCCACTGTGTGATACAGGAAGCTGGACTAGATGGGCCTTTGGCCTGATCCAGCAGGGCTCTTCTGATGTTCTTATGTTTGGGCTGGGCCTTAGGCTGCAATCTTACTGACATTTACCTGAGAGGCCATACTTCTGAGGAGTCACACATAGGCCTGAGCTGCTAGTGACTGATTTGGTATTTCTGTGGAGTTTTCAGTACAATAACAAAGAATTATTTAAATAAGCGCTTTTCTTGCCTTAATGAATTAAATTGTGAATGTTAGTAGTTCTACTACAGTAGTTAACTACCAACAAAAGTAGCTTAACAATGTATCTTGAATTACTTAATTATAATCCAAATCCAAATAATCCAAATAACTGAACATTAGTTTAACTATTAGTTTGATTACTCAGTTAGTACCCATCACTCTTCAATCATCATGCAAGAGCAAGGTGAAGGAAAACACAGTAACAGAAGTAAAAATGGAGTGTAATAAACATAGAGACAGGGACATTTCAGCAAAAACGTGCATGGCTAATGCAGAAAAGATAGTGAGCACTGCAATGAAATAAAATTATTTCATCATTATGAAAGACAGGTTATTTGAGAGGTGAGATAGAATGGGACGTAAAGCATCCCTGCATACTCTTAATACAAAGTCAAGTTGTCCCCTTCCTCCCATCATGTCCCTGGAGAACCAAATAAATGGGTTCCAATGTTCAAAATAAAATAAAATGTCACAAATGGCACAGCATCTCTTGTTCATAGTGATTTGCATGCTGAAGCCATCAACAAATAAGGGGACCTGTGTATGGTCCCTCAAATAATCATAGAATCCGAGAGTTGCAAGGTTAGAGGTCATCTAGTCGAACCCTGTGCTAGGGAAGGTGACTGCTACAGCATCCCTGACAGATTATCACCGAGCCTCTCTTTGAAATCCTCCAACAATCCACTACTGCTAGTCATCAGGTTGCCAAAAGTAAACAAATAGCAATCAATTCTCATTTGCTCTCAGCCATGCTTCATTTCCACTCTACATGATCAGAACTCTAAAAGTAGGGCTTAGTTGTATTTCCCCTGTTGGTCTGAAAGATTCTGACAACCCAATCCTCTGTTAGCAGCGTAGCAGTCAATGATACTGGCAAAATAAACGTTGGGCTAAGGGCAGTATATTTCATCCTGCCATTTTGTAATTTTAAATCTAGCATAAGACAATGTCAGGCACCTGTAATATTTATAGACAGATTTCACCACCCAACAACAACAACAACAACAACAAAATATTTACTTATTTTATTGTGCTTTGGTAGTTAAACCTATTATTATGTATATTTGGGGCACTGATTCTAAAAATGGCATCGATTTTGACCTATCACCTCTAGTTTTGGAGATACAGCATAGTCGCCTTATATGTGGATTCAGTTTGCTCAAACAGTAGTAGGCAGTAACAAACAATTCAGAGCAGGCTGTCTGCTCTTGACTTCCTCATGCCAACTGGAGCTCTAAACTAATACATTTTCTTGTTCATGTTACAGTCATCAATCAATCTTCCTTTGACAATGGGAGTTGGTACATAGAAAATTAGATTTTGCTTATTGAACTTTAATTACACTTTGTTTGGAGACATTCACATTAACATCTCACCCATGTTTTGCAGCTCAAGTACTGAGAATGGGGGGCAGGGGGAGGGAAAAGAAAACTGATCCTTACAGAACAACACTAAAACCGATTTTACCAACACATTGGCTATATTTGCTGTAAGAGTTGCAGTTTCACCTTCGATATGGCAGTTGCAAATATCTGAAGTATTTGTTTGCGGCAATACTTTTGGGGAAATACTTTTGGGTATGCAAGTGTCAATATTGAATTAATATTAATACTGAATAATCAGTATTAATATTAATACTGATAATATTAATAATCAATATAGAAAAATAATAAGTAAAATAATGGATTTATTCTGGGAACTAGTTCAGATATCAGAATATTCCATGAGATGGCCTGGGCACATCCTCAAATCCCCAAGGATTATACAATGCTGCTCAATCCTGATGAGATATTAATGTTGGGTATGAAGAAAGGAAAATTCATTCTTACAGTGCCTTCACTTATGAAGATCAAAGTTCCAGCCTCCATTATTGTCACATAAGCCACCTTCATTAAATCTGCTTCTCTTTTGATTTTGCCCTTCAGGGCAATTCAATTACAAGAGAGAAGAAAACCAGGACGAACAATATCACAGTGTCTTTCTCAAAGTTAAATCTTAAGTGACTTATAGTCATGTGAGACTTTCAGTTATTATTCATGGCAGGTCAAATAACTGCATTTCCTCAAATTATTAGGTTTTCTAGGTTTTTGAACATAATTTAATATCCTTTTTAGTTTATACGTTTTTGCTCAAGTCCTCTCTAAACTACTTCTGATAAATTGTCATGCTTACCAAATACAGTATGGTGCTTTAGCACAAGAGGGTTTTAAAGTCATGTACATCTCTAGGCGCCTTCTCTTCTTAAAGCTCTCTCAAATCTCTAAACTGTTTTTGCAGGGGAAATTTAACAACTGTGGGGATGTGGGGGAGAGACAGGGCTCATGAGAGGGAGGTAAAGGGGGGTAAATTGTACCTGGGCCCAGGGTCAAAAAGAGAGCCCTGGAGCCAAAGGAGGGGCCCCAGAAATCCTAGGATCTCAGTTGGCCTCATGGAGAGTGAAAGACGGAGGACAGGCCAACCGGGTGGGTAGACCTGGGTGCCGAATCAAGAAGTTTGGTACACCTGGGCTCCAGAGACCTTGCTGTCCTGATTTGCCCCCTCCCCCTTTGAGAAGGGGCCCCAAAGAAACTTTGTACCCCCTGATGAAATTCCTCTCAGAGGCCCTGGGGAAAGTCTTCATGTGGGGATGCATCTGGGAGTCAGAAATTGGATGTGGACATCGGAGCTACAATCTGGAATTAGATGTACTAGGAGACACAGTAAAGCTTTAGAAAACAGAGAGGACAACATTTTCTGATTCAAACTTACTGTATTTAAATGTATTTAAATAATGAGCTCCAGCCCAGAGCGATGGGGGGGGGAGTAGTTGACCTTTTTTTAAAAAAAAGCTTCTGGTGTGAAAACATCTAAAACAGACATTATTAATCACTCACTCAACTCCGTGAGGAAAATAAAATAAAAGCTGCGGCTAAACTGTAAAGTTAATCAATCTGATTCAAGAAGAGTAAGTTGCATCATGACCTAATCTTAGGCTCATACGTCTTGGATGTTTTAAGTGGCCAGGTTGGCATTGCGTTGCGTGTGGATCACAAGTTCCTGTTTAGAAGATTTCTCCTGGATTCCTACTGTCCAGCTTGCTCCGTCTTGTAATACAGTAACTCCGTCTGCAGAAGGTAAGAAGGGAAGAGCTTGGCTCAGCAGCAGCCCTTTGCTATGCATGGCTGGGTAGGAATCTTTTCCAATCCCAGGGCTGCAGCTTTCACCTCAGACGGTTCTGCTGACACAGCCCTTTTTCATGCCCCCCAGTGGGGCTTCTACTCAAAGGCAAGTTGGAGGAGTTGACTGCCAAACGAGGTGCAAGTCCCTCCTGCTAATTCAATATATATTTTCTTACATGGTTCTTATTTTGCGTTTCCAGAGGGATAATGCCACTTTTAATTGAAAAGATGTCTAGTCCACTTACTTTTAGGTAATGGGGAGGGGGGGGGAAATCTGCTTCTTGCAAGTGTTAAAAATTCAGGCAAGTGCCTTGCATGAGTGCATTCCCTGGCACACACACAAAATTGCTCTCCGTCTCTTAAGAAGCATCTGCAAAGTTCAGAGTGTTGAGGGAAAAAATACGAGAGCAGTGGGGGCTCCCTGCTGGCGCCATCTCTCTCTGTCAGGCATTCCTTCACAGTCCCCTGCACATGGTGCTCAGTCAGGGCATTCCAGCAGCGTCTTTGTCTTGCTTTAAATGCAAAGACTCTTTGACTGCTCAGATTACACTGACTCAATTCACGTTTTTTGCTGTTTGGAAGCAGGGCCATAGACATTTAGGCTGTAATGCTGCACACACTCCTCAGGTCATTAGTCCTAATACAAGCCAGGATGGCGTAGTGGTTTGCGAGTCGGACTTAGACCTGGAAGATCCAGGTTCAAATCCCCGCTCAGCCACGAAGCTTCCTGGGTGACCTTGGGCCAGTCACTATCTCTCAGCCCCACCTACCTCACAGGGTTGTTGTGAGGACAAAAAGGAGGGGAGGAAATATGTACACCACTCTGAGCTCCTTGGAGGAAGGGCGGTATAAAAATGTGAAAAATAAATAAAATAAATAATGAAGTCAGTGGGACTCATTTCATAAGATGGCACTTTTGAAGAGACAATATAAGATGGAGCAAAAATCTGAGTTCGCAGAATCCTAGCTGAAGGGTCCTTGTAGGTCATCATGTCCAACCCCCTTCCTGGATGGAAGAAATAAAAAACGAACAAATCTCAAACAAATGCCCAGACCTCCAGGCTTCCTAGAGGCTGCCTAGATCTCCAGCAATGGAATGGACGAGACCCAGCCCCTCCCAGGTAATTTATTCTATTACTTCTCTTACTATTAAAGTTTCTCCTGATGTTTAACCACAATCTACTCTCCTGTCACCTAAATACATCAGATCTAGGTAAAGGTGACCCCTGACAACTAAGTCCAGTCGTGTCCGACTCTAGGGTGTGGTGCTCATCCCCATTTCAAAGCCGAAGAGCCAGCGTTGTCCGAAGACGCCTCCATGGTCATGTGGCCGGCATGACTCTCCTTGCTGCAGCACATAGCATGTGGCTGGAACACGGAGTGCTATTTACCTTCCCGCAAGCGGTACCTATTTATCTACTCACATTAACATGCTTTGGAACTGCTAGGTTGGCAGGAGCTGGCCAAGCAACGAGAGCTCACCCTGTCGCGGATTCGAACTGCCAACCTTTCGATCGACAGCTCATGGTTCAGCGGTTTAACCCACTGCGCCACCCACTGACCATCAGATCTAGTTCTGTCCTATTGAGTGTCAGAGAACAAGTATTTGTACTGTGGGACAGCCATTCATGTCCCAATCTCCCTCCGCCACAATCTCCGCTGACCACCACCATCATTGGCCTTCATTGAGAACCTGTTCTAATTTCTCCACATACATCGTAAACTGCAGTGATGAGAACTGGTCACAAGACTCCCGTGAGTCGCTGGACACAGTTACCTACCGGTAAGTATTCTTTTTGCATTACCTCGTTTATAAAGTTTTTCTTAACACCCTCCCTTTTTTTTAATAAGTTCCCACAACATATTATATTTCTAATACTTGTGAACTATGGCAAATATATTTGTGAAACGTCCTCCATATTTGTGTTCCTGTTGATGTTATTAAAACTACATTTAAAAGTAAAGGCACAACAGTGTTCAGTTGCCAATGGTTGATAAACATTAATTTGTGCTCATGCCATGCGTGCACATCTTATAATGACGTTGTACTTAACTAAGAACACAATAACTGTGAAGAATGACTTTTCACATCCTTAGGTCTGAAAGTGCCTCATAGATCAATGTGTCATGCCGAACCTGTCGAGTCCAAACACAGGCTGAGAAGAGCCATGAAAAACCCCTTCAGCAGCCAGTTTGTCCACGTGGAAAATAAGCTTGGAGACAACATTAACGTACTCTATTCCCACTGCCAACTTTTCTGCTCCAAGCATCAGTGTCAGCTACTGATGCTGAAAGTCTGCTTTGCTGTCATTGAGTTTGATATGAACACCATAGCTGGGGAGACTTTTGTTCCCAGTGGTCTCAGCAAAGAGGAACAATAATATTTAGCCGTCAGAGGTTACGAACCATAGCATCATAGAGCACAGTGCTGCAATGGCATACAATTGCTTCCATGTTGCGGGTAGGGCTTGGATGTGTTTCTCAAAACAGCAGTTCCTATGCATTTGGCAAGGTTTGTTAGCTCACCAACAGATGTCTGCTAAATCAAACTCTCATGGGCTGGTGATCATTCATAGGTCCATCTATCACAGTCAACAGAAATAGAAGGTTCAGGAACAGAGCCACAAATGATAGAAACAGAAGTTAAGCAATGATCAGCAGCTAATGAACAGAGAGAAAGTTGGTATGGACATATTTTCCTTTTGGGATCCTTTTTCCAAGTTATTTTTTTTTTTGGGGGGGGGGGGTATTTTGTGACATTGAAGAGGAACATTCATTCCAGTTCTGCTGCTGTTCCACACTTAGCATAACTCCTCTCTCTCTCTCTCTCTCTCTCTCTCTCTCTCTCTCTCTCTCTCTCTCTCTCTCTCTCTCTCTCTCTCCTGATCATTCAGTCACTTCTCTGCTTCTTCCTTTGTACCAAGGAAAACATGAAGCAGCACAGAGTCCAGCCAATGAGACCTGGCCTAATAAATCCAGGTGCACCAAAAGGGGAAGTGTGACTGGTACATGTACAATTTGTGTGCATTCATGTGACAATGAAAAACACAGTTTTTGCCATCATGTGGAAACAATGAAGAAAAAGAAGACAACTCCGGTTTGTGCTTGCATATGCAGTGAAACTTCATTAATTCCCCTCAGCCGTGACTCTCTCCTTCACATTATTCACAGCGCAATCCTGTGTAACCTTGCCCCGGTGTAACATTAGATGCACCGGTGTAAGTGTACTTATGCCAGTGTAAGTGCACTTAAACCGGTGCATCTGCTGTTACATCGGTGCAAGGTTACACAGGATTGCGCTGTCAGCCTTATTAATCTTATGCCATCTTTCAGATTTGCCAACAGGCCTGCTTAATAACCAGTTTAATTTCAAACAAGGGGTTTCTACCAAGAATCACATCCATTCAATCTGCATCATTTTTCACTGAGCACAAAACTGTGGAACATTTTTGTTTGTTTTGCATATGGGACCCTGGAACACACCTGGAACTGGAATGCACTTCCAGTACATCAGTGATGAATGTTACATTCAAGAAATAAATGTGAAAGTACGTTTCATGAGGCTGACTGAGTGGCAGTCTGGGGAAGGCAGTAAACTGGGGGGAGCACCCTGTACCCTGGATTCACCAACTCTCCTGACCTACCACTTCCCCCATTGCTTCCCCAGTTGGTGTACCACACTCTCCAAGCAAGTAAGAGAAGGATGGGGGTGCAATGTAGCTCTCTTCCTCCTCTTCCACCAGCAGCAGAGCTAAAAGAAGAAGGAGTCATTGTCATCTCTGAGCTGCTGTCACCTCTGATGCTGGAGGATTCTGGGAGTGGAGAGGTTCTGCTCCCAGGATGCTTCTCACCTGGCCAGTTTAAAAGAAAATAGCAGGTGTTGTGAGGCATTGATGGAGATGACGAGTTGTGCGCACATGCTGGGCAGCAGAATTTGGTGCCACTTTGGGTGCTGGATTGGCTTGAGCTTTTTGTAGGTACATAACAAGCCCCACAGATATTGTGCAGTTGTCGTGTCACACTCACCTTCCCACCCACACTAGCTGCTTCTGCACTAAACCGCAGGTAGGACCACTTCAATTATACTGGTCTCACTGATCCCCGTTTCCCAGCATCCGCCACAAAGGAGAGAAGAAGGATGCTACAGTCTGATGACAGCTCCACTTGTGAGAAACTGTGGTCTCAATCCTATCCAACTTCCCATGCTATGCACGGCATCCTGCAATGGGGGAGAGGGGGTCTTCTCAAGGTACCTTGGGGCTGCATTGCAGCTGCATTGGTGATGGAAAGTTGGATAGGATTGGGCCCTTCATCTATCAGAGACCTGCTCTTGAAACCTGCTAGTCCTCGGACTTCTGCGTCTCTTTGGTATCCTCTCTTCTGTGAGCTTTTGTTGGAATCTCCTATCAGAACACTCCTACCTGTTTTCCTTCTTTCTGCCTCTTTGTCTTAGTGTTCTTGAACCTGAGCCTCTTTCACACCATTGTCATAGATAGGAAGCTTTGTTTCCTTCCTGGACCTGAACTCACCCCAGACCTCACTCTGCCCAATTTCCTCTTTGGCGGAACCCTTCAAAGACTCTGGAATTACCTTCCTTGGGCTGTACCATGATCTGGGGTTACTGAATCCATTGACACATGGCTAAAAACACCTGCCATAAAATCTTAACCACACTTGTCAGCCCTGCTAGATATTTACAAGATATATAATTCTGATTATACTTGTAATATGTTTTACCACGTAATATTTGTTTATGTCGCTAAATACCTTACAAAATGAATTCTGAAGCAAGAATTTTTGGGTATGGCTGTTGAGCCATAAGCTGTTCAATAAGCTTTTGTTGTGCTCTCAGCGGGATTCATTTTAAAGTGCTACTTTTTTTGCAATCTTAGCACCTTTCCTCCTTCACAACACATCTAGGCGTAAATGGTGTTTACTGTATTTGCATTGCTCAGCCAAGGAGAAAGCAAAATCTATAATACACCAATTATTTATATAATCATCTCACATTATAGGTTTGGAATTTCCTCTCGCCAGCTAAATCTGCAGCCACTCAATACTGCTTCCTGCAGCTTTCTGGAAATGAAAGGTTACAATGAGGATCGGGATTAGGAGCGGAGGAACTGTCAGAAATGGCTGGTTTATCAGTGTTCGTATATAAAACCAACTCCATTGAAATCAGTGGTGAAACTCTCAGATTTCAACATTTTTGGCAGCAGGGAAGTTGAAATACAAAAGGGTTTAACGCTGTGCTAATATGGTGTGTATCTATGAAATACCGTATTTTACGCTCCATAGGACGCATCGGTCCATAGGGCGCATGCATCCTATGGAGCATAAAATACAAAAAAAAATTACTTACCTGGGCTTGGGGGCGCTTCAGGGAGGCCTGTGGGGGCTTCGTGGAGGCCTGCGCGAGCCTCTGCAGGCCTCTACGATGTTCAGGTCGGCCGAAAATAGCGATTTTCGGTCATTTCCGGAAATGGCCAAAAATCGCTATTTTCGGCCGACCTGAACATCAGGGGGGCCTGCAGAGGCTCGCGCAGGCCTCCCCGAAGCACCCCCAAACCCTAGGCTTCGGACCATAAGACGCACACTTTTTCCCCCCATGTTTTTTTTTGGGGGGGGGAAGTGTGTCTTATAGTCCGAAAAATACGGTATATCAGAAAGATGCTCAGTAATAACTCTGTGCTAAAATACAGATTGCCGGTATAGATTGCTACTTTTTGTCTTACTTCATACTGCAAGTGCATAGCAAAATTCCCATTCCATTGATCTGTATTCTGGATGAGGACATTTCCTTCTTTCCACATCCTTATTATTCCATGGGTTCTCTCTCTCCCAAATTCTATTCTCTCCAAATTTCAGTTTAAATAGAAGTAGAAATTTGAAGCAACAATAGTTTGCTCCAGTTTTCATTTCATCATTCTACCTACCAATGCAAACATATGCATTGATAAAATACTGCAAAAAAGGGGCAATCCTGATGTGATTCTTTATATGACGGGCATTATGATTACCTTATGTTTCAGTAAAACTTATGATTATATTTCATAATAAAACTACACACAAAAAGAATCAGGTAATTTGGAACTTTTTCCAAAATCAGGTAATTTGGGGAGAAATTCAGTTGAGCACAATTTGGTAGCATCCACAATTTCTACATGATTGCTCCTGAGTTGTCCTCCCAGGATCTCATTCCATCTAATCCAGCCTTCTTGTTAAACCAGAGATACCTAGGTTCAGACCTCTGCTTTGACATTAAGCTCAATAGATGGGCAATCTATGGTACCATCTCGCAGCTTAACAGAGTTATTATGAGGTATTGTTTTTCAACATTAAGATGACTGTATAGTTTCCTCTGCTTTTCCCTCTCTTTTCTCGCCAGGTCAGTATATGAATACAATCCCCCAGAGATTGGCCAAAATACACATTTTAGCATCTTTCAGAAATCTTCTAAGATTTCAGCTGTTTTGTGTGTAGGGATGTACTCTGTGTGTGTGTGTGTGTGTGTGTGTGTGTGTGTGTGTGTGTGTGTGTGTGTGTGTGTGTGTGGCGTATGAGAGAGAGGGGGGGGACTTATTTAAATAAACATATTTTCAGTCAAACATATCCAGAGCACAAGTTAGAAAATAACAAGTGAAGGCAGAAATAAATGAGAACTGAAGAGTTCCGGGGTTCTTTTTGAAAAACACATCTATTTCAATTGGGCGCACAAGAAATGTCCTTTGTGCATCCATTACCTTCTACAGTCTTCCTCAGTTGGATGGAGAAATGTAACAAGTCAAAGCAGAAATCACAGCATGGGAAACGTCTAGCCAGCTGCCCTTTAAAATACATTGTAGACATATGACTCAGTGAAAACTATAGATAAGCAGCTGGGCATTCTGCAGACCATCAATCAATCAATCTCTATCTCTATCTCTATTCTCTTTCATTTGGTTCAGGGAAACTTGGGTTTACAGGAAAGATGAAGAAAGAAAGAGGACTCACCTGGGCATGAGAAATGAAGGACTATATCTAGAGCTGAAATGATGAGAGTTCACAGTTCTCCTCTGCAGATTGATAGATGAATATTCATTTATTGTTTTCTGTTTGAAACAGTATGACGGCCAATAATATTTCTACAATGCCATTGACTCCACCCTGCCACTAACTAACCCTGCCAGAGGGAGAAATATGGGTGCTGGCTTCCCAGATAAAGTGTGATGGGTCAGAAGGACAATGCCCATGGTCCCAGGCCACCAGCATTCACCATGTCTTCCAGAAGTTCACAGATGAGAATGGGTGTATCTTCTGTATGGAGTTATCTGGATGGGGTCAAGAATGGACTCCCATGAACCAGCAGCTGAACAGGTCAACAAAACTGATACAAACGAGCCACTGGAAGAAATTAAAGTGCTACATCATAGTTTATGTCATACATAAGTTATATGTAGTATATTCATTCTTTATTCAATCATAGTCATTCAGTCCCATCATGAATGTTCATTCATATTCAATCCCTATATATACACCGTATTGACCCGAGTATAAGACGCACCTGATTATAAGACGCACCCTTAAAGTTTGGTGCTATTAAAAAAAATTAATTAAATCACTGGCATTAAATTGCAACAGCCTGATTATAAGACGCACCCCTAGTTTAAAAACTTAAATTAGGAGAAAAAAGTGAGTCTTATACTCAGACCAATACGGTGTGTGTGTGTGTGTGTGTGTGTGTGTGTGTGTGTGTGTGTGTGTGTGTGTGTGTGGTTCTATTATTATTGCTGCTGCATTATTTTTTATTTTATTTTACGTATGTTATATTTTTTGTGGTGCTGTATGCTGGCTTCTGTCCTTATCGTTTACTGTTTTTACCTTTTTATCTCTGCATTTTAATAAATATTGTAAGCCACGTATGATGAGCCCCATCATTGTGGGAAGAGCAGGGTATAAATCTTTGAAATAAATACATACTGTATTACAAAATTAAAACATGTTAAAAAATTCTTTTTAAAGCCCCATTTTTCAGATGAGGAATACTGAGGCTAAACAGACCCTTTGCTCAAGGCTCCAGTAAATCCATGGCAAAGACTTCTTCAGCCAAAACTCATAAGAACATAAGAAGTTGGATTAGGCCAAAGGCCCATTTAGTCCAGCTTCCTGTATCCCACAGTGGTCCCACCAGATGCCTCTGAGAGCACACAGTCAACAAGATAACCTGTTTCCTGTTGCCACTCCTTTGCATCTGGCATTCAGAGGTAGGCTACCTCTAAAACTCGGAGGTTGCATATAGTCATCATGCCTTGTGACCTGTGCTGGACTTTTTCTCTGGCATGTCATTCTTGAAAATCACTTTTCCTCACTCAAAATTATTAGTCCCATTTTACAGGTAGCCGGTTTGGAATTGAGTCAGATAATTCTTAAGCACAACCCATCACCAAAGCAAGCCAGGTTTATACAGCTAGTCTGCTTTACTGCATGAATAGGATATTAGTAGTGAACAGACTGACTTGACCAGCAGGTACATGGCAGCTTTTTTACATGGAGTTAAACTTAATTATGCATCATAATTACGCTTACTCTTTGGAAGGAAAGCTACTCCTGGAAAAGACGCTTACTCCTTCGAAGGAAAGCTATGGCAAACTTAGATAGCATAATAATAAAAAGCAGAGGTATCACCATGCCAACAAAAGTTCGTATAGTCAGGACGATGGTGTTCCCAGTAGCAATGTATGGTTGCGAGAGTTGGACCATAAGGAAGGCTGAGCGCCGAAGAATAGATGCTTTCGAACTGTGGTGCTGGAGAAGACTCCTGAGAGTCCCTTGGACTGCTAGGAGATCAAATCAGTCAACCCTAAATGAAATCAACCCTGACTGTTCCCTGGAAGCAGAGGCGTCACTAGGACGCACGTCAACCCAAGGTGGGGGGGGGGGCGCGTCAGCCTAGTGATGCCCCCCCACTAGAACTATCGGCGCGGCCATAGGCCGTACTGGTGATTTTTTGGGTGGGGCCACCCAGCTGCACCCTGCTCCGGGTGTCCCCCTGCCCTTTCGCGTCACCCTCCGGACGCTCCGAGGCCGGCCCAGGAGCTGGCCTCGGAGCGTCCGGCCCGGCCAGTGTTCCACGGTCTTCTGAAAGAAGGCCCAATGCGTCACGAACTTTTACTGTTTTCGCGCATGCGCAGAGACCGATTTGAGGGCAAGGGCCTGCCCTCTTGCCCTCAAAATGGTCTCTGCGCATGCGCAAAAACAGTAAAAGTTCGCGACGCATTGGGCCTTCTTTCAGAAGACCCTGGAGCGCCGGCCGGGCCGGACGCTCCGAGGCCGGCTCCTGGGCCGGCCTCGGAGCATCCGGAGGGCGATGCGCATCGGAGGTGACACGCGCGGGGGTGCGCGTGTCACCCCTTTACACGCGTCACCCCGTGGCGGCCCACTCCCGTCACTTGACGGGAGCGACGCCATTGCCTGGAAGGACAGGTACTGAAGCTGAAGCTCAAATATTTTGGCCACCTAATGCAAAGAGAGGACTCTCTGGAGAAGACTCTGATGCTGGGAAAGATTGAAGGCAAAAGGAGAAGGGGAAGGCAAAGGATGAGATGGTTAGACAGCATCACCGATGCAACGAACATGAAAATGAGCGAACTCAGGACGTTAGTGGAGGACAGGAAGGCCTGGCGGGATATGGTTCATGGGATCATAAAGGGTCGGACACAACTTAACGACTGAACAACAACAACATGCATCATAATATCTATGACCAAATACAGTGGTGGGATCCTAAGTACTGCACAACTATTTCCACAAACAAAAGCTTTTGGCTTGTGATCCTTTAAATAGCAATAGTCTCTCCATATCACATGGCACACTTTTGACCATAAAGGGACTTTCAAAAGCCGATTGTGCTTTGGTGAAGGAAACAAATCTCTTCGTTTAAAGGGAACAAATTCCTGAGTATGCTGATGTCCTTGGCCTTAACCTGAGGTAGCTCTGGGCTCTGCGCTGTCGCAAATGTGCCGTAAAACGCGATGCCAAGGAGGCCAGTCCCACTGACATGGAGGCCAGCACCGGCAGACCTCTGCCAGCAAAGGAGCAGCACCCGCTGGGGCAGATGAGCTCCATGTCGGACGGCAGGGAGGTGGGGAGGGGGTGTTTCGGGGCAGGGGGAGTGCAGGGAGGAGGGCGGATCAGGCCTGGGAGGGAGGAGGGCTTGGCGAAGGAGAAAGTCCGACATGGGGCTGCTCAGAGCAGCACCGGCCATTTAGCTGGTGCACCTCTGAGAAGCCCTATAGGGGCTGCTGGGGCTCGAAATGGGGGAAAGGAACGATCCCATTCCCCCCGAGGAGACCTCCAGCTACACACTGGATACAGCGGGGCCTGCCCAAGTACCGCTGCGTCCCAGTACAAGGCTTTGGATAGGATTGGGCTGTGAAACAGATTAGTCTGAGCACAAGCAGGTACAGTAGATGTTGAAGTGCACACAATTTGCATACTCATAAGAGGAGCACAAACCTATTTTCAATTCCTGTTGTGGGATAACTGCAGCTTATTCACGGCACACTTTTCATTGTCAGTCACTTAGAAATCAAAAGTACACTTCTGATGCACACAAAAATGAAGATCATTCGTTCACTGTTTTATTCTACGTCCTTTCTCAGAAAACACACACACACACATATATGGTGGACAATCAAACCATCAGTTATGCTAATTAGTTTTATGATCTGAGGCATCAATATATGAGATTCCTGCCTACTGGGGGAAAAAATAGTTTACTCTTCTGCAGTTGATCAACACAGTGCAATAAACAGCATACAGGGGGGCCGCCGTATCCGCGGGGGATACGTTCCAGCCCCCACCGTGGATAGCTGAAACCGCAGAAATGGGCGAACGCTCATTTCCGTAGGTATCAGGGGGCCCCGACCCCCCCCCGCGGGCCTGCGCGACCCCCCCGCACCCTCTACAACCCCCCGCACCCTCCACAACCCCCCCAAGCACTTACGTTTTAACGGAGAAATCTCCGTGTTTTTCTTCAAAAGTTACGAGGCTGTAGCTGCTTTTGCAGGCCTGATCAACAAGACTTAGGTGATAGCTAGAGTCTCGAGACTCTAGCTATTACCTAAGTCTTGTTGGTCAGGCCTGCAAAAGCAGCTACAGCCTCGTAACTTTTGAAGAAAAACACGGAGGTTTCTCCAGCTAAAGGTAAGTGTGGGGGGGTGCGGACGCGACCCACCCGCTCCTTCCACAGCCCCCCCAGGTACGTACCTTTAGCCGGAGAAACCTCCGTGTTTTTCTTCAAAAGTTATGAGGCTGTAGCTGCTTTTGCAGGCCTGATCAACACGACTTAGATGATAGCTAGAGTCTCGAGACTCTAGCTATTACCTAAGTCTTGTTGGTCAAGTCTGCAAAGCAAGCTACAGCCTCGTAACTTTTGAAGAAAAACACGGAGGTTTCTCCGGCTAAAGGTAAGTGTGTGTGTGGGGGGAGGACGTGACTCCCCACACCTTCCACAGCCCCCACAGCCCCAGGCACTTATGTTTAGAAGAGAAACCTCTGTTTTTTTCTTCAAAAGTCCCTGCAAAGAAGCTGCAAACTCGGGACTTTTGAAGAAAAAACCCAAGGTTTCTCCTAAAAATAAGTGCGGGGGGGGGGGGGCTGTGGAGGGTGGGGGGGATTCCTCATCCGTGGATAACTGAAACCGTGGATGAGGAATCAGTGGATACGGGGGTCCCCCTGTAGTATCAAACGAATGCAGCATCTATTCGAAACCATATAATATGTTACACAAAGGAGGCTATCCAGAGCTGTATGTATGTATACACCAACAGTGTGCAGAAAATGTCCTTTTCATCAGATGACCTTACAGAATCTCCAAGTTAAAAATCTCCAAGTTTCCACTGCGAATGGAAAATGCAACATACTGAGTGCAAATTGAAAATGCAATGGGGAAAATATACCACACACAACTATTGACAGTTTCTTTCTGCAGCATTCATGCCGAACAGACAGATTTTTGTTCCCTGATTAGAACAGACTCTTGATTCAGGCAATGTATGTATCAACATCTGTAGAAATATTTTCCAACTCATAAATTATGTTCTAATCAAGCTAAATTCTTTACTTCATTATAGCGCAATCATGACTAAGAAACTCGTGGGCGGCCCAGGGCTGCCCGCTGGATCCTGAGCCCCGGCTGCTGTTCTGCCGCTGGCCGGAGGTCTACTCGGGGAAGGGGATGGTTGTCCCCTTCCCCGGGTGTAAACCGTCACCAGCCCTATCGGTTGGCTTACCAGATTTTACCCACCCCCAACCGGGACACCCCCCCACAACAGCCCCCCTGCAAATTAAATCATTAAATAATAAAAATTAACTGAAGGCGGCGCGAAGGGCCCCCCCGTTTAGCCGTGCGAAGCGCGTCCGGTTTTTAATTAATTAATTAAACCAACTAAAGGGGTCGCGAAATTTTTTTATTAATTAATTAATTAATTTTTAGGTTTTAAAAAAAAGATCTTACCTGGTCGCTAGTCGCCCTCGCGCTGCTCCCGATGCTGCTCCTGGGCAGCTGGCCGCTGGCAAGCAGGCTTTCTTTGCGGCCCGGTCTCCCACCAGCACTGCATGGTGCCGCTGGGAGACCGGGCCAGCCTGCTTGCCCGGGCGGCGCGAGCCTGCCGGAGGCTCGCGCCGCCTGGGCAAGCAGGCTTGCCCGGTCTCCCAGCGGCACTGCACGGAGCCGCTGGGAGACCGGGCGAATAACAGCCTGCTTGCCTGTGCCATGCGCGCCTGCCGGAGGCACGCGTGGCACGGGCAGCAGGCTGTCGTTCGCCCGCTCCCTCACTGGCTCCGTGCCGGTGAGAGAGCGGGCGGACGACACCCGCTCGCCGCCGCCATCTTCTTCTTGTTTAAACTTACCCGGGCGCCGGCATCAACTATCTTGGATCACGAAATCTCGCATCATGCCCTCACGAGATTTGGGTGCCGACATCTTGGATCGTGCGAGATTTCGTGATCCAAGATGCCGGCGCCCGGGTAAGTTTTTTAAAAAAAAGATGGCCCATTCATTCCTGAAACATTCAGCGCCCATTCGTTCCTGAAACCGGGCCGGGACAGGACCGGGAAACGAGGCTGATTTCCAGGACTGTCCCGGCCAAATCGGGACGAATGGTAAGCCTACCTATTGGCCTCCTCAGGTCGGCCTCCTGATAGGCCTCCTCCTATAAGCTCCTCAGACCTGACCGGCTATGCCGTTACACGGCTTCCTCTACGTCCGCCAGCTATTTAGCTGACGGAAGTAGAGGAAGGCGTGTAACGGCGTAGCCCGTCCGGTGGGGACAGGGATATGGCCGACGCCATCCCCCTCTCCCTCCCGGGCTGGCTAGGCCAATGGGTCCCCTCTGTCGCTCTTATCGACGGAAACCTTCCGCTGCCATCCGCATGGAGACCCAGCGCTGGAGTGAGGGAGGCTGGCCTTGCGCCGGTTTTCCTTACTCCCCAGTCATTGCGGTGCTTTATGGCACGTTTGCGATGGCTTCCGGCTATGGAACTCTCGATCCGTCGTCAGATGCATTTCCAGGATTGCACCCTTAGTTATGTTGTAAGTCCCATTTGGACTGATATTGTGTGATCTTTATATAGCTAACTGATTTGCTGTTGACACTTTGATCAAGTAACTCCCCCATCCTTAAAGTAATTTATTTACTCGTTTTATTTATTTATTCATTTTGTACCCTGCTTTTCTCTCAAAAGGGCACCCAAAGCGGCATATAGAGCCATAAAATTATAACACATAAAAACAGTACAGTTCAAAAGTTCCAACACTAAAGCATCCTTAAATCATCATTAAAGGATCACAAATCAAACACAAACCAGCAGCAGTCACCTCTTAATAAAAGAATAGAAGGGCAAGGCCTGTAAAATCCAATCAGCAATAAAACATCCCCATAAAACCCACACTCCATCCAGTATTAAAATAACCATAAACTCAGGCGGCCAGAATTTCTTGAAAGTCTGTAAAGACACAACTTTGCTGTAATTCAAGAATGTCTGTCTGCTTTTTAAAGCACTATGAATAAAACGTAATTTGAAGTTTTTGTAGGCAATAGCCTACTTCATAAGATGTATCAACGGGACAAAGAAGGTAGTGGACATATACATCGAGGTTGATGGACAGCAGAGGAATTAATGCAGACTGAAATAGCATCACGTTTGCATGTGCAAAAGTGGCTACTCTTTCTTGAACTTATCCATTAGGCATGCTTAGAAAACTTACAAAAAAAGAAACAGCTCAAAAAGGATTCATATCCCTCTTTCCCAAACTGCTTGGTTATCCCGAAAGAACACAGAAAACGTGGATCAATACTATCATGCCAGAAAGCAGATTTTTCCAGGCATAACATTGAGCTGTAAGAACTCACTAGATCAGAGGTTCTCAACCTGTGGTACTGGTACCCCTAGGGGTACGCGGACCTCTTGCTGGGGGTGCTCCAAGCCCTGCCCCTTATCTTCCCCATCAGCATCTAATTAAGTGTTAATTAACATGGATTTTAAATTTTAATTATTTTCAGAGGTACCTCCCCCTTCTGTCTCTCTGATTTTGGTTTTGGGCTTATTTTTGTACTTTGGAAAATGTACTTTGGTGGGGTGGGAGAGGGAAAAGCCTCTCCCCCTCTCTCTCTCTCTCTCTCTCTCTCTCTCTCTCTCTCTCTCTCTCTCTCACACACACACACACACACACACACACACAGTTAAATAAGACATTTTTTCACATTTAAAATTGTTTTAGTACTTTTATTTAACAGTTAATTACCTAATTACTTAATTGATTAATCCAATTAATTAGCAGTTAATTAGCAGGGGGTACTTCAGAAAGTTGGACCGTGATAGGGGGTACCCGGGCCTCCAAAGGTTGAGAACCCCTGCACTAGATCATAATGGGAACACTATTGATGCAATGAAAACAAACCTGAGGAAAATGCAACAACCACAAAACAGAATAGGTTGAAAGTATGAGTGAGCTCAAACAAACAAAAAATAATCATAATTATCTTATCCAATTTAAACTAATATTCTACATTTGATATTTGCCCACCATTGGGGTGGGGCGGGCTATGACCAGGCACAAACATACGATATAAAAAGCAATCATAATGTTGTGAACTTCATTTAGTGAGAAAAGGAAATATCAAACAACTATACTCTAGTAAGGTTCATAGTTTGACTGGAGACCTCTTCCGTCACCGTTATTAATATTTTAATTAACATAAGCTTACCAAGAATTAAAGAGGGGGGCAACATATATACAGGTGGGCCCCCATATCCACTGATTCGCTATCCACGGTTTCAGTTATCCACGGATCGTGGGGACCCCCCCAGGCTTTTACTTTTTTCCCCAGTAAGCTTCGTTTCTTTCTTACAGAAACAGGAGAAGCAGCCTCTGGCTGCTTATTACAGGCAAGTAGAACGAGACTAGGTACTAGAGAGGCTCTGCAAGGTTAACAGAAACCTTGCAGAGCCTCTCTAGGACTTAGTCTTGTTCTACATGCCTGCAATGGAGGCTGCTTCTCTGTTTGTTTTAAGGAAGAAACAAAGCTTGCTGAAAGAAAAATAAGAGCTGGGGGGGCAAACATGCCTGCCTGCAGGGGAGACAGGGTGGGGGGGGCCCCTCGGGAAACCATGGAGGGGGTGTTTGCTCTTATCCACGGTTTCAAGTATCCACGGAGGGGCCTGGAACATATCCCCAGCGGATATGGGGGCCCACCTGTACTGTACTGTCAACTGAAAAGCAAAACATTAACATTAAAAGATGTTGAATGCTTCATCAATGAAGCCATGAGCTATGCCGTGCAGGGACACCCAAGACGGACAGGTCGTAGCAGAGAGTTCTGACTAAAAGTGATCCACTGGAGAAGGAAATGGCAACCCACTCCAGTAACCTTGCCAAGAAAATCCCATGAACAGTACCAAAAGGCTAAAAGATATGACGCCGGAAGATGAGCCCCTCAGGTCGGAAGGTGTCCAATATGCTACTGAGGAAGAGCGGAGGACTATTCCAAGTAGACCCAGAAAGAGTGAAGCGGCTGGGCCAAAGCCAATAGGACGTCCAGCTGTGGATGTGTCTGAGGTTGAAAGGAAAATCCAATGCTGCAAGGAGCAATACTGCTTAGGAACATGGAATGTGAGGTCTATGAACCAAGGCAAGATGGATGTGGTCAAAAATGAGATGATAAGATTGAACATTGACATCTTGGGAATCAGCGAACTAAAATGGACGGGCATGGGCGAATTTAAGTCAGGTGACCATCATATCTACTACTGTGGGCATGAATCCCTTAGAAGAAATGGAGTAGCCCTCATAGTCAATAAAAGAGTGGGAAAGGCAGTACTGGGGTGCAACCTCAAAAACGACAGAATGATTTCAGTTCGAATCCAAGGCAAACCATTCAACATTACAGTAATCCAAGTGTATGCCCCAACCACTGATGCCGAAGAAGATGAAGTTGACCGGTTCTATGAAGACCTACAACACCTTCTAGAACTAGCACCCAAAAAAGATGTCCTTTACATCATAGGAGACTGGAATGCTAAAGTCGGAAATCAAGAAATAAACGGAACAACAGGCAAGTTTGGCCTTGGAGCGCAAAATGAAGCAGGGCAAAGGCTAACGGAGTTCTGTCAAGAGAACACGCTGGTCATAGCAAACACTCTTTTCCAACAACACAAGAGGCGACTCTACACATGGACATCACCAGATGGTCAATACCGAAACCAGATAGATTATGTGCTTTGCAGCCAAAGATGGAGAAGCTCTATACAATCAGTAAAAACAAGACCTGGAGCTGACTGTGGCTCAGATCATGAGCTTCTTATTGCAAAATTCAGACTTAAACTGAAGAATGTAGGGAACACCACTAGACCAGTCAGATATGACCTAAACCATATCCCTTATGAGTATACAGTGGAGGTGAAGAATAGATTTAGGGCATTAGACCTGGTAGACAGAGTGCCTGAAGAACTATGGACGGAAGTTCGTAACATTGTACAGGAGGCAGCAACTAAAACCATCCCAAAGAAAAAGAAATGCAAGAAAGCAAAGTGGCTGTCAGATGAGGCTTTACAAATAGCTGTGGAAAGAAGGAATGCAAAAAGCAAGGGTGAAAGGGAAAGATATAAACAACTGAATGCAGAGTTCCAGAGAATAGCAAGGAGAGATAAGAAGGCCTTCTTAAATGAACAATACAAGGAAATCGAGGAAAACAACAGAATGGGGAGGACTAGAGATCTCTTCAAGAAAATTGGAGATATCAAGGGAACGTTTTGTGCAAAGATGGGCATGATAAAGGACAAAAAAGGCAAAGACCTAACAGAAGCAGACGAGATTAAGAAGAGATGGCAAGAATACACAGAAGAACTATACAAGAAAGATCTTAATGTTCATGATGACCACGCTGGTGTGGTCACTGACCCAGAGCCGGACATCCTAGAGAGTGAAGTCAAGTGGGCCTTAGGTAGCATTACTAACAACAAAGCTAGTGGAGATGATAATATCCCAGCTGAGCTACTTAAAATCCTAAATGATGATGCTGTGAAAGTGCTGCACTCAATATGCCAACAAATTTGGAAAACTCAGCAGTGGCCAAAGGATTGGAAAAGGTCAGTTTACGTTCCAATTCCAAAGAAGGGCAGTGCCAAAGAGTGTTCAAACTACCGTACAATTGCACTCATTTCACATGCTAGCAAGGTTATGCTCAAAATCCTACAAGCTAGGCTTCAGCAGTACGTGGACCGAGAACTACCGGAAGTACAAGCTGGGTTTCGAAGAGGCAGAGGAACTAGAGATCAAATTGCCAACATGCGCTGGATCATGGAGAAAGCACGAGAGTTCCAAAAAAACAACTACTTCTGCTTCATTGACTACGCAAAAGCCTTTGATTGTGTGGATCACAACAAACTGTGGCAAATTCTTAAAGAGATGGGGGTACCAGACCACCTTACCTGTCTCCTGAGAAACCTGTATGCGGGTCAAGAAGCAACAGTTCGAACCGGCCATGGAACAACTGATTGGTTCAAAATTGGGAAGGGAGTACGGCAAGGCTGTATATTGTCACCCTGCTTATTTAACTTATATGCAGAGTACATTATGAGAAATGCAGGGCTGAATGAATCACAAGCCGGAATCAAGATTGCCGGGAGAAATATCAACAACCTCAGATATGCAGACGATACCACCCTAATGGCAGAAAGTGAAGAAGAACTAAAGAGCCTCTTGATGAGAGTGAAAGAGGAGAGTGCAAAAGTTGGCTTGAAACTCAACATTAATAAAACTAAGATCATGGCATCGGGTCCCATCAATTCTTGGCAAATAGAAGGGGCAGAAATGGAAGCAGTAACAGATTTTACTTTTCTGGGTTCCAAGATCACTGCAGACGGAGACAGCAGCTATGAAATTAAAAGACGCTTACTCCTTGGAAGGAAAGCTATGGCAAACTTAGACAGCATAATAAAAAGCAGAGATATCACCATGCCAACAAAAGTTCGTATAGTCAGGGCGATGGTGTTCCCAGTAGCAATGTATGGTTGCGAGAGTTGGACCATAAGGAAGGCTGAGCGCCGAAGAATAGATGCTTTTGAACTGTGGTGCTGGAGAAGACTCCTGAGAGTCCCTTGGACTGCTAGGAGATCAAATCAGTCAATTCTAAATGAAATCAAGCCTGACTGTTCCCTGGAAGGACAGGTACTAAGGCTGAAACTCAAATATTTTGGCCACCTAATGCGAAGAGAGGACTCTCTGGAGAAGACTCTGATGCTGGGAAAGATTGAAGGCAAAAGGAGAAGGGGAAGGCCAAGGATGAGATGGTTAGACAGCATCACCGATGCAACAAACATGAAAATGAGCGAACTCAGGAAGATAGTGGAGGACAGGAAGGCCTGGCGGGATATGGTTCATGGGATCACGAAGGGTCGGACACGACTTAACGACTGAACAACAACAACAACATTAAAAGAAGCCCACATTATTGGAGAAGGTGGAGATGTTGGGGACTGCCTTATCACAACATAATAAAATAAATAGGGTTGCAAACTGTAAACGAATAAAAGATGAACTAAAGCCTTAGAGCTGGTCCAGCAACCTGTGATAGATAAGAACATAAGAAGAGCCTTGCTGGATCAGGCCAAAGGCCCATCTAGTCCAGCTTCCTGTATCACACAGTGGCCCCACCAGATGCCTCAGGGAGCACACGAGACAACAAGATACCTGTATCCTATCGCCATTCCCTTGTACCTGGCACAGAGAAAACCTACTCCTCCAACCAGGAGGTTGCTTTTCCCCATCATGGCTTGTAAGCTGTGATGGATGTTTCCTCCATAAATCTGTCCAATCCTCTTTTAAAGGCATCCAGGCTAGGTGCCATCACCACATCCTGTGGCAAGGAGTTCCACAAACCAATTACACGCTGGGTAAAGAAATATTTTCTTTTGTCTGTTTTAATACTCCCTCCACTCAATTTCAGTGGATGTCCCCTAGTTCTAGTGTTGTATGAGAGGGAAAAGAACTTCTCTCTACCCACTCTCTATATCTAGGTTCCAGAGAACTCAAGGCTAGTCAGCCCTTGGGACAGCTCCCAAAATTAATAGAAACTGCACTGAAAAGTCCAGGTCTACTGAGCATCTAAATAGTAAAGCAGCCCTAATGAGTAGCCAAGCCCTTCACAATTAGCAAGGATTGCAGGAGCCAATGTGGTAGCTCAGACTAGAGCTTGGCATGCTGGTGTCATTGGATGGCTTCCAGCAGTTCCCTTTTCAGCTGGAAGCTTTGGACACTTGGAGAAGTGGTGAAGCTGTTTATTCTACATTGGTAAAGTGAAATCCTAGGCATATCTACTCAGCAGTAAGCTCCACTGAATTCAATTGGACTTACTCCCAGGTAAGTGTGTATAGAACTGTAGCCATATTTAAGGAAAATAAGCTCCAATGTTAAATTCTGTCCTTCCTGCAGAATGGTCTCCTTCAGTCTCTGGCCACGCTGAAGCAAGGTCCCACCTTCATGGTACATCTACATTAGAACTACTGATCTGAATACTTGGAAACTGGGACCCCTTGCAGTACAATAGATAAGTCGTCCAATCTTTTGTCATCTTTATGAGGGAGAAGGAACGTATTCATTGCCCACAGATAGCCCCATGCTACATGGTACATTGTAGGAGGGATGGAAGGATGCCTGCTTTCATGCTTCTTCTGCACCTATGTAAAGGTGGTGATGTATCATAACAAAGGATATTTGAAATATGATAAAACATGGTCTAAATGAAAATATAGACAAAGATAAGGCATCATTAATCAAATGTATAGTATAATAAATAGTCATTGAAAAAATGCCTACAGTAATACAGAGCTTCCATGGCAACATCAGCTATTTATAATTTGTTTTCCTGTCAGTAATAGTGAGCCCAATTTTTGCAGAAACAATCAATGGTCTCAATCTCACGAAAACTAAGAGACAAACTCTGCCAGTGAACCTCAGATACAAGGCAATGAAACAAATAAAGTACCACGTTTTCAATGACACGGACTCTTCAAATATAATAATGAATGTAAGTTCTTCAGTTTTCTTGGCCGGTGCATATTATAGAATTAAAAACAAGGTTCTCCAGGTGACCTGGCCAGTTATTACAAGACAAAAACATATATTTTCCTGACGTTTCCTTGGTCATATTTCCAACATTATCAAAGGGAGTGCAGACAGCGAAACGAATAGCCGTCTGCAGAGTAACAAGATCAAAGTGTTGCTACTTGTTACTCCGCAGACGGCTATTCGGTTTGCTGTCTGCACTCCCTTTGATAATGTTGGAAATATGACCAAGGAAACATCACGAAAAGATATGTTTTTGACTTTTATAACTGACCAGGTCACCTGGAGAACCTTGTTTTTAATTCTGTAATAATAATGACTATTGCAAGGGGCATTATTACTGCACCCATCTAAAACTGGCCGAGTTGGGACTAGGGGACATTGCCTTGCAGTGCTTCCGTTCCTACTTGGCTGACAGGTCCCAGATGGTGATGCTGGGAGACGCCTGTTCGGCGTCCTGCCCCTTACAGTGTGGGGTGCCACAGGGTTCTATTCTGTCTCCCATGCTTTTTAACATCTACATGAAACCACTGGGGGAGATCATCCAGGGATTTGGAGTTGGGTGTCACCAATATTCTGATGACACCCAGCTCTATCTCTCCTTGCCATCTCGCTCCAGGGAGGCTGTGGAAGTCCTGGAGCGCTGTCTGGAGGCGGATGGGGGCTGGATGAGGGCTAATAGGTTGAGATTGAATCCAGAAAAGACAGAGGTCCTACTGGTCAGGAAAGCTTCGATGCAGGTACTGAGTCATCTGCCCGTTCTGAATGGGGTTGCACTCCCCTGCAGGAACGGTTCGCATCTTGGGAGTGCTTCTGGATTCACAGCTCTCCTTAAAAAGCCTGGTGGCGGCTGTGGCCAGGGGTGCGTTTGCTCAGCTTCGGCTGGTGCGCCAGCTGCGGCCGTACTTGAGTCGATCGGACCTGACCACGGTGGTCCACGCCTTAGTGACTTCAAGACTGGATTACTATAATGCGCTCTACGTTGGGCTGCCCTTGAAGACGGTTCGGAAGCTGCAATTAGTGCAGAATGTGGTGGCCTGGGTGATCGCTGGAGCTAGACGGTTTGACTCTGCTGAGCCGCTGCTTCAGCGGCTGCACTGGCTGCGCATTCTTTTCCAGGCCCAATTCAAGGTGCTGGTAACGACCTTTAAAGCCCTTCACGGTTCAGGTCCAGGATATCTGAGGGACCGCCTTCTCCCATACATTCCGGCCCGCTCACTTAAGTCATCTGAGGGGACTCTCCTGCGAGTGCCACCTCTATCGCAAGTTAGGGGAGTGGCAACACGTGGGCGAGCCTTCTCTGCTGTGGCGCCACAACTGTGGAACTCCCTGCCAGGGGATTTGAGAACCACCCCCTCCCTCATGACTTTTCGGCGAGGGCTCAAAACATTTTTATTTCGTCTAGCGTTTGGGTGATGGGTCGTGGTCTGCCTCCTGTGTCTCAAGATGCTCTGCCAAGCTGCTTCTCTGCTCCACACTGTCGCCCCGTCCCCTAGTGGATTTTATTGTTTTTAAATTTGTGTATGGTTATGTATTGTTTAAATTTATTTTATGTATTATTTTAAATTATGTATTTTAACCTTTGTTGTAAGCCGCCTTGGGCATTTGCCTTTCGGCATAGGAAAAGGCGGGATATAATTTTTTGAAATAAATAAAAAATAAATAAATAAAACGGTTGATGGCATCTGCCAAGTCCTTTGCAAAATAAAGGCATTCTTTGAAGAAAATTTACAAAAGTCAAGAAAGCACGGATCACACAATTATTGTTACTTTACCATAGCACATAACAGAGTTGATAACATATTGGAAATAATACACATTGATGTGTTATTAATAATACACATGTCTAAAAATAACCATGTAACTGGATTTAAATTCTCCTTTGCAAGTATCTGGTCTGGTTTATAGAAATATACCTGGTGAAACACATAGCCATCAAACATTTAGCCAAGTTTTCTCAAGCCCTAAAGAGAGGGATTTAGTTCTTCAGTAAAACGAATCTTCAGTAACCTGTCCCTTATTATGAAATGAACATCAATTCAGCCATGCACCTTCCTTGGAACACGTAGAATACCTGATTCATCTCTTAGTATGCATGTTGGAGTGCCTTTCAATCTGCTGAGAATTGATTGTGATGATCTGTTCTGAGGACCTTTCCAACCTGAAGTGCTATAAAAGTGCCCACTTTCAAATCAACATGAAAACTAGGGATATAATTTTGATGGTACAGTGTCCAGAAAGGATGAGATTGTCATCAGTCTTTAGCCAGGCTGACTCAAAATGTGTTTTTTATCCACGTCTAGGTAAACAAGACTTCTAATTAGTTGGTACATTTTAATTTCACCCTTCAAGGAGTTCGTGGAGGTGTAGCTTCTGCCCCACCCCCGGACAGTAAGTTAGGTTGAGAGAAAATATATGCAGACACAAAACTGCCTGCTACTGAATCAGACCCATCAGTTCATCTAGGTCAGTATTGCCTGCACTCTCTGGCACCAGCTCTCCAGGGTTTCAACACGTAGCACTTTCTCAGATCTACCTGGAGACATCAGGGATTGAACCTGGGACCATCTGCATGTAAAGCATGTGTTCCACAACTAAACTACAGCTCCTCCCTATAATGACTAGCCCAAGGCCACCAATAAGCATCATGGCTGAGCAAGGATTTGAACAGAGGTCTCCCAGGCCCCTAGCTCTCTACTGTACATGTTCAATTTCACGTGACACAAGATGCCATGTGCATCAATACTCTGATGACAAACTTCTTTTTTTAATCCGGACCATTGCATAATAATGGGAATTATTACTATTCACAAAATTTATATACAGTACCGCTTTTCAACAACAACAACAAATTCACAAAGCAGTTTACAGAAAAAATAATAAGTGAGATGATTCAGATGATAACTAAAGATCAAGAGAGAGGTCATTTCTTCATTATATTGCAACATTTGTATTCTACCATTTTGATGGAACAAATTTTCTCGGATGTGGAGGAATCATCATTATCAATTCAGCAATACAGTATTAGGAATGCTGTCAGTTTTCCGTTCACTTGCACATGTACAAACATTCTCTCCCATGTCCATTTGCTCTGTATTCTCACCTCAGCCAAATTCCTGCTGGGATAGCAAGAAGCTCAAGAGATTCATTTCTCAATATGCACAGTTCTATATTAAGAAACATGTATGTCTCAACACAATGGCCTGCCTAGAATTTCAATCTGACAACTAAAGCGACATATAGGCAGAATAATTCAAGACAATATTCTCTTGCAGTCACAGTTAACTGCATAAGAAACAAAACAAACGAACAAAAAACCCAGGATGATTTGCCATCATACACCACCACTATATTCTCCCTCTCTCCCTCCCAAAATTACCTTACATAACACTCTAGAGTCTGCTCAGCATCAGCCCAGTGAAATTCAGATTAGATTTTCAGACAATAATATTACTACTACCTTAAACAGTGTTATCATCTAATTATATTAGATGTGTGATTTGTACAATTTGGCAATCATGATGTGGTCTGCAAATGGGCAAGCAGCTGGACAGGTTTCTGATAGTAGGATTAGGCATGGAGGCACCAGGGAACAAAAGTTTTTTTTTCTCCAATTTAACACATGGGGTAATCAGAAGGGCTGGAAGGGAGTGGCAAATGATCAAGGTGTATTAGAAAGCAGCCCTATGTTGTTTCCAACATATTCTGAAGAAAGACAAAGCCATTTCCCCCTTATTTGAATGCATCTTGCTGTCCAGAGAAATGAAATAACATTTCATCACAATATTTTCTAACTAAATACTGGTCGATGTATTTCAGATACCTCATCATTGAAGATACCTAAATAACAAAACCAGAATTTACAATCAGCCACAATTTAAATCCAGGGGGGACCTCATGTTTAAATGCTAGGTCAATCATAAAGAGCTTATTACAATAACTGTTTCATGGGGTAGTCCAGGATGATCCACCTCCCCAAATGGGAGCAAATTCTGTCCCCCCCGCTCCAAATTTTGATAAGTGCCTGCCACAGCATCCCACACTGGGCAGCACACATGCGTGCTACAGTGCACTTTGTCATCTTCCTCTTCACCACCTCTTGGTCAGTTGTCACAGCTTCTTGTAAAGGGCTAGAGTCTAGCCACTAAACCTCACAGTTCCCAGTATTCTTCCAACTAGCCATGTTACAAGAAGCAGTGGGGGAAGAAAGGCAGCACTCAAGAAATCGCACAGTTATGATAACAGAACTGGAAGAGGAGGTGTGCCCCCCCTCCCTGTGCGCCTTCTGAACACAAGATAAGAGGATGAGGCAGCAGCTGGGTGGAATGGTTGGGCAGACAATGAGCTGGGGAAGTTGATGAGCAGGTTTCAGGGCACCACCTGTCCGTTTCTGCCTCCCTAACCTGCCAATCAAAGCAGTGGTATCAGCTGGCCTCATGGGTGGGCTGCCCCTGACATTTCCCCATTAGTTGGTATAGTCCCATAATATACATCAGTGTTTCTCAAACTGTGGGTCGGGACCCACTTGGTGGGTCGCGACCTGATTTCTGGTAGGTCCCAGGTGATTTGCCCAGGTGGCAAATACATAATTGCCACAAGCCCTGAGGCTATTCAAAAAATCAGATAGCTGCTAATTGCCCTTCAAAAAGTTTGCAAGATAGCAGTTTGCAAAATAGCTGCTAATTACCCTGCAAACAGATGAGCTCCTACAGTTTGCAAGCTTGTGTAAATTTAGGGAGATAAATGTTTTAGCATCTCGTAAAGCTAGATGGGTCCCGATAGAGTGTCTTTTTAAAAAGTGGGTCCTGGTGCTAAAATGTTTGAGAACCACTGATATACATGACTTCATTGAATTAGTTCCTGCCTACTTCTCTTCTCTTTTTCGTATCTTGTAATAGAGATTGGGATTGGGGTGGAAGCATTTCCAGAGTGGACCTAGGACAGGAGAGATCTGCTCTAGGCCCACTCTGGAAAAAAGAAGAAGGCAGGCATACTATGACCTGGAAACAGTGGTGTAACAAGGGTGGTGCGAAGGCAAGTAGTTGTGCAAGACTCGTTACACTGGAGTCAGCGGCCCCTCCCCCTTGCTGTTGGAGCCATTCTGGCAGCAAAGGCAACATGCAGGACACTCCCCTGTTGCTGCTAGAATGGCTCCGACAGCAAGGGGGAGGGGCCGCTGACTCCAGTGTAACGGAGTCTTGCACAACTACTTGCCTTCGCACCACCCTTGTTACAACACTGCCTGGAAATGTATTGAGGTCATGCACTGCATACTGCTTCTTCACTCTGTCAGAGGTATTCAGGCATACAAGGTGAAGCCAAGGGTAGTCTGGGTGATTCCTCCCAGATCCCTATCTCAAAGCCTCATTTGACTTGAGAATTCCCGATGTGCTGAAAATACAGATACTGTACTTCCCTACATATAAACTCATTAGGTTCCAGGGGTCTGTCCATAAGGAGTCTGTTTGTTTTGTTCCATAAGGAGTCTGTTTGTTTTGTTCGCAAGTACAGTAATGCCCCTGAGTATGCTGACACTATCAGTTTCACTTCAAACATTGTCAAATTCACTGGGAATGCTATCAGTTTCACTGCAAAGCTGCTCAGAATGCTCCTGAGCATTATGTCGTGGAGCTATTAGCTGCAAACGGGAAGTGGAGGCAAAAATGTTCCATAAAATGCACATTTGTATGCTGAATATTCGTAAGTTGAATGTTTGTCAGTAGAGGAGCTTCTGCGGTATAGCATTCTAACATGAATCATGATAAATTAAATTAAAAATAAATAGGGAAGGTTTCTATTAGCAATAGGTCAAATGCACTCAACGTGTGTTTAATCTCTAAAGCAAATCCTGCTTAGAAGATGCATCATGTGCATGGGACCTCTATGGTGCTTACATGGTCAGAAGTCTTCAGATGTTCTCTAAATGGTATAAGAGCAATTAAATAAGTTGCTACTACCATGCCAATAAGAGGATGTCACTCTAAGTATTTGAAACTTGTTATTGACCGTAATTGCTCGAGTGCCGATCTGGATACATATGGAGAAAGCCTACCATACTTACAGACTATGTAGAGTAGCAGAAAGGATCAGGCATCATTCATGGTTTTTGAAGCACACCAGAAAGCCAAACCATATGAGTAAAACTCTCTGCTCATATCTAATCTGGTAGCTATACACAATAAGGGGGTTAAAGCAAAATGGACCCCCCCCCAAAAAAAGAGTCCAAATCCAACAGGGTCTCCATTGCACTGAGAGAAAAAAGATGGAGAAATTATATGGAGGAAAAAATGGAGAAATTATAAGCCAATATATTTAATGCTATCAAACAGCTTTCCTGCCCTAAGTCCCATTATCTACTGATGCTATTTCACAAAACTGTTTTACATTTAATGCATGTGCAGCTTCCAAGCTTGCAATAGAAAAAGGTCATATAACAGGATTTTATACAATTGAGGTTCTTATCTCCTGATTGACAGGGTACACTATACAAAATAATAATAAAAAAGAGTTTATAGCAGCAATTAGTATCAGTTCAGCGGTAACAGACCTCATTATCATACAACTGTGAATGCAACTAAGTACAGAGCAAAATGAACTCACATGGAGCTGCAGATCATCGGTCCACTGGCCAATCAAACGGTAGCCTGGAGTGTTGGTGTTTGTTGATTGGTACTGAAAGATGTCATAACGTCCTGGTGCATCACCATTCTTATTAAACATCACTGGAGTGCCAGCACTGCCTGAAGGAGGAAGTGAAGCAAAAGGAAAGAGAGAGAAGGATATTTTCTTTTATTTGTTATGGTGGCTAAAGAGTTTTACAACATGGATGGCAAGACACATCACCACAGCATTATAAATAGACACACATACACAATCATACTTTTCTCCTTTTGTCCTTTTAAAAAAATTGGCATAGTCGTGTCCCCCACCCCCCAGTTTCCTGGATGAAAGAAAAATTAAAAAATAGAAATCTATAACAGTTTTGCTTCCATTCTAGTCTCACACATGGCAGAAAGCATGGGTTGCCCCCTTCTGCCACATGAGAGAATTCTTCTGTGAAAACCAGCTCTGTGAATGGAACTTCTAATTTTTTTTCCCCTCCAGAAAACATTCCATCTGCTTCAGAGTGATACTGCTGTTAGTAGTTGGCCCTGGTCTAGTGAATCTTGAGTAGCATCCAGAAATAGCTTCCTCCTCCAGAATATGTTCTTATTCCAGTAATCAGTGTGGTCTGAGGATGAAAAACAACAGAGAAAACTAGAAGAAACTGTTTCTAATCTGTGGTATTCTTCCCTTAAACATTTTGATTCCAATACCTTCTCTAAAAAAATGGAACAATCAAATGCCACATTTGAGGTTCTTTCTTTGTTGGCACCTAGAAGAAATGCATTTTATTTAGCCGCTCCATAGATCTGGCAGGCTAATCATAGATATCTACAATGAGAGCCCTAAAATGCAAGAGACCTTCAGGTGTAGAGGAATGGTTAGTATCGGGTTTAAAAAGAACAGTGTGCTTTTCCTGTAGTGACAACTTTACTGGACAGTGTTGTACCCAAAGAAAATTAGTCATGACTAAGTGCCATTGAAATCAATGAGAAGTGTTAGTTGTGGCTAATTTAAGTCCCATTAATTTCAGTGGGACATGGTAATGACTACCTACTAATGTGTGGACCAGCCCAGGCTGCACTGGAAATAATTTAAGGGACACATATAGCATGGTCAAGTGTCTTCCAGATGTATAGGAACATAATTGAGACCCAAATTTGGTCCTATTACAGTACTCTAATATGCGGCCTCCCCACTGCTCCCCATTTATCTAACTCAGGGGTTCTCAATCCTTTCCCGGTTGAGTACCACCTCCAGCGTTACTCTTCTGCTGCATTCCGCCAGAAGTGACTGGCGATGACATAATCGCCAGATACTTCTGGGTTTTCAGGTTTTTGGAGGACAGAAAATGCAGGTAGGAGTCTCTAGGCGGGTAGGAGGGCCCTTCTCAGTGTTCCCAAGAGGCTTGGCCAAAGGCAGGAGCCTCTCAAGAGTGAAAACGTGCCACCAAAAGCACCGCATCAGAGAGGGGTTCCAGTGGTCCAGTGGTCCGAGTACCATCAGCAGTCGGCTGAAGTGGTTGAGAACCCCTGATCTAACTTACCAGGGCTGTTGAGTGCTGTGGTATGTTTCCTAGTGTATGTGAACACAACTGCAAACATAAATAGCAGGACAGTATTCATAAATGCGCAAAACCATAAGGATTACATTTCCCAGAATTCTCAGCATCAGTGGCGCACAGCAGCATATCAAGACACTGGGAGATCTACTATAGTGCCAAGTCTGAGCCCACTTCGCTGCTCCAGTAATTTAGGGAAGAAGACAATACAAGCAATAAGCAACCTCCTGGCTTTAGAAGTAGGTTTTCTCTGTGCCAGGTCTAAGGGAGTGGCAACAAGAAACAGGTTCTTGTTCTCTGTTAAAGAGGTGGGACCACTGTGGTGGGGCCACTGTGAGATACAGGAAGCTGGACTAGATGGGCCTTTGGCCTGATCCAGCAAGGATCTTCTTATGTTCTTATGTTGAAGGAATAGATTCAAATAGGATGAACTCCAGACTCCAGAATGGTCTGAGTCAGATCGAAATTGGAAGGGGAAGGGAGAATATATGCCAGGAATCTAGTCTCTGACCATCTCCATTTTATACTCTGCCCCAGCCCTGATTTTATGTCAGCAAAAAAGTTGTACAGGTTTTGAAGGCATGAACTCTGAATGCTGAGGTCTGTAACATTTAGTTAAGGGGGGTACTGGGGACAGCTTCAACTGCTAATTTTCAGATTCAGATTTCAGAACCTTTATTGTCATATAATCCTGCTAATTTTTTATAACTAAACATAAACAGATTATCAGTGCTGAAAAGCATTTCAAATCCATCTTTTCCAATTGCAAACATGTGCAATTAATATAGAGAAAACAGCACAATTATACAGCAATCTGTTCAAAAATGCATTCAAACATAAATAAATCTTAAGATTCAAACATAAAGTAGCCCATGTTGAACCAATAACCAATCACTTTTTCAATCAGAGTTAAATAATTCTAAAGCACATAAATAATTCCAAAGCACATAGGTTGAGTACCCCTTATGCGGACTGCTTGGGACGGGAAGTTGTCTGGATTTTGGATTTGTCTGGATTTTGGAATATTTGCATAAATATAATGAGATATCTTGGGTATGGGACCCAAGTCTAAACATGACTTGTCTCATATACACCTTATACACATAGCCTGAAGATAGCTGTATATAATTTTTTTTAATAATTTTGTGCACCAGCATGCCTTGCACTATGCCAGCTACGTGCTGGAAAAAGTTTAAAAAAAAAAAACCAAAACAAGTCATGGCCCCCAAAATGTCTGGATTTCAGAATAGTCTGGATTTCGGATGTCCGGATAAGGAGTAATCAACCTGTACTATGGGAGGACATCAGCTGGACTTAAGTGTATAGGCAGTTGCATAGTGATGTAGTTGTGCGATTGCTCCATCAAACATCCAATGCTAATCTATTCATCACCGGTATATACAGTATTCACCTTCCTGCACACCAAAAACTACTTGCATGGTTTACTGTGTGATCAGACAGTTGCTTTACATGCCACTAGCTCTTCCAACATAGTTTCACTTCCTCTTATTTTCCTTCACACAGTGGGTTATGTTTTGTTTGTATGAATTAATCCATAGTATTCTTTTAATCATTTGATTCATGCGTTATTTTCAATAAATGCATAAGCTTTATTTTTCTACTGAACATGACTGAACATTCTTTTGAGTTGCGGGTTTATTTTTCTACAGGCATGATGGAAGTCAGACGAAACTCCTTTCCTGGTGGCAAGTATTTGGAAGCATTAAACATGTTAATTCTACATTTACGGAATAAATTATGCTCTCACTTGCTACACAAAAACAGTTTCCCATTCACCAGGAAAAGAAGAGAGCTACAACTTGGCAGATTTTACAAGGTCTTTGTCTCACAGCCATTTCAGGCAGCCTTTTATGAAGAGCAGAATAGGATCTTTGAGATACTAGCTAAGGTCTTTGTCTCCATGATTGGGTCAAGGAGAGTCACTACATTTCTGATGAAAATCTGAAACAATATAGAAACATTCTTTGCATTTAAAAGAAAGTCCTGCCACTTTCCATTAGTATTCAGAAACCACACTTCTAACTTCCTGTGCATGTGTGCTTTCCATGTTCTGAGCGGATATTGGAATGGTTGCCAAGCATTCACTATAAATGCCTAGTCTCTCATTAAAAGACTGCTGAGCCCTTTCATTACAAGTGTCACATTCTAGGGGCAAAATCCTCAAGGTATGTCAAGGTATGGTGGTTTTATCTGCATAGTGACAGGGAGAATTTTCCTAAAGTTACAGGCAAAATCAGAACACAAGATCTTAAATGCAGAAAAAAAATGGTCTGCAGTATTTGGTTCCTGATTGCAGCTTGTATCAGGAAAATATAGAAAGCAGGTTGGAATCCTTTTCAATTGAATCTGAGACATTCGCTGATCAATACATATTCAAATATATATTATTGAAGGATATGTTGTCCAAAGAATACTGCTATTAAGCATTTAATTCTATACATACTATACTTACACCACAGGTCTGTCAAACATAAGGCCCGTGGGCCAGATACAGCCCCTGGAAGCTATTTATCCGCCCCTCCTCACAGTGACTGATAACCCTCTTGATTGATGATGATTGCCAGCTCCACTGCTGCATGCTGAAGTCCCCTCGTCTCCCTCTCTTGCCTTGCCTCCTCAGCCACCACCACCAGCAGAAACCACAGGGGGGGGGAGCGCAGTAAGTGCTGCACGGCATTACAGTGAGGTGCAAAATGGCTCCTTCCATTCGCCTCCCTGTAATGCTGTGCAGCACTTACCACAAGTCCCCCTCTGTTTATGCTATTGCAGCAACCTCCTCCGCTTGCTCACAATTAGAACAATACCAGAGCTCGCTTTGCGTGCCTTTGCATGTGTGTGTATGCGCCTTCCCCTGTGCTTGGCTGCTGCTAGCAGATTCACCTCCCCCTTCTCCCCCACCTCCTCCCTTATTCTCCCCAAAGCCAATTGGAAGCAACTGGCTTCAGCTCAGCCCTTGCCCAGGCCAGGCAACTGCCCACAGCCACCCATTGCTAGAAGTTCGGGTTTTGCAGCTGCACCCCCAGACAGCCAGAGGTGTGCAAACGAGGCCACAAGGTAGTTGTTCGCACGTCAGTCCTCAGGACGAACCAGAGGTAGGCGTGTTGTGTCTGGGCTAGCGAAAGGAACACAACCGCACAAAGTGTTGGTGAGAAGACTGGGGGTTGGTGAAAAAGTGAGGGACACAAGGTAATCAAGAAGTGGGAGAATGCTTTTGCTGTTTTTATTAGGGAGTGAGAATCTCCAGCTAACGTAATAAATGCTTATGCAAAAAGGACGCCCGCAAAGCTCGGTGCCACTAGGGAATGCTGCTCTAACCCCGACTGTCTGCAGAGCTGTGCCGTAAGCCACCTGTGGAGGAAAGAAGCTTAGCTGTTCAGGCAGCTGGGCTGGCTTCTGTTTTCACTTCTCCCTGCCCTCACCAAAGATCCTGGAATTTAACAAGGCAGCCAATTAGGAAGTTTCAAGTCTCTGCAGTTATTGGGGTCACTGGCCTTTTGTCTCCTGCCGCCCATCCCACCATAGATATTTTGTGAGCACACAGGCCAACACAAGGTTATGAATGCTCGTGCCCATTTATTTTCAGTGGCTTAACACTCTGTGGATGGTGGTCATAGCCCCAAACGGATCCTCTCCAGAATATTCCTATTTACTTCAGTGAGACAGCTCCAGAACAAGTCAGTCAAACTCAAAAATGTTTCCAGCATAAATTATTCTTTTAAAAACATAATATAATTGGTTTAGCTTACTCTTGTGCTTATAATTATATTGTGCATTTAATCATTTGATTTTTGTCTGTAAACAAAAACTTTTTGTTGAAAAGCGGTATATAAATACTGTTGTTGTTGTTGTTGTTGTTGTTGTTGTTGTTAATAACAATAACAATAATATGAAGAGCAGGGGTATCAAACATACAGCCTAACAAATGAACAATATTGAATCAGTATAGAACACTTTATACGTATAGGTGGAAACAGCCTTAGAGTCAAATCCTACCCTCCCCCCCCCCCGCTGATATAGCTGCACCACAAATGGGCACACTGTATCCAGTGGGGAGCGAGTGGGGGCTGACCGGGAGGCTTCGGAGGTGAAAGCGGATCTAAATCTCCATAAGCCTCCTGCTCCGCAATGGGTCTCAGACCTGTGTCAGCAAAATCGCTGGTGCAAGTCCGAGGAGAGAAGGGGCGTGGAGACTGCAGAAAAGGGGGATAGAATCCATTGTACACGGTCACAGCCGGATCCAACCCCTCCTGCAACCTCCCCACCCCCATTCCTCCCCCTCCCCACCTAGTTTCTCTCCCTCCCCGACCCCTACCCACCCTTTTTTGCCCCCTCCCCACCATTGCCACTGTCTTACTTGCTCCGGTGGGCCAGCAGTTCTGGTGACAGACTGGGACAACTGCCACTTTGCATGGCAGCGCTCCTAAAATGGCCGCCGACTGAGCGCTGCGTTAGCAGCCATTTTGTGACCACAGAACTTGTCAGCAGCCATTTTGCGACAGCGAAACTAACTTCTGCTGGCGCAAAAGGCTGTGCGCGACAAGACATTCCTTTTGTCCCCTCCAGAAGGGAGGAAAGAGTTCATCTGAATTCATAGAAAGATTGGGCTGCCAATAACTTCCAATGGCTATGAATAGTGCTTACCCACTCTGCTGCTAGTCATTATCTCTACTGTTATACAAATGTGATGTACTAAACCATCCTGCAGCAGGTGCCATGAATCCAATCCAATCTGACCTGCTGTATGAAATGAGTTTGACACCCCTGGTCTAACTCATAGAGCTATTTACTTTGGCTGGCAAGGATTCTTCAAGGTCTCAGACAGACTTTGATTATTTATTTGTCTAAGTGAAAACCCCGGTAGACTTTCACCTGTAAAGCTCATCAAAATGACTACACAAGTTTGTCAGCCTTGCCTTTCACTTTGAATGCTGATAGTTGTAACAGATTGCCTCAATCCATTTTTTTCCCAAAAAAGATTCTGGTTCATTATATTTATAACGTCATAGACTCAAGTCCTTGACTGAAAAAATAAACACACACCATACAATGAGAAAACCTGGCTAATTTATTTGCCAGATCCTACCATACTGTGAAGACTCCTGGTAGGTAATAATCTTTATAGCCACAAGAATATTATGAGCAAAAAAATATCCGCTGGCTGGTTGTTTCCAGTTACACAACCTATACATTTGTTTCAACAAAACAGTCCACTCTTGCGGCAAACCTAAACACAGTTATTTGGAAATAGGTTCCTTTTACAACACCAACATTCATGAAAGTTATCTCAGGACTGGGGAAGAGTACGGTAGTTATTGAGGTCATTCACGCAAACCAAACCTTGGGGGATGATCAATGCTTATGCACTCACCATTGAAGTTAACATTACGGATGTACTTCAGCAACTTCTTGCCCCCTGCGTGCTCCATCTCAGGACAGACACCCGCATAATCGATGCACAGATCCTTGTTCATTTGATGGAGAGCATGAGCCATGGCATAAACAGCATCAATCACAAACTGAACTTTACCCTCCTGTTCATATTGGGAGTCTTTTTTAATTCGCTCCTGTCCTGCACATTGAAACAAACATCCACACAAAGACAAGGAGGTTAGTGATGGGCAGAATGATAGTTTTACTGCAACAGATTAACATGGCTTATCTTGGTTATCATGGTTATCTTGTTCTCCCTGAGGCATCTGGTGGGGCCACTGTGTGATACAGGAAGCTGGACTAGATGGGCCTTTTGGCCTGATCCAGCAGGGCTCTTCTTATGTTCTTATGGCTACCAGTCTGGAAGTCTTTTTCAAGGAGCACCGATGAAATTGAGAGAGAGAGAGAGAGAGAGAGAGAGAGAGAGAGAGAGAGAGAGAGAGCACATGCAAAACATTTTGAAGAGGATTGTTTTTGGCTTCAATGTATGAAGCTTCCTTATTGTGAATCAGAGCATTTCAAGGAGCACTGATGAAATCAACCGGGGGGGGGGGGGGAGAAACATAACGAAGAGGATTTTTGCTTTCAGCATATAAGCTGTCCAATACAGGTCAGACTTTCCAGAAACCTAGCCAGTACTATCTAACTTTGCTTGACAATTACTAATGTACCTGAGAACCTTCTTTATCTGGAGATGCTGGCATTGGTTCTGGCATGTGCTTTACCACTGGATCTTGGTCCAAGTTGAACACTTGCCTGAAGGGCACTAACTTCCACTGTTCCTTGTGTGCAGTGGAGGGGCAGGGGGTCTGCATGCTGCTGCCACCGACTCCTCTTCCTCCTCTCCTGCAGAGGATTCAGGGAGTGGAACCTCCCTGCTCTTATCTTCCCCCCCCCCTCCCCAGCCCAGTATAGAAGACGCAGCAAAGGAGGAAAAGAAGTGGTGGAAGCACTTTTGCAATTGGAAACATCATCACAGCAGTGAGCACCTTCTCATCCAGCTCTGCATCTGTGATCTTCAGCAGTCCTGGAGGAAGAGGAGGAGGAAAGTCACACCCCTCTCTTCCTCTTGCTTGCTCTCCATGGAGAACTCACGAGAATAATATGTGGCAGACAGCCGGCCAGGGTGGTTGCAGGCAAGTGCCGGACACCAGTTTGTCATCTTGCCCAGCCAGCTGCTTGAAACAGATGCTTACCTGGCCTCATGAGCGGGCCACCCTTATACCCTTCAAATCACTGACAAAGAACTTAGTACACAGTAAATGATATTTGTCTCAAAGGGAAGAAATCTTAAAAAAAACACAAAACCCAAAAACGCACAGTTGCTATTTTAAAGTCTGACAGTGTGCTCGCCTTTCAAATCCCAGACTCCAACTGCAAGACGCAGCCAGATTGAACAAGGAAAGAGTAATTTCTGATGCAAAGTGAAGGGTGCTCCAGAGAATTAAGCTAACAAACCTACTTCAACCCGAGGAAGCATGGTGTGTGTATGCAATGCAGGAGACATTCCTTTTGTCTCCTCCAAAAGGGAGGAAAGAGTTCATCTGAATTCATAGAATGTCATTGAAAAGTTGAATTAGCAATGCAAAAAACTTAGTCCATTTTTCTCAACTTCTACTCTTATAAGAACTCCTGCTGATGTCAGCCCCTATGGAGGAAGTAGATGTCAGTTCTTCATAACAGTGTTGTTGCTTTTAAAGCTCATTGTAATAAACTAAAACAAAACAAAGTACTGTATAATGTACACAGTCATGCATACAACTTGTTCCAGTAACTACAGTGTAACCGTTAGACTTGAGGATGGCTAGAACTTATTTTCTCCATGTAGTCATATACTTGGCTATATTACCACATGGAAAGCAAAGCTGGCATGATCACAGAAATAGATGTGGCTAGCTCGGTGTAAGCAGATAGCTTGCATTAAACCATCTGAATGGTAGCCGGAATGTATAACCTTGTCAAGAACATAGGTGGCACTTTCAGATATTGTTAATGATGTGTGAATTGCTCCCATTCAGGCTCAGGAAAAAACAACAACAACAAAATTATTCCCATCCCCAACTTCACAATCACATTCCAATAATTTTGCAGATCCTAGCACCCCATTTATATCTTTGGGGGCTCACTGTTTCCCCTTACATATCAGCTTATCCACAGTCCTCTTCCCCTCCACTAACCTTCTGACAATGGTAGCAGGAGAACGGAGGGACAGCTTTCTCCCTTTTTCCCAATAGTTGTGTGCCAAACAAGAAGCACTGTGGATTAAGAGTTTTCTCCTGTGCTACTAAACAGGCCAGTAGTGCTGGGAAACTACCATTCCCAGCATTCATTGCACCTTGCACAAGCTACTCTAGCATGCCATGCACCAGAGAGAAGAGGGTCTTTCTAATTCTCCTGCTGCTGCTGAGCAACCAGAAGGATACAGGGGTGAGGTGGGATAAAAAGACTTGAGGGTAGACTTGGACAGGGATTTTGAAGAGTTGGTTGGATGAGTGGGAGCCAGAAGGTGGGGTGAGTTTTATGTTTCTTTTCAAAATGAATTTTAACTCAAGCTGGATGTTTGGCGTATGATGCAAGTCTCCCATTGCAAGTGAGAGTTACTTTGTCCCCATGATCTCACCGAGTCTGACAGCACAATCCTATGCATGTTTACTCAGTAAATCCTACTAAAGGTAATGAGGTTTACTCTCAAGTAAGTGTGCATAGAACTGCAGTCAGAGTGTCCCTGGAAAGGTGTTTGTGTGTGCGTAGACACACACACACACACACACACACACACACACACACACACACAGAGCTGTCCTTCTGCCAAAAAAATGATTTAGGTTGACTGATTCAGTGATTGCCATAGCTGTCTCTTAAATTAGGAATTAGATTCAACTGGATTTTGATGCTGATCTCCTTCAATTGTTATTCTCTTAATTGATGGTTGTATAATTTGGTCATAGTTATTGCTCTAAATTGCCTTGGGAAAATTCTAGTGTGATAGAAATGAGTAAAATAAAATAAATAGAAATGCTTAATAATAAAACAGGACTTGGCAAATGGTTCTAACAATTAAAAATAATCTGGAAACAACAACAACCCCCCCTCCCCCTGTATCTTTAGTGCTGCTTTTGGAAGCTTGTTTTGGAGCATGCACTGGGATAGAGAAAGCAAGTATCTGAGCCAGAAAAATGCCCAAGTATCTGAGCCAGAAAAATGCACAAGTGCTCTCAAAATGATACTGTTGGATGCTGTGGCAGAACTGTAGGGCTGCAATGGATAGATATCCTCTCTCCCTCCACCTTGCAAAAGACTGTCAAGAACTGGGAAGAATCTCAATCCGGTCTAACAGTAATCTTGCTGCCCACCCTTAGGCTAACAAAACTTTTAGAGTTCCAGAGCAGAATCCGAATTCTTCTGATGTTTATTTTAGTTCAAGGCTAAGGTTAAACTTGTCAGTCTGGACAGCTACCACGCAGGAAAAACTGCATTATTTTTCTAAGCCTGCAATCCTATATACCAGAGGTTCCCAAACTGGGGTTGCGACACCCCTGCTGGGAAAAATTGGTCTCTACTCCCTTAAGGGGAGTAGCAACCTGCGGTGACGGTGTCGGTACTTCTGGGATCGTGGCAATGCTGCTGGGATTTTTAGCCCTACCTGGGAGTCTTGCTGGCTCCCCGCACACTCTGGGGGACCGACAAGACCCTGAGGTAGGGCTGAAAATTCACTTTTTCCCATGGCAATGGCGTGATCCTGGAAGCACTGCCGTAGCCACACACACACCCCGCAAACATGAGGGGGCAAAAAGTTTGGGAACCTGTGCTATACACACTTACCTGGGAGTAGGTCCCAATGAATTAAATGGGACTTACATCTGAGTACAGATGCATAGGAATGGACTGTAAGTGATTTACATAGATCTGCTGATTTACATAGATCAACAAAATCTGAATATCAACTACCACCCCAAATATTTTGCAATTAAACCAACAATATCATCATTCATTGAAAAAAAGAACTGAACTAATATATTCAGCTAAATATTATGCCAGGTGAATATGACCCCCAAACAAGAGTAATGCTTCATGCCTGAGTTATGCATGCTGACATCCTTGATAGGAACAAGCATATTTAACTCTCCCTTGCCCCATACATTTTCTCCAACTCTGCCTTTTATCTACACATACAACGCAATCCTATCCAACTTACACACCGGTGTAACCAGCAGTGCAGTGAGAACGGGAGGCCCCAGAATGGAAAGGGGATTCAAATCCCCTTTGAATCCCCCTTTGGGGGAGATTTGAATCCCCTTTCTGTTCTGGGGCCTCCCGTTCTCGCTGCACCGCTGGGTTACACCGGTGGTGTAAGTTGGATAGAATTGCGCTGACAGAGTTCTGTGAGACATCCTCCAAATGATCCATATTTGCAGGCCTCTACAAAGGTGCTCTGATTAAGACATTTCCTGGACTAAATCTTGATTATAATTCACAACAGGACTGGGCATGATTAATTCCTCTCAACTATTCCAAGAGGATGAAAAATGGTCTGAGCTTTAATAATTTGCCAACTGTCTTTTTAATTATTATCATGCCACTCCATAGTCATTGATTATAGAGTATATGACATTTTAGGAACTAACAGTAGATTCCAAATCGGCTTCAACTTAATATCCAGACCTAAATGTGTAATGCAAGAGAAAGGCACGTCAAGTTCTAGGGAGACAAAGTTTGGAATTTAAAATGAATACACCAGTTATTAAACAGCATTTATTAATCATATTACAGGGGGGTCTACATCAGAAATGAAACGAAGAGGGGATCTAGTGTTGCACAGCTGTCAGAAATCTTAATTAAGTCTCTCTAAGCATGCATGCATAAGCATTTGTTAGAACAGGTACATTGGTGGAAAGTATTAAACTAGAATTATTAAGCATAGCAAAGATCAGACCTTGGTAAAGAAAAATCAGCATTACTTCCAGAAAATCCATTGACTTTTTAGACTTCTTTGAGGATATCAACGAGTGTGTAGATGACCCAGTAGATCTGTACTTTCCAAAACCTTTGGGTAGCCCAATCCTATCTGGTGCCAGTGCAGCGGGGCCACATGACCCACACAGTATCCATCGGGGGCAGAGGAAGGGCAGGCAGTCGGTCCCCTTACCCCAGGTAAAGCCCCAGACAGCACTATGGGCCTCCTCAGATTCATGCCAGCTATTTATATTTTCCCATATAAAGGAAAAAAAGGTCTGGGAGGGGGGGTAGGATTCGATGTGTGAAGTTCCGGCCCCCTCCCAGGCCAGATCCGCCCACGCTGCTCGGAGCAGAACCTACCTGCTCCAGGGCATGGTGATCCAGATACAGCACCAGTGGGACGGCACAGGCCTTCCCGCCGGTGTGCCTTGCTTGTGAGGGTATCGCCAACGTGCTTTACGGCACATTTGTAAACCCAACGGCATTAGCACTGAATAGGATTGTGCTGAGAGTCTCAAAGATCTATAATGGGACAGGGGGTATTTAATATTCATAAGTGGCCTGGAGTTGGGCTGAGCTGTGAAGTGGTCACAGTTGCAAATATCAAATTATTCTGAACCACAATCTAATCATGGGAAAAACCCCAAAATCTCTCCTCATTGAATTAATGAGTTAAAAATAAATGGCAGATGGTAAGATATTCAAAGTATATAAATACAAACCAATGCACATTAGGGCAGCACAATTCTATGTTAAAATGGGCATGCATGACTTCTGCACTGAGTGCAACTATCTAGGAATGCTGAGACCGCGGTCAGCAGGGGCTCGTGTTTTACTTGGTTGCTCTGGTAACACACATGAGTGTGGGGGGTTGACGCCCCCTGGGAATAATCTGAGGGAGGAGTGTGGGAGGAGCCAGGGCTTTATATTTTGGCTCGCTTCCATACTCCGTCCTTATTGGAGCGTACTAGAGTAATGAGCTATTACTGATAGTTCACTGAAACTGTAAACTATGTACAGCAATGGTGAAAAGAGTAATGATAACATTTGTATTAGAAATTATGAGGACAGTAATTGAAATTAGAACTATCATAACGTCTCCAATCCTTCCATTACTTTTCAGACTGAAGCCCTTTTCCTATCAATTTAGGGCCACTAACTTTATATTGGGACTGGGGAGCCAACAACACACACCTACGATGCTTTGAGTGTTAGTATGTAAAGCGTGAGTTTGACAAGTGTTTTTGAAAACACGTACATCACACTTATCTGTTTGGCTGTGGCTCCTTGTTTTGTACAATGGTTTGAGGCTGGGTAATATGTAAAAGGGGCCTTATTTTCTGGTAAAGTTGCAATCAACTGTCTCTTTCACTATGCTAACTATGACAAAGCAGTGAAATATAATCTAACTTTCTGCTTTGCAATCGCATGATAAAACAATCTATATTTTATTCTTCTGCCCTCTGCATTGTGGGATAAATTTATGAGGCACATTTTGCCAGTAATGAAATTCAGTGGAATATCAGGCAGCTATGAAAGCAAACAATATTGGTGCATCTGTCTGTATGAAGAACAAGCCTGAAAAACACCCTTTCGTGTTGCACCATGCAGAGAGCCTCATTTGTAGCACACTGCTATGTAGAAGAACCTGCACCACTCAATAGATGAATGGCTCTGACAGTTGGAAGGGGTGGTGGACAACGTTCTAGAATGCCAGGAAGTGTCATGCTGATTGGTTGGAAAACAGCAAAGTTGGAGGCTGGAGAAGTGGGGTTGGTTCTCCCTTTGAAATCACCAGGGAGCCAATGAAATAGGCCATCTTCGGATGAGACAAACACAATTTTAATTAATTTATACAACAATGGATCCAATGAATGAAACAATAATGCAACAATGGTTTTCATCAACAAAACCAAATGAATTTTTTTTTAAAGGAAATTCTAACCCATGCCCAAGTTGGTCTGGGATAGTGAACTACAATAAAGGAATTGTTGGTCAAAGAACCAAGAGAACAGAGAACCCAAACCATGCAAGCATGGTCGAATTCTTGATTAGTTCAATAATCAGCCAGATACTGGATTGCAGATTGTTCACATTATATAGCTATTATTTTCATGATAACATACGTTTTACTATACGTTTAATATAAGATTGTCATTTTAGCTTTCCTACTATATAATTAGGTCCTTGTTCACATATACCCAATTAATGGCCCACTTCTATTACACTATCTGCCAGTGGAATGTGCATTCTGCTGGCAGTGACTGCCGAAAAATGGCCGTAAAGCGCGCTCCGGCAGCACGCTGTTCAAATGCTGGCAGGAAGGCCAGAGCCTTCCCGCCTGTGTCAACAGACCAAGGACCTGCCGAAGCAAGTAAGATGGCGGGTGAGGCGGGAGGGCGTGAAACTGGGCAGGGATGGGGAAGGAACAGGACGGAGACATTGCAGGAGGGGTAGATCTGGAAGCGACGGCACACACCGGATCCTATCCCCTCCAGCAGCAGTCTCCCCACCCCCCTTCTCAGACTTGTACCTACGATTTCGCTGGAGGAAGTCCGAAGATAACCATTGAGGGGCGGGAGGCGTATGGAGGGGAAAAGGGATTTAAACCCCCTTTCCTTTCCAAAGCCTTCCGCTCTGCCCCCTCCCACTGCACGTGCCTTTTCGGCGCAGCTGCACCATTGGAGGGGGGGGGAGGATAGGATTGGTCTGTTAAACTAGGGATGGATTCTTCTGTTTCCATTTAATCCAAATGTTACAGTTTCCTTTGATTTACTTTCTGCTGTCTTCTGTTAAAGATCCCCAAGTGTTTCTTTTTTTGGCATCCCCCAAACACACACACACACACACACACACACACACACACACACACACACACACACCCATATTTAAATGCATATTTTCCCAAGTACAGTATTTTCAAGTATAATTACTGATGTGACAACATGTCAAAGTATGCCCTTCAAATTGTCATTTTGTGCACATGCATAGGACCCGGACATATTGTATCTTATACAATTCGATCAGCTGCAGAGAGGAGGGATTTAGAAGCATGATTTCCATCACAAATCTAAGTGAGAATTTGGTAGCATCCCTCATTTGAACATACACAAAAACATTCAAATGCCTCTACAGGATGGCGAGGCTTTTTTGTATCCTTGCCTGCTATTTCAACAGATGAGAGCATAACACAAATCTTGAATGATGAACTGTAAGAAAGTGCCAAGAAAAAAATGCATAGAAGGAGAGCCGAATGAAACATAGAGCTTCCCATTCCGGCAGGATGCCTTCCTTGTCTTTTAAATCACATATCTGCTTTATTTTTTCCTGATTAAAGGCACAGTTCTAGTCATGTATTGGCATTGTTCCTGCTCTTTTACAGCAGGTCATAGCTCAAGCTTAACTAAAAGCTACAGCTTTTCTTTTTTTAAAATCTTGTCTCATGATGATTCTCCTAAATGTTTGATGACACTTAGCATTCATGTCCTGTGTTATGACAAAATGGAACCAAAAAGCTAGAATGAGTCAGCTCTTGACAGATGAATGTACTTGATATAGAACCTGAGACATTGTTCAAAACAACCGAGTCTGCTTTGTGCCGCCCTATAGTGGAACGGTTATGTCTTTTTCAATGAGAAAATGACATGATTTCTGCACCTGATCTTAAATGAACTATTTTCTAGTTGGTTCCCCTACTCTAATCTTCTACTCACTCATTTCTATCCTTTCTGATTTTCACAAACCAACTTACTCCAAGCATAGGCAATGGATGGTCTACCGTTTATATTGAGCTCTTTATTGGCTTCATGTCAGCCTGAAGAGGGGTATCAAGTGTGGTGCCCCAAGGCTCTGTTTTTGGCCCTACACTGTACAGTTTATTTTTTTTAAAAAAATGAATTACCTCAATGAGAGGGTAGAGGGAATGCTTATCAACTTTGCAAAAAGTTGGGACAGGGATAGTTAACACCCTGGAAGACTGAAGCAGGATTCAAAAGAAAAGTCTTGCACATAAATACAAAAAATAGATACCAAAAAAATAAAAAAAAAATCAAGGGACAATTTCAGGATGGGGGAAATCTGGCTTGGCAGCAGCACTTCTAAAAAGGATCTAGGCATCTAAATATAGCACAAAACTGAACAGGAGCCAGCAATGTGATTGGCTGCAAAAAAAAGGTAATGCAATGCTGCGTGGCATTAACAGAGGCATAGAGTTCAGATCACAAGAAGAAAGATATACAGCCCAATCCTGTGTAAGATGAGACAGCCAGCCTTAAGGGCCCGCCACCGTATCCTAGCCCATTCCCCGGCTGCACCTTGAGGGAAGGGGACGATCGTTCCCTTCCCCAGGTGCAAGCGGCCTGAGGCCCTATGGGCCTACTCAAATGTACACCAGCTATGGAGCTGGTGTACATTCGAGCCTGTGGTGTAAGGCCGTACCAGGTCAGGCTTGGGATATCGGTGGAACTCGCTGCCAATATCCCCACCCTCCCCCAGTCTGGGCCAGCCAATGGCCACCCCCGGGCTGCCCCTTTCCGCCCTCCCCCCACTCCTGCACTGGCCGGTGCAGGGCCTACCTGGTCTGCAGGGACTGTGCGCTGGGGGAGAGAGGACTGCCAGCCTCTGTGCCGGCGGCCCTTACTCTCCGGGTGCTGCAAAAGTGCCTTGCGGCGTGTTTACAATACCCAGCACCGGGGGAGCACACACTCTCCCAGCGCTGAATTTACACTAGACTGCACAATTCTACTCTATTCTGCACTAGTCAGACCTCACTTGGGTCGGTTCGGGAGCAAATGGCGGGGGCCGAAAGGCCCAGCCAATCGGGAAGGGGCGGGGATCGGCCTCGGCCGAATCCTGGCCCCCATCAATCAGCTGAGCCATTACATGGCCTCCTCCGACTTCCGCCAGCAAAATAGCTGGCAGAAATCCAAGGAGGCCGATCAGCCCCAGCTGCAGTTACACTTGGGGAAGGTGACGAGCGTCCCCTTCCCCGAGTCGGCTTTCCGTCACAGGGAGCCTGCTGCAGGCTGCCCGCGGCGGAGCTCAGGATCCAGCAGGCGGCCTTGGCCGCCCGGCGGATCTTTACAACAGGATTGGGCTGCCCGATGTAAAAGAATCAGTGAGGACAGAGCAATATAATTTTTTTAATACATTTTAGCAGAAGTACACATGGCTACATCATTTCGATTCTAATGTTGGCATGTTAGTCCATGAATTGCTCTGAGATGACAGATTGTCATAATCATAGGGGGAGGGGGTAACATTCAAAATGGATCTTTCAAGCTTGGTTAAATTTTGGAAGTCTCAGCCTTGGCAATATCATCACAGGAGGTTTCGACATATTTTCACAGTTCTATAACCCTAAAAAGATTTATTTTCCAAAACAAAAATCTCACAGATCATTAGTATATTATAGAGTCAAATGCATTTGGAGAATGACTGTCAAATCCCTTTCTGGCAAGTTCCTCTATGGTTGATTGCCATCCCCAATTCTCACACCACTCTAAAATCTGTATAGCAGTATTTTCCTGGCACTGAAATTGAATGGAGACAGGAACCTATACCCATAAAGAGCTCAAGTGAATTTCTACATTCTAATTTCTCCACTTTCTGTTAGTAGATTTCCATTTGTACCATATCCTTTGCTGGCATCCTTTAATCACCTGCCATATGCAATTCTCTAGTACTACCGTATTTCTTCGAGTCTAAGGCGCCATCGATTCTAAGGCGCACCTTTACTTTCAGTACCACCAGCAGGGGGAAAAAAATCCATCAATTATAAGACTCACCTCCCTTCATTGAATCTACCCGCTCAGCATCAACTCTCCCCAGCACGTCTCCTGCAGCTGAGGATGACTGAGTGCACTGCCTTTGCATAGCATTTCTGGCCCCGCCAGAAAGTGCCATTTCCTTTGTTACCTGGGCTTGAGGGAGCTTCAGGGAGGCCTGCGCAACCCTCTGCAGGCCTCCCTGATCTTCACTTCGGCGAAAAACAGCGATTTTTGGCCATTTCTGGTTTTCACGAAAACTGGAAATGGCTGAAAATCACCGTTTTTTGCCGAACTGAAGATCGGGGAGGCCTGCCAGAAGCTCTCCCTGAAGCTCTCCCAAGCCCCAGTAAGTAAGAAGATAGCATTTTGGGGTGCTTTTTGGAGACCTTCGATTCTAAGACGCACCCCATTTTTTGAAATGCTTAATTGGGAAAAAACATGCGTCTTAGAATTGAAGAAATACAGTAGTTAATCCAGGATAATTTGTGTCATTCAATGAGTATGACTCGGGGTAGAAAAAAGAGATAAAATCTACCTATTCTGATTTGTCCAATCGCCTTGCAGGGGCAGCCAACTGACAAAGTTCCTTCATTAAAACAGACGCAGGGATATTACCCCATATAGTATACTGTTTTTCAGAAATTTCTCGTTTGGTGAAATTGGTCTCAAACTCCTGCTCCTCTGGTTTTGATTTTATAAGATAAGAATATGTCTACGATTCTATGAATGCTATACATTTGCAGAAAAATGTACTATTTCAAAGCATATATTGCACTGCATATTGCACCAAGTTGCTTGAGTAGAAAATGAATGACAATACTACTTGGAAAAAATATTGACAGTACACATGGATTTTTTTTCAGTGGTGGAATGAAAATCTGAGGAGTGTTATCAAGAGAGAACAGAATGAAAATCAAAAGAAACTGTGTGAAGTTTGAATGGAATGAAACAGAGAGATCTGTCCCTACCTCGATATTGTTAAGTTAAGTACTGTGAAGCACAACTGATGACATTACAAAACCAAACAGAGTCCATCATCGATGTACGGTGGCAAACTAGAATCTGTTTTGTTGCCTGTCTGAGACTGTAACAGGGGCATTGCTAAAGACTTGGCAGTCCACAAATATATGGGGTTGTGTTTGGCTTGTTCTGTCACAAATTGGATGGCACTTAACTAGGTCAGCACATTTCAGTGCATATCTTTAAATCTTGATCACTGAAATCACATTTCAGAGGGGCAGCCATGTTAGTCTTCTTGTACCAGCCGAGGATGATGCAAAGGCAAAAGTAAGGATTTAGTTAGATTAAAAGCAATTCAGCAATGCAACCAATTACCAGTGGTGTCACTAGGGGGGTGAGGACCTCATTGGGTGACACACCAGGGAGGGGTGAAACCAAAATGACTTTCTATTCTATTTGTTACCAGTGGAGTGAAAATGCACCACTGGTAGAAAATGTTGTTGTTGTTTTTCCTGATCCCCACCATGAGTAGCACAGGGATCGCATTTCCAATTAGGCCTCCACATCCTGTGGTCTTGTAGGAGGTCCATGGGGTGACACCTTGAGATCTCACCCCAGGTGCCACCAACCCTAGTGACATCCCTGCCAATTACTTAGGGGCTCTCTCTTGCTTGAGGTTTTCAAGCCGAGGTTGAACAACCATATGTTGGGATGTTATCGCTCTGGATTTCCTGCATCAAGCAAGGAGTGGGGCTCAGTTGCCTACAAGACCCCTTCCGACTCTGTGATTCCAAAGCAAACAGCAAGCTAAATAGTTATCAAAGTATTCGTTTAAATTAGATGTTTTATGTGTTGGAATAGAGAAAGTATTCATGTTGAGATGTTTGGAATAGACAATGTATGGTTTGATAGCCAAGCAAACAGAGCAAACAGCCTCTGGATGAAAAATTGTGTATTTTATATACAGATTTATTTGTATACAGATTTATTAATACCTTACAAGTTCTGTAAGAAAAAAAAACCAGGAACTTCAATATTTCTGTAAAGTTCTATCGAGAAAATGTTGCATTTAATGTTGTCATTCAGAGAGCACACACTGGGCCAAAAGCTGCCCTCAGGCATGTACATGCAACTCCTACTGTGCTTAATGAGAGCTGTACATATTTATCAAAGAGAAGCATTTGACCCATCGCAAAGCTTTCTGCCATTTTCTGCAAAAGAACGAAATCTATCAGTTTCTAAGGTTGAGTGACTATTCCAAAACTCAGGAAAACCTCTAGGATTCTCTTCAAACACTTAAATTACCGCATTTTTCGCTCCATAGGACACATCGGACCATAGAACGCATGCTTACTATGGAGCTAAAAATAGGGAAAATATTTTTACTTACCGGGGCTTGTGGGGGCTTTGGGGAGGCCTGTGGGACCTTCTGCAGGCCTCCCCGATCTTCAGTTCGGCAATAAATGGCGATTTTCGGCCATTTCTGGAAAACCGGAAATGCCTGAAAATCGCCATTTATCGCCGAACTGAAGATCGGGGAGGCCTGCAGAGGGTCACGCAGGCCTCCCCGAAGCCCCCACAAGCCCCGGTAAGTATTTTTTTACATTTTTTTAGCATTTGGTCCATAAGACGCACAAAAGTTTCCCCCTATTTTTTTTGGGGGGGGAGTGCGTCTTATGGAGCGAAAAATACGGTACAGAGACTGATAAAACGAGACACGATTTATAGCAGGTATTTAGGTTTTACCTCCTGCGATGTGTAGCTAGTATGAAAAATGATACACAAAGTGTAGTAACCTGTAATATTACATAAAATAACAAGAGAGAAAAATCAATGAGACTGCATATGCAGTGGCTTGAGAGTGAGTTGGAAATGGGAAAGTCCCCAGTGCAAACTTTGCTCTGCCATGACAACTTAGGCAGGCTGCTTTCTCTCGGTCTCTAGGTCCCCTTGCACCTCTGTACTATGAAAATATAGACACACCTTACAGGGATATTGTCAAGATTGTCCATTTCTGGTTTTTGCGAAAACCAGAAATGGCTGAAAATCACCGGTTTTTGCCAAACTGAAGATCAGGGAGGCCTGCAGAGGGTCGCACAGGTCTCCCTGAAGCTCCCCCAAGACCCAGTAAGTAAGAAGATAGCATTTTGAGGTGCTTTTTGGAGACCTTCGATTCTAAGACGCACCCCATTTTTTTAAATGCTTAATTGGGAAAAAACATGCGTCTTAGAATTGAAGAAATACAGTAAATGTTTAGTATTATCATTAAGCTGGTCTGCAATCAGTAGCGTCACTGAAGGTGGGGCGGAACACTATCTCCCAGCGCGTTGCCTTCGCTCCACTGAATGGCTCCCAAGGCGAGGGGGCGGGGCCGCCTCGTGCACGGGAGTAACGGAGGGTCAGAGTGGGGCGGAACTTAGCGTTCCGCCCCACCTTCAGCAACGCTACTGGCTGCAATCCTATGCACCCTTACCTGCCAATAAATCTGATTGAACTCAGTGGAACATACTTCTGAGTTCATATGCACAAGATTGCCATTCCCAACCCCTTTTTGGTGGCAGGATAGTTTTTGCCCTGCCTCACCTTCATGCCAGGCAAGGGAGACGATTTCTACTCTCGTTTGGGTGCTTCAGTCAGTGCTCCGATCCTCTTCCAGCTCATTCAGAGCAGGTTAGAACATCATCGCAACAGCACCAGCCCCATTCTCCCTCCAATGAAGGCACAAAGGACAGAGGATACATGCTGAGAACGTAAGAACATAAGAAGAGCCCTGCTGGATCAGGCCAAGGGCCCACCCAGTTCAGTTTCCTGTACCTCACAGTGGCTCCACCAAATGCCTCAGGGAGCACTGAAGACAACACGATACTTGTACCCTGTTGCCACTACAATGCATCTAGCATTCAGAGGTAGGCTACCTCTAAAACCCAGAGGTTGCATATAGTATTAGTAATCATGGCTTGTAACCTGTGATGGACTTTCCCTCCATAAATCTGTACAATCTCCTTTAAAGGCATCTAAGCCAGATGCCATCACCACATCCTGTGGCAAGGAGGTCCTCAGATTAATTACTCACTGGGTAAAGAAATATTTTCTTTTGTCCATTCTAACTCTCCTGCCACTCAATTTTAGTGCATGTCCCCTGGTTCTGGTGTTGTGCGAGAGGGAGAAGAATTTCCCTCTATCCATTCTACCCATCCCATGCATAATTTTATACGTCTCACACTGTTCGCCCTCATGCACCTTCTTTCTAGACTGAAAAGCCCCAAACGCTGTAGCCTTTCCTGATAAGCGAGATGCCCCAGTCCACTAATAATTGTGATCGCTCTCTTCTGCACCTTTTCCAGTTCCACTACATCCTTTTTGAGGTGTGGTGGCCAGAACTGGATGCCATACTCCAGATGTGGCCTTATCATCGATTTGTACAACCACATTGGGCCCACAGTGACCCAGTGTAGAACTATATGTTCTGATTAAAACTGTTCATTTCCACAGAGCACTCCATGTTGTGCCATGTTGTGCAACTTTAAAGGCATTTTCCCCCCATAAGCAAACACCTGAGCTGAGTTGGTCTTCTCACTTTGCCCTGTCTTCTCAGCAGCAGGTATCTTCTCCCACAGAAGCCGATGCAGGAGAGTTGAACTGGACACTTAATGCCTTACAAGGTTTGTATGCCGGACACGTTTCTGCTGAATCTCTATGGAAAACATATAGTGCTAGACCTTTACAAAATAGTGGCCATTTACAGCTTGTCTTCTCCAGAATAGCTCCTTCTCTATCTATACCATTATCTAAGTTGCACCTCCAGACCAATTACTGGGTCAGATAATTAGAAAAGCTCTTGGAGTCACCTACAAACTGACAAGATGACATTTAGGGTTATGTCACCCTGATATCACTTCATTATGTCTTGTTGAGCACAAGGCAGGCAACATTTAAAATGGTATTTAATGAGGGAAAACTGCTATGCTTACAGTCAAATGTTGAGGTTTTTCTTGTTTTAATAGCCATGCCATACTGCAGAAGCATGCTTCATTAAAGCCAGTTTGTCTGCTGGTACATTCAAACCAGAGAGATGTATTCAGAGTACTTGAAAATACTGTTTGTGCTTGGATATCTTTGCAAAGGAGGCACAGCACAGACAGTATTATGTAAAATAGTAAATATTTTATTTGTTCACTTGTGCACAAAGTGGAAATCAGTCCAGTGAAAGCTTGCAGCGGCAGGGACATTTGGATGCTCTTGTTCCATTTTCTCCTTCTGAAGAAAACTGCAAGTGGGTGGAAGAGCAGAGGGAAGTTGCAAAAACGGTCCATGGTGCAAGACGTTCTGTTTGTGCTTTCAAATACAGGTTGGTTACCCCTTATCCGGACATCCGAAATCCAGACTATTCCAAAATCCAGGCATTTTGGGGGCTATGACTTAAAAAAAACCAAAATGTTTTCCAGCACCTGGCTGGCATAGCGCAAGGCATGCTGGGGCACAAAATTATTTAAAAATATTGTATAAAATTACCTTCAGGCTATGTGTGTAAGTTGTATACAAGACATAAATGAATTTTGTGTTTAGACTTGGGTTCCATTCCCAAGATATCTCATTATATTTATGCAGATATTCCGAAATCCAGACAAATCCGAAATCCAGACAACTTCCCGTCCCAATCAGTCTGGATAAAGGATACTCAACCTGTATAGCAACGAGGCCCAAATGAGGCAATGTCCAACCATGTGCATCTTTCCCCACCACTCCTTAAAAAGACAAAAGGAACCACTATGTGGATAAACTAAGGCATAACTTTATTAAATAGGAATGCACATTCTTTTGGGGACCACTGAAAAATTGAACCAAATGCGGCCCATTTTTTCCTTTGCTTGCTAAAATGTATGCAGCCCTAATAGCAAGTCCTATTTTGTTCAGTGGGGCTTACTCTCAGGAATGTATGCATAGGATTGTAGGCAAATGAAAGCGCAATCCACCATAACTTTCGAACAGCGGAGCATGTGCTCCACCATTTGACAGTGTCGCAAACGTGCCATAAATCATGTTTGTGACTACTTTAGAGTAAGGCCTGCCAACGTGGAGGCCGACAACCCTCACTCCGGTGCCGGATCAACCCTGCCACCGGTGGAGGAAGTTAAGGCTCCCGCTGGCGGGAGCAGGGGCGAACCGGGCAGAGAGGGAGGGCGACAGCGGGAGGGAGCGGGGACGCATTCTCGTTCTGTTCCTGGGCCGGCGCGGCCATTAAACAGCCTCCTCGGACTTATGCCAGCTCGAGAGCCCATTGGGGGCCTTCCCGCGCTACACTGGTGGAAGGGGACGAATGTCCCCTTCCCCCAAGGAGACCTCTGGGTCGATCATAATCGACCCGGAACAGGGATAGGATCCACCAGCGGGTGGTCCTAGGGCTACCCGCAGATCTTTACAGTGGATTGTGCTGTCCATGAGGTACCTAGTTTGCCTAGTTTCTGCCTCAGGCAAGAGGAAATAGAGAATAAAGCAATGGTGGCGTCAGGGACAGTTGTCTGGAGATGGAGTACAGGGTGTGTGTGTGTGTGTGTGTGTGTGTGTGTGTGTGTGAGTGTGTGTGTGTGTGTGTGTGTGTGTGTGTGAGAGAGAGAGAGATATGCATTCATATGCCAAATATTGTCCACATTGATTTGCAGCTATCACTAGCTGTGAAAGACCATCGAGGGATCTTGTTACTGCATTTCAGTCTCTGCTGTATACCGTGGACTGTACATTCTTTAGTTTTGCTCAGCATGTAGATCCAGGGTGACCAGATACAATGGAGGACAAAGTGCCTATACCTTTAGCTAGGCCAACCATATACAAAGGGGGACACCTTCCATGATGAGCTGCACCTGCCCAAATTCCTTCTTCTATACTATACAATGGTTAAAGGTACAGGCACATTGTCCTCCCTTGTATCTGGTCACTCGGTGTAAATCAGGAAGAGACCACTAAAACCTTCTTCAGTTGTTCTGTCTGTCTCCATGGGGAGGCAAATGCATGAGGGCTCCTCCAGAGTGTGCTGAAGCAGTGCTTGTCCCTGCAGACAAATGCTGATAAGGAGGGCAGGGCTATGCAAACCTGTAACCAGGACACTCTGGAGAAGTCCCCATGCCTTACCTTCCCATCTGTTAGTGCTCTTCCACTCAGCACTGTGTCTGTACCTTCAGGCTATAGCCAGGTCCACAGAATGGTTTCACCAATTCTATCAGGATGCTATTGTAACACGAACGAAGCATCCTCGAGATTTATGGTTATAAAAAGCACATAGAGTTTTTTTTAAAAAAAATGTTAAGATCTGTATTGTTAAAAATGCAACTTTATGTCTTTTTAAAATCACATATGTGAATAAAATACTTTAAAAGTCCGGTATTTAAAAATGCAATAAAAACATTTTAAAAACACATCAGCATAACGTTTCGTTCATTTACCCATGAACTTTATCAAATGCAATAAAAGCCTAAGCAGGCAAGAAGATGGTTGATCTTAAATTTTTTTAAAAAATGTTAGCATCATCTTGATCGAAGATGATCTTAACATTTTTTTAAAAAACTGTTTGTGCTTTTTATGATCATAAATCCCGAGGGTGCTTCGTTCGTGTTACATTATAGCCGGTCATAACAGTTTTCGATCTTTTTTCAGGATGCTATTGTTTCTTTTTTAATCTGAGTTTCCAACATCATCCATAACTTTGCCACCTTAAACCAGGTGACTTGTTTATCCAATAAATGTACAGTATATCCTTTTTTTCAACAGGTGTGCTTTCAGGGTAACTCACAATAAGATATTTGGCATCAGACATCCCTCTGGAGAATGTGCAGAAGCTTTGGCTAGTATGCAACACAGTGGCCCACCTCCTGACAAGGATGAACTTTCAGGAATACATAACACCTATTCTTCTGCACTCACTTCTTTTCCCCATTATCTTCAAGGCACAATTCAAAGATCATTTGGCTTACTCAGAAGAGCTTCTGCCTTACCCTAAGTACTGTCTTCTCTTACTAGGGGTGAACATACCACAGCAGTTGTGACAAATTTGCATTGAATTCCAATTATCTTCTAGTCACGGTAAAAGATTCTAGTGATTAACTATAAAGATGAAAAGAATTCACCATATCTGTCAGAGAGCTGTCATCTGCATGAGTTTTGCTGTTTATCAAGATCTTTAGGGAAGGCCTTCTTCTATTCGTGTATGACAGGAATACATGGTAGAGCCTTGGCTTTTTTGTCACCTCCTCTACTCATTCAAGAGGTCCCTCTAAGGCCTTTTGTGTCTAGGCTATCATTTGAGCTGTGATATGTTTGTATTTGTATTAAAAAGAAATTCTTATTGTTTTTGAATGAAAAACATTCAATACAGCTAGCAGATTGTGTGTGTTTGTGTATGTTTGTGTGCATGTATATGTGTGTTGTGGTGAGAGGGTGGGAAGGGGGTGGAACGGGGCAGGGGAGAGCAGAACAGGGAGAATATGGGTTGGGGGGTGGGTGGATTGGGCCTGGGACAGGGGCGGGTTTGGCAGCAGTACACACACACACACACACACAATATATATATAAGAATGTTTTTTTTAAAAAAAATAGACATACACACACGTGCACACACAAGAGAGAGGTATTAGTACTGTAAGTAGTACCAGTTACTGATCCTCCCATTGTTTAAACTCCTTGGGAAAATTATTATTTGGAAAGGCAGTCAAACACAGAGTCCTATCACACAGATTGGGCCGGGGGGGGGGCATGTTCGGCAGCGGCGTGGGCTGAATCCAAACCCCGTTCCCAGGACTAATATGCCTGCACGGGTCAATGTGGACTTACGCCAGTGATATCGCTGGTGCAGGTTCAAGTTGACCCATAGTGGCTGCTGGGGCTTATCCCGGGGCAAGGGGACAAATGTCTCCTTACCCTGAGGTGACCTCCAAAGGCCAAAACTCCCCCGTGGGATGCAGCGGAAGCCATGCCAGCACCACTGCATCGCCGCACAAGGATTTAGGTTGGATTGGGCTGCCAGTTTGGTCCGATTTAAAATAATAATAATTTGGGCATGTTTAAATAGCTTCTCAATCCAATTCCTGACATTGTGGTGGGCTAGGAGTTTAAATCAATTGATAAAATATATTTTGAACATGTATGATATCTGTTATGATATCAAGCAGTCATCATGTCTGATTGCCTCTAATCACATTGGAGAATTGCTATGAGATAACAGATTTAACCTTTAGATTTGTCAATGGCCCTGTTAACAGTTACAACAGTTTCCACAATACAGCTAGCAGTGACAGGCACTTTTGCCCTGCATGCTATAATGAACATCAAACAGTAATATAGATTATGCATTCTCAGAGTAATTATTCTCAAATGGTTCTACACTTGCTTAAGATTCATTCTCTAAGAGAACATTCCTATCAATAAACCTGAATGCACAATGATTTGCAAACAGCGAATATCAAAGGGGTGTAGACACTGTCTAAATGGGTTTACTTGCCATGTAATTGGATATCTGTAGATTTGAGTTTGCAGCAGGCACCAATCTGCACAAAATGTGTTTATTTGCTGCTTATCTGGGAGTAAGCTTAGCAGTTTGACTTACTGAAGCTAAACTTCAGTTCAATTGAATGGATTTGGCACTTTATGGGGTTATTCACTTCACTGACTTATGAATATAGTAGGGTTTGCCATTTGAGCTCCAAAGCAATAAATGATTTTCCACTGAAGCATCCTATGACCAAAATATGAAGTAATGAAAATATGAAGGATCTAGCTGCAGCAACCTATAAGTGCATGCAGCAAAGCAGACACCCTTACAAGTTCACACATGTTGCACTACAGCAGAAGTGGCTGAGACTATGGCCGTGATCCTATACAACTTTTTTGAGAGCACACCTCATTAAATGTAATGGGGCTTACTTCTGAGTAGACAAGCATAGGATTGCACCGTAGAACATATTCATTTAGGGAAAGATAGGCTGTCAACCTTCAGTCTAGTGGGAAGTACCAAATATTTCTATCTTTATACATCTTCAGCAGATAGCATCACAAAAGTATGGTGTCCTCAAGGATGGAAATTCTAAGTAAAGGGCCCATCAAAAAGTAGAACGTCACACACCTCAGTATGATTGAAGATCTTGTTCCAAGACATGGAGACCGAAATGTACGTCAGCAGGAACAGAGCTGAGTATTGCCAGAGTATTCTAATGGACCACAGTAGATCTAGATAGCTCTAGATAGCCTTTCACCGGCTATTATTGGCATTTCTTCGATAAACCAAATAACATGGCTAATTTTCCAGTTGCTTATATTTGCAATTGTTTTCATAGAATTTCTTAAATTAATTTTGGACTTGGCGCATACACAATCTGCTCTTGCTTCAACTTTTGACTCCTTCACCACCACAAAGTAATGCATGCGAGCAACCCTATTCACTATAACACCAGGTAATTTTCAAACGTACTGTAATCATGTGCACAATTGCATCAATAATCCTTTCAAAGCCTGACTGACTAGTGTTCATCCAGCTCCCAGCTCCCAAGATCTCTCCATCTTACTAGTTCTTATCATGTTCATGTCACCATTGCCAACCATGAACAACACTGCCAGAATTTAAAGTCAGAAACATGCACAATTAAGCAACCTCTCCATTAGGAACAACATTTTTGTGTAGAGAGAACAGTGTCCTCATATGAACAATGAGGAAAACCGATCAGTACTACATGGCATAATGAAAGTGTAATGGAGGTTATATATAAGCCAGATCCAAAACACAGAAAAATATTATTCATAGTAATGGGCTTTGGTGGTTTTATGACATTAAAAAAAGAAAAGAAATAAAGTTCAATTAATTAGATCTGTAATTATTGCATAATAGTTTAAGCCAGTGTTTCTCAACCGGTGGTATGCACACCGGTAGTGGTACGCAGGCCGCTGGGAGGTGGGTTGTGAGGATGGCGGCCGGCAGGGTGGATGCGCCAGAGCCGTGGAAACGGCAGCATGAGTAGAGCCAGCAGAGCTCAGGCGTGAGGGTTTCCAGGGCTGGAAAAGGCCTTCCCACCTGTCCTTGTCCCCTTACATTTGTCCCCTTACCATACCTCCAGCGCAGCTAAAACCAGGCAGTAAGTGGTGATGACATCATTGCCACTTGCTTCTGCTGGTATGCGGCATAACCATGGAGGTGGTACGCCACGCCAAAGGGGTTGAGAAACCCTGGTTTAAGCTGTTTCTTTTTTAATCAGAACTTCCCTGTTTCAATACCATTGTCTATTAAAAAAAATCTTACTCCCCCAACATTCTTAACATGCTGCTTTTCCACAATTTTCCAATATTTTCTCCCAACTATTGTTTTAATATACACTTGGACCTCGCTATCCGCAGGGGATCCGTTCTGGACCCCCCCCCTGCGGATAGCGAGGATCCGCAGATACCGGGTCCATTAAAAAACGCTAAAAAGATTTAAAAACCACATTTTTTAACCTTTTCAGTGCAAACCGCTTTGTGTTCTTGCTTTAACATGGTGAAATTGCGCACTGGAAGGCTCTTCCGCGTTGCGCAACTCTCCCTCCCTCTCCCAGAATAGCTTCAAAATGCACTGCATTGCATTCTGGGGCGACCTGGGGAGAGGGGAGTCGCACAACCCGTAAGAGCCTTCTGGAGCGAGATTTCACCATCTTAATGGAAGAATATGGAGTATTCCACGTTTTTAACATTTTCTTTTTCTTTTTTGGCATTCAAACAGTGGACGCTCGTGGATCTGGGACCCGCGGTGTAACAAATCAACGGGTTCCAAATCGGTGGAAAAAAGGGTCCACTGTACAGTAAATATGGGGTAGGGGAGGAAAATGGCAAATAGCAGGACAGGAACAGAGAAACACATACATTAAACTTTAAATTGTATTGAGAATGAAACATTATTGCTAAAAAATGTTTGAAGTGTTGTAGACAGAAAGGGGAAAACACAAATAGCAACAATGCAGAATTAGAACCTCTTCCTTGTAACTATATATAAATATAAAGGTAAAGGTGACCCCTGACAGTTAAGTCCAGTCGTGTCCGACTCTAGGGTGTGGTGCTCATCCCCATTTCAAAGCCAAAGAGCCAGCGTTGTCCGAAGACGCCTCCGTGGTCATGTGGCCGGCATGACTCTCCTTGCCGCAGCGCATAGCATGCAGCAGGAACACGGAGCGCTGTTTACCTTCCCGCAAGTGGTACCTATTTATCTACTCACATTAACATGCTTTGGAACTGCTAGGTTGGCAGGAGCTGGCCAAGCAACGAGAGCTCACCCCGTCGCAGATTCGAACTGCCGACCTTTCGATCAACATGGTTCAGCGGTTTAACCCACTGCGCCACCCGCTGGCCTGTATATATAAATATATATAGTTACAGGCAATTACTTAAACCTCTGTGCTGTAACTCCTGACCAGAAGGTAGAGGGTCAAAACCAAAAAGGGAAGGTAGAGCAAAGGGGACTTTTTAACTCACAGGGAAATGTACTAATCTCCTTAAATCAGCACGTTAAAAGATAAGGGTAGGGAGAAGTCACCATCCATGATTAAATTAATGCTTAAAGGTCTGAGAAACCATGTAAACATTGTAATTCTATCAAGATAGATGAGACTGATTTAGGACTCTCAGGACACGTTTGGTGTGATGTTTTGTTGGAATCTGTTCAAGGAACAATATGCTTTAAAATTCTTTCCTAGTTTAGGCTGTGGCCTGTTTCTGCAGAAATACTTCAGAAGCATTATTCATTTTCTCTGTTGGAAGGTAATTGACTTCTCTTGCATACTGCTGAAGTTAACAGAGCTTTCATGAAGGTGAATTCAAGTGCGCTAGATATCACACATCACTGTCAAAGTTAAGAACAGTGTCCTGCTGGAAGAGTCCTGCTGGATCAGGCCAAAGGCCCATCTAGTCCAGCTTCCTGTATCACACAGTGGCCCCTCCAGATGCCTCAGGGAGCACACAAGACAACAAGATACCTGTGTCCTGTCGCCACTCCCTTGCACCTGGCACAGAGAAAACCTACTCCTACAACCAGGAGGTTGCTTTTCCCCATCATGTCTTGTAAGCTGTGATGGACTTTTCCTCCATAAATCTGTCCAATCCCCTTTTAAAGGCATCCAGGCCAGGTGCCATCACCACATCCTGTGGCAAGGAGTTCCACAGATGAATTACACACTGGGTAAAGAAATATTTTCTTTTGTCTGTTTTAATACTCCCTCCACTCAATTTGAGTGGATGTCCCCTAGTTCTAGTGTTGTGTGACAGGGAAAAGAACTTCTCTCTATCCACTCTCTCCATCCCATGCATAATTTTATATGTTTCAATCATGTCCCCCCTCAACTGCCTTTTTTCTAGAGTGAAGAGCCCAAAATGCTGTAGCCTTTCCTCATAAGGGAGATGCCCCAGCCCACTAATCATTTTGGTCGCTCTCTTCTGCACCTTTTCCAGTTCCACTATATCCTTTTTGAGATGCGACGACCAGAACTGTACGCAATACTCCAGATGCGGCCTTACCATCGATTTGTACAACGGCATAATAATATTGGCCGTCTTATTATCAATCCCTTTTTTAATGATCCCAAGTATAGAATTGGTCTTCTTCACAGCCGCCGCACACTGGGTCGACACTTTCATCGACCTGTCCACCAGTACCCCAAGATCTCTCTCCTGATCCGTCCCAGACAGCTCAGAACCCATGAGCGTGTATGTGAAGTTTTGATTTCTGGCCCCAATATGCATCACTTTACATTTACTTACATTGAAAAGTTACTTACAAAGGCTCTCTCATAAGGCTAAGTATACATTTTAGAACAGTGGTTCTCAATCTTCTCGGCACAGGGAACCATCTCGTCCTCCGTGGTGCCAGAATGACTTACTGGGTGGTGCCACAATGCCAGAATGACTTACTGGGAGGGTGAGGAGGCTTCTTCCAGGTCGCGCTCTACTGACCTCTGCAGGCCTCAGAATGGCCCGCAGAAGCTTCGGAATGCCAGTTCCGGTTTTTGGAAGAAAACCAGAACTGTTTTTTTGAAAACCAGATGTAGTGTTCGAGGCTTCTGTGGGCCATTCTGAAGCCTGCAGAGGCTAGTAAAGTGGGTTGCCGGCCCGATACAACCCAGAAGAGGCTCCCCACACTCCCAGCGAGTAATTCAGCTTCTGAAATGGCTCTGATTTGTAGCCAAACTGGAGCAAGGGTGGGTAGGAGGGACCAAGTCGTGACCCACCTCCACATCGAGCCGTGCCCCACTAAGTGGGTTGTGGCTCACACTTTGAGAAGCCCTGTTTTAGAATATTGTAATACCTTATATCAGTGCTTCTCAAAGGTCTCCCCATCAGGCGGGGAGAACTTTAAAAGGGACATCCATTCTGTTTTATGTAATTGCAGCTTTCTCAAGTGTATACTATCATTATGTTTTTTGAGTCTGTGGCCTTCTGAAACACAGGCAAGTCTCCAAATTCTTGGAGTACAGAACCATGGCTATTAATTGTAGCATGCTTAGAAGCAACAAAAGATGGGTATTTATTTTAATATTTGGCATCCCAAAACTATACCTGTAGTTAAGCAGAATACTGGGCTAGAAGGGTTCTTGGTCAGATCCAGCAGGGCTTTTCTTCTGTTCTTAGTCTATAGAAATATACATTTTGTAGAGGGAATGATGTCTCCATATCAGCCATTCCAGTTGGGATGGCCAGAACAATGCCGTCCCCTCAACTGGAAAACAACAACAACACCTACTTACCTCAGCTCCTTGCATGATCCTCTTGATAAAACAGGAAGTGCAGGTCATGCTGTGAACTCTCACTGTACTTTCTGTTTTACTTAAAGGGATGGCAAGGAAGGAGCCTGGTAAGCAGAGACGACGGGTGCCCTACCGGCGCCAGGGTGCATGGGGGCGGGGCCTGCATCGCATGACGTCGATGCGCCCTCGCTTCACGTCGACGCCCCCCCCGCCCGGTTTTCGCTCATTTTGGAGCCAAACCGGCTCCAGGGAAGTTGGGAGGGCCGAGACAACGCGGCGCTGCCGAATGGTGAGTTCCCCCAGCGCGCCCACCGTGATTTCCCCAAGCGCGCCCCCCGCCCGCAAGCGCCTGGAGCTCCTGCTCCACGCGCTCCACCGTAATTCCGCCTCTGCTGGTAAGTGGCTGCTTCCCCTCACTGCCCCTTCATGTTTACAAAATTCATGTGGAAGGAGCAAGGGGAGGGGGTAGCAAAGCACAGAAAAACTGTGTAGGCAGCAGCTCACCACTCTGTAACCCCTTTCCCTTGTTCCTTCTTCACTCAGTCCGACTTTGCGAGGAAGGGGTGAGGGGAAGAGGTAGCAAAGTGGCAAGCCAGTGCCCATCTGTTTTGTTCAGTGCAGGCAGCGGTGAGCTGCTTCATTCCCCATGCTTCTACTTTGTGCAGCCCGAAGTGGATCTATGTCTGTGTCTGTTGTGTCTGTGGTGGACTGGAGGGACGCGGCAGCAGACTCAAGGTGAAGGACACCCCGAATCCGTCACCCCCTCATCCTCCCACCATCAAGCCACATTATCACCTCATGGTTGGGCCGGCCCCGATATCAACAATAAGAAAAGTCTATGAAATTCTAATGGGCAACTTAAAGAATCCTATGACTAAATTTTCAATTTGTCATTTGCTTTACAATTTAATTCTCACAATTGAGCAAAACGTTAGCCACACTAAGGCTGCAACACTGTCCACACTTACCCATTAAACTCTATGGGACATCTGAATAGACATGCCTAGGCGTGTACTGTTTGTCTTTTCAGATTAAGGATCTTAATTATGCTTTGCACACACAACAATCCAGTCAGACAAGTCATTTATTCCAACCTCACACACAGGAAAACTGTGTGTGAGGGCTGTCACACTGTGTGTGAGGCCTCTATGGCCTGTCAACATCCGAAAAATCTTAAAGTCTTGTTCATTATATGGAAGAAGCTGCAGCAGTTTTGGATGAGACATCTATGTCCATTCTTAAGAGAATAGAGACCTATATTACATATGCTTTGATAACGTCTTGTTTGGATGACTGTAATGCACTCCACATGGGTCAGTTCTTACCCACAAATTTCAGCATGTACAAAATGTGCTGTATAGTTCTAGGAAGCCCATGTTGACAATGACCCATGTCGTACTAATGCTGAAAGGGTTTCACTAGTGGTCAGTTTATTTCCAATTGAGGAGAACCCTCCTTCCATACCTACCTTCCTCCATCTCAGACTGTGATGATCTGGGTACCATGATCTGGGTACAACAGTACATGAGGCGAGGTTGCATATGTTTCTAAATAGTGGCACCATGTTTGTAGGTGTTCTACCTATGTGACTCCCTACCTTGCTCAGTCACTTGGAAGCTTCAAGAAACTGGCAGACACAGGTTTATACTAACAAGGCTATGGAACATTTAATATCTCATTTCAATATGCTTGTTTTATGCTGCTTTATGTGCTGTTGGTGTTTTTAAGTTTGATGCTGTGGTTTTATTTGACTAGATTCAATCTTGCTGCCGAGAGGTTTAGGAAGCAATTGAACAAATTAACACGTGCTGGTACATATTGTACAGGCATGTGCCCACAAATTGAGATACTTCCTATACAATCACTACTCAAAATATTTCTGACTCACAAATATTTTAGTTTTAGGGCTGAAGAAAGCATAGCCAGTGCCTAGACCAGCATTTATAAAGACATTCCTCTTCTACAAAATACATAAAGAAAACATTCAAACTGAGACAACACCTCTCTCTCTCTCTCTCTCTCTCTCTCTCTCTCTCTCTCTCTCTCTCTCTCTCTCTCTAGCACAAAATCAATGAAACATGTCAATTACTTCAGGATGGACAGGTAGAAATAGAAAGAGTACTCTTTTTTCCCCCCATAATCTGTTTCTTTTTTTCTTGCAAGATTTATGCCTCTCTGTTTCAATTTCTCTAAGCCTATGAAAATTCACGGTCTCAAATTCTCTCTCTCTCTCTCTCTCTCTCTCTCTCTCTCTCTCTCTCTCTCTCTTTTTCAATCTGTCTCCAACCAGGCTTCCTTGCCACAGCTATACAGAAAATTTCAATGCAGGCCACGTACAGCATCATGAGAAGGACAAAGAGAATGAAATTACCAGTGCATTTACGATCTGTGTCTTCCTTTTTTGACCCACTAATCGTTAACTTGCAATTGAAGTTTTCTTCCCAATACTCTGCAAACCATACATTTCTTCTGTTGTTCTCCAACGTGCGTGAAGCAAAGTAGGTATCAAATCCTAAAAGAGAGAGAGTTATTTATTTTTTAAGTGATTATACAAGATATATCTTTTTGGATTGCCATGGTCTGATGTAAGAGGGACACAGTGTTCATGTAGATCAACCCAGCTGTCTGGTGGTCATGCGTGAGGGAGAAGGAAAAGGGAAGTATCAGAATAGAAAGCTATTCAAGACCTCTTGCTACAAGCTGTCTGTATTTTGGGGAGGAGCCTAGTAGCCAAGGCAATGGCGTCTCGGTGGCGGGGGTTCCTTAGATTCTTCAGGAATCAACTCTCCAGGACACTTAGGGAAGTCATGGAAGCTATGGATGAGGCAGGGTTGTTTGAACACCTGAAAACTATGACAAGTAACTGTTCAGTGAGTAGTGAGAGAGCATGGAGGTAAAGGCTGAAGAAAGGTGGCTTGTTGAAGCTAAACCAGACAGCAGTGCTTGGGACACAAACAATTTATGGGCACTGGTGGGGAGCTTCCCTGATAGAGGGGAAAATGGGCCAAGTGTGACAGCCATCTGCCATGCTTCCTTAAAGCTAAACCTATAGCAACTATGTAAATTAAAGTGACTTGAAATGTAACTTCCAAACACACAACAATATAGTAGTTGCACGTTGTTTATTTATCAAATACACTTGCCCAGAAAACTACTATGCCATGCACTGGGCTATACAAGTTAAGCATATGAGAAACCCCATTGATTACAGTGGTTAAGATCTATGTACACATGCAACTTGTGTATACCGTTGGATCCACCTAGGTCAGTGCTGTCTGACTTAACAAGGCCATAGGAAGATGCGTTGCCCAATCCTGCTGCCTAAGATACTTTTTGCCAGTGATTGAGCCTGGGACCTTATTCAAAGCATGTTTTCTACCACTGAGCATGGTCCTTCTCCTTTAAACACAGAAGTCAATAGCATTAACAAAACTCTTCAAGTTGGCATCAATTATGACCAAACTGCAAGTATTGCAAGTTACGTACTTAATCAAGAGTAAAAAAGCAATGGGGCTTAAAATGCATAACTTTGGTTGGATTGTGGCAGGAAGAAGAAACAGTCAGGACAATCAAATAAATAAATACGGTATATTAAAGATAGCTAGCTAGAACTTTGCAGTGCTGTCAGCCTGCAAATTAACCTGGAAAATTTGAATATGTCTATATCCCAATGTAGCCTGCAGATGGCATACATCGTAGGTTTTCTCATCGTAAAAATATATATATATATATATTTTCAGATCTAGAATGTCAGACACCCCCCCCCCCCGTCAACATATGTGGGTGGGGATGTCTTTTGCCCGGTCTCCACCTTGCACAAGGCAGGGGACTGGGCTGGCACCTGATTGGTTCCTGAAACAGCCAAGGGGCTGGGCCAGAGTAGCACAGTTCATGCCCGACCTCCATGCCTGGCATTCTGATGGTAGCTGAGCTTGTAAAATACTGTAAAAGACTCTCCAGGTCTACCCCATCTTGTAGCATCCTGGTGTCAGAAATGATGGAGAAAGGATGCATAACAAAAACCCTCTTTAGAATGCTTTAGGACAGGGGTGGGCAACTAATTTTCCTAAGGGGCCACATGAGAAACTGGGACTGTTGTGGAGGGCCAGACCAATAGGCGGTCCCCGCTGCGGCGCCTACATGCCCTCCGGCCATTCTTACCTCCATTAGCTGCTCTGTGTCTTCCTTGCAACAGATGCTATAAGCAGCAGAAGTACAGTACTGCCTTCATGCCCTCACGAGATTTGGCCGACGTCATCTTGGGTCTCGCGAGATTTCGTGAGATCCAAGATGGCGGCGCCCAGAAAAAGGTAAGTTTTGTCATTTTAAAAGTGGCGGCGGGGGCAATGGCAGGCGGCAGCACGACTTGGGGACGAACGGACGGGCGGCAGCAATGGCAAGTAATATGGCGGCAACAATGCGGCGGCAATGACGGGCAACAATGCAGCGGCAATGGCGGGCAACAATGCGACGGCAGCATATTTAATTTATTAATTTGCTGACAAAATAAATAAATAAATAATTGGGTGCCCTTTTGGTGGCAAAAGGGCGCTTTGCGCACCCAATTTTGTTTACATTTCTTTTGATTGATTGATTGATTGATTAATTAATTAAATGTGCGGGGGGTGTCCCGGTTTATAACCAGGAAAATCTGGTAAGCCTAGTTTTAACCCAACATTAAAATCAAACCAATATAAACATGTAAAAGAGCATGATGGGCCAGACGTACTTGACCCAGGGAGCAGCCGGCCCAGCGGACACAGGCCTGAGTGGGGCAAGAAAGGCCTCAGCAGCACAGGGCATGGGCCATCGGACCATTGAGCAAGTGTGCCTGATGTGCCTGGCACATGCTGGAACAGCACATGCAAGTGTGCCTGGCACATGTTGGAATTGAGGCAGAGCAGCGAGTGCAGCAAGTGTCCACAGAAGCCTTTCCACCTCCCAGGAGAGGAGGCTCTGGACCCAGAAGGTGACCAGGCTGTGTGGGTGGAACCAGGAAGGGGAGAGGGACCAGCCAAGGCCAGGAGAATATAAGGAGTGGGCCAGGGTTGAGAAAGGACTGGCAAGTAGCTGTGAGAGAGAATGGAGGGTGGCTCCAGAAGGCCCTGAGGCTGAAGAGGAGTAGGGTGCTTGTAACCGCCCCCCCCCCGCCTGCTTCCACTCTGAGACCCAGGACAGAGGAAGACAGCCCTGAGGAGACATGCCAGGTGGGCATGGTCCTGGGGCCCCTACATAGGCTGCTCCCCCTATATGGATAGGGACCCCGGTGATGGACAGGAGCCCAAGACCTCCCGTTCTCAGCTCCTGTGATGCAGGAAAAAAAAAGCTTTAGCCAAAAACATAAACAAATATATCTTGTGGGTCCCACATTGGTCTCATTTTACAGGAGGAAAGTAAGTAGAAGTTAGTAAGCAACCATTTTATTCTCATTCTGCAGACAACATCTTGAGTGTGGTGACGTGACAAACACCACAGCCTGTGGCCCTTCCTATCATATCTTTTACTATCTGCTGTATTTGTTCATGTATCTGAAGTTCAGGAGTTGAAGCAGCATCAGGAAAATGAGGAATCCCAAATCAATAGACTTATAAGCTAAATACTAGCCTGATGTCAGAATGGTTGACCTTTATGCCAGCAATAAATAACGCTCACATGAGAGCGGGCTACAGAAACAAGAAAAGATCAGGATGTCAACGTGGGTCAAAGGCTCAGACAGCAGTCTCTGCTCAGGTGATGCTACACTGACGGATACTAATGGGACTTCATGCAGCATGAAGAGCAGCGAGTACCACTGATCACTACACTCTCAACACTAGTCATGCATTACAGGATTAGACACCGCCTGCCAAGCTCAGGACTGTAGTCTTCTGCAGGTATCATTTTGGCTGGCCTTGAAATGAAACTCTGATTCGGTCTCCCTCTTTTCTCCCCTTATTTTCTACATACAAAATAAAATCCTATATATCATAGCTAACTGTGGTTGGTTCTCTCATTAGAGGTACTTATGGTAGATTCATTAAACCCATATTTTGTGTCTGTGAGGCACTGGACTCCCTGGGGGGGGCGGTGCAGGGTTGCAACCCGCACCGGGTGATGCACCAGGGAGGGGTGGTGTGCGATTGGAAGCCGAAACTGGAAATGGCTTCCGATCATGTCTCAGACCTGTTTTGAAGGACGGGGAGGACTCTGGCCCACTTTATGGGCCTCCCTGCCATGATAAGAAGCCACTTCCAGTTTTCGGTGAATCCGGAAGTGACTTTTAGTCGCATCTCAGACCTGTTCTGAGGCACAGGGAGGCCCGTAGAGTGGGTCAGAGTCCTCCCTGTGCTTCAGAACAGGTCTGAGACCTGATTGGAAGCCACTTCCGGTTTCAGCTTCCAATCACACATCACCCCTCCCTGGTGCGTCACCCAGTGCATGGGGGTGACGTGCTAACCTTCCGCACTGGGTGACGCAAACCCTAGGGATGCCTGTGCTATGAGTTGACTCATGGTAGACCTCAAAGTGCTTTCTGGTCTGAAAATGCATATTTTGTTAGCAACTCAATAATTGGTCACAAAACTGGAAAAAAAATCTATTGTTGATTCTGCAAGTTAAGAAAACATTGAGGATTTTGGGGATGCCATTTTAAGTTACTGTGTTACGCGGATAGAAAATGCAAAAGGAAATGTATTACAGATGGCCTTTCCTTCTATCAACAAATGGTTTTATTTTATTAGATTGCAGTTTTCTCATGCTACCCTTCAATCTTGGGTGAAATGCAAATATACCTAACAGCCAGTAGATCATTCGGTCAACTAAAATGGTTAATCTGTGTCAGTTCTGTAAAATTACTCATCCACCCTAAGTCAAGTAGCACAGCTGAAACCAGAGAAATCCAGATAAAACACTACATAGCAGCTTTTTGCTCTCTGCATGCGGTATTTGTAACATTGTGATATTTAAGGCTTTGGTTTAGTTTGCTTGACTAGACAGAGGCTGGTGCAACCAGGTCCACTACGCAATGCTGCCTTTTACTCGCCTCTGCTACCTTCAATAAGGGGGCGCATCCGCAACCCCTCCCAAAAAGCTCCTTACCCTCTGCGTTCCATCCTCATGTGGAGTTTAAAGGGAAGGTCCTTCTCAACTTTAACTGCTGCATGAGGATGGAGCAAGGGGAGGAGGAAGGGCTTAAAGTTTAAAGGGACACATTCCCTTTAAATGTTAAACCTGTGTAAAGACAGGTTCATGAGTTTTCGGCGGGGGCTCAAAACGTTTCTGTTTCGTCTGGCGTTTGGGTGATGGGTTGTTGTCTGACTCCTGTGTCTCAAGATGTTCTGCCTTGCTGCTTTTCTGCTCCATACTCTCAACCCCCCCCCGGTGAATTTTATTGTTTTTAATTTATTTTATGTATTGTTTTTAAATTATGTATTTTATTTTTTGTTGTAAGCCACTTTAGGCATTTGCCTTAGTATAGGATAAGGCGGGGTATTTTTTTTTAAGTAAGTAAGTAAGTAAGTAAGTAAGTAAGTAAGTAAGACGGAGCACGAGGAAGGAAGTGGATGAGCCTCTCTCACTTGATAAATGTGGTTTGTGCCCATGGTGGGCTGGAGAGAGGGAGTGGCAGGTAGGGAAAAGGTCACCCCAAATCCACCACTTCCTGTCTCCCCCCCCCACTTCAGGTCATTTCCTGATCAATAGGTTCTTCCTCAGAGCTCAACTGAGGTGAGATTAAATGCCTTTTTCTTTCATCCACTCTTTGTTTTCCTACAGCATGGCTGGTTTTTATATGGAAATCAAAGTTAAATAATTCTGAGGTTATGATTTGGCTCTGATAGCTACTGCACTTGCCAAACGCATTCTTTTCAAAATTGGCACTTCCTCAAATGTAAGCAACAGGCTTTTCTCAGTGTATTTGTACTTTGATCTGAAATGCTAGCAGAACCATGACAAATGTCCAGAGCATGATATCCCTCATACTTTTCAGCACTAATAAATACAAAACATTATAATTATAATATAAAACATAATACAAAACAGTATAATAAACTAGTCATATCATTACGACTCAATGGCTTCCTTCTAGCAGCAATATGCAATATAAAAAACCCTATTATTGCTCATGAAATTTTAACTTTTCTACACACTTCTACAAAGCCACAAGTTACATATTGAGCCCCGCCCGCCCTCCCTTTCATCTAGTCTGGTTGCTGGTTTACAGAGCCGGGGAGGAATTTTTTGCCATTATCCATATTGGGCCTGGTTAGTGGTTTTTTCGCCTACCCCAGACTGGATGTTGGGACGGGTGGTTTATTGCTAGGTATTTCCCCTGGGGTGATGGCAGGTCACGTGCGGGCCGGGTAGATAAGATAAGTAATTGGTGTACATTCGGAGGTAAGCAAGGTCAAGGGGTGAGCCAGGACCGCTCAGATGGTGCCGGACTGGATCGGTGAGGCTGGCTGGCAAGCCCCTTGATTGGATCAGCAAAGACAACCACACGGCTTGGCCTGGGGGAGTCGGTGCTGTCCAGCTGCCTCGACCCATCGGGTCGGCGGTGATAGGCTTTCTCAGTCTATGATTGAGGATAGCTTGGAGTCAGAATGTTACGCCCAAGGGTAACTCAGGGGGAGGCAGACGGCTAGGTGCCGTTTCCCCCAATCTTAGGGCCCGCACGTTGTTTGGGGGGTTATATATTTTCCCTGCTGCAGTTTACACATGTTGTTCAGTTAATAAAGTTACCCTTAAATCCAAGTCTCTGTCTGTTGTGATCATTGGGGGGTGCTCAGGTAACAGCAGAAGCCTGTGGTTCATTGCTGTTTAAATACCAGAGTTTGAAGAGCAGCTCCAGTTCAACACAAGTTTCATTAAGTCTCACTATAGCCACAGATCCTCATAATCCCAAATTCAGAGGGCTCACATATCTGTTAAAAATGACAATAGAAATTGTCATTGCTGGAATAGAAATTAATAGGCTTTTGTACTGAAACATTTACAGTGTCCTACATGTGACTCCCCCCCCCCCCAATATGTGCAAGAGCACTTAGGATGGAGCATTTGTGCATAAAGAGATGGAGTACCACCATCTTTCTCCTCACTCTTTTCCAGGCTTCTAGCTAACCTATGTGCTAAAATTCTTTTGGAAACCCTAGATTACAGTATTCTCCTTCATCATAAGGAAGGATACAAACTAGAAGAAAATATACAAACAAGGGATGCAAACTAGAAGAAGTGATGACAATATATTTTATTGAGCAATATCTTCTGGAGAAAGAATGTATGAGCTTTCTAACTATGCACTCCTAGTATAACACTCAGAATTTAGCCCTTGCATGACTCAACATTCTTAAATCCACAACTGGAATATAATTTATGCTATTTATGGTACACAGTACTGAAGAAAAGAAGGGTAGTGTCAAGAGACTTAATTTCATGCAACGAAGAGCAAGGTTGCTTGCTAATGGAGCTGCACCTTACAGAGTATCCAAGATAAAGCATTTTTATTTACATTTCTTTTCCACACTGTCCCAGGACTTCACCATGGATGGTAAATGCTATATATTATCCTCACATGACCTTGTGACTTGCAAAGGTCAACTAGAGAGTTTCATAGCTATCAGGGATTTGAATCAGGATGCCTGTCATAGAGTCACTCACACTGCATTTGTGACAAGAGTAGTAGAGAGTCTAAGAATGACTTAGGAAGAAAAACGTTTTGATCACAGCCTCGGGAGGTGAGAAGGACTCAGACCCAGGGAAGGAGCAGCTAACCTGGGCAGGAACACTTTCAGTGCCAGCTGCAGAGGCACTGGCATCACTGCAGGGGGGCGGAGCGCTAAGTTCCGTCGCGATCCGACCCTCCGTTACAACGCCATGAAATCCATCAACCCACTCTCTGTTTTCTAATGAATTTTCCAAACCTAGCATGTCAACCATTCCATGTTTAATATATATATATATATATATATATATATATATATATATATATATATATATATATATATATATATATATATATATATATATATATATATCCTACATATAACAATAGCTTCCTGCATTCAGAAACTAGTGAGCTTAGGTTTTCAATTAGGATTATTTAGATACTGCTTTACAACAACAACTGTTTACAAAGCAGTTCACATAGCAAAACAAATGAAATGATCGTTTGAGTTCCTCTTGGGCAGACAGTCATACACACGGGGGGGGGGAGCAAACTGTCATTGGAAAAGATGCTCTATGGGGATGAATAGGGGTAGTTGCTCCCCCCACCTGCTAAATATAAAAGAACCCACCACTGGAAGATGCTTTTAGCAACGTTAGCAGGGGTGCTAACCAGCTAAATTTCACCTTCTACCAGTGAAAATTTGGAGATTGATGGCATTGTTGTGATATCAGTTTATTTAAAAAAAAAACATTATTCATGGGGACAGGAAGCAGTCAGTCAGATAATGCTAGTCTTTAATCAGAACTTAAAGTCCTCCAAGCCTCCTCATTTCCAACCCACTGCAAAACCTCAAAACTGATGGGCCTTTTCATTGGCTGAATTTCAATAGCCCACATGTTTATCTTTAGTCCAAATGCAAGCAGGTTGGGTGCATTGTACAACTGTACAGCGAGAAGGTAATTAATATGTGAGGCTTCAGAGACGGGATAAAACTTCCTTCACTGAATAAAACAGCAGCATTGATTTAAGCCAAGGAGCATTCTAGCTCTATCAGTCCAATCACAGAAGCACCTTTAACTACGAACCAAACAAAACCCTTGAGATGTCTCTCGCCTCTCTCTGTTCTGCACAATGCCATTTGTTGCAGAATGCTTTATCAGAGGATTTCACAGGTCTTGGAGTGACAAATGCTGAGTCATTGCCTCCAGTACCAGGAAATTTGCTTCAAACTGCTTTTCATCTAATTTGAATATATAAGCATTTGGGGGAAAAAAAGAGAAGTTCCATTACTTATTTATTTATTGGCATTCCACAGGGCGGAGGAGATACTATCATCCCTGTAAGCATTTCAGCAGTCAAGTAAAATCATTTTCTCAGCTTCAAGCATATCAATATGAGAACAAATAAACAAGAGTTTCTTTCATCTAAGGTAGACTTTCAGGTAGACTCTGTAGTCGGAACAGAGTTTCTCTGGATGTGTGTGGGGGGGGGAGACAAAATCCTGTGCATGTGATGGGTGCCAATAATGTTAATGATGCGGAGTCAGAAAGGCATCCTAAATGCAATTGATATAAATTAAATTAAAGTGCATGATTGAACAATTGAACTCATGCCCCAATCCGATAAGCGTTCGACTCCAGTAAAAGCCAGGCCCTTTTCTCCACTATAGTTGCTGTTGCACAAGTGGAGGCATTCACAGCAACAGCTAAACAGCTTGTTGCAAGACAAATGAGGCAAAGCCAGGCAGCTAGATCTCCTATACTAAATTCTTAATAGTGGATGGATCAACCAGCAAGATATTGGCAATCCTTTACTGACACAAAGTGGCTCCAGCATTAAGAGGGACATCACTGCCAGTACCAATTCCCTCTGCAGTCTTCTTTCTTTTGCCTAAGAGCCTTACAGGTAGATGCTTTGCAATGGAACCGGATACCTGTGCTTATGGTGGGCTACCTCAAATAGATGGTGTGACTGGCTTTTAATTCTGGAAGGAGATCGGTCACCTTGTGCTGGCAGTAGGACACTGTACTTAGTAGCTAAAGCATAGCGGATTGTACTGTTACTGGAACTGAGCTGAATGCTCTTTGTAGAACTTTTTATTATTCTACACTGGGAGGGGGATAGAATTATTTTGTGAGACCGACTGCACCCATTCCCCCCATTCCCCTTTTGAACCACCACCAGGTGGCAGTGGTAATCATACACGTGGCTCACCCACTTTTACACACATTTACACACATCACACACATCAAATGGCAGTGGATTTCAGTTACTATGCAAACAAATGTCTACCATAGTAAAACCAGTAAGGTTATTGTCGATTTAGATCTTACATCAGTATTCAACGTCCACATTAGGCTACTGCAACCAATTTTACATGAAGTTGCCTTTAAATGTTACTCGGAATCTGAAATTCAACTACAGTACTAGACTGTTGACCAGAAAACTACTGGGTCTCCCGTATTAGCTCCTGATTTATTTTAAAGCAGAAATAAAACATTTAAAGCCCTATGCAGCTTGAGATCCAGGTACCTGCAGTTCCCACTTGAATGTGCCCAATTATTAAAACCATAGCCTGAGGTTCTTGTCCAGTGCTCTTGCTGTCAGAGATTAGGCAAGTGGCAACAGGGGAAGGGATCTTGTCAGCTGGGGTACATTGTGTAAGGATGCCAGAGAGGAGCAGGGCTGCATCCATCCAGCCTTGGAATGGAGATGAGATGAGGCATCACCCTTCAGCAGTATCAGCCTGGCTGTCAAGTTTGGGGCCAATGAGAGGTGGTGTAGCAGTGCTAATTTGAACTGGTTTCATTCCCCACCAATCCTTTTTGTCTAACCCAGCAAACAGAACACATCCTTTGATCTTGTCAGGGAGTACTTTGCAGCCTGGAAAACTAGTGGGCCTCATAGCTGGGGGGGTAGGGGGAGTTCGTCCTTTCAGGTGATTGATGACCTCGCAGTTTGTGCTTCTAGGGCTTCGTGACCTAGGTTTGGTAGCCATAGCACTCTGGGTTTTATAGACCTTGAGGTATGAGGTCTGGGGTGCCCACGGAATATATTTGGGACTGGTGGTCTGCATCAAGGCAGCTGCAGTTAAGACGGTTTGTTTCCCCCCTCCAAAATCTTAGTTTTTAGTTTACTTTGCTTGGTTGCTGTCTGACGTCGTGGCTCCCAAGAGGGGCCAGGGTGGTAATATGGGCAAACATTCAGCTTCTACTGTATATGCCCTTCCACTCAAGCACCCCCTTCTCAGCCCCCTTTTTCCTCAGATGAGGATCTGGCCACAACAGTGATGCTTTCCCATGCTGAGAACCTTGAAAAAGGGTGGAAAACTACTTCTCTAAGGTGCTAAGAATTTGGGGGATTCTGATGAGTCTGCTCCAACTAAACTAGGTCATGACTAAGTCTTTGCTGCCACTTCTATTGCTTTCTTTGGTGCTCTGCACATGAGTGAACTTGTTTGTTCATGTGTTGATACTTCTAGATGTGCTATTGAGTGATGGGATAGACACCTTGTGGTCAGCATCTGCATTTACAGTGTGGAATTACCATTTGGCTTTCTTGATGTCCCTTGGGGACCTTGTGCCTGGTTAAAGCACTGCTACATGCTAGGTATGACGAGCAAGGCATTCTATTTGGTCCCTCTGATGCCCTACCACTTATCAAGTTTTACAGTTCTGGTCTATCATTAAGTTTGCTTCCTGTGCCACGGGTTTCTCTCTCATGAATTATTATGGCGTTCACTCCTTTAGGATAGGGTAGCATCTTCTGCTGCATATTCAGACATTTCTGACTCTTAGATTTAGCACATTGGAAGATGGCACTCCTCAAGTTTTCATAGTGACATTAGTAGACTTACCATATCCAAAGGGGGACAGGGTGCCTACACCTTTAACCATTGTAAAAAGAGGTAATTTGGGCAGGTGCAGCTCATAATGGAAGGGTGCAACAAGCTGCACCTGCCCAAATTCCCTCTTTTTACAACTACCTTTTTTTTGCTATCATTTGTTTCTATTTCCTTTACTTGGTTTGTTAAGTGTTCCTTTTCTCTTGACACGTGTTCCTTGGAGACAGGCTTTGGGTTGGGACTTGGATGTGTGGCCACAGTTTCATATTTGGGACAAGTTGCTAGGCCTGACATTCAAGTTTAGGCTCTTAGTTGCATTCCAAATAATTCATTATTGTCAAATGTGTTGGGAGGAGGGGAATGCTGCTAAGACGCCTGTCTGAGCATTGCCAGAACCATGAGCCACCCCAAGTTGTGGTTGTTGCTTAATCCATTTAGGTATAATGATTTGGGTCTGCTTAAGAGCAAGGCCCTGATTATCCAAATCGTGCTCAATTGTTGTTGGTAGGAAGTCTATTGCTCACTCTGGTGGTAGGTTTTCACAGAGCTGGAGGTGTACATTCATCTGATGAAGCAAATGGCATATTTCCTCCCAGAACTGCAGTGCTGTTTGTGTAAGATTATCCTTGTGAAGTGGGAAATAAAGGGGACTAAGCAAAGGCTGGTCTCCTTCCTGTGGCAGGTGAGTGGAGGGTACTGGGAGATCACTTTGGATATCATTGACCCCAGTATGACCCAATACAGTTAACTCTTATTTCTAGGTGTGGGTATAATGCTCTCCCAGCACTCCATGTTTTTAGACATGGGCAAAAGCCTTTGTATTTGCCTAGGATTTTAACTCTGATAATGCTACAATCGGCTGGTTTTATTATTTTAAAACTGTAAAGATTTAGCCATGGGGAATCCCCTGAACCCCGTAGCAGCTAATCTTTTTATGGAAAAATTGGAACAGGAGGTACTCAAGTCTGCAAAGTTAAAACCGTCATTATGGCTTCGTTATGTGGATGACGTTTTTTGCATATGGGAATATGGGGATCAGGAATTAGAAGAGTTTTTGGGACATTTGAATGGATATTGTGCTTCAATACAATTCACTATGGAATTAGAAGTAGAAGGAACGTTGCCCTTTTTAGATGTTTTAATAACTAGAAAAGAAGACTTTAAGTGTGCATGTACGGTTTACCGTAAACCTACTCACACAGGGCGTTATTTAGATAATATGTCAAATCATCATCCCAGCCAAAAGAACTCAGTTATGACTTCATTGATGTATAGGGCCCTAAATATTTGTGATTCTACCTCCTTGGAACAAGAAAAATTGAAAGTAACTGAGTCTCTACTAAACAATGGTTATACTGAGACTCAAATACAGAGAGCCTGGAAAAAGCAGATTGCTATTAAACAGTATGGGAAAAGAGAGAGGGAGTTATCTGATGAGGAAATTAGACCTCCAGTTTATTTACCTTTTGTCAAGGGGACCACAGATAAAATTGGGAGGATAATGGGAAAATACAATTTTAAAACTATTTTTAAACCTTCCAATAAAATTAGCCAATGTTTAAGAAATCCCAAAGACCCAAGACCCTCATTGAATGCCCCAGGAATTTACAAGATACCTTGTGATTGTGGCAAGGTATATATAGGAACCACCAAACGTTTCATCAACACAAGAATCAAAGAGCATGAACGTGCATGCAGGCTTGGGCAGATTGAGAAATCTGCCCTAGCTCAACATAAGGTGGATTCCGGTCACAGTATCAGATTTGAGGATACTGTGAAACTGTGCCAGGAAAATAACTATAGAGCCAGATTGAGCTTGGAGGCCATTGAGATATTTAAACATGGTTCTCAGGTCTTGAACCGTAAACAAGAACTTTCCTTTATTAACAGAATTTGGATCCCCGCAATAAATAAAAACAACATGGAACACAAATTGTTTTATTTCAGGCTTTTATTAACTGCATTCTCAGGTTCACCAGTTTTATGTCAGGCTTTTATTAACTGCATTCTCAGGTTCACCAGTAGGGGCAGTGCAATAAGGTTAACTGAGGACAAGGTCTGTGGGTCCGTAGCTTCCGTTTGCTAATTATTTGAACTAGAAAAAAGCGCGCCAAATCTCTCTTAAGTAGCAGGACTGTGATGTGTGGTTTTCACCATCTTCCTGATTACTCAGGCTTTGCATTTGAAAATGCTCATAGCAGATGAGCGAAACGTAATGCCAAGAAAAATCTGAAATGTTTTTATTGTACTTGGCTGTGGATTTTAAAGCAGTTTTAATCAGTGTGATTTTTAACTTGTTTTGTAAGATTGCTGGCTTTTTACAATTTTTGCATTTATAAACATTTTTATAACCCTGAATCCCGATGATGGTTCGTTCTATTTGCATATTTTAAAACTGTTCAGCTATTTTCATATGTTGTACTTTTAAGACTGCTTTGATGCTCCTTAATTATTATATTGCAAGTCATTGTAGATAATTATAAAATTGAAAAGCGGGGTAAAAATCGTATAAATAATATGCTCCCTATAGCTGTGCAGACCAGGATGCGTGAACATGCACTACAAGAAATATTAGCATTCTACTGGAGCATCTATTAGATGAGCACCGCGTATTACAGCAATGCACAGCTATGCTGCTTTCTGAAAGGATATAAATAGGTATCATGACATTCTCCTAATGAAAACAAATATATTTACTTTATACACTCATGATTTCATTACATGAATATTTTTACACATAGGTAACATCAAATGGTCTAATTTATTCTCTGCCAGTGTTATTAATATTCTTCATTATAAAGGGGAAGCTATTTTGGATTTTTTGTATGGTAAAGGTAGCAGCAGAGCAACTGGTGCTGTGGAGAAATAGATAAGGCAGAAAGATATATCCCCACTGAAACCTGGAAATATTTGTTCACACTAATTCAGTCATCCATTCAGAGAAGGCCGGGTATTGAACACAGAAATATGTATTCCCACAGTCACGTGTAGGCCAGACGAAGTCACAATCAAGCTGACTTTTTCAGTGGACGTTGGCTTGCCTTACTTAATTGACCTTGTGAATGCTGCAGTATGACCAGACCATGATTCAGCATAGCCTAGGAAAATGGTCAAAAGTGGTTGGTACCAGTACTTGGCATGTTACGGCATAATATGCACAGGAAATCTGAGTTAATATCTTAATGTCTTCCCTTAATGATTTTTTTTTTAATCTATTGTTCTGCATTTCTTTTTAATTTCCAGTGATCGCACCCAAGTGTGTTATCCCTTGTTTGGAACATGACCCTTAAGGAACTTGTAAAATTGCTTTCAATAAGAGGTGAGAATCACAAGCCCTGAGCAGTGCTCTGACTTGGATTTTAATATGAGCTGGATAAGAATTTCTCTTTCTCACACCCCCACCCACTCATTTCTCTAGTTGCTACAAGTGAATCTCTCACTATTCCTCCCTCCTTCCCTTGGTGCCTGGAATGCCAATACAGCAGTGGTTTCACGTGCCAGGAGTCCTACAACATGTAGATGGGAATGAAGAAGCAACAAAATAAAAGAGACCCCTTGACCTCCCTCGGTCCCTGACACCATGGACACAGAAAAGAGACCCCTTGACCTCCCTCGGACCCAGAAGCCACAGGGCCAAGCAAATTCTCTCTGCTGCCATTACTGTTGCCACTGCCATGAAACAATAGCTGCAACAATGACCAAATAATGAGCCCTGAAGCTTTGGATTGGTAAAAAATAGATTTCAATCAATTAAAAAATGGTGGAAGTGCAATCCTAACCTGCACATATGCATGCCGAAGTGCATCATAGTAATACAGTCTAGCTAATGAATGAGACAGAGTCTACAGGAAAAAAAGAAACACATTAGAAGGATCTAGCAAGCATCATATAGCAACTCAGGCTTTTCACTCGTCAAGAATCTCATGAATCCCCATATGCTGATCGACTACTTTTATATTCTGGCATCAAAGAAAGTACTCCCACACTCCAGTTATGGCACGTAGAGTGGGAGAGGGAGAATTTCCATACAGAAATCATGTCACGTTCTTAAATTACAATGAAAATCCATATGCATACAGGCCCTGAGGGGGAGCTGTTTGCAGTATTTTTCTCTGGTAGAGCTTTCTATTTTCACACTTCACGGTCATCCCAAACATTACCAATAGCGAAGAGTAGAGATTCACAACTCTTGTCAATTTAGTATTCTCCCCCTACCCAGCTGCCCACCCACCCAAACACTCTTAACTGCCTAATGAACCAAGAGGTTCAGATTTTTACTAATTCATATACTTTTATGAGAGCCAGTGTCATGTATTGTCTAAAGCTGGTCTTGGAGTTAAGAAATAGAGTTTAAATACATGCTTACGCATAAAGCTTATTGGATGACCCTACTCCCACCATCATCTCTTCACCTTATCTACCTCATGTGGTGATGGTGAGGATAAAATGGGAAAACTGGCACTGGAGTAATGGAAGGATATCATTATAGATAGATAAACGGTAAATATAGAAAAAATGTGTGATCAAGTTTTTTGCTTGTTTCTTTATAAGCACAGAAGTATACAAAATCAAACATCAAGTCAAAATCAAGTAAAAAATCAAGTACAACAAAAATCTCATTTTGAATGCTGATCAAGTAATGACAAGAACCTAATCATATATTGCCTAGCAAAATAAATGGATTAGCATTGTATTGGACTTTGTCATTCCAAAAATGGATGAATAGACACCGCTGAGAGATCAATTTGTCATCTGCCTGTCTTCCTTCCCCGACTTTCTTTAAGTTCATCGGTTTTACAAGTGTTGCTATATTCCAAAGTTTATTTAAATAATTCACAATTGTAGGTGGATCTGCACTTTTCTAGCATTTACTAATCCCTAATCATGTAGCGAAGAGTAGATGAATTGCAAGTAGAGATGATGGCAACATTCCCTGAGCCAAGCTTGGAAATTAATTCCAGGGGTTTGTTAAAGTTTGTCTCCAAAGAGAAGCAAAACTCAAAAGCCCCCTAGTTTCTTGTCAACTCAGATTAAAAACCAAGCAAAAAAGAATTGCCAGGTTTCCACCCTCATTTAATGTAAAGGATCTCAGTTGCTCCATTACATTAAAAAAGGGACAAATGGGAGGAGCTGGAAAACTTGAGGAGGTGAACAACGATACCCCCCCCCCCCCAGGAAACCATCTAGGTCAAAGATCCTTCATCTGGCAATTCAAGTTATCAACAAACTGGTGCTGTGTGGTGATGGTGTCAATGCCTGCATTATTGTTGTTTCTCCTTAACACCATGCATTGGGTTGTGGCATTATTGGACCTTATGATGGAATAAAGAGGGTTTAAAAAAAATTGTCATTGTAATTCAAAATTAGTGTACGTTAGTGTATTTGTTATATTGAAACATAATAAATAGTTATCTAATGGCCCAATCCTATTCAAGGCCTGCGCCGGTGGAACGCACGTTCTGCCAGTGCAGGCTGCTGCAAAAGTGCCATAAAGCACTTTGCGCCAGTGCAGAGAGCCAGCACGCCAGTAGGTAGGCAGGAGTCTTCTCACACACATCGGCGGAGGCCTGCAGGAGCAAGTAAGCCCAGCGCAGGGGGTGGAACGGAGCAGAGGAGAACAGGAAGGGGGTCAAATGGGGTGGGGGAGGGCAGAACGAGGAGGAAATGGGAGGGGGGTGGGCAGATCAAGCTTGGGAGGGGGGGCTCAGCAGCAGTACATGCCGAATCATGACACCTTCTCGGTCCTGATCCACCTGCATGGATCAAAACAGACTTGCACCATCGATATCGCTGGTGCAGGTCTGAGCTGACCCATTGCGGCTGCTGGGGCTTACCCTGAGGAGACCTCCAGCAGCCAAAAATCCCCGCAGGATGCAGCATAACCCATGCCAGTGCTGCTGCATCCCTGCACAGGTATTTAGTTAGGATTGAACTGTAATTTAGAGGGGGGAAAACTCCTTTTTAAAAAAAATTGCAAATTTCATTTTTTTATTACACTAAGGATATTTTAATTGCTTTGTGCTCGTTCTCTGTCACTGTCTTCTCAGCTATATGTCCAGTACATAATGAACAATGCGTAATAATTAGACATTATAGAATTATGAAAATTATGCAACACAAAGCGCAATCCTGTGTAACTCTTGCACTGGTGTAACAGTAGATCCATCGGTGCAAGTGCACTTATGCCACTGTAACTTGCCGTAAGCCAACGGACGCAGGACGGACACCAGCGTAACCCCCCTCGGATGCCACACATGCACAGTTCTGATCACAGATACAATATCCTAGACAGTAGTCAACTCATTATGGATGCTGTGCTACTTTTAGCAATTGCCATTCTTTGTATCCTTAAGAGATGAACAATCATTTCTAGGTTTTGTTTTGATTTTTTCAGACAGCACCACATATATATTCTTTTTTAAAAAAATCAGAAAACACATCTATTAGTAGTTCTTGGACAGGGGCTGCTTTGATTAACTCCAGCACCTGCTAGCAGGAGGGTTTCCTAAAGCTAAAACTGTTGCTGGTAACTGCCACCACCCTGAACTGCCAGTCCTTACAGTTCCAGGGACGGTCATGGGCATACGCGTGCAGCCAATTCTTGCAGCTCTAGAACTCTCATTACAACACGGAAGGCCAGGCTCAAGAGTGTGGTTCTTTGTAATACACTTCCAGTAGCAACCAAGCAGCTAGGCAAGGCGGGTTGAATCCAGTTCCCTTGTACTCATACACAGACCCAAGCCTATAAAATATATTGTAGTTTATTTTAAATAATAAAGTAAGCTAAGGTTACAGTTCATGAAGGTACGTTAAATATGGTGTAGGGAAACATAAGCAAAACACAAAACAGTCTAACAGTGCAATCCTGTGTAACCTTGCACCGGTGTAACAGTGGATGCACCGGTGTAAGTGCACTTATGCCAGTGTAATTGCACTTACACCGGTGCACCTGCTGTTACACTGGTGCACCTGCTGTTACACCGGTGCAAGGTTACACAGGATTGCGCTATAAAACAAATAAGTTTTCTCCTAAAATCTATCTATCACTCACCCAAGTCTTGAACCTCTGGGCATAGACAAAAGTACAAACCACCTAGCCATCCCACCATGTGTGGTAGGGACTAGCCACTATCATGGAATGGTGAAAGAGAGACCGGCAGACAGGGGACTTGCCAGGGGGTCTGGCTCTGAGACCAGACCCCTGGGCTGGAGCTTGGTTTCAGGTATAAGTGACCCCTGATTTGGGAGTTCTTTGTCCTGCCTGTTCGTCTGTCTGTAGCAAATGATTTCCTCAATATGTTGTAATACTTATATTCAATATCATGTGTGTGATAAGGATGTGTTAGCCCCACCCTCCCTGCTGTGATCAGCATTTGTCCACAGATTCTCCCTGTGATTGCTACACTTGAACAGTCACTGGAGGTTGGGGCTAAGACACATGTGTCATTGGAGGGATGGGACTAAGCAGGCATGCTCCTACGAAGCCCTCACATGTTGATCCACCCGTAGAGACAAATGTCTGAACAGGGATCTAGTATACTGAATATGTGGAATTTCACCTGCCTGAGGGCGCAGTCCACATACTCAGGACCCATGAGAGGGGGGTAAAGGGGGAAAATTGTACCTGGGCCCAGGGTCAAAAAGGGGGCCCAGGAGCCAAAGGAGGGCCCCCAGACAAATGAGCCCCTGAGATCTTGGTTGGCCTCATGGAGAGTGGAAGATGGTGGCCGGGCCAGGTCTACCAGGCAGGTAGACCTGGGTGCCTCATTGGGAAGCCTGTTAGACCTGGGCTCCAGAGACCTTTCTGGCTATTGCTATTGAGAAGGGCCCCCCAAAAAATGTTGTACCCCCTGATAAAATTCCCCTCAGAGGCCCTTCACATACTACTCTGATTGATACAGCATTTCAACTTATTTTTGAGGGAAGGGGAAAAGCAACACAAACTTGGCTTCTGCATACTATATCAAATCTACTCATCACACGTAACAGAAGGAGCATCATGGGCATACAACTGCTCCTCCACCACCCGAAGAGGTAAGTATGTGAAGGGCCCTCAGGATGAGACATATTCCAGATAGGACAAAAATAACGCAATCCAATTATAAAATGAAATTGTTGACCTACTTTATTGCACTTCTGCATAGAGGACTGTATATTTCATTCACAGGGAAGTTGGCTTGTGCCTGTATGTAACATATTGACCCAATTTCATTTGAAGATTTTCCTACTGGTTGTTTTATTTCACCTCTGCTCTTTTGAGAGTAACTAAAATAGCATTATAGCCACGGACAGTAATCAACGTAAAAACCTTTCTTATGTGGCTAAGAGTATTGATTTAATAAGCAGCTAGGACTGACCTCTGATTAATTTGATGGAAGGGCTCTTAGATCATTTTCCCCTTATTTGTTCAGCACTCAAGCCAAAGCAGATTTATTTCTTGATATTAAGTCTGAAAGGAAAACATTAATAGAAGGATAACTAAGGAAAATCTATTTTAAAGTATTCTCCCCAGCACACACACACACACACACACCCCCCTCAATTTTTATTATCTTGTCTGAACAGTACACTCCATATTTTTTATAGAACTATTAAGATACTTTACAGAAGCTCTCTAGACCTCCATGGCCAATAAAAGGAAAAATGCTGCTACTGAGTGATTTTAATAACTTACTGGCATGGTGTCATAAAAATGGTTTAGAGTTGTAAAAAATGGGGATAAAAGGTATTTTCGGGTAGAAGGACAGAAAAATATTCTTGTTGACACTATGCAATGGGCACTTACTTCTGATTTACTCTGGCTGACGTGCTGTAGTAAAGGAAAACAGAGACTTGGGCAGAGGATGAATTTAGGCTTGGAGAACACCCTTTATGCAAGCAGCTATCTATGTTCACCACCACCACATGCACAAACATTATCCTGGGATGATAGACTGCTCCTTAGTACTATGCACTATGTGAGCACTATATTCCTTAGCACCTCAATGCACTATGCAATAGGTTAATTGCACTTGTAGCAGAATGCATCAGTGCTTGAAATCTGAAGGGGAACACATAATGACATCTACAAGTCCTGCCACCTGACTCCCATCAGCTTTAGAGAGCCATGTACCCCATGTAGCTTTCAAAAAACAAGTAACTGGGGACTATCACAAAAGGTAAACACTCTGGGGGCCCTCTGCCCCCCCCCCCCAAAGCTTGGAGGAAACTGGCATGGGTAATCCATATTGACAATAACAATCATTGTTAGGTTCAATACCACCATCTTACCACTTTACTCTGGTCTAATCAATGCAATCCTGAGCCAAACGTTTCCCCTCCTATCCTGGCTTTCATGAAGCAATCACCGATTCCCCCAGCCTCTCCAGTCTTCACTGGCATTTAAAAAGTATGCACTTGTAGTGCTGAAACCCTCGCATTTGCTGTCATACTATTCAAACTCTTCAAGGGATAATCTGGCAAGGCGAGGCAAAGCCAAAGACAATTGCCTTTTCACACCCTGAACGTTGCCGCTGTTGCACACTGCCCCCAATTTGGCCGGTTGTTTGCATTTCTCTTTTTTATTCTCCTCCACTGCTAAAGCCGAGAGAGCCCCAGGCGACCCCCCCCCCCCCCGTCGCGGCCTTTTCCCCCCGAGCAGCGCCCAGCCGCAGAATCGCATGTCCACTATCCAGAATCTCCAATCCTTCGACCCCTTTGCTGATACACCTGGCAGGAACTGAAGACTACATCCCTATAAGGATCCAGCAACGAAACGGCAGGAAGACACTAACTACTGTTCAGGGGATTGCAGATGATTATGACAAAAAGAAGCTTGTGAAAGCCTTCAGAAAGAAATCTGCCTGTAATGGTACTGTAATTGAGCATCCTGAATACAGGGAAGTGATCCAGTTGCAAAGTGACCAGAGAAAGAAAACCTGCCAGTTCCTTCTGGAGGTTGACGTTGTGAAGGAAGAACAGCTAAAAGTTCATGGCTTCTAAAGTGTGTGTGCTTCCATGAAGAATTCTGCAGGTTTTGTTCTTAAACAAGCTGGCTACTCTGTGAAATATGTTTCTTTGCAGTAAATGGACTTCCCATTCAAAACGTGATTTGCTTTTGAATGACTTTTTCACACCCTGTTTTTTCTCCATCTTTAACTTAGGGTGGGTTTTGTACAGACATTTTAGTAGCTCAGTAATCAACAGACCAGGATGAATATTATTGCCCCGTATTATTTTTATTCTTAGGTTTGCAAAACTGAACAAAAAGCATCGTTGAAAGCTAAGCATTACAGCAAACTGGGCCCAATGAATGTTTTAGCAAAGGTACCAATCACAGAAATACAGCTCCAAACACCCCTGTGTCAGAGATGAAATGTCAGAGGAATAAGGAAAGACTTAATCATAGTTTGCCCTCACAGTTCTATGTAACATGGACTTCTGGGCAGGGTAGTTCCCTAAAGCACATATTGTGAGCCCAGGAAGAGTTGTCACTCTTGTGCAGTTGTATGTGCAGTTGTCACTAAACAGAAAGTGACACCTACAATGCTCTGTATCTACACATGCTCTGTATGTGATGTATAGAATAGTAGCTCTCTGCCAGATTATAGGGAACTTACTAGTGTCTATTTCTCAGGCCATTGAGAATATCACCATACTGATGACATCTTGGCCTCAGTTCCTGCTTCAGAGGATGTAGGCTTTCACAGAGGTTTTTGCTGATAGTGGATCATGAACCTCCACTTGCAGACTTCTTGATTCTTTTTGGATATGTTTTGGATGTGTATATATTTACATGAAGGCTGAACTCCAAGAGGCACGGGGCAGGAGGCTGCACAATCCACCAACTACTATTCCAACAACAAAAATGTCAAGAGATGATTTGCATGTGTGAATAAGGAGATCAAGGCCACCATAAATTAACATCTTAGACAATGCTTTACAATTCTCACATTCAGGGCTATAAACCAGGAGAGCCAGTATGGTGAAAGTGTTAGATTTGAACTGGGAAGGTCTGGGCTCAAATCCCTTCCAGGAAACTCAAGCTGCAATCCTATACACACTTACCTGGGAGTAGGTCCCACTGAACTCAATGAGACTTACTTCTAAGTAGACATGCGTAGGATTAGGCTGTAAGTATATTACAGGGGTTCCCAACGTTCGGAGGCCCGCGTACCCCATATGCAGGCCTCCAACCTCCACATACCCCCTGAGCGAGATCCAAGATGGTGCCGCCAAGAAAAGGTAGGATGCAGGCCTGTACTGCAGGGGGAGTTGCAGCGTGAGCGGGTGTGTCCTTCTGCTCGTGCTGCAACCGGGAGGGAAAGGCCTTCTTTTCCAGGTTGTGGCACGGGTGGGAGGACCCAACCATGCCGAAACCCGGAAAAAAATCAGCTGTCCCTTATCAGCAGCAGCTGTTCGCAGCTGCGGATAAGAGACAGCATCCTGCATACCCCCTGCCTGCGGTCCGCGTACCCCTAGGAGTACGCGTACCACAGGTTGGGAACGCCTGGTATATTACATTAGGTGAGTTGCTTTCTCTCAGTCCAGAGATCTTAGAATTGTTTGTGAGGATACAATGGGAGGAAAACTACCTCCAAGGTCTTTGGAGAAAGGATGGGATACCAATAAAATAAGCAGACATATACACACACCATGGAGATGTTGCTGAAAACAACCTCGCTGTGGTGAGCACTATTCTCATTGCAAGACGTAACATATAGAATTACTTTCCATGTGGATTGTAATCATCATGTAATGAACCTCCATAACTGCCAACAACACCCACTGGAAACATGATTGCAGTGATCCATGTGACAATGCTGCATGCTATAGACAGGGATAAGACCCATTGCCACAGGCAGGATGATTTCAGTGGCACTGACTTATCAAATGACCTGCATGCATGAGACAGGTCTTCTCTTCCTCCCTGCTTTTTTTTTTGCCAAAGAAAAGCAAAAGAAATGGCATACTGAAGGTGTTAATGAAGCCTCATGCAATCATGGGCAACTTCTGTTGCCTCTTCCCAAAGGATGGTTACAACAGGGAAATTGACTGATTTTTATTTATTTATTTAGACAAATGGACACGAAGCACTTCTGTAGTTCATCACATCAATCTGAGTTAGGAGATCAAGAAAACAGGAGCTATTTCTGCTTTGAACTTGAATTGACTGCCGTGGTGTAATACAGTTTGATTAAAATTATTGGTAATTCCATTGTTTTAATTTGGGGGGGGGCATATATTGCATTTTATGGATGCCATTTCATTTTGTTGTTGTGTTGCCTCGGGTGCCATCTGAATGGTAGAAAGGCGGGGTAAAAGCATGCCTTAATCGTAAACAAATCAAGCCTCCCCTGCAGTGTTTTCTCCTTTATTCACTGTATTTACTAATAAGGTTATTCTCATTAAGCAAGCAGCAATCTCCAGGTAGTCATAACGCTGAACGCATCTGTAGGAGAACTGAGAATACACTTCCTTTATTGTTGACATGGCAACATTTGAGCTGAATTAAAAAGCAATTTGAAAGAAAATTGTTACCTTAATGCAGCATTCCCCCCTCCTTTTCCACTGGAACACCAATTAAACAGTACAAACTGAAGATCTGCGCCAACGGGTATTGTGAATTGCATTCATGTAAAGCTAATACATAAGCAGGAACAATGGGGGCAATTCATGCAGGGACTGTATTGGATTTGATACAATTGGTTGTGGCTGTATGGAAAAGTAATTTCTCTCTTTTGGAGGCAGCCACATCTACTTTCAGTCTGATTTTCAACCTCTCTGCAGATAATGACCCAAGGAAATTTTTCTGAAATCTTGCTTGTTTGTGTGTATCTCTTTCTGTCTAGTCTTTTTCAGTCTGTGCACGTTACAATTTTTTTTTAAATGAAGTCTCTTTGATAGAGGGATACAACCCTAGTCCTCCTTCATTAAAAATAATATATAATTACCGCTCTTATCTCCACTGCATACAGGGCTCACATTACTGGCTTCATACTGATGTGAACTGCAGTGTTTTTGTTTTGTTTTTATGAATCCTGAAATGCAAGTAAAAACTGTTGGAAAGTACAAGAAACAAGTCAGGGATAGTAAAGACTAGCACGAAGCCAAGATGTCCCCCTTCAACTTCACCAGCCTCTTCACAATTGGAAAGCATCTTGGCAGTGTGTTTCCTGCTCTCACTCTGATTTGGCTTCATGACAACTACATGCAGCCAATGAGATTTGGCTACATGTTGATGTCTGCAGCCCAGAGTGAAAAAGGGAGCAATGAACTGCCATCTTATGGGTAGGAAGCACTGAAGAAAAATGGTCCTGATAGCAGAAACACGATTTCTGTCATTGCCAGGACCACATAACCAGGTAGAGACTGCAGCTCAAAAAATGAAGGTGATTTGATGGTGTGTGTGTGTGTGTGTGTGTGTGTGTGTGTGTGTGTGTGTGTGTGTGTGTGTGTGTGTGGTGCATGCACATGGTCCCCTTTTTGTGCCTGGCACTGACAACCATTTTGTGCCTAGTCCAAAAAGCCCATTAACTTAAGGGTATAATTCTGCTTGTGTATCATAAGCTGAATTAGTAACCCATTGTGCCAATCAATTCAGATTGTCCTACAAAATAATGTAATTGTACTTAGTGGCCTGATATAAACCAGGGCCTCCTTTTGAAACCAATACTGGGTTTTGGTTTTTAAGCAATTTCCCATCGCTAATTACAAATGCATGTAAACAAAAATATTTCAGCGCTCTTTTCTTTCTGTACCAGAATATTCAATTGTCTTTTTCAATTCATCTTTAAAAAGGCTGCATCGTTATCTTCCATGCAATGCAATATGGCTAAGATGTACTCATGAATGGCACAGTGCTATACAAACATTAGTCAAACGGCTGTCATCAGGACACACGCGTGTATATAAAAAGAGGCCTTATATAGCGCAAGAACCCTCTAGGGCACGTGTACATTAAGTGTGCAAGAATTTCTTGTTGTTTTGTTACTCAATCCATTGTCCCTAAAAGCGCAATTTGGTTCAGCGCTTATTCATTATTTTTTGTTTCATTTCATTACTCATTCATTGGTTTTTAATTTCATGACAACCATTTCTATGCCCTTTTCTCCATCTACCTCGCTTTGACAGTGATTGCTATTGCCTGCGGCTGTAGTGGGCAGCAGACGTCCCTGGCACAGCTACCTCCAGGAGGCCACCCGCTTATTTTCCCAACACAAAGAAAAGTGTACTTCTTTCTTTGAACAAAGGTAAGCTGTCCTCTTTTTTAAAACTCCTTGAAAATGTTCTGGAAAAAAAATGGCCCAACAGGACAAGTTCAAATTCCAATTTCATACAAGAGCATACAAATGTACACAACGCCACCCTTTATGCTTTACTTCACCTATGGACCTAACCTGTGAACCTCTGCCTCTACTGTTCTATGAGCAGTGTCATTCAGAAAATGGCATCAAATGGAACGATACCTCAGGATGTATATCATAGGCTGCTTTTATCATTTTGAAAGTGCTGCCACATTAAGATAAAATCAATACCCACACATTCAGTGGGTAAAGCAGGGAAGAGAGATGGCATACTCCACCCCCTGTCTATGCTTTCAGGAACTTGTAAAGTCAAGAGTCTAGATCAGAGGTTCTCAACCTGTGGTACAGGTACCCCTAGGGGTACGTGGACCTCTTGCTGGGGGTACGCCAAGCCCTGCCCCTTATCTGCCCCATCAGCAGCTAATTAAGTGTTAATTAACATGGATTTAAAATTGTAACTATTTTCAGAGCCCTTCTGTCTCTGATTTTAGTTTTGGGCTTATTTTTGTACTTTGGAAAATGTACTTTGGTGGGAGGAGGTGGGAGGAGCTGATTTTGGGAAGTGTGACTAGGAGAAAAAAAGATCCGTGTGTGTGTGTGTGTGTGTGTGTGTGTGTGTGTGTGTGTGTGTGTGTGTGTGTGTCACACACAGAGTTAAATAAGACATTTTTTCACATTTAAAATTGTTTTAGTACTTTTTTTTACAATCAATTACCTAATTAATTCAATTAATTCAATTAATTAGCAGTTAATTAGCAGGGGGTACTTCAGAAAATTGGACCGTGATAGGGGGTACCTGGGCCTCCAAAGGTTGAGAACCCCTGGTCTAGATTGTGTGGACAGAACCCTCATGAATATAGCTGTATGTAAGGGGTCCTTGTTCAGACCTTCAATGAAAAACAGTTTAGTGTTCTTGTTTTGTTTTTAAAGCTTGTCACTGTGATGACTCTCCCCCCAAAAGTGGTCATTGTGATCACACACACACACACACACACACACACACACACACACACACACACACACACACACACACACGTCCATTGAGCATGTGTAGGGTGCCCATATCCCAATAGGGATAGGGTGCCTCTATCTTTAACCATTGGAATTTGGGCAGGGTTTGAGGCTCATCAAGGAAGGATGCAACAAGCTACACCTGCCCAAATTCCCTCTTCTTACAATGGTTAAAGGCATAGGCACCTTGTCCCTATTGGGATACGGGCACCCTAAGCATGTGTCAATTAATGACGAAAAGGGGTTTTGAGGCTTCCTTTTATATGACCTGTAAGTTTTCCATATGTAGGGAGATTTTGATGTGGGGATATTTGCAAAATGTTCATGCATTTTTTTTGAGGCAGTACAGCCACAGAAAAAACTATGCTAATGCTTCCTTTGCACATCTGAATTCATTCTACAACTATGATCCTATAAAATTTAGGCAAGCAGATAAATATCCCCTTAAGCAAGGAAATCTTGACTACACAAGAAGTGATAGCGCTGACTTCAGAAGAGCGTTTTCAAGCCAACGTTCCAACAAAAGCCCAGCAGATACAGTAATGGCCTTGAAAAGAACAATGTCCCTTTTCTATTAAATCAATAGGAAGAGCAATATCAGATAAAATGAAAGCACTAGTCTCAGTAAATATCAAACACCTGCTGGCTATTTGTACTAAACTTTCTTTCTACAATTGGCAGTACGAAGAGCTTTTAACGTGGACATGCAATTTGAACCGTTCTTTAATGTTTGTTATTACAGACAGTTGTAGAAAAAACTAATCAAACAAATTGCAAATAAGTGCTCAGCATTCCAAATCTAACTTCGTGACTAAACCCAGGGGCTTGCAGAGACAGCATAACACCCTTTGTTGTTTGCTACTCACTACATATGCCCATTAGTGGTTCTGTTGTCTTTGAACATGCTCAAACCATGCACAATCAAATCTTGCTTCATTATGTGACGAAATATAGTACCTGTGTCTAATACCAGGAGGCCCAATTTCTTCAATTTGAGCTAAGAATTGGCCTTCTATCAAGTCAGAAAAGCAGTTCATCTAGCCCAGTGCTGGTATTTCCAAGTTACTTACAGCACACTCCTATGCATGTCTTCTCAGAAGTCCCATTGTGTTCAATGAGGTTTACTCCCAGGAAAGTGTGTATAAAATCGCAGCCTTATTGTCCTGATATTCACGACCTTTTCACTGGAAATGCCAAGAATGGAACTGAGGACCTTACATAAGTTCTGAAATTCTTCTTATCTGAATTTTCCTCCATTCTATAATGGCACTAAAATTGAGTGGAGGGAGAGTTAGAACAGACAAAAGAAAATATTTCTTTACCCAGCGTGTGATTCATCTGTGGAACTCCTTGCCACAGGATGTGGTGATGGCACCTGGTCTAGATGCCTTTAAAAGGGGTTTGGACAAATTCATGGAGGAAAAGACCATCACAGGTTACAAGCCATAAGCAACCTCCTGGTTTTCTAGAAGTGGGTTTTCTCTGTGCCAGGTGCAAGGGAGTGGCGACTGGACACAGGTATCTTGTTGTCTCGTGTGCTCCCTGAGGCATCTGGTGGGGCCACTGTGTGACACAGGAAGCTGGACTAGATGGGCTTTTGGCCTGATCCAGCAGGGCTCTTCTTATGTTCTTATGTTCTTATGGCCTGGTGGTGTTTCCAGTGCCCAGGAATTCTTAATTTTTCCATTTTTGTTTGTTTACACATTTGTACAAAGTTGGACAGCCACAGTTTGTCACAGCTTCTTTCTTTTTGTCTCCTTTCCTCCCCGCCACTGTTGCAACATTTCCTATGCCCACGTCTGCACTGCCCAAAGACAATCTTGATGTGAGAATTTGGGCTTATATTTGGATTATTTTTTTTCTGTGGAGACATTTTATCTGGCAGGAGCACATGTGTGCCTCAGTGAAACAGTGCAGGGAAAGCATCTTGCAATCACATGTAGGCTCACACCAAGCTTGTTTTTTTTGCAAGGCTGCACATGTGTATCATGGCTTTTAACCCCGTAACAAACATTTTATCTTCTGCTATTACTTACTACTTTATTGTTCAGACAGTACCTACCATTTGGAATGCTGGTGGCTGTCTCTGTTTCCAGATACATTCAAATTAAGCAAATGGGTGTTATTTTCCTGCCTTTATCCACACGTCAAGCATGACACCTGTTTCTTACTAGTCATGCATATTTTACGTCCTTAATTAATTTGCTGAGACAAATTTCCCAAATAAGACCTAATTTCCTTTGGTGGTGAATGTGTTTTCAACAAGTTTTAACACACAGTTTAAAATGCACATTCTTTTGACATAGCTTTGTTAACCCAGCAGGATCACGGTTTAGGCTTCTAACACGAATTCCTGCTATTTTCCAAGAAGTTATAACATGGAGAGAGAGAACGAGTACCTATGTCCATTTGCTCTTTCACACAGTGCTTCACAAAAACACAGTAATGTGGATTATTTGAAATAGTACAATCAGAATACCCACCTTTTCAAGCACACAGCCATAGAATTCAGGAAAATATATATATTATATTAAGCCATTATTCTTCCAATTTTATGTCCTTTTCGCTATTTTGTTTTCCCTCTTGTTTGCCAGATGCTGGAAAGTATATGGTTAGAAACATACTTCATCTCTGACAGATAAAAGAATGACTCACAACCAATACACAACCTCCTGTGGTTTAAGAACAGAGAAGTGCTGACTGAGCAAGCTGTGCCCAATTTCTCATACCTCGACATTTTTTAGACAAGTGTTGTGGAGCCCCCAAGAATAATGCTGAAGGAAAAGAGAGATTAAAGGATTCTAGGTGCTCTGCTGAAAATGGCAGGTGACCACATGGAGGAAAAACACCTCTGAACTTGTACTTTAGCAGGAACTGCTAAAGTTCCTGAGTGTCAGAAAAAATCAGGCATGGTGCCATATAAGGTCACAGAACCATTGATGTAGAAAGGTGAGCAATACGGTGGGCCTGCCGTATCCATGGGGTTTGGGTTCCACAACTCCGCGCGAATACCAAAAAACACACATGCTCAAGTCCGCAAGTAAAATTACGTAAATTGCATAACATTACATAAATTGCCTAAGAGCTATGAAATGGCAGGCACAATGCGACTTAAGTCGGAGCTACATTGTAAGTGTTCATGTTCCATATGCGTCTGGTGTCCCTCCCCCAGGTCAAACAGCGGGCTCTGATTGGCTGAACGTAACGCAAATGCAGCCAAAGTGTTTACGTTTCACTCGGCCAATCAGAGCCCATTGTTTGACCTGGGGGCGGGATACCAGACGCATACAGAACGCGAACGTTTATAATGTAGCTCCAGCTTTACACCAAAGAAATCCACGTGGATCCAGGCTGTGGGATCAGGTCTGGGAAGGGGGTTTGGATTTGGCGACCACCACTGCTGCCGAAACTGCCCCCTTCCTGGACCCGATTCACCATCTTCCCCACCCCCATCGCTGTCCCATTCCACCCTCTCCCCACCTCCCCTGCCAACTTACCTGAGCAGTTACCATGCAGGTTACAAAGTTACCACACATATTACAAAGCAGTTACATAGCATGTGGCTTTGCACGTTGCCAAAAGCACTTTTGCAACTACCATAAGGCAGCCTCTGCTGGCGGAACACTTGTTCCACCAACACATAGGCCCTTTAGGATTGGGCCGTAAGCAATTCAAACATAATAGGCTATTTTCATATATTTTCAGATGCAAAAAAGACTAGGAAAAAAAGTTCAGACTTTGACAGCTGGGATGGTCTTGTTGGTTAACTTTACAGTCCTGATTATTTTTTTGAGACATATGAAGCATTTAGCAGCACAGTTCCATCTCATGTTCTGAATCAGACTGCATTCAAAGTTCTTTTGAAGCAAGGATCACTACAGGTTGCTACTCTAAATAGATGCCTGGATTTCTAAAATTACAATAATCACCACATTTTTTTCCCCTCAAAGGTGAAGATAATGCACCAACCAATATTTGCAAGAACATTCCCCAAGATTCACACATTTAAATTTCACTTTCTTTAATAAGCAAACACCTGCTGCCCCTCGCCTTTCCCAACAGGTGTGTACTTCATTTTAAAAATGTACATTCATTTGTGTAAGAAACAAAAAACAAAAAACCTTTCATTTTAGTGACCCATTCTAGAGAGTGACTCAGATTTCTACCTCCTTAAGAACCGTCCTCAACAGACGTAAATGTAGTTATGCTATGAAATGGAGATGCTGGAAGGTTTAGGGTAAGGGGGACACACGCACACGCACACGCACACGCACACGCACTTTGCCAAGAGACTTAAAGCAGCCTTTGATTTAAACAAGGCCTGGTATTCTCTGCCCATTACTCTTTGGCAAGTACTTCAGAGGAATATGAAAAAATATTTTTTTTCACTTGTGAGGAGGAAACCATCTGTGAAACAACAATGGCAAAATGATAAAGAGAACACAAGGAGCAGCTTTTGAATTTTCCCATGTTTATAAATCAAATGAAAAAGCCAGACTGACCAGAGCATGCATTAAGTTTTACAAGGGCTTCTTTCTACCTTTTCATTCAGATTAACATCATTCAAAAGTGAGGTGTCAGAGAGTAAAAGGTGTACTTAGCCTCAGGTGTGAAGAAACAGACAAAACGTACCACGGTGGATTAAAAAAAAAAAACCCTGCACACAGCGTTATGATAACGCTAGCATTGTACTTGTTATTCAGTCTAACACCCCAAACAACGCAGCCATGTCTGTAGTTGCCAGCAAGTATTGATGTGAACCATCCCGGATGGAGAAGTACCTCCTCTGACCCCACCCCCATGAAAAGCAAGTCTGCAGCTTGAGGTGCTGGTAATAAGCCAGTCTTTTTACTGGAGTCACAAGTGGAAGCTCTGGCTGGAGTGTGATGCTCTGCTTTGCCAACCATGCCTTCCTCATTGTGATGGTGATGGTGATGATGATGATGATGATACCTGTACTTATACACCACCTTTCTAGGCCATCAGATTTCTCTGAATTTATACAGACACCGTGCCTCCATGCTACATGCCTTGGTAACCTTGGCTGACCTACTAACCTGGAACAACACAGTAATGGACAAGATTATTCTTCAACCTTTGTTTAGAAGCTATTTAAAAAAAAAGTCTTGCTAAAGAAGTGGCCTAAACACAGAATGAATTAACAGCCCAATTCTGTTGGGGGCTGCCCTGTTGGCGGAACTAGTTTTCTGCCAGCACAGACTGCCTTACGGGGAGACAGAAAACTCATTCCGGCAGCGCATGGAGTAGCATAAGCCTTCCCGCATGTGCCAGTGGATCCCCCAGGAACCACTGATGGAGGTAAGTTGGCAAGGTCGGTGGGATGAGTGGGAGGGAGGAATGTGGAGGGGAGGGTGGGACAAGGCAGGGACAGGGGCGGAGGGGGGGCAGAATGGAATTCTGAGGCATTGCCATTGAGGTTTATACAGGAGGGATTTGCTTGCTGTATCCAAGTCTTCCCCTCACCCTTGTGTGCAGCAACACAAAGATAAGTCAGGACATTATACTCCTCTGCGACTATAACTGAGCAAGCTGGAGGAGACTGAAATAAGAAAAGAAAAAAAAAGTTGCAATACTTCCTACAAGTTAAAAAGGAAGAAAGAAACTATATTAACTTGATAACGCAATCTTGCTGCAGTAAAATTGCATTTCCTAGCCTCCCGAGAGCTGCATATTAAACAGTAATACTTCCCTTCGGCTAGCGGCTTCCTGGGATTACCGAAATTCTCCCCAAAGCCTTCTTTTTAACTTTATAATGTTAAGCACTGGGTTGCTTCAGAAATGTCATGCTGCGTATGAAACTTGGGAATAGACCCCTGGACGGCCACAGGATTACCAAACTTCCCCATCTCAAGCAACCGTTCCTCACTGTAGCTAACCCAATATTTGATTGTGCATGGTTCTTCATGATGAACCGACAAACTGGATCAAGGTGGAAAAAAATACAAAAGAATACAAACACAGTATACAATGCCTGGCACTAAAATTAAAGCTCATTAAAGAAGAACAGCCTTTTCAGGCATGTAGATCCACCTTCCATCTGGCTTGCTTTTCACATGGACACAGACAAATGTAGGAAGCTTATGGTGCAATAATAATCCATCAGTACTAGCACTGGCAAGAGGAAACAATGGTCAGCATTAAATGAAGAAGCATCGAAATAGAGCTCAGCTTTTCACAGAGGGTATTCAAGATGATGAAGTCATTATGTGATGTTGGACTGTTTCAAGTCTCTCTCAGATGCCCAGGTAACAGCAATTTAAAAAATCAATTAACTGGTTATTCAGTGTAGAGAAAGATGTATTCCTATTGTGTTTGCAAGCCCAGCCATTTTAACAGCCTGTTTACTGAGAGAAAGAGAACCTTGCCAACTTTCACTTGTATCTGTTCCTCTAAAATACCTGAGATGCCTACAGGAGAGACAGAAGTGCAAATCAAAACATTACCTGAAGATTTGACATAGACATACATAGGATGATGTTGCATATGCAAGCACTCATCAGGTCAACAGGCTGTCAATTCCTAGCAAGGCTAGTCTGAGATATACAGTATGTTGAAACTATCCAACACCCATTGTGAAAGTTGCCCTTTCATCTACTAATCTGTACCTTTCTTCATAGCTAGGTGGTGACGCGGATCCTGTCCTATGGAGGATCAAGGCAAAGCAATTAAAATATTGAGTGGTTCTTCCAATATTAATGGATGCGTGTGAATTACATGGCTGTTTCCACTGACCTAGAAACAACTTGACTCACAGAAAGGAGGAGGAAGAGGACCATTAGTTTAAGCCACATCCTTGCTGTTATAGGCTGTAACTGAAAGGAAGAAAGATTGCCAATGTTTAATAGCCTGTGCATTTCTGCTATCAGTTTCTTCTGGCTCCCACTTCTTGTCCTCACTTTGTGATAACTACGTATCCTTTAAAAAACACATCATACAGAAGCAAGGAAAATGATAAGATAGAAAAGAATGGTAAGAACAAGATTAACTTTGGCTCTTGATGTCAATAGCCTCTGCTGATAAAGACATGGAGAAAATTGTTTAGTAAAGGTCAAATCAGAGAATTTCAGGAGAGAAAAGCCAGTGGAAGACAACTGATCCCTTTACTACAGCTGTGAAACTGATCTCTTTTGGAAGCTTGCTAAAGTCAGAATATGAGCTTTCACCAGAGGCAAGATTTTCCCTGTCTCTACTGATACTGTGGCATATTTTCTATATGTAATACTGAACTCTAGATCTGAGTGTCAGTAAGAGTTTTGAAAATTCACCAACAAAATTCCGGACAGACCACACAACAAAAACAGAAAGCATTCCAGTTGACCACAAATGTACGTCTCAATTCCTTCCATTAAATGAGAACACTCCATTTGCTGCCTCAGTACCAAGTCTCTTTCTTAACAACTCCCAGCAAGACAACACAGACAGAGCAACAAACACAGGTCTAATACAGAAACATTAGAACAACTTTCTACATTTTGCAAAATCCAAGTGCTGTTTTCCCTCTCTCCCCCCTCCTGGAGCCAGAAAGAGAGTGACGAAAGCTTGCCCCCCCCCAGGGCCTCTGAGAGGAATTTTATCAGGGGGTACAAAGTTTCTTTTGGGACCCTTCTCAAAGGGGGAGGGGCAAAACGGGGTGGGGGGAGGGCAGCAATAGCCGGAAAAGTCTCCAGAGCCCAGGTCTACCAGGCTTCCCAATGCGGCACCCAGGTCTACCCGCCCGGTAGACCATGACCGGTCACCGTCTTTCACTCTCCATAAAGTCAGCTGAGATCCCAGGACATTTCTGGGGACCTTCTTTTGGCTCCTGGGCCCCCATTTTGACTCTGGGCCCAGGTTTATCCCCTTTACCCCCCTCTCATGGGCCTTGTCCCCCCCCCGCCACCCTCAACCTCACAAACTACAATGTCAATTGTAATAAAGCTTTGTGAAACTGTTGGAGGCTAGGTGTCAGGTCCAGCAGCTTTTCTGCATCTCTTCCTGGATCAGATGACATATGGATAAAGCAACCTCCTATGGCAGTGGTTCCCAAACAAGGGCATCACGACGCCCCAGCCGGGAACAAAGGCTTGCTACACCCTTAACGGGCATGACAACCTGCTGTGACGACGACGTCGCGTCCGGGATCGCGCTGCTGCTGTCACCACCGCAGACAAAAAGGTCCGTTTTACCTGCATTGGTGGGCACTGGATGTCCGGCGGGGTGTGTGGGGAGCCTGCAGACCCCTCCACAGGCCTCCCCAAGCATCGGAGCACTGCTCCGACGTGATCGCAACCCACTTCCAGTTTTATGTGAAACCGGAAGTGGGTTGCGATCGCGTCGGAGTGCTGCTCCGACACTTGGGGAGGCCTGCAGAGGGTTCCGCAGGCTCCCCACACATCCCGCCGGACATCCAGTGCCCACCAATGCAGGTAAAATGAACCTTTTCTTCTGTGGTGATGGTGGCGGCAGCAGTGTGATTCTGGACGCGCCGTTGCGACCCCTGGAAAGGCCCCGCTGCCACTTAGGGCAGTGAAGGGCCTTCCCAGGAGTTAGAGAACCACTGTCCTATGGGATAAAACATTACTTGGAAAAGAGATGAAGATCATTTTGCTGGAAGTGTGAGGACAGAGGACAAGGCATGAGTTGCCCTTAAACGGGATGAAATGAGCACCTGCCCAGAGACCTCAAACTGCATAGACACACTGGGAAAAGGGAGTCCTCTCAATGAGCTCTCTGAGCTGGCTCTAAGGTCAGAACATTTTTTTTCCCTGTCACGTTGTAGAAAGACACAAGACCCATGCCACTCCTTGCAAATGTCTTCAAGGATGGAGGAATCAAGGTCATAATAATAAGGTGTGCCATCTCAGTCACTCTCTCTGCTACTCCATGGCAGGCTGTTAAAGCACAACAAAACAGCTCTCTCAGCTTTAGTTAAAAGCCCATCTATACATTTGAAAATGTTACATATGTGTGCTTCTATGTACACACAGACACAAGCACACGTCCCATGCGCACAACTGTTTAATCTGCCTTTGACTCCCTCTTGGGAAGAGGGACCAAGCTTTCCCTAGTTCAATTTAAAGCGTTCAGAAAATCTGCAGAACTGATTTGAGCGGAGCCTGCAGCAGGGTCAGGAAAGGCAGCAATGCTGATGTCAAAACAGTCCGGCTACACTTTAAATGTTACATCTTTCTGCAGCCTCAGTTAAAACTCCAGCGTATGCATACTGACTAAAATCATACACTGACCTTTTGGAATACCACACACAAGTCACACCTTTGTTTCAAACTATATTTAATAAAACCTAAAGCACTGCCACCTTCTTGTCATTGTTGGGATGCCAAAACCCAATTAAAAGATTAGTCTGACAAAGCTACCTTTATGTGTATATAATACATCTTTATATGTATTTAGAGGTGGAACTACTCTGACTGGCAAATTAAGGATGACAGCAATAGTGGTCATGATGACAGTTATCTAAAGACTTTCTGACAGATCATTTTCAGGGTTTTTAGTGCCTGAATTTTGTCAGTGTATAAGAAAAAGTTGTTTTTAATTATATGATTAGGAACATGAAGAGATTATACATATACAAGGGTGGTGTTCATCTCTGTTTCAAAGCTGAAGAGTCAGCGTTGTCCAATGACACTTCCATGGTCATGTGGTCGGCATGACTCAACACCAAGGCGCATGGAACGCTGTTACCGTCCCGCTAAAGTGGTACCTATTAATCTACTTGCAATTTCTTGCTTTCGGACTGCTAGGTTTGCAGGAACTGAGGATGGTAGCTCACACCGTCACGTGGCACACACAAACACATAATGCCACATTCAGGTCCTCATGATAGCTTTTCATTCTTCATGTTATTTGGGTATGGTTTGTTTCTTCCTTGATCCATCAGGTCAGCAGGAATGCAAGGAGAACCTTTCCACATTGAGGAAGATCTCAAAGAAACGTTCATATTCCACAGACTTCCCTCAATGTTTTCCAAAAGTTGTACACTGTTGCACTTCCTTGGGGATTCTGCCGCATCCCTGCACAACTGCTTTTTTGACAGGTGCTTTTACTTCCAAATAGTACATCATGGAGTTCCAAACCTTGAAGTTCAGCAACTCCATTCCCGAGAAGCTGTACTTGCCCAGCTGCAAACATTCCATCTGCCCTTTCTGGCTTCATTTATTTTGCAAACACTTCCCACAGAATAAGACCGTTCTTGACCTCTGTTTGCCTATGGTGGCCCTTCTGGTCATTACTAGAAAAATGAGGGTGTCTGAATCAAGCTAATTAACTGAAACATCTTGCTGATACACTGTCTTCCTCCCAAGGAAAACCACAAGACTAGAAAATTTATGGTGCAGAAAAGAAAAAGAGGAGACCATAGGAGTGTTTCACATGACCATCAGAGACCTACTTCCCTCTCTCCCTCCATCACCAATAGAGTAGCTGCAGCAAAGTTTTATCATTGTTTTACAAAAACTGTTTCCCCAAAACTCGAGAGAGTTTTGTCGAAAGAGAAGTCGAGAGAGATGGCTATAGTCACGAGACACCAAATATATTATTCCAAGTAGATTTGGAGCTGGAAGGCTTCACCTACATTTTGGAGGCGTAAAAACTTCATTCACATTTAGGGAGGCTCCATTCAAATCTGGAATGTTGAACTCCAGGGATCAGTTAAGGAACTGGGGGCAATTACATGGTTCAAGTGAAAAGTGTGGATTTCCTTGCCTGGGGATCTGTGGACTCTTGCCAGCAGTTCTGTAAATATGCATGTTACTGGTCTGGCCCTTTGCTCTCCAGGCAGACACCTAGCACCAAGTATACGTGGTGCAGCTTGTCTCCTGCACATCATGAATTAAAGAAAATAAACAGAAATAAAGTACTGACCATGTAACAGCCACCCACCCCTGATTGTCAGGCCCACCTGTGGGAAGCAGGAGGTGGCAGAAATACAGCTTCCCACTTTTGTCTTTCACAGAAATGTCCATAAAAGTTTGTAAATCCTTGCCTCAAAGGATGAACCGGGTTCTCCCAGCGGAGGAGGTGACTTTGCAAACTGGCCACTGCCTCCCCCCATTCTTTCTCCCCTGGAGGCTCGATGAGAGCCTCCAAAAGAGAAGGAAGGGGTGGCGGCAGACAGATCGTGAGTCTGAAGAAGGAAGGAGGCAGCGGCTTTGCAATCTGGCCTCCTCCTCTCCCGTTCCTTCTCCCCTGGAGGCTCAATGAGAGCCTCCAAAGGAGAAGGAAGGGGGGAGATAGCCAGATTGCAAGGCTGTCAAAACACAAAGAGGAGGAGGCCACGGCAGCAGGTTTGCAACCCATTTGGAGAGCCTCCAGGGGAGAGGGAATGGGGTGGGCAGTGATGAGAGCTTCCAGGGGATAGGAAATGGGGTGGGCAGTGGCCAGGTCACAAGGCGACCCAAACACGAAGAGGTGGAGATAACCAGGGCTGGTGCTGCTACTGCTGCTTCTTCTGCGACCACCATCTTGGCTGGGCCTCACTCGGCATCCCCTTCTAGCCTGGCACCTGGAGAAGACCGCTCCTTTGTCCCCCGCTTGCTGATGCCCCCTGTGTAGAATGTGTGTGAGCTGTGGAAACCCTCCCTTTTGTTTTTTGAGCAATTTAGTAATTTTTGTGCACCTTCACTCTTGTCTTTGTTTTCCTTTCTTTGCTAGATTATGCAGTCACACTATTCAGCATTACACTGAGTCCCTGCACAGGATTGTTTTCCCCCTGTGTGCACATGTTACCTGTGTTTTAAAAAGCACCACTGGTATCATGGCTCAACCAGGTCCATCACCCGTTGCCGCCCCTGACCCACTGCAGCTGCCTCTGCTGCAGTTCACAAGCACACAAAAAACCCTCCAAAAAAACCCTCACAGACCAATTTCCACCCCTTTTATATTTGTCTAAATAAGCTGTGGAACAGCTGTCTGGAGAAAACGCAATTCTGTTTTATTGATTTTTGTTGGTTAAACATGAGCACTGTTTATTGCTTATCAATACCAAGCAGCTCTGATTAAACACCTCTTAAATGCAACCTTTAATAAAGTGATTATTATATAAGCACACACTCCTTGTATCTTGCAAATCAGATCTGACTTTATCCTTCACTGTAATTACATCAAACAAAACCAGACTATATTAAGACTGATGTAAGCTAGCAGAATTTAATTCACATAATCTGTAGTCAACCCTTTGGGACAATGGCAGATATATATTGTCCAAAGTTGTTTTTTCAGAGACCAGTTTGCATCGATGGTGTTACAGGAGGACAGGGTGGGGCATGCTCTTTCAATGTGGGGAGAGAAACTGCACCTCCCAAAACTTGGCACAGTACTATTTGCAGACAGATGTGACTGGAATCAGAACTACTGAATAACCAAATAATTTTTCCAACTATGAACAGTGAATTAATGCCTGGAGACTGATCAGGATCATGCCCATGAGCCCTTTCTTTGACCTGTGCACATGGATGGGCTCTTCTGTACAGAGCTTATATGCACAGACACTGGAAAGCGTAATCTGAAAAATGCAGGGTTCAGATTCTGTATACAGAATATACTGTAGGCTCTGTGTAAAGGAGTCAATCAACAGAAAGCAGTTGGGTGGAGGCTAATGGGCCCAATCCTCATCCTGCCTCCTGATTCATTCACCCAACAGTATCTGCACAGGACTAGAGTTTGTACCTCATGCCACCAACATGGAGGTCGGATTGGAAGGAGGTCATGGGAGGTCAGATTGGAAGGCTGCAACTCAGTCAAGCATCTTGTTTTCCGCAGGTATAACAAATTATTATGTCTTTTACTGCAATATTCCAGTTTCACCTCCTCTGCTTCTTCTCTGATCTCATCACCTTCCCTCATGCTGTGGGGCGTGATGTCCTTCTTGATCCAACAAGTTGGAATTGTGGGTAACAGGAAGGGAGAAGAACTAGGACAGGAGAAGATAAGGAGGGGAAGTCATGGGTGCATCCTCTTTCACAGTTTTTGGGTTGCTGGGGAACCATCTGGCAGCTCTTTATGTTGCAACCTGGAATCCCGCCCAAGCCTACATTGCTCTTTTTGTCCTCCAACCCTCCAGATTTTTTCCCCAGCACTGCCATTGCTCACAAACTGATGTACTGAGTGCTTCCAACAAGTGGAGCAGTGGTAACTCAAACTTTGACAAGCTGAATGGGTATTCAGCTGCAGCCCTTCAATTATTTTCTTTTTTCCCTATATAGGGAATAGAGACCTGCTACTCACTATCATAAATTCATTTTTTGTGTGATCTTCTGTGCAGGCACACAACCCACCCAACAATCCCCTCTGTGGGTTACTGTTCAAATGATTCTAGATGGTCTGCAATGTTCTTCAAAGAAAATGAAGGAGAGGATCATTCTTCCTGCCCTCAGTCAAGCATTGAAAATGGGGGTCTGACAAGCCTGCCTAGCCTGGCATGTACCCATTCACCCTCTCTCCATATTCACCGAACACAGGGTATAACAGCTGAAGAAAACAGTATCTTATATATAATGGCTGACAGGTTTCACATGGGAAATAAATTGTTACAACTGCATTGCTCACTCATTCTCATCTCAGTGGCGCCATACATGGGATAGGCACATCACCAAGTAGAGCTTTCTAAAACTTTTGTAAGAATTTGATTACTTATGAAAAAAGTGGTACATAAGCTCATTCACCATAAGTGAGATATCAAGTCTCCTTGTATTCTAATTTTTCCTTTTAAGGTGTCAGCAGAGGAGGTCAAAAATATCACACTTTTAACAATAAGACATGTTGTTCTCACATTATCAGCAGCAGACACCTTCAGGAAAAAAAAAAAAGATTGCACAGATTCAAGTTCACCCGAGGTTTGCTGAAAATTTTCTCTTGGGAGTGTCAACCTACTTTCCTCAATTTTTACTTTTACTTGTCAACATTGACTAGCATATAGATTACACCTGGACTAACATGCATGCCATCTGTACATTATTTAATTTAAACCATTCTCAGCTCACAATAATTAAACAAAGACAATAAATTAAAAAGAACCTTAATAAAGGCATATCAAATACTAAAGACCAGAGTAACTTCTAAAACATTAGATTGCTCGTATTGCAATGCTCAAAATGGAGATGCACATCTTGGACAAGAACCACCCTTTTGAACATGGTCAGTTATGCAATCCATTCAGGAAGGGGCTTTGCACGTAGACGTAGGGCAGAAAACATTCCTTCCAGAATCATTGAAGAGCTGTTGCCAGTCAGTGTCAACAATACAGAGCTAGATGGACCATTGATCTGACTCAGTATGGCAGCTTCCTATGCATCTATAGCCCAGTAGCCAGACTATATTTGAAGCAGTCATGACAGCAACAAACCTTATTTCCTAAAGTGGCTTTGGGAAATACAAATACAGTTATACAGATATGAGAACTCTCTTGTGGACCATGTGCAGCAGCACATTTTATTGAATGATTTCATCTAATGCAGAAACAAAGATTTTGCGACATCAGCATCGTCTTGTACCACAGCTTTTGCAAGTACAAAAACTAAATGGTATCCTGTAAAACATGTGCCCGGGTTGCCAGATGTCTACCCAAGATTTTACCCTTCCTTTAGGCATGCCCTAACAGGATCTGAAGAGAGGCCTCTTCCACCTCAAAATTCCTATAGGACCTGTGGTCAGGGTCTGTATCATAAGTTGACCCCAGGCTGGGAGAAGGCTTGAGGTGGAGTCAATAATTCTATTGTGGTGACAGAGTTTCGACCACCAGTGGTCAGGCTGGGACATAGTGACGAGAGTGTGGTGTGCTTAGAAATGAAAGATTTCCAGAAATTTTGGAGCCGTAGTAAAAAAACGTATGTGGGTGGGTGTGGGTGGGTGGGTGTGTTTAAATGGAAATTTGTAGGAAAAGTTGAAATATAAGCAATATTTATTTTACCATCAGATCTAAGCTTGCTTTACTACTTTAAGAAGGTAAAATATATTATGTATTACTGAGCACACAGAATTGTACTGTTTGGTATATTTGTTGCAGAAAAAATGCAAAATTCATCAGAACTACGTAGTTTCAATTAGTTTTAAAAAAAAACCCGAAACACCCAAGTGTCTTGGGAGTTCCTGGTTCCAATAGTCCAAATGCAAAGCTCTGGAGCATCCTCGGAGATTCTTGTTCTGACTACTCAGAACTAGAAAGCGCTGTACCAAAATATTCAGTATGTTTGTGCTCTGACTAGCTAGAACTAGAATGTCTGAAGATGTTCCGGAGCTTTGCATTCTGATTGGTTAAAACTCAAATCTCCAAAGATGCTTAGGACTTTCACATGTTTACTACTGTAGTTGGAACACATAGTGATGGATTTTCGGTTTTTACAATAACATTTTAAATTTTAAAAGCAGTAATGTCTTCATTTTATTCAAACAATAATTACAAATACATCCAGTATTAAAGACAGAGAAGCAAGCCATAGGCATGATACTTAAACTTCTTAGAGCCCAATCCTATCCTTCACACACACACACACACACACACACACACACACACACACACACACACACACACACACACCGCTTATGTAGCCGCCCCCAAAAAGGGCATGCTATATCCATCAGGGGGGTGGATCGGGAGGCTTCAAAGGTGAAGGGGGATTTAAATCCTCTTACACATCTGTAAGCCTCCTGCTCTGCAATGGGTCTTAGCCCTGTGTCAGCAAAATCATTGGTGCAAGTCTGAGTAGAGAAAGGGTCAGGGAGGCTGCAGAAAAGGGGGTCACCTTCCCCCTCTTGCAGTCTCCTCGCTCCTCTGTTAACCCCCTCCCCACCCAGTTTTGGCCCTTCCCCGCCACTGCCTTACCTGTCCGGCGAGTGGCTGGCAATCCACTGGTGGACTGGGAGTGCTGCCGCCATGAGCAGCAGCAATCCCAAAATGGCCGCTGACAGAACAATACACACTGTCGGCAGCCAATTTGCATCAGCGGAACTCGCTTCTGCTGTCACAAAAGGCTGTGCATGATATACATCTGGCAACCCGGTTAGTTTTCTCCATCTGTAAATCTTGATAGTAAGGACAACATGTACATTTCCAGGCATAGCCCAGTTTCTTTCCTTACTTTCAATTGAGGCAGAAGATGGAGAAAGTAAGATGAGCAAGAGCTGTATATTCCAGCAATACAGAGGACTTGTAATTGCCTAATAGTGTAAACGGCCTTACACAGTTAGAAAGCATTTTGTAGCAATAAAGGGCAGATGCAATATTTCTTTAAAAAATCACATTTCACTCATTCTAAGAGAAAATATTTCCTATTATTTTTTCCTGGTGTTTCCTAAGATTTCCATCTTTTCCACTGAAAACTTTTCCACTCAGCAAAACACACCTTTTTCCATATCTTTTTTCCCTGACCTTCACATCTCTAGGCGCACCTCAGTCCCCCCTTGCCAAACGCAAGAGTGACAACGCAATCCTGTTGACAGGTCGGGCGGCGGAACAAGTGTTCCACCACCCAAAGCCGTCAAAAGTGCCATAAGGCACTTTTTTGACGACTCAAGAGCAGGGAAGGCCGGCGTAAGGCCGGTCTCCCCTACTCTGTCGACGGAGCCATCGCCCGCCGGCCGCCAGACTCAGGTAAGGATCCAGACAACCGGGGAGCAGTTCCGTGGGTGAGGGGGGCGGCCATAGGCCCAGCCTGCCTGGGTGGGGTGGGGGATGGTCTTGGCGGTATCCCGGCCCCTGCCGGGGGGCTGGGCCATTACACAGCCTCCTCTTACTTCTGTCAGCTATTTCGCTGGCGGAAATCCAAGGAGGCCAATCGGCCGAGCCTGCGTTTATACTTGGGGAAGGGGACGAGTGTCCCCTTCCCGAGTATACCTCCGGCCGAGTGGGAGCCTGCCCGCGGCAGAGCACAGGATCCGGCAAGCAGATCCTTACGCAGGATTGTGCTGTGAATGAGAAGCAGGATACTCAGGGAGCTAAAAAAGATTTTTAAAGCACTTGCTATTAAAACTACAACTGTGCTCAAGCAACAATCTTTTTAGATAAAACAATAGGAACCCATCAATTTATATTAAAAAAAACTTGTCATGATTCCTGGTTGTTGTTTTTTCTCCCATCCTTTTCGTATACAGTTCCACGTACCAGTCTTTTGGGGGCAGTTCTATGCTGGGAGAAAACAAGGATGACATTAAAATGTCTCTTCTCATTTCAGTGTGATGTATAATCTGATGATAAGGGAGAAAACATGGCAGTCTAATTTATGAATCTGTAAAGCTTTCATGATAAGGGGTAAAAGAGAAAAAAAAAGTGGTTAGCTGTCTTACCAAACAGTCTTCCGTAAATGTGATTGACACCCTCTGATTAACACACTATGCCCCAAGAGCTTATCACAGCATATTATCAAATAAGAATCCACAGTTGGCCTAGAATAAGACAGCACAGCAGAATTGATGCTGGATCTTCTTTATCCAAGCAGTTACAAAAGATACAAAGTCTACATAAATGGGTGAATGAGGTTTATGGGATATTAGGTTCCATTCAGATTCCAGATTCCAGATCATCTGCCAGCATTTGTATACACAGGTGGGAACAAACAGCCCTCTTCAGCATCAACCAAATCATCCTCTCTGAATTGATTTGGACAAATCCCCATCTGATACTAGAATTGTATCCATTGCAGACTACCAACCATACATTGGCTCAACTGTTTATTTTTTAAGTAACAACATATATGTGATTAAAATTCCAAGGTGTGGTCAAAGAGAATCCACAAATGTACAATCATGTCACACTTGTATGTGCAATCAACCCAGTTCTCATGATCCTTCCACCCGCAAGGGAGTGAAGACTTACAGAATGAAATCTGAAAATGGACAATTACCGTAATACAGCCTGGATTGCGTGTGAGTGTCAGTATGAAGACTGAGGCTTCCATACCATGTGTCGGCTCTTTCTGGAAGCATAAACCTCTGTACTGGATCTGGACCTCATGCTGTTCAGGTTATAAAGACTATAAAGATTCTTTTGATTAAGAATATGGCCGCTACTTGCCTTCCATGAGGTAATCTGTAGATGCAGCTCTTGTCAGCTGTAGAGAATTTTAAAGGAGTTTGGCAAAAGCTACCAGCAGAATAGGTATGTTCTTCACAATGTCCCCTTGCTGAGGTATTTCCCCCACTAAAGATGCATGACAGGGCCATGATTTATCGAAATTACAATACCAGGCATCAATTGGCAGATGCAGCAGGTCCTGACTAGACTCCACCCTCTAGTGACTAGTAACAGTCACTAGACTCCACCTAATTAGGAAGAGACAACTGTCCTGTCAAAGCCCTCCATTTGACAAACCACCCTGGCTCAAAATCTAGAATCACCTCACAGCTCGCCCAGCTTCTTTGATGGCAACCCTGGTAAAGGGGACCAAGGAAGCTAAATTGCTCCACTCCCCCTGAGCCAGGTAACCACTAAGGTAGGTGTTCCGATTCAAGCCTGGGGGTCAAACCAACCTTCATTTCTGATCCAGGTAGACTCTGGGAAACAGTTCTGGTTTTTCACCCCGACTATTGCTTGCCAAAGGGGAGATACTCCTCCCTGTTCCACACTATCCTGCTAGCCATGGCCAATCTGACTAAACTCCCACCCTAAGGACAGTAGGCAAAAAACCCCTCCCCTCCTGGGCCAACTGGAAGAGGAGCAAAGAATTCCTACCCAGCCCCATATGGTGGCCAGCTCCTCTCAGACTGTTGGCTACTGGGTGGGTAGGTTCCGATGCAGCCAATCAAAAAGAGGCTGCTGGAGGCCTCGGTGCAGCCTGCCTGGGCTGGCCTCCTTCCCGTCTGCCCAATGGCAGCCCAGCACGTCACACAGGGGGGTGGAAACCTAGCCATGGAGCTGCCTTCCACAGATGTGGGCAGAGCCTCGTTCTCCCTGGAGATACTCAAAATGTTTTCAATATCCCCTATTTGATTAAAGCCCTCTTCTTGACCTTATTTGGTGTAATGACGAATCCAGCAAAAAACATGCTGATGGGCACTGGGGCAGGCGCTATGGGCTGGTACAGCTTGCTGAATGAAGTGGCAGAAGCAGGAACCCACTGTTATGACTGCCTTCTAATCTGATCACCACCAGTTCAGAGGCAACCAGCGTGAGTCATGACAGCTATAATGGATCAATGTCCAAATCTCAATACTCAGTCGCTGAACTCTTAACAGTGTTGTCTGTTGAACCTGGATTACTAACTGAGGCTCTACAGAAGCACAGGTAACCTAACAATCCTATCATCAGGGTTGTATACCGTCGCCCAGGGAGGTGCGAGGGGCAGCGGCCAGAAATAGGGCATTCTCAGTAGTGTCACCAACCTTATGGAATTCCCTCCCTTTTGACTTACGAACTGCTCCCTCCTTGGAGACTTTCCAGCGAGGCCTGAAAACCTTCTTGTTCACGAAGGCCTTCTGAGTCCTGTCCTTTTTTTTTAACATCCAGCGGTTACAGGTGTTCTTGTACTCTTGCCTTTTAAAATGTAATAATGGTCTTTTTATTGTTTTTAGATCGTGTTTATGAGTTTTTAATTAACTGTTCTATTGCTTTTAAAGGTGGTTGTTTTTTGTAATTGTGTTTTCCTGTTTTTGTAAGCCGCCTTGGGTCCCTTTGGGGAGAAAAGCGGGATAAAAATATTGTAAATAAATAAATAAATGACACAGGAATATGGCAGGACTCTAAAATAAGCACAGGCCTGCAAAGGCTTTCTGCTAGTCCAAGGAAAGCAAGGAGGGAACCATTTAGAAGGTGGGTTGCACAAGGGTGGGGCTGGGAAAGGTGCAGTTAATTCACTGTGCTGGAATACAACACCGCAATAATACAGTCTTCACAGGAGTGCTATGATGAGAACATGTATTGGGGCCAGCTAAGCATTGGATGCAGTCAAATTGTAGGCCTATATAAGCAACAACAACAACAACGGTATGAAAATGCTCAAAGAACAGAGTAGATAGAAAAGGGGGGGCACAAACTGATAGCTGTTCCACAAATAATGTTGCTGCCTTTTGATCCTATTTAGATTAAAGCAAATGTGGGGAAAGCTTACTCAGGCTAAAGGATAGAAAAAAAAAAGAGAGTAAAAGACTTGAACCTCTTATAGCTCTGCAAAGGGCAATAGCATCATTGCAGCACAGACTTAGTAAAAAGGAATGCAAATATGGGATCTTTGTTTGAATGAAGGAAGACACTGGATTTCATTTTAATGTGTGAAACATGTCTGCCAAGAGTCCTTGGAGACCTAGCTTAACAGATAAGGAACATAAAGCCATGTAGCGAGTACATTTTCTCTTTACACAGCATCTTCTTTACCCAAGAATATGAATTCCAATCAGCAAGCTTTATCATTCTAGAAGAATGTATAAGCATCTTTAAAAATAGAAATAAACAATAAAATGTGGCTTGACAATAGAATTTATACGGCAAGTTCATCCCAACACTGTGTTTGGCAGAAGCTCAAGCCAGCTAGCCCCCCCGCCAGCCCAAAGAGTGAAGTATCAGGAACAACTGTACAAATATCAGAGGGTTATCATGTGTTGCCCCAAACCCTATATCACTTCCTCCAGGGCTACTGCTGCATGCAGTCATGGCAGCAGTGCTAAGAAAAACAACAACAGGGTTCTGTTCTGATCCCTCCCCTTCCAGGAAAGTGATCAAACCAAGAATGTTCTGCCACCCTCATGCCTGTCCGGGTGAGCAAGGGGGAGACCAGAGGCAAACGGAGAACTTTGTGGGGTGGGGGCCGCCGCCACCCCAACATACCGCGCCTCCGCGGCACGGAAACGCCCCCGCGCTTTTTGGCTCCTTTTGAGAGCCAAACGGCACCAGGGCGGGTGGGCGGGCGGGCCGAAACACAGCCATTTTCGACTGCGAAGAGGACGCGATGGGGCAGGTAAGCGACCCGCATCCTGGGGCCGACTGCCCCAACCTCCCCCATATGTACGACTTCTCTGGGGGAGACAGGAGACGCAGAACACCGCCTTCCGTTTATCTCCTCCAACTGGTTTTTCCTGCCCTGCCACATCTTCAAACACACAGGCTTGGCATAGCATGCTAGGAGCCATCAAAGGTAAGTGGGGAGGTCGCTGCAAAGGCCAGTCCATCCATGTACCCAACTGAAGTGGTTGCCTCAGGCAGCAGATTAGTGTCTGGGGGGGGGGCATCTCTCTTCACCTAATTGCTTCCACTGTTCCTCCTTCTCCTTCCACTTCCTGGATTGGAAAATGCGGAAGGAGACAGAGAGGAAGAGGGAATGTGGAGACGAGTGCTGAACTAGAACATCTGGGAGTGGGAGAAGCAGAGCCTGGCACATCGGTAAGGGGGTAGCACTTGGCATGCATGCTGACACAAGCGTCAGGAGGTCTTTGGCCGGCCCTGGTCATTATACTGCATTCTCCTTGCCCATCCTGGCACTACTTGAAACAGGCTGGGCCCAGAGTGCTTGGAGCCCAGACTGTTTTAAATAAATGGCTGGGTGGGCAAAGAGAAGGAGACCAAGAGGAGCTAGCAGGTGCACATGTTGGTACTGGGAATGACAATGGTGGAAACAGATCTGCTTCCATTTCCGCTGGCAGGCCACCCCTGCATTCGTCTCCCAAAGGAAAGGATGTCTTCCATACTTTACAGAGTGAAAAGAGCTGAAAAGGTAGTCAGCACATAAGAAAGTAGACGGAACAGATAGTTTTAAAGATTAGCTGGCGGAACCATAGAGGCTTGTCTGGGCTGGTTATTGTCTGTGCCGGTTAATGTACACAGAACATCCAGTCAAGCACAGTAGCAGGAAAGGAAGAACAAACAGAGCTAAGATGATTGGCAAATTCTTCCTAAGACACAATTTGAGTAGATCACTTTTTTTTTCCTCTTTTAGCAACTGTTTCAGTTACCAGAACATCTTTTGGCATAACGCTTATTCTTGCTTTTAAAAATTAAACCTAAAATCCTCTTTTTGTTTCTTGGTGTGTGTATGGGCGTCTGTATATGCATCTATGTTTGGGAGAGTATTTAATTCCAAGGCAGATCCATGACAGTCTTATTCTGGTAATAAGAATTCCCAGGGACAATGAATTTGTGCATAGTCAGTGGCGTTGCTCTAGGTGGGGCGGAACGCTAAGTTCCGCAGCGTTCCGCCCCACTGTGACTCTTCGGCACGAGGTGCCCCGCCCTCTTGTCCTTGGAGCCTGTCAGGGGAGCGAAGACAATGCGCAGGAGAGTCCATGCACGTTGCCTTCTCTCCACTGACGGGCTCCTACGACGAGGGGGCGGGGCGCCTCGTGCTGGAGAGTCACGGTGGGGCGGAACGCTGCGGAACTTAGCGTTCCGCCCCACCTAGAGTGACGCCACTGTGCATAGTACTGTTAGCATACACATGTTAATAATACAACCCAGGATAAAATGTCCAGAAAACAGAAGTGTTATTTTCTAAACAAGTTCCCTTACTTACCAAGCCAAAGCCAAGAGGTGCTTACCTATCACTAATGAAGAGGATTGAAAGAAAAATATAATCAGATTCAGGCCTGGCCAACCCCAAGACAGAATAAGTCTTATGTCGGCACTGATCATGGGGAACTATGCCATTTATTCCATTCAGTTCCAAATGTTGAAAATCCTGACACAACTCACTTCAACTCAGAATTTACACACTGGAATGACAAGATCATTAATGATACTCTGGAATGAAAAAAATAGGGACTGGAGTGATTTTTTTGTGTACTCTGTTCACAGACTTCTGCTTACTGTAGTTTTTCAACTAAATAATCAGCATGGATGTCCTACTTTTAAGGCTCCCAGCAGGCTACGACTTGTTCATGTGCTCTGTTCCCAGTGGGGCCACTACTGCTTCCATTCTGGCAACATGTGCAGGCTCTTTCCCATGTGGGTTGCTTCCACAGAGCATGTTTACATGCCACACAAGCAACACACTTCCCCAGGGGGCTGGATACCACTTGCACACTATATGAATTAGCTGCTGGGAGCACCCGTGTAGGAGGAGAACTCTACATTTCCAAGCTGGTGGGGAAGCAACTGTGCAAACAGCGATAGACTTGTCAGTAAAGCAATATGCAGAGGATGGTCTAGCTGCACAAGAAGATGCTCTTGCCAACCGCAGATGGCTGATTCTGCTTATGGCGAGGGTCCTCCTTCATTCTGCACATTATAATGTTGAGTTCTGAATATTCACTTTTTACTTTTGTAGTTTAGTCGGCTTGAGGAAAAGGGAATAAATTCTATAATTAATTCATTACATGAATTAACTCTCTTTTATATCTAGTTCAATGCACCCAAAACATCAGTGAGGGTTTGGTGTAGTTCATGCTACTTCACTTTGTTTCTGCCAAATAGAGGAGATTCAGGGTGCAGTCTGTAAGCCTCCAAAGTCCCTTTAAAATGCTGACAAATTTCCAGCTGTGGAAATAACAGGCTTTCATATCAGCAGCAATACACAGCTCGGAGGATGATTTTGCTCAAATTGGGTTGCATTGATGCTATGCTTCTGAAACACACAATATAGGATATATGTTTCCATCAAGTCAAGTTCATAGACGATGTGTGTATAAAGCATCAGCAACGAGGAAGGAAAATTAAATGACACCAAAGAAACAACTTAAATCAACTCCTTACCTTCTATTGTTGCACGCTTTGGCAAAATGGTGATGGCTCCTTCAGCGACATCTTCCTGCTGCAGTATGGGGCCCATTTTGGAGCCCCAAGTGTCTGAAGCCACCCACAGAAAATGGCCAACTTGATCAGCCCTTTTTGCTGCTGCAAGGATTTGCCTGTAGAAAGAAATATTTAATTCATACAAATATAAAGGGAAAAGGAAAAAAAAAAGGAAAGTGGTACTTATTCACTTGGGAACAATAGCAAGCAGAGAAAGGTTGTTTAATGAGCTGGAACAATGCATCCACATGACTGGAAGTTCAGAGAAATAAAATCTCTACATCATCAGGATGCTTTCAGAACCGCCGTCCATTGTTTCTTGGCTTTGTAAGTTAGCCTTGTACAATCAGCAGTGCAAATTGGTACAGATGCGGAGCAGTTGTGTCATTTAAAAAAACCCACAACATTCCATGCTGCTTTTGAACTCTTCTCGCTATTTAGCATTACCACCACATGGGAGGCTTAAAAATGCACTCTTCAATAAGTCAAAATCAACCATGGCCAAATGCATACTAATGATTTCCTAAGCAGCTATATTGATACTAGCTATGAGCACTGTTATCATATGGGGTCTCCCAACACTGCACATGCACCGGTTTGGAAACTGGTCACCTTTAAGGACGCATGCTCAGTTACCAGAGCTCTTCCGTGCTCTCCCAAAGCCCAAGACGTTCAGTAAACATTGTATAGCCCAAGAAGCAGTGTTCATCTATCCTTCCACTTAATAGACCAAGATCTGTCTACTACACCTATTGTCAGTATGGCTCTGAATTACATTTACTGGGAAGGGCAAGCAATGAAGGAATGCTGTTCCTTGTGAGAGCTTCCTAACAACAGGAAAAAAAGGATGCTGAACTAGACAGAGCCCTGGTCTGGTCCTGAAAGCTGGTTCTTATGTTCACCCCCTCCCCATTCTTATTCACACAGCTGTATGCTCTACCCTTTAGACTAATTGAGATAAACCACACTGTGAAGGAAAACACCTGGTGAAACTGAGGGTTCTGCGAGTTCCACAGAACAATATTGTAAAAAAAAAAAATGAAAAATTGTGGTTTGGATTAGCCTGCCTGTGTAAACTGCCTTGAATGCTGTGTAGAAATGGAGAAAGGCAGCAAATAAATAAATAAAGGTGTCGATGACACAATGGATCCCAGTATCAATTATTTGCCCTTGGTATAACTCTGATGACCCTAAATAATGCTGAGGGTCCATATGCCTCTTCTTTTTGCCTCCCACCTGTGGGGGAGTGCAAGGTCCACCAAACATGTGTTTTGTTTGATCTGGCTTACATTTGAGAGGAGCATTGAAGGCTTTTCCAACCTCTGTATTTTTGAACTTCAGAAAATTCAATCATGGTCACATAAGAGACTCTTGAAAAAATCAACACAATGTCACCCAAACAAAGTTATCTAAAATCACAGTCAGACCTCATCAATTCTGCTCACCAAGTCATGTGGGGCAAGTGCCCTTTGGTGAGAAATACACACGGAAAGCATTTCTCCCATTGTTTGTCTTTTTGCCTGCTTGAACAGAAGACATGAAAGAAGTAGGCACTTTCCCCCTCATTTTTCTGTCATAATCTACAACCACTATCAATTTCAAGAAGACAATGTGTCTTGCTCCGGAGAGCATGCTTCCTGCTAGTCTGGAGGGAGAGGTGGGGTCTTCTCTAAATTGCAGGCCACTTTGAAAACAAAGTTATCTGAAAAAATGCTCAAAAAGAGCAACAAAGCAAAAACAAAGACTGGGAGCCCAATCCTATCCAACCTTCCAGCACCGATGCAACTGCAATGCAGCCCCAAGGTAAGGAAACAAATGTTCCCCTTGAGGAGGCCTCAGTGACTGCCCCACCACCACAGGATGCAGTGCACACCCCGTTGGCACGGATGCATCAGTGTTGGAAAGTTGGATAGGACTGGGCCCTGAAGCACCCTCCCTAAAGGCTTTGGCTGCAATCAGTGATCCCCTGAAGCTGTGCGACTGACCAGCTCAAAGCTGAGCTCTACACAGCATGGAACCCGCAACCTGGAAGTTTGGCAATGGCACACTGGAAGAGTGTGGAACCCTTCTAGGGAATATAGGCTGCAATCTTGTACACACTTACCTGGAAGTCAGTCTCTGTGAATACAGTAGGACTTGATTCTGAATAAAAATGCATAGGATTGCACCATTGCACCATCATTTCAGCTTGCAAAGAGTGATAAAACAAGGAGACATGTTTCCCCACATCCATAGCAGGCTGCAACTTAGAGACAACTACGTCTCTAAACTGAAGCTAGATCAGAGGGCTTGGAAGAAAGGCGAGGATTGGAAGAAAGGTGAGGATTTTTTCCCCCACTTCAGCTGTGATTTGTTTACTTCAGAAAGAGCAGACATTTATCCCCCTTTGTGCTCACTAGAAGAAAGCAAGACATCTTTTGACCAATTGGTAAAAAAAAAAAGCATATGACACCTACTTTTTCTGCTTTATGTTGCAAAAAATCCTTACCTCTTCTGCAAACCCTCTTCACACGCCAAAGGGATGGCAGTGGAATAGGTAGCAAGGACACAAAGAGAGTTGGGCATGCTGATATTTTTGGACCCCTGAACACAGTCCAGTACAGAAACAAATTACACAGGATGATGCAGCCTCAGTCTCAAATCTGCTCAAGTGTGTGTGCGTGCGTGCGTGCGTGCGTGCGCCCCTAAAGGGGGGAAAAAAAGTGCAGCCCATGGATCACCACATGACAGAAAAGGTGAATTTAGGGTCAGGGTCAAAAACGTTTGGGAACTACTGCAATACCTCCTCATTACACGTGTATATTTGTCCTTATGGGCTTTTTTTCCCTGTGGGCTTTTTTCCTAGAACCCACATGGACAAATATAATTTGGCAGTGGTGTTGCTAGGACGTGATGGGGGGGTGACGCGCCGGAGAGGGTGATGCGCCGAGGGCCGCATCACCCCCACTGCTGCCACGTCACCCCCGCGTCACCCTCCGAGGCCTCTGCATCACCCTTTGAGGCCACCAGCAGCTCCGCTTCACCCCCTGAGACCACACGGTATGAGCCGGGTCTTGACGTGTCCTCTTTGGCCGGTGGCTCTCCAGAGGGTCCTCTCTTCGCATTAGGTGGCCAAAATATTTGAGCTTCAGCCTCAATACCTGTCCTTCCAGAGAACAGTTAGGGTTGATTTCATTTAGGATTGACTGATTTGATCTCCTAGCAGTCCAAGGGACTCTCAGGAGTCTTCTCCAGCACCACAGTTCAAAAGCATCTATTCTTCGGCGCTCAGCCTTCCTTATGGTCCAACTCTCGCAACCATACATTACTACTGGGAACACCATCGCCCTGACTATGCGAACTTTTGTTGGCATGGTGATATCTCTGCTTTTTATTATGCTATCTAAATTTGCCATAGCTTTCCTTCCAAGGAGTAAGTGTCTTTTAATTTCATGGCTGCTGTCTCCATCTGCAGTGATCTTGGAGCCCAGAAAAGTAAGATCTGTTACTGCTTCCATTTCTGCCCCTTCTATTTTCCAGGAATTGATGGGACCAGATGCCATGATCTTAGTTTTATTAATGTTGAGTTTCAAGCCAACTTTTGCACTCTCTTCTTTCACTCTCATCAAGAGGCTCTTTAGTTCTTCTTCACTTTCTGCCATTAGGGTGGTATCGTCTGCATATCTGAGGAATTGCAAGATATGCAGGATATGTTCCACACTTCCTGATTTGTTTAAAAGGACTGTGCGAGCGAGGAAGGAGCAAGGTAATGGGGCAGATGGGCAGCTCACCGCCTTCCATGTGTTGTTTTTCAGGGGTGTGCTGTGGTCTTTGCACCCCCTTCAAATGGCCTCGGGCCAGGCTGGCCTGGAAGGCTGGAAACTGTAGAAGTGAGTTGAGCCCTGTTTTTCTAGCATACTCCACCTTCTATCTCAACAGAGCAAGATATTTGACTTCTTGCCCTTTTCTGTACCTCACCAAATGCTTGAGATGCCTTGAGCCAGAACTCGTTTCCTCACTTTAACCCAGGTAATGCTTCTGTCATATAGCTGTCCTTGAAGTGTTATATTTAATTCATAAACCATCCTATACACCTTTCAAACTTCAGCCTTCAGCAGGGCCAGCTGCCTGGATTGCCTGAATCAAATTTATCGAGCAAATTTATCATTTGTGCACTAGACTTCATTGCTGTTTTGAGACAAGTTCTGATTCCTCTCTGTTGCCGCTTCTGTTAGATCTCCTTACTGTCACTTTTGCTTCTCTCCTCCTCTGAGAGCGTTATCCAAACTGATTCAGTATGTTTTCCATTTTCCCCCCTTATTCTTTCTACTCACCACTGATAGTTTAGAATACCTCCCCTCTTTCCCTTTCTCTGTATTCCTCTTCAGAGAGAGAAAATAATCACTTTTCATTACTTTGTAGTGTTAAGGAAGCGGCACACGCCACCATAATCTTAAGGAAGATCAGTGAGAGAGTGACCCCGAAACCTAGAAATCCCTCCTTTTATTAGGTTTCCTCCTGCAAGCTTGACACTGTGAAAGATCAGAATTCTATAATCACTCTACAGAATCTATACATACAGATCTATGGAGATAACTATAGTTAATTTCATACCAGGGCAAACATAGCTATCCCATTGTGTTTCTTTAATGATTAGGCAGGTATGGGTAAGCTTGCATTTGAAAAAGTTACTCGCTTATTAGATATGCAATGGATATCTATTTTCATCTCCTAAACCAAAAATCACGTACAGCTGGGCCCCCATATCCACAGTGGATACATTCCAACCCCCTCCCACGGATATGTAAAAACTGTGGATAGGGACGAACGTCATATCTATGGTTCTCTGCATGGGGGACACACACGTCACACGCATGCGGGGGGGCGGGGGGATTTGGCATCCATGGATAAGTGACTCCACAGATGCTGAATCAGCACATACGGGGGCCCCTCTGTATTGTATTTGCAGTATCAAATAAGTGTTTGTAACAAGACGTTTGTGCATGAATGACTTATTGCACAACATATGGTGGAATTACGCTAACGTCACAGAAGAGGGAAGTACAATAGCCTGGAATTTTGTGCAGTAGGCCAGCATCATAAGCAACAGTGATAAGGAAAATAAGATCTCAATATCACACAATTATCAGCAATAGCCGGGCACTTTGCCTAGTAGCAAACAATTGGAAAAAGAAAATTCTCACTTCTGGTTTTTTACACAATGGCAAGAGTGTACATATGTGGACAAAGGCTTTTGTAGTATAATAAAATTGCAATGTCAAGCCTCATTTCTGTGCCATAAATGGGGAAAATGCTCAACCATGTTAGGATCTGAAAGAACATGTGAAATATCAAATTCAGAAAATCCTACCCTCACAAAACGTACATACTGTATCCACATTTGCTCTCGTTCTTTGATTGAACTAGAGCTGTAGCTAGATTTTCAGAATTGCAAATTCAGTGTGAATTTCAGAAGATTACAAATTCAATGGTCCACATTTGTGTGCAATCCCCCCCCACACACACACTGCCTATTATGCATCCAGCACACTTGCTTGTGATACTTTGGGGTTCACTGTATTATTATACATTTAAAACTGTTCAGGGGGAACAAAGTATGAGAGAAAGAGGATGCCAGAGCTTTCCTGATAGGGAGCAGGGAGAATAACACAACCAAAGCTGATTGGTAGGAACAAAGCAACGCAACAGGAATGCTGAGGTTCTCTCATCAGCTATTGTGAGAGACTTAATGCAATTCATCACAAAACCTACTTGCATCATTTTCACAGCCTGGCTGCAAATGGCACCAATGATAGCTCAATGAGCCGAAACACTGAAACTAGCCCTGCTGGACTCCTTCTGCTTGCATTGTGGCATTCCCATCCACAAATCATTCTGATGTAACTACCCTTCATTGATCCATGCGCTAACTCATGCTAAATAGGCACTGCTGACAATATAAAAGGCATATCAGCAGAGTGACACCCATTATTTCCCCTTTCGAGTTGTAGTTCTAAAGCGGGAACATAAGAACATTTTTTTTTAAAAGAACAGGAAAAAAACAAAACACTTTGCAGGAAAATTGAGCTAATATCACTGCTCCAGGCATTAACACTGTGCTTACTAGCCTAGCAGTGCAGGTGTGCAAAGGCCCAGGCCAAGGGGAACATGGATGTAGTGAACCGAAAAATCTGAATATGCATCAGATGTTGATTCCTGATGAAATCTTCCATGAAGAAATGCCCTTGGACTCAGGAGAATGAGGTAAGGATGCTAAGAAAAGCAGCTTCATTTTGCAATCCTCGGTTCTGCTGTTCTTTTTTATATCAGACTTTGCTAAAGCGATATATTGATGATGCCTAGCAAAGAAGAGATGTCATATTGTTTGTTTCTCTAGGTTTCTTCAACCTCCTTGGTTCTTTGTTTATGTCTTCTTGGAACAAAGAGAACATCCCATGTTTATTGTTTATTGTGTAGAGAGCATCAAGGAATATCACAAAGAACAAAACAACAGATAAAATTCACAAGGTAATTTTGAGGTTGTTATGTATGGCTTAAAAATTGATTTCTGTTCTCCACAGAAATGAGAAACGCTCTGCTGGATCTAGCCAAAAGCCAATCTAGTTCAAGTTCCTGTTTCCCATAGTGGCCAACCAGATGCCTATGGGAAGCCCACAAGCAGGAGAGAGACATACCTCTCTCCTTTCCATTGCAACTGGGATTCAGAAAGGCACTGCCTCTAGTACTAGAGGTAGTACATAGCAATCATAACTAGTTGGACCACAAACACACCAAACAACATGGACAAACAAACAGTAATCTGGCAAAGGTTATACAGCCTGGTGTTTACTGTAGCATAGGCTTACCATACGTCCTGGAATGGTCGGGACCATCCCGGATTTTGGGGTCCGGCATCCTGGGAGGTATGGCGGCCATCCCAGATTGCACCGCTCGCCACCGCCATTTTCCTCCCAAATTGCGTGGGCCGCTTGTGTGCATGCGCATGGATCACAAAAAAATTGCGAGCCGCACGTATACGTGCAAACGGCCCAGGTGCCCTTCAGAACGTAGGGCTTCCAGGCCGAGCCGCATGCATGTGCCTGCTTTCTGTGTCTGTTTACTGTGCCAGCATACTTTGCAGCCAGGCAAGTACCTTGAGATTACTTGGACTTGCACAGCCAGAAGTGTGCACAGGACTGCAGCATGATTTCAAGCCATCGGCTGCCCCCCCCCCCCCGCTCCACGGAGTATGAACCAATCCTGAGCCCAAACAAGTAGGCATAGGATTGTGCTCCAAAGCAGACATGTGGTGATTCACATAAGCAACCCCCTACATTCCTTCACACCCACACTCAGAAAAGCAAAGAGATTTAAATTCCAAAAGTAATTTGTTTATGCAACAAGAACGCCAAAAGAGATTAAACTGATTCTGCAAAGTGCTGGAGGGAGATATTGATTAGCTGTCAGCATCCTCCACTAATGCCTCACTCTTGCTCATGCTCTGCCTTCCCTGGAAGTAAGCCCCATAGAACATATGGGGCTTCCTTCTGAGTAGGCATGCATAGAATTGTATCATCATGTGGAAATATGCCTCTCCTTGCCTAGTGAACAAAGGTTCCATGGGTAGATACCCATGTGCTAATGGGCAGATACCCATGCGGTACAAAGAGCTAATGAGAGCTCCATCAGCAGAGCTCCATCAGCAGCAGGCTCCAGGAAGAGGGCTCCACCACTGTGCCGCAGCCACCACCAAAGTGCTGCTCAGCGCGAAGGGAGCTGCCACTATCCCAGTCCTCCTCTTGCTTGCTTTTACAGTAGCAGTCACAGAAGGAAGATATGGGGGCTTCTCCAACCTTCATCTCCTTTCCTTCTCCCCCAGGATTTCAACCAGGTTCACAGAGAAACGGATCAAGAAAAAGTCACTTTTGCATCTTTCTCTTCTACTCACCACAATCGGGGGGTGGGTGGGGGGGGGGAGAGGAGACAGCTGCCCTTTAAAGCTGAATGGGGCTCTGGTAAAGGAGGGCTCCCACAGGAGAAAGTCTAGGGCACCGACTTACCTCTTCCCAGGACAACAACCTCACGATACAACCACACGAGTTAACCGTACATTCAAAACCAACATGGAAGACTCCGAATTCATGGATTAAGAATTCCACGGGGGAAAAAAATCTCATGGATAAGGGTTTTGCATCCAAACATGGGAAATGCTGGTTTCCATGTGGGGTTTTGCACATTTATTCTGGGCCTCAGAAACTTATCCAAAGTTTTCTTTACCAGAAAACTATTATTATATAACAAAGGCATGCATCCCAAGCTTTCAACAGCTACTTCAAATCAAAGATGCAATCCCTCCTCTTTTTGGGTCTTGGTTATAAGCATGCCTCACCTCTGTCTAGTCTCACACCCAGTTTCCTTTCTGTTTAAGGACTCCTTCCCCAGACATTCGTCACTTCTCTCTAGCTATGCCATTTTACTTTTTATTTCAAATGTTGTTTATTTTTGAACAGAAAACAAGCTATAATGTCTATCGTCCACCTAGAATTTTCATAGTGACTGCCTTTCAATGCTGACATAATAAAAAAAACATAATTTCAATCATTATTGCACCACCCCAAATGCTGTGAAATTATTCTGCCAAAGTTCTACCCTTTCTGCACTCACAGCACAATCCTGTGTAACTTTGCACCGGTGTAACAGCGGATGCACCAGTGCAAAGTTACACAGGATTGCGCTGTAATACTCCTGGGTTTTGTCTTGCCTTGCCTTTACTAATCCTGAAATTACTCAGTAAACCTTTTGAATCCTTCTAAGTCCCATTGGTTTCTTGATTAGCTCTCAGCTTGGTTAAAATCAAATCACTGCAGCAGGGTCTCCAAGCAAATATTTATCACACGGCCAAGCTTAACACAAAACAAAAGAGGGTAGAGGTGGAATCACAAAACTGAACAACTGTTGTTGACCACAGGTTGCTTGCAATTTGTCACTAAGTAATCAAATACATATTCTTGCCAACTTATCAAAAAATTAAAAGACTTGCGCTCCAACACCAACTTACAATACTCGCTATCACCATCATCCTTTGATAAGCTCTTCTTATGTTCTTATGGATGCCTTTAAAAGGGGTTTGGATAGATTCATGGAGGAAAAGACCATCACAGGTTACAAGCCATAAGCAACCTCCTGGTTTTTAGAAGCAGGTTTTCTCTGTGCCAGGTGCAGGGGAGTGGCAGCAGGAAACAGGTTATCTTGTTGTCTGTGTGCTCTTGGAGGCATCTGGTGGGGCCACTGTTTGATACAGGAAGCTGGACTAGATGGGCCTCTGGCCTGATCCAGCAGGGCTCTTCTTATGATCTCTGATCAAAATAAAACTAAAGGAACCACCAGGGCAGATGATTCAATGCCTGCAGTCATTCAAGTTGTATCAGGGCTATTTCTAGGTTTGAAGGGGTCCTCAGCAAGTCCCCTCACTTGAGTCCCCTCCTACATGTGTCAAGCCTCTTAAGTTCAGACGGAGGTTTACTCAGCAGCAAGTATTTGTTTTCTCCATATTCATAAGCTTGTCCCATAATAGCTCCCTATCTATCGAATCAAAGGCTCCTTTTAGATCTAAAAAGGCTGCATAAAGTTTCCGTCCAGGGGACTTAAGCTGTTTGTTAATCATAAAAGATAATAATAGACAATTGTCCATCGTAGATTTACCCCGGCGAAAGCCCGCTTGTTCACAACCCAAAATATGTTGGTCATTGACCCATTGGGAGAGCTTATTAAGTAAATGCGTAGCATAGAGTTTACCTACGACTGATAACAAACTAATGGGCCTATAGTTCGAGGGTACACTACTATCGCCTTTCTTATAGATTGGGATGACTATAGCACACAGCCAATCGCTTGGTATTATAGCGCTTCTGTCAATCATTGTGAAGAGGTGCGCAAGCAGCAAGGCCCACCATTCTGGTCTACCCTTGAGTAACTCTGGTGGTATGGCATCAGAGCCTGAGGCCTTACCAGATTTGAGTTGAGTAATTAACTGTCTCACCTCCATTGTAGATACTGGGGGCCAATCAGGGAGATCTAGAATGCCAGTATCAGGTGGGAGTTGTTGGGAACTACTTGGTATGAAAAAGAGTTCGGAAAAATGTTGGACCCAAATAGATGGAAGGATCAATGCTGGGTCGTGGGCTTCTGATCTAAACGACCCAGACACAAGTGCCCAAAACAGTTTGTTGTTTTTCTGGTGTATTGCTTGAAGCAATCTATTCCATCGATCACTAAAAAAATTCTGTTTCTTACTCAATATCATAGCTTTCAGCTGCTTCTTGAGTAGGAAATAACTAGATAACTCAAGCAAATTTCCAGTATTCCTAAATTCCAGGTAGGACTTCCGAATTAATTTCTTTAATTCCTTGCATTCACAATCAAACCAATTTACTCTATCAAGAGAGCCAGCTTTATGATGTACTGGAGTTTTATGCCCCAGCTCTACTTGTAGATATTTAATCAAATCTTCATAAATTTCAATTTGGGCAGGGGGATCATCTGCTGTTATAATAAACGAAGTTGTCTCTTTATACTTTCCCTCCGCTATTAATTTACAAAACTTTGGGATGAGCTCATTGTTGCATGGGATTTTATACATGTGGTTAGTATTACGCATATATACGATTGATGGTGGGGGTCTAAGGGGAATCGAATCAAGTACCAAGATCAGTAGTAAGTGATCACTGAGGATGTAATCCCCTATGGCAAATTCCCTCACTTGAGGTTTCAATTTTATGGGAATCAATATATAATCCACAACACTTGAGCCATGGGGAGACACAAACGTACATTCACTCGCATCATCAAATTCCACTAACCCATGTGAAACTCTACACAGAATTTAGCCAGTTCCGCACCTGCAGCATTACTATGAATATCCTTGGACCTCCTACTCATACAACATAGTGGGGGAAGGGACGATCCTTCCTCCACTTCTAGGGCTTTAGTAAAGATTTGCTCTGATGGTCCCACTCTCGCATTCAGGTCTGCACAAAGCACAATTACGCCAAGGGGATTGGCCTTCTCAAGCTCCTCTATACCAGATGTTAGACTATTCCAATGTTGGATCCGTTGTAAACTACTGAGGGAAGGAGGAATATAAACATTGACACAAATTAGAATTAGATCATTCAGAAAGATCTTGGAAGCTTGCATTTTACAACAGCCCACTTTGAGGTCTAAAGGTTTCGATTTCAACCAAACTGCGGACATTGTAACCAGACCTCCTGACGGACGTCCTCTCGTGCTAGTTTTGCAAGCTGGCAACGAATATGCATTGAAACCATCTAGTCTGATTTGATCCTGTGCCCACGTTTCTTGAAGTAAGATGATATCGAATGTTGCTAAATAGTCTAAAAACTGTCTATCCTTCTTACCTTAATTAGAGCCCTCTATACAAACACGTCTTGTAAGGTGAGATGCTCGTGGAATGGTGACCTAACATCGTCTATCCAGACCAACAGAGGGGTAAAACAAGGATGTATTTTGGCCCCTATGCTGTTCAATCTATTTTTAAATGATCTTAACACCTTCCTTCAGGGGATAGAAAGCCATTGCCCAAAGTTGGGAACACGGCAGGTTCCTCTCCTCCTGTATGCCGACGATGCAGTGCTCCTTTCTCAAACTCGTATTGGTTTAAAACGCCTGCTAGAAGGTAGCTTAGAATATTTTCATATTAACAAATTACAACTAAACTTTGATAAATCCAAGATTATTGTGTTTTCCAAAAAATGGAAGCTACATAATTGGACATGTAAAGGTCACAAAATTGAGCAGGCTAGACAAATAAGATATCTTGGGGTTACTTTTCAATATAACCACTCCTGGGTGGCTCACTGTAAGACTGTGGTAAAGGCCACCAAGGTGTCCTCCCAGGCGGTAACTAGGTTCTTTTTTAATTGTGGGAATAAATATGTACCAGCGGGTATAAAGGTTTATAAAGCGAAGATTATCCCACAAGTTCTATATGGAATACCTATGTGGTACAATGCTTTTGACCAAACTATCAAAAGAATTCAAGGAGTTTTTCTTCGTAAAATCCTTGGGCTGCCCAACTGTGTCCCATATGTAGTACTTTGTCTTGAAACAGGCCTCATCCGTCTAAAGACCTTGGCATGGTTGAGGCTCATGAAATGTTGGCTCAGAGTACTTTATAATCTTGAACATGATAGCTTGATATTTCAACTTCTGCTGGAACCGGATTTACCCACTCAGTTGATAGACCTATATAGGAAATTAAAATCCCTGGGCTTGGACACAGAGAGATTAGGTATGCTTAACCAGACGGTGGCATATAGAGAGCTGCATAGCAAAGCTTGTATTTCCTGTTCCCCACTAAAATTCCACATTTCATTTACGCTAGGTAAGATGGCCCCATACTTATATATTCTAAAATGTCCACAGAATCGTAGAGCTCTCTCCTTAGCGAGATGCAATGTTCTCCCGTCTGCTTTGCTACAAGGAAGATACAATGGAATTGCAATGTCTGAGAGATATTGCCCTTGTGGCATGAATTGTGTAGAGACCCTCTCACATACATTCTTATATTGCTCGTTCCACAATGCTTCCCGCACAGAACATCTAGTACCAGTATTTGTTAAATTCCAGGGTTTAGCAGATCAGGAGACATTGAGAAACATCTTATCGACGGAGGAAGGTGATATATTGGAAAGGGTTGCAGCCTTTGTTTGTTCAATCATTTCGTCTTGTGCATCAGATATATGATGTAATGGCCCCTAGATCGTAGCCCGATATCTGGTTGTTTTTGTCTGATTGGACTTTTTGTTTGTTTGTAATATGTGTTATGTAATGTATGTTGATTTATGTTGTCTTTCATGCCAATAAAGGTTCTTGATTGATTGATTGGTATTTGTTTTCTTCACTGCCGTTACACAGCTTCTCCATTTTCACCCATAATGTGCCCACTGTAGGAAAAATGGCAGCTGACACTTTCCCCACCATATCCTGGAGTGGCACTAGGTTGAGTGCATTGTTGTGTACAAATAGATGCTGCCCAATAACCGCCAGGTTGCCCAAGGACAGGTGGAAGCAGTTAACAGTGGGCCCTGCTGATACTGGCAGATGTCCAAGGGCGATGCACGTTGAAGTCAGGGCTAGGTCATTCCTAAATGAGTACTAAATTTAAAAAAAAACAAACCCAATTGAGTTGCTTAATATATTACAACGTTTTAAGATGCAAAGAAAAAATACTTAATATACAGTTCTATTGTTTGCACTTTGAGCCCCACACCTTCTTCAAGGTGTGCTTGCAAGAACTTAAATCTGAACTGTCAACTAGCTCAGATTTAGTAAAGTCTGCTTTGATGAATTTGTAGAGCTCTCAGTTTTGTTGCCTTGATCTTGCACCTCAGGTTTTGCAAGGCTTATTGACAGAACACCAAGGCTGCTAAATGACAGCAGAACTGTGTTGCAGAGTGCAAGGCAACTACCTTGCAGAGGAACCTAATTTAGTTATAAAGTGCCACCAATTTGCCTCAAAGTAAGCAATTGTGTATGTAATAAAAACTATTAATCTTGTAAGCAGCTGGTCTGTGATGCAGATTGCACCAACCCATTAATGAACTAGGTCCTTTAGCTCTTACCACATCTTTGGTTGTGTTCAAGAGGAGCTGAGCTATAGTTCACATTCACACACAAAAAGCAGACAATGTGATTGAGTGGTGCCTAGAGTTTACCACTTCAACTAGATGCTGTGGAGACAAGTTCTCTAGTTAGTATCCTCTGAGATATAGTTTTGTGTGTGGAGGAAATTTTTCATGGGGGAGAATTCAACCATGTAACCCTGACACCCTCCTCTAATATAAAGTGGCACGGCCCCAAATGGTACCTCTTTTTTTTTTTTAACCAAATCTAACCAAATTTTAACCAAATTTTAACCATTTTTTAAAATTGTCTGAAGAACTAAACCAGCAGAATTCTGGGCTACTCATACAGTAGAACAGATGATAATGAGATGACAGAATTCTGAGGTAAAGGACTGTACCATTTCCCACTACAATTTCAGGGTCACATTTCTGAGTGTTCATATGCATTAAAGAAAACACTAACAAACCTCCATGTAAGTTGAACACTAGCATGGTAAGTGCTAGCTCAGATTCAATCTTTCCCTCTGGGATGCTAATTCAAGAAAACATTCAGTAGCGTCGTTTGATAGGGGGCCCTGTGGCCTTGGGCCCCAGGCGCCAGCTTCTGGAGGGCGCCAAAGGGGTGCCAAAAGGTCTGGGAGTTTTTATTCTTATTATTTTTATTTCTGACTTTTTAAACATGTTAAATGGCCCTAGCAGCGCCCCTCCGGGAGGCAGCTGCTTCATGTGTCCTCGTGGGGGCGAAAACAAACATTTACAATCCTTGGGGGGGGGTTATTGCCCGGGCGCAGGGCGAAGAAAGTATTGCAATTTTTAAACAGCCAAAGATGCCCTTTCTTCCCCCCTCCCCCCCTCCGATTTACTCCGCCGCTGCCACCTCCTCCTGGCTCCTGCTTATCTCTGTGTGTGTGTCTCCCTCCCAGGACGCGAAGAAAGCAAGCCATATGATGTGTGTGAGGACTCGGCCGGCCGGGCGCGGGGCGAAGAAGAAAGCAAGCCATCCATGCAGAAGACTTGGGCAACGCGATGAGGAAGTTCAAGTGCCTCTCTAGGAGGTGCCTCCACTCCAGTCTTGCTGGTGACTAGGGAGATGCCTCCTAGAGAGGCACTTGAACTTCCTCATCGCGTTGCCCGAGTCGTCTGCATGGATGGCTTGCTTTCTTCTTCGCCCCGCGCCCGGCCGACCGAGTCTTCACATACATCATATGGCTTGCTTTGTTCGTGTCCTGGGAGGGAGACACACACACAGAGAGAGATAAGCAGGAGCCAGGAGGAGGTGGCAGCGGCGGAGTAAATCGAAGGAGGGGAGGGAGGGAAGAAAGGGCATCTTTGGCTGTTTAAAAATTGCAATACTTTCTTCGCCCTGCGCCCGGGCAATAACCCCCCCCAAGGATTTTAAATGTTTGTTTTCACACCCCATGGAAGCAGCTGCTGCCCGGGGGGCGCTGCTGGGGGCATTCAACACAGTAAAAAAAGTACGGGAAAAGCCGGGAGGGGGGAAAAGAGGGGGGTGAAAAAACGGGGGGCCAATTCGAGGGTGTGCCCCCAGTAGATTTTGACTTAGCAACGCCACTGAAAACATTAAAAGAAAATAGCATCTGCCACCTGCGATGTGAGTGACAGTCCAATATATAGCACCTCAGTTTTCCACCTCATTCTGTTGCATGTGTAGACCAGGCCTGAGACACTGTGAACATAAGAACATAAGAACATAAGAAGAGCCCTGCTGGATCAGGCCAAAAGCCCATCTAGTCCAGCTTCCTGTGTCACACAGTGGCCCCACCAGATGCCTCAGGGAGCACACGAGACAACAAGATACCTGTGTCCAGTCGCCACTCCCTTGCACCTGGCACAGAGAAAACCCACTTCTAAAAAAAAAGGAGGTTGCTTATGGCTTGTAACCTGTGATGGTCTTTTCCTCCATGAATTTGTCCAAACCCCTTTTAAAGGCATCTAGGCCAGGTGCCATCACCACATCCTGTGGCAAGGAGTTCCACAGATGAATCACACGCTGGGTAAAGAAATATTTTCTTTTGTCTGTTCTAACTCTCCCTCCACTCAATTTTAGTGCGTGTCCCCTAGTTCTGGTGTTGTGCGAGAGGGAGAAGAATTTCCCTCTATCCACTCTCTCCATCCCATGCATAATTTTATAAGTCTCAATCATGTCCCCCCTCAGGCGCCTTTTTTCTAGGCTGAAAAGCCCCAGACGCTGTAGCCTTTCCTCGTAACGGAGGTGCTCCAGCCCACAAATCATTCTGGTCGGTCTTTTCTGCACCTTTTCCAATTCAACTATATCCTTTTTGAGGTGTGGTGACCAGAACTGGACACAATACTCCAGATGTAGCCTTACCATCGATTTGTACAAAGGCATAATGATATTGGCCGTTTTATTCTCAATCCCCTTTTTAATGATCCCGAGCATGGAATTGGCCTTCTTCACAGCCGCCGCACACTGGGTCGACACTTTCATCGACCTGTCCACCAGCACCCCAAGATCTCTCTCTTCATCGGTCACAGACAACTCAGAACCCATTAGCTTATATGTGAAATTTTGGTTTCTTGCCCCAATGTGCATCACTTTACACTTACTGACATTGAAGCGCATCTGCCATTTTGCTGCCCATTCTCCCAGTTTGGAGAGATCCTTCTGGAGCTCTTCACAATCCCTGCTGGTCTTTACCACCCGGAAAAGTTTAGTGTCATCCGCAAACTGTGAATACACAATGCTCAGATAACACCATGTAGAAGGAAGCCACCCAAAAATGGTTCTGTGACTAGTTACAGTTGTGCATCCCTGTACTATTTAGACAGAAGCACTCTTGTATTTTGTAAATGTCTACTTGACCTAGTGCATAAAGCCATTACATGAACATGAATTAATTTCCCCAGTCATCCTTACTTTATATCCTCATCGTTGGCAAAGACAATGATAGCCCTGGCTCTGGGAGTATCTAGAAGCTGCTTGATAATTTTATCAAATTCGTAGTTCCTGTCTTTGCGCTCCTGTGGGATTTTCAATGACTGGGCAATGCAGAGACCACCACCTGTCAATAGAAAGAAAAAAAGACAAAATGCTAAAATCTGTAAATTAAATCAAGGAAGAAAACTGGGGGGGGGGGAATAGTGGTTAGGAGGGAGGACTGGAGGAAAAAGTGAGAAGTGAAGACCTAATTTGCCCAAGGTGGTACTACAGTGGATGTGGTGTTGGACATGAGCGTGGGAAACTGGACCCAAATCCCCAATCTGCCATTAAGATTGTTGGCTGTTCATGTGTAAATTACAAGCCTACCTAATTACACGATAACATAGCCTCCTAGCCTATTTCAGTGAAAATTGATAAGTCAAGAATTTTAGTTTGTCTTGCAACTGAAAAAATGCAGCTTAAATGTCTAGGAATGGCCAAATCAGATAAAGAAAAATTCTGCAGATAAAACTGAATAGTTGAATCCAGAATTAGCTTTCCTTAGGATTCTCAGAACCTCGTCCAGATTCAGCCCTAAACAGGGAGCCTTCTCCAAATCTGAAGCTTCCTGTAGTACGGAAGTCTGTGGCATAATGGTTTGAACAGTGTGGTCTATTTCCTGCCATTCTCATAGTATGCTCAATCCAGGAACAAAAGAGAGAACACCATGTAATGCTGACCAAAGCCTTTGAAGAAGGCTTGAATCACTAAAGGACAAGGCAAAACCCATGACTATTGCAGGTAAGTCCCTACCTCACAGAGGTGGATGGATGGGGTCTGCTTGCATGGAATGCCAACATTCCACCAGAATTTTACCTAAAGTCTATAACTGGCCTATACCTCTAGAGAAGTCTCCTGAGTGGACAGAGCACAAAATCAGAAACAGTCTGTTTATTAACTCGTTTGAGAGAGAAAGTGAACAATGAGCTAATATATAGGTTCTGGGGACAAATACAAGAGCCCTCTTGTATTTGTCTCCAGAACCTATATATTGGCTCATTGTTCACTTTCTCTGCGTGGAGGCTGCTTTGAATTCCACCCTGTGACAGTTGTCTCAGGGAGTGTAGTCATATTCTGGGCAGCAGTATTTTTATTCCTTGCTTATCACAAAGATTTTCCTTGAAGAAGATATCAGAGAATGATCACAGGGGAGCATTGGTGGTAGGTGTCATTTTCAAAAATACCCATTTTCAAAAATCCCCCAAAATCCCTAGACTGCTTTTCCAACTCAGGATTTTAATACCCAGTTTGAGGAAACTGAAGGGAAAGCATCTGTGGCAACTCCTACAAAAAAACACCCGAGTCCATGTATGCCCTCTGGATTACGAGCAGCAACAAATTATTATGAATCCCTAACTATGAACTCTCTTTCATCTTTGTTACAAAATTAGGCTTAATCTCCAGACAGTGAAGTGACATTGGATATATGCTTTTTATTTTCTGGGATTTCCCCATGTTTTCCACTGAAAACACAACCCAACATTTTTTATGGCTCTTCTCCAAAAACCTGTCCCTTCTAGTATCCAATATATCTTGCAACCTTTTCCCCATTTGTATCCATCTAGTTCTATGTCGGACACTGATTTAAAGGCATGTCTGGCCATTGCAACCAGCAAATATTTGGGCAATAACCTCCATTTTATTAATAGCCTAGCAGCAAAGATGTGAGACACAGCCATATATTCCTGATAAGCCTTTGATCAACAGGAATGGTGTTAAAGCAGCAGAGTGTTCCATTAAAGGGGGGGGAAGGGGGGAGATGAAAACCTATTTCCCCAAACAATATTGTGAAAATTGCCTGACTTTATAGTTACTACTTTTTCCCTATGGCTCAAGTCACTTTGGCAGACAAACTCAATTGCTTCTGAATTGCCCTAGTCATTTTAATTCCCAGCACTATCGGTCCCAGGCTGTACTCATAGGTAGCACATAGCTACTAAAACATTTAGCCTAAAATCTCTCCCAAGAATATGTTGCTAGATTCAACATAACTAAAGTAGGACTTTCCTCCCACAATCTTTTTCGGAACAGAAGGTTCTATTGAATGTTGTCAGGAATTCCAAAACAGTGTCAACAACCGACTTTGCAGAGGGGAAAGTGCAGAAAATATTTATTTATTTAATTTATTTAAAAACATTTATATCCCGCCTTTTCCTATGCCGAAAGGCAATTGCCCAAGGCGGCTGGGAAGATAGGGAAGCTTCTATCGCCAATAAAAGTCTGTTTGATTGGAAGTCCATTCTATTAATTTTAAATGCATGTACTTTCAGATAATATGGTTAGGATGGGTGCCTGTAGTAGTCCAAGTTGTAAATATCACTCCTTTTATAAACCATTCCCACCCATAGCATGCATGTGTGAAGAACATAAGAGCAGCCCTGTTGGATTCGATGATCAAAACAAGGATTCTGTTCTCCAGAGTGTGTTCAATCAAGGCATCAAGTTGCCCTGAAGTAGGAAATGAAGGAAATAATCTACTCACAGCAATGTTAAGAGTTGCTGTGCTGGGCCAAACTGAAGGTCCATCTAATCTAGCACCCAGTTTCCAAAAGTGGCCAACCATATTGGCCTGGAAGCCAAAAAACAAGTCATGAAGGGAAGGCAACAGTTCCTCTGTGGTTGCCCATGCATCCATTGGTAGTCAGAGATATATTGGCTCTGAACCAAAATTTCACATATACGCTAATGGGTTCTGAGTTGTCTGTGACGGATCAAGAGAGAGATCTTGGGGTGCTGGTGGACAGGTCGATGAAAGTGTCGACCCAGTGTGCGGCGGCTGTGAAGAAGGCCAATTCCATGCTCGGGATCATTAAAAAAGGGATTGAGAATAAAACGGCCAATATCATTCTGCCTTTGTACAAATCGATGGTAAGGCCACATCTGGAGTATTGTGTCCAGTTCTGGTCACCACACCTCAAAAAGGATATAGTTGAATTGGAAAAGGTGCAGAAAAGAGCCACCAGAATGATTTATGGGCTGGAGCACCTCGCTTATGAGGAAAGGCTACAGCGTCTGGGGCTTTTCAGCCTAGAAAAAAGGCGCCTGAGGGGGGACATGATTGAGACTTATAAAATTATGCATGGGATGGAGAGAGTGGATAGAGGGAAATTCTTCTCCCTCTCGCACAACACCAGAACCAGGGGACATGTACTAAAATTGAGTGGAGGGAGAGTTAGAACAGATAAAAGAAAATATTTCTTTACCCAGCGTGTAATTCATCTGTGGAACTCCTTGCCACAGGATGTGGTGATGGCATCTGGCCTAGATGCCTTTAAAAGGGGTTTGGACAGATTCATGGAGGAAAAGACCATCACAGGTTACAAGCCATAAGCAACCTCCTGGTTTTTAGAAGTGGGTTTTCTCTGTGCCAGGTGCAAGGGAGTGTCAACAGGAAACAGGTTATCTTGTTGTCTTGTGCTCCCTGAGGCATCTGGTGGGGCCACTGTGTGACACAGGAAGCTGGACTAGATGGGCTTTTGGCCTGATCCAGCAGGGCTCTTCTTAAGTTCTTATGTTCTTAACATGAAGGTTCCACAGACCTATCATGATTATAAGCCAGCAAGAGACCTCTCCACTATGAATTTGTCTAACCCCCCTTTAAAGTCACCAACAGCGCAATCCTATCCAACTTACACCATTGGTGTAACCAGCGGTGCAGCGAGAACAGGAGGCCCCGGAACAGAAAGGGGATTCAAATCCCCTTTGAATCCCCCTTTAGAGGGGATTTGAATCCCTTTTCCGTTCTGGGGCCTCCTGTTCTTGCTGCACCGCTGGTTACACCAATGATGTAAGTTGGATAGGATTGCATTGCAAAGTTATTGACTATCACTACAATTCACGATGGTGAATTTCACACAATATCGGTGTAGCATAGAGCTCTAGCATGCATCTATACACCCAGAAAGCATACAATGTTGTTACCAGACTGTCAGACTCTTAATGCTTTTGCATCTTGTAATGCTACATGTTTATACTGGGTGAACCCCTCCTAAGACAACAGCTTGTGTGAATGCCTACCATTGTACAAGACTACAAGTATTCAGAGAAAATTGCTAGTTGTGCAGCATCAGATTCGGATGATTGTGAATTAGAAGTCACAGAGTAAAGGTGTTGCAAGAATTTCTCGAATGCCAAGAAAATGAATAAATGAATGAAAATGAAAAATTATATTCCGTAAAGGAGCATCAGGGCAGGCTGATCACCCCAATTCTGCTCAGAGCCTTCTTCATTCAACTGGGTGTGCGGCAGCTTCCCGGCACGCTCACTTCAGTGCTGCTCAGAGAGGCAGAGAATGCGAGAAGCAGAGGGATGCTATTGCATCCCTCCCTTGTCCACATGCTCAGCTCAGTGCTGTCCAGAGAAGCAGAAGGGATCATTATGGAAGGCTGCAGAAACCAAAGCTTCCCTTCTGGGGGTGACTAGATATTTTGAAGGTGCACGTGTAGATAGGTGACTCATGACTTGTTTTCCTACATAACCATAGGAAAAGGTTAATACCTCTCTTTACACACTGTGCTGGCATCCTAAATTATCCCACTCCACCTCGGCTGCTAACTTACAGCACAATCCACTGAATGTCTACTCATTTTCACTGTATTCAATGGGGCTTACACCCAGGAAAGCATGAGTATTTAATTTATTTATTTATTTATTTATAGCCCGCCTTTCTCCCGAGGGCACTCAAGGCGGCTTACAACATATTAAAATACATATAAACATATTAAAATAATTAATAAACACATTAAAATAATTAATTAAAACAATTAAAGTTAAAATAAACAACCCCAGTGGGTCACCTGCATTTACATGTATTAAAAACCATTTGTTAAAAAGTCAGCCCACCATGTCAGACATTAAAAGCAGTCCTAAATAAAAACGTCTTAAGGCCCCGCCTTAAGTAAGTAAGATTGTAAAATGAGTAAGATTGAAGCAGCCCTGGAAAGGGCCACACTATGCATTTATCACCATAGTGTAGTTTGGCTCTCAGTTTAATCCAGAAAAGAAACCTGTTAATACAGCTGAGACTGGACTCTGCTGGAATATTGTCCCACAAACTATCACAAGTACAACCACTGCCTGAGTGGAAGCTAAAACATCAATGAACTGCAATGAGAGTGCTACATGCACTATGGTTTGGAAAAGGATACATCCTCCTTGAAGGAAGGGTACTATAGATAAATACACTGTAGAAACATGCAGGTAGCTTAATTCTGAGAAGTGGTTACTGCTGACTAGTTCCAGTGGTAAGCACAGGAAGGTCAGTTTCTTAAAACTTTTAGAAAAGTTTTAAGTTTTAGAATATAAACTGCTCCAAGAGCCATAGTGAATGGATATTAGCTTCTGTTACAAATACCACAACTATTGTGTCTGTTTCAAAGCAGTTACACAGAAGCCTATCACATTTTAAAATGTCATGCTATGGATATGGTCATTTTGGGTTGTCTTATAGCTGCACAGTTGACCCTTCTCTAATGCTTCTCAACCGCGTCAGTTTCCAAATTGTCAGAGGAAACCAATACTAGTGGTTGTATCCTCCAGCAGGTGTCACTGTGGCACATGGTTTGTCTCATTATCATAAAGTTGGAGATCCTTGGAGATCAGACAAGAAAAAGAAAAAAGACAGGCCAATAACTAAGAAGTTCTGCTAGAGCAGATGGCAATGAAATGTTTAAAAATGCACACTGACATGTATCTGTCCCTGTTTTCATGTGTGCAGTCACAAAACCACAATGCAAGTGAATTCTGAAAATGATACTGGAGTCCAATTCAAGCATATGCAGGGTTCATGTGCATTGATCTACTATTTTGATGTCGTGATTTTGAAGAATCCTTCCACTTCTTTCTCAAGGTTTCAGCACATGGATCTGATTCACTGAAATGGGAAAAGGTCTTTGGTAAATATGTTAATAGACACATAAGCTACAGTCAACTGATTCCAGAATTCAGATAGGCCATCTTCAAGAAGTTGCTGATGTCAAGAAGCAGAAAAACAAGTACCTTTGTAATAACCTCATGGGTTTCTAAGAGAGCTTAAATTAGTGTGTTCCACAGTAAATTGTTTTGAAACCTGGAACCTGCATTGCTTAAAGACGGTAAGACCTCAGGTTCACAGGCTGTTCAAGTCCGAAATTGATAAGGTTATGAAATCTGGCAAGATCAAAGTCCAAGACTGCTTGAGTTTAGCCCACATTAGCATAATAGGTTAGCTTAAACAGCTCAAAAATCAGATTGCCTCCCCCCCCCCCCCCCCAAGCACAATGTCTGCATCAGTGTTAGGAGGAAGAAATGAATAAGTACAGTACCAACATAATTCAAAGAACTGCTCTACTTAGGCTGCAATCCTACACACATTCTCCTGGGAGTAAGTCCCGTTGAAGTGAAGCTTACCCCTGAGTAGGCATACATAGGATTGTGCTCTTAGGTTCATACAAGAGACTTGCACTAGCCCAGTGGACTTCTCCATTTTTAAACAGTTAATTCTCCCCCAATTTCATATCCTACACTGATTTGGAAACCCCTTCATTTCAAGTGCAGCTTGATATGTGGCATATGGGGGATCCGTTCAAGAACCAATCATTCTCTCACTCACATTTGGCTAGCTTTACAGTTGTTTGGATACTGGCCAGCACCTTCTGCACCTATCCTCATAACAAGAGTCAAGGAGGTCATTATTAATTATTATTATTATTATTATTATTATTATTATTTATTATCAATTTGTTTTTATCAAGGAAGAGCAAAGATCAACATCAGGCAGCCCAATCAAATGCTGGCCTCTGTAGCCGTAACTGAGCCCCAGTGGCGTAGCTGGCTTCGCACAGCTGCCACCCCCACGTGACGGCTGACGTCACTTGCCCTGCCTCAAGTGACGCAAGCCAGGCCAAAACATTACTCGGGGCTCGGGTGGGCAGAAGGGGGCCAAAACAAACAGCGCATGGAGGCGGTGGACACCTTCAGCTGCTCCCTCTGATCTGTTCCGCCACCTTCGCTGCCATCACTGCGTGGATCACCACCACCGCAACCACCACCATTTTCTCACATCTGCCGCCATCTTCTCACCTCGCCTCTGGTAAGCTGCTCCTTCCAGCGTGCTGCCTGGGGGCATACCGCCCCTTCCGCTCCCCTTCCTATGACACTGCTGAGCCCTTCACCGTTGCAAACGTGCCATAAAGCACACTGCGACGGTGTGGAGGTCAGTGGTGGCAGGCCTCTGCCAGCGCAGGAGCAGCGCCTGCCAGAGGTAGATGAGCTCTGTGCTGGCAGGCTGGGAGGTGGCAAAACAGGGGTGCAAAGAGGGCAGGGCAGAACAGGCCCGGGAGGAGGCGGGCTCAGAGGAGGAGCCCTCCACTGAATCCTTTTCATCCCTTTTCAGGCATGAAACCCTGACACAGAGCTGCCAGGATTTGCGCCAGCCATTTAGTTGGTGCACATCAGAATAGCCCCATAGTGGCTGCTGGGGCTCGACATGGTGTAAAGGGACAAATGTCCCCTTACCTCAAGGAGCCCTCCAGCAGCCTCCAGCCCCACACTAGATATAGCAGTTCTCTGTCCCCTTCCCTTTCCTGGACATGCAACAGCAAAATAGTTGGTGCAGATCCGAGGAGACACATTAGGGAAGTGGAGGCTTGCCCTGTGGTAAGGGAATGAAAGTTCTCTTACCTCGATGAGGTCTCCGGACTCCCCCCCCCCCCAGCTTCAAGATACAGTGCACGCGCCATTGGTGGGGATTTAGTTAGAATGAGACTGTTAGTGTGTAACTACAGAGTATCATGACAGTGTCTTCACTTCAGAATTTACACTACACTGTGACTGCTGAAAACAGGTCAGAGCAAACTCAAGATACAAGGGAAGAGAGGGAATCAGATTGTGCTTAATCAAGTACCTCAATAATTTTTTTTGTGAAAATGAATGATATAAAGACCTATAAGAATCAGGCTGTAAATGAGAGCGTATATTACGGGTGGCCAAACTTGCTTCATGTAAGAGCCACATATGATAAACTTCAGATGTTTGAGAGTAGCAATATTTAAGAAGCATTTACATTCTTAAACTTATTTACTTACCATGAACATTAAAAATATGTTTTAATCCAATGGACTCTTCGTTTATACCTGGTAAATAATTATAAAGCTTGAGCATTTCTTATTAACCTTTTATATGAATTGTGATGCAAAAAGGAGCTCAGCCAACATATTTCCAAGAGTCGCATATTATATGTCAAAGAGCCACTTGTGGCTCAGGAGCCACAGTTTGGCCACCACATTACATGGTGTGTCTGTGTCTGTGTCTGTGTGTGTGTGTGTGTGTGTGTGTGTGTGTGTGTGTGTGTGTGTATACAACACGCATTTGAAATATAATTTATTTATTTTTTTGAAGAGAATTTCTATGTGGAATGAGAAGCAACATTTCTTTGAAACTCAACCCATATGGATTGTTTGTACTGAATTGTTTTAAATTGATCTGTTTTTCCCCCAAAGCAAACTTAATCTAAACCAAAATTAAACAGAAGCCTCAGTGTGTAAATTGGCAGAGAATCTAAAAATGTCTAGCACAGATGAGTTAATTAAGAACTTTATTCTATTAAAGTTGTCACTGTAATTTTTGGTGCATTTTCCATGCAGTTCCCCAGTGCATTTTATCACCTCAAAGACTTGCTTTTATTATGACAGTTAAATCAAGGTTCTTTAATATACCAAAATCAAGGCAGTCACTGGAAGATTAAATCAATTGCGAAGAATAGTATAAATGATAATTATGGAAGAGATGGAAAAGATAGAATAGTTTGTTTTTTTCTTGATGGGTTGATTCTGATCTAAAAATAGGGAATTACAAAACCTCATAATTAATGTTAATTCTGCAGTGTCCCATGGTTATGAATCTCAATAGTTATTTTTTGCAAAGTTTCTTTTCTACAGTTCACAATGGCGTGCTATATTCCATATGAAGGGGTTCTGAACACTTACTATAAACATGAGCAACACTCTCTGAGTTGGAATGGGATGCAGTTTGAGCCCCCTTAGAAGAGGGCTGAGCCCCCTTACACTCTGCAACAGGCTTTGGAAAGAAATAAAGGCATCCAGGCTAGGGAGTAGGAGGTATTTTTGCCTCTCCATGTCTCTCTGGAACATCTTGGGGGATGTAACATGGGAACCCAGCACAGTCCCCACGTGCTGTCAAACGCCCTGCCCCCTGGGGCGTGACATCATTTGCGCGTGCCGCCACTGGTGGCACAAAACACACACACACACACACACACACACCAATGCTTTTCGGCGCCAAATGGCTCCAGGGCGGGCAGGGGGGCCAAAAAGTGGCCAGCGAAACTCCCGCTGTGGTGATGATTAGAAGAGCGGCAGAGGGGGTGACCCGGCGGCGAGGCCGGAGGTAAGTACACCCCCGCCGCGTGGCGCCCCGCCACCCTGGGGCCCCCCACCCCGCCCCTAATGATGTCTCTGGTCCCACTGGGTTGTGCTAGACAAGGGGTGGCCAACCTTACACCATTAAGGTCTCTATGTTCTTAAGAGTTGTGTAGAAGACAGAATATTGGCAGCTGCAAATGCTGATGGTGCTGCTGCTGCTAATGCAGCTGCACCTGCTGAAATGCCCTCACTTTAACAACCATTCAAGGGCCAGGAGCATTCAGGTTGAAAGGTTGGCCACCTCTGTGCTAGACCATGCATTACATCCGCATCCCAGGACGGAAGGTCTCAGAGCCAGTGAGAGGAACTAATAAAACTCACATCTTGCTGGATCAGAGAGAAGACAGAAGCCATTCTGCCTTACACAACTTGAAAACCTGATGTTTTGGAGAGTGAAATACAATTATTTTCTGCCCAAAGTCAGCAAGGAACCCAGAGGTTGGCAAACAGAAACCTGACTGAGGACAGCCTCCCTCACTTATGCTCTCCTAGCCTTGTCCTTTTGCTTTAGATCATTGCACACCCTGCAGTTTTAGTTATGGTTCCTTCAAGGCTAAAACCAGGGCTACAATTTAGTACCATTCCAAAGATGCAGAACAGTCAATCATTCATATTGCTTCTGAATAAATCCAAGCACTCTAAGCTGAGAGCTGCAAAAGCACAGAGCCACATGGGGGGGGGCAACATTAACGAGGCGGACTTGTTTGGTAAACCGAGGTTTCGATAGTGATTATTGCCCTGAATAGTAACACTAAAATGTGTCCACAATGAACCCCTTTTCACACAAACTACTGTACTTGAGAGATCATATACTCCTTTCTAATTATGTTGCTTTACATGAAATGGTAATGAAAACAGCAATTTATGTAGAAGCAAAGAGATTTTTATGAAAAGTTCTGTTATCTGCAAAAAGGTGGGAGGAGGAGAGAGATGCCCAGTTGTTTGCCCGTCATCTCTGAGTGCAATTCCATTGTAGGCAGTGGGCATCCATGCTTGCCCATTTCTCATTTGCAGTCACTTGCTTGCTACCTGGAATTACTGGTTGCAACACTGCTCACAAACGATACTTTCCAACACTGATTTGGCTCCATTGCCCAAAGCAATTTCCTGCAACCTCCGCATGCCCAGGAGAGTGTTATGCTCTGTGACATTGTTTTATTTTTCTGAACTGCCTCTTGGAATGCCACACTGTAATTTAAAAGGTTGTTCGGTGCTGTGCCATTCTTACAAGGATTTCTCTCCAACCCCAGTATTAATGCTATTGCCTCTAGACAGTGAAGCATTTTACAAGCTGCAAGCACAAAGTCTTGGAGGGGGTGGTGGTGGCAGGAGAATGGCAAGATTTAAGAGCTTTTCCAATTTATTTACTTTTTTCATAGACAGATGCATAGTATTTTACCTTCTTTCAGATGACTGTGGAGCCTTCAAGGCAAGCGAAAGACACTACCAACCACCAAGAAATTCAACGAACAATAAAGGCATCATGACTAGTAGGTGGTTAGCCCTTGCAGGTTCTGTAGGAAGCCAGCTTGAATGTTCTCTATGTTTTAAGAGAATACAGTAGTGGCGTAATAGCACAGCATAGACTTGGATGTATAAAGCAGCAGATATCAGTGGGGAGCGGATCGATACACCACTGATACAATGACTTATAAAGGTTAAAATAATATGGTCTTCCTACAGCTCCATAGAATGCTGGATTCACCCTGCTTGGACAATGGTTGATAAACCTATTCTGGGTGCTTTTCATTCTTCCATTATTGCCAAATCTACCTTTCTGGAACCTCAGTGCTTTCCAGTACTGCTTCCAATTTGGAATCTGAAAGGCACAATAATTTAGAAAACCTCCTTACTCATTTGAAACCCCACATCTTTATCTATCTTGAAAGGCACGTGAGAGGTGTGTCAAACGTTTGACCAGACCTTCAGACACTGCAGGCAAACACTGAACATATATTTTGGTCACATGTAGGGGGATTGTTTCTAGTTAAACAACAGCTGTGGCAGCCTGGGCACACATGTCATAACTAGGACTGCAGCACATGGGGAGGGGGTATGTGAGCTTTTTCCACTGTGATGTGGTCCTAAGAACATAAGAAGAGTCCTGCTGGATCAGGCCAAAGGCCCATCTAGTCCAGCTTCCTGTATCTCACAGTGGCCCCACCAGATGCCTCAGGGAGCACACAGCCAACAAGACAACCTGTTTCCTGCTGCCACTCCCCTGCACCTGGCACAGAGAAAACCTACTTCCAAAACCAGGAGGTTGCTTATGGCTTGTAACCTGTGATGGTCTTTTCCTCCATGAATCTGTCCAAACCCCTTTTAAAGGCATCTAGGCCAGGTGCCATCATCACATCCTGTGGCAAGGAGTTCCACAGATGAATTACACGCTGGGTAAAGAAATATTTTCTTTTGTCCATTCTAACTCTCCCTCCACTCAACTTTAGTGCATGTCCCCTGGTTCTGAAGAACATTGTGGCCCCCAAAGGTAAGCTTCCATTTTTACCAATTGAAACTTTCTTTCCAGTTCTAATAGCAGCTTTGGATGCAGGATTAAATACTACCTTACCTGCACACCATGGTCCCATTTCAGATTGCTCCCCGTAACTGCTATTTAACTAAGAACGCAACCACAAACACATTGGAAGTGGAATGGAGAGTACTGACTGGATCAGTGGTTCCCCACCATGGGTGATACTGAGGCACTGTGGGGAACTGGCCTGGGGCACGCTAAGAGGCAAGGGGGGAAACAGGGGGCACTGGAGGTGGTGGGATTATAGCACCATGCTGGCAAATGTGCTGAAATTTGGGGAAAACTATTGCTGTTTTTAGTAAATACATCATCAGAGCTCTATTCAGACCAATATACCATGTCGTAACTCTGTGTGTTTTTGTCTCTTTGTCATTGAACAGAAAGGGCAGAAGCAGAAAAATCAAAGAAGAAATGTCGACTATATAATTTGAAATATCTGAAGTATGGACTTATAACAGCATCAACAAACCAGCAGGTGCCTATGTGCCTAATTATGTGAAAAGGTATTTTTTAATGAGACAATGAAGCCTTCCAGACAGATTGAACATTTGAAGACTGCATATCCTGACAAAGCAGACAAGAACTTAACGTTTTAAAAGTACAAGGAACTTAGAGACAGCACTGTGTTGGGACACGGGAGAGATATAGGGTCATCACAGCCAAAAGTGCCATGCATTTTTACATCTTGATGAATCAGAGTTGTGTAATAGCACAATCCTATGTGTGTCTACTCAGAAGTAGGATCCATTATGTTCAATGGGACTCACTCCCAGGTGTGTATAGGATTGCAACTAAGTTCTGAAATAGGAAAAGCTGTCCGTGACAAGGCCTGTTAATGATCTTTGAAAATGTGTGGTTAAAGCCAGGGACTTGGCTGTAATCACATGTTATTCATGAGACCAACCAAAATGTCTGCTTTGACAGGGGAGGTGACAAGTTGGCAAGCAGTGCTTTGCGCCTCACTCCCATCCACCACCTCCCCTGGGCTACCGCTTAACTGGCCGCTCCATTCAGCCATGGGTGCTTATGTGCGAGTGAGCAAAGAAGACGATGAGGGTTTGGGTTGGCTTGCCTCCTCCTCGGAGGTAGTCACCCCTGCTGCCTCCTTTAAACTGGGAAGATGGGGAGGAGGAGGATGCCAGAAGCAAAGCGGTTTCATTCCCAGGCTTCCCCCTGCTCAGCTTGTTTAAAGGAAGCATGATAGCAGAGGAGGTGAGGCAAGGTGATGGGGATGCACTGGTGAAGAGCAGTGAGCAGGTGGAGTTGGTGCTGCTTCAGGCACTGGATCAGCTCAGGACGGACCTGGCTAGAGGCAGAACCACATGAAATGCATCCATGCCCATCGTTGTCTGAACAAGCATTTTCAACATGTTTTCTGTCATCAGGGTTGCCACGCTGTTTTATAAGCAAGATCAAAATATCCAAGTCATTTCAAAGGGAGAGTGAGCTGTCAGGTAGCAGCTGATCCTGAGTCATCCTTCACTTTCCCAGTTTTAAAGGTGATAAACAACAGGAGTCTGAAACCTCCATTCACTTGAATGCTTCATCACCATAAAATACTCTTTTTTTTACCAACAGTCCATTCAGCATATTAATAAGAGCCTGGCTCCTTCTGACCCAAATTCTACATGTTATTTTGTTCATCTTAAAAAGAAATTATTAATTTTGAGAAAACAGGCAGACCATTTGAGCCAAACTCACTGTGGTGAGGGCATCCTTAGCCTTCTGGCGCGTTTTGTCTGCATGCTCTGCCACAACCCCTCCCCAGTATCAGCCAAGGCTGAGCACACACAAAGCACAAGCACTGCCTTCTCCCCCCCTTCCTGCTAGCACAACCTCAGAGCAAACATTGCTGCCCTGCAGCCCCACCCGGCCCTTTCAGCCTATTTGGATTGGAACAGGCAGAGCAGTGGAGCAGGACTTTCTCCTCCTCCTCCTTCTCCAGCACCTCCAGACTCTAGGAAGAGGCTCACTTCTCATTCTACGTAACAGAACTGGACAGGGCTGCAGCCATGGCAGTCAAACGGAGGTGTAGTTGGAAAGGAGAGGAAGAAGAGAAAGCAGCAGTGGAAACCCTCCCTGTCCAAGTTGAGCAAGAGCCTGCAGAATCATCTACTTCAGTGTCTCAAACTGTAGGTCGGGACCCACTTAGTGGGTTGTGACCTGATTTCTGGTGGGTCCTAGGTGATGGAAAGATCAGATAAGTAATTGCCACAAGCCATGAGGCTATTCAAAAATCAGATAGCTGCTCATAGCCCTTCAAAGAGCTGTGCTCCTGCAGTTTGCAAGATAGCTGATAATTACCCTGCAAACAGCCAAGCTCCTGCAGTTTGCAAGCTTGTGTAAATATAGGGAGATAAATGTTTAAGCATCTCATTTTAAAAAGTGGGTCCCAGTGCTAAAAAGTTTGAAAATCACTGATCTACTTTGCTGTTTCATCCTCCTCTTTCTTCAGCACATCTCAGCTGAAGAAATGCAGGACAGCTTGAAAAAAAATCATACAAGTAAGAGAATAATAAACATACGGCTGCTGCAGTTGTTGGCAGCAGCAACACATTTTTGGCCTGAAGTTGGTGACTTGTGGTTTTTTAAGAAAGTACTGTTTAACCACTAAGCTTTGGATCCCAAAGCTGGTGATTATTACATTTTAGCTCGCACAATCTCAGAGATAGATTAGATAGGCAGGTAGCAATACAATAATAATAATAATAATAATAATAATAATAATAATAATAATAATAATAAAGTTTAGTGTAATATTTACAAGTCCACGCCATTTCCCAGTAGTTCTTACATGCCAGAATCTGGAGTAGTTCCAAAACCAGGTTATATTCAGGTCACAGGCTCTGACAAAGCACGGAAAACCTGGTCTGAGCAGGAATGTATAGAGCAGGCAGGGCAGGTGAAGGAGCTCCACCCCATTGTATTCCACGGAGGATAGCTGCAGCCTAACCCTGAGACTGCACGCACGCACGCGCGCGCGCACGCACGCGCGCGCGCACACACACACACACACACACACACACACACTACCCACTTAATCATGTGCAAGCAGGTAGCGCGCACACAATCTCAGAGTTAGGCTGCGGCTATTCCCTGTAGAATACAATGGGGCATGGCTGCCTCACCTGCCACGCCCGAACCGCACATCCCTGGGTCTGAGAGCCATTAAAAAGTCTGGTAATCTTCTCTCTAAAGACTGGCTGTTACCCAAGTTCTCAATAAAACCATCCTTTAAAATCAAGATTTATCTGGTTTATCTTGAAGACTGGCACATTTAAGCTGGAATTTTATACATAGTTTCCTGGGAATAAGACTTATTGACCACAATGTGACTTACTTCAGTGTAGACATGCCTAGAATTGCACTTTTTAGCCCAGTCCTATGGCGCTCAAGAGTCCATTGCTTGAACCCAGCAATGGCAGCACTCCTCTTCCACCAGTTGTAAAAGGTGCTCTGGCAGTGTGCCACTCAGCAAGCACACTGCTGTGAACGCCGGTAGGAAGGCCTGTGCCTTCCCACTGGCATCAGTGGATCTGGACCCAGCTGCCAGATCAGGTAAGATGGTGGGGGAGGTGGAAGGGGTGGCGGGAAGGTGGAACGATGCAGTTAAGGGGCAAGGTGGGCAGATTGGGTCCGGGAAAGAGTCAGGTTCAGCGGCAACGATGGCCACCAAATCACAACCCTCTTCCCAGACTCAGTGGCGTCGCTATCGTGAAGCGAGGATGAAGGCTCTGCATCACAACGGAGTTTATATCATTTTTTGCGCATGCGCAGACCGTTCCTGAGGGAAAGGGGCTGTCCTTTTCCCTCAGGAACAGTCTGCGCATGCGCGAAAAACGGTATAAATTCCGTTGTGACGCAGAGCCTTCATCAGAAGGCCCTGGCGCGTTGGCTGGGGTGGTCACTCCAAGGCTTTCTCCTGGCCTCAGAGCCTCCAAGGCCGGGAGAAGGCCTTGAAGCGGAGCCGGCTGCAACGGGAGGGGCAGCGCCCGGGGGGCGCCCGGGGCAGCGTCCCATCAGGTCGCCCCCCCCAAATCGCGGCGCGGCCTGATGCCAGATTAAAACTTAGGGGGTGGAGATGGGGGGGGATTAGGGTGACGCGCGTTGCCCTGCCTTGGGGCAGCGCGCGTCCTAGTGACGCCGCTGCCCAGACCCAATCCCATGGCACGGGGCCACACATACCTGAGTCAGCTATTTAGCTAGAGCAGGTCTGAGTAGGAACCACCACCATCACCACAACCATCACCACCGTGCTGCTGAGGCTTACCCCCGTTACGGGAATGATTGTTCCCTTACAGGTGACCTCTGCAACTGCCCCCTCATGGCAAGATGCAATGGTAGTCATTTTGGTGGCTCTGCATCGGCGGGGGGAGAAGAATATGATTGGGCTGTTAGTGTCCTCCATAGAGGAAGCAACACAGATAACAATCAGAAACGGGTAATTAGAGCAAGGGTGGGGAACCGGCGGCCCGCGGGTCGGATCTGGCCCCCGGAACGATCCGGTCCGGCCCCCGTGAGCCTGGACCTGATTCCATCAGGTCCGGCCCGCACGGGCTCGGACTGGAGGCTCCGGAGGCCGCGCTCACCTCACCCGACTCCTTTTCAAAGCCGGCTGTTATAGACATGCGCAGAAACAGCCGGGTTGAGAAGGGGTCGCGCAACTCCTTCTCAACCCAGCTGTTTCTGCGCATGTCTATAACAGCCGGCTTTGAAAAGGAGTCGGGCGAGGGGGCAGCGGCCCCGCGCGTGCTCACCTCGCCCGACTCCTTCACAAACCCGGCTGTTATAGGCATGCGCTCTTACAGCTGGGTTTGTGAAGGAGTCGGGCGAAGTGAGCGCGCGTGGGGCCGCTGCCGCCACCAGCAGCCTGGAGGCTGAAGAGAAGGTAAGGTAAGGAGGAGAGCGATAGGGGTGGGGGGAGGAGAGTGATGGGGGTGGGGGGAGGAGAGCGATGGGGGTGGGCGCTTGCTGGGTGGGTGGGTGGGAGAGCGAGCGAGCGAGCGGTGGGTGGGCTGGGAGAGCAGTGGGTGGGAGGTAAATTCACGCGGGGGGGTCAAATTTGTGGGGGGGGAATCAGCCGGCCTGACGGCCAGCCCGCAGCAAATTTTCCCTATGGGAAAATGGCCCCCCGTCGCAAATAGGTTCCCCACCCCTGAATTAGAGTAACTATGGCAAGAATTCTATTAAAGTAATACACTAAAAAACAATACCTTGTTTTCCTGAATAAATAAGTTTTTAAATTGATCCTGACAATGCTGGATTTGGGGGACTCCTGGAGGAAAAACAAACCATGGCAATCGGCCTTCATCTCCTGCATCATGGGCCTTTCAGAGGCACCTGGTTGGCCAGTGTGGGAAACAAAATGCTGGGCTCCCCTGGCTCTGCCTCTGTTGCTAAGGCAACCCCATGTACTGCACTGCCAATCTGAGGGCTGGCAATGAGGCCTCATGCTGGGAAGGGATACAGCAAAAAGCTCAATCCGGTGATTCCTGGGGGTTTGGCCTCATTCACCCCAAACTATTCCTAGGGTTGATCAGACAATACATCACTTTGGGCTTAACCTTATCTATGCAGATAAATAAGCAGTTTGGCTTACACGTTTATTTTGAATTACCATTTATTATCCATGTAAATAAGGCAGCAGATCTTATGTCAGGTGAGCATATTTTTGGAAGCAAAAAATGTAATACAACACAAGAAGATGAATCACCATAAGTGAAGTATAAACGCACATCTGTTCCATATGAGAGAATATTTTCTAATGATACATAAGTATGGGTTGAAAATGAGACTGCAATGGACAAATGAGTCTCTTTCGATTTTAATTTTTTTGTTGTTGCATTATTGCTTTTAACAGAATTTTATGAGTGAAGCAAATTGTAGCCAGTCGGATAAATTTATCAACATTGTCAACACAACAACGAAGAGAATGAAAAATCCAGACCACCAGGAAGCTAAATTACAATCATATTCCCACCATTAAATGGCTATAACAACCTTTGTGGTGGTTGGCTTCTTCCTTCTCTTGCTAACGAATATCACAGCCATGATTTTGTTTGCAACACACACCACAGGCCACCTGTTACTGGAAATCAGTGTTCCCTTTCACTTCTCTACACACACGTGTGGCAATTCCTGGCTGCGTGCTTTCCGCGGCCTTCCTCCTCCACCTTCCGTAGCACTAGCATGGAGTCGTGTTCATCACTGCAAGGGAGAAAACAGGTAGTCCAAAAGCCCTTCTCGTCAGGAATCCAACAGTGTCTGGAATGCTTCTGGGAAGTCTAGGAACAGCCACAGCGACCTCATCTCCCACTTCGTTGATGTATTTAATTAAACCACCTTTTATTAGAGGTTCACTGCTTACCCCAGGACCACTTTGTCAAAAGTGACTGACACTAGTACTTTAAGATGTTGTCACTGGCCACCTGGTGCACAATATCCTCAAAGGAAAATGAATTACCATTAGCCATTCCTTCCTAGAAGAAATGCAAAAAAAGGCACATTACCCCAGGGAGGAATTGGATTTCCTACTGGGGCAATTTGTACCAGGCTAACAGTGCAATCCTATCCAACTTACGCCACCGGTGTAACCAGCGGTGCAGCGAGAACGAGAGGCACCAGAACAGAAAGGGGATTCAAATCCTCTTTGAATTCCCCTTTCGACAGGATTTGAATCCCCTTTCCATTCTGGGGCCTCCCATTCTCGCTGCACCGCTGGTTACACCAGTGGTGTAAGTTGGATAGGATTGCGCTGCAATCCTATGCACACTTACCTGGGAGTAGGTTCCATTGAAATAAATGTGACTTTTGAATAGACAGTATTCAGTATGCATAGGATTGTGCTGCATGTTTCATTAGTTTACCCTTGCTGACATTCATTTCTCCACCCCAGCCACACCATTTCTTTGAGCTAGAAAGGTGTTTGAAAGACTCCCAATTGTCATCCTTTCAAACACAAGTAAAGGTGTCTGAAAGACTCTTGATTGATTGTCATCCTTTAGAACATGAGCAATGTGAATAGTTGGTCCAAAGTGATCTGTGAAAGAGGGAGAGTAGCTCTGATTTTTAGACTGAACATAGGCCTCACAGAATTCTACACACACACACACACACACACACACACACACACACACACACACACACACACACACACACACACACACACACACACACACTTATCTGAGAGGAAGTCCCACTGAAATCAATAGGTCTGGTTTGTGAGTAAACATGCATAGGACTTCACTGTGAATGTGCATATGGAGTACAAAAGTACGTCACAAGACAAAATCTCATGCTTGTGTTTGCATGAATTTCTGTTTATGTTTACAGGACACATGGTCTTATACAGTATGTTCGATGACACAAACTGACTTCTACTGTCAAATACAATTTAAATTTCTTACAGCCCAATCCTATCAAGTCGTTATGCCAGCAGAATGTGCATTCCACTGGCATAATGTGCTTTACTGCAGTCACAAATGGGATTATGCTGGCGTGAGCAGCCGGGTCCATGCTCTGACGGACTGGGGATGCCCGCCGGACCAGGTAAGGCCTCACAGGGGGTGGAACAAGGTGGGGTGTGTGGAACGAGTAGGAGATGGAAGGGAGGATTGGGCTAGAGAGGGGGTGGATTCAGTGGCAGCGGCGTCCGCCAAATCCTAACCCCCTTCCCTGGCCCAATCTGCCTACACAGATCAACTTGGACTTGCGCTAGCTATAGAGCTGGTGCAGGTCCAAGTTGATACATGGCGGCTGCTGGGGCTTACCCCAGGGAAAGGAGATAAATGTTCCCTTGTCTGGAGGAGGCCTCCATAGGTCACAACTCCCCCACAATATATAACAGTAGCCGTGTTGGTGCCACTACATCGCTGTGCAGGGAGATAGGATTGGGCTGCTCAGGTTCATTTGTAATCACCCAAAACCAGCTACCCCACTAAACAAAAATGCTACTTCTTTTTGCTGTTGTTTCTAAATGAGCATTGAAGTCAAATGCACAGTGATTGCCAGTGCCTCTCCAAGGTATTGGGCTGGGTAGTACTTCCCCAGTCCTGCCTGAAGATACCAGGATTGAACCTGGGACTTTCTGTAAGCCAAGTACGCACACAACATCTGAGCTACAGCCTCTTTCCTTCCAAGTAAGCAGGCAAGTCAGGTTTGCAATGTACATGCTAAAAACAAATAAATTAAAATTTATAAGCTCGCGCTGTGTCCACCATTTGCAGTCAACATCATTTCTGGTTTGATCCAGCTGCAAAGTCACAACACTAAAACCCTGACATTAAGAAATACATTTGCAAAGTGACAGAACTGATAGCACAAACACCAGATTAATTTCTTTCTGGTACTGGGGGCAAGAGCAGCGTGTTCTTTTAATCTGTCTAGCACACATCTGAAACAAAAACTGCAAAGCAAAATTAAAATGATCAAGAAAGAAAGGCTTCTGTAGAAAAGGCTCTTCTTTCTTCCTTCCACCACTACTCTGAAGAGAGAACTTTCCTTTAAAAGCCGAAACTCATGAGGTCAGCATGGCTTTGGATAGATAAATTGCAGTAGGAACAGATCATCATAGACGCTAAACCCTTTAGGTTCCCATGAGGGGATAAAATTGGATCTGGGAGGCTCATAGTTCCCCAAATAAACTGTCAAATGAGATATATTACAAAAAGGACTTTTTGAGCTTAACGTTGCCATGCTACACACTGGAAATCACTATCTGCGAACAGTAAGAGTGTGTATGTGTAAGTCTGAAACTGACCTAATGAAGACATTGGAACAGGTCATACTTGATCTCTGATCCTGAACAACGGACACGGTCACCTCGTGCCCATGCACCCACTCAATAAACACACAAGGCAAAGTATTGGGTTAAAAGTGGAACAAATTGAAATTCATTGAAATTAATGCCAATCAGATGGATACTGTAAACTCTGTGACGAGTCCAATCTCCATATGCTCTCGCCCCCTTAGGGCAGGCACCTACGTTAGAGATACAGCATGCACTGTCTATTCCCCTCCCCTTTTCAGGCATTCCCACCCTGACTCAAACCTACAGATCATCTCCTGATGATCTGCAGCTTCTCTATGCCAAACCCAACAGTGTTGAGGCAGCTGAATTACACCATTCACTCCATGTCAGATAGCCTTTTATGGTACAATCCAATCTACCAAGTGGACCAGCAGAGTCTAGGGTGTTGCAAATGTGCCATCAAGCATGTTTGCAGCACCCGGCAAGTAGGCAGTACCAGCACCAAGGCCGGCGCCACTCCACTCGCCCCAGATGCAATGGAGCGCCTCTCCCCACCAGGCAGCGGAAGGGTGCGGAGAGGGTGGAACAAGGTGTTCTGGGAGGGGGGGATTGGTCAGCTGGGGCCGGGAAGGGGGAGGGATCAGTGGGTCCGCCAAAATCCTATCCTCCTTTCTTGGCTTGGACACCATTACACGGCCTGCTCGGATGTGCACCAGCAAAATAGTTGGAGCATATTTGAGTAGACCCATCGTGGCGACTGGGGCTCTGCTCGGGGTAAGGGGACAAATGTTCTTGGTCCTATCTAGATAGGATGCAGTACGGGTTTTATACTAATTGGGCTGTTAAGTAGTAGACTTTGCAACCCTGGTCTGAGGAGCCAGGCATCCCCGAGGCAGATCACTTCTGGAGATTGGTGTGCACCTTGAGGTAAGCAAGAGCTGGAAGGGAAACAAGAACCAAATCCCTATTCCTACTCCCTGTCCCTCGCTATACCTGCCAGCTGTGACCATCCTATCTAATTATACCACACCCTTTGAACAGTCTGGAGTAGGTGAAAAAACTCCTCACCAACAGCTGATCTGGTGAGATTCAAAGAATTCCTACCCAGCTCCTACCAGCTAGCCTTAGATTATCCCATTGGGTAAGTGGGTGGGGTCTTTGCAAAACTGGAAACAGACTGAACCCAGAGAGGGGACAGCCAGGCTGCCTGTTGACCAGGGCCATCCCCCAAGTGTAGCAACACCCAATCAGGTGTCCCATGCAAAGAAAGGATGAAACAAAGAAACCTCTGCCTTCATAATGGTGGCAGTGGGGCCGTATTCTGCAAACACACAACTGCTCCTTGTATTTAGATCTGCTCAGTTTAGGAATTCTCAGTGGTCGTTTTGAGCATTGTCTGACACAGAACAAACAAAAAATCGCAGCATTTCATATGAATGGCAGAGCATCATGGAAAGATCCGTAGCTCACTTGCTTCCACTTATATAGTTCCAAATTCAATGCCCTAGCACCTCCAGTTAAAGGATCTCAGGGAGCAAAATTGGGAAAGATAGTCCGCTAACATCAATGACCTGCCAATTAGAGGAGATGCCATGGGGCTAAATGGGTCAGTGTGGTCTCCGACTCAATTCAAAACCCATTTCCTCCCAGTGCACAGGTGTACGCATTTAACTCTAGATGCATATATACACCCTTGGGTAAAAATGGTTTAAGGCAGTCTCATACGAACATCATACAAAAGGAAGTGCCGCTGATGTAACTGCAAACCTGCATACTTCCATATGCTAGCCATAATCTAACAGTTTACAACTTGCAATTGAGCATTCCTAACTGTGCTGGATGCAACAGAAGTATATCTGTGTTGGAATTTCTGGCAACTACTGCCTACATAACTATTTTAAACAGAGAGAGAAATCACAGGAGTGATCTTTGGAAACAAGGTGGGACTCACCAGGGAGCAGCTGCATGAAGCAGTCTCTTCAACATGTAGCTTCCAGGAGGTGACACTATTTTCCTGCTTCTAATTTCCATTTTTGCACCTTTTTTGTCAAAAATAGGGGATAGGCAGGATGAGGGATAGTTGTCATTTTGACTTTTGAGTTCAAATGCAAAAACATCTAAGAATGAAGGTAAATGTGAGATCAGGTGCGCTAAATAAAGAGCATTCCATGTGGCCAGCTTCACACTGGATCCTCCTCAGCCATGCACTTTTCATGTTCAGATGCCAGTAGCATCTCTGGTGTGCTAATGCTGCATCCAGTGTGGCTGATGGTTAGATTTAAATGTGGAGCCTGCTGTGTGGAAGCTGCTGGGAAAGCATTATGAGGTGGAAAAGTGACCTCTTAATAGGATAACACACAGGTAATCAATGTTAACCTGATTGGCAACACATTTAAATTGGGTCTATGGCCAGAACTATAAGGAGTATTCCCATGTCCCAAACATTGTAACGTGGGACTATTTAATAAGCTGGAGGAAGGGGAAAGCAATTTTGCCATTTTCTTTTCAATCCTTACTCCAACTCTCAAGATGATGTTGGTTTTGAATTTGTTAATCCATATTAATATTTAAAATATTTTTTAAATTAAAATACAAAAAACATCATGGTTTCAAAGATAAGCTCTTTCAAATGGCCTTTTACACAATCGCTCTTACTGTCTTCTAGGGATATTGGCCGATAACATATGAAAAATACCATGCTTGAGATATTAATAGGTTGACTGAGGCAGTAAACCAGGATAATCACAGCTAGGTGAACATGGTATGCAAATGTGATTTAAAGGGAATATACGTGTCCTTGAATATTTTAAACTAAATCTCAGGGATACAGAATGAAGGACCAACAATGTAACAAGAAAGCCAACAGTTCCAGGAACAGAAGGAAAGAGAAATGCCTGCCCAAATCCAGAGCAAATCAATAAATTGCCATATGCCTATTTGTGTCTAAATATCTCATATGTTTCAAACAATAGGCACAGCCTCAACAATGCTCTGTCAGTTGGGTTGAGATGTTCACAGCTTCACATACTTCCAAGCTATTTGGACGCAACACACACCCAATACACACCACCCACCCCACAGAGCAAGAACTGCTGTTACTAATTTCAGCTGCGTAGGGTGTCTCGGTTTTGAAACAGAACACAGGCTCTGTAGGTCAATTTTTCAAACCTAGGTCCATTTCAAAGCCATGATTGCAACTGATCACAAAATATAACCCTTTTACTGTAATATCTTCCTTGTGTAAGAAGCTGGCTTCACTGAAACTCTCTCGATGATTTCCTGACTACTCCAGTTGTACGAAGCTGGCACACTCATCACTGCCCACTGTAGCTTCATAGCCCAAGTATGGCAAATACAAATGGGGGTGGTAATTTATTGATAGATTTAAGATGGGTGGGCAGGGAAGCTGAGGGAGGAGGTGGATCTGGCGGTGATGGCATGTGCCAGATCCTATCCCCGATTTTTGCTGCCTCCCCGCCCCCTTTCTCTCCTTGTATTTGTACTAGTAAAAATTGCTAGCACAGGTCCAAGGAGACCCATTGCGGGTCAGGAGGCTTACACAGAGGTAAGGGGATTTAAAACCCCTTTCCCTGCTGAAGTCTCCCAACCTCTCTCTCTCTCTCTCTCTCTCTCTCTCTCTCTCTCTCTCTCTCTCTCTCTCACACACACACACACACACACACACACACTGGACACAGTGCACTCATTTTTGGAACGGCTGCACCAGTGGGGGGGGAGTGGGGGGGGAAGGATAGGATTGGGTTCTTGGAGATGGCAGAGCTTGCGACGTCCAACTTCTTGCAGGATGAGCACACAGTTGACTCCTCCAGACTATTTTTGGTGTGCCTTGCAGCCAAGCTTAAACTCATAACCACCCACAAGCAAGTTGGATTGACCACCTGAAGCCTCTCGCAGCCCCTGGCTGTGCTTAGCTAATATGCCCCCCAATAGCACCTGCCTGGAACTGGACTTGAAGCAGCTCTGCCCAACCATTCCTCTGTCCAGCATCTCAGAATCCCTTCCAGCACTTGTCATACCACAAGAATGATAAAAAAAAAGATAATTCCTGCTACTGCTGCTCTAAAGGCCAGACATAACCACGGCTATTTTGAAGGAAGACGCAGTGGGTTGTATATGTGAAGATGAATCCCAGCTCACATTGGGTGTTGTTTTTTTAAACGCAGATTTGATTTAAAGCATGGAGCTTATTTTCATTTCCAAGGATTAATTCCAAGTAACATTGAAAAAAGGACAGGGCATCTGTACAGATGACAATAATCTCCAAAGGAAGAGGATTTTAAGTCACAAGTTTTTAGTTTCTTTGTATGCATGCTTTTGGAAGAAAGGGCTACAAAATCGAACACATCCGTGGTAAGGTCTATCCCTAGCTACAAGGGATTAGGGTGATATGAGGAGCAGATTATCCTACAGCTGTTTACTAAAGCATGTATGCATTTTGCTCTGAAACATCTGCTGCTGCTGCTGGCCAAGTTCAGAATCAATATACCGGTACTACTGAAGTATGGCAAGCACACTTCATGTAGTGCCTATCAACCTGAGGCATATTGCTTACTTACCTGATATACCATCCATCAACAGTCCTCTAGATCCAACAAGGGTCAGTAATCAAATGTTGATAATCAACAATTGCATCAGCAAACAAGTACCAAGTTCCATTAGATCAGGGGCAGGGAACCTTTTCCCTGGCGAGGGCCGTTTTAAATATTAGAAATTTGCTTGCGGGCTGGCCATAAGGCCAGCTGCCATTATTTATTTATTTAATTAATTCCCACCACCACCACCCATCGGCCTCCGGAGGCTCCGCGCTCACCGCCCGAAGCCACCGCCAGGTCCGCGCGTCAACTCCGGAGACCGGGAAAGGGCCTTCACACGTCCTCCCCGGCCGCCGCCTCGACCCCTTCTCACCAGGCCGTCGTCGGCCATTTCGCACATAAGTACCACGCCGATGAGGGCAAGCGTGCAGAGGCCCTCTCCCGGCCTCCGGAGGTGACACGCGGACCCGGCGGAGCCTCCGGGGCTGGTTGGGCGGCCTCCTGGCAATCTCTCCGGGGGCCAGACCGGATGGCCTCGGGGGTCGGATCTGGCCCGGGGGCCAGAGGTTCCCCACCGCTGCATTAGATCTCAAAAAAGAACCACTGAAGTTCTTGTGAATAGTCATAGGGCTGTTCTACATGGAAACGCTGTTGCAAAGCATATTTTAATCTGCACATGAACCATCACTTCCAGGACACGGAAAAACATTTACAGAGTGTTTTACTACTGCTTTGTTCTCAGTATAAAGGAGATCTGCAAGACAGGAGAGAGACTCCTCTTCATGCCCCTCACATGTTGAGAAGTGACAAGGCCCAGTATGGTCAGTTGGGCTTCCTGCAATAGGCTTCCCTCCCCTCATATCCCAAGAACTCTGATCCAACGGGAGGGATAGGGGGCAGCAAAGGCCTTTTTTCTTGCTGGACTGCATCCTCAGAACCTTCCAACCCAGCAAGGGAAATATAATACATACTTCTCACCAACTTGCATTCAGATCCAAGACTCATATCAACAAAATTGAGGCCTGTCTGGGTCCTCCCTGCCCCCCCCCAAAGACCTAACACAATGGCCACTGTTTTGCACTACTGATTCTGAACACTGATGCATACAAACACACACAAACACATGCCTTTTTAAATGTGATCTTCTTTGAACAGTAAAATAAATATTTCCCAGATATTTACCATTTGCAAGACAAGAGGCTTTTGTAACGTGCAAGCAAAAAAATCTGCACATAGCAAGCTATGCTAATAAATATTACCAACTCTCAACTTCTCCCTCCGCTCACCTTCTCAGCAGAAAATGAGCTTTAAGTAAAGATAGTTGATGGATTAAAACAAGCTGTTATTTTGTCCAGCATAAATGCACTTATTTTGAAGCCTCCTGAATATAAAAGCAATCTCCATTTCTGATCTTCCTGTTTGTGTAGCGGAGGGTACTGCAGCAAGAAGGTGAGAAGCTCTGAGGGCATTACACCTGTACAGTGACTGTTCCCCACAGACTTTCTAATGAGCAGAGGAATGGTGTTATATCCAAGGCTTCTTCCCGCCAAGCGCGCACGGACACGATGTAACATGTTTCAGCAAACACCTTCTCAGCTGAAATTCAAACAAATGCCTTTGAAAACGGGAAAAATACAGCAAGTTAGTGGAAAGGACAATGTTTCTAGGATTAAACAATACTATTTCCACAATCCATCCTGCTTTAAGGACAGACTGTTCTCATGAATTCGATGTAGTACACTGTCACACAGAGAAAGCACAAAAAAGATAAACGCCTTCTCACTGCTCATTCACAAATCCTTTCCTTTAAAAAAAAAAAAAATCACTGAATGTTAGAATCGGCCGCCTGCCTGGAAACAACATGCAATGGGAATATGCTTCAGAATGTTTATTTCCCTTAAGAGAAATGGGTTATTTTTTGAATTTTTTAAAAATGATTGTGGTTTACATGATTCACTGCAGTGTATTAGAGGAAATAATCTCTCAAGGTTTCAGCCTCATATTCTTAATGCCACGTGATAAGACACACACCACGTTTTAAAGCCTCGTCAAATCTAACTTTTCAAACGCGCCCCTAATATCTCAGAACGAGTTTGCGAAAATTACAAAGGTTGTGCTTCACGATAGTATTCACAGTAAGAAGAGCACAAGCTGCTTAAATGCGCACACTGACAGGGCTGGAAATACACTTCAGGGAGATCAACAGGATCATTGTTTATGCACAATCCCTAATGCTGCTGCCATTTGTGCTGCTGCTTCAGTTAGGGTAAGTGGGCAGCTCAAATGCAGCCCTCTTTTAAACAAGCTCTTTCCAACTCAAGCATCATCATTCAATTTGGACTGAAGGGTGTAACAAAGTTTCAGGGTTTCATTTCTGCTGTTAAGCGGCAGTGGTATTTGTGAGGGATAAAATAAATAAAAAAATAGTATCAAGCTGTAGATACTGCTTTTCAAGAAAAAGTTCCCAAGGCAGACAAAACGAAAAGATTGTTTCTGGTTTTGTTCCCATTCCAAAGGGGAACACAATGTAAAAGAAGGGAAAGGGGAAGAAAGGACGTGCCAGAAGAAAGAGACACTTCCGGTGAGATGAATTGCTCTCCCACGCTAAACATAGGAGAGCCACCATTTTCTTTAAATGCCACTTCAATCAGTTCTCAGGGGTATTTCTGCTACTTGAAGCCAATATAGACAAAAGGAGAGTCACACATCTACTCACTGAGCTGGTCATGTGAGCTCCTGCCTAGCTCTAGTTCAGAGCTCCTAGGTCTGACAAGTGCTATAATTGCCTGCCTTTCTCCTAGGCTTGGTGCTGGGGCTCCGGGTGGGCAATCATCACTGCAGTCATGTTACGCTTAGGAACTGCTCTCCGAAAAAATGTAGCATGACATGGATAGTCCCGCACCAGTCTCCCAAGCATGGAATGGGAAGTTAGATGGGTCACCCCTGACTTCATGCCACACTTTGAAGGTGCTCCACCTCTAAAGCTCATCACGATGGCAGCAATAAGATCCTGTCCCTCTGGGGCAGCCCTTGGGCAAGTACACACTTTCATTGGCTACCACTGTCAGCCAAAAGTTATGGATACCTGAACAAGAGGCAAATGGGGGTAAGCACAGAGTTCACGCACACACAAAAATATCACCGATAAGCAAAATGAGTGCCATGGCCCCCTTTTCAGTGACACTGTTCCACTCCATTCAAATATTAAATACGAAGACAAATACAGCAATGCAACTGTGGGGGAAGTTGTCTAAATAAATGATTTGATGCGCTGAAAACACATGCCCTGGAATGCCACAACTACTTTCACCACACTGTCTTCACCCTTTGTTATACCAGCACGTAACGGCTTACGGAGACAGTCTTTATGAAAACATTTTTCCATGCTTAATTATGCCTTATGGTGAGCATCAGACCCCTGTCATGTTGTATGTACTGGCTGCCTATTCATTTCTAGTCCTTGTTTAAGGTGCTGATGGCTACTTTTAAATACTACATGTCTTGGGACTTAGAAATTTATAGGACTAAGATCTAAGGTCATTTGGGGAGGATCTCCTACACGTAACATCATTTGTGAATGTGCGGCTAGTGGTGAAAAATGAGAGGGCTCTTCTCTTGTGATACCCACTTTGTGGAATTCCCTGCCAGAAAACACCAACCAGCTCCCACCCTGCTTGCTTTCTGTATGTACACAAACATGTTTTTGTTTTGCTCAGAATTTAGATTATGGCTGCATTTGTTTTTCAACTTGGAAATAGCTGGGAGTGACATTCCTAGCATGCTTGATATCGCTGCTACCAGGGGCTCCCAAAATGAATGGAAATGATTCAAATTGGAATGGTTGCTGTTGCTCCTCGTCCCTCCCACTACATCTCCCACCTTCCTATTGGTGCATGAGGCTGCCATCATTATTTCCTCGTCCCTCATACTACATCTCCCATGTTCCTTGGCAACCAAGCAGCCTTCCTATTGGTGCTGAAGGCTGCCATTTTTTCTAGCTTGAAGCTCGGAGTTGAAACTTCTAGCGTGGTGAACAGGCTGGAAGGAGGGGAAAAAATTGCGACCCGAAAGCTCTACAAGGCAAAAAAACCCAAAAAGGTTCTCAAGCGCTCCTATATATAGCTGTTTCACTATTGTTGTTTCACTGGGTGCTATGTTTCTGTTGACATTTTATTTATTTATTTAATTTAAAGAAATTATACCCCGCCTTTCTCCCAACAAGGGCAATCAAAAATCAATCAGTTTTGATTTTTTCATTGTTTTATTTGGTTTTGTGAGTCACCTTGGATCTTTCTGACCAGGCAAAGGCAGCATATACCGTATTGGTCTGAGTATAAGACTCACTTTTTTCTCCTAATTTAAGTTTTTAAACTAGGGGTGCGTTTTATAATCAGGCTGTTGCAATTTAATGCCAGTGATTTAATTAATTTTTTTAATAGCACCAAACTTTAAGGGTGCGTCTTATAATCAGGTGCGTCTTATACTCGGGACAATGCGGGGTAAATACTTTTAATCAACAAATAGAGCTCAGAGCCCTCAAGCCTGCTTCACTCATTTGAGCCATTTGAACCTCTACTACACAAACCTGTGGCAAGTTAGCAGTGGCGTCACTAGGGTGCGCGCTGCCCCAAGGCGGGGCACGCGCGTCACCCTAGCAACCCCCGACACACACCCTTTTTTAATCTTCGGCGCGGCCATTAGGGCGCGCTGCGATTGGGGGGGGCGCCCGTTGGGCGCTGCCCCAGGCGCCCCCTTAATTGTTGCAGCCAGCTTGGGGACATCCTCCCTGGCCGGCTGTCCTGGGCCTTCTGAGGAAGGCCCACTGCACGAACGTTATTTATAACATTTTCGCGCATGCGCAAAAACGTTATAAATAACGTTCACGCAGTGGGCCTTCCTCAGAAGGCCCAGGAGTGCAGGCCTGAGAGGACGGGCCGAGGCCTTCTCCCGGCCTCGGAGCCTCCCGGGCGACACGCGTGTGTCACCCTTCTGCGCACATCACCCGGGGGCGTCCCGTCCTCCCCGCCTTGCGCTAGTGACGTCCTTGCAAGGTAGTTCCAGACTAAAAGTAGAGATGTGGGAAATATCATTGCTCAGTGGCAGAGTACGTGCCTATTTATTTATTTAAAAGACTTGTGCTACACCTCCCCCCTTGTGACCAAGGCTCCCATGAAGGCTTCCAACATATTTAAAAACATAAATAGTAATAACACACAGCAAAACACAACCTAACAGTGTGACAGCAAGATGACAAATCAAACAACAAGAAAGAAGGATAAACTGAAAAGGCAAGATGAAACAAGCTTTTGCTTGTTGACATGACACCAAGAAGCAGAACTAGGAATAGATCTGTGCCTGAGATCTGGACAGCAGCTGTTAATCAGGATAGGTGCAATGAACTAAACGATAGATTTCAGCCCAATGCAATGAACTAAAGTAGCAAAGCCACCAGAAAGTATTATCTTAGTACGGTAACTTTAATGTGCTACATATATTTGCTAAGTAGCTAGCTCATAGCTCATCTCCTGGCTTATTCTCAAATCAAAAGTATTTTAGGAGCTGGTGGGCTGCTGTTGGTTCGACTCAGTTGGGCCACTGCTTCGGCAGCTACATTGGCTGCATTTCTGGGCACAATTCAAGGTGCCAGTTTTGACTATTCAAGCCCTTTGCAGCTCTGGACCTGGGTATTTGAGGGACCACCTCCTTCCATATAATCTGACCCATCCTTTGAGTTAATCAGAGGGGGCCTTTTTAACCATGCTACCAATGATGGAGATGAGGAGGATGGCAGCGAGGAGTAGGGCATTCTTGGTAGTGGGTGCCCCAATGGTGGAACTCCATCCCCTTGGAACTAAGAACTGCTCCCTCGAGACCTTTTGGTGGGGACTTAAGACCTTTTTGCTCAGGATGGCTTTTGATGGTTGACATGATAAACTGGCATTTTAATTATATGTAATTTTTAAGTGTTTTTAGGCGAGCCCCTGGGGTTTCTGTCTCTGTTTTAATTGTTCTAATTGATTTAAATGTTTTATTATTGCTATATGTTTTTTTTTAATTTTGTAAGCCGCCTTGAGTGCCCTTACCGAGAGAAAGGCAGGGTCGAAATTCTTTAAATAAATTAATATTGCTACCTCTAATGTATCAAAATCCCAAGTGATTTTTTGGGGAGGAGGGAGAGACTAAGATTGTTGTAACACAGTATAGGTGGCAACATGGTAGCCCACCAACTCTTTTTGATTTGAGATAGACTTAGAGGACCAAACCTGTGACCTTCTGTATGGAAGACATGTGCTCTATCACTGAACTACAGCCATCCCTCAAATTCCTTGAACGAATGACTTGGGTGGATTCAGACTAACAACTGAATTGGTGAAAATAGTACAAGTCCATCTCAAATCAAGCTAGGACTGGGGCAGACCCTGTACTGAAATCCTGGAGAATCATCCAAGATCCAACTCAGTATAAGGCAATTCCTGGGTCCCTATTAGCAGTGTGACTTGCTATATACAGTATATACAATCATTTCACTCTGTATGCAGGGCAGGGTGCCAATATTTTGAATCTCCCTGCTCTCCAAATGGGAACAGGGCCATCATACCACTGCTGTTAGTACAGAAACATCAACTGCCAACATTCGAGGGAACGTTTCATTCACTCTTTTTTTTTAAGAGGAATGGATGAAAACATTCCAACATATAGCCAATCTTGGAAAATCAGTCCTGCAGTTTGTTCTACTAATGCAGTTTCCTCATGCCACGATGAAAACTGCTGCTTTGCCTCACAAAACAAGAATGTTTTATCATCCTTTCTCGATTCCTACTTCGACACAAACATCTGTCCATTATCAAAATGGCTTTTGCACATCAAACTGCTGAAAATGAGGTGTACTGATGAAATAGATTCACTCGTAGGAGCTGAGACATCATTTATGTGCAAAATTTAGCAAACTGGGAAGCATGAGATATGGCATGCCAGATAAGGCAGAAAGCAAAACACAGCATGTATGATGAAAGAAGAAAGGAATCAGATATGGGGGTGATGGGGGTAATTTTATAAGCATGAAACTGTAAGAGACTCACAATCTCAACACAGCTCGCACTCTACAGGAGAAATCTCAAGAATGATGGCTGTGGATGGTTACCCTGATTCAGAAAGGTATCTTCTCCTGTGAAGATATAAAAGCTCCAGAAGAATTTTAAGTCTTCCTTTATTGAGACTCGTCTCAGACTTCATAATCATTTTGCACTAATCTCAATTTTGTCTCAGCGTGTCTATTTTACCCCTAATCATCTTTTCGGCTCTGTTTTTCAAGCTGAGCTCCTTTCCCTTTCCATAAGCACTGCTACCAAAGCTCCTCCCCTGCAGATGAACTATATGAAGAGCTGACAGTCGCTGCAATTCTATCAACTGCACAACAAAAGGAAAAACATTCTTCCTGACAATAGTTAGAAAAGAGAAACTGTGCAAACCGCAGTAAATCCTCTAAGAGACATGACTAATAATTATAGCAATACAGCATAATAAAGACTTTTAAAATGATCATTAGCTCAACTTCTATGTGCGAGGAAAGAATGTGACAGCACATTGTCCATTCTGGAAGATGCCAACAAGCAGTAGTTATTTCCTTAATGTTTTAATCATTAGGTTTGCATGGGTGTTGTCTTTATCAATACAATTACTTCCCTCTTAGACAACCAAACTAAATGTTAAATGGCCATTTAGATAAACAAGGTCTATGAGTGAGAGTAACACAGAAAATAAGTGTTGGCTTCCTGGACTACCCTGTTGTCGCCCCCCTGTCATGTTTGACGTGAAGAAAGCCACTGCCATGCCTCCTTTTGGCTTTGCGCATGTGCAACCTGTTACCGTTGCCACTGCCTCTTCTTCCCAATACTAAGATCATTTTTAAAAGAAGGAAGAAGAAAGCAGAAGTGGGTGGGGTGAGGAGAATGAGTGCTGGTCTAGAGCATCTCCCAGAACCTTTCTCCAATGTTCTTCATGCCTTTCATCCAAGGAGATCATCCCAGTGTTTGTTGACAGCAGGAACAGGCATTATGCCCATCAGGACAATATTATCAAAAACAGCATGTCTATGATGAGCCCTACCCTTGCAGTACATTCACTGCTTGAAACCACTTCTTGGCAAGGCTCCCAAAGAACACTACAATAAAATGACACACCAGAAAAAAAATGGTGTACAGAACAGAATCAGATCAAAAGCCTCACTGTAGCCTTGTGAGACTGTAGCATTGTTATAGGGGTGCAACTGGTGCGGGCTGCACCGGGTGTGATGCTCTGAGGAGGTGCTGCATTTGCCACTTGAGTCTTCTGTTTGGCTCTCGATGGTCCCTCCTGCCCACCCTTGCCACCATTTAGCTTGAAATAGCAGCAAGTGGCAGTGACATGATGATGTCGTGACATCATCATGTCACCACCATCCTACTTCCAGATTGCAGCGCTCTGCGCCTACGCATCAGGTACCATCAACACGGGCGTTACCGCAGTTGTGAGATAGATTAGGCTGAGAGAGATTGCTTTGCCCATAGCCAATAATCAGGGAGGTTCGTAGCTAATAAGGATTTTTAAAACTGTGCTTGCCATAATCAAGTCCACTGTCCTGCCTATTACACCATGTTGCATAAACTGGTGCTTAGGCCCAAGCAAATAACCCACTGCATATTGTTCATCCAGGCTACATTTGGATATAATACATGTCCCTTCCTATCATGCACAAAACATCTTCTGTAATATAGAAAAACACACTCAGCTGGTTTGGATAATACTTCAATCTTCTGTTTGGTCCCTCATGATAACGGGATTCATACTCTCACAACATGTGCATGTCCCAGCATCCTTCTCCTGGAAGAGTTTGGGGTGTTTTCCATAAATCACAAACCACCACATCCCGTGCAGTTCTAGAAAGTGCCCTGAACTCTCCCGTAAAGAGTGGAAGGGTAGAAATGAGCGTGCCTCGTGAGCACACACATCTTTTATCACATAGAGCTGGCCAAACCTGCCCACTGTGATATACCTGGAGGCTAAAGCCAAATATGGTCTTGATGCCATACAAAACAGTGGATTTTTCTGTTGTACAGAAGAGCTTCTGCCAAAGAGGAGAAAAGGGGGATTAATTTAGTTCACATATGCAGCCTAATAGCTTTTTCTTCAATCCACAACATACTCGTCCTTATCCATTTCCTCCAGAAGCACTTTGGATGAAGCAAGGGAATATCTGTAGTACCTCCTTTGGAGCTGACAAATCCAATAAATTATTATGCAAGCTGCAGCAGTAAACCTCTCTCTAAACCCCCAACAGATTCATCTCTCCAAGTTTACATCTATTCCACAGGGAAGACCTCATGGGACCCACCCCATCCCTGAGTTTGTGACAGTCTAGTCCAGGGGTGATCAAACTGTGGCTCCTGAGCGTGGCTCTTTGACATATAATGTGTAGCTCTCTCGGTTGTACATCACAATTAATATAAAAGGAAAATTAAAAAAAATCAAGCTTTGTAATTACTTACCAGGTATAATCTGAGAGTCCACTGGATTAAAACATAAATGTAATGTTCACGGTGAGTAAATATATTTTACTTTTTTGTTTAAAGAAGCCTTCTGAGTTTAAAGAAGCATTTTTGATTAAAGAAGCCTTCTGAGTCTTGGCCTTTTTTAACATCTAGCGGATACAGGTGTGATGCTGCTGTTCTGCTATTCTTGTTTTAAATTGTAATAGTGGTCTCTTATCGTTTTTAGATTATGAGTTTTTAATTAACTGTTTTATTGCTTTTAAAGGTGATTGATTTTTGTAACTGTTTTTTCTTGTTCTTGTAAGGCGCCTGGGTCCCTTCGGGGAGAAAGGCGGGATAAAAATGTAACTAACTAAATAAAATAAAATAAATATTTAAGAATTTAAATGTGTCTTAAATATTGCGACTGTCAAACACCTAAAGTTTATCATATTAGGCAACTTTGGCCACCCCTGGTCTAATAAATCAGGAAGAAATAAGAAGAAATGCAGCCATGCTAAAGACACTCAAAAATAATTTTAAAGAAGTCATTTCCCTGTGCAGGCAGTTTTTCTTTTAGCTGCACCTGCACAATATAAGAGCCATCAAGAAAAAGCTATCAGTGACACATTGATTCAGAATGACTTCAGAACACAGTCCCAAAGATGACAATGACAAAATAGGTCCAACAAAACAATCACCTAATCTGTGCATATTGTTGCTAACAGCCACATTATATCAACTTGTTATTAATCTTGATTCTCCCTATCTCTCCATTCCTGATCCTCAGTGAGATGTACTACCTATGAAAAGACAAGGTAAACTGTCTTTTACTTCAGTAAACTGATGTAATGAAAATATAATAATCTTGCATCCTGCCCCCGCCTCCCCCAGAATCTGACCTTGAAAATGTCGAGCATCTACATTTGATCCTTGTTGCTCACATTACTGCCGTGATGAAGATACTGCATACAATTTAAATCTAAAATAAAAAGTTTAAACTAACATTATTATTGGCAGTATTTTTCTAATTACCTACTACAGTTTTTCCCCCCCAAATCTAACTTCAGAAATTATCAAATTGTCCCTGGGCTTTGACAGCCCCATTAGTTCTAAAAAGGGCCTGGCAGAGAGACTATCTGAATGGGTTAGATTTGTTTTGATTTTTTTCCTCATGCCCAAAAATCACATCCCCAAAAAGCATCGTACCTGCATATTGACTCCATAGAATAATAGGAGACATCTACCAGCCACAATAGCAGTCTTGTATTTGTGACTATTTTGACAATTTAATTACCTTTGCTGATAACGTTACTGTACTTTTAACCCAGAATCCACCCACGTTAGCCTTTTCACACTATTGCCAGCAAACTTATGTCACACTTTAAAAAAATTAAAAATGCAATTTTAAAAAAGTTCCCGAAGTGGTTTAAATAACAAAATTAGTGAAGAGATGATTTTCTGTACAAAAACGGCTCACAATATCATAGCCTAATCCGAATAATGAGGATGCCAGGATGAGCCAGGATGGTGAGCCAGGATAGTGTAGTGGTTTGGGAGTCGGACGTAGTCCTGGAAGATCCAGGTTCAAATCCCCGCTCAGCCAGGAAACTTCCTGGGTGACCTTGGGCCAGTCACTATCTGTCAGCCCCACCTACCTCACAGGGTTGTTGTGAGGACAAAAGGAGGGGAGGAAATATGTACACCACTCTGAGCTCCTTGGAGGAAGGGCGGTATAAAAACGTGAATGAATGAATGAATGAATGAATAAATAAATAAATAAGCTCGTTAGACATAACAGGCTATATAGCAACGCGCACAGTACCCTGCAGGCATCCATTTTGGAGCACCTGCCCTGAATATCTGAAGCAGGTAAGCCAGCATGGGGGGGGGGTGGATTGTGGGGGGAAGGACAGGAACTGGGTGTTCCAGGAGAGGAACTGGGGACAGGAAGAGAGATGAAGGGGTGAATCTGGAGGCAATGGTTCATGCCGGATCTTATCCCCTTTTTCAAAAGCCCTTTTCCCTCCTCACATTACACCAACAAAATGACAGTGTATGTCTCAGAAGACTCATAGGCAGTCCAAGAGATTACATGGAGGTAAGTTAAAACCTTCGGGTCTCCCTCCCACCATTGGGTGCAACATGTGCCTTTTTGCCATGGTTGCATTGGCATTGGTGGCAGGGGATAGTATTGGGACCTAAAACAGACACAACAGCAACAGCGGCCACTGGAAATGACAGTAAGCTGGGTGAATAGGAACAGTTGTACTCACCTTCTCCACATATAGCAATGGCATTGTTAAAAAGGGGTGTTAGCCCAGCTAGCAGGGGCAAACAGAGTTTCAGAGTAGGGATATTATCATAATTGAAGCAGCCATATACTAACTAGAGAATATTGAGAATTAATTTTAACTTTTGATATGTTATAAATTATCTTTGTGCCTTTGGAAAATATGAGGGAACATTTCCCAATTCATATTCCTCTATGGAAAATTCTGGAGGGCTCACAAAATAGCACTATGGACATTCATAACAACAAAACAACAGATAAAAATAAACTTTTTTTGTATCGCGGCCAATGCAATTTCTTTTGTGACTTTCAGTTACCTTTTTTGTACAATGTTAACAGACTTGGCAGAAACTCACCCTCTCCCCCCCCTTATTTATCATTTCAAGACAATTTATGAGGTTACAAAAATCTGGCTGTGGTCAGTACATTCGTGCAGCAGGTCGACATGTAGGAATGTGATCAGCGGAGCTAAACCAGTCTCACCAATCTGCATCCCAGCAACAAATTATTAGCTATTCAAGAAGCAATGAGAAATTGTGGAACTGAGGTGGAAAGATTACATGAAATGTCAAGCTGCCTTGCAGACATGCAAGCAATTCATTACAAATGTCCTTAAGATTTGTTCAGATGCTTGATATAGTTTAAAATTGAAATATAATTATACCACACTCCAAGAGTCTGATTCATGGGGATAGCAATCCTGTCCATATACAATACTACCCTTATAAGCCAGAACCCTGACATCTGGTTCACACATTGTGATGAACCTCTTGCATTTTCCTGTTTTCCTCTATTTTTTGCCTATTTTTCTGTATTATTGAACAGTGTTGCTTTTTTTACTCCCAGCAGCTTCTGAGATATACTTTGCAAGCAGCCTTTGTTCTTTGTCTGTGTGAAACTCCATTACTAGTAAGAGAGAAAGAGAGCACATGGCTTTATGTATTCAGCTTTTCTTCCCATCTGAGTTGCCCAACTCCCTGCTGAGATTGGCATGCACTTAGTAATTGGTTAGCAAATCTGTCCATCTTGGTCCAAGGGGTGGGACAGACTGGCCAGGTAGTTTCCACTTCTCCAGTCAGGTAAACTGATGACATCACTACAGATGATAAGTTATAAATTTACAAGCCCACATGAAGGGGGATCATTTTCTACCAGTCACCTCAGTGACCCATTTATTGGGAGCTCAGAAAGGAGCACCCACTTGCTCAACTGTGAATGAAAAAGACTGGGGATTCCATGCCGTGTAAATAGCTTAATCTAGGGACCGTCTACATAGAATCTGGTCAGGTTTGGTTTCTTTGTGTTCCGTTGTCCCTCCAGCCCCCCTACAAAAAGTCTTTCTTTATGCTTTCTAGCAAGCTTAGGCATTCTCCATCAGCTTTACCATATGGGCAGCCAAAGGGGAAGCCTTTGACCCTCTGTCTGCCTGAACCACGTTCACAGGTAATTCAGTGGATTGTTCCATTTTGCTCTGCAGATGCTACTGTAGGATTGTTTTTTAATAGGAACACTTGGGGTTCAGTGTTCTCCTGGGAGGGGGAGTTCCCTCGTGGCTCTCCTCTTCCTGGGACGCTGGCAGTGGATACAAGCTCTCAAGGTTTTTCCCCATTTGGTTGCTAGTCCAATAAAAGGAAAGTGGAAAGCAGGAAGGGTTGCATGTGCACTAACCAGTATGTGCTACTCCCTGCCTGCATTCTCCTGGAAGTTCCCTTCCCTGACACATGTGCATCCTGATTACAATAAATAAATAAATAAAATTGTCCCATTTTCCCCACAAAACAGGGCAAATAGTTTTCATTGGTGTTCTCCCAAATGGTTAAACTACCCCTTCACTGACTAGTAAACTGAAACCTGGTGCATACGTAATCAATGTTTGAGAGGTAATTGTCACATCTCTCCCTCAAAAATAGGAAATTCAATGTATACGCCCAAATGATTAAGGAACTTCCGGGTATGTGAAATTTAGCATATACAAAATCCAAAAGACATTTATAAATCTCTCCTGAGAAAAATTGGAGAAGCATTATAATCTAAAACCATTACTTCCAGGCCACTCAGAAAACTTACGGTACATTTGGCAAGCACATAGTCAAACAATATTGATTTGAGAGTTATTTTACACTTAGCTACATATCCCAGGTTATCATTGTTCTTTCATAATAGGAAGACTCACACTTCCAGCACCAAACAAGCCAAGTTGCATATAAAATCTTGAGCTGAGAAAGTTCAGTTGTCACTTGATACACTTCAAATCAGATCATGATTTGCAAGGAAGAATGTACTCCCAAGTTCCCTAGGAGCATGAATTTGCACTTACAGAATGCATGCGTCATTTACTAGGATAGAGTGTACATGTGTGTATATATTGCACACATTCAGGTATCAATATCGTTTGCTTACTTCAATGGCATAGGGCCCAATCCGATTCAAGTTTCTAGCGCAGGGGTGGCCAACCTTCCAGCATTAGGGCCTCTGTATTCTTAAGAGTTGTGTAGAAGACAGAATCTTGGCAGCTGCAACGGCTGATGCACCTGCACCTCCTGAAATCCCCTCACCTATACAACCATTAAAGGGCCAGGAGCATTCCTGTTGAAAGGTTGGCCACCCCTGTTCTAGCGCCAGAGGCGTCGCTACATTGGGGGTGGTACCGTAAGTTGCGCCCTGTCCTAGTCCTGTTAAAAGCCAGCACGAGGCGGTCCTGCCCCTCACCGTCGGAGCCATTCCATGCGGAGAATGCCTTCTCCACAGGGAATGGCTCCGACGGCGAGGGGTCAGGGCCGCCTCATGCCAGCTTTTAACGGGACTAGGACGGGGCGCAACTTACGGCCCAACGTAGCGACGCCCCTGTCTAGCGCCAATGCAGCCGTGCCAAGATAAAGGACCATTTATTCCCTTACCTCAGGGCTGCGTAGCAGCTGCATCAGTGCTGGAAAGTTGGAAAGAATTGGGGCCATAGAGACCTTAAATCTGGTATAGAGGTACTGTAGTCCCACCACTGAACTAGTAAACCTTTGTCTAGACTATATTACCTAAGACTGTAGGTGGGAATTTGCACTGTGTATATGTGTGTGTGGCCCTTTAAGTGAAGTAGAAAGGCGCATTGAGTGGTAAGCATGGTTTGCTCTTTCCCACTTGGCTTAAAAGGGTTGCCAGCTTTTGTTTGTTTGGAAAGCTTCTTGATTTTACTTTTATTTTTGGAGTTGCTGCTGAGCAGTTTGGAGTAGGGAAGAATTGGCTGAGGCCTGGTTTGGAGAGATTAAAGAGTGGCATTGTTCTGTATGCCCCAAACAGTTTGGCTTGGGTGAATTTGGGGAGGTGGAATCCCTGAATGAGTGCCATCCCCTCAAGGAAGGCAAGGGACGTGTGTCTTTGGAGTCTCTGTCTTTCTTTTACATCTATGCCAAGCTAAGGAACTAACAATGGAGTTGGAGTGAAACAACAATTGTGTTACAGGGCACAGATGAGCATTTCATTAGTGAGTTTCGCTCTGTTCTAGGTCCCTACACTGTGAAATCTGGGAGAAACAAATGGAAGTTACAATTACTTCTCCATAATACTAATTTGCTAGGCATAGCAAACAAGATGATGGGCAGAAGGGTACTAAAATCATGTGAGCCTATATTTGTCTCGTGAAGCAGGACAGACAGGTACAAGTTAATCACATGAGTGAAAACTAGGTCCTAGACACCATAACAACTCCAAAATCATCATCAGCATCTGAAAATGGGACATTGGAGTTTCTTTCCCCACGTAGCAGCCATATTATATGTTGCATGCAATAGAAGTACCATTTGTGAACAGAATACACGACTATTGATCTGTACGTGCAATACAGTTATGTATATGTTGCTACTAACATGCTTACAGCAGTACCCAAGATTTGTACTCTACATTTGAAAGTCCAGTTGCTGCATTCACTTTTAAAATAAACACATATACAGTAATTCATAGACCATATGGGCAGCCAAAGGGGAAGCCAAAGGGGAATAACTTGCTAACCTGTGCTTGCATAAAGCATATGATCTGAATATCCCTAAACTGTAATAGCACTTCACTGCCTCCCTGAAAGCTGAAAGTCAGGACCCAAGACACAATGATTGGTAGGAAGGTCTGAAAGGAGGACACCTGTACCCCTTTTCTTAAGGGAGCATTAAGCACATCTCAAGACTTTAACTGTACTCAATTAGGCAAGAACCACACTCAAAACCTTAAGGTAGGTAATGGGGTAAAACGGCACATGCGAGCACGTGCACGCATGCACGCACACACCAAAATGCCACCATTTCTTTTCATTTTTTTTAAAAAAATAAAGTTTCCAAGGAAAGCCTATATTCCAAGCATTTGCATATATACAATCCCCTAAAATCACACATTGGACAAATCCTGTACACCCAAATGTGCCATGTTCTCTCCGGTGACTGGTGTGTTGATATATGGACAACTATGGGCATGGCATGTTGCTCATTCACATGCTAACTGTTGCTCAACCTCTGCAAAGGAAAGGATGGTTTTGAGTAGCTGGACTGAGCAGCCCCCCTCCCACCAATGCAACCCCCACACTGCAAAGCATTGGTTGGGGGGAGCGGGTTGGAGGGAGCAGGGAGAGCTGCCAGGGAGAATGCCAGCACTGGTCATGGCAAGGATCTGGCAGGGACTATGCACTCCAGCTGGCAATTGGAAGATGCCCAGAAGACCTTCCCCCACAGCTCTCCCTGTTCCCCCACCATTGTCCACCTGTCCAGTCTCTCTAAACTGTTCTGCGCATTGGATAAGGAGCATTCAACTGTATCTTCTGACACTTATTGAGAAAGCTCATCATAGAGTGGAGGGCTAAATCCATCATCCATAGCATCGTAGGACTCATCTTAGCTAGACGGTCCTGGCAGCAGGGGGGCAGACTTACCTGGGTTGATGGGCACGATGTTGAGGACCACTTCTTTGTTACCTCCCACTTCTTCCCGTGTCCCTACATGCAGCAGTGCAGCTCCTCCGCTGCACCACCTCTGAGACACTGAGGCAGGAATGACCACCCCATAGTCAATGCAAAAGAACTGTTCCAGGGTGTTGAAGAAGGGGCATGGTTGTCCTATAGTGCCCAGAATGACTGTATCCATCCTTGACCAGCTTGCAGTTCCTTCAAAGTTCATTGACTTTGCTCCTGCATACCTCTTGGTCCCAGTGGTAGCCCATGTCTCTCAGCTTCTCTGAAATGTATCAGAACTGCTCCACATTTTGGTAACTTTTGCCCAGAGCTGCCTGGATTGTGTCCTCCCGCCAAATATCAATAAACACCCTGAGCCCCTCCTCAGTCCATGAAGGACTCCTTGTACAGAAGCACCCCGCTGCTGAGAGGAGCAGCTTCAGCCATTGAAACACTGCTTCCCTCTATCTCCATCCGAACCAATCAACAGCAGAGGCCAAAGTTCTCAGATTTGCAGTTCACACTAGGTTCACTTTCTCTCCTTCTCTCCTACTTGCCACAAGAGAGGGGGCAGAAATGGCTGCATTTCAAAGCTGAGGCCAGCAAGAGTAGGAGCGGAGTTGAAGAAGAGTTCACCAGGAGGAGGATCTAGGATGCTCTGTCACCCATCCAACTCACAGACAGTGAAATCTACATGGATTTTGCAACTGTATGTTCAAAAGCCCACATGGAAAAATCTGAACTCATGCATTAGGAGGGCATCGAGTAGCAAAGAGCTGCTTGGATATTCTATGGCATGAAACTCACCAGATAAGGAAACCTACATGAGTATTGCTTCCGCTTATTCTGTGGAAAATGCCCATAACCTCATGGATTTCTGCATGTGTGGTCTGGGCCTAAGTGAAGCTACCATTCCGGCACAAGCAAGCAAAAACATACAGATGTGATGGGATGCTAGGCTGTGACAGTTCCAGTGCCCCCTTTATAAACTTGCATCGGCCTCAGGTGGATTTCCAGTTCTAGCAAAATGTTACTATACCTCCTAGTCATAAGATGTAATTTCAAGCAATATCTGATCAGAAAGGGCTGACCTACCATTCTTCAAGAGACAGTTGATAGGCACAGTGCTTCCAGAATAAAAAAAAATCAAAAACAAGAAGATAAAGCAAAGCTGCATAGCATCCAGTGAAAGATCTTTTCTACTTGGGGCCAAAAAATAACAGGGTCTTAATTGTTAAGTAGTCATATCTGAAACAAGGGCTTATATGAAACAGTCATCAGCTTTGGGGTATTATTCACATCCAAATCCAAGCTGCTGAGAATGCAGAAGCTTCTCAGTGTTGACATGAACACTGTTTTCTTTTAAACAACAATGAGACATGAAGACAGATCACAACAGAAGTTTAGGAGTGGGTGGGAGGGAAATGGCCTCATTGCCTTCATGAGGATGGAAAGAACTCTTTCAGCCCTTCTGTATCATCTAGCAATTGTACAGAGCTAATCTTCAGTGGAAAGTTTCTGGTTGACTTTGCAAAGACTAAAACTCTGCCCAAAGTCATGTGCTGCATGACAATGTGATTTACAATATGAATAAATGTGTTCACAGCCTTGGCGCTTGGAGTAACAGTGGCTGTGGATGCTTTTCACCAACAAATGTGATCAAGACTGCACACAGCCCTGAGTCTTTGCTAATGTAATCTGCTTGACAAAAGACACCCCTACGCAGGGGCAGAACTCTGCATAGGTGGAGCTTGTGGGGCATGTGTTGAGGGCCCACACGCGAACCTGTGCCCAGCTAACCCCTGAGGTTGCTAGAGTCTGCTGTGGCCACTGTTCCCCACTGCCACCTGGAAAGCTACACTTCAAGGGCATGCTTACTAGGCAACTGTGGGGGAACAGCTGCGGTAGTAGACCAACTTCATACCTCCATGATACTTAACAATTCTTAGATGTCCTGCAGGGTCGCATCAGGGGCTGGGGCATCTGGGAATTGTTAGAGACAAGGGGGAAGAAAGAGGCCTGCTTTCTACACATGCTCCCCACTGCATTGCCATAAGCTTCCCCTTTAGCTGCCCAGATGGTAAAGCTAACTTGGAACAGGGCAGTGGATAGACAAAAGACCACCTTCACTGAACTGCTGCCACTGTAGCAACTGGTAACATATGAGGTAACATATAACATATCTCACAGTTAGAGACACAGCTTAGCATGTTTTTGGTGGACTTTTGCAAGCAACTTACATCAGTGCTCTGCCATTTTTCTGCATTGAGAGAGTGCAAAGATTTCAAGAAACAACTCACAGCCCAATTCTGCCTACCAGGATACAGAGGCGCAAATAAGGCACCCGCCACATCCTAAGCAGGATTGGGTCTGTGCTGGCACAGCCGGAGACCACCTCGGGGTAAAGGGATGTTCGTCCTCTTACCCCAAGTAGAACCCCAGCTGCCCCAATGGGTTTACTCAAATGTGTGCCAGCTATTTTGCTGGCACACATTCGAGCAGGCCACATAACGCCAGCCAGATTCAGGAAGGAGGATAGGATATGGTGGAGGAGGCCTCCAATGATCCTTCCCCCTTCCCAGGCCCGGCCAACAAATCCCAGCCCCCAAAATGCCCCATTTTGTCCTCTGCCGGGACTCACCTCTGCCGTGGCAGCAATCCGTCCCATGGCACAAGCCTCACCACCAGCACTGCTTACTTTACGGCATGTTTACAACGCCTTAGACTAGTGGAGCAGTCGCTCCACCAGTCTAAACTTAGACAGGATTGAGCTGTCTATGTGCTAGTTTTTGATCTAACAATTCCGGCACCTTATGCCCCACTGTGATGTCTATGAATACCAAGAACAACCTTTTAGGAATCCACCTGCATCTTGATTTCAAACATTACAATGTCACATAATAACTAGAGTTTCTTTCTTTTGGGCCACTGCACAATTCCACTAGAGATTCACTGAAGCCAAAGCTTGAATATTTTCTGCACATTCTTACATCCCCTTCAGTTCTTCAGGTTAGTGTGGTTTACAAATGCATACCATTATTCCAGAAGCCAAATTTAGCCTTTGATTGGGCCAGCAGGGCCAGATTCACTAGAACTATTGCAACCTATGCCACCACAACAGCTCCCAGGTAGAGGAAGACTATGTCCATCGCACACGTAGACATTGTGAAAGAACATTGGAATCAACGAGTGACACACTTCCACCACCTGGCCGCACTATTCTCCTAAGAGTGAGAAGCCAGTTTTACCATCTGAAACAGCTGCATATTGGGTTAATCCAAGACTGCCCACAATCAGGGGTCTCTGTCACATGGGTTTCCATGCCCACCACAACCTTTAGTCAGTCTCTGCAAGGGGCTGAGCCCTTTGCATGGACTTCCACTTTATTCCATTCGCAATATGTTGAACTGGGATTTTTGTTTGCTGTTTGGCTGCAAAGCAACTTCTCACAACGTGATAGAATGCTGTCCCATGCTAGCCCAACATGTAGGCAGCGACGAGCAACAAGTTCTTGAACAGTAGAGCCACCAGCAGGCCAGCAGAGCCTGATTGAAACCACCATGGCTCCCACATACTCAACATTCATCAGCGTGAGCCTTGATTCTTCCATTATTTATTTGTAGAAGACAAAACACAAACACATGTTCTGGTGGTCAGAACTTTTAAGGCTGTTCAGTTCCTTTTATAAAAAGGAGACTCAGTAAAATAGCTGCCAGAAATGAACATCACACAAATGCAAAATGGTTGTACTTGGGGAAAACAAAATCAAAACTAACTAAACAGCTTTCTGAATGGATCAAAGCCAAAGACCCTCTGTAAACACCAAATCACACACAAAAAGACATATTCATTTTGAAAAGAATTTTGTTTGTTTTGCTCATCCTACATGGATGAAGGAAATGAGGTTTTCCTATTTGTTTATAATAAATATCTGGGGGCTTGGGAACTGATGGAGAAGAGCGCTCCCATTACAGCTTTTCACAGAACTGAAATCAAAAACATGGATTCTCACAAAGATAGTTTTTGAACTAGATGTCTGGGGAAAATCTTCAGTAGTCACTTTCCATTACAATATTTAATTATCTGAGTTGGGGGGTTATATTCTGAGAGTAAAGTATATTGTGAATATTCTAGTAGTTCTATTCTGTGTCTAGTTTTTTATTACTTTCTAGGCTTTAAGATTTTGCCTTGAAGCTTTGTTTGTTTTTAGGGTTTTTTTACTAGTTTATTTTCTTTTGCCAGGGGGTGGGGGGAGGGTTTGCCAGGGGTGGGTGGGGAGGATTTTCATATTTATACATTGCTCTGCATCCAAGAAGCTCAGGACATCTTACTCCTCATTTTAGCTTCACAACCACCTTAGGAAACAGGAGAAACAGGGATTGGCCCATGGCCGTCCAGTAGGTTTCACAGCTAAGCGGGAATTTGAACCCAGGGTTTCCTAGTACAACACACTCCAACACTCCTAGTACAACATTCCTAGTTGTACACTCCTAGTTGTACTCCAACACTCCTAGTACAAGTCCAACACTCCAACACTCTAATCACTGCACTGAACTGGCTCCTGTGCTATCATGGAACTAGTGTGGATGATACTTTCCTCACCTGCCTGGTTCCACACATTAAGGACCCAATCCTATGGGCATGCTGTGCCACTGGAATTTGTGTTCTAGAGGCACAGCAAGCTTTACAGCAGTCACAAAAGGTGAGGTGCCATACTGTGCAGCCTGGCCAGAGGCCCCAGGAAAAGCTCACAGCACCAGTAAGTCAGTGTAGGGGGTAGGCAAGGGTGACTGCAATGGGGCAGGGAGGGAGAGGAATGGGGCGGAGACATCTGTGGGGAGGGGGGTGTCGAGGCTGGGAAGAGGTCATGGTATCACTGCCGGTATCTCATCCCCCTTCCCAGCCTCAATCCATCTTCCTGGGTCCACTTGGACTTGTGCCAGCAAAATCGCTGATGTAAGTTTGATTTGGGCAGTGGAGTCTTACCCCCAGGCAGAGGCGTGGAAAGCCTGGAGCAAGCAGAGCAGCGGCTCCAGGCAGCACCTCGGCCCCAGGCGGCGCTGCTCTGCTCACTCCAGTCTTTCCATGGAGCGAGCACGCCCGCCAGGTGATGCGGGCAGGCGCTCCGAGGCCTTCTCCCCCGGCCTCGGAGCCGGAGAAAGCCCCGGAGCGTCCACCTCAACCGGTGGCCGGGTCTTTCTGAAGGCCAACTGCCACGCCGCGCTGTTTATCTTTGTTTTGCACATGCGCAAAACGTTAAAATGTTCTGCGCGTGTGCAAAACAAAGAAACAGCGCAGCGCGGCAGTCGGCCTTCAGAAAGCCCCGGCCACCGGTCGAGGAGGATGCTCCGGGGCTTTCTCCGGCTCCGAGGCCGGGGGAGAAAGCCTCGGAGCGTCCGCGGAAGCCGGGTCGTCCCCCCGGAGCGGCGCCGCCCCCCCAGAGCGGCGCTGCCCCCCCAGAGCGGTGCAGCAGCGAGTGCTCCAGGCCCCCTCTGCCTCTGCCCCCAGGCAAGGGAACAAATGTTCACTTACCCGGAGGAGACATTTGGGATTGCCCCCACCGCTGCAGGATGCAGTGTGCGCTCAAATGGCATGGCTGCATCGGCGGGGTGGTGGTGGAGGTGGTTAGAAAGGATTGAAGCATCTGAAGCATGCCCCCACATGCAATACTCACTGAGGGCAATGGTGATTGTGCATGTCTTTAACAGCCCAATCCTTTCTACCATATTTCTTCAAGTCTAAGGCGCCATCGATTCTAAGGCGCACCTTTACTTTCAGTACCACCAGCAGGGGAAAAAAATCCATCGATTGTAAGACTCACCTCCCTTCATTGAATCTACCTGCTCAGCACCAACTCTCCCCAGCATGTCTCCTGCAGCTGAGGATGACTGAGTGCACTGCCTTTGCATAGCATTTCTGGCCCCGCCAGAAAGTGCCATTTCCTTCATTACCTGGGCTTGGGGGAGCTTCAGGGAGGCCTGCGTAACCCTCTGCAGGCCACCCTGATCTTCAGTTTGGCGAAAAACAGCGATTCTTGGCCATTTCTGGTTTTTGTGAAAACCGGAAATAGCTGAAAATCACCGTTTTTTGCCAAACTGAAGATTGGGGAGGCCTGCAGAGGGTCGCGCAGGTCTCCCTGAAGCTCCCCCAAGCCCCAGTAGTAAGAAGATAGTATTTTGGAGTGCTTTTTGGAGACCTTCAATTCTAAGACGCACCCCATTTTTTGAAATGCTTACTTGGGAAAAAACATGCGTCTTAGAATTGAAGAAATACAGTAATATTATTTTATTTATTGTTCTTTTGGCTATGCTGGTTGAAATAATCAAATTTAATGGTTGTTGGTTTGAGGATCAGGATGTGCTAATTTAGACAACATTTTATTAATATCCAATGGTATAGACATCTCTATATCTGATATGGAACAATATTATCTTTACCTTTTGGCAAGGTGATAAAGCGGTAGAGATAACCAAGCTCTCTCTTTTTTCAGTGTAGTCTTTTGTGTGGATTCAGTGATAAAGAAAAAAGATGTGCGGCATGAATAGACACGCTACACTATGTGTTTCCCCTGCAAACGTTATGGGTGACCTAATGGCTTAACGTGTCAACTGCTCCTTTATGGTTGCAACTTTGCAATGTGACCCCATCAGAGTTTGGGAGGAGGGACAGAAAAAAGACTAGAAACAGTTTGTTGGAGCCTGAATCTGTGAAGAGACAGATAAGGTTTTAGTGTAAGTGGGTCAGCTAGGAAGCACAGTGTCCATCCTGTTATTTTGTGTATCAGTCTGATGTCAGATTAGTGGCTGTCCTACCTGCTTGAGGAGCCTGCTTGCTTCCACCACGATCTGCATGTTTATTTGTAGACAAATGGGTATCACAAAGACTCCCTACATCTCCAGTTCTCTCTTATCCAAAGAAAACTCAACCCTGCAGTACTACTCCTGGACTTCTCTCTGTTCAAGGGAGTACGGGAAGCCCATAACTCTATGCTAGCACCATCACGGAATAGTTCTGATGACCTTCACGCAGCTAGAAATGAGCAACTGGGATGAAGCTGTATTTGATGATCCTAGAATTGGGGGGGGGGAGGGGTTGTATGGTTTTCAGAAGCCACAACTGCTTCATTCAGGGAAAAAAAATAAGGCAAACTGCAGCTTGTTGCAAATGACAAGCAGGAGGTTATAATTTCTTTCCCCTACCTAGAAAGGGGAAGGAGGGCAGGGGAAAATTGAGCCCATGGTTCATTGCAGTTTATCCTCATTGTGACTAGCTATGATTGTTCCTACATTCAGATTGGGCCGCTGTGTTGACTGGCTATGGGAGAGTCCAATGTGGATCCATCAGTTCCTCAGGAACACTTTATGGCAGCACAGGAATTACGTCATCAGCCAATCTGATCCTCACGATTTTGTCTTGCTTACATCTTTTAAAAAAACATTATCCCCTCATTAAGGAGAGCTCATTACATTAGGACATCACTGGAACTACTCTTTCAAAACCTTTATTCAGTATTTTATTGCCTCCATCAATTAATCTCTTCAATAACACAAACTAGTCCGGGGGGGGGGGGGAAGCAACAGGCACTTATGTCTTCAGAATCTCACCGACTTCTTTTCATTCTTCCTGGAAACATAATAATTGCTATGAAAGCAGACTCATCTGTCTAGCACTCTGAGAACTCCTGGGAATTTGCTTTATGTTCCAGTGCTTTTAAATCACTGTCTATAAGGAATATGGAAAATGCCTACAGCGTAGCTGGATTACTTCGAGCACATTAAAGTGTAAAAATGCTGGGCTGATTCTATTGGCAAGAGTGCAAAGTGCCTTAGCAGCATACATGGCTAGGAATTGGCCAATGCAGTACTTTCAAGCCATTCCTTCAAAGAGAGGTTACATTCTAAACCATTGTTATCAAATAGTCATTTTTATATGAATACCTTCTAGTTTGGCTTTAAACTGAGTAAATCAATAATAAACTAAAAACAACCCACCAAATTAAGCTAGAATGGAAGCTATCATGGCCAGCAATAATCTTGCAAGTACCAGGAAGTACGGGTAATGATGCCATGTAGAAAAGAGAAGCCAGGATAAAAATAGATTTCCTACGCCGATCGAGGGTCTCCAGACACTGGCAGCCATGAACGGGAAAAAAATTACTTAAAATCCGAGGTTTGCAAGTCCTTACGTTTCGTTCCATAAGCCTGGAACTTTCTCAAAGGAAACAATCCTGGAGGGATTGAAGGTGAAACCCACCAAATTTAAACTGACCAAGTGGTAAATGATATGGAATGATTTGAGCTTATGTCTTTGGAGATATTACAAGTAATCACTGAAGCACGATAGTTTGATTCCGGTGAGAAATGTACAGCTCCACCATACTGCTCACAAGAATGCACCATCATAAAAACAACTTCCAAGCATTAAGAGCTTTTCCCAGTTGGATTCAAAGTATGGATGCATTTTAATAACCATAAAATGGTATAAAGTGACACAAGAAATACATGTGTTCAAGTAGGCTGCCCGTTACAAGATCATAGTTCTACATGGAAGGCTGGATGCCCAATCCTTTCTTTGGTCGAAACCTGGCAACCAGTTAAGATCACATCTCCCTGTCAAGTTGCAGTTTTCACAAGATCTAAAGCTATGACCAGCATCCACTTCTGAGTGTGTATTCGAAGAGCAAACAGGAGGAACAAAAGAAATAAAAATGGCAAGGTAAATAACGTTACAAAATTATGCAACGTTGTTGGTATAAAATCGTGTACCTTATTTTGCTAAGAACAGGTTTCAGCTAAATGCCAAGCTAAACATAGCTTGGCCAGTTCTCATTTTCAATCTTACTCATCTAAAAAGCATGGAATAGAAATTCTTATTCTGGCCAAGCATTTTCGTGACTAGCAACTCCGGAGATGGGATCTCATACATCAAAATGCTGTGTAGATGACACATTTCAAATTGTTTTATAGCCCCCAGACCAATCAAGCAGCCAGTAACTATGGGTGGTTGCCCTGCCCTTGACAAGTTTGCCCCATAACTGAAAAGGATGGGGCAGACCCTGTGACCAGGCTGTAATGCATTCAGAACTATGATCCATGTGTATCCAAAATTTCTACTGTGTAGACCCTAATGGCATTCACTGACTGAACACAGTCATGATTCCATCTAACTGAAAACTACAGTTTATGCCTTCATGAAATGTTCACAACAAACGAGGGGTTTTCCCCCCCCATCTCTTCTACCATTGCCAACAACATTCTACCAAATGTGAAGTCAACAAGGTTTCATGAGGACTAGTGAAGTTTCACAGAAGGGTTATACATATCCCTAGCTTGGCACTGGATATTGCTCTCAAATGAAATTGTGACAATAATTTGGAGATTCTTCCTCAAATGAGCGTAACTTTTGAAGGAAACCAAAAATATATCAGCAAGACTTAATTTTCTCAAGAGTGTTGTGCACATCCTAATAAATTGTACATGTATATGTAAATCGAATCTGGTTGAAAATATGTATATCGAGGTTTAGCACATGCACAACCACCTATATTACATCATACATTAAAACAGATGTGAATGCCTGTTTACGTGTAAGGTGAATTCCGAAGCCCCAGTTCATGCATGCATGAGCACCACTCAGTGTCACTGGGCCTGCTCCCAGGAAAGTGTGCATAGGATTGTAGTACTAGTTACTCGTCACTTGCATACCTTGCTTCTGAATGTAAATGAATGAATCCCCCCATTGACAAATCTTCATTTCAAGTTCAGTGCTTTCTGAGGTGGTTTTTTTTTTCCTCATATGCAACAGCTGTTTTATGCAATACATGCAACTCATTACTTGATTCTGTGTCTATGGACAACAATAGTTACAACACTCATTAGCAGTGCAATCCTGTGTAACCTTGCACTCGTATAACAGTAGATGCCAGTGTAATTGCACTTACACCGGTGCATCTGCTGTTACACCAGTGCATCTACTTTACACCAGTGCAAGGTTACACAGGATTGCGTTGTAAGTCATTTTAGGCCCATGCAAAATCACCTCCAGTCATTTCCTGTTTCATGTGCTGTCAGAGCACACCTCCCAGCAGGCAAAGATTCAGTTCAGTTCAGGCACTACAATACCTAAGAACACAACATGTGATAGCTGCAGTTGTCAAGTAGGGAACAGTTACCATGGCTTTTTTCTTTTATAGGCAAAACGTTTTGTGAGAACACAAAGGAGGTGAGGTCATCAAAGGTATTTTGCTACCACTCTCTGACCATGTTAACTGGCCTGAAAACAGATTGATATGCCATGAACTGTACAAGGTATACTCAAGATTGAATGAAGCTGCCAGCCACCTGTGAAAAATCTTTAAGGGCCCACTGGCCTGGGCCTCTGTGTCATAGGAACAGGTGTTCTTGTGGTGCAGTGTAATTTATAGCTGCTGCAAAATATGACCTGCCATTCTGCACAGCCAGGCCGCCACTGTTGCAAGTAGTCACCGGAGTAGCCCTGGCGCTGGGAAGTTGGTACCAGGAGTGGGTGGTAGGTGGAACGGGGAGGGGTGCCCCTTTAAAAGCTTGGAGGGTGGCAGGAGAAGAAAAAAGTATGCAGGCTTGGCTTAAGTGTGGGGATGGGGAATGTTTATGTTTAGTTGAGGACTGAAATATGGGGGAAATGTTAACAGGGAGACATATTACAGGGACCCCCGTAAACATTCTCATGTGAGTGATTGTACTTGGGTTCATCTTCAAATTCACCCAAGAACTGGGAACCCTTGAAAATCCTATGGACACAGTGTAGACCAGAGTACATAGAGAGCTTGTATTCTACTGCATTGTTCTTATCTTTCTCCCCTATTATTCATGCCTCTTCACTAGCCTCAAACTTTTATCCAGTTTCTTGTAACTTTAATTTTTCTTTTCTTTCTTTCTTTCTTTCTTTCTTTCTTTTTTTTTTTGCATTTGACGCTGTTAGTAATCTCACCCCCTCTTTCCTAATCTTGTTATATTACGGATTGTCGGACCTATTCATTTATCTCCTTGTTTCTTCTCATCAACTCCTTGGATTTCTTATTTTATGTTACATCTTCATCCCCCACCCAGGTGCTGCTTTCATTCTCTCTCTCCCCCTCCCTATTTTCTAGGGTGGGGGGAGTTGTTAAAGCGTACCATCATCCTAATGCATATTCCTCCTCCTTTATTTTGCAGGACCAATACTGCTGTTTCTGTTTTTTTTTCCTCCCATGATACTTGGAGTCTGACATCTCTCTCTTTCCCCAAGATTACAATGTTCCCCCAGTGTAAATTGTGCATTTTCAGATGCAACTCATGGAGGATGTCAATACTGATTTTTACTCAATGTCTGAACATTTGATCACAGACTATGAAATGTTGAAAAGGTAATAGTTCTCACATGTGAAGTTTTAGCTACTCAGAAGTTGTTCTCTTGAGGCTGTTCTAAATATGGGTCTTTGTAAAATAAATATGGCTATATCTGATCATGTCATTGTCATACAGTTTGCCTCCAAATACTTAGGATTCTGTCCTTTTGGGGCTTTCTTTTATCCATCGTCTTTTTTAATTCCTATTCTTTCTTCACTGTGACTGTGTTATTTGCATACTTGAAGCTGTCAGCTGGGCTTTCTACTAGATTAATTCCCTGCTGATGTTCTTGTCTCTAACCCAGCACATAATGAAATTCAACCAATAAGCACTCTCAGAGACAGCCTAGTTAGCTATGATCATTCCTCTTTCAATATATATATTATAATGAGTGGCCTTCATGTTCCATTTTTTCTAAGTATAGGAAAATAAAGTCTGCCCATCTTTTCTATATGAATATTATTTTATTATGCAAAGAAGAGAAAGCATATCAAAGGGCTTCATCCGTTCTGGTACAGCAGCAAAACCATTTGCTAGGCTGCCTTCTCCCCCAAGTCCCAGTTGGAAGGAATTATACGTAGCTGGAAATGCTATTACTGCTACTACTATTGTTATGATTGAGCTATTCCTTGCTGTAAAGCAAACACTACAAATTACTGTACTTTCATAATGGTAGCCTCCTGTACTCAGAGGAAGATAGCCCAGTTCTTTAATGGAATTGAAAGGTAAAGGAAACTTCTGAGGATTTGAGCTTCATTCATTCTTAGAGGACACATCACTAACAGCGCAATCCGACTTAACGTTTGTGCCAGTTTAACCAGCGGCACAGTGAGAACGGGAGGCCCCAAAACGGAAAAGGGATTCAAATCCCCTCTAAAAGAGGAATTCAAAGGGGATTTGAATCCCTTTTCCATTCTGGGGCCTCCCGTTCTCACTGTGCCGCTGGTTAAACTGGCACAAAAGTTAAGTCGGATTGCGCTTTAACTCCTTCAACTAGTTCAGGATTTGCCTCACACATTACACTTTGCAAACCCAGATTTTGCAATTGCATGTCTACTTGTCAAGCAACAACATATCTTTATGTCTGAAAATGTACACATAAAACACAAGCATACATCTAAAATTCCTAAAATGTGAGCTAGTCTTAATGCCACAATGTCAATTGAGCCTCTATCAAATATGCTTCAAAGATTCAACTTGATTACTTTTTCCCAGTGGTTCTGATAGATCCAAATTGTACTAGAGACTTATTAATAACTTATCTCTGGAGGTTATATTCCCAGAAACAAGATACATCTTGCTTATTCTGCTTACAAGATACATCTCAATGCATATGTCTTTCTAACATGAGTCACACCAGTAAAATAGAAATACTATACTTATAATCCAAATAATATCTTCACTGACCTCACCTTTTTGTTCTGAAATGCAGGACTATCACACTGCAAACGTGAGTAAAAAGGACACAACAACACTTAAAGGGCACAACAACTGAAGCCAACATGATATATACAGTACAACTAACTCCTCACATCATTTTATATGCGAGACAATGAGTTTACAAGTAGGCTATTCATGTTATTGGTTCCACTCATGAAACACAGGTAAGTAAACATGGTCTAAAAGTCAACACTGATCTTTTTTTTTTTTTTTTACAAACTCTGTACATCTTAACCTGCAAGATAATTTTACACAACATCCGATCCTTTAAAATTAGTTGTTAGTAGATAAATCAACAGCCCAATCCTGTCCTGGACTGGCCTGCACGGTGTGCAGGACCACGGACGCAGCATCCGCTGCATCCTGCAGGCCACCTGGGGACTGGGCTGCCTGAGAAAAGTAAGGAAAGGAAATTTTTACTTACCTCCCCAATCTGTCCCCACCCTTCCCATCCGCCCAGCATTCAACCCTTCCGCCCACAGAGATGGGATATGTGCATACCAGGGGCATCACTAGGGGTGTGGGGGCAGACTGCACCAAGTGACACCCCAAGTAGGGGTGACACCAAAATGACTTTCTATTCTATTAAATACTTTTGTTACCTGTGGTGCGAAAATGCACCAGTGGTAGATGTGTGTCTTTTTTAAGCGTTTTTTGACTGATTTAAGGAAAGGGGCCATACTTGTTGGCATGCACAAGGTTCCAGATGCCTCCCCTGGCACTTCCCATTGAAAAGGATCTTAAGTAGCTGCAGTGGGAAAGACCATTGCAGTAGGTAAAGTTATTTCCCTTGTACGTATTACCTGCATGCCCTGTCATGTTCTGTAGTCATGTTTCCTGGAAATAGGAACCTGCTGTAATCTGTTGTTGGATAAGGATTGAGAAGGCTTTGTTTTTTGCCAAGAGGCTTGATGTTTGGGAATTGCAGTAGGGATTCTGTTTCTTCTGTCTGCTGGAGTCTAGCTAGTCAGTGACCAGTTTGGTGGCTGTTCGATGTTATTGTCCCCCATTGAATGCTGGGATCTCTTAGAGGATTGACGGGGTTTATGTCACGACTATTGCCATATTCAGTGGTATACAGAAATTACAATTTATGAGTAACATTAGTACAAAAACATTACTAAGGATTCTGTATGGTATGGTATGGGAGGAGTTCCATGGGGGTGACACCATGAGATCTCACCCCGGCAGTGCCGTAACTAGGGTGGAGCGCGTGGTTCAGTTGAACCAGGCGCCCACCGCTGCAGGGGCGTGCGCCGGACTCGAGTCAGGGACTCGAGAGTCAAAGACTCGAGTCAGGGGACTCAAGTCAAAGACTCAAGTCAGGGGACTCGAGTCAGGGAAATTAAGGACGGGGCGGGCGGGGACGGACTGTCACTCACTTCTGCGCCGCTCCGACGAGAAGAGGAGAACTGAAGGAGGGGGCAGCAGACGTCACTTCCTATGCGCCGGCCTGCTGCGCTGCTGGCTGCAGCGTGGCCAGCGCTTCCTAAACGGCCAGCCGGACGGGAACGGCATGAAGGTAAGCTGGCCGGGTCCGCGCTGGGGGGGGGGTGCCCGGTGCAGGGTCCCACCGGGTCGCCCCCACCCCCGGAGCGCGGCGCCCACCCCCGGAGTGCGCCGCCCACCCCCCCGGAGCGGGGCGTGGCCTATCGGCCGCGCGCATTTTTAAAGTCTAGGGGCGCCAATTCCATCCCTGAACCGGGCGCCAACAGACCCAGTTACGCCTCTGCACCCCGGGTGCGGAAAACCCTAGTGCCACCTCTGGTGCATACAGCATACCTGGATAGCAAAAAAAAAATGGCAGTCTGTTCCTCAGAAAAAAAATCTCATAATGGACCACATGATTTGGACTACACACAGAGGATGTATGCCCATGTTCAATAGCCATGGAGATGTCTGGGGCAACTGTAACAGGGGCAGCATTCTGAATGGGTGGAAAGGACAGACATGTCCCTATCCTTCTTCATGCAATACTCCATACTGGGGAAAAAACATTGTCTGACCGGCGGCACTGGCCCATAGTAAACAGTCAACTTTCTTATATAATAAGAAATATAGCTAAATTATCCTAAGGCTGTGCTGAGATATTTACTTTGACAACTTGCCTGCACCTATCTGCTACAAACAGGAAAGGGGGAGATCATAGAGCTCCTTTGGGCTTCATTCCTCCTCTTCCAAAAGAAGCAAACATTATCACTGGATTCGTTTGCTCAGTCTTTGGGGGCTTCCGGGACTCTTATTTTTTTTTTCTTATGAAGGAAGAAACAGAAGAAGAAAAATAGAAAGTCAGACAATGTCCTCAGTCTCCACACAAGAAAGGGAAACACTCTATTAGTACTGTTCTGCTACATAGCACTGGGTCATGTAACCCAGAAGCAATGTTTTCTACCTCTGTTCCCGTCTGCTTTTCAGGGACTAGGAGAGAAGAAATACAGTATCAGATGTCCATCTGATACTCGCTGGAGAAGACTCTGATGCTGGGAAAGATTGAAGGCAAAAGGAGAAGGGGAAGGCAAAGGATGAGATGGTTAGACAGCATCACTGATGCAACGAACATGAAAATGAGCAAACTCAGGAAGATAGTGGAGGATAGGAAGGCCTGGCGGGATATGGTTCATGGGATCACGAAGGGTCGGACACGACTTAACGACTGAACAACAACAACAATCAGATGTCCATAGTCCCAAAGAAGACAGCGAGGAAAAACTGTGTGCGTGGAAACTTGCACACACTAGACTTCTCCCAATAGCTTTCTATATTTTTTTTCTTACACTGGAAAAACATACAGTACTATAACAGATTGGTTCAAAAAATCCCACCAGGAACAACTTCTGAAGAGTGTCTCTCATTTCTAGTGTATCTGGGCCTGTTCAGGTCCTCATGGAGATAGTACAGGCCCGATCACTGACATAGGCTCGGCTGCAAAACAACCTGTTGCCTCAGTTCTCTCAGATGGTCCGTCTCACACTGCAACTACAATGGAATAATAATGGGACAGGACACTTAATGATCACCCTGCCAAGAACAATTAGCCTTCACTATGGCAATAAATCTACTGAAGATGGATCTACAGATACAGCAGGATGAAATGAAAAAAAGAGTTTGACAGTGGTGGAATGGAGTGTACTTCTTCAGTGGGGAATGCCATTCTCCTGTTATGTATTATTTAAATAGTGCCGCTGCTTGTAGAAAACTAGCATATCAGGAAGATGGCCCTGACAGAACCTTTTCCAGATGTACTACTTTTTTTATTTGCACAGAGTAATAGGTGCACTCTTCCCTCTTTATCAGTCAATTCGCTATAAGGATTTTCACTTATCCATACTACAAATATTAACACCACCCCTCTTGATATAAACCAAGATTTGTTTATATATTGTGAGGTTCAGGAATGGTGGGAGGAAAAAAAGGACCAAGTCCCTCATGAAGGCAAGGTCTACCTCCCATTTTACCCAATGGCAGACCTTCCCTCTGCTTTAAGCTCTGCTGACAGAGAAGGGAGCGAATATGCCTTGCATGCCCAGGAGGTCGGATTGAATTTTGGATTTCTCCCCCTGGTAGGACAGAGGTTCAGATACTTAGGCCCAAAGTCTAGGGCCCCCTTTCTCGGGTTTGCTCCTGCAGGCTTTAGGGGAAGAAGTGCCCTTCAGGATCATTAGAGAATGGAGCATGGCTCAGGAAGTGGCACCCCCCCCCATGTGAGACGCACGGGTTGACACTTTATTGATAATGTATAATGTTGTAATTAACTGTTTATTCTAATTTATCATGTCACACAACTTTTTCCTTATGATATTATGCATTTAGGGTGATCTTTGAGTGAACTTGGAATGGCTTTGGAACAAGTTAGAATTTTTCCCATTGTAATGTTATCTGGATATAATTGTACTCAGCAGGATTTTTGCTATAAGGGCCACGTTCTGGAATGAATTAGGTATGGACAATGAGGGAAGAGTGTACAGTACTCTGCAAAATGTGTTGTTAAATACACCACCTGCTCATGTAACTTCCAAGCAGCATGGCCCAACACACAATTTTCTAACAGCACAATCCTATCCCCCCCCACCGATGCAACAGTGCCAAAATAGCTACTCCTGCATCTTGCAGGGGGGCAGTTGTGAAGGTCTCAATAGTTCCCTTACCAGGAAGTAAGCCTCCACGGCGCAGGGGGCTACTCGGATCTGTGCTAGCAAAATCACTGGCGCAGGTCCACGTGGACCCATGCTATAGGATCAGGTCCGGGAAGGGGGTAAGGATTCACTGTCTGCCGCTACTGCCGAACTGGCCCCTTCCTGGACCCAATCTAGTCATCCCCCACCCCAATCGCTGCCCCATTCCACCCACCCCCTACCCTGTTATGCCTTCCCCCCACCCCCTGCCACCTTACCTCAATCGGTGACTTCTTCCCACTGTTCTGGAGCATGTGGGAAGGCTCTGGCCTTCCCACTGGCGCTCCAGCAGCACGCGGGTTTGCGCGCTGCCAGAGCGCCTTTTACAGCTGGTGCTGACTGCTTTACGGCAGTCAGCACCAGCGGAATCCACATTCCGCTGCAGCCTGGCCCCATTCGGACTGGGCTGTAACTGAAAAATTTATGTGATAAATAAACTTGGAGTTTCGTATATATAATTCACAAGTGGATGCAGTGAAAACAAACTGCTGGATTCAAACTGCTGCACTCTTAATGGTATCACTTTATTTTATTGAAGCAAGAAAAGGAAAAGAATGCCACATCAAAGAGATCTTCAGTACAACAGCAGTATTTGAAAGAACCTCAAGAGGCACTGAACTAATAATTTTTTTTGCCGAGCACTCAGAAGTGTTAATTGCTTTTTAGTGTGTATTATGGAATGCCAGCACAATAGGCTATCACATTGTGAGGAACCCAATAATGACTACCTTTTAAGTGCTTGTTGTGGAGATTTTTATTCTCTGAAAGTTGTTTGTTTTACCTGGCTTCCTCAATGACAGTTTGAATATTACCTTCTTTGAGATAGTGTGCATATTAAACATTAAACCTCTCAAGGTTTCAAGCAGCAAGGGGTTATTTGATTAAAATCACTCTGCATTTGAGAAGCAGTTGAGCACCACCTTCTTCCCCTCTGTAAGTAAACTTGGGCAAACTAACAAGCTTGAGGGTTGATCATCAATTGTTAAATGTCACCTGCAGCATTTCATGAAAAGCTCAACTAAGCATGTGCAAAAACCTTTTGGACATTTTTTCAATTTCATTTCACATTCCTAAATAGGAAATATCCATGGAAAGAAAATCCTATTTCAATTAGAATTCCACCGGGTACCAAACACACATTGATTTGTTGAATCAATTCATTCTTTGCTTTAAATGAAAGGCAGCAACCATTCTCATACATGTATGTGTTTTTCACATAGCCATATTGAATCATGAAATTTGTAGTTCTAAGACCTACACAAACAGTATGGATAAACACTGTATATCAAGAGTTAAGAGGTCAATGGAACAAGGGTAGTTTGGCATTAACAGGTCACCATGATAATGCAGATCATTTGGCACAAAAGCATGCCAAACATTCTCTATACTGGAAAAGGGCTAGGCAGCATTTTTTTAGAATCTCTGTATTTCAAGGCTACCCAGCTAGGTCTAGCAAAGAACCCTGACAACGCAACGCCACCAGTCAGCATAGATAATATTGACAGCCCAATTGCAAAACATGAACTGCTGGAATGTGCAGACTGGCTGCAGCCGGGAGCTGTGAGTGGCTGGCTCTGTGTGGCAGTGGAGTGCATTGGGAGGCAGAGGGTGGGTGAAATTTGAGTGAGGGTGGGCGGAAGGGTGCCACGTGATGGTGTGAGCACCCATCTCCTACCAACCTAGCAGTTCGAAAGCAAGAAATTACAAATAGATTAATACGTACCGCTTCAGCAGGAAGTTAACAGCGTTCCGTGCACCTCGGCGTTGAGTCATGCCACATGACCACAGAAGCGTTTTTGGACAGCGCCGTTTTGGACAATGGCGTTGAGTCATGTCACATGACCACGGAAGCGTTTTTGGACAGTGCTGGCTCTTCGGCTTTGAAACGGAGATGAGCACAGCCCCTAGAGTCGGTAACAACTAGCTTTCGAGTGAGGGGAACCTTTACCTTTTTACTGCACTATGGAGAGGAGGAAGAGGAGGCAGTGATCAGGTTTCTGACACATTCTCTCTTCTTCCCATGGTTTCTGACACATTCTCTGGCTTGTACAGGTAACGTTTGTTCAAAAAAGGGAGGGTATTGACTCTGGGAATCAGGAATAAGCTAGGATTGGATCAGGCAAGTTAGGATTTGCCTTGGAAATAAGTCAAGCTATTTTATGATTTTAGGAAAATAGGTCAGCTAATTTCTGAAACAATTCAACACAGGCAAGAACCAGCTCACTGATATCTATTCATTTTGGATTTCTCAATGGAAATAAACACAATTTGTTCAAACAAAATTATCTCAAGTGTCCATACTGTATCAAGGTTAAAGGGAAGGCATATGTGAGAAATGGACTTACAGTTATAATTTTTCATGCACTCCAGACTTTTGCATATAACTAGTGGCACAGGGACTATACCAATGGCAAACCAGAGTGCAAGATTCTGCTGATGACTTGGTTGCCATTCTGCTTTCCTATCATCATTCACCTATGGAAGTCTTGACTATAGGTGTACGGTTGAGGAGGGTATATGTAGGCTGTATGTTTGCTTTGGAACTATTTGCATCTAGTTATGAAATATCCTGCCACATGGGAAAACTTCCAGAATCAAGCATTTGATGGGGCAGAATGGGGTGGCACTAATTCTAAGTTCTAATTCTGCACTGTTGCTCATGCATATGCAATTGTGTTTGTTTGTTTTTAAACTAAGGCCAATATCTGAGACCTAAATCTTTTTGTTAGATATACGCCAGACAAAGTGCTGATTCTTTGCAACCATGAGTCCTCTGACATGAAATATAATCATGAAGACCTCTTCGCACTCTATCAGCCCCAGTTTACCAAGAGGTATCTGCAGTAACACAGTCCAATTAGTAAACAAGAACTTACTGTTTTCTCTGTGCCAGGTGCAAGGGAGTGGCGACTGGACACAGGTATCTTGTTGTCTTGTGTGCTCCCTGAGGCATCTGGTGGGGCCACTGTGTGACACAGGAAGCTGGACTAGATGGGCTTTTGGCCTGATCCAGCAGGGCTCTTCTTATGTTCTTACTGATCTGCAACATTTGTTTATTTCAACTAAAACTCCTAGTGAGAGTTCACTATGGAATTTAAATTGGGGGGGGGGGGGGTGTCAGAAAGCACCTACCAGATGCTAGCATGGAGGGTCCCTGGTTCTTCCACCCTCCATTGAATAGATTCAACAAACAGGGGGAAAGATACACAACAATCAAACTGGTCATGAAATTATGACAACATTTTAAAAATGAGAAGGCAATTGCTTAGCAACTATCCAAGTAGCTGAGAAATGCCAACAAAGTAAATTTAATTAGCTAATAAATGTGTTTAGACACTCTGTCTAGACGTTCTGTTTTCTTGATATATAACTGGCTTTAAAGAAACGCAATGTGTGTTTTTTGGCTCGGCTTGTCAAGAAACTCCAGCTTGTGTCCAATGTCAGTGTGTGTGTGTGTGTGTGTGTGTGTGTGTGTGTGTGTGTGTGTGTGTGTGTGTGTGTGTGTGTGTGTGTGTGTGTGTGTGTGTGTGTGTGTGTGTGTGTTTCCTTCAGAAACAAAACGTAATAAAAGCTTCATTATTTACTACATAATTAGGGCTCAGGAATACAAATGCTGCATTGCCAATCCTTGTTCTTATTTGCTAGCCTTCAGGGGTATTTGTAAAGGTTCAAATGCTCAATACAAAGGAAAACAAACAGAGTCATAACCATATTTACTCAGAAGTGAGACCCATTGAGTTCTATGGGATTTCTCAATCATGTGAATAGGTCTGATTGCCTGTGGCAAACAATAGGCTTGAAACAACCCGGGGGGGGGGGGGAACCAAGTTTTAGTAATTTATAAAGAAGTTAGCTCCAGTAGCATACCTAGAGGGGGGCCATGAGCAGTGCAACATGTCATCGCCCCCCCCCGCCTTCGGAATGGCTCGGGATCAGGGCCAAAGTTTGGCCCCCATCCAAGTCATTCCGGAGCCGGGACAAGGCGATGATGCATCCCTCCACCCACAACCTCCCTCTAGCTACGCTACCGGTTAGTTCCTAATGAAACCGACTAGCGATAAATTTAGGACAGACAAAAGAAGGCATTTTTTCCCACACAAGAGATAAACAACACGGAATTCACAGCCACAAGAGATTATGGTGGGCACCAGTCTAGATGGTTTGAAAAGGAGGAGGGATTTCTAATTTCCGGAATTCTTATAGTTAGACTTAGGTGGTGTGTGCTTGTCTCAAGCCAGCCATTCTTGCCCAGTCCTCCCATATCAGGTGAGGCAGAAGCGCAAAAATTCTAGCACCTGATTGGTGCTTTGTTGTAAAAAACCAAGGCATTCAGTGTTAATTCCTCAGTCTGGTCCTAGAGTTTTTACCCTTGCCCATCCCTCCATTGGTGCAGTCTGAAACTAGCTGGTTGCCGTTTTAGGGAGCCAGGTAGGAAGTTCTTGCTGCTACCTGATTGGCCTTTGGTTGACAGTTTTTTTCACCTACCTCAGACTACCATTCAGTGGATTGGCTCTTCACTTCCTAGTATTCCTTTTAATTCTCTTTTGGTCACTTTAGGCAGGTGCCGTGTGGGCATGGGAGACATTGGCTGGTCAGTGTGCACCCTGATTTAAGAAAGGTCAGTGGGTAAACCAGTACTGATCATCAGATGTTTTCTGGCTTGGCAAGGCTGGCTGGTCACTGGTGAGCCCTCTGGCAACCTCAAGTATTTCCCAGCCTCTGGGAGTATAAACAGTCCAGCTGCCTCAACTAGGGTTGACTGTGGAAAGCTCAAGCTGTCCTTAAATGGATCAATACTTGGGAGTGAGAGTGGTCTTACCCATTAATTTGGGGAACATACGCTCTCTCACCATTTCCCCCTGGTAGATAACTGCGTGCAGGGGAGGACTTGGTCTTCTCCCAGCTGCAGTTGTGTGAACTATTAATAAAGTGGCCTAGCTTAAACCCAAGTCTCGGTCTTGTGTGTTTATTTGGGAGGTGCATCGCAATGACTTTATTCTCAGCTTTAATCTTTTCTTTTCTTTTTTTTAGATTTTTTTTAGATGTCCCTGTTCACATGGATTTCCTTGAAATTATATCCAATGGCTTGTAAGAACATGCTTGACGATAAACAATGAAAATACATAGGGACTTTAGGGCATCCTATTTACTCCAGGAAACTACACTGTGGTTAGGGAATTGACAATCACTGCCCTGTGTTCCATAGAATAGCCAAAACTGGCACCGTGATGCCCGATGGAACAGATAGTATGTTTGTGTGTTGTTGTTTTTTAATTAACTCTAGAAACTCTAATCTCACAAAAATTTCCCAAACATGTTTAGTTCATTTGATATTACTGAAGAGTGGAACATTTCTCTTTTCAAAACGTTACAGCTTGACTCTCCTCTGTTAAAGGGCTTTGGAAAGATCAATGATTTGATGTGCTCTCTGAACGTTGCTCACACCCTAAGCACAATCTGCTGTACAAAGATTTGTTGCCTGTCTATATAGCAGAAAGAGACTCTAATGGTACCAGCACAGATTAGCCACACATGGGATGATCGCTTGAGGTTCTCCCAGGGCACTGTTTGCCAATCTTGATGAGGCAAAGGAGAAGAGAAAGGCGGCAGCAGACCAAAATCAACTATCACCGCCTGCAGCTGCTGCTCCTCCTTAACGGATTTTTATTTAAGATGGGAAGCCCCTTGGGAACAGGACTACTAATATGTAGGGGTAAAAAATACTCTCAACCATCTTGGGCACCTCCGATGGGGAAGGAAACGTTAGGATATCAATCTTTTAAATCAATAAATACATTTCTAGTTTGGCATAAGAGTGGTCAATGAGGAGTTGGAGTTTTCTTTGTTCAGGCTTCTGTTTTTCATGTAAAAGGTGAAGGGTTGAGAAATACAGCTGACACTGACTCCTGCAAAGACACCTTCCATGTGTAACCAAGTTCAACTGCTGATCCTGCTCACTCCGGATTACTGTCAACGTTTCATTTGTCCATTTCCACTTAAACTCACAGTCTGCTTTTATGTTCCATATGCTAGACAATACACATAGAAATTAGTCTCTCTCTCTCTCTCTCTCTCTCTCTCTCTCACACACACACACACACACACTCACTCACACACACACACACACACACACACACACACACACACACACACACACACACACACACACACACACTTACCTCAGGAGCATGCAATGAAATATTTGGCAGTCAATTCAAGGCACAAAATACTCTTACAGCGCAATCCTATCCAATTTACACCACCGGTGTAACCAGCGGTGCAGCGAGAACGGGAGGCCCCAGAATGGAAAGGGGATTCAAATCCCCTCCAAAGGGGGATTCAAAGGGGATTTAAATCTCTCCTCCCCTCCAAAGCCTCCCACCCTGCCCTCCCCCACTGGTTACACCAGTGGCGTAAGTTGGATAAGAACATAAGAAGAGCCCTGCTGGATCAGGCCAAAGGCCCATCTAGGCCAGCTTCCTGAATCACACAGTGGCCCCACCAGATGCCTCAGGGAGCACAAGACAACAAGATAACCTGTTTCCTGCTGTCACTCTCCTGCACCTGGTACAGAGAAAACCTACTTCTAAAACCAGGAGGTTGCTTACGTCTTGTAACCTGTGATGGTCTTTTCCTCCATGAATCTGTACGAACCCCTTTTAAAGGCATCAAGGCCAGGTGCCATCACCACATCCTGTGGCAAGGATTTCCACAGATGAATTTCATGCTGGGTAAAGAAATATTTTCTTTTGTCCGTTCTAACTCTCCCTCCACTCAATTTTAGTGCATGTCCCCTGGTTCTGGTGTTGTGCGAGAGGGAGAAGAATTTCCCTCTATCCACTCTCTCCATCCCATGCATAATTTTATACGTCTCAATCATGTCCCCCCTCAGGCACCTTTTTTCTAGGCTGAAAAGCCCCAGACGCTGTAGCCTTTCCTCATAAGGGAGGTGCTCCAGCCCACGAATCATTCTGGTCGCTCTCTTCTGCACCTTTTCCAATTCAACTATATCCTTTTTGAGGTGTGGTGACCAAAACTGGACACAATACTCCAGATATGGCCTTACCATCGATTTTACAAAGGCATAATGATATTGGCCATTTTATTCTCAATCCCTTTTTTAATGATCCCGAGCATGGAATTGGCCTTCTTCACAGCTGCCGCACACTGGGTCGACACTTTCATCGACCTGTCCACCAGCACCCCAAGATCACTCTCTTGATCCATCACAGACAACTCAGAACCCATTAGCGTATATTTGAAATTTTGGTTTCTTGCCCCAATGTGCATCACTTTGCACTTACTTACATTGAAGCGCATCTGCCATTTTGCTGCCCATTCTCCCAGTTTGGAGAGATCCTTCTGGAGCTCTTCACAATCCCTGCTGGTCTTCACCACCCGGAAAAGCTTAGTGTCATCCGCAAACTTGGCCACCTCGCTGCCTATCCCCAACTCCAGGTCATTTATGAATAAGTTGAAAAGCACCGGTCCCAAGACCGATCCTTGGGGCACACTGCTTTTTAACTCTCACCATTGTGAAAATTGCCCATTGACTCCCACTCGCTGTTTCCTGGTCTTCAACCAGTTCCTAGTCCACAAGAGGACCTGCCCTCTTATTCCCTGACTGTGGAGTTTTAGGATTGCGCTGCTATTTATATTATATAGTGTCTATCAACTTACAGGATCCAGTGTCACACGATATGATAATCACGAGTTTGGATACCTTTAAGAAAAGATTAGACACGTCTATTCATGTCAATTAGCCCTCTAGGTAAAAACAGAACTCCAGTGTTCCGTGGCAGTATCATCCTGTTCACCATACGGTAATGATAAAAATATCAGGAAATGACTTTCATCATGATGTCATGCTTCCTGAGGAATCTGTCTAGCCACTGCATTTGTAATTTCTGTCTCATCTTTTACAACTAAGCCTCAAGGTGGCTTACAAACTAAAGCATAATAAGCAAATGTAAAGAACAGCAAAATTAAAAGCAGCTGATAAAACAATAACACCTGCAATTACAAGCAAAGAAAGCCAACCTGCTCAAAGTTCATCCCAGATTTGCTCAGAAATTATCTGAGTCATCCCACATCTCCCCTTGGAAAAGAAGTAGGATAATTTGGAGAAATTCTTCTCTCTCATTTTACCAGCTCTACAGCCTGCTCTTACCTTGCTTGTGATGTCATAACCAAGACTGACATATCGCTATGAACCTAGCAACTAGATTTTTCTGAAATGAAACATATCAAAAGGAAAGCAAAACTGTCTGTTCACATGATACGGGGGGGGGGGCAATATCAGCTGATTCACTTGTCTGCAGATCCAGGATCCGTGCTCCCAAGCCCCCCTGCACACTAACTTTTTATTTCTTTAGCACTAGCGCCAAGCCAGCGCAGGTCTTGCTTAAACAGAACGCTATAAGCAGCAGCATGCTTGCTTATAGCACAGAGCCTGAATGATTTTAGCAGAGGAGCCTCAGTGCTAGAGAGGCTGTGGACGTTAAGGAAGTGGAAACTGCTTCCTGCTGATGTTCAAAACCTCGCAAGCACAGAGACTGCTTGCAAGAATCATTCAGGCTCCGTGCAATAGCACACTGCTGATTATAGCGTTCTGTTTAAGCAAGACCTGTGCTGGCTTGGCGCTAGCGCTAAAGAAATGAAGCTAAGGGGCTGGGGGGGGTGCAGGGTGGAATTCGCCCCTATCTGCAGTTTGAGTATCTGCAGGGGGGGCTGGAATTATTTTTTGACTGCCTGACCTCACCTCTTATAGGTCATCAACCACAAGATAGGCTCCCTTCAGAGGCTACTGGTGCGGAGATTATATCCACATCACTGACAAACACAAGAGATGAACCAACATCATCCAGAGCAGAATACCAAAAGCAAACATCAAGAATGAACTAAGTGTGCCCTACACAAACATAATGAAATTACTTACAAATATATATTCACTTATAGTTCAAGCCTATACTTCCCTCCCCACTGAGGCAGGTGCACCAAAATGGCTCGGGCTGCATTCTGCGTGTGTGTGTGTGGGGGGACAGTATTGGAGGTCTTCTCTGGATAAGGGAACATTTGTTCTCTTACCTGAGGGTAAGCCAACGTGGCACAGAGGGGTCTACTCAGACCTGCGCCAGTGAAATTGGGTCCGAGAAGGAGATTACAGTGCTGCTGAACCCACTCCCTTCCTGGACCTGATCTGCCACCCCACCCCCCATCAGCGGTCCTCCATGGAGCTGCTCCTGCCTCGCTGTTGGCATTCTGACACTATGTCCTTTTAGAAGGCCATTTGCAACGGCTGGAAAGCACACCTCGCTGCAGGAATGCTAGATCTGGCAATGAGGGGGGGGGGGGAGATAGAATTGGGCCATTAGTCATATTGGAAGAAAACAATCCTGATCTCATTTTTTCAATTGAACCTGACCCTAGATGGAGTGAATTCCAGTAAGGATTCCCAGAATAATTTTTCCTGCCCATTTTAATGGTTCATCATTGTAGTCTTTGATGTACTCGATGAAAGCAAAAAAAACACCAATATCCTAAAGAAAATAAATTCTTTCCTCTATAGGTCTGATTTGGGGCTGTGGTTGGCACTTTACTTTCATCTAGAGAAAGAAACTGAAAATGTAATCTGAATGATGGATTATCTTTTCCAGCACGGTGACACAAAACATCAACATATATCATCTTCTTTGTAGCTGCTGGTGTATAAATTACCAATGTCAGTCATAAGAATCATGAAGTGGCTGGTGCCACACATTCTAGACCTGGTGTGGACAATTCATCATGTGGCAGTCAGTTCCAGCGTCCACTGTAGAATTTAGGCAACAAGTAGTAGAGTGAGTCCTCCTCTCCCACTCTCACCAAAGGCACAACTGGCTGCTTGTTTTCTTCGTTCCACTGAAACATCCATTAACCTAATTGCCTCAATGAAGATTGCAGAAGTGAAACAGATTATCCAAAAAGGTAGTGAAGGGGCAAAATAAAGGAAGCAAGTCAGAATTGTCAGCTTAGAGTAGAAAGAGTAGAGTAGCGTTGATATATAAAAACCAGTTAATTAAAAATGGTATTAAGCAAGAAGATTATGGAAATTAGGGGGAAGAACAAAACTCATTTAGGGAATTAAGTATAGAATGGATACTATGGAGAATTAATGTTGAAGGAAATGTGTAATGTGTAATGTGTTTAGATAGGCAGCTTCAGAAATGTGGAGTTGGACAGCAGCTGAGGAGAGCACACAGTTGTATTTTGCAGGGTGGACACTGGCTTGGCCCCTGCTACTCCATAAACAGAGCATTAAGGATGCGTTCTTGATTTCCATGAGACTGCTGTTCAGACTCTGTAATGGTGGTTGAGCCCTGATCAAATGAGACATTTTATTGACGTTTAATAGGCCAGAGTCTTCCCTCACTGGCTCTTCCATTGCCTTCTTCACAGCATGGATTCACAGAAAACCTTCACAGGATTACCAGAATACAATAGCATGCTATCCCCTGGAATGCATCTCAACCATGTATTGCTTGCTTCTGGAATAACTATAAAAAGCAGAAAGTAATGACCACAAATGCAAAAAACAACAACACATAGCCTACTGAATCTCAGATGGAACAGACTTGAATCCCACAGGTCCAAAGTCAATCTGAAAGCCTGAAATTCAGTCTTAACATATGAGACAACTTCTTTCTGGTCATAAGACAGTGTAAATCTTTTGGCCATCAGCAGAAAAAGCTCCCTGCCCTCTAGACCAGAACTAGTCCTGCATTGTATCAAGAGGAGAGGGCTTAGCAAAGCCATAGCTGTGTAAAGGGACAAAGCTCAATTTTAGTACATCGCCAGGCTAGATTGTCAATACTAGATTGCCTTAGCATAAGGAAACTTCATAAAGGATTTGTAAAGGGCTGCCTGGGAGGAGGCTCTCTACTGTATAATTGCTTCAAGCACACCTGTGCCTTCAGTTCACATGCAGAATACCAGAATGTTTCAGGCCAGGGGGAGTAGGTAGTAACAAATGTCAGAATCAGGCAAGAAATATTATCTCACATGCCAGTCATTGAAGCCTGATTCACATATGACAGCGTTTTCCCTGCTGTGCGCTGTATTTGCATATTCATAATGTAAAAGGACACCATTACGGGGCACCAACGCTAGAATCGCTGGAGATCGGCTCGGTTCAACTTTGGCAAAGCGTGTCTCGTGGAGCTTGTGGGCGGGTTCAAAGCGCAACAACAGCCACCAATCGCGCGAGGGGGGGGAGAGTGGTTGCATGCCAATCACAAGTTGCTCCAATCACCGCGAATGTTACAAGTCCACTGCTCTTCAGAGAGGGAAACCCCTTGCAAGGAAACCCCTTGCAACCCCTTGCACACACAGGCATACACAGGAGGAGTAGAGAGCAAGCCGCAAGCACCGAAAAATATCCAAATTTTGAAAAATGTCATTGCAAGAGTCACAAACCGTTCCCAGTTCATGCTGGGATGATGATATAAAATTTGTGTTGGAAGTGAGGGCAAAACGATATTTTACCCAATCACAGCTGCGCTCTCTTAAGAGGGCGGGACAGCAGGACGACAAGCAAAGCGACGCTCCCCCTGCTCCAAGCGCCAGATCAGCGCGTACGGCGGACGGGGACATCCGCGGTCATATGTGAATCCGGCCTGAAGGTCCAGAGGCAGAAAACAGGATAAGGGCAGAACAGGATAAGAATAAGGGCAAAGGTCTGAAGACTTACTAGCAGGCTGGCTAATTGGTCTGTTGTCCAGGCAGAAGCTGGAGACTCACATCAATCCCTTCCTAAGCCTGACAATGGGGAAGAGCTATCTCAGATGCATATGATGAGAGCACAATGGGTGCTAAGGTGTCCATGCCCTGAGGGTCTTCACCTTCTTGGTGAAATCCAATTCCCCTGGAATAGTCATGATAGACAAGGTTATATTTTCCACTCTAATTCCTTTACATTCAAATCCACTGAAACCAACTTGTGCAGTCCAATTATTCAGAAAATTCAAACATTCAAAAAGAAGAAAAAGTCACTCTCACGAGAACATTTATAAATAACTTGTACAATCATTCTGAAGTAATCAAAGTATTGCAGACTATCTACCCAGCAAATGAATGTGACATAGACACTTGCAATTCAATTATTTGTAAGGTTCTGGTACATAAATATGTGCAACATTTGTAAGAACAGATGCCAGCTCTGCCATCATGAGATCATGAATAAATGTAAGAAAACTGGCATTTAAGTTTCCAAGGCTGTTCACGAGTAGATGACAATCTGAAAGCATTTGTTTTACTAGATGGACAACCTGTTCATACGTAGTTAAAACTGCAAAATAAATAAATAAATAAATAAATAAATAAATAAATGGATCAATTAATTGTAGGAAACAGCAGGTATCCCCATTCCAGCAGGTATCCCCATTCCATTTTTGCTATTGTTCTATCAATTGTCTCTGGTCCACTATCTGCTCCCCCAGTCTTCTGATTTAATTTGGAGAATTTACAAAATAAAATTTCAGTATTGGTGCTTGCAGAGTTGGCTACCCCTTTCACTTTATATCTTTTTTTCGCCATACGGCTCACCCAATCACACATGCACACATGTGCAATGATTAAAACAGTGCACAAAGAGGACTGTTGACACAATTTCATGAGCATATCACGAAAAAAGAAAGAGGACCTGAGCATGAAAGCTGTTGCAAACTGCATATGCACAGCTAGAGCAGGCTTCAGATGTAAAATAGAGTTACAAGAATGCTCATGTTGTCAAAGAATGTACTTAAGGTTCCCAAGTTAATAGAATGACTCCAAAAGATGACTCCAAAAATGACTCCAATTAAGATATTGCCCATACTTAGAACCAGCACCTTGAATATCTTAACCCTCACAATAGAAGTCACCTCTCCCTATGAGATTAACAGCGCAATCCTAACCAACTTTCCAGCACTGATGCAACCGCAATGCTCCGTGACTGCCCTTCCACCGCAGGATGGTACAGCTGCATCGCCCCTGGAAAGTTGGTTAGGGTTGGGCTGTGAAGGAGACAGTCAGGCAGCCCAATTCAACCTAAATCCCTGCTTAGCAATGCAGTGATGGCGGCGCAGCCTCCACTGCATCCCGTGGGGGAGTTTGGCTGCTTGGGTCCCCTTTTGTCTCCTTGCCCCAGGGTAAGGACTAGCAGCCACTATGGGGCAACTTAGTCCTGCGCCAGTGATATCGCATTGAACCATGCAGGTACAGAGCCTGATTCTTGCAAGCCTAGGAAAGGAAGTTGGATTTGGTGCCTGCCGTCAAATCTGCCCACCTCCCGGGCCTGATCCACCCATCCCCTGCCCCATCTCCTCCCCATCCCACCCTCCGTCCATCCTGTTCTCCCTTCTGCGCTGGGTTTACCTGCTCCAGCGGGCCTCCCGACAATCGCCAGTGCACGCAAGAAGGCTCCGGTCTTCCTGCCGGCACACCAGGTGCTTGTGCTGCTGCAAAGCGCTTTACGGTGATTTTGTGGCAGCCAGCATCGGCAGAACACGCACTCCACCGGCACTACCAGTAAGCAGACTCCAATCTGAGCCTTGTTAGTAGTCATCACTGGAGGTACTTTTCCAAAGCTCCATGAGCACTAGAGACCAGGGGATGGTAAAGTCCAATCTATTCATTTGCAAGGCTTCAAGGCTTTGCTTTAGTTCATAACAGGTGGTTTTGTTTGTTAAGTTGTGTCTGACCCTTCGTGATCCCATGAACCACATCCCGCCAGGCCTCTCTGTCCTCCACTATCTTCCTGAGTTCGCTCATTTTCATGTTCGTTGCATCAGTGATGCTGTCTAACCATCTCATCCTTTGCCTTCCCCTTCTCCTTTTGCCTTCAGTCTTTCCCAGCATCAGAGTCTTCTCCAAAGACTCCTCTCTTCGCATTATTAGGTGGCCAAAATATTTGAGCTTCAGCCTCAGTACCTGTCCTTCCAGGCAACAGTCAGGGTTGATTTCATTTAGAATTGACTGATTTGATCTCCTAGCAGTCCAAGGGACTCTCAGGTGTCTTCTCCAGCACCACAGTTCGAAAGCATCTATTCTTCGGCGCTCAGCCTTCCTTATGGTCCAACTCTGGCAACCATACATTGCTACTGGGAACACCATCGCCCTGACTATACGAACTTTTGTTCGCATGGTGATATCTCTGCTTTTTATTATGCAACATTACCTTGCTGGTAATAATTTGACTTGGATTATTTTATCCTCATTAAATATCTCAATAAATCTCATTTTCTGAAATAGTTTAATAGTTATTGATAATCATTTAATTAATAAATGATTTTAATTGATTAATTAATTAAAAAACAAAGACATAAATGTATTTTAAAATCTTTTTGCAGGCAACAGTCCAGCATTTGACTCATATACACAACAAATGTGATCTTTATGCAGGGTTCAGAATCTGCAGTAAAGACAAATAAATATTGAAGCTTTCAATTTTTTATAAAAGGAATGGTTACTATAGCCAACATTTGGGCACATTTATTTCCCAGCACCACCTGCTTAGTTTGCAATCACAGCTGACACTTCCGGAAAAATGACTCCGCCAACTGCCCAATATGCGTAAGAGGAGGTGGAGGGACATTTTAAATTACCGGTATATTAGAAAGAAGGCCAGCGGGTGGCGTAGCGGGTTAAACCACTGAACCGTAAGCTGTCGATCGAAAGGTCGGCAGTTCGATTCCCGCGACGGGGTGAGCGCTCGTTGCTTGGCCAGCTCCTGCCAACCTAGCAGTTGCAAAGCATGTCAATGCGAGTAGATAAATAGGTACCGCTTGCGAGAAGGTAAACAGCGCTCCGTGTTCCAGCTGCATGCTACGCGCTGCGGCAAGGAGAGTCATGCCGGCCAAATGACCACGGAGGCGTCTTCGGACAACGCTGGCTCTTCGGCTTTGAAATGGAGATGAGCACCACACCCTAAAGTCGGACATGACTGGACTTAATTGTCAGGGGATTGTTGTTGTTGTTCAGCCGTTAAGTCGTGTCCAACCCTTCGTGATCCCATGAACCATATCCCGCCAGGCCTTCCTGTCCTCCACTATCTTCCTGAGTTCGCTCATTTTCATGTTCGTTGCATCAGTGATGCTGTCTAACCATCTCATCCTTTGCCTTCCCCTTTTGCCTTCAATCTTTCCCAGCATCAGAGTCTTCTCCAAAGACTCCTCTCTTCGCATTATTAGGTGGCCAAAATATTTGAGCTTCAGCCTCAGTACCTGTCCTTCCAGGGAACAGTCAGGGTTGATTTCATTTAGGATTGACTGATTTGATCTCCTAGCAGTCCAAGGGACTCTCCGGAGTCTTCTCCAGCACCACAGTTCAAAAGCATCTATTCTTCGGCGCTCAGCCTTCCTTATGGTCCAACTCTAATTTAACTTCTACTTAACAGAACTAGTTCACTGAAAGGTGTCTGTGGTGAACCAAGCAATTCAATTCACCCAGCTGAACCAGGCTGCCCAGACACCCTCTATCCTGTTGGGACTACTGCAGAACCAAAACCAAGGAATCATGTCCTATTTTTAACAGTAAAGTCCTATTTTGTACTAACTTGACACACTAAATAATTACTACTATTAAGATGCTGCTGTTACAAGACAGGATGCATATGAGATTTTAACATGCATCATCCATGGCCAACCCAATACTAACGTAACTATCTGATGGGCGGCTTAGGGCCGCCCGCTGGATTCTAACCCCATTCAACCCCATACAGGCTGCTCTGTAGCGGCCCGGAGGTCAACTCGGGGGAAGGGGATTTCCTATTTAACTGGCATAAGTAGGAGGAGACCGTGTAATGGCCGCGCAGGATGGGGACAGGGATACAGCTGATGCCATCCCCGCCCCCTCCCAGGCTGACTTGGCCAATGGTCCCCCCTTCCTCGCCGCCCGGACCATCCATGCAGCCGCCGGGGGATACCTTACCTTCCTCTGGCAGTCGCATGGGTGATCCAGTGCCGGAGTAAGGGCTGCCGGCTTAGCGCTGGCGGCCCTGACTCCCAAGTCATTGCGAATGTGCTTTACGGCACGTTCGCGACGGCTTCAGGCAGCGGAGCACTCGTTCCGCCACCCAAAGTCTCCAGAGGACTGCGCACTAAATCAACATTCATTAAAGATTAAAAAAACAACTTTAAACCAGGGGTTCTCAACCTTTGGAGGCCGGGTACCCCCTATCACGGTCCAATTTTCTGAAGTACCCCCTGCTACTTAAGTGCTGATTAATCAATTAATTAGGTAATTAATCGTTAAATAAAAAGTACTAAAACAATTTTAAATGTGAAAAATGCCTTATTTTACTCTGTGTGTGTGTGTGTGTGTGTGTGTGTGTGTGTGTGTGTGTGTGTGTGTGTGTGTGTGTGTGAGAGAGAGAGAGAGAGAGAGAGAGAGACAGACAGACAGACAGACAGACAGACAGACAGACAGACAAGGATCTCTTTTTTCCTCCAAGTCACACTTCCCAAAATCAGCTCCTCCCTCCTCACCCCACCAAAGTACATTTTCCAAAGTACAAAAATAAGCCCAAAACCAAAATCAGAGAGACGGAAGGGCTCCGAAAATAATTATAGTTTAAAATCCATGTTAATTAACACTTAATTAGCTGCTGATGGGGCAGATAAGGGGCAGTGCTTGGCGTACCGCCAACAAGAGGTCCGCATACCCCTAGGGATACCCGTACCACAGATTGAGAACCTCTGCTTTAAACCATTGCTACTAGGTTCTGGTAACCAGGAATACACACTGCACACATTGCAGTAAGATCTGCAATCAGATAAAGGCAGATAAAAACATGTCAGTAGCAGGTCCAAAAACATGCAACCTTCCTCACAGTTCTCATGACAACATTTCATTGGAGAACACAGAATAATCCAGATATTGTGTTACTACTATTCTTTTAGACACTGTCACCACAAATATTTCTTTAAAAAAAATTAAAACATTTCTCCATGGTTTACTATGCCAACTGAGAAAACTAACAGCGCAATCCTGTCTGGGACAGGACTGGAATAACTATTGTTCCGCTGGTGCAAGGTGTCGCAAATGTGCAGTAAGGCACATTTTTGACACCTGGAGAGTAAGTGGCGCCTTGCTCGCTCTCCGCAGAACTGAGGCTGCCGTCAGCAGACACAGGTTGGTAAGGCCTGTGCAGGGTGGCGTGGGAAGGGCTAAACAGGAGGGGGTGATTGAATGGCCTGGCCCAGGAAGGGGGAGGGATCCTCGATGTCACGCTCTGTCTAATCCTATCCCGCTTCCCAGGCCTGGCCGGCATTACACGGTCCTCCCAGATTTGTGTCAGACATTTTCCCGGCACACATCCGAGGGGACCCATTGGGGCAGCTGGGCCGTTACTCGGTGTAAAGGAGTGAACATCACTTTACCACGAGGAGGCCTCCTCCTGCACCGGTGCTGGCCCAATTCTGGATAGGATTCAGTGCAGCGTGTTTTCGCACGTTGTAGCGGACCTAGACAGGATTGAGCTGCCTGTCAATGATGTTGCTCGTACTATGGAAAGAAAACTTTGGCAGTTCTATTTAGTGAGGGTTTCAACAGTTCTGACTAATATGCAATTGAAAATAAACACTGTATTAATTAGGAAACTCCTAAATTTATTGCAGTATATAAAAATCACTGTTATAAATTACTACAGTATTCAATGATTAAAGAGAAAAAATATATAATTTGCAAATTGCATATGCAACTGTATGTAAATGATTCTGGCCATTAACATATGATTCCCTACTATGCACTATATTTAACCCAGGAGAGAAATGAAGTACACTCCATTAGAATGCATTCAACCAGGAAAGAATCACTCAACATAGTGAAAAACTACAGATGCATAAATTACGTCTCTTCTTAGAGAGGTTTAGCATGTAGAATACCAAGTTTCATTTGTGCTGGTTTTCAGCTTTTAAACACAGTGGCTCTCTCTGTGGAGATATTTGTTTTAATTACACTGGCCAAGGGACCACTTCATTATGTTCACTTTTTTAGCAGATGATTGATAGATGGTTGCGGTGTGTTGAAGAGGTTGAAAAGAGATACTGTAGTAGTATTTTTCCCCTTTCTGTACAACATAAGCAGTCTTATTTGACGTTCTGTGTAAATGCATAAGATCTACCAAATAAAGAAGCAGTACTTAAGACTGCAGACAGTCCTTAAGTATAGTACCATCTCTTAGAAGTCTAACAGAAGAGGCCAAAAGAAGAGACTGATTGAAAACAACTCTAATGAGCTGCTTTAATTCACGTTATGTAATTGGGTAGAATTACACTAACATTAAACTCTCCTCAGCAGTTTGAGAATCTGAGAAGCCACAACTATTCCACCTGCATATTGTTTAATTGCATTCACTGTATAATATTGGAATGAAGTTGACACAAATGAAGAATAAGGAATGCTAAATAACTTTGCCAAGGAGTTTGCCACAATCATGGCTGGCCCCAGCCACAGAGTAATCTGATGTGGCGGATTCGGGATGCCCTTTACCTCAAGTCCACCACCACCTCCCTCCAGCCTGCCACCAATTCAGGCCATATTGATCTGCTCCCCGCCCACCAAACATGCATGAAAATTGGATCATCCATTTCCCTGCCCACGCTCCATCTTCACATAGGGCTTAAAGGAAATGTATCCCTTTAACGTTAAGTGCTGCATGAGAAAGGAGCACATCACTACCCACTCGTCCCTCACTCCAAACACACACAGTACTTAACGTTTAAAGAGACATGCTTCCTTTAAACCTTGAGTGAAGACAGAGCATAGTGAGGAGGCAAGGGGCTTTTTTGGGCGGTGCACGTGCCCCCCCCCGCCCCGCAAGGGCAGCAACATCAGGCAGTTAACCCATTTGTGCCAGCCCTGGTAGGAAGAAAAAAAAGTTGCAGCAGCTCCAAATCACTTTTCCCTGCCTACCTGGTGCTTACAAAGCACCAAGGAAGCAAAGAGAAGTTATTTGGAGTTGCAGCAGCCCCCCCTTTTTCCCCTCCAATGCTGCTGATGCTCTACCATGCTCCAGATCTCCTTTCCCGGCAAATTTGTGTTTATGAAGCACTAAGTAGGCAGGGACAGGGAATTTGGAACCTGCGCCCCTCGATTTAGTTTACTTATCAGAAGCATGGCGTGCAGGATCCCGGCTCCACACCACTTCTCTTTAGTATGAACAGAAGTGGCACAGGCTACGGACCCAGAGTGCACCACTTCCGTTTATATTAACAGAAGCAGTGCAGAGCAGGGACCCTGCATGCCACACCTGGTAAGTAAAGGGAAAGGGGATTGGGGCATGCCCACTCATTCTCCACCCTCCCCCACATTCATGGGGGTGTGCAGGCATATGCAAGTGTGCATTCACAGAGGTGGCATTTGGGGGTATTGGGGTGGTGCAGGAGCATGTTACCGCAGGCGTTGGGAGGAGGCCTGCCCTGGCCGTTCCAGTATGCAAATATGGGATATGCTCCAAATCAGTACTGTGGTGGCGGCAAAGGATTAACCTCCAGCTATCGTAGTCTCAATTCAGGTCTAGTGGTTTAAAACTTAAAGAAATACACACACCACAACAACACCAGAGCAAAATTCACAGGTTTATATAGTAACCATAGAAAGTTTAAACTAGCCTACCTGACTGCTCAGATATCCATGTTACTTATTTATGACCTATAAAAGGAAGAAAACTCTCACATCACACGGTTTTATAAAGCTTCCCTACTTACCGTATGTACTCGCATATAAGATGATCTCACTGATAAGACGAGGACAGGTTTTGAGCCCAAAATCCTGGAATTTGCTATGTCCCTTTGATAAGACGAGGGTAAAACTTAAGGACTTGTGGGGTCAGATCCTGGAAAAACTCAAATGACTTTACCAGTAGTTAGGCTTAACAGATTTTCCCAGTCCTAAACCGGAACCCACCCACCCACCCCACACACACAATTAATTAAATTTTAGGTTCTTTATTTTTTGGGGGGCGCAAAGCGCGCCCAGAATTTATTTATTTTAAGCAAATAAACAAACAAATAAATAAATAAAATAACGTTTAGATTTTTTTCTTTTGGGGGCCGCGCCCGAAATTTTTAATTAATTATTTATTTTAGTCAATAAATAAACTAAACAATTAAATAAATAAATAAAATTTAAAAATATATATTGGGGGGCTTTTACCGTGCCGCTGCCGCCATGGTGCCCGGTGCCGCCACCGCGTGATGCCCATCGCTGCCAAACCACCATCGCCGAGCCCCGCAGCCTCCCGTGCCGTGCCTCCTGCTTTCCCGTGCTGCTTTGCCTGTCGCTGCCGAGCCGTGCCTCCGGCTTTGCCCGTCGCTGCTGTCCCCTGCCTCCCGCTTTGCCCGTCGCTGCTGAGCCTCCGCCGCCACTGCCGAGCCCCGAGCCACTGCGACTGCTTTTGCTGTGATGTTACAAGCAACAGTTACAAGCAGCGACAGTGGCGGCGGAGGCTGTGTGGCTTGGTGGAGACAGGCAGCATCATGGCAAAAGCGGCAGTGGCTTAGGGTTTGGCAGCACTGCCGCCACCGCTTTTGCTGTGATGCTGCCCGTCGCCACCAAGCCCTGCAGCCTCCGTCGCCGCCGTCGCCGCGTGTCCCCGAAATTCCAGGATGGATGGTAAGCCTACCAGTAATGGTTACCTAAGAACTCCACATTGAAATGTACTGAATAGTTAAAGAGTGGGAAATGTTTGGTAGAAGTTGAGTGATGTCATTTTACTACTGTAAATAAATTACTCTTTTTAGGAAATTATAGGTTTTATTAAAAAACAAGAATCATAAATAAATAGGGGGAGGTGATGCTAACACTGCAACTCATATCTGGGATGAGGCACAGTAGCCATAAAGCAAACAAGCCCCAACAGACCATATTAACAGAGATGCACTGAGGTGGATTGAACATTGCAACTGCAGACCATATGAAGAGATCATGTTAATATGGCAGAGCATATGACAGAGCATCATTAAAAAAAATAACTGAGAACCACTGAAAAAAAAGTCACAACTTAAAAAAAAAAAACAGGCAGAGAACCATTGGGGGGGGGGGAGAATGCACATATTGTGTACCTGCTGACAAAGTGTTGATTCAGACGATGATCAAAAGAAATCAGGCTGCTAAGGACAGAAGACAGATGCAAGCTCTGCAGTCTCCCGCCAAATACCGTATTTATTGGCGTATAAGATGCACTTTTTTGTCTAAATTTGTGACCCAAAATAGTAGGGTGCGTCTTATACGCCAATACTAAAAAATCCCTTCCCCCCCTGCCCGTTATAAAGCATTTTTGGGCTTACCGCGTTTTTTCCGGAGCAGCAGAGCTCCCTTGTGCTTTCTTCCCTGACTAATCTATCCGATCTACAGCTGTTTGTCGGGTTTAATTTATGCACGTGCATGAGTTGAGCTTCTCAGGAGCCAGCAGAGGGCGCTGTGCTCCTCAGTTCAGTTCAGCTGAGCTGCAGAGGGTGTGGTCTTCCCAGCTCCTGGATGAATGCAGCTTGTGTAAGCTTCTGAACTGGGCCTAGTTGGGAGGCTTTGGAAAATGTGCATGGGTGGGTTGGGGGGAAAAGAGTTGAGTCTGGGTTTTTTTTGTACTCGGGGTAAATGTTTTTTACTTTGGAAACTGTGCATGGGTGGGTTTGGGGAAAAAAGAATTGAGTCTGGGTTTTTTTTTGTACATGGGATTTATGTTCTGGTGCATTTTGTTCATGTGTCTTATTGCTGTGTGTTTTAAAAGAGATCTTGGTATTTTTGTGCAATTTATGTAAATTAGCTAATTAAGCAGCCAAGCAGTAAGTGGCCCAAAAATGCTTTAAATCTTTTTTTCTTGAAACCCAAGGCCAAAAGTAAGGTGCGTCTTATACGCAGGTGAGTCTTATACGCCGATATATAGGTACCTTATTAACTGCTATGAGCAGGACCTGCTCAGCTTTCACCATTTTCAATTGCTGGTCTTGCTGCACAGTTTCTCTCTCTCTCTCTCTCTCTCTCTCAGTGCAACACTTCCTACCAACAATATTTGTAATGCAAAAGGTTGTGTACTGGTCTATTGAGATCTTTTAAAGGCAGAGAAATAACCCTCACTCAGCTCTGCAGCTTGAGTTTTTTCTTCTTCTGCAAAGTGCTTAGCCTTATCTTAACCATTCAAGTACTAATTGCCTGACATTCCATTATTTGACTAAGATAAACAAGGCTCTGCTGCTGCTCAGCTCCGTTACAAAGAAAATGTGGAAGTTCATGAAGTTTTAGCAGTACTGCATAATGGTCGATACTCCTTAGACACTGATTTTCTCCTGCTCCTGCTCCTCAGTGGCACGGGTCAGGGCTGGAGAGGGGAGTGATGGGGAGAGAAAGAATGTGTGAGAGAAGGGGGAGGGGAAGCAGGGACATGCCTGAGCTCAGTAAGCCGACTGCAGGTTTTGAAGTGAATGTGAGTGACCCGATGTCAAAACGAGGCAGCTTTTCCAGGTCTTCGTTTTTTTCCTAAATTTCTCCTCTTGAAAGTGAGTATCTACAGTGGGTCAGTGGGAAACTATTCTTACTAGCCAAAGGCAACCAAGTTACTATTTACAACTCTTGTCTTCTTTCTACGATTGCCATATTACATACATATATACAGTACATACACCCAATCCAGTCAAAGCTAGTCAGGAGGACTAAAATCTATTGAAAGCAATGGAATTAGTTCATCACAGTTAATGCATTCCATCAGACCTACAGCGCAATCCTGCGTAAGGATCCAGCCGGCGGCCCAGGGCCGCCCGCCAGATCCTGTGCCCGAGTCTGCCTGGCATGCGCCGGGCCAGAGGTTTACTTGAGGAAGGGGATGCTCATCCCCTTCCCCGAGTGTAAATGCCGCCCGGGCCAATCAGTCTCCTCGGTAACGGCTCAGCCACCCTGCAGGGGCCGGGATATGGCCAAGGCCACTCCCCTCCCGGGCCGACTGGGCCAATGGCCGCCCCTCCCTCGCCCTGCAGAAAACCACCACCCCTGCCCGCCGGATCCTGACTTACCTGGTCCAGCGGCTGTGGGGTCGTCCCGGCGCCGGATCAAGGGAGGCCGGCCTCTGTGCCAGCCTTTCTTGCTCTCAAGTAGTCGTAAACGTGCTTTACGGCACGTTTGCGACTACTTCTGGTGATGGAACGCTTGTTCCATCACCAGCAGGAAGAAGAGGATTGTGCTGTTAGTCATACTTTAAGCTCACTTGGGGCAGCCTCACTTTTCACACGAAACTCTTTTTAACCTTTGAGTCAGCAATTAAGCTTGTTAGTTAATCATTTATTTATTTATTTATTTATTTATAGAATTTTTACCCCGCCTTTCTCCCATCAGGGCAACCAAGGCGGCTTACAACAAAAATATTAAAATACATAAATACATTTAAAATCAAGAATTAAAATAATTAAAAACAATTAAAACAATTAAAACAAACAGCCCCAGTGGGTCATCCACATTTGTTAAAAGCAATTTGTTAAAAAGCCAGCCAGACATCAGACATCAAATGCTGATCTAAATAAAAATGTCTTGAGGCCCCGCCGAAAGGTCTCTAAGGAGGGAGCCGTTCTTAATTCCAGGGGGAGGGAATTCCATAATTGGGGCGCCACTGCCGAGAAGGCCCTATTCCGCGCCGCCATCCCCCTCACCTCCGTCAGTGAGATATGATATGATATTTAGATATGAAATAATCTTTAAGTACTCTACGCATTGCCAAGCTCATTCATAACCCCAAATTATCATTCTGCTTTCAATAATTATAACATTTCCTAATTTATTAATTCCATGAACTGTACTATGCCATTGAAAACTGCATCTCCTGTCACACAGGCAGATCTAAGCCAACTTGAAGTAGCCATAATAAAAGTCATTTTGTGAAGAATTATGGACTCCAAAAGGACAAGTCAAAGTATTTTGATTCTGGAAGCACATCTTGAGAACTACGGGAAGAATAATGTTCTTCAGTTACTGTCGCAAGACTTGTGATCTTAGTACTTTGGCACTCATTCTGGGAAATTACCTGAAATTCTAGGCTAGGTTATTTGGCACAGATTTCAGAGTGAGAACACTAAACATTTTATCATCTCTGAGAATACTCCTTGAATGCCAACAGAAGCTGAGTACTGGAGAGAAAGGAGGGACTGCCAGCAACTCCTCTTTATTCAGGCAAATTATTTGCAGATTGTACCAGTTCCGAAACAAGAGTCATTTCCCCTGAAATAATCAGTAACATCAGCTAATATTTCTAGAGTGCTTGAGAGGTTTTCAAAGCACTTCCCATACACTCAGTAAAGCCTTTGAACAACCCAGTAAGAAAGTAAGAAAGTTCATTATTTTCTACGTATTGAAGATGGGAGGGGCAGTGCTGGGAGCATGAGGCGCAGTGGGTTAAACAGCTGAACCATGAGCTGTCGATCGAAAGGTCGGCAGTTCAAATCCGCGACGGGGTGAGCTCTCGTTGCTTGGCCAGCTCCTGCCAACCTAGCAGTTCCAAAGCATGTCAATGCGAGTAGATAAATAGGTACCGCTTGTGGGAAGGTAAACAGCGCTCCGTGTTCCAGCCGCATGCTACGCGCTGTGGCAAGGAGAGTCATGCCGGCCACATGACCACGGAGGCGTCTTCGGACAACGCTGGCTCTTCGGCTTTGAAATGGGGATGAGCACCACACCCTAGAGTCGTACACGACTGGACTTAATTGTCAGGGGTCACCTTTACCTTTACCGAATCTGTGGTAGAAGTGAGATTTGAATGAGGAACATTTTAGAACATAGCTTATACTGTTAGTCACTTTGCTACACTAATCGTAGGCTTAAAAACAAAAGAACATGATAGACGCCCCATGTGCTGAGTTGCTGAAATGCAAGGACTGGCCACATGGATCGTCTTGTCATCACATACTTTTTCTCTATGGCAGTGGTTCTCAAACGTTTTGGTCTCTCTGGAGCCATTTACACTCATAAAAGGAGTCACGGGGAGCCAAGCCAACACATGCGTATAGTCTCAGGTCTCGCCAGAGCAGCAGCGCATGAACAGAGTGATGCAGCACCAAGTCCAATGATAAATATCAGTGAAAAGCTGAAAGAGGAGGGGAATGAGGAAGGAGAACCATGAACAGGACAGGCAGGAAAGATGGACAAGCAAACTGGACAAGGGGCAGATGGCGGTCACTTATTGTGTGATCATGGAACCCCTTGTGCCTGTAGAAGCACACATCGAGAAATGATTGAAAATCACCAATGGGAATGTTTTGAAGTAGCATGGAGATTACCAAGTGTCCAAGTGGAGTTGAAGATTCATGCTGCAATCAGTCACTATGCAGACCAAGTAGTTACTCTGCTTCTCAACTATGTGATTCGGTTACAGAGCCTATTCTCTGATCAGTTTTGCTTTCAGAGTTATAATTTGAGATCTACACTCTCACCAAATTTCCTTTCAAAAAACATTTATATATAAGCCATCTATATATCTTCTGGATCGATCTTTTCAAAGTATAAACTGGTGTGTCCGTTTTTTCCATACTGAATAATTCTCAACATATTTCCTACCTTTGTGGTGTGTATAAACTTCTAGCTCCAGTTAAGAACATTATTATTATTATTATTATTATTATTATTATTATTATTAAAAACCTCATAGAACACAGTCAGATAGATAAAAGGTGTCATTGACTGGTGCTAAACAGTGGAAACAAGTTTCGACCTGAAACCTAAGTATCAACTAGGTATTGATGCAATATGTAAGATGTTTCTAAAAGCACCATTTTTTGCAATTCCAATGGTGTTATTTCAGTACATTGTAGCTCCTTAAAAGAATTCCCTAAATTTTTCGAGATTGTTCCAAGTGCCCCAATGACAATGGGGACCACCTTTGCATGTTTTGTCCATAGTCGTGTTATTTCAATACTCAGGTCTCAATATTTCATCATTTTTTCCAGTTCGTTTTCATCAACTATGACATCTCCAGGAAATGCAATATCAATTATCCAAACTTTTCTGTTTTCTACTATTGTTATATCAGGTGTGTTATGTTCAAGGTGTCTGGGCCGTAATTCAATAAAATAATTGTTTTTACCTCTTTTTTGGGTTTCACAATTGAAAATGCACTTGCCCCAAAAGAGATATTGCACCATTCTCTCTTTCCATTTCTGATATCTCCTAAGGATCTGGCAGAACAAAGCCAGAATAAAAGCTGCAATTGAGAAAATGTCCACTTTTAAGGGAATCCAAAATTGGCCAATTGTAGCCAAATTACATCCCAGATACTAGAAGAGAGGACAAAGATTGAAAGTTCAAACCTATGCAGCTATTTTTGTGCCTATACTCTTTTCTTCAGTTTTGCAGATTATAGGAGTAATGTACTGTTAAGTAAGAGATATATCGATTGCCTAATTTGAATGGCAGAAGTTGGACATTTCATGAGAGACTGACTAATGTACATGCCTAGTAATTATAACAGTGGAAAAACAAACCAGGTATTTCCATTTGAAAGCCATCAATTATGTAGTTAATGCTTCCTTAGTTTTGGCATACAGCCCTTCCCTGCCCAGAATTTTCATAGAATATTATAGTTGCAAGGGACCTTGGAGTGCACGTGACTACAGCATCCCTGACAGGTAGCCATATAGTATCTGTTTGAAAACCTTCAACAGGGGAGAGCCTACAACTGCATGAGACAGACTGTTTCAGAGCCGGACAGCTCATACAGTTAAGAAATTCTCCTTCTGGTCTAACCTCAATCTACTTTTCTGTACTTTCAACCTATTGGTTCTAAGTCCTGCCCTCAGGAGCCACAGAGAGCAAGTCTTTCCCTCATTCTGCATGACTGCCCTTCTCCATAGTCTTCTCCAAGACTCTCCTACCAAGATAATTTAACTGTTCCTCATATGTCATTGTTTCTAAACTCCTATGGTTGGCCAGGAAGAGCATTTACCAAGGACCCATGATCATTAGAGGACCCAGCAAGTCAGGCCGACCCCTAAACACTCAATATTGGTGGTAGAGGTAGTGTCCAATGTGCCATTATGGGGCGAGGCAGGGAGTGTCATGGTGGACTCAGTGCAGGGCTTTCCCCCAAGGCTCCCAGCCATCTGGCAACAGCACGGTTTCATGTAGCAATGTAGCAATATAATAAGCCTGCAAAATTTAAAGTGCTAGTTTTGACTTTTAAAGCTCTTAATGGCCCGGGTCCAGGGTATTTGAGGGACCGCCTCCTTCCTCCTTCCTTATAATCCGACCCGTACTCTGAGGTCATCAGGGGGGGGCCCTGTTAACCGTGCCGCCATTGATGGAAGTGAGGGGGATGGCGGCACGGAATAGGGCCTTCTCGGCTGTGGCGCCCCAATTATGGAATTCCCTCCCCTGGAATTAAGAACGGCTCCCTCTTTAGAGAACTTTCGGCGGGGCCTTAAGATGTTTTTATTTAGGATAGCTTTTGATGTCTGACATGGTGGGCTGACTTTTTAACAAACGGCTTTTAACAAATGTAAATTCAGGTGACCCACTGGGGTTGTTTATTTTAAATTGTTTTAATTAATTGTTTTTAATTATTTTAATGTGTATATATGTATTTTAAAGTCTGTATTGTAAGCCGCCTTGAATGCCCTTGTTGGGAGAAAGGCGGGGTATAAATTCTTTAAATAAATAAATAAATAAATAAATAAATATTTGTGTACATTTAGACCAAATCACAATAACACACTGATAGTTCAGAAGCTAACCATTAAAAAGTATGATAAGTTTTAGTATGAAAAGGTTTTAGAAAACGGAATGCACAGTCGCAAGGTGCTTTACGGCCCTTTTGCAACAATGCACGCTGGCAGAACATGTGTAGGATTGTGCCAAAAGATGGTTCAATCATGCAAATAACTGTATGAGCAGTGCAATACTAGAAGAGATGCTTCAGAATAATTATAGCTGCTGCTCCCATGAATTTCTTCTTTACAGAGAACCCTGCTCACAGAATTAGAACCTGCTAACTTTGTTGTGTACTTCTTCCGACATTACACTGCTCATGTGAACAGTTATTTGCATAAGTAGTGCATGGAAAATGAAATCTAAACTGCTATCAGCACAATCCTGTCGAGTCCTTAGCCTAGCGCAGCACTGCTGCACTGGCTTAGAGTGTCTCAAACATACCATAAGGCATGTTTGTGACACCCAAAGGGTAGGTGGCACCAGCGCCAAGGCCTGTACCGCCACTCTGCCACATGAGCCCAGCAACGAAGCAGGTGTGACGTGGGGGCTGGGGGAGGATTGGGGAGCGGGCATAACATGGCGTGGGGAGAGCAGAGGGTAGGCAGATCTGGCCCAGGAGGAGGAGGGATCAGTGATGCCGCAGCGTGCCATATCCTATCGTCCCTCCCAGGCCCTTTCTGCCGACAGGAGGCTTCCCGGTTCTCAGCTGACAAAAGAGCTGGCGGAGAACCGAGTACCAAAGAATGGATTCCGTTTATTCAACGGTAGCAGGTGTATTCAAAGGGGAACAGATGCAATTGAGGAGCTATAGTAGGCAAAGAGCTTTGTTTAGTCCTCTCCCATGTGACAACTGGTGTAGTACTGCACCAGTCCAACACACACACACACACACACACACACACACACACACACACACACACACACACACACACACGACCTGGGAAAAGGTAACGTGGAGAATGAGGAGGGAATTGAGACCAATGTGCCTAGAGAACTATTTTGGAAAGCTGGAAAACCACTGGAGCACCTAAAGCTAGATTTTGCATGGATTTTTGTTTCTTCTGGTTTTTAGAGATATTAGCCTATGCTTGTAAATGGGTTCTAAGATTTCTGGTTGGTTGTATGATGAAATAAACAAAAAATATACATTTAGAGTTGTTTAGTTTAAAATCGTTTTGTTTAAAGTTGATGAAAAAATGCCATGGGGCTATTTACATTTATCATTTAGCCTATGGTAAAATTGGTTTCATTGCTTAAAGTTGCAGTTTCCAAGAAGAACCTATCGATGGCTTTAGGTGAGGACTTCCTGTATATCTCCATCCATCCAGAGGTGGGCATATTGATACATCAATAACAGGGTATTTCTTCGAATTCATTTTATTTCAAGTATTATGAAGTGCTTGGGGAAAGGGTTTCTGTGTTTTTCCTGAGGTTATTCCGAGTTGTACCCTTAGCACAGGCTCGAGCTTTGCTGTGCCGCTCCAGAGGCACATGAGGGGAGGGGCGTACCGTCCCCTTGAATCATCTAAAGGAGGGAGTGTGGGCAGAGCTAGAGGGCTTTATATTCTGGCTCCCAGCCCCCCTCCCTCCTGTTTCTCCTTGAGCCGCAACAGCTGTTAACCTGCCTGCCCCTCCCTTGTTTACAGTCTGGGCTATGCTGGCCACCCTGTTGGGGGCCGGGTAGGAATTTTTCTGCACACCTGATTGGCCTAGGTGTGTAGTTTTTTTGCCTACCTCTGACTGTGGAGGGGCTCTGTTATTCATGTCACTAACCAGTCACTAATTGGCTGGTGGTCATGGATTAAGAAGGCTGTAAGTTGGGCTATAGGCGTGAACTCTGGGGCAGCAAGGTTAGGGGATGCAACCCCGCCCCCCACGTTCTCCATCTCCCAGCTTCCATCCGGCGCAGGGGTCTGATGGGGGGGGTCCCATGGATCATGTGAGCTGCCCTAGATGCCCTCTGGCTCAGGGTGGTGCTACGGTTCCTGCTGCCCTGGCCCGTTAGGAGTTGACGGTAAAGAGCCTGCCTTCTTAGTGAAGAGGTGGTGGCTTGGAGTCAGGATTGTAACGTCCGCCCAGGCAGACTTAGGATGTGCCCCTGCTTCAGCGCTTCTCACATGCGTGTGTATCACCCTGACTTGAGCCTGTGGATCTCCTGTTTCTTTCTTTCTTGGTATCTATTTCAATAAAGTGGCCCTTTTCATCCATATACTTGACTCATGTGTTTATTGGAGCTTGCTAGAGCAAAATGCCATCCACATATCCTGCTTAATGTGTTAGTATATCATTAACACATCCTTAACAGGAATATGAAGATGTAAAGGCATTAACGAAGGAACATAATTATTGTGCAAATTTATATTTATCTGAATATTAGCTTGGTGCTCCTAAAGTAACCTACTGGTATATCATCATGTATTCAATACTGCATTTAAAATGTTGCTACACATGACTTCTACAAGCATCTATTGTGTTCCTTGTAGGTTCCATATATGGCTGAGCCATGAGGCTATTCTATTGCTACATAATAGCACAATCTGATATCTAAAAAGCTATAATTTGTCTTCAGTGCAGAGAACATGATAAAAAATATGTTTTGCAATATGAGACGTTGCAGCTAGTAGATTCTTTCCATTATAATCCACACTTGCATTTTGTTCCTTCCTACTATATTAAAATTCTGAAGAGTTGCCATGTAAATCTTAATGGCACATAAATCTGCATCTAGACAACCAGGGGAAATGCATGCAAATACCAGCATCTCTTGGAACGTCAACATCTCTAAATGCTTTTAGCATCTTCCTTCTCAAATACTGTTATTCAAAGTGTAGCATCATCACTGCTGCCATTCTTACAGGGATTATGCTGAAGAATAAGATACTTTTAATTACTCAATGACAGTTTTGGGCGTCAGTGATCAGGCAGATGCTCTTCGACTTATGGATAATACAGACAATCTGCAAAGACGCAGTTGCTGCTGCCCTCGTTAACTAGCTAAGTAATCCGCTAACTCAGAAAAACTTCACATGGCTGCTCGAAATCATTGCACATTTTTCCTATGACGCATTTTAGATTAAAATCTAATGAGAGGCTTGATGGTCCAACCGCATCAAGAGAAATGTAGCTGAAAACCATGGAAAATATTTAAGCATTGCGCATTGTTTAATGTATTTGTTCTTTCTAGTACACTTTGGTTTGAAAGAGGATATACATCAATAAAGGAGTATTTTCTTCTCATTTTAAAAATAACTCAGTGATTCATCCACCCCAGAGGTGTCCAAACTTTTAGCACATGTGCCACAAGTCACAACCACAGTATGCATTAGTACCATTCTAGTGTGAGCTAGATATAATAGCTGTAGCTCTGAAACAACCTCCTGCCGGCCTTGAGAAGGAAATTGCAGGAAACACATTGACAGCACATTGCATGTGACTGCAGCATTCTCCCTTCTAAAACCACCCAAGAAAAACAAGAATTTTGTGGCATCTTCAAGCCTAAGTTATCTGTGGCATACGATGCTTCATTTGATTCATGCAGAATAGACGTTTAAAAAATATTAGTTTTAAATAATATTTCTGCATTATCTATGGATCGTAGACTAACTTTGTGTAACTTTGTACATCCTGTGTAACTTTGCGCCGGTGTAACACTAGATGCACCGGTGTAAGTGCACTTACACCGGTGTATCTACTGTGCAAGGTTACACAGGATTGCGCTGTGTGTTTAATACAGCAAAACTTATTTTCTAGGTTTACTGGACACAACAGCGGCTTTACAATAAAGGATTAATTAAAGAATCAAAATGCTGGCATTGTAATACCTTGGATGCCCCGTTTACATATTATGCTTTGGTCATGTTCAGAAATACATTTTTTGGGGGAAGAAGTTATTAACAATATTAATGTTGTATTGCAGTAATCACTGGTATTTGCTGAAACCTATGTCCTTCTGAACAATTTATCTGTATCTTAGAAGTTAACAGTGGGACAGAGGAAACGAACTCTCTCTGCTCTTACAGTAGCTAAAAGACTGATACTGAAAATTGGAAGGATAAGTGCCCCCTACCAGTAGCGTCACTAGGACGCGCGTCACCATGGGGCAGGGGGCGTGCGTCACCCTAGTGACGCTCTGACATCGCGGCACCGGGGGGCGACCCGGCTCCCCCCCTCGTCGCCCTCCGGATGCTCCGAGGCCGGCCCGGGAGCCGGCCTGGGAGCGTCCGACCCCGTCGGCACTCTAGGGCCTTTAGAAAGAAGGCCCATGCAGCGCGTTTACGGGTATTTTTACAATTTTCGCGCATGCGCAGAGACCGTTTTGAGGGCATTTTGCCCTCAAAACGGCCTGCGCATGCACGAAAATTGTAAAAAATACCCGTATTAATGCGCTGCATGGGCCTTCTCTCGGAGCGTCTGGAGGGTGACGCGCGTGGGGGTGTGCGCGTCACCCCATGGTGCGCGTCACCCCCAGGCGGCCCGCCCCCCCACCACGTTCCAGTGACGCCAGTGCCCCCTACTATTAGTCAAGGGACTGAAGACCTTTTGCCTTTTATCGACTTTTCAGCGAATGATTTACAGATGACAAATATGAACGGATATATTTCTAGATTTTTGGAAACCTTTCCTCTATCTATACATATAGTGTGTGGAATATGTAATACTATAGATTGCTTAAATATTTATATAATATACATACATATATATATATATATATATATATATCGGTTTTTAAAGTAGATTGAAAACTTTCATGGCCTGATATAATATATAACGAAATCGGATATATGGGTTCTAGAGCCATGTAAAGGATAAAAACTGCAAATATATATTTAAAAACACATCCAAAATGAAGTTAAGAACAAGTTTAAAAAACATAAAAAGCAGGTAAAATCACAAAGAGAAACTCAACGTTTCGTCCCTCATCCGAGGACTTTTTCCAGAGAGCTACAGCAACAAGCTGTGCTAGATGTCCTTACTTTCAAAAAGTGACGGCAGCATTTAAAATAGGAGGCAAAAAGCGCACGAAAGGCAACAAGCTAATTAGTGCCGGAAAGATCGTATATAGAATGACCGGCAATAACCTCAGGCAGACAGCGCAGCCGCAATGACATGAGTTATCAATTTTTCTTTGCAATAGTTTTGAAAACAGATATAGCTTAGTCTCTCTGTGTGTTTTGTTCTGTTTTTATTTGTATTGTGTTCTTAAAAGTATTTTTCTTTCTTTCACAAAAATGAAAAATTTAAAAAAGCAAAAAAAATCTTTATGAAACACAGATACTGCCAGTGGCGCGGATAACACATTGTTTTTGGCCCTGCCCCCTGCCGCATGAGACTGAGGCGTGCTTCCTCAGCCCTTATTGGCAGATTCAGGCTGGGAGGGGGGTGAGCACAGCCGTTTGCGGTGTGCTTGTCGGTCCTCCTCAGTCCGGGGGCCAAAGGCAACACCTGCCCTCCTGCCCGGCATTCTAGTCCAAGACTAGCTGGTCGCCTTTGGGGCCAGGTAGAAATTTTTTGGCTGTCAGGCAGATTGGCATGTCACTGGCAGTTGTTTTTGCCTACCCCAGACTGGGTGTTGGGTTTTAAATTAAGTTAGGCTACGGTCACTTTGGCAGGTAACGTGCGGGTTTGGGTAGGCAAGGTGATGAGATTTGGCATCCATTCTGAGGTAGCAGAGTTGAAGGGCAAGGCAACACCGCTCAGACGAGGCATACCAGGCTTGGTGAGGCTGGTCGGCGAACACTTTAACTGGAAGTGTGGAGGACTAGCACATGGTCTGGCTTGTGGGTTTAAACCATCCAGCTGCCTCGACCCCATTGGGGTTGACTATGACAGGCCCGCCTGGAGGGTTCTCCGTGCATTGCTTTGAGTCAGGTGGCACCCCCGTGGATCATCCAGATCAATCTGGGGGAGGCTGACGGCTAGGGCCGTTTCCCCCACCTTAGCAACCTGCACATTTGGGGAATTTAAATGTTGCCTTGCTGCAGATGTATAGTGAATAAATAAAGTGGCCCAGTTTAAATTCAGACTCTGTCTCGTGTGGTTATTGGGGGTTGTGGGGATAAAGGAGCTTACAGCAAATGGGTGATGGTGAAGAACATATCAGCTTGATTAAGTAAACTGCACATGAAGTTCAAAGCATTATCAGCCCCAGCGATGCTATTTTCTGTTAAGTTAATAGCAGCTGGATCAGGTACCATGTGGATTAGTGGGGGGGGGGGGTTTGCAATTTGATTGCTATTTGTCCCATTAAAAAGTTCTCATTTTATCACTGGGTAAAAAGCAGCTGAACCCCTAAGTTCAGAACTGCAATTGGGAATAGGCGGCTGCCCTCCCCCCTGCTTCATTCCCAATCCATGGTAGCTCATCAGATCTAACAATACTTTAAATATCACAAATGATTTGACCCCAAATTCATAAAAGAAAGAAACAGCAAAATACAAATTATTGAAAGTACTGTATAAGAGAAAGAGGTGTCTGAATTGGGAAGCTGCATAACAATTGTCTATCAAAGTTTTGAAGAGAGAGCATTACAAGCAGTGATCAGGGAAAGTGCTGACAATCTAAATACATTCTGTTCTTCATAATGTTAGAAGAACTGTGTTTGAAGAAGTGAGAACAGTGTGTGTGTGTGTAGGGGGGAGGTGAGAATTAGTCAACAATGTACATTGTAACAAGTCACCTGAACCAGATGGCAGCACCCAACAGTTATTTTAAAAGTCATAAGTGATATTGTGGAACAAAAACATGCAACTCATTAAAATCAGCCTCCACACCAGATGACTGTAATGTGGCCAACATAATGGCATTTTTTTGTGGGGGAGGGGGGAATCCATTTAAGCCAATTCAAGTGTGAATATCAGTATTTTAACCCCTTATCTTTTGGGGCAAGAGGAGCCTCATACTCCTGAACCACGTCCATTTGTTCCCAACCTCTGCTTCTTTTCAATTTCTATTACAGCCACTTTGTGGTACTATCTATCTATATTTATATAAGGAAGCAATAAGAGCAATATATTTAAGGTCTAGAGGGCCATTGATTTTACACTGGGCAGCATAATAATGTTTGCATTCAATTTTCCAAGGATTTTATTTTCCTTTCGTAATGGTCACTGAGCTACGTTTCAAATCATATAACTGGGTTGGCAACATCTGTATACACCATTCATGTTGAAAAACAAACATGAGAACACTTTAATCTAAAATGGCCCATTTACTGTGCGCTCCTCTCTAACTATAGAGTGGCGGAGCACTCACTCCACCACTCTAAGCCATCGCAAATGTGCCGTAAAGCACTTTGCAATGACTCTAGAGTAAGAGCCACCGGCGCGGAGGTCCGCTGCCCTCTGGACCTGTCACCCAACAGCGGAGTGGCACCCACCAGCACCCGGCAACCACCGTTGGTGCAGGGGTGTGGGGAGGGAAGGCAGGGGTGTGGAGGGAAGGGCACCATTGGCTGGCCCAGGCTTGGAGGGGCAGGAATATCAGCGACATGCTCCACCAATATCCTAGGCCGTTTCCAGGCCTGGCCAGTTTTACTCCCCCACCTCAGATGTACATCAGCTTCATAGCTGCCGTACATTCGAGGCCTACAGGGCCCCAACCAGCTTGCACCTGGGGAAGGGGATGAATGTCCCCTTCTCCCGATATGCTCCCGGGCTGCCGCCACATCTTACACAGATGCCCTTTAGGCCCGCCACCGCATTTTACACAGGACTGCGCTGTGAAACTATTAAGTGACTTACGGCGCAATCCTGATGTAACTACGGGCGGCAAATCTAGCGTTCCGCCGCCCGGAGTAGTCGCAAACATGCCGTAAAGCATGTTTGCGGACTACTTTCGAGCCGGGAAGGCCGGCGCAAGGCCGGCTTTCCCAGCTCCTCCGCCGGAGCCTTTGGCCTGCTGCCGGACCCAGGTAGGTCTGGATACAGCGGGTGGGGGGCAGGTCAGCGGATGGGGGGAGGTACGGTGGAGGGGGGAGGGACGGTGGAGCCAGGAGGGTGGCCATAGGCACAGCTGCCCCTGGCGGGGGCAGGGCATCCGCCATATCCAGGTCCCCGCCAGGTGGCTGGCCCTTTATACGGCCTCCTCCGACTTCTGCCAACAAAATAGCTGGCGGAAATCCGAGGAGGCCTATTGGCCCCAGCCGCTGTTACACTCGGGGAAGGGGACGAGCATCCCCTTCCCAGAGTACACTTTGTGCCGCGGGCTGCCTGCTGCAGGCTGCCCGCGGCAGAGATCAGGGTCCAGTGGACGGCCTCAGCCACCCGGCGGATCTTTACGCTGGATTGGGCTGCCCAGTACTGAGTAGCAGGAGCTAAATCCCCTCAATTAGGTACATTCCACAACCATTTCCTAAATGTACCAACAGAAGACTAGCTTTTTCATACCTTCTGGAATGTTCTATAATGCTGTACAAGCATCTCTTTTCGTATGTATTGAGCAACTGACATATTCTAAAATGGCAGTGCAGATTTTGTATATTTGTCAGTAGTTTTCAAACTATATTCCAAGGAACCATGAGATTCTTTAGAAAATTGCCATGAGTTCAAAGATAACTAATGACAGACATGTTTATTTGGAAGACATTTTTGCCCACAAATACCAGTCTACTCCTTTAATTTCCTGCTGCAGCACTTTTGAATCTGCTTTAGGGAGACTCTTTGTTCATGCAAACAATGATGAAAGTCATTTATCTGCCTGGGCAGTCCAGAATGTGTCCCTGAATCTTCTACAAAAATACTAATATGGCAGATACATACAGGTTCCTCATCCTACTCATCAATTTGAAAAATGATTCAAAAGAGATAAAAGTTTGAAAACCCTAAGATGAGGGTGTATCTTCAAACACATATGGGAAGCACTTGAACATTAAGTATCAAACGACTGCACTGTTTTTTTTAAAAAAAAGAAAAGGTTCAGTCTTGAATTGGTTTGATGACTCCTCCTCACAGCTAAATTTTGATCCCTCAACGCTGAGGACCAGAAGATTCTTTCCTCATTGGCCCAACCGAATAAAAAAAAATTACTTGAAAGACATAAGAATTGTCTCACACAAGCTTATATCTAAGAAATTGCTAGCTTCAGAAGACGTTCTGGCTGTGAAGAGATAAGGACTCAATATGTTAAAACTTTGCTTTGTGCCATCTCACTATAGTAGAGGATTTTAACAGTGGGGCACCAGAAGCTTGATACAATTTCACTATTATATCTTTCTCCAACAGAGCATTAATGTCAGTCAGCTCTCAGACCCATGAGTGCTTTGTTTCTATGTGTATGTTAAGAAGCATGAGGGAGCCATGAAAGAGAACAACTTATAAAAATAACTCTTGTTCAGAAAAAAATATATTAAATAGCTACCCATTGTTCCTGACCTACCTGACTCTCTGGATATTTGCATAAAAGATTCCACGCCTTTTTCTCCATAATTTCCTTCAGAAGCCAATGTGGAGACATAATTCCACCCCAAAGCTTTCACGATTTCCACCATTGCCTGGGCTTGGAAGGAATCTGGAGGAACCACCCGTGAGAAGAAATCATACCGCCTGTCGTCACTTAATTCCGGTGCAGTTGAAGCATAACTGATTTGGGGTATCTATAGGAAAAGAACAATTATAAATTGATAAACTCAGTGCACACGTGCGTGCACGCACAAACACACACACACACACCACAATTAGCTAGAACTCTAATACAATTAGCCTTCCCAGTGCCCATCTGTTACTTTCTATCTCCATCAGTGCCTAAGTGAAAGTCAATGAAGCCATCTTTCAAATGACTTTCATTATGTGAATACTAATTGGCCAATTAAAGTATTAGCTGTACTGCCCCAAAAACTTTCATGAAAGATAAGTTAACATGCCTGGAGTTAATGGCACTCTGTAAGTGTACTCCCATGCCAATTTTGTGATGTGTAAATTGTCATCAGTATTTAAGCATTTGTGAGATGTTTAATTATTTGAGCATTGTCTGCCAGCAATCAACTTTGTTGATCTTTGTTGATAAAAGGGGTTTGGATAGATTCATGGAGGAAAAGACCATCACAGGTTTCAAGGCATAAGCAACCTCCTGGCTTCAAAAGTAGGTTTTCTCTGTGCCAGGTGCAAGGGAGTGACAACAGGAAACAGGTATCTTGTTGGCTGTGTACTCCCTGAGGCATCTGGTGGGGCCACTGTGAGATACAGGAAGCTGGACTAGATGGGCCTTTGGCCTGATCCAGCAAGGCTCTTCTTATGTTCTTATGATCTAGACCCTGATAATTACATCCTTAATTTTTACTAGTTTGGAGCAACTCTGTTTTGGTTCGCAACAACCCTTGCCTGCTTATCAGCAATTCCAGTTAATAAGTCATCACTATATCAAGCCTATCTCAAAGTCCCATAAATTGTGGACATCATTAGTTCAGCTGAACAGGACAAACATGGAACAATGTAGGGCACAAGCACTGGATGCTCTTGTCAGTCCACTTCTCTGAACAAGGCTATCTACACCTGTTCACGTTTATCTCAGTCCATTACTACAAGATATTATCATGCTAAAATCCTGTCTGCTTCCGTTCAATGGTTCCAGAAACACAGTAGATAAATACTGAACGGAGCTACTGAACAATCCTATATCAATAAACTTTTATCAACCTTATTATAGCTAACAACTAGTGAATGTAAGAAGTATAATCTCAATCCCATTGCTACAACATTTTTTAATGACATAAGCAAATTCCCAAAGTTAAAATATTAGTCCAGTTCAACACTGGTTTTGATAGAGCCCAAGGGACTAATGATTTCAAAATCTAGTTGCAACACAATAATTCTATATTTTTTGAAGGAGGTATAATTGATCTTGTCAAACAGCCTTAGATTAGTACAGCTTGAGTATCCTTTATCCGGACTGCTTGGGATGGGAAGTTGTCTGGATTTCGGATTTGTCTGGATTTTGGAATATTTGCATAAATACAATGAGATATCTTGGGTGATGGGACCCAAGTCTAAATACAAAATTCATTTATGTCTCATATACACCTTATACACATAGCCTGAAGTTAATTTTATACAATGCTTTTAATAACTTTGTGCCCCAGCATGCCTTGAACTATGCCAGCCAGGTGCTGGAAAATGTTTGTTTTTTTACAAAAAGTCATAGCCCCCAAAATGTCTGGATTTCAGAATAGTCTGGATTTCAGATGTCCGGATAAGGGGTAACCAACCTGTACCTAATCTATGCCATCCATTTGATGGGCTATGCAAAATAGACAATATATATTCCCAGTAGGTTTGCTGCTTCCTTCTATTTATTTCTTATTTTATTTGATATACATTGTTTATTTAAAAAACCTAAAAATTACAAATTCATGTTATTTTGTCTCCCACCCTATTTCTTTGAATTCTTAATACAATACTAATTTAAAAAAAAAACCAGTTAAGCTCTACAGACATAAGGGATAAACTCTTTTTAGATATATATAATATATATAAATGTCACACTTGCACCTATAGCTCTGGTCAAGACATATAACTTTAATGATGCAAAACAATTCTCTACTACTCATTGAGTCTTATTCTGTTTACTAAAAGAATTCTATTTTGTTAACTATTCTAGTTAACAAGCCTTTTGCCCAGAAGTCCCTGAAATCTCACAATGAAAGAACTTGCTGAGCCAGGTCCCTGATGTAATCTCAATTTACTGTTGCTGTAAATTATTCACCAAAAATAATGCTCAAACTTGCAGTCAAGGTTATAGAATGAGTTCTACATGCTAAGAGAAATCCACCCCTCATTACCTCTCTCATTCTGCCTTGCATTTTTGCTAGGGGTTGCATTTTTAAAATGTACTGTATAGTACATTTTGACAGGCCCATGTCAAATCCGTAAAGCTCTCAAATTGGAAACTAAAATACTTCAGGGTCTTGTTCTCTAACCACCAATCTTTGTACAAAGATCTGAAGAGAGCCATCTTCAACTCATAGATATCTCATCTCAGTTTCAGAAGAAAATGGAGATATGCTCAGTCACTCATTATTTGATCTACATACCTCATATTACAGTTGCAGAAACAAACAGCAAACACAGGAGTATGCAAAGCATGCAGTGACCCTACATGAATATACTATATAAACGGCGCAGTCCTGCACACGTTTGCGCGACTGGGCTGAATGGCCGGCTGCTGAATCCTGTGTAGATTGCAGCCCGCACCAGCGTGGCCCGGGCTCAGCTTGGGGGAAAGGGACGTTCATCCCCTTCCCCCAGTGTAATAAAATAATATAATAATATGCAGTATTTATCTACCGCCTTTCTTGGTCACTGGATTTCTCCTCTGACTTTAATCCAAGGCGGTTTACATGGGCTGGCTTTCCCCACCCCCCTAATGGAGGGGGTTTACAATCTAGAAAAGAGCTATCCCTCAAGGAAAATGACCACCAACCAGGGGTGGCTTGATGTGGATCAGACCCAGGAGGGGCTGGGATCAGCTGCGCCAGCACACACCATGTCTTAACCCCCTTCCTGGGGATTATCCACTGACCATATCAGTGTAGACTTGCTCTAGCTATAGAGATGGTCCATTGCATATGCTGGGGCTTACCCAGGGGCAAGGGGAAAAATGTCCCCTTACCCTGAGGAGACCTCCAGCATGCAAAGCTCCTCCACAGGGTGCAGCGTAGCCTGCGCCGCTGCATTGCCACGCAGGAATTTAGTTAGGATTGGGCTGCCCGTTAATATGCTCAATATGCTTGGTTCTTGTTCAGTTAGCCAAAATGTTCAGTTCTAAGGCAATCAGGTCACACTTAAATAATATTCTGCAAGAGACTTTTGTGAGTGAGCTGCATTACTGTAAGTATAGACGCTAAGACATTTCAGTATATACAATCCCAAAACTAAGGAGTTTGGGGCTTAAACCAGTGTTGGTGCCAAGCCAAACCCCAGAGAAAAGTTAGGCTTGGCTCAAGTACTAAAATTTTCAGACCCTCCCAAATGAAAAATCTGGCACCATACCTAGTAGTAAATACGTATAAAATTAGGCCTAGTTCCTCAAAAAAAAAAGAGTTTAGACTACAAATAGAGACAAAATACTATTGCCTTAATTGCATAATAACACACAGAGAAGCTTTTAACCAGTTTTTACAGCAGTGTTAAAGTGTCCTGATATGCCTTTAAAACAAGACATTCATATTTAAAGAATCATAAGAGGCTCAGAAAATACTACAAATGAACAGTGCCATTGTTCCACTTAGGACACCTGGTGTTTGCTTGAAGCAAACTTGAATCCTGTATGTTTCTGTCTGCTAAACTAAAGAGAGCTCCACAAAACAGCAGCCTCGGAGGCTTCGATTTTTATAGTCACTTTTGATTGTGCTGTGTGATGTGCACGTTTTGACATGACGACTGAAATTCACAAAACAGCTGAGCTGAGGAGCATTTCCCTGGAAATCTTTCAAAATAGGTAAAGAATATTTACATTTAAAGAATTTTAAAAATACAAAAGGTTAGATGCTCTTGTCAAAACTTTCAACCTAAATACACAGTACTTGACCTGGTTTCAACAATACTGCCAATACATGTCCTGCTATTTTAAAAGATCTGATTGGGGGACTGTTCGAATACTCTTTCCTCTGTGTTTGATCCCGCAGCAATCCCACTTTTCTGGCATCTGGCCCTGCTGCCATGAGAATGACAGGGATGTCAACCAAAATTCAGCCCTGCCATGGCTTTGCTGCAGGATTAAAGTGAAAAAGAGAAGAGAGGCTGACAAGGAGACAGAATTTGATTAAGCAAGGGGAGAAAAAAATGAATCTTAGCTAATTCACACTTTAAAAAAGAACTCAGAAAGCCATAAGCCATAAATCCCTTATATAAGCACTGAAGGATTGGTGTATGTAATAGTGTCACAGCATGAGTGTTCAGTCTTAAAACAGGTATTCTTCCCAACCAAAAATTCACCTCTGGAATCCGTCTGGGTCAAAATGTGTTACATTAAAACGTGTAATTTGGCCTTGCAAGGGTGTCTTTTCAAAATTAAATAGTAGCTGGGATGGGAGAAACAAGGGTGGAGTCTGAGGGGCACCTGCCCCAGGCGCTATGCCAAGGGGGGCGCTCTGAGCTGGATCGGCAGCCCGTTTCTGCTGCGCCCTCCTCGTCAACACTGAAAAGCTGCAGCTCCGTGCACTGGCCCCTCCATCATTGCAATGGGCTGCCCTTGCTTTCAACTTGGAACGCAGCGAAAGAGCAGCCGTTCTGCGGTTTTGCTGTATTCTGAGCAAATGGCGAGGGCAGTCCATCACGACAATGAAGGAGTGGTGAAAAACCTGGAAGTAATTGGCGGTGGCGTGATGATGTCATCATGTCACTGGCAATTTCTTCCACTTCTGCATGCTCGCTGGCGTGATGCCAGGAGTCACCACCCTGGGCGGCAGAAGACTTAGCTACGCCTCTGCCGCGCAACAATCAGGAATGGAACCCTGATACGCAGAGAAAAGGTATTTAACTCTTTTCCTTTATGCCACCTTACCAACAGAAATCCACCTGCCCCGAGCTATTAGACGTGGAAAAGACATCCCCATTGGGTTTGGTTCATGCACATACATGACATGCAGAGTAACTTTCTGATGTTTTGGAAAATAGCTTTGCTTACAGTCAAGGTGTTCTGACACTAACTGCGGTCCTGTAAGGACCTGTTCACAAGCCTGTCAAGGCTCCATACTCAGAGATTTTTGAGGGGTAGTCATAGGCTTGACAGGAAATTCTATGCATGGGGCACTTCTTTTAGGGATAGAATTGGGGGGGGCAATGCGGCCATGGTGAAGCAACTGATATCCAACTGGAAAGTGATGAGAGAATGGCCTCCTTCCCCCAAAAAATCTGAAGGACAGCCCAAAACTGTCTAGCAGGACATAGGAATGCAAATAAGGTGCCCGCTGCATCCTAAGCAGGATTGGGCTTGCCCTGGCACAGCCGGAGTCGTATGGGAGTTTGTCCCTTTACCCTGAGTAACACGCCAGCTGCCTCGATGGGGTTACTCCGATGCGCTCCAGATATTTTGTGGACGCAAGTCTGAGAGCCCCGTGGAAAGGGGACAGGATATGTCGGAGGAGGCTGTCACCGATCACTCCCCCATCCCAGCCTGGCCAACCAATCCCAACCCCCTGGAACACCCCGTTTCACCCTCCTCAAGCCCTTCCGCCACCTGGTGGAGAACTTATCTTCCCTGGCGGGCGCATCATTGTCTCCAGTGTGGGGAGAGCGGCACCAGCCTCGGCATCGGTGCCACTTACTCTCCAGGTGCCGCAAATGTGCTTTATGGCATGGCATGTTTGCAACACCCTACACCGGTGAAGCGATTGCTTCACCGGTCTATTTCTAGACAGGATTGCACTGTTAGTTGCAAGCAGAAACCTGCAACTATGATCAAACTGTCCTGGGTACGATAGTGGTGCTCATTAGTCAGCTAATCAAAGCAAATGAAGAAAAAAGTAAGACTCAAGACTGCATGCAAAATGAGTTCGACAGAGAGGACTATGGTAGAATGGTAGTCAGTATGCACTTTGTTTCCTTAACTGATAGATCACATTCACTGGAGAAGCAGGACCCCAACCCTTTAACGCAATGCCAGGATTTTTGTTTAAAAAAAATCTTGTATAACTCCATGAATCATTGCTAAGATTACTAAAACATTATTCAGACTTCGAAGATATTGAGCATGAAGTAAGAGCAAATCTCGTTTGAAGGAAATGCATCTATCAGTGATTAATTACAATGTTTACATTTTTACATAACCCTACAGCATCATCGTTCATCCATTATCTTTTTTTTTTTTTTTACAGAACTCTGTTCTTCATATCTGTTAACAAAACAAAAATACCACACATCACCACTTTTTTCCTGTTCAGTTTCTTTTGAAAGTCAGGGTTCGCAGAACATGAGTGAATGTCGGAGCATATTTCCTAACAGATGCAGAAATAACATTCCTGTATTGGGGGGATAAAACTTAAGCTAAAAAAAAAAATGGAAAACAGATGTTTTCCATAGTCGACTAACAGATTGATTTGAAGCAGACTCCATACAAATTTACAAGAGAGATCTATACTTGGCACAGAATTTACAACCTGTCTGAGTACATAGAGAAGAATATTGGGTAAATCATTCTTCTCCATATTCAGATATAATCAGCTCAAAGTGCAATCAAATGCAATGAGTTAGGACAATATATTTTACTGAGCAACAAATACTGTCTTGGTAATCAAACTCCCTTCCCCACACTAAACATAGTTGTAATTTTCTATTCCCCTCCCCATTTGATGATGCAGATGCCAAGGGGTGTGTCTGTCTCAATCTTTTTTTTTGGGGGGGGGGTTTCACGGAGGGAATAAGCTTTCATCTCAAAATTTTTATTTTTCCCCAAACACAAGATAAAAGATTATAGCTAAAAAGAAAATACACAATTAAAATATACACAAATATAGAAAAAAAACAAGAATAACACTGTGACAAAATTCGAACAATTTCAGGTTTAGCTGAATATTTTGATTAGTTCTGGTGTGAGGATTTAATACCGCTATTTTGGGGACATAGCCTTAATAGTTCAGTCACAATTTACGCTACAAGGGGAGAGCTTACAACCTCTTGTCATGGCCATGTTTACTCTGGTGTAAAGGTGAATGGCAGTGTTTCAATAACAACAAAAAATTTAAGTTAACTAAAAAGGTTTGGATGATACAAAAAAAAAAAACAAGACTACCATTGGAATCAGCACCTTTGAATTGTATAAGAAACATTTAAAAATAAACATACACAATTTTTTTGTGTTACACAATGTAATCTCCTAATTCCAGATTTACTGTAGAAGAGATTCCTGTAATCAGATCCTTAATATTTTAAATGGATTACGAAAATAAAAATGATTTTCCATAGGTACAGGAAATGGATGATTTCTATGAAAAGTCAATATAGCTCCATAATCTCAGATTTAAACTTTCAATCTGATTAAAAATTCAATTCAAATTTGTCAAAGCAAAAACAATTTAATCAAGAAAAAGTTACAGTTGAATAGGAAAATATACTGATTTCTGGGTTGTAATAAAACTTGGGCTGCATGACAAAATTCCAAATTCTACACTCTGCTCAGAGATCCAGCTATGCCGGCACTGCCAATGCTGGATCCTGAGCAGAGTAGGCAGGGTTAGAGGTCTCTTCAAGGTAAGCGAACTTTTGTTCCCTTACCTTGGCTAAAGCTCCAGCCTCCCAAATGGGTCCCTTCAGATCCACACCATCTATTGAGCTGGCACAGGTCTGGCAGGCCCATGTCAGGATTGTGCCCTTAGGTTTAGAACATCAAACTGAAAATTACAGTCCAATCCAATGTAAAACCCCACACGACAATACAGCTGCCATGACAATACAGCTGCATCCCGAGGGGGATTTCTGGCTTATGAAGGTTTTGTTGGGATCAGGGAACATTTGTCCCTTCACCCCCAGGTAAGCCTCAGCAGTCACAATGGGTCAATTTGGATCTGCACCAGTGATATCGCTGCTATAAGTCCGTGTTGATCCATGCAGGTGGAGCAGGCCCAGGAAGGGGGCTTGGATATGGCGCTGATCACACCCCCTCCCAGGCCCGATCTGCTCACCTCCCACCCCCATTGCCACCCCATTTCAACCCCCTCCTTTTCATCAACCCCATTTCATCCCCCTGCCCTGTTCAACCCCCTCCCCACCCTCCCTTTGATCCTGTGCTGGATGTACCTGTTCCGACAGGCCTCCCTACGACTGCCAGCACCGGCGGGAAGGCTCCAGCTTTCCCGTCGGCATGCCTGGACACCCTGTGCTGCTGCAAAGCACTTTACGATGCTTTTGCAACAGTGTGTGCATTCCACTGGCACAGGCCCTCCTTAGGATTGGGCTATTAATGTTGAAAAGTTCAAAAAAAATTCTTTTTGGAAAATGGGCCTGTATTGACCAGTTTTGAAAATACAAGTTGAAATGTAGAGGTGTTTTTTTTAAAAAAAAAACATTCAGGAATTTAGACCCTCAAAACATTCACCAGACATCAATGAATCCTGCACTTTAGTTCTGAGCACAATCGAGAATAATTGCTCTATTCTGGTAATTGAATCTTTCTTGGGAATATGAGAATCTTTCTTGGGAATATGAGAAACAGCTATCAACCGAAAGGAGACAACCAAACCGCTTTACTGCGACATCCATCTTGTTGCCTGCTGACCAGGTTTCCTCACCAGAGTAATCTCACTCTAATTACATCTTTCATTGTTCTGTCCTGTTGTTTTTTGCTCCTCTACTTCTTCCGGTTCTCCTACTGTGTATATAGCCATAGACATTAAGAGTAATATAAATGCAATGTCTAATGCTGTATTACTTCGAAATTACTAAGTAAACTTGGCTATTCATCTATTTTGTTACCCAAGCAAAATTTAATAAAATGAGATCAACCTGAAACTTCTTCCTGAGCGACAGTTGTTTGAAAACTTCCTATAAAATAAAAAAGCAATTTCTTTAGGGATCATGCGCGATTAAGATAATACATGAATGTACCTGTTGAGATATTAATGAGCTCCCACTGGGGTATTATTAAGTGCACAGTTTGCCGTAATTTCACTTTCAACCTCCTATTAAGTTTTATTGATATGGGTTCCAGATAACAAGGGAAAATGCCTCCGAATACAGAATCACAACCTTTGGAACCAAAGTTATCTGGAAACATTTAGCTCAGCACCAGCTTCCTCCTACCACTACACACCTGGCATGAATCATAAGAAGTATGAAGACACATGTATTTGGCCACAAAACAACTTAACGTGACTGACGGATGATTAGTAGCTCTGAATTCGATTAGGTCTTCAGTCGTACTCATGTAGACATTTTCTTCTGTCAAGGCTTCAAGATTGGTTCTCACAGCTGTTCCTTCTTCACCATTTACCTCACTAATTGCATTACAAAAAGCTCTGTCACTCCATGAGAGGCAGATAATCATATTCAGGCTTGAATTAAAAAGTGTGTGGAGTTTGGAAACTGCTTTGCTCTCTAGGACAAACACACACTTTCTCCCTGGTTCTTGCATCATCTATTAGCAAGAAAGAAAGGGGAAGGTAAAATGGTCTCTAATCACTGATGTGATGCAATGTAAGGCACCAGTGGTATGTGGTCTCAAACTAAGGGCTCTTGCAGCAGAGCTTGGGCAACTTAATCTCTGTGATGCTGACAGCTTAAAGGGAGAAGGACCAACAGACCTAAGCTCCCCATTACCCCCCAATGCTGGTTAAAAGAGAACTTGTAGCCAATCAGCCCAGTAAGAATCACATGACCCAGAGACCCAATAGAATTCTTCCTGATCCTATATAAGAACTTGTCTCTGCTGGAAACAATGCCACCTGCCGGGGTAGTGTCCTTCAGCAGATGACTCAGAGGCTACCTGTCTTAGACCTTTACTTTGTCCTCTTTGACCTGTAGCCCCCCTCTCTCTCCCCAAGTATGCAGACCTCTTTCAATGAGCTCTGACCAGCTGCCTGAAGTCCACCATGCCATAAGGTCTCACACATCCATGTAAAGGGAATGACTCTAGGATTCCCTGTTCCAAAGTTCAGGACCCACATTATTAACAGTGAGGCACATGCTTGTAAACTGTAACAGCTCAATTCTGACTAGCTAGGATGGAACCCTAACCCTCCCCCTTCCTGGGCTCAGTTGATCAATCCCATCCACCCCCTGGAACACCCGTTCTGCCCTCCCCATACCCCTCCATCACCCGGCGGGAGCTCACGTTCCCCACTGGGCGGTCCTGTGGATCCGAGGTGGGGAGAACAGCACCGGCCTCAGTGCCGGCACCACTTACTCCCAGGAATGCCACAAACATGCTTAATGGCATGTTTGTGACACCCTAGACTGGCGAAGCGGTCACTCCGCTGGTCGAAGACTAGACAGGATTGCACCATTAGTAAAATATTTTCCTTTGAAACCTTTTAATGGCCTCTGCTCCTGTTTACTGTTAGCAGCAAACTAGCAGGGGTTGGTGAGGAGCAATCAGAAAAAGAGAATTGGAGCTACCCAACAAAAATAAACCTCTTGTCAGACACCCTCTTAGATAGAGGGCATTTTTCAAAAGTGTTAAGCTGTTTACAGTTCACATATTCTCCCCTCACTTTGCCTGCCCATGTTTGCCAATTACTAAAGCTATTTGTGTTCAAACATGATCCTGTTTGCTCACATCATAGCTCCTCTTCTGTGTTATCTTTGCAGTGAATTTCTAATGATGAATTAGCAGGTTCTCCTGATGGCCTGAGTAGGAAAGGTAGGCAGGTTTTATATATGGGACAAGTTTGAATATGTAAACAAGAACAAACACTGAGCTGCAGAGTGGTAAGAATCATAAATATTTTCAGCAGCAAACAAAGCTAAGGACATAAGCTAGCCAAATTACTGACAGGGAGACTGTAAACCAGACTTGACTTTGTAATTCAAGCCCTGTTCCTTTAAGTAGATAAATAAACTTCATGAGCAAGGGCAGTAGGTGATGGAGCCATTTTTATTCCTGGCCTTAGGCATTTTCAACTGCACATTCTTCATTTCACAACTTCATAAAGAGCAACATTATGAACAGTCTCAGGTTTTCAATATCTTCATTATTACGACCCCCCCCCGACAGAGACCAAAAAACCAACACTTCTGCTCAGCAACTCCTTCTCCATGCAAAGTAGCAAGTCACTCCGTAGTTTATATGACCTGCATTATTTTAACGTTTTAACGCCCAGATGATTTACAGTATAATCTCTAGCTGATGGTATGTGTGAATTGTTTTATATGCTTTCAAAATAATAATTTTAAAATCTAACAGAATGACAGGTAGAATTACTTATAATGGAATGTATCTGGGTCTCTCTCTCCTTCCATGTGTGGAAAGAAGCAAACTGAGTTAAAAATATTTATTTATTTATTTATTTATATTTGCACAAATACAATAAACCATGCCAGTTGTGGTTACAATCCTGCTTTTATGTGAACTATAGTTATGTTGTGTTAATTGTCAAAGGTTTGTTGGGCTGACATTACAAGTGGAACTCGATTTGTACGAGGGAATAATGACAGCTTTGTGTTTTTTTTCTGGTATGGATTTCTGCTGTGTCTAATAGAAAGCAGTGAATTGTGCATTCCATGTTACAAACAAACAAACATGCAGAGAGCTCAAATGCACGGGCAAACTATCAAGCACACAGTACTTTAAGTGGGTCTCTGGATCTTGATCTACAACCATAACACCCAATCCATTGTCATGCTCCTGTTATGATTTTTGATATGCTATGATAAATGTTAATGGAACACGGGGGAGGGGGGAGGGAAGCAGAGAAGGAAATTATTTATAGGCAGGGGTAAAGAATGGTAATATAGTGCAGAAAGCAGGGAGGAGTAAGATAAAGAAAACAAGGTGAGAGGGAAATAAATCACCGATATTTTTAACCCTAATTATGAATTATATCACGTTTTAGTGGACTATCCAAGTCGTTTACAAGGAATTTATCATTATACAATATTTTTAAAAAAAAAAACACAAAAGACTTTTCATCACAAAATCTACAGAACCACTAACAGAAAAAGTGAAGTAGAATCCAAATGAGGTTTTCCAAATCCACAATAAAATGGAGTATCTTATACTACAAGAGGATAGTACTGCTATGCCTGTGTTTCTTTATTTGTGTGACCAATTCACTGGAACAAAGGCTTGTTTTGATACCTTACATATGTAGAGAATAACACTGGGTTGGGGGGGGTGTGACTTTCTAAAATGGGTAGACCATTTAGGGGGTGAAAAATGCAAAAATGATGACTAGGTAGATACATTTTGTCTTAAAGGAGTCTCAGGCAAGGTAAATTGGATTTGAGAAAAAGGCAGGAAGAAATACAGAAAAACACTGGAATGCCACAGGCTGGTAATGATGCCATCAGGGATTCTCTGTAAACAACAAATGAATGAACAAAGGATGGAAACTCCAGAGTAAATTGCTATGGCGGAAGCACCCTTAATCCCCCATGTGTATTCATAGCAGAGCTGGTATTTTAACCAAGTCTTGTGAGGTTCAACCTTCCATTCCCAGCAACATTCTGGCTCTTGGTGGAAATAGAGCAATACATGCAAGAAAATAATAATAATGCCCTGGTAATGACCAACAGCAGCACAGGTGTAGCAAGGGGCATGAAATTTACCAGCATGGAGAAGACTTCTCGGGTAGTCCCATCCTGCCTAAGTATCCAGGCCGCCCGCTGGATCCTATCCCCATTCCCCAGGGTCTCCTCGGGGGAAGGGGATGTGTAATGGGCCTCCTTGGATTTCTGCCAGCTGTTTAGCTCAGCCAATGGTTCCCCTCCCTCGCCACATGGACCGGCCCTGCCGGGGGATCACTGGAGGATCACCGGAGGATTTCCACCTCCTCCAGCGGCCGCATGGGCAATACAGCAGCAGAGCGAGGGTCTCCGGCCTCCGCGCCAGCCACCCTTACTCTCCAGTCGTCACGAACATGCTTTACGGCACATTCGCAATGGCTTAGAACAGCGGAGCGCTCGCTCCGCCATTCTAAGGTTAGTCAGGATTATGCCTAAGTTTCAGAGGTCATTTAAGTGTCAATGCACAATCTGAACACTGATTTGGTAAGACCAATAATCTCCCATCTGGCATCCTGTCAACCTGTGCTTTTCAGCATCCTAATGCATCCCTCAGAGCATCTTGGTTGCAAGGCTTCTCTTCCCAGTAGTTACAGAAATCTACCACTGACCAACTGTGGTACAGTAACAGCCAAACATTTGAATGGTGAATAGGCAAAATATAGCTTTCTAGTTGGAGAATTATGACATTTGCTACACCAAAACACACACCTTGGAGCCAGTGGTTTATGGACTTTCAGCCAGCGAATCTGTTCATACAGCAGCGCTGCTGGCTCAAGCATTCTGTTTCCAATGGTGGCCAACCTGATATTTCTGGGAGCAGGTCATAAAAGGCAGCAACTGCCTTATAAACCAGAAACAATATTTAGCCAGTCACGGATGCATCAGGATGGTAGACACAGAGCAATGCACCCAAATGAACTGTAATACCTCAGTGAGCCATGGGGTGGTATCATATACCGGCCAGGTCTGACACTGACCAAACACCCAAATGGGCCCATCAGAGGGCCCACCTGGCCAGGCTGCGCCCTGACACTTCAATACCAATAGCAGCGGTAGCACTCAATGTGTTACGGGGGGCTGGCAAGGGGCCCCAGTGCAGGGGTTTGCGCGAGGGCCCCCCTGTAACCTGGTGCAGGCACTGCACGAGCCAATCCCGAGGAACCACAACTATAACAAGAGGGGGCTGTACACACAGCAGAATGAAGTGAAGGCAAAATCAACGTGTAACAGAAGAGTTTATTCACAAGCCAACTGACAATTTCTGTCTCGCGCCTATTGGTTTTGTCTTCTTCATACTATCTTGCAGACACAACCATAAATGTTTCACCCAAGCCTGTCAGGTTTGACAGAAGGAGAAAGCAGTAGTAGGTATAGTAGTTCCTTCTAAACATACTCCCTATCGTATCCCAGTGTGCCAATCTTCAATATTTTGCCTGTATGTAAAACATTTGTACTCTGCCTTTCTTGCTGTGGCTCAAGGCAGCTCACAATTAAATTAAACAGATTTTTTTTTAAAATACACCTCCATCAATATCATCACTGCCCAGGTCATGATCATCCATCGATGACTCAATCATCTGAGACGTACTGTTTTGTGATACGGAACCCTCGGCCACGCTTCCTGACACCTGCAACACTAATTTAGATGGGAAATGAGGAGAGGTTGAAGTTCTGGCATTTTTAGGTTAGCACCTTCATACCAAGGTCACTAATCTGAAGCCCTGACCATGTTTCAGAAATTCATTTGGAACTGAACTGGGGACCTCTAAAACCTCAGGTGTCTTGTCTTATGCAGGACAGCCCTGGTTTAGGCAATTATTGTATAAAGCAGGGGTCTTCCACCATTAGGACCCCTGTGTTCTTAAGAGTTGTGAAGACAGAACCTTGGCCGCTGCAAGTGCTGCTGCTGCTGCTAAAGCAGCTGCACCTGCTGAAATGCCCTCACCTAGACAACCATTAAAGGGCCAGGAGCATTCAGGTTGAAAGGTTGGCCACCCCTGGTATAAAGTAACATCTATCCTTCTCCTCCCTTGAATGTCTTTTATACTGCTATATTCTCCCGCATTCCTAACTTCCTTTCCAAGTCCATCCACAATGATAGCCTTTATGATCTAAGTATTCCCTTTTGACCAATTAGCTCATTGTGGCCTTTGAATGCTGCCATAAAACCTGGGATAATAAATCAATACTCTTGATTAAGGAAACTATGAGCGACATTGAGCTTTCCATTGTCCTTTCATATTTCATCAAGGAGAGGAGGACACAGTTCAATAGAGAGATGATTATAGCTCCCAGTCCTTGCATACTCACATACAATGGGGTCAAGAAAGTGAGCATTCTTGACCCCAGGTCCATCCAGTAATTTGGGGACAACAGTGGGCTGCCATAAAGAGTTGTCATAAGTCAGTAGCGTTCCTATGACCTCCCCCCCCCTGCGCCGTAACGTAATGGCAGCAGCCGTTATCGCTCACTCAGAGGTGCAGGGCGGGCAGGAGGGCCAAACATGTCGATGGCTCTCCTCGCTCGCCCCGGCAAATGGGATGATCCACGCTGCCAGCAGCCGCCATTGCACCCCCCACCCGCTTGCTGCCTGGGGCCTGATCCCGACACCCGGGGCCCACCGCCCCAAGGCCCCACCGCTGACAACACCACTGTCATAAGTCAGGTTGTTTCAGAATCACTCCTTCTTCCCCCACAAAATGGAGAATGATCCTGGACTCATTTACAGGGTTGTTATTAAGTCTCTCTGGGTCTCACTATTTCCCCCCCTCCTCACCCATATTACATTCAGTGTATTGCGGTAGATGCAATCATGCAATCATATTTCATGCAATCAGCGATTTAAGTCATGCAATCAGCTTCAGAAAGGTGGAGATCACTGTTCCAGATTTTTCTCTGTCAACCCAAACTCTGAAGTTTTCTCCAAATGTTTTAATTAAAATTAAATGAGAAGTATGCCAATAACCATGAATGCAAGTTTAAAACAGTGTCAGCAATGTTAATGATGGACATGGTTAGAGCTAAAAACAAAAGAGCTCAAACCCACAGTTTGATTCAAAATGCACGGTTTCAACCAGATTAGACAACACATAAAGAAGTATTGTTTAACTCACAGTTCTTTTTCAAGAAGATGAAAGGGAAGAAAGGCATGCCAAACAGAACTTCATACTCCATTTTTTCTCATTGCAAAATGCAACAGAAATTCTAGTGTTTGGTTTCCAAGAAGAACCTACCAAGACTCAAAAGCAAGCAGTTTCTGCATGTTTCTTCCTAATAACACAAATGTCTTGAGCCTATTCTCAGAAGTACACTTTAGTATTAAAGTCCATAGGGCACTACAAACCTATTCTGGGGCTGAGCACTGGAGACTCAGCACCACCACTTCAGAAGTCAACAGACCACTTCTGATTAGGTGTCACCAGCACTTAGTGATCAGGTTCTGAAGAACTGAGGCAGTTAACTATGAAGCATATCCCATTTGTTTGTTTGTTTGTTTGTTTATTAGATTTCCATTTTACTTTCTCCAAAGCTCAAAGTGGTGTACAAAATAATACATAATTTAAAATAAATTAAATTAAAATGAAATACACAAAATACAATACAAAATGCAAACAATGCAGACAACAGTAATACCAACTAACACCAATACCATACAAGCAGATTAAAAGTAACTGATTTATCACTGATAAATCCACTAAGTCAGATACTTTATCGATCAAGAGGTGCTTTCAAATGGAAACCTGAAATTTTGAAGATCATCTTAGCTTGATTGAAAGGTAACTTCTGAAGAGACTGGTGATCCATTCTCTTTCTCCTACTCTAGCTCACAACTTAAGTATGACTCTCTAATAGCCCAATCCTATTGAGGATTGGGCCGGTGGGTGGAGCATTTTGCGACAGCAGTGCTCCATTGGCGGTCATTTTAGAAGCACTGCCATTCGAAGCAGCAGCTCTCCAGGACTGTCACCGGAGCTGCCTACACCTGCCAGGGAGGGGGTGAAACAGGGTGAGGAGGGGGCTTGATGGGGAGGCTGCAGGAGTGTGCACCGGATCCTATCTCCGCCCCCTTTCTCTCCTTGGACTTGCGCTAGCGAAATCACTAGTGCAGGTCCAAGGAGACCCATTGTGGGTCAGGAGGCTTATGGAGGGGTAAGGATATTTAAATCGCCTTTCCCTCGTGAAGCCTCCTGATCTGCCGTCCCCTCCCCCCCCCGCTAGATACAGTGTTCCCATTTTTGGTGCGGCTGCACCAGCAGGGGGTGAGAGATTGGTTTCTAAGATGTAGAATAGGTCCAAACCATTATTCTGTAAGGGGGAAGAGCCCTAGTCAGTGACAGAACACTTTTCGTTTTGCATATGGAAGGTCCCAGATAGGACGAAGAAAAAATCCTTCCTGAAATATGGGAGAGCCGCTGCCAATCAGTGTCAATAATATTGAGTTAAATGGACTAAGGATGGGATTCAGACGATAAAGTAATTTACTATGCTTCCTAGTGACATAGACACTTCTATCAGTATCATAGGGGATTCACATCAACTTGTAAGCAGGTATTAAACTAGATTACAACCTTCTGAATTTCTGGCATTAAATCAGGCAAGAGGCACAAGTCAATCACCTCTCCTGCCATTCCCCAAAACATGTTTCCTAATATGCTTCCCTACTTTTTTTAAAGGCATTTGAATCTTTTTTTTCCAAAAAGGGAAACAACATGCACACGGATCTGCATTAACAAATCAAGGCATTTCGTTTCATGCTAAGGGATGTTAATACAGTGGTGCACCAGATCACAAGGCTAAAGTTTTTTTTTCCCCTGGTGTTTTAATGCAGGCCATTGTCTGCATGGATAGAAAACTCCATTTGCAGAAAGCTACAAGCACGTGCAACCTTCTCAGGCACGCTTTGGAAATGAATTCTAAATGTTCTCTGTATATACAGTTCTAAAGTCAGGCAGAATGGAATTGGGACAAGACATGCAAACGTTATGACAAGGAATGGGGAAAATCCTTCCACTCTAGTACTGTATATACACATGGGTTTCATGCTCTCATGTGCTCACTGGTAATCTTAGCTTATTAACAATCGATGTAGCTATGCACATATGTGCCATGTTTTCTAAGACATATTTTGGGGAGAGATCCTGAGAGCAAATCCAGATAGCAGCAGCCTTCCAAGTGGATACCTCTGTATATTTGCATCCAGTACAGAGAAAATAAGGGGTTGAAAGAAATATGGCACTTTGATGCCTTTAATTTGAAGTCTTGAAGCACCAAAGCCACTTGTCTCTTTTGAGATGATGCTTCAAAACCAATCATTAGCTGAGCTCACTTGGAACGTAGGTGCACCAGAACCCTCTTCACCTTTCTAATTAACACATGCTGTAATAACGATGCTTCCTCAGTGGCTCCATTCCATATAAGATTTTTTTTTCCTGAAATCAGAATTCTAGATATTTTTGTCACGGTACAAAACAAAACAAACAAAAGGGACTATAGGCATCAAACCCAAGACAACACGAGATGATAAGCCATCTCTACGTTACGTTTTAAATGACACAGGTGCTCTTTAAATGTACGATAGGGATGACATTCAGCCTGGATTTGGATGAGACCAATTTCATGCCCTGCATGCCAGCTATTAACCAGATTGTATGCTCACTTTAAACAGGAAGCAAAGTCATAAGGTAGGCTCTGAATAACATTTTGTTTGGCTACCATGGCGCTATACATTATATGAAACAACAGATTCTCCAACCTCATGTTTTCCTCTTAATGACAATAAAGCAGGGGGACATTTGTTGGGGAAAACTGGAAGGCAGGATGGGTTGCTCAATACTTGTCACACACACCCAACTCTCCTCTGCATGTGCCCAGTAGGCCATTTTCACTAGCTCACTTTTCTCCAGCCAAGGTCCAACACTGGAATTCAAATCAGTGGAAGAAAAACGGCTCTTCCCATCTCCCAGTTCTCCTCTATAAATATCCTTCCCATTCACGTGTTCCCAGTTTGGAAGGTAGCAATTCCTGTCTGCTACTGCCACTAATGCCATTTCCCACCCAAGCTTCCCTGGTGATGGATGTGGAAAGCCTTAAGGTATCATGCCCTACCAGCTGGCCTGCAACATCCAAGGCAGCCAGGAACCATGGGAAATACTGTGTGCTCCATCCTCTAAGTCTTCATAGAGCCACCTCCTGCTGCCTGCAAGCCCTTATTCCACTACCAAGTAGGACTGAGTGGGAAAGGCAAAGGACAGAGGACTTGCAAGCCAGGGAACTCTCTGAGCCAATTCAGTCAGCATTTGCATGAGTTAATAAGAAGTTAAGTCTCTTACAGGCCTGATCCATATGAAGCCTGTAGACCAGGGGTTTTCAACCTTTGGAGACCTGGGCACCCTCTATCACGGTCCAATTTTCTGAAGTATCCCCTGCTAATTAATTGCTAATTAATTGGATTAATCAATTAATCAATTAGCTAATTAATTGTTAAATAAAAAAGTACTAAAACAATTTTAAATGTGAACAAATGTCTTACTTAACTCGTGTGTGTGTGTGTGTGTGTGTGTGTGTGTGTGTGTGTGTGAGTGAGAGAGACAGACAGACAGACAGACAGACAGACAGACAGACAGACAGACAGACAGACAGACAGACAGGTATTGTATTTATGTTCTAATTAACAATTAACTACTGATTGATGCTGATAAGGGGCAGGCTCTAGCGTACCCCCTGTTGTTGGTCCAAGTACCCCTAGGGGTACTCGTAACACAGGTTGAGAACCCCTGCTGTAGACGTTCCCACAGCGCACATTGTAAGCCAGCTGTATAAGACCTGGTCTAAACAACACACTCGCCTCATGGAAAACAGATAATTCAAGCAATACTGGGGTCCATTTATTTCCATCATCATGTGAGACTTCCCACCTCAACTTCCCATGACTCATTCTCATGTTAAAATAGTTGTGGAGCATTTGTATTATTCAAGTCAAATCTGACTCAAATAATCCATTTAGGTTCTGTTCTTGAATTCCTCAAATGCTGGAGACTAGCTCAAGTTAAAGCACCTTGCACTGTAGAAACCAGGAGTGTTCAGTGTTAAAATAGCAGTCTTGATCTCCTGAATGAGACCCCCTGAATCAGTCCTAAGACTTCTGATAACATCTGCTTCCTGTACAGACCAAGGCTTACAGACCAAGGTTGCAAGCTTACCAAGGAGTAAGTCCCACTGCAGTCAATGGAACTTGCTCCCAAGTAATTGTGCACAGGATTGCACTGTAAGTTTGTTTACAACATTTACTTTTCTTCCTTTTCCATATAAAATTGCAGTTTCAATGTGTCTTTCTCTCCTCCTAGCAATTGGAAAAAGGAAGAAAATTATTATGAAACCATATTACGGGTATTTGCAATTTAAAATTGGATCATGAGCTGGCTGGCACTCTAGGTCTTCACAGTATTTTATTTGAGCTGATAATTGAAGGTTGTGAAATAGTTTTTAGGGAAGTATATGGCTTATTGACCTATATGTAGATCATTTATTTATGCCATTTTTCTACACTCTATCTCTAGAAGAATCTTCTGTAAATTGATTGATTTTTTTAAAAAATCCTATATGCTATAATTGATGGATAAATTGGTTCTTCCATCATGTCCTAAAATAGTTCTGCTCTGTAGTTAAAAAACAATCTTGGATTTTGTTCAACAGACACTGCAAACTTATTAAAGCATAACATCTATTTGCCTCGAAGGTTAATTGCAAAAACAAGGAAAAAACACACACACAAAGAATACCACTTGTGAGTTAATGAAGGAGTTTAGAAAATGCACACACAGATCCTAAAGATGGCTTAAATTAAATGTGAAATTTTAAAATCTGGAATTTCCTGAATAGTTTTTCCTGGTCTCAAAATGAACATGATTTTGACTGAGGAAATATTATAATACTGTACTGAAAAAGTAGTTAACATTTATATAGTACAGATTGTTTCTTCAAACTGATTCACATATATAATTTTACAGTACAGTACTATCATCCCCATATAGATGGGGCTGTGGCTAAAAGAATAGCCAGGCCAGCTAGCAAGCTGGTGGCCAAATAGCACACTGAATCTAGTGCTTGGTTCAGCTCATATTTAACCACTATGCGGTATCAGCTTCTGTAATTCTTTCCTTTCCACTCTGTTAGAAGAAGTCAAATGTTGAACTCCAGCTGCAAGAAGAATGAAACAGAAGCCTGAACAGAAATTGAGTTGTCTGACCTGTCAAAGATGATGGCAGATGAGCAGAATATGCTGTTGCTGTAGCTGAATTAATTGAAAGGCTGACTCTAAAAGTTGAATGCAATCAATTAATGACCATAAACCTGGCAGCGGGAATACATGGCAGCCGTTTCCCCACCGCACATGCAGCACTTTACTATCAAAGATTTTTGATTAATGCGGACATCATTTTCCAAGGTTTACTGAATATAAGGGTTCACTGGACGCCACACAAAGCAGAATAGCAAAAGCCAATTTTCTACTTTCGCCAACTTTCGCCAATTCCTGGCACTCCTCTCCCTTTAGACTCTAAAGTTTAGAGCAGCGCAATGGCTGAAGAACATGGAAGTTGGAGGAGAAGCGTGTGTTTTTTACCCTCCTGTGGAAAGTTGCCTTAGTTGTACAATCCTGTAGAAAGTTGCCTTAGTTGTACAAAAGGTGCTATGTAAATAGAGCTTTGGTCATAGATCAACAGTATGTACTGTGAGAGTCAGTACTACAGTAGTACACTGTACTACAGTGAGAGTCAATCTCAAACTCTTCTCAATTTTTGCCACTATACGTCTTTCATGAAATTGCTTCTGTTGCTAAAACCCAAGGTGAGAAATAATTCTAATAATGAAATACAATGATAATTATGGAAAGGAAGGTTTGCCTTAGAGAATCTTTGTCAAAAGTATGTTGGTGTTACTAAAGATTATTAGTTCCTTCCTTTCATGAGAAAGGAAGATATCTGGAGGTCTCTCTCGACTGGTTAGACCTTGGGGAAGCAGAGAAAGTCTACCCAAGAAAACGTGAGGCAGCTACCGTAAAGTATGTTTTCAAGAGACGGGCAGAGGATTGAGACTGAGTCAGTGAGAGTGAAAAGGATGCGAGGTAGAAGCCCTGCATGAAGTGCCAGACCTCTCCCTGGGCATCAGCCATGAGGAAGTTGATGTGCTGTGTCAGGAAAGCCGAGCTGCCCAGAAAGATGTGCATGATATTTGGCTCCACTTATGTTCTACTTGTATATTTGTAAGTAACGGCAATATTGTAACCCATAGGCTGAAAGCAACCTCAGGTGAAAGACATACTGGTCTGGAATCCAAATCCCTTTGGATTCTCTGCCTGTCTGTCCCTCTCCTATTTGTTAGCAGAACAAAACGAGAGTCTTGAATAAACTCAGACTCACCTGGAAATTGCAAGACCTCGATGACAGATTCTAAGCTCTTTAAAAAAAAAATCTCCCAGCAGAGTGACTGGAGCCATCACTGGCTACTCCCTTGGTCTTCAAATTGGTCTCAGACTGGTCTCTGCTGCATCGGCAAGTACAGTAGAACTCCAATAGTCTGGGATCCAATTGTCTGGCACTCCTGATAGTCCAACAGCAAAGGTGTCCAGGAGCACTCCTGGCTCTGGAACATATTCCTGACCTCGCCAACCCCTGCGCAGGCGCAGTCACACCTGCCTTGGCAATGACGTTGCTGAGACAGGCTATGGAAGCCATTCGGGGAAAACTCAAGTGGCTTGGCAGTAATGACCTAGTCACTAGATTTGGGCAGCAATGTAAGTAGCAATGCTAGATCTGTGGATCACTGAGGGCAGGATAGCACCCTCCGGTACACCTGGGTCTCGAAGGTGCTGGACTATTGGACTTTTACAGTATTTGGTGAGTGCTTCAGGGATCAACCAACTAACAGGTTAAATGGTGCTTCTGAAAAATTTGCTTGCCCCATCAGAAATGTACTGCCTAGTACAGAACGTTATTTCACATATTTATCTTTGTCATACTATAGTAATATTCATACATACATAGTCATACTATGGTCATTCCTTGGGCATGGTCCTCAGCATATGCTTAGGTAGATCTGCCTGCCTGAAATACTGCTGAAACTCTGGCACTTATTTAAAATATTTCTACCCTCCTTTTCCCATTGTAACCAAGGTGCCCTGGGCAACTTAACGTCAGATTTAAAAATAGAAAGCAAAACAATACAATACAACAGCATTACAGCAGAAGCAGTACCCAATGATCAATCAGTCAAACAATAACAGAGGAAGCTAACTGAAAAGGCAAGAACAACAACAACAAAATTAAACCCCTGCTGGAAGGCCAACAGTGAGATGTTCAGCTCGAAAGCAAAGAAGTTCCACAACTGTGGCGCCAACATGAAAGAGAACCTGCCCTGTGTCACCGCCAGCCTAGCTTCAGCTGGTGATTGCACATATGCACCTCCACATGGGCAAGAGGTCTGGCTCAGTTGGTAGAGTGTCCGTCTCATATGCCTGAAGATCTCAAGGACGGCAGTTCGGGATGGCCGGAAGTCTGTCAGAGAGCTGCCGGCACGTCACTGATAAGCTGCAGAGCCTCTGTGAGGGAGAGAAGCTGCAGCTGGCACCTTGAGTGGGAGTCAAGGTTGCCTGTCAGTTGAATCATGACAAGACGGACGCCAGTGAGAAGCTGGACTGTGAAAGAAACCATCTAGAATGAAGGGTTCTATGAAAGACTGGAACATATTGTATTGTAAAAACCCCTCGGGGTTTAGAAAGTCTACCTGTGTAAACCACCTGAATTAAAGTCAAAGGAGAAATCCGATGACCAAAGAAAAGGCAGTATATAAATACTACTGCTGCTGGTGGTGGTGGTTGCGGTTGCGGTTGCTGCTGCTGTTGTTGTTGTTGTTATATAGGGGGGCTCAGCAGTGACCTAATGGGGTGGGCCATCTCATATAGGAGAAGGCAGTCCTTCCAGTACCCTGATCCCAAGTCATAATACCGTATTGGTCTGAGTATAAGACTCATTTTTTTCTCCTAATTTAAGTTTTTAAACTAGGGGTGCGTCTTATAATCAGGCTGTTGCAATTTAATGCCAGTGATTTAATTAATTTTTTTAATAGCACCAAACTTTAAGGGTGCGTCTTATAATCAGGTGTGTCTTATACTCAGGACAATATGGTATTTATTTTTTTTATTTTTCACATTTTATACCGCCCTTCCTCCAAGTAGCTCAGATTGGTGTACATATTTCCTCCCCTCCTTTTTGTCCTCACAACAACCCTGTGAGGTAGGTGGGGCTGAGAGATAGTGACTGGCCCAAGGTCACCCAGGAAGCTTCGTGGCTGAGCAGGGATTTGAACCTGGATCTTCCAGGTCTAAGTCCAACTCCCAAACCACTACACCATCCTGGCTCCTAATGGGCATTCAAAGGTCAAAAACAGCACTTTGAATTGTACCCGGAACCAAACTGGCAGTCAGTGCAGCCATAGGAGCAGTGGTCTGACCAAGTCAATTTGCTGAGTTCCCATGACTACGCGAGCCACCACATTTCAAGGGGGTTTTCAAGGGCAATTCTGCTGAACTCACAGCCACTGAAGCCTGGTTACAAAACCCTACGCTTTGAGTTCAGTTTCCATGCCACTCCCTAGGCTCCCTGCTATTTTTCCTGCTTGCATTAACAGATAATTTATAATAGAGGATATTTGTCCGCTGTGTGTCAGCATGATTGCTAGAACCCACCAACATTAGTACAGTGACGGCTAACAATGCCTTCAACACTTGCCACAGACGTGCCGCTAGTTTACAGTCTCCTTTTCCCAACAGAAGATAACGCTTCACATATATGATGAAACGAGCTGTCGCTCATGGAAGCATAGTCAAAATAAATGTGTCAGTTTTTAGGATGCTACAATACTCTTTGACATTTTCTCTTTACCCAATTCCAAAACATTATGACACCGAAAACTATTGTATTATATTGGTTCTTGTCTACACACAGACTAACACCACAATTCTATGTGTGTCTACTCAGAAGGAAGCCCCACTGAGTTTCTTACTGCCAGGTAATGTGCATTCCTAAATGTGGCCTAAATGTGCTACACAGGCATAAGATATTTGGAGTACCTGGATTTTCTCCCAAGTTGTTAAATTCATCTAAAGTTTCAGGTTTTAACTAATCCCTGCCCTTTCTTTTTCTCTGGTTCTGAAAGCCCCTTACCATCAATGCCATCTAGTGGTCACTCCAAACGGTTTATCTAAATAAATAAATAAATAAAAACCACCACACACAACACAATCAACTTTCTAGAAGTGTAAGAAAATAACGGTAGTAAGCTATTAAATCCTTTCTACATTGATCATCCATTCTTCTCTGTGCTGTCAAATGCAGAATGCCTCTGCTTCACATCACCTCTTCTATCACTGCAACTGTGTCATTCCTCTATTTACATCTTCAACTGGCTTCCGTTCACACACAATGTCAACTTTAACCTTGCAGCCTTCGTCTTGAAAAGATTTCCACTTCTCCTGCCATTACTGATATTACCGGTACTCTCCATCTCACACATGCACATCTCTACATAAGCACATCTGCTGTTGGCCTCTTCTGTGCCAAACTGATTCCAGTGCCTAAACAACCATCTCTGCATCAGTTTTCTTCGTCTTCAAAGCCTTCCAGACAGCCGATTCCTTGCGAAAAACATTCATTGATTATAATAATACGACTTTAATCATCCACTGTCTCCTGAACTTCTCCTACCCTATCCTCACCCCAATCTTGTCCAATCTTAACAGTAGTTCAGTCTGCATGTACATGGACATAATGTCACTACTCAGCATTTAAGATGGTTTAAGATTTTCAATGTTGATAGAATGAAGGGTAGATTGCCATTTTCTTCCATATAATACTCCTAACCATTAGCCCAACACCTCCAAGTTGGGAAGGGGACCCAAATATAAAATCAAAGGGTTCAGTTCCATCTCTTGGCAGGCTTGATGGACTAGCCAGGTGCTCATTATCAAATAGGGGGGCTGGAGGAAAGACTCTGTCTCCTACCTATAGGATTTGAAACATACGGTACTTTCCACTTAAATCTATGAATGTTAAAAACAGAAGTTCACATCACCAGTGGGGGACAATGCAGGAAAGTAAGATGGACAGAGGGGGCTTAACGAAAAGTATGCCTCTCCGTATCTGGAGTCCCAGGGAGCTGGAGACGCAAGGCAAAAAGCTGAGTTACTGGAAGTCCTTAGTCAAAAAGGCAGAACGATCTAGAAGGAAAAGAAAAACCACTGGACAAGGAAATGGATGCCTTAACAGCAATCCAAGAGGACACCAGGGAGACCTATGTCAAGCAACAGAGAGCTGTTCCAAACAGCTGTTAGTGCAATGCCTCGAGGTTTCAGTAGATCAATTATACCCACCAAGACAAAAGAATGCAAAAAGATTCCATGGTTAAATGGCCTGGGATGGCTGAGTCAAAGGCATCTTTAGCCAAGACCAAAACAACAACAACAACAACAAAAGCAGACCAGGAAAAGGGGTGATTTCTTGATTTGTATCTTGGAACAGAAATCTCTAGGCATGGCTCTCAATGGCTGAACGTGCAGACTCTAATCAAAGAACGTTCCTATAAGAACTAGCTTTCTCATCAAGTTTGTGGACTACTTGGGTTATTTTTGTGGATTAATAAATCTTTTTTTGTGGATTAATAAATCTTTCTCCATCTTCACTAATCGGTCTTGAGAGACTCAAGCAAGTCTGGTAGTTAGGAATGATTATTGTCCTTTAGTTTAGTGGGAATGATTCATTGGGTTATATTGGGTTATATTAGAGAAATTCTAGTATAGTCCTCTACAGGATTGCTCAGGGCCAAATCTCCCAGTATTTAGTGGAGTTTACGTTTTGGATAATGTGTTTGAAACTGCAGCCTGAAACTAATCTAGCAGTCTTTTGGCATAAGTGCAGAGCCAGAGGAGTTTAGGTGGGCTTTTGAAAGCAGTGTTATTCAGTATATGTATTGGATAGTTTAAATTTGGATAATTTCCCATGTTCAAACATTATCCTCATTTATTGTATTTTATGACTTGATATTATTCTGTCAATTTTACTTTTATTTAATGTCTTTATATGCTGTATAATCACATGTGCCTTGCCATCTCTACCATAATTAAGCCATTTGATCCATTTCGATTAATCTGTGGTATTTTCTACTGGTTGAGCTTTATCTGCTGGGGAGTGAAAATACTGTAACCCAACTTTCAAGAACCAGCCGGGACATTTTGATGAAATCCATGCAAAAAAAATTAGTTTTCATGCAATATTTTTGGAGGGAGACCTCCACAAAATCAAAAGTTCCCAGGCCCTGCTCACCTACAGTGCAACCCAATGCATGTCTACTCAGAAGTATGACCCATGGAATTCAAGAGGCTTAGGGCCCAATCCTATCCTACTTTCCAACACCGATGCAGCTGCAATGCAGCCCTGAGGTAATGCAATAAACGTTCCCTTATCCTGAGAAGGCCTTCGTGACTGCCCTCCCATCCACAGGATGCAGCACACACACCACTGGTACAGTTGCATCAGTGCTGGAAAGTTGAATAGGATTGGGCCCTTACACCCAGGTAAGTGTGTATAGCAGTGTTTCCCCAACTTTTTCAACCTGCGGCTCCCTTGACCATTGGCGACCATTGGCCATGGCTCCCCATTGCATTATATTGATGTCTGCCAATTGGCATTGCACTGTTTTCTGAGAGGATTCCATGGCACTCTGTGGCTCCCCTGGCTAGTTTCCATGGCTCCCCTGGGAGTCACACCTCCCAGTTCGGGAACCACTGGTGTATAGGATTGTGACCCAACGCTACTAACTACTCAAGACACAGTGATCAAGCAAACAGGCAGTTCAACATGGGAATCCATCTAGATTCTCAGAAGTGCAGCAAACATTGTAACCTTGCCATCTGCTCAGGCTACTGATCCCCCGCCCAAAAGTCATGAAGTGCAGGGCTTTTGTTCTTCTATCATCACAAGCAACCAACAGGAAAACAAGGACTGTGCAATGGCAGCCTCCTTTATATAAACACTATGTGAAGTCTTCTCATCTTTTATACACAGTCATTATATGAGCAAACCAGTGAGTGAGTCAAGCCACTTTTTCTTCCTTCTCTCCCACCTCTCTACATTTCCCCTGGTAGCATGCTCTGGGAGTAGCATCTTTACACATTAATGTTCGAGGCACAGCAGTGACAGTTCACTGGCAGGTCTACTTAAGTGGCAGGGACATTATTATTAATTACCCAACACAGCTGTCAGTCTGAGGGAGGGAACTCGGATGTCTGGCAAGTATGATCCGTTACCATTGTGCTACAAATAAGAACATTTCAAGCAGCTTTTAAATACTTTTTTTTAAGTGTCAATTTTATTGTACTTCGTGTGTTGGGGGGAGGTGGAGAATGTCTATCTTTAGACACGAAGGGTACTGTCATGATCATTTTGAACGTTCTTGATGAACTACCCAATGAACAGCTTGTCTTTTTGGTTATTAACATTCTACATGTCACCGCAGATGGCTGTCAGCTATTTCTCTTTTGCCTAGGAAAGCCCTTATTTTCCTAACTGCTCCTTTATAAAAACACATGCCTGAATGCTTTTAACAATTGCAATCCCTAACCTGGTAGAATAGCAGAAGGTAAGATGATGTGGAGCTCAGGGGTAGAGTGCATGGTTTCCATGCTGAAAGTCCCAGGTTCAATCCTCAGCATCTGCAGGTATGGCACAGGAAAAATCCTGACTGAAACCCTGGAAAGCGCCACCTGTCAGCATCAACAATATTGTGCTAGATAGACCAATGGTCTGACTCAATACAAGACAACTTCTGAAAAACCAACTGTAAAAGGACTACCATAACTATCAGCCTACAACATGGGTGAAATGATCATTTGCACTCATTAAAGCTATACATTTATCCTTTGTGAAATCAAATCCAACATTCTTTTGATTTTTTCTTGATATCTATGTAAATATATTGAGACATAGTCTGACAAATTAAAATACAAAAGTCAATGCTTCTGGTTGCATCTTTAGCTCATGTGATCAGCTAATATTAAAATCAGGGCGTCTCAAAAATATGCTAATATTCAATATGAACCTCTCCAGGATCTGTTTTGTGCCTGCCATGCTAATTGGTTTTTAAATATCCTTTTAATCTGAAGAAATTACATTCTGTCCTGTGTTTCCACAAGGGAGCAAAAAAGAGCGAGAGGGGAGAAACGACTGATAAGCAGAATGATATTCTTGCAGGCTACATGAATATTAATGCAGCAATCCAAACTAACTTCACCAATTATTACTGTTACTGTACCTCTATTACGAAATGTTAACTGTGTACAGTTAACTGAGCAATGGTAAGAACATCATTTTTAGCAACTGCTGGTGCCAACTATGTGACCACAGTTCCTTAAGTGGTAGGAAAAAAAAAAAACCATAGTGGACTCTTTGGTGCTAGTGTAAGTGATAGCATGTTCTAGAATAGGAAGCAGATAGCATGATGGGTCAATTTTGGGGCATGCCACATAACCATGATTGGAATTACAGACAGGGCTTCCCATCTCTGCATTACACCCACATGCAAGCAATTACGGAGTATGGGAGAAAAAAGGATTTGCCATAGATACACATGAAATGCAAGTTAATGAGTAATTTGAGCCCAAGGTAAAAGGACCTTGTTTACAAGGTCTTCCTCAAAACCTATAAGATGGACTGCTAAATACTCCCATTTTGCACATAAGGAAATTACATTAATTCCTTGAGCATAGGAAAGGAGGTACAGTATTATGAATATTTAAATAAATAATCGTGGTACAGTGACTTAACTGTACAGTGCCCCTTTAAGCATGCTCCAACTTCCATTTTCTGCCTGCCCTAGAAAAAAACCCTGCTACAGGTCTGCATTAATAGATGTGCTAGGACATCGTATAACACTCTGCTTAACTTCTTCCTTATTACCAAACACTTGCGAACAGCCTGAATGAGAAACCAAGGTTCAGATAACACAGAAAGAAAGGTGAGAAATGATGTCTTCAAGCCAACTGGAAAACTCAAAGGAGACCCACTCTGAAGACTTTGACCATTGCACTACAGGTTGGTTCTCATTGCTTTCTATGGCAAGTGACACCAAACCATAAGAAAATTGCATCTGAAGGATAAAAATTCATCTATAAGGTTTTCTAGTTTGTATATAGCAACATAATTTCAATACTGAGTTTCTAAGCTGAGCTGCAAGCAACGAGATGGTTCATTAGAAACAAGATTTTTTTTTAGAATATGTCTGCAAAGAGGGACACTGGAAAGCCTGGCTAAACAGGAAGGTGTTGCAGTGGACATTGCATCGCTGAAGCCATGTGCTACAGAAGGAGACCTGGCACCATCACCACACAGATATGGACCTAGCACAACAGACAACTGACTTCAGACAATGCAGGTTTGAAGGATTCTCAGTGAGGCATCAAGTAGCTTTGGCTTAGATCAGACTGAACACTTGAGTTTGGGGCTACTGCTTCGTGGAGTGTGCTGGAGATGAGCTCTTGGTGAAGGCTATGACTCAGACATTGAGTGTTTCATAACCAGTTTGTGCCCTAGAGGCTTTAATGAGGCAGATCTAGGGTTTGATTCACTATCCAGAAAGACCACTAAGATAATACAACTATGTCCAACTTGCTAGAGTTGGGGAACCCAATGTGCAGCAGCAGGGAATTCAACCCCTTTTCCAGTTCCTTCAAAGCACTGTGCTTTCTGTGTGATGATCAAAGCATGATGATAATTCCTTCCCCATAAAAAAATGGCAAGTCATTACTAAATGTCTACTTCCTTGAGGGAAACAAGCAGATAGAATATAAAAGAAAGCTAATGAAAGGATTAGCATGGGACACACTTAAAATCAGCTATAGAAGCCCACACGCAGATTGAATAAATGTGACAAACCTGCCAAATGGTGGTCAAATGACAGATGGAAATTTGTTCACACAAAATGTGATGGGTTAAAACCAGCAAGGAGTGGCATTAATGAGAAGATCTACCAGAACATTGCCTCAGAATGGTCTATCACTGGATGTCTCCCCTCTTTGGCCAGCAAGGATGAGGGAAGGAGAATGTACCTGCAGCAATGCTTATTCCTTCCCCTTGTCCTCCTGCAAATGGAAGTGTTTGCTTTCAGATGACAGAAGGACTGCCATCTGAGAGCATGTCCCCATTGGTCATGATGACAAAGAGAAAAGGGAAAGCACTTGTGATTTGTATAAGTGCTCCTTTTTTATCCTCATGCCCATGGGCCAATGTGAACATTATGCTACAGACACAGCCCCACTGCTGATAAGTGTGGGAGGGGTAGGTAAGGAGGACAAAGGGGGAGGGAGCAAATGGGAGGGAGGAAGAGGGAGAAAAAGCCAGGGGAAAGTAAGATGGATAAGAGGCCTCTGGTGCAGATTCATAAGCCAGCATATGATTAAGGGCCCAATCCTATCCAACTTTCCAGCACTGATACAGTCGTGCCAACAGGGTGTGTGCTTCATCCTGTTGTTGAGAGGCAGTCACAGAGGCCTCCTCGAAGTAAGGGAACATTTGTTCCCTTACCTCAGGGCTGTGTTGCAGCTGCATCGGCACTGGAAAGTTGGATAGGATGGGGCCCTTAGTCACATTGTAGACAAATATAATGTACCAATGTGACTAAGGGCCCAATCCTATCCAACTTTCCAGCGCCGATGCAGCTGCAACGCAGCCCTGAGGTAAGGGAACAAATGTTCCCTTACTTTGAGGAGGCCTCTGTGACTGCCTCTCAACAACAGGATGAAGCACACACCCTGTTGGCACGACTGTATCAGTGCTGGAAAGTTGGATAGGATTGGGCCCTTAGTCACATTGGTACATTATATTTGTCTACAATCTAAATCCCAGCAAATCACAGAACATAAAATCAAGCAGATATTCTCGGGGGTGGGGGGGGAATAGCTTCAACCTCAAACATTTTTCAAACATGTTGAGAAATATTAACTATTTATTCATGAACTCAAAAAGCTGTATTTGTTTCAGCTCTCGTTTTTCAAAAGCATTTGATCTACTAAACATATTTTCACATATGGAGCAACTGATTGATTTGACTTCACGTGCAAAGCCCAAATGGTCTTTCATTATTCATGCAGCAATATGCTTCTGCATTTTCTTTCAGAGTTTTCCCCCTAACTACCATTAGTTACAAGGCTCGAATTTACCAAAATGAGAGAAATCAAACCATTTCACAGGAAAAGCTATGAAAACATCCACTTTGCTGTGCTACCAAAAATACAGAGAGCAAGAGAAGTTTGTGAATGATAGTTCCACCCTGAATAGAAGCCGAGGAAAGCGTTTTGAGACCATGCAGATACACATATGTTAATTGTAGGAACAAAAACGCCTTTGGTTTAAGAGAAGAGGTGCTTATGAATTCACCCATGCACCAAAAAGCATGGAGACTGGTCATTATGTACACAGAAGCAACATTTATGGGGTTTCCAGCCATGTATATTTAAAATTTGAAGAAATAAAGTTAATTCTTACAACTTGACTGAAGAAACTCCTCTTCTTTGATCCTATTGCAATGAAGAAGCAGGCATCCAGAAACGGATTATCCAAAACAGCCAAGTAGAAAAAAGCCCTAGATCTTCGTAGCTTAAAGTTTCTTCCCACTCTTGGGATTTTCTCAAAAGCAGATAAAAGGACTCAGCAAACAAGCTGGTAGGTGTTCATGACCTTGTGTGAGGACACAGGGTAGATATAGAGACAAGGCATTAGGAAGCACAGGAACTGTTAGATTGATTAATTGGAAACCACAGTTTCCAAATTAGCCGGCAAAGACCTTTCCCCTAGGCTCCGCTGCTTAAAGGACCTCTTTAAATAGGGAAACGTTAGGGCTTTTTTCTACTTGGCTGTTTTGGATAATCCGTTTCTGGATGCCTGCTTCTTCATTGCAGTAGGATCAAAGAAGAGGAGTTTCTTCAGTCAAGTTGTAAGAATTAACTTTATTTCTTCAAATTTTAAATATATATGGCTGGAAACCCCATAAATGTTGCTTCTGTGTACATAATAACGAGCCATGAAAATCTGCATGTCTTTCTAAACTGGTCATTGTTAAATTAACAGTACAATCCTATGCATGTATACTCAGAAGTAAGTCCCACTACATTCAGTGGGGCTTACTCTCACTTTCTCTTATTCTTAGACACAATCCCACAGTGATCTATTCCAAAAATGCCCAGACTCTGGAGTGAACAGAAATTGGAATAACTCTTGCAATTCATTCCAGGTATGAAAAATAAGCTAGCATGGCAGAGGCTCTCGGCATATACCCAACAGCTCTCTGATGCGGTGCCAGTAAAAACTTACCTCCATGCTGCATCAGAGAGCATTCTGTCTCTCATGTGAAAAGGGAGTTCAAATATACCCAGGGAAATATTATTATTCAGAATATTTATATACTGCTTTCAACAGAAAAGTTCACCAAACAGTATAGAGACAGCCAAAGAAATCAGTTCCCTATCTCAAAGGTGTTCACAATCATTACATAACACACAAAGGAGACACCAGCAATGTCCCAGTGATGGCACATTTCAGTGCTATACTACATCGATCCCTCACATGTACCAAGGCCTCCGAGGCAGGACTTGGTAACTCAAAACTCAATCTGGGAAAACCTCCACTGAGAATTTTGGAAGCTACGTGCAAAAGACACTAGTGCATCTTCATGACTCCAGTTATGATTTATATACCCTGTTTCCCCGAATATAAGACCTCCCCCAAAAGTAAGACCTACTGTCATTTTTGCATGATTTTTGCTGGCACTCGCCCTCCCCGAAAGTAAGACCTAGCTAGGATCATCAGCCAGACGGACACGACTCCCCTGTGGACCCCCCCCAGCACTTGCTTTGACCGATTAAAGCTTTATTCTTTCCCGAGGGTGCAAAGCTCTGCCAGGTCTGGAAGGCATGCACTTGAGTCCTCCACCTAGAGACGACGTGCTAGAGATTCCAGCAAGGAGACTGCAACCTTGCAGAGTCTCTCTAGCACATCGTCTCCATTGTGGAGGACTCAAGTGCAGGCCTTCCACGCTCATGAAAAAATGAAGCTTTAATCGGTCAAAGTAAGTGCCGGGGGGGTCGCAGGGGGTGCCGGGGGGTCGTGCCACAGGTTGGGAAAATAAAGCCTCCCTAAAAATAAGACGTACTGCATTTTTTTGGAGCCAAAATTAATATAAGACACTGTCTTATTCTCGGGAAAACACGGTAGCACCCTCAATGTACATGGCACTTTACACAGAGTGAAAAGACAGGCTCTTGTCTTGAAGGGCTTACAATCTGATGTTGACACATGGAGGGCAACAGTGAAAGGTGATGGGGCAGGTGTAAAACAGTAAAAGGTGTAAAAGGTCAAGGTTTTAGTTACACATTTAAAAATTAGTTACAGTAAAGAAGAATGGGCATTAAAGAGCAATGCGGAAAGGTTTCATGGGACAGGTGGGTTTTCGAAAAGTATTTGAACGTTGCAAGTAAAGAAGCATTCTGGTAGGCAGCATATGTCATACAGACTGACGTTTTCCTATATATTTTTTTTCCATCAGGCAGCAACTAAGACACAAGTTTGGGGACCACCCTCTTCCTGTATTTATTCTAAGTTCTCCTCTGAAATCCCCATGTATATCTGCCCAGGCATCACAGATAAAGGAGAAGGGCCATTAGAGCTGTCACTTGAAGTATTCATGAAGCCATAAGTTCCCAAATTTAATTAGATGGATGGGTTTAAGAAATGTAGCATGCACACTTATGATTGTTGATTATGTGTGTTTCAAAAATATGACTCATTGATCACTTAGATTGCTGGCTACAGCTTTCTAGTTTTTGCCAGATCACATATTTATTTAAATCATTTTTCTCTTTATCTACTCCTCCTTTCAGCCTTCCCATCTTCGTAATTATTGCATTTTATGCCTATCACATAGCTTCCATCCAGTAAGCTTTCACATCCATAATTCAGAACAAACTTCCTTCTTTATTACAAAGTACTAGCAGCCAAGCATTTGTTAGTGCGGTAATAAATGTATCACCAGATAGTCCAGTTTACTTGAAATGGAGCGTTTCCAGTTTTTCTTGTGAATAGAGAAATAAATCTCACCCCTTTTCCTCTCTTCCCTAGGAAAACAGAGTTAAAAGCTCAGCTTCATTTGCCACTGCCTCCATTTATGCCAAATAAATGGTAAAAAGGACAGAATTACACACAACTCCCAAAAGCTTAACTGCAAGACTGAGACAGATCACAATTACAGTGATTGGAACAAATTAGAGCAGGGGTTCTCAACCAGTGGTACTTTGGCCGACTGCTGGTGGTACTCGGACCGCCAGAACCCTGCTCCAATGCAGCGCTGTTGGTGGCGCGTTTTGCTCCGGAAAGGCTCCTGCCTTTGGCCGAGCCTCTTGGGAACGCTGAGAATGGCCCTCCCATCCACCCACAGCCTCCTACCCGCATTGTCTGGCCTCTGAAAACCTGGAAGTAACTGGCAATGAGGTCATCGCCAGACACTTTCAGTGGTACTGGTGGCGCTGGAGGTGGTACATGGCCAGGAAGGGGTTGAGAACCCCTGAATTAGAGCATATGAAAGGGTCCAACATGGAAAAGCATTCCCAGAATCTGCATGATAATAATAATATAATAATATACAGTATTTATATACCGCCTTTCTTGGTCATTGGATTTCTCTTCTGACTTTAATCCAAGGGGGTGTACATGGGCAGGCTGTCCTAACCCCCCTAATGGTTTTTTCTTTTACAATATATTAATGTTCAATCTTTCGTGAACAGCTACGTTCCAGGTGGTATCCTTTTGCAGTCTGGCTTTTTTCCGCTGGCCATCGCCTCCCACACTCGACCGACGCAGCTGGGAGCTCTTATCTCTCCTCACGGAGGCTTTCACAGCTTTTTGTCAGCGGTGTGTCTTGAACTTGTCATTCATCGATCTTCGGGCTTGCAAGGCGGCGGCTTTCCCGACTGAGCCAGACCCCTCTGCCCAGTCAGACCCCTCTGCCCACATTCATAATGTGTCTTCATGAATAAGTACATCTCTGGAGACCACTGAAACAACTGCCCTCCTACAAGGAGTTATTCAACCTGGGGGTGCAAAATGCACATGACTCTTTTTAGGTGATAATGGTGGGGTTTTTCATTGCTCAAAGCATTATATTTTTTGTCTTTCTTTAAGAGGAAAGAAATGAACACACAAACCGATTGAATGAGAAGATCCGCTAGTATATAGTGCATGCAAAAAAAAAGATATTGTGGGAAGATATATTTAAGGATTTCTTCCTGTGTTAATATTTAATGAGAACTTAACGACAGGTGTCTGTTTCTGAGAAATGGCTTCAAGAATTTTGCTCTCGTGTTTTATAGAGTTAAATATATATTTATTTTAGTTAAATATATATTTAGCGTGACCAACCCAAGTTCTTTCTTTTCCATTTATTTAGACTACAGTCTATATTTTTCCTGTTTATATTGCTCACTCTGTAAAGCTAGATGCACAATGACGTAATTGCAGTTCCTGCTCTTTTTCTGTGGGGCATCTTTCTTGATATTTTAGGACTAGTACGGTACACTGTTAGAGTTATGGTATATTGCAAGTACGGTTTACATGTATTCAGTTTTGATGAATTTGTGCTCTTAGAACCAAAACAGAAGCCATGCAAGTCTGTGATCATCAGATCTCCCAATTTTGTCTTAAAAAAAAAAAAGAATTATTTCCAGCAACTGCGGGGGGAGGGGGTCTGGCTTTGATCTCTGCAGCTCTGCCACGGTTGGGTGCTTAATCCCTCCCACTGTGCATTTCCTAATGTAAGCTTCATCCCTTGACCTGCTGCCAGGTCTGCAGTGGGAAAAATACAGGTACCTGCATTTCTCCCTCCCTCCCTCCCTCCCTCCCTCCCACACACACACACACACACACACACACACACACACACACACACACAGAGTTCTATTCTGTCTCCCATGCTTTTTAACATCTACATGAAACCATTGAGGGAGATCATCTGGGGATTTGGAGTTGTGTGTCACCAATATGCTGATGACACCCAGCTCTATCTCTCCTTCCCATCTCACTCCAGGGAGGCTGTGGAAGTCCTGGAGCGCTGTCTAGAGCCGGTTGGGGTCTGGATGAGCACTAATAGGCTGAGATTGAATCCAGAAAAGACAGAGGTCCTACTGGTCAGGAAAGCTTCGATGCAGGTACTGAGTCACCTGCCCGTTCTGAATGGTGTTGCACTCCCCCTGCAGGAACGGGTGTGCAGCTTGGGAGTACTTCTGGATTCACAGCTCTCCTTGGAAAGCCAGGTGGCGGCTGTGGCCAGGGGTGCGTTTGCCCAGCTTCGGCTGGTGCGCCAGCTGCGGCCGTACTTGAGTCGATCAGACCTGACCACGGTGGTCCACGCCTTAGTGACTTCAAGACTGGATTACTGTAACGCGCTCTACGTTGGGCTGCCCTTGAAGACAGTTCGGAAGCTGCAATTCGTGCAGAATGCGGCGGCCCGGGTGGTCGCTGGAGCTAGGCGGTTTGACTCTGTTGAGCCACTGTTTCAGCAGCTGCACTGGCTGCCCATTCGTTTCCGGGCCCAATTCAAGGTGCTGGTAATGACCTTTAAAGCCCTTCACGGTTCGGGTCCAGGATATCTGAGGGACCGCCTTCTCCCATACATTCCGGCCCGCTCTCTTAGGTCATCTGAGGGGGCTCTCCTGCAAGTGCCACCTCTATCGCAAGTTAGGGGAGTGGCAACACGTGGGCGAGCCTTCTCTGCTGTGGCGCCACAACTGTGGAACTCCCTGCCAGGGGATCTGAGAACCACCCCCTCCCTTGTGACTTTCCGGCAAGGGCTCAAAACATTTTTTTTAAAATTAAAAATCCGCATATTGCCGGGAAACTCCATCGTTATGGATATAAAAATTTATTTCAAAAAATAAATTTCACAGGTGTTAAAACATACTTGACGTTTCGCACACGTAACATTCGTGGCATCATCAGAAATCCCCTATAGTGTTCCTAAGACAGCTTAAAAAGGTAGTGCAGGACAAAACAGGAAGTGGGCACTCCCTATCTGACAAGAGAAACAATCAGTAACAGCTGATTGTAACCTCCAATCAGAGAAGGTGAAGCCACTCAAGACCAAACATCAAAAAATAACACTATAAATGCCAGTACCATTTAAAACTCACTTCTGATTGAAGTACAAAACACATGAAAGCATAACTAACATCCAACTTAACAAAAGCAAAATAGAAAGCTGTCAAATAAAGAGGGAAACAGGAGGGAAACAGCATTAAAATAAAGAGTTAAAAAGATTAATTAAGAGAACAGCAGCAACAGCAACCAGGAAGCAACCTTTATTTTAATGCTGTTTCCCTCCTGTTTCCCTCTTACTTATATTTTGTGTTGTCCAAAAACCTCGAATGCCTTTCAGAATAGGTATTAACTTTATTACAACAATGTTCATTAGCATTAACCATAATTTTGGATAAATGTTATCTAGATTTCTTCTGTTCCAAGCTCTATCTTACTCTCTCCCTACACTGTGCTTCTATTCTAACTTTTATGTCCTCTCTTCAATCTGGGGCAAAACCCCATCTATTCAATATTTCTATTTATTTTTAAAATATAAATAATGCTTATCCTACCTCTCTTTGATAAGCCCAAGGCAGCTATTACAGCCCTCCTTTCGCGTTTGCTTTTCTTCGCACATTCCTACCTATTTTGCAAACTTTTACAAGGACATCTTCCCATGTCGTCTACCACCTCCCACTTTCAAACTTCACAAATTTAATAAAGTCTTCACATCTGGCTGTGCATAAATCTGCTTGACAAGATAATGGTTTGACTTTTGAAACAGAAAAGATTAAAGCATTGTATGTACTCATGCAGTTAACACTCAGTCCATAGGATCAGGCTGCCAGTTAACAAGAAAGTCCTTCGTTCCTTAACAATGTAAGCCTATGCATGTCTGCTCAGAAGACATGGAATCCATGGGACTCTGAGGAAAGCGTGAATAGGATTGCAGTGATAAGTTACCTTGCAATAATGCAAGCTTTGCGCCAACAAAGGGGCAGGGAGTGGACCAAACTGGGGGGCAGTTTACAACACCCTCTCTCTCTCTCTCTCTCTCTCTCTCTCTCTCTCTCTCTCTCACTCACTCACACACACACACACACACACACACACACACACACACACAATTGCATGCGCTCCATCAGCATGGTTGCATTGCAGAAAGTAGGGGGAGATAGGACTGTAAGTCAATGGCATTATGGGAGGGAGTGCAGCACCATAAGTGGTGCACTGCATTGCGTCTTGCAAACAGATGTAATGCGGCCCCTCCCACTCACCCCCGGAGTCATTCTGGCGGCAAAGGCAACGCACTGTGCGCTCATGGATCATCCTGTCAGGAAACATTGTCAGAATCAGGCTGTCAGTGGAAACACTGAGAAAAGCTGCCCTTCCCCAGCTGATTTAACTCTGCACTGGATCAGGAACTATAACAAAAGGGCCTTTTTTTTCTTAACCATCACACCAGAGAAATTAGATTTTTGCTCTCCAAATCATATGCTGCAAGCGAGCAATCGTTTATTATATTCCAGTTAGAAAAAAAAATATTAATCTAGTTTCAATGAGTTCTGCCAGAGGACAGAAAGAGAATCCCATTTCAAGGTCAGATCTGATTCATCATACATTAATTGGTCAAAGGTAGCATCTCCTGCCTGATAGCAATGTTACCATATTGTGCAGCATTACTAGCACTATCTGCTAGAGGGGCAGGTTAAACCCATATAAGATTTGCAAGAGTGCCTGAAATGGCTTCCAAGTCAGGATTAGAAGTGACAGTGTGATGACAGCATGAAATGCAATGCTGGCCATATAAAAAACATGGAAGTTAAGAGTTGAATTATGAACACAGATCACGGCTATAATCAAATCACAGTTAATAACATTGCTACACATTGACAAGGCTATATCAGTAAAGGTGCATTTTACTTTCTGCATGTATTTGTAAAAAAAACATGCGCATTTGCAACTCCTTTTACCATCCAAGGGAGATTATGAGGAGCTGGGATGGTGCATCGCTGTTTCCCACAAACATACACAGTGTCAAACACATTCACACTATGTAACATATGAATTGGTCCTAAGTAGATACACCATTAAACATCTGTTCTGAATTAAGATAACCTAGGCATTATGAACATTCCAGTCAAATACATACTTGTGATACTTCTACTTTAAACAAGCAAAGTTCTTTACAGTCCTTTCCTTCATATTTACTTTACAAGTCCTACGAGCTTATAATGAACAATGTTGGGGCATTCTTCTTTAATTAGTTTAAAATTCTATTGTTTGAACTATTAATAGTCAATGAGTGAATAATCTGAACGCCTGAGATGATAGCATTTTCTGGAGGTTCTGAAATGACGGCTACATTCCATACCTGTGTAAAAATTTATATAAACAGCCCTCCTAAGTTATCTGCACATTTGATTATCTGAACATTCTGGCTATTCCCGCAGGACTTGTGGAGAAAAAGGAAATGTATTAAAGTAATTTTTATTCTCGCTCAGCCTGATGCAAATGTTCCATAAGAGGAATTTCTGGCAAAATTGTACCACCTGAAGTATGCAGGGCAGACGAGATGAGAAGCCTTTTTCCACTTAAAAAAAACTGCATTACGCTAATTCACTGTACAACTGCATAACTTACACACTCAGACATCATTTTACAAGCCACTGAACTATTCTCAACTACCAAATATTATATATTCAATGTATTTTTAAAGCGCTTACTGTATGAGTGGAATATTGATGGATTCCTTAAGGAGAAGTTATTTTACACTGTATATTCTTGAACCATTTAAAGACCTGAACTAACCTCACAGTCTCTTCACGAGACTATCAAAATCCCTTCCCCAAAGCAACATTCTATACCTGATTTAGAAAATATTTTTTTCTGTCCTAAAGACAGTTTACAACCTTTACAGCGCAATCCTGAGGAACAAGTGTTCCGTTGCCAGAAGCAGTCACGAACGCGCAATAAAGTATTTTCACAACTACTCTGGAGCAAGGGAGGCCGGCACAGAGGCCGGCCTCCCTTGCTCCATTGCCGGAGTGCCCATGCGTCCGCCAGAGAAGGCAGATAAAGATACAGTGGGTGCGAGGGTTGTTCAGCGGGCGAGGGAGGGTGGCATTGGCCTAGCTGGCCCAGGAGGGGGCGAGGGATGGCCTCGGCCATATCCCTGTCCCCATCGGGCCGGCTAGGCCGTTACATGGCCTCCTCCAACTCCCACCAGCTATTTAGCTGGCAGAAATCCGAGGAGGCCAATCAGGCCGGCCTGGAGTTACACTCGGGGAAGAGGACGAGCGTCCCCTTCCGAGGAGACTTCCGGCCCGGTAGCAGAACGGCCACTGGGGTTCAGGATCCGGCGGGCAGCCATGGGCCGCCGGCCAGATCCTTACGCAGGATTGCGCTGCCCATTACTTTTTATGTTGTTTTATTTTATAAATACCATGGAAACAAACTCACAGTGGCAGTACTGGACAACATTTCACACACCAATAGCCACACATCTTCCTTAAAAGGATTGGTTCCCAACTCTTCACTGACTGAGAGCCATGAGACACATATTCAAACCAACTTTCCCTCTGTGAAGCTACCACACGAAAGGCCTTGCATCTCACTCGAGGGCATTAGGACCAAGATGAAAAGTTGGGAAATGAAGCAGTTCCCTTGATCTTCACTGGTGAGGGAGCTCTAATTGCTACAGTTGTACATGCCCTGATAACATCTAGATTGGGTTACTGAAGTGCTCTACCTGGGAATGCTTTTGAAGACTGCTTGAAAGCTACAACTGGCAAAACACACAGCAGCAGTGGCGTTGACACGCCCCTGCGGGGGCGCCACGGCTATGCCCCCCACAATGCGGCCCCACCCCCACGCGTGACATCACGCGCAGTCGCAGAACACACACACCCCGCGCCATTTTCGGCTCATTTCAGAGCCGAACGAGCACAAGGGAGGGAGGGAGGGAGGGCCCAATCGCAGCCAAAACAGCCGTGACCACATAAGTGTCGGCCCTCCCGATCTCGCCCCTTCAGGGGCGCGCGCATCACTCGCTTGCTCACGCATCACCCCCCGGCGGCCCGCCCTCCCCGCTGCAGGCCAGTGACGTGCCTGCACAGCAGCTACGCTGGTAGCAGACACAAACACTGTAATAGGGAATGCATTAGGCCCACCATCCACGAGGTGAAGGACAGCCTGGCCCTTCACAAGCTTGCTCAGCCCTTGCCAGGATCCTTACACAGCATATCTGAATGCTCTGAAGTAAGGTGGTGGAAACTAGAAGCAGGACTTTCTCGGTCATGTCACCTTGAAAATGGACTGGAATATCTTCCCTCTGTCTCCCCATAGGTCTTGCTCCTAAGTTCTTGCTTTGGGGGGGGGGGAATTAAGGAAACTGTTTTAAATAGGATTTCAGATTTTTTTTTCTAACTCAACAAACTGTTTTATTTTACTACTTTTAACCCTTGCTAACTGGGCAAAGAGGCACCTTTTAAAGTACTGTCCTCTTATACCGTATTGTCCCGAGTATAAGACACACCTGATTATAAAACGCACCCTTAAAGTTTGGTGCTATTAAAAAATAATAATTAAATCACTGGCATTAAATTGCAACAGCCTAATTATAAGACGCACCCCTAGTTTAAAAACTTAAATTAGGAGAAAAAAGTGAGTCTTATACTCAGACCAATACGGTATTTAGCAGGGGGAGAGCAACTGTCCCTCTTCATATTGGCTCAGGCTTTCACGGTCAGAGTCCACAGAGGAAATATTAAGTTGTTTATTCAGGTTTAAAACCGTGTCAAGTTCAAAGAGGTGTCCTCCTTCACCCCAGTGTGGCATCTTTTCCAGTAGCTGTTCCTGGTGTCTCTTCTTTGTCTTTTTTAGAATGTGAGCCCTTTAGGACAGGGAACCATTTACTGATTGAGGGCCCAATCCTGCCTAACTGGCACGCAAGCGCACTCCACCGGCACGCCAGGCTTCCTCGCTGTCGCAAAAGCGCCGTGAAGCACTTTGTGACAGCGCGGAGGCTAGGTGCACTAGCACGAAGGCCAAGGCTTTCACATGCACGCTGGCACAGCGGACGCCCGCCAGAGCAGGTAAGTCACCCGCCGGGCCGTGCAGGGGCTGAGGGAGGCCCCAAACGGGGCAGGGGAGGACAGCAATGGTAGGCAGATCGGACGCGGGAGGGGGTGGGTTTGGCAGTGCCAGAGAGCACTGCATCTATCTCCCTTCCTGGGTCTGATCGACAGACATGGGGCAATGTGGACTTGCACCAGCTATATAGCTCATAGTGGTGGCTGAGGCTTACCCCGAGGGATTTTGAGGGGCCTGATCCACAGACATGGGTGGACAGAAGGTGCTGTAACTTTTAAAATTTAGCCTAAGATTTCTCATATACACCAAGGCACATACTATGTGATAGCATCCACATTTACTGCTAAGGCATTTACTATGACATTTACATTCATATAAAGGATATTATGTATGACAAAAAAAATACTTCAGGAACAGCAGATCAATCATCCGCTATATCAACCCAGCAGACCTATCTCATTACTATGGATTATTAAACCACACAATAAAAAGGTTTACAGATTTTTAAATTTTGCATAGTAGAGACATTGACAAAACTTAGCAGAGCAAATCAAAGTGCAAAGTGAGAGCTAAGAAGCCTCTAAAAAGACTAACAGGCCAGAATGAAAAATAAAGCAAAAGAAAAAGACCAAAACCAAAGCAAAACATATTAAGGGCGCAATCCTGTGTAACTCTGTGTAACAGTAAATCCCCCTGTGTAAGAGCACTTATGCCAGTGTAACTTGCCGTACGCAGATGTAAACAGGATGGACAGATGCCTCCCATGTGCAGTCCAGACGCGGAATGGATACCAGCACAACTCCGCTGGCGCAGGGGGCACTCAGGGGCTGTCTGAACGCCCCCAGAATGCCCCCTGTACCTGCAGAGTTGCGCTGGTGTCTGTTCCGCATCCGAACTGCCCATGTGAGGCGTCCAAGGGGGGCATGAGGCGTTGCCTTCGCCTCTCGGACAAGAGGAAGATGAAAGGGGGGGTAACATGGGAGTGGAGGAATTACAGGAAGAAGTGCTCCGTTGACAGAACTTAGCAGGGCAAATCAAAGCAAGGCACTTTCATTTACAAAAAGTGAAAGCTAAGAAATAGTGGTCACTATTTTCATTTCCCAAGGTATTCTTTCACAATCCCCCCCCCACGCTATTATTAATATTTATATACTGTTTTTCAATAGAAAAGTTCAAAGTGGTTTGTGTCATGACAAATATATAAATAAATGGTTCCCTGTCCCCAAAGGGCTCACAAACAAACAAGCTACAGAAGAAATGCCAGCAAAAAGCCACTAGAGAAGATGCTAAAGGGACAGTTGCTTACCCCTTGCTAAATAGAAGAGGAGCACGACTTTTTAAAAAATGCCTCTTTGGCCAGTTAACCTTGTTCCAGTAACTCGCTATCAACAGACATGCAGTTAACATATTCTCTCATATTTATCAATATGTTTGTACAGTGGATCCTCGCTATCCGTGGATCCGGAATCCATGGATTAGTCTCACCGTATATCCTGGATCCACCAGGGTCCACTTTAAAACCATTTGTAAAAGCCCCCAAATTGTCGTTCCAACCTACATTGTTGTTCTGTCTTCCAAGCATTTGCTCCGACTCACATTCAACTATCACCCCATAGATCTGCAACCGTTAATAATACCATCTAAAATATTGTTTATATTAAGCAATGCTAATCCTCCATTTTTAACACTTCTCTGTGTAATCTTGTAAGTAATTCTAGTCACACTGTAATTTGAAATGACATTATGAATACTTGTTTCCATCGCAGTTATCTTTATTTGTGGAATTTATGTGTTAAAACAAAAAGATAATCTGAGGCAACATCTACATTTTGACTGCCACTATCCTCTCTAAGCATGAAAGGCAGCTCTGTGAAAATTTCTTCTTATCTTGTTGAATCTTCAAGATCAAGCAACCAAAATTACAGCCTACTAATTCTGCAACTTCTTTAGATAAGGCAGAGAAGGAAAAAGAAAAAAGAAAACCAGCAGGAAATTTAAAAGCAAAATTTCCTTACTATATTCCTTGAATCAAATATTTGAACATTGGCTTGCCAAATACTGAGAGGTCCCACTAAACTGCCACCGGACTGAGAATTTTTAGGGTAATTGGGCCAAAGGGAGGCCCTAGTGAGGCCAATCTTATTCCTGACTTCACTATCTCCAGAAGCGTACTAGTCCAACGGTCCTCCTGGGGCCTTAGCACAGCTCTGCCCCAATTGTGCACAGATAACTGGTAAAAAAATGTATTCAAAACAAAATACAGATATGAGAAAAGAGAGAGGGTTGGGATCAAACACAAGCAAACAATTACAAAATTGGAAAAGGTGCAGAAAAGAGCGACCAGAATGATTCGTGGGCTGGAGCACCTCCCTTATGAGGAAAGGCTACAGCGTCTGGGGCTTTTCAGCCTAGAAAAAAGGCGCCTGAGGGGGGACATGATTGAGACTTATAAAATTATGCATGGGATGGAGAGAGTGGATAGAGGGAAATTCTTCTCCCTCTCGCACAACACCAGAACCAGGGGACATGTACTAAAATTGAGTGGAGGGAGAGTTAGAACAGACAAAAGAAAATATTTCTTTACCCAGCGTGTAATTCATCTGTGGAACTCCTTGCCACAGGATGTGGTGATGGCATCTGGCCTAGATGCCTTTAAAAGGGGTTTGGACAGATTCATGGAGGAAAAGACCATCACAGGTTACAAGCCATAAGCAACCTCCTGGTTTTTAGAAGTGGGTTTTCTCTGTGCCAGGTGCAAGGGAGTGTCAACGGGAAACAGGTTATCTTGTTGTCTTGTGCTCCCTGAGGCATCTGGTGGGGCCACTGTGTGACACAGGAAGCTGGACTAGATGGGCTTTTGGCCTGATCCAGCAGGGCTCTTCTTATGTTCTTAAAATAATAAGCCCTGATGTATCTAGCTACAACTTACATGAATCCACTTGAGATTCCTTGAGTGCCCTTGCTGGGAGAAAGGTGGTATATAAATTCTTTAAATTAATAATAATAATAATAATAATAATAATAATAATAATAATAATAATAATAATAGTTGAGATGGACTCCTTGTGGTCGTTCACCTTCCAGCAAAGGGAGGAGGTGTGTCTTCATAAGATTCCTGCACCCGACTTAGTTGGGGTGGATGGGACTGGAGGCCGTTTGTTGGCTGGCAGGCTGCTCTGCATCAGTGTCCTTTCAATTCCTGATTCTCATGCACTCTCGCATTGTGCAGTATGAGATTAGCTGGTTGCCTCTGGAACCAGGTAGGATTTATTCATTTATTTAATTTGTTTTGCTGTTCACCAGATTGGCCTTGGTTGATAGATTTTTTTTTGCCTACCCCAGACCATTTTCTTTGGGTCAGGTGATGCTTTCTATAGCCAGGGCAGTCACATCTAGCAGGTTTGGTACAGGCCAAGGAACAGGAGTAACCAGGGATTTTGGTGTGCACCCTGAGGTAAGCAGAAGTCAGTTGGTGAGCCTGTACCAATCCCTAGAGGCTGTCTGGCTGAAGGAGACTAGCTGGTGTTTCCCTAGGCTTGGATTAGCAAAGTTGACCTCAAAGACATGCCAGCTTGGGGGTGGCAATGCAGTCTAGCTTCCTTGACCCCTCGGGGTTGGCATAGAGAAGCTTAGGCTAATTCTCTCTGCAGCTTTGAATCCAGGTAGACATGCCCAAAGGGGAATATACAGTCATTTTCTGTCTCTTCTAGGACCCAGCTCAATTGTTAAATGCCATCTTTAGAGGCCCGCACTAAGAGGGAAGCAGGGCCTGCTGCAGGTTTATTCAAGTGTTCAATTGGCTTTTGAATAAAATGTGGCCCAATTTATATTCCACACAACTTGTCTTGTGTGTTTATTAGGGGTGCAGGGGCAATCCACATTTCTTCTTGCACCTTGTGTCTATGTGAAGGCAAATAACCTGGGAAATGGAGTCCGGCAACAGAGCGATACAAACAGCACCACAATGCCAACCTGGAAGACAATACTGCCTCATGCAAACTCTAGAAGCACCAGTTCACAGACCAGAAGACTTCTCATTCAAGTCCTAGCTGGTCATGAAAGGGTATAGAAAGAGAAAGAAGGAGAAGCAACCAGGGTCAAGAAGAAGTCTGCAAACGTAAGGACCATGAATATAGATGGACCTTGCAAGAGGCAAAGCATTCCACTGCTGAAGGCTTTCGCCAATGGCTACCAGTGACAATGGTGGTTTTTTGTCTTGTCTTGACCTGAAAACTGGTAATTCTTTTTAAACTTACTGAAAGCATCAGTTCTTGAAAGAAAAGAAAAAAAGAAAAATCTCCTCTTTGAACACATGCCATGTATTGATAAAATGGGGATGAAAGGGGCCATTTCACTGAAGATGCACAATCATCTTGTAACTGTGAAACAATTTGTAGAGTGTGGGGGGTATAACTGGAATAAAACAATAGGTGCCATTTCATTAGAAAGAGACTCAAGTATTGTCCTTTTTTTCCAACATGAGACATAATTTTGTTTCAAAGGCAGATTGACGAGACTGCAGCTGTTGGAAAGAAAATCCAATACATTGCACAGCCTAACACCATGACAACACATCTTATTTTCAGGGTTTTAAAGAGACAGTTGGATTTCTGAAAGATAACACACTAAAGATGCTTAAACACCTAATAAAACTGATATGTTTGCCCACTCACACTCAATTCAAATGAATCAAATGCCTAACAGGGTCTCAGCAACATCACAGGTTGTTGGCTGCTTAAGGCTGCAATCTGATGCACGTCCAAAGGGTACTTACTTCTGAGTAAAGATAGACAGGATTGCACAACATATGTAGGAAAACAAATGAATAAAAAACAGGCAAGCTTTGGTTTACTTTTATGGAGAATTTGCAATACAACGAAAAAGAAAACTAGGACAAGCACCACCCCACTTCCACTTTTATGGCTTCCTTATTCCATCCTGGTCTACGGCATTATTTCAAAACAGAGTGGCAGAAGGAGAAGCAGGTAAGCCAGGTAAGGGGGAGGTAAGAAGCAGAGGTGATCCTGGGTCAGGAAGAACCTCTCCTTGCTTGCTCACTCGAAGAGATGGCAGCGGCCAACCACCACGGTTTTCTCCTTCTTGCTTATAGAGAAGGTGGTGGTGGTGGGAAAGAAGGGAGGCAGGTGGATTACAACACCTGCTGCTATCACCTCTTTAGGAGCAGGGATGGCAGCATCAGGGAGGGACGGAGGCAACTTTAGGTGCGTGCAGAAAGGTAGAGATTTATAGGTTTAAAAAGTCATGTAAAAAGTTTTTTTATAAATATTAAACAAGTAGGAGGAATTCCAAAAACTTTAAAATATATAAAATCATCAGAAAAAACCACACAATTGTAAAATATTGATCCAACGTTTCATCCAGTACTCTGGACCTTCTCAAGGAAACCACAGGCAACCTGTGTAGAATGGAATTAACTGCTGGAGAAAAAACACAGGTTAAATCCTTCCGCTATCAATTAGCATAGGAAAAAAGGAGCCTAAGAAACATAAGAAACAAGCATTTGTGGAACACACATGTCCTGACCCCTCCCCTCATTCCCAGGGGCTACTGGTTAGTTGGATGTGTTTGCGCAAACTGCCCCACACATACTTCAAATGCTACTTACTTAAATACTTATACGTGATGAAGCGACAACACATGGATGCAAGACAGGGGAGACCTTGCATGTGCCATAAGCACCCACATCCTTAATCTTGTGGGGCTGGGGCTGGACAAATAGTATCATCAAAAATCAGTCAATTTACATGCAATGGAATAGAAAACTCAAGCAAAGAAAGCACCATTCATTAGAACACAAGAGTACAATAGTAATTATTTTGTACTCTTCAGTAAGCAGGTAGGTCACTTTGAAATTTATTTCAGAGATCTTTCAAAACATTTAATATAAGAAGAGTTACATACACATCAGCTTCGGCACAGAAAATGCTCAGAGCAGTTCTTGAGCCTGGCACACTTTCTTATCAAAGGAGATAAATGGCTTGCTCTTTCTTCAACATTACACTTTCATGCATCACAAGGCGCCGATGTGCTTCTTAGAACATATCATTAGTAAATAACATTTGCCAACAGCAATATTTTTTTTGGTTTAGGACAATAGTTGCCACCAACATTTTACTAAAAGCAAGCATTGGTGAATGTGGATGTTGCCCTCAGGCATGTTGCCCTCAAGAACTGTAAGACATCAAATGTGCTTTGGTAAGACTAACGACATTTCTCAAAGGTCTGCCCACCCTTATTAACAGCGCAATCCTGCCATATCCTCGGGCGGCGGAACGACCATTCCGCCACCCGAAGCCATCGTAAAAGTGCCGTAAGGCACTTTTGCCGACTCGTGAATAGGGAAGGCCGACGCAAGGCTCGCCTCCCCTGCTCCGCCACCCGATCGCCCAGAGGACCGCCGCTGGAACCTGGTAAGGATCCAGCGGGAGGGGGGGGCAGATCAGGAGCAAACGGAGGGCGGCCGTAGGCCCAGCCACTCCGGGAGGGGGCAGGGGACGGCTTCGGCCGAATCTTGTCCCCCACTGGGAGGCTGAGCCCACGAGTGTCCCCTTCCCAGAGGAGACTTTCTGCCATGGGGGAAGCTGCCCGCGGCAGAGCACAGGATCTTGTCCCCCACTGGGAGGCTGAGCCATTACAAAGCCTCCTCCGACTTCCGTCAGCAAAATAGCTGGCGGAATTCTGAGGAGGCCGATCGGCCCCAGCGCTCTTTACACTCAGGGAAGGGGATGAGTGTCCCCTTCCCAGAGGAGACTTTCTGCCATGGGGGAAGCTGCCCGCGGCAGAGCACAGGATCCGGTGGGCGGCCTCGGCCACCTGGCAGATTCTTAAGCAGGACTGGACTGTAAGAATTGTATGAATTGTAAAGGAAAATCACAAAGGCTTAGGATCGTAACCCTATTCATATAACTACAACTCAAATCAGGGTACTTTGGATTTATACATTCTGGCCCTTGGTGACAGGAGTCATACAAACCTTTCTTCTAAAAAGGAGATCAGATTTAGTACAGACACCATAAATCACAGACTAATACCAGACTTATGTTGGCATTTTTAGCTTTGTTTTGTAGTGTGGACAAAATGCAAGGCCTTCAAAATGGGTCATAAGACCCAACTGCACACAGGTGGAAAGAAAGACAGCACAGGATTCAGGTTCCACAGGTCCCCTGTGCACCACAATGATAGTACCCTACCACTTATTAGAACATTGCCACCAAATTCTGCTGCCCTAACCAATCCTTTGGAATTTTTTTCACATATTTGAATATATTTTTGTAAAAGACTTTTTTATACTGAAGATATCATTATTATTATTATTGTTGTTATTATTATTATTATTATTATTATTATTTATATACAGCTTTTCAACAAAACATTCACAAAGCAGTTTACAGACAAAATCAATTGATTAAATGTGCACACAAGTTTGCAACCCAAAGGTAATGCAAGGGATCTTCTCTGTCCCATCCTCCCTGCTGCAAACGAATATGGGATGGGGTATGGCAGGCTACAAGGGAAGGCAGGAACCCCTGGAAGGTCCTTAGGATGGAGTCAGAGCATTGATCCATCTAAGTCAGTATCACCAACATAAACTGGCAACATGTCCAGTATTTCCGAAAGGAATTTCTCTCTGCCACAAAGGAATTTCTCTCTGGCAGCAGGCTTGGAAGTCATGTGGGGGGCATCACATGTCCGGAGTGCTTGCCTGTACACCCTCCACTGGGGGTGTACAGCACTTGCTGCTTGAAGTGGTAAGCACTGAGAAATGGGCCCTCCCGCCTGCCCTGCATTTCCGTTTGGCTCGAAATTGAGCCATGAGGGGGTGACACGAGGCATCGCGACGTCACCCCATCTCGGAGACAAGCCAGGCTGGCGGCACCACTTCCTGCCTTACCTGGAGATGCCAGGGATTGAACATGGGACCTTCTGCCGGCAAAGCACATGTTCCACCACTGAGCCACAGCCACAGCCCTTCTCCAGGAGTGGAAGCTCTTCTCATGTGAGCTGCCACCATCCAGGATTGGGGGGGGGGGATTCAGCACATTCCACACCATTCTCTCAGATCCCTCAACACTCAGGAGTGGCCTTGGCGGGGAGCTTAAGGGGGGAGGGAGATGCAGTGGGAAGGAGCGGCAAAGAAGATCCCTTCTGTAGCTTGATTATGCTTCTGCTAGTTTGGATATAAGTCACTGCAGTAAGAGAATTTCAGGACACTTGGAGTGAAATGGCAATGCGGTCCTTGAAAATTCTACCCAAAAAGAAAAATGAAAAATTGATGCTTCTCACCTTACACCCCTCTTCACTCTATTTTGCTCTGTTGTATTAGGCAAAGAATAAGTGCTCTAGTCTCTGCTTCAAAAAAAAAAAAAAAAGACAGCTCTCTTGCTCCTGGCTCCATATTAAAAATTAAATTCACATAAATATCTTTCACAGCTAAGAGAGTTAATTAGATTGCATCCATTTAGTTTCCAAATCATTAAATAAAGTTTTTGCATTGATTTACAGATTACAGGTTGAGCATTCAGCAGCATCCTTTCTTCCTGTGCTCCAGTTTCCACTCCAAAAATGGTTCCTTCTTGAAAATCGATAATGACTTTTGTATAGTAAGAAATAAATATTAAGAGTTCCAAAGGCCAAGCTTTAAAATGCTTAAATTTTTAAATACTTGCGGTGAATGCTACTAGAAAAACATAGAGGCTGAAGAAACCAATAAAGTATTTTGCTTCTCTGCAATGGCAGAAAAAAAGGAGCAATACGTCAGCTATTCATGTTTGAGTATGCTGTCTGCATACCTAGGACTCAGACATAAAATCTATTGCATCAAACTAAATCTAGAGGGACAACGGGATTAGGTGGGGGAGTGGTAACAATTCAGCCACTCAAGATCTATCACAGTGTGAAACTGTAAACCAAGACCAGATTGTAACAAGATTCTGCCACAGGCAAAGTTCTCATCTTTGCAAGCAGCCCGCAAACCGGACACCTCATTTTGAAGTGACCTACAGCCCAATCCTAACTAAAACTCCAATACCGCCACTGTTTGCCATTTATGACAGTGGAACCACTATTCTACTGTCGTAAAGCCCAGTTAGGATTGGGCTGTTAGTCTATACACCAGCCTGTGTAGCATCTGAACACCAAACTCCTTGCCAGGGGACTTGAGAACTACCCCCTCCCTCATGACTTTTCGGTGAGGGCTCAAAACGTTTCTGTTTCATCTGGCGTTTGGGTGATGGGTTGTTGTCCGATTCCTGTGTCTCAAGATTCTCTGCTTCTCTGTTCAATATTGTCAACCCCCCCCCCCAGTGGATTGTATTGTTTTTAATTTATTTTATGTATTGTTTTTAAATTATGTATTTTAATTCTGTTGTAAGCCGCCTTGGGCATTTGCCTTGGCATAGGATAAGGCGGGGTATAATTTTTAAAAAATAAATAAATAAATAAATAAATAGGCCATCAGGACAATAGATTTCTGGCATAAAGATTCTGTACATAGATGGGCCACTGCTTAGGCACAGAATAGACCATAGAAGTGCATTTATGGAAGAACGTTTTAATAAGAGGAAGAGCCCTACTGGATCAGGCCAAAGGCCCATCTAGTCCTGTTCCCTGTGTCTCACAGTGACCCTACCAGATGTCTCAGGGAGCATACAAGACAACAAAATACCTGTATCTTGTTACCACTCCCTTGCACCTGAAAACCTACTTCTAAAGAGAAGAGAAAACCTACTTCTAAAACCAGGAGGTTGCTTATATCCATCATGTCTTGCAACCTGTGATGGACTTTTCCTCCATTAATCTGTCCAATCCCTTATTAAAAGCATCCAGGCCAGGTGTCATCACATCTGGTGACAAGGAGTTCCACAGATGAATTACACGCTGGGTAAAGAAATATTTTCTTTTGTCCGCTCTAACTCTCCCTCCACTCAATTTTAGTGCAGGTCCCCTGGTTCTGGTGTTGTGCGAGAGGGTAAAGAATTTACCCACTCTCTCCATCCCATGCATAATTTTATACGTCTCAATCATGTCCCCCCTCAGGCACCTTTTTTCTAGGCTGAAAAGCCCCAGACGCTGTAGCCTTTCCTCATAAGGGAGGTGCTCCAGCCCACGAATCATTCTGGTCACTCTTTTCTGCACCTTTTCCAATTCAACTATATCCTTTTTGAGGTGTGGTGACCAGAACTGGACACAATACTCCAGATGTGGCCTTACCATCGATTTGTACAAAGGCATAATGATATTGGCCGTTTTATTCTCAATCCCTTTTTTAATGATCCCGAGCATGGAATTGGCCTTCTTCACAGCCGCCGCACACTGGGTCGACACTTCTATCAAGCTGTTCATCAGCACCCCAAGGTCTCTCTCCTGAGCTGTCACAGGCAGCTCAGAACCCAATATTGTATATACGACATTTGGATTTCTTGCTCCAATGTGCATTACTTTACCAACAAAGGGACCAATGAAGCCAGCCTCACAATTTGCTGAACCTCTGTTGAAGCATTTATAAAACACTGGGTTTCATAAAGGTGAGGAACATCAACGTATCAACATGCACAACCACCACCACATCCTTGGCGCACCCACACTGAGATGCTTAAATGCATTCTTGAGATAATGACATTAAATTATTGGTTTGATATGAAACTTGATTAAGCAGCCTTTGTTGAGAACAAAGAAAGGAAGACATTGATTTTTCCCCCCTTTTAACCAATCTGGCAGATTCCCAGAAAAAAGAAAGGATTGTAGCTATCTGCAGCTAACTGCAGCCTGGACTCAAGACATGCGGCATTCAAAGAGGTAAAGATAAATTGTAGCTACCTACCTACTTGAATGCCACATGCAACCTACTTGAATGCCACATGCATTCTGAGAGCATTCACTACACTTTTCACAAGTGGTGAAGCTTTTTTTTAATGTTGTTCATAAATCCAGTATTAAAGACTTTTCATCGCAACTACTGTACATCAAAGCATTCCAGGTCTTCCTCCTTGATGGCAGCAGAGTCTTCCATGCCATCTGCAGGGGTACTAGTCTAAAATTTCTGTGTTGGTTGCATGTGCTCAAAATAACTTTGTAGGCTCCCAGGGGTTTCTGAAGTACCAGCTTTAATAAACTCCTGCAATGGGATTGGTGGAGCTGAGAGTATCCTGATATATCATAAGAATGCTGTGGTGAGTTCTTAACTAGAGATCATCAGATTACCTTACAGCTATTCCTCCATTTTTATATGCAATATTAGTTAAGTGATATATAATATTTCTTTTAATAATAATAATAAAGGCAGCATGCATTCCGCAGTCATGGATGTTTGACAGGCAATGATTTACTAGCCAATAGTTCCTACTTTAAACTAGTGTTTACATTACACATGGGAAGTTGCTGCAGATGAACTGCCCCCTGCGATTAGGCTGTGGTGCCCTGGTAGCAGGGACTGGTAGGATATAAATGCTCGTAGAGTGCACATCCTAATTGTGTGCGTCCTAATTGATGGAATGAGTAACATCCAAGGCAATCCCTAGAAAATGGAGTATTAAAGTAACTGCACAGTGGGAGGTGAAAAAATTAACCTCTGCTAATATTTAATTTTTGGCTTCCTGTGTTAGATATTTGAGACTAACTAGTGCTGCTAACAGCAAGAGTCCCTTGCTTGCTCAATCGAGATTTATCATCCACTTTGCACCCATATGCAAAGAGAATGACGTCTTCTGCCCTTCGCTGCTCATTCAACAACAAGAGATCAAACGCCCCTAAAAAAAGTAGATCAGATCTACTTTTTTTTAATGATTACTAACAGAGCATTGGTTTAAATGGAAAGTACTTTTGCTTAAATAATAAAAAGGCAGCATATACTTTATCTCATTCTAAATGAAAGGGAAAGAGCTAGTTCCCCTGTTAATAAAGGTTTGAAGTCTAATGAAGAATGAAATCAGAAATGGTGCCTTGCATTCCAATACCGTCTTGTGAAAAGGCATATATGAATGAAAATCCTTATAAAGACTGTTCACTTAGAACTAAATCAATTTGCTTTCACCTGCCCTGAGGCACTAGTTTTTGTTTGTTTTAAAAAGAGTGCCATCTAGCATGAAATCTGTATTACAGAAATACACCCGCTTACAAAGTTTATATATCCATGACACCCAGAGCAGATATTCCCAAGCATGCATATTATATATCCCAGGGGGTTTCAAACCTCCTTCATACAAAGGGCCAAATAGCACTCATGGCGCCTGCTGAGGGCCAGAAGTGACATCAATAAGTAGGTGATGACCAGAAATAAGTACTTCGTTCTCACCAAGGAACGAATTAGCAGCAAATGACAGAAGAGAAAATGTGCAAATCTTGATCATATTTTCAAGATATGGAAGAGCCCATGGGCCACCCTTTCAGCAGTGCCACTTCTGCCACAGCATCACTTTGCAGCTGAGCAGCTGAGAGGTGCTCTGCATGTGGCACCTTGGCAGAACCGGCGCTACTGAAAGGGCCTCTCCTAGCACTTTGGCAGCATCTCCCTTTCTCACCCTCTTGGTCTGCGCCTTCCCCCATAGCATTCCTTGCCTTCTGAGTCCTTCTTCCGTCTCTTCCTCCCAGACCTTCGGCAGAAGCAGCACTGCTGAAAAGGGTGGCACTGAGAGAGCCCAATTATCACGTGGGCCAGATAAAGAGCTTCCACAGGCTTGATCCGGCCTGCAGGTCTTAGGTTTGACACCCCTGATATGGCCCATAGGCTAGTTCTTCACATGTACTTCACATGATATTTATGGGCTAGTTCTTCACATGTAAGCATTGAGGTTCAAGTGATCAATCAAAAGATTTAGCCAGATACAAGTGATTTGAGTGTGAGTGTGCGATACTACAAAGAGAATTTTCTTATCACCTCACATACATTGACTTTCAATGGAGCCACACATTCAGGTGCTAGTTTTCAAGATTTGGACTCAGATCTGGCACTGCAGACAGAATTCTCACTATACCTCAATGTTTTACATAATGCTTTTCAATGTAGCCACCCGGGTGCCAGTCAAACCAAGTGTACAAGTAACCAAGTGCAGAAAAATCGAGCAGTTTGCATGTATCAACTAGCCCTTGTGGGGTGGGGTAAACACTAGCTCCAAAAGCTAATGCCTTTATGATAGAGTTCAAAGGACCCTCTTTAAAATGATCCAATGGGCCATTGGGTGAAACATCGTGCATAGACAGAATCCTAAACCACTTAGAAGCTCCTTATAGGGAAACAATTTAATTCACCCAATCTCACCAATAATCAATTCCATATAAAGGGCTTAGAATCAATGAACAAAGCATCTCTGATAGTTAGATATTTGGTTAACTCCCATCCACCTTTTCTGAGTCTTTAAAAACAGATTCTGGAATGGCTTTCTTTTATATTTTCTATGTGCCAGCCCACACAGACATTGCCTATACCGATTACTCCATTCTATGAAGTAGCATGCATGGATTCATGGAGGTACATAAATAAGTCTGACCTACCTAGGCATTTTCAAATTTGATTTTCCCATGTCTTGTTATTGACATTTTTATTGATAACTGAGATGAGAAGCTTACATGCACCTACATAAAATTAAAACTTCCAAAAAGAGAAGAAAGTAAAATTAATATTAGTTTTCTCTCTCTTGTGGAATCATTAGCAAGTGCATCTTGCAAAATGATGGACAAAATATCTTTTAGGGTCATTTGTAGACAAAATTGTGAAAAAATAATTTGAGAAAAAAATCAACATTCGTATGGGAAATGCAAAACTTTTTTGCTGCCTATTTGTGCTGCCTTAACCCATTTCATCCTACACCAAGATACAGCATGGGCTACACAGCATGGGCTACACTGCAAGATACATTGATCAATGTACAGTTGCAACACACACATTTTCCATCAGTGACAACCTTACAGTATATGAAAAAAATGATATCATTGTATCCTTGTTTATGATTCAGTACTGTATATTGGAAACAGTGCACACAAGATTGCAGAGGTGCTGAGCCACCATTGGCTTGGGCAATTGGCACCTATTTGCATAAAAAGGTAAAGGTGACCCCTGACAATTAAGTCCAGTCGTGTCCGATTCTAGGGTGTGGTGCTCATCCCCATTTCAAAGCCGAAGAGACAGCGTTGTCTGAAGACGCCTCCGTGGTCATGTGGCCGGCATGACTCTCCTTGCCGCAGCGCATAGCATGCAGCTGGAACACGGAGTGCTGTTTACCTTCCTGCAAGCGGTACCTATTTATCTAATCACATTAACATGCTTTGGAACTGCTAGGTTGGCAGGAGCTGGCCAAGCAACGAGAGCTCACCCTGTCGTGGATTCGAACTGCCGACCTTTCGATCGACAGCTAATGGTTCAGCGGTTTAACCCACTGCACCACCCGCTGGCCTACCTATTTGCATAGAGAAAGCCTATTTTCTCTAGTTATTATAAACAGTGAACACCATTTACAAGCCCTGTGTTTATCACTCAATGATGGGAGACTTTGACATTCCCTTGGTGTATAATTTCCTTTGAGGTTTCTTTGACTCCTTTCCCTTTTATTATGACAAGTATGTCAAGAGTCCAATGATTCTGATGCTATGGTAGTTTTCTCTAAAACCCTGAAGTCCTATGTATATTCCCTCTTGAAGGGAAAGAGTAATCAGGGGAAAACCAGGTTATTTTCAGCAGCGTTTCACAATCTTATTTCTACATGTATTTGCTCAATTCAATTTTGAAACATTTCCACTCTGCCTTTTGGGCCAGGGAACCCCAAAGCAGCTTACAATCTAAAATAAGACTATCATAAAAAATAGCTATTTTAAAACAACAGTTATATACACAAGCAAGATATATTGAAACAAGTTCAGATTATAAAGCCTGCTAAAACAGGCAAGGAGAGAGGGAGCCATGTGTGCGTTCCTTAGTTTAGGTAGCCCAGCCAGATGGTACTACTGTACTTCTGATACAAGACAGGAAACCTTAAGGGAGAACGCAGGATAAGGCCTCAGATATTGACTCCTCGGTATTATAGCTAAAACAGAGCAATTGAAGGCCCAGAACGGAGATGAAATTTCCAATGGGCTAAGAAGGTCACAGTATCCTACCATGGGGATCCAACAAATCCCTGCTGGCCATGGATGCCATTTAAACTGTGGCAGCTCAAGATGTTGTTTGCACAATGGCAACTAAAGCAGCTTCTCAGCATTGTGTTCCTTGTGGTCGAATAGAACCTCAAATTTACATGGCTACACAAATCTAATCCAACTAGCTGCCAAAGTCCCTTCCAACACGAAGAGCACAATCCTATCCAACTTATGTCACCGGTGTAACCAGCAGTGCAGTGAGAACGGGAGTTCCCAGAACAGAAAGGGGATTCAAATCCCCTTTGAATTCCCCTTTTGGAGGGGATTTGAATCCCCTTTCCATTCTGGGGCCTCCCATTCTCACTGCACCACTGGTTACACCGGTGGCATAAATTGGATGGGATTGCGCTGTTAACATTCTAAGATTCTTATCTATTCTATCCCATTAAAGGAGCTCAAGACGGCATTAATGGGGTTATCCTGTAAGAATTGCTGGGTTAATATAAACTAAGGCTAAGTAAGTAGCCTTACGGGTGAACTGTGATTATAACTCTGTTGTTCTTGATACATGTAAAAGTTTCTATCCTCTACACTACCAAAGCTCTCTCAGATGAAACCAAGTGTTATCACCCAGGAAGAGGGTTTCATATAAAAGAGGAAAGGAAAGGAGCCACATGTATTGTCATATTGCTGCCAAATTTGCTGAGATATGGGATATTGTTTTAAGACAACATGCCAACAAACCCTATCACTGCTACATCAAATGAAACTGTTCTTTGTCCTAATGAGGATGATCCAGAACCTGTAAGAAGTTTATTTTTCCTCATGGACATCCAACCCTGATGAAAAATGTACAATATGAAAACACTCTTCTAGTAGTTGGGACACTAGCTGGTCCAGTAAAAAATATCTGCTCTCCGCTTCTCCTCGTTGTTAGCTCAGCAGTTTCCCTTCTGACACAGTTTTTGGCAGTAGTTTGTGGAGATTTCTTTATGTTACGCAGACATTCACATACACAAGAAGAATTCCCTCCAACAGCAACACGGGATCCTACTTCCTCAAGCCGACGTTTCACTCCATTCATGGAGCTTACTCAAGGCAATTCGCAGTAAAACTGCTAGATGAAAAAGACGTTTACGGAGTGGAAACCGTCTTTTTCATCTAGCAGTTTTACTGCGAATTGCCTTGAGAAAGCTCCGTGAATGGAGTGAAACGTCGGCTTGAGGAAGTAGGATCCCGTGTTGCTGTTGGAGGGAATTCTTCTTGTGTATGTGAATGTCTGCGTAACATAAAGAAATCTCCACAAACTACAGACGCGGTAAAAGATTTTATTTCTTAATTTTATGGTAACATGGCTGCAGAACCCATACTGCCAAAAACTGTGTCAATTGTCCACAGCCATGAAAATCTGCATGCAACAGTTTCCCTTCTGCTCTCATTTTTTGTAGAGCTCAACTATACTGTGGTAACATACTAAAATGCCAGCAGCTGAACCTAGGGCAGCGGTTCTCAAATAGTGGGGCGCGCCCGTAAAGGGGGGCTCGGGCTTGCAATAGTTAGTGTATGCTTTGCGCCACTTAACTAGATTGTAGGAGCCTCCAGCGACGATCTACTTCGCCGACGATCTCTTCCGGGGAGCAGGGAGCGCTTTGCACAGTTCACGCATGCGCAAGACGACGATGTTGCCAATCGTCGTCTTGCGCATGCTTGATTCACAGCGTGAACTCTGCAGAGCGCTCCTAGGCGCGTTACAGAGTTCGCGCAGGGGAGCAGAGGAACGATCTGCTCCCCGGAAGAGATCGTCGGTGAAGTAGATCGTCGCTGGAGGCTCCTACAATCTAGTTAAGTGGCGCAAAGCATACACTAACTATTGCAAGCCTCGCGTTAGTGCTAAAAAACCTTTTAAAAATTTAAATATTTAAATAAAAATTTAAATATTTACAGTCGCGCGGGGGGCGCGAAATTTTTTCTTCTTCCTAGGGGGGGCGTGACAGAAAATAATTGAGAAGCACTGACCTAGGGCAACATCCCTGTTGTATACTATTATGTTGCATTATTACCTTTATTTATAACCCTGACTACCTAACTGTTGCTCACCAAGCAGGTATTCAATATAAATAATTTGAGAGCGACGCATACAACTCTGGAGTTAACAATCGAATTGTGACAGTCACAGCCCAAGCTGTGTGGTCCATGGTTCCAGTATAAACTAAACAATTACCAGTATTTATTTACTGTCTGTTGTTTTCAGGCATCAGCCTCATCTCAGAATAAGGAATGATCTGAACTATTTCACATGCCAGTTTGACTACTGAATTTTGGGGGGTTCTTGACTGAACAGCCAGAAGGTAGCCACAGTTTATCTCATGAAATCCCACTTCATTTCAATATTTGGAAGATTGGGACTCCAATCAAGCACTACTCTACGCTGTTATGAAGTCAGATTGTGTGTGTTTTGGGAAGGCAGGATTTGATTTTCCAGCGCTTTCATTCACATATTAGCAATAGTGTGTATTGTATTCCCCATTCACTTAAATGCACATGGATATTCAACAACAGCAACAATGAGATTTTTAACATATGAACAAGTATATACAAATTCTTCCCCTTAAAACATTTCGACAGACTGTTTCTTGCAGGGGCCTTAACTGTGCATAATTCCCTTGAAATCGTTCATGAGGTTCCTCATTAAAATCCTGACTACCTTGTTGTTGCTCACCTAGTTTTCTTTCCTTTTCTTTTTAAATAATAATCAAGCAAGTGCTCATCTAATTCTCTGTTCAAAGCCCTGCCTGGGTTGCTACCAGCTACTGTTCCACAAACTGGTCTCAAAAGCACCACACCTTGTAAAACATAGCATGCATCACGTTTTTTGGCCAAACACCATAAATATTTGGAAACCTATATTTGAACCCTTATCTACAGCAGTACATATGTAGTTGCCCACCCACCTCCCAAAACCCAGAAAATAATGGCTATCTGTTGCAACATGACATATTCCAAGCAGTGAATGGTATCTGAATTATAGTTCAGATAGAAGCAACAGAAGCCTGGGATGCCAGAGTCATTTACACATTGATTCAATACACCTATGGGTTACTAACTCATTAGAGGTTACATAACCATAGAGGAATCCATATGGGAACTTCTAATAATATGGCAGCAATAGGCTAGCTAAATCCTCCAGGTCTAACATTCCTATCACCATCACCTATAAATTCATAGACTGCCAGATGGAAACCCTCTGGTTGGGTTACAGTACTAAAACCATCATCAACAACACACGGCCACTGTGCCAGAGGATTGGAGGATAGCTAATGTCACGCCAATCTTTAAAAAAGGAAGGAGGGGGGACCCGGGAAACTACAGGCCGGTCAGCCTAACATCTGTTCCAGGGAAGATGGTGGAAAGTCTCATTAAGGATAAAATCTTAAAATACATAGAAGAACAAGCTCTGCTGAGGGAGAGTCAGCATGGCTTCTGCAAGGGGAAGTCTTGCCTCACAAACCTGTTAGAATTTTTTGAAAAAGTCAACAGGCATGTGGATGCGAGCGAACCCGTGGATATTATATATCTGGATTTTCAGAAGGCGTTTGACACGGTCCCTCATGAAAGGCTCCTGAGAAAACTCCACAGGCAGGGAATAAGAGGGCAGGTCCTCTTGTGGATTAGGAACTGGCTGAAGACCAGGAAACAGCGAGTGGGAGTCAATGGGCAATTTTCACAATGGCAAGAGGTGAAAAGCGGTGTGCCCCAAGGATCGGTCTTGGGACCGGTGCTTTTCAACTTATTCATAAATGACCTGGAGTCGGGGATAGGCAGTGAGGTGGCCAAGTTTGCAGATGACACTAAACTTTTCCGGGTGGTGAAGACCAGCAGGGATTGTGAAGAGCTCCAGAAGGATCTCTCCAAACTGGGAGAATGGGCAGCAAAATGGCAGATGCGCTTCAATGTAAGTAAGTGCAAAGTGATGCACATTGGGGCAAGAAACCAAAATTTCACATATAAGCTAATGGGTTCTGAGTTGTCTGTGACGGATCAAGTGAGAGATCTTGGGGTGCTGGTGGACAGGTCGATGAAAGTGTCGACCCAGTGTGCGGCGGCTGTGAAGAAGGCCAATTCCATGCTCGGGATCATTAAAAAAGGGATTGAGAATAAAACGGCCAATATCATTATGCCTTTGTACAAATCGATGGTAAGGCCACATCTGGAGTATTGTGTCCAGTTCTGGTCACCACACCTCAAAAAGGATATAGTTGAATTGGAAAAGGTGCAGAAAAGAGCTACCAGAATTATTCGTGGGCTGGAGCACCTCTCTTATGAGGAAAGGCTACAGCGTCTGGGGCTTTTCAGCCTAGAAAAAAGGCGCATGAGGGGGGACATGATTGAGACTTATAAAATTATGCATGGGATGGAGAGAGTGGATAGAGGGAAATTCTTCTCCCTCTCGCACAACACCAGAACCAAGGGACATGTACTAAAATTGAGTGGAGGGAGAGTTAGAACAGACAAAAGAAAATATTTCTTTACCCAGCGTGTAATTCATCTGTGGAACTCCTTGCCACAGGATGTGGTGATGGCATCTGGCCTAGATGCCTTTAAAAGGGGTTTGGACAGATTCATGGAGGAAAAGACCATCACAGGTTACAAGCCATAAGCAACCTCCTGGTTTTTAGAAGTGGGTTTTCTCTGTGCCAGGTGCAAGGGAGTGTCAACGGGAAACAGGTTATATTGTTGTCTTGTGCTCCCTGAGGCATCTGGTGGGGCCACTGTGTGACACAGGAAGCTGGACTAGATGGGCTTTTGGCCTGATCCAGCAGGGCTCTTCTTATGTTCTTATGTTCTTAACAAGATTTATAAGGAAACCCCATGGCCTTTTAGCAAAGTTTAGCCCTTTACAAAATTTAATGACTACATTTTTATACTCCTTGCCTTTATCTCCTCAAAACAAACTGTCCTTCTGGGGCAAGCCCAGGACTCTGATATACTGTAAGCTTCAGGAATAAAATGTGTAGGATACTGACCTGATGGAGATTAAGGACTGATGATGATTGATGTCTCAGAAACAAACAAAAAAAATCAAAGCCAGAAGATATTGTACAAAAGCAGGGGATAAGTCATTGAATAATTCACTTCGATATTTGCGGTTATTTTTGTGTCGTTAAGTCTGTGAATGTTTCTTAAAGGTAGATTTCTTTATGAGTGTTTCACTGTCTTCCACCGCAGGAGGGACTTTTGAAAGCAAAGGCACAATCAACTACTGAAGTAATGATAATGATGAGGGTCCCTAACAGTGGCTAGAATATAAACAGCAGGGGAGGCGGAATCTAAGGGCAGGTTTTTAAAGCCCTGGGTCTATAGTACCACAGCAGCTACCTGGATAACTCTTCAGGGAGGCTTAATTAACCTTTTCAGAACTAAGGCTACAGAAGATGAACCTGACTTGTTTGGTAATAGCACGGATTTCCTGTTCCTCACTGGAGCAGCCCCCGTTTCTGGAATATAATGTTAATTCTGCATTACATAGCTACATATTAATTAGTGACTAGGATTATTTCCTGGAGTATATAGTATAGTATATGCTTCCCCCACCACCACCACTACACAATTGGTTTGTGTGTGATCTGCCCTTTTAATTTTATATAATGTCCTGCAAACAGAGAGTGGTGAAGAAGGTTTCTACAAAGCTCAGATGCAGCATCCCCTGGTTCTCCCCATGCCATAGAAATTCTCTTTTTAGTCACCTACTTATTAAATGTTACAGCAACTAACATTTGGAGTTGCAGTGGATCACAAGATGAACATGAGTCAGCAGTGTGATGCAGCTGAAAAGAAGTCTAATGCAATTTTAGCCTGCATTAGTAGAACCATAGCTTCCAAGTTGTGAGAAATAGATCTACTTTATTCTGTGTTGGTAAGACCTCACCTGGACTACTGAGTCCAATTCTGGTCACCACACTTTAGGAAAGATGCAGATAACTTGGAGCAGGTTCAGAGAAGAGCGACAAGGATGATCAGAGGACTGGAGTACAAGCCCTACAAGGAAAGGTTGAGGGAACTTGATATGTTTAGCCTGGAGAAGAGAAGACTGAGAGGGGATATGTTAGCGCTCTTCAAATACCCTAAAGGGCTGTTACATGGAAGAAGGAACAAATTTGAGAGTAGAACTAGATCCAGTGAGAACCAATTGGTTTTTCAGAGGCTCTCCAAAAGTAGAACTAGATGTAATGGGTATAATCTGCAAGAGAAGAGATTCCGGTTGAATATCGGGAAGAAATTCTTGACTGTAAGGACAGTTCAGCAATGGAGCAGATTGCAGAGGGAGGTGGTGGATTTTCCCTCACTGGAGATCCTCAAGCAGAGGCTCAACAGGCACCTGGTGGAGATTCTCAAGAGTCTAGGAGGATTTTTTGCTACAGGCAGGGGGCTGGACTAGATCAGGGGTTCTCAACCTTTGGAGGCCCGGGTACCCCCTATCATGGTCCAATTTTCTGAAGTACCCCCTCCTAATTAACTGCTAATTAATTGGATTAATCAATTAATTAATTAGGTAATCATTAAATAAAAAGTACTAAAACAATTTTAAATGTGAAAAAGTTTTAACTCTGTGTGTGTGTGTGTGTGTGTGTGTGTGAGACACACACACACACACACACACACACACACACACACACACACACACAGAGATCTCTTTTTTTCTCCAAGTCACACTTCCCAAAATCAGCTCCTCCCTCCCTCCCCCACCCCACCAAAGTACATTTTCCAAAGTACAAAAATAAGCCCAAAACCAAAATCAGAGAATAATAATTACAAATTAACACTTAATTAGCTGCTGATGGGGCAGATAAGGGGCAGGGCTTGGTGTACCCCCAGCAAGAGGTCTGCGTACCCCTAGGGGTACCCATACCACAGGTTGAGAACCCCTGAACTAGATGACCTCATTGGTTTCTTCCCACTCTATGATTTTATGATTCTAACCAAAAATGTAGCATGTCATAACAGATTTTAAGCAAACACTATAGAAGCTAACTGGCAGTAGGATGGATCAGAGCAGCAGAAACAAGAAGAAGGCAGCAGGGCAACTCTAACATCCTCGGTCAGTCTCTGCCCAGCATCTAAAAGCCAACATGGAAGGAGTGAGGTGAATTCTCTAAGGAGTGAGTTCCACAGCTGCCTCATATTGACACCCACTATGCTTCAGATAGTGGGGACATGGGGTCCATAATACCAAGCCTTCAAGGAAGATCTCAACCACAGTAGACTCCTATAGAAGCAGGCAGCGGACTATAGTTACTATTAATATATATGAATGCTATACATATTTCAGTGTTTTATATGCATGTAATACTGAGAGGTTTTTTTCTACTAAATATAAACGTTCAGCAGAGTAGAGGAGAATTAATATGGAGACCAATTATTGTACATTGAGAGACCAAAGGTAACAACCTACTTTACCAGGTGCAATAAAATGAACTAGGTGATTATATAGTACTGGATTATACAGATTATACATATACAGTACTCGTGGGTCGAAAGCCAAAACAACAAGGTTCAGAGTAAAGATACCACCAGGGCCTAATTCTATATTTGTGTACATGTACATGTCAATCTCCCCAAAACAATCAATAGAGAGACACTTAATAAATTAAAGGGCAAGTAGACCTGCTTGGCATTTTTCTCTTCCAGAGCAAATCCCTGAGAGTTCCAGAATGAAGGGAGATCAAACCCTACACACCTCCTTTCTCATTTGTACTAAATAATACATGGTCGTCAAGGCTGCTACAGGAATGTTAATAATTAATTGGGATTATTTTGAATTGATTTTCAATTACAGAATATTATTTTCTTCTGCATTTCAAGAAGGCTGCAAGAATCCCATTAAATCCAAAATGGTCATAATTAATTTCCACTAAAACGCACAAGCGCGCGCACACACACACACACACACACACACACACACACACACACACACACACTTCTCTCTCTGTTAGCTGGCAACAGCCAATTCCATTACCATTTCCATTCATTTCAGACAATTCCATTTCAATTCTGCTACAACGACTACTTGGCTTTATCAGTATTCAGAGTCTTCAAATTTGACAGGGGCACAACCTAGCTGCCAACAGCCGTTCATGCACATTTGCAAGTTTAAAACCTCAATTGGTCTTCCTGGTAAGCCGAAGGCAGCAGCCAATTCATTTAGACAGTTGTCTTTAGACAAGGGCAACTCCTAGCTCTGGTTTATGTTGCTCTTCAGAATCCTCCTAGAGGTTTTTTTTTTTCCCCCACTTGAGAGTTTACAGAAACATACACAGAAATCCCAACCCTTTTCCTGAATTATAAACTGACAGGGATACGTTCTGAAATCCCCGTCGTAAAGTGAAGCCATCATTAAACGGGTCTTGCTGTGTTTTGAAGTTTAGCACTGTGCTTAAAGCCCCAGTGCTGAACTTCAAAGCCCTTATCTAAAGCCATACAGCTGATGAGCTTGGGCTTTAAAAAGGCGTGTCTTTTTAAATCCTTTGCTCTTTTTTACTGGGGACCTCCATCATATATCTGAATCGTCATTAAGCAATCCATCATTAAGCGTGACCTGTAACTGCAATTGCACATTCACTTTCATTCACTGAGTTCAAATCATTTTTCCATGCATACATTAGTCCTGCTTTTCACCATTCTGACACTCCAGACACTCCATGCATACCAATTCGTTAAACAATATAACCTGCCATTTGTGTCTCCCACGAGTCCCACCTATAGTCCAATATGACTACATACTCCATCCCTAACATCTCATGTGAAGAAGGGATAAAGGTTATACAATCAGATCAATAACACAAGGTGAGATGTCTATAATTATTCAGTGGCCATTCATTCCTATGAATATTTATTTATTTATATTTATTTATGAATATGCCTCAAGTGATAGTTAAACGCAAACTTGAGAAATGTATTGTTCACAGTCAGTGGTTAATTAACGTTTCTTGGCATTTTATCTTTGAGGCACATTTACACAAATAAGTGACCACAGGAAAATAGAACTCAAACGGACTCGGAGAAAGGACAGTGCATACAACCAATCATCCAATCTAGGCAGACAGGAAAAAAATCCTCCATGTTTTCAAAATCAAGCCTACCCCCCCCAATGTTGTAGCATCTGATACAGAGCCTATACCCCCCCCCAATGTTGTAGCATTTGATACAGAGATCCTAGATTATTCCTTCATCCCTATGGCTTATTGCAATGAGGCTTTCAGTTTTATCATAGCAGAGAGTACGCACTGTCCATGAGTTTACTTAATGAACATTCTCACACCTTCCAAGGCATTCCTCATCTGTTTCGATGTTGTTTTGGACTCCAGAAAGATGCTGGATGCTATAAAACTGCAGATTTACAAGATTTCCCCGTATTTCAGGTGTCAACATAAAAGGACCAACTTCTTTCTACGATATATGCCATAAAACGTACTTTGTTTAAGCCAGATGTTGAAGGATGATCTTGAATAGTACAATTTTTTTAGAAGATGCTGTTTTACAAGAAGTGTAAAGTCATAGAAGTCGTAGAAGTGTGCTTCATCGGCAGTCCTAACTTCAGTTGTACCATTATATGAAGATGGTTCTGGAGTTCAAAACAACATCGAAACATTCTGTTTCTGTCTATATTTGGCACATAGGGAAATCTGGTTTTAGGAAGTTATCAACAGTATTGGTAGGAAAAATATGATTTAAGACAAATGCAGGAACAAGTAGAAAAGAGATTTTTAGTCACCCAACTTGGTTCTCTTACTAAAATCCTGATGACAAGACTCAAGGGTGCAGTAGGATGGACTTTGTCCCATGAAGGGATGCATTTGCTGGCCAGGAAAGGGCCCACAGCTCAGGGGCCAAACACATGCTTAGCATACAGAAAGACCAAGATTCAATCCTTGACATTTCCAGTAGGGATGGAGACACTTACTGCCAGTCTATGGAAACGATACTGAGCTAGATAGCCCAGTGGTATGACTCTGCATAAGGCAGTTTCCAGGTCCAAAGACTGAGGCTATCTACATGAACATGTTATCCATATACCAATCAGCACTATCATGGGACTGCCTGCCTGCCTGAAGCCATCACCAGATGGTAGTGTTTTTAATCACAAGTGGGCAGCACTGAATTAACTGTACTGCAGGAGAAAATTGAAGGGAGTAACAAGATTTGATAAAGGAATACTTTGCTCTTTGTCTATGTCTAGGGATTGATTCCTACTAGGACCCCATCATGACCTAACATACGAAGCTGCTGTAGAATATTGGTTCAGCTGGCACAGCATTTAAACTGAGTTGTAGAGGCTCTCCAGAATTTTTATACAGGGATCATCTTCCAGCACTAGATTTAATCTGGAACCTTTCACTTGAGCTATGTGCATACATTCTCCATGTGCATACATTCCTACATTTTGAATATTTATCCCTTCACTTTCAGCATGTAAAGACAGCCCCTCCCAACAACGTTGCTCATGACAAAAAAACAAAAACAAAATAAAACAGAAAAGCAAACCAATTAACATTATATTAACAACAACAACAACAACAAAGTAAACAGCACTAACAAATCAAAAGATATGGAAGAGCAGCAAGAAAAAGAAAAGAAACAATCAACACAACTTAAATGTCTTGACAAAGTTTGTTTTTTTTTAAGGTTTTGCCAGGTTCCGAAAAACTAATAGTAAGGGGTCCAGACATGTGAAAAGGATGGATGAACAAGGTGCAATTCATGGTGGTCGAGAGAAACCTTTGCAGAAGGAATTGATGAAACGGGAGGGCATGGCTTGCTGTGTGTGCTGAATGTTTCCTAGCCTTGCAATCTGGAACATTGTTTTCATATTGCTGTATCATTTAAAGTGTTGTGTGGATTTTGTGGCCCCCGTTGATATGCTATAATAGAATGGTGAATTCCTCATGGGAGAATAGCACTTATGCTCTGCAAAGCAAGAGACTTCTCCACATAGTTTCCCATCTGTCAATGTTTCAGTGTCAGCAACACAAATCCAGACAGTCTCTTTGTTTCTGTTAGCAGAACTGCACAGTTGGTTTTCATAATCTAATGGTCATACTTTATTAAAGGATTAAGGCATATGCTCATAAACTGGACAAAAGATGATATAGCTCAGAATTTTTTACCATAGCATCTTTGTGTCAAATATAGTAAAACTCAACCATACAAAATCCTTTGTCAACACAGATATGGCTAAATCAGCATCCGCATGTTGATTTTGCCCCCCTCTCTATGATAGTATCTAGAATTCTTCATCATGTGACACAATCACTATATTGTGAGTTTCCTCACTTCACATAATTTGTTGCCATGGTTGGGTTCAGTGAAACTCCCAAATGGAAAAATGCTATGTCACATAAGTGAGTAATTCCAGATATTATGACAGACAAATAATCACCATGGATGCCATTTTGGGCAACCTCTCCAAGATGGGGATAACATCTAGCTTGACTCTTAGTTGAGACGTGCCAAGCAGAATGTTTGTAAAGGCAAACCATTTCTTCCAATATTAAAGCGTTGATCTCTTTAGAGCAGCGGTTCTGAAACTGTGGGTCACAACCCACCATTGAGAACCTAAGCTGTCCCCTGCCCCCTTAAGGGGCGGGGACAGCATGGCGGCGGTAGCGGCAATCTGGGGGATTGCTGCCACCACCAAATTTCCCAAACCAACATTGCGGCACTTACCGGGGCTTGGGGGAGCTTTGAGGTGGCCTGCGCGACCCTCTGCAAGCCTCCCCGATCTTCGGATCGCTGCAAAACAGCGATCTTCGGGCACTTCCAGTTTTCAGGGAGGCCTGCAGAGGGTAACGCAGTACTCCCCAAAGCTCCCCCAAGCCCTGGTAAGTGCTGCAATGGCAGTTTCGGAGGCAGCGATCCCCCAGATCCCTCCACCCCCGCAAACACTCAAAATTGAGAAACGCTGCTTTAGAGAATTTGTAATCTACAGCAAATTCTGCATCTTGCTTATAATAGTTTCTGTAATTGAGTTTAGTCCTTAGGTCAAAAACAGTTTCATACTAAACACACTACATATGGATTTTCTGCATATCAATACATTCACCTACATTCAATCATCACTACATTCACATTCCAGGCTATATTCCATGGTGAAGAGTTAATATATTCAACAGGGAAAAGTTACCTATTACTTACATTAACTCAGAAACATTTTTTTTTCAGGAAACATCACATTTTCCTCAGGCATCTGTTTATGAGACAATATACAGTATTTAACTGCATATACCCAATACCTATTTCTAAACCCAAACCACATGCTTTTTAAAAAATAACAGATATACCGTAGCTTTTTCCAATTTGCTTCCTAATGCATTGACTCCTCTTTTTATTGTCCAGAAGACACATTAGGTTTGCTTCTATTAATATCCTGAAGCGTGACTTTTCTTGCCAACAGTAAATATATCCCTTTTAGAATGCAGATGTTCTTTGAATTTTGAAAATTATTTTCTAACGGCTATATGGGGGCTAATTAACTGTTCCTTGGCAGAGATAATGGGGTTTGCAATAACAACACTGGTATTGCATTTCATGATACCTCTGTAAATGGAAATATCCAATAACTTGTATTGTTGCTTGCCCATTATGTCCAAATTACAAGAGAATTTTTTACCCCAAATTACCACATAGTTATGTTTTTATTACATTTTGTCTTGAAAACAGATCACTGTTAACTGAAACAGAGAGGATATGCCTAGTTCCATTTAATGTTGGAAAGACAATTATTAAACACTGAAAATGTTTTTCCTGCACACAGAACAGATGAAAAAAACTGGACAAGAAATACTCATAAACTTAAACAATTTAAGAAGCACAATTTAAGGGATGCAATTAAAACCTTCAATTTGTAGAAACCTATAGATTTATTAGTTTGGAATAAACCCAGTGCAGAGTTGGTTTCTTATTTCCCTTTAAATTATTAAATTTAAATTAAATTAAATTAATTTATTTATTAAATTTAAATTTCCCTTTAAAACATTAAATTATCCGGATCAAACGAGGAGGGAGTAGAGCAAACGAGGAGGGGCAAAAACGAGGAGCGAAAGCTTTCAAATTAAGGTCACAAAGGGCTGCATCCAGAAGTGCTTCAGTCCAAACTGACCTACTCCTGCCATGCCGTTACATAGATTAGTTAGTATCACATAGGACATTAACAGCCCAATCCTGTCTAGCAGGACGCAGCAGTGCAAATAAAGGCTGATCTACACCCACTGCTGTTGCGTTGTGCTTACGTTGGGAGGCACGAGAGCGTAGGAAACAGGACGCCCCGCCCAAAACACCGCCCTGGGCTCCACCAGTTTCTTCAACGTGCTTGTCCCTCCTGATTGTCCCGCCTTGTAATAAAGCTCAATGCTGATTAGATGAAACACAAGTGTGCTCCGATTGGCTGAAAGCCCCCTATCATCCCATTGGTCAAACAATTTGCTCCACGTCCCGCCCCCTCTAAATCATGAGCATGGTCCACGGCCGATCGCAACAAGACTCGGGAAAGCACAGCTCTCCCACGTTCCATGGCGATCAGTTAAAAAGGCAGCCACACCGTTCCACATAAGCCGCATGCACCCAGGATGCACCGGGAGAAGTGCAGTGTAGATCAGCCTTAAGGTGACCGCCGCATCCTGTGCGGGAAGGGGCCTGCACTGGCAGAGCTGGAGGCCTCCTCAGGGTAAAGGGACATTTGTCCCTTTATCCCGAGTAGAGCCCCAGCTGCCCCACAATTGAATCTACCCGAATGTGCACCAGCTATTTTGCTGGCTCACATTCGAGCTGGTCATGTAATGCCAGCCAGGCCCAGGAAGGGGGATGGAATTCAGTCGAGGAGGCCACCACTGATCCCTCCCCCTTCCAGGGCCTGGCTGACTAATACCATCCCACCAAAACGCCCCATTCCACTCTCCCCATGCCCCTCCGCCGCGCCGCAGGAACATACCTCTCCGCTGCATCATCGATACATCCCGCGTTGCCAGAGGAGTAATGCAAGCCTCTCTGTCAGCGCAGCTTACTCATCATGTGCTGCAAATGTGCTGCACTGCATGTTTGCAACACCTTAGACCAGCAGAGCAATCGCTCCGGTCTAATGGTAGACAGGATTGTGCTGTAAATTATGTTTCCAGAACATGCTAATCCGGCATCATCTCAGTTTACAAACTGGAGCTAGGCAGGTGCAGACTGTGGTGATGAGTTCCAAGGGCACATGTTCAACACAAAGGAGTTATCCCTGAAGCCCTTTAACCACCCTAGTCATATTTAGCATCACTAATAGTAAAAGCCACTTCCAGTGCACAATAAAGTACAATGTGGGAGGTTCTGATCAGTATTGCAGTCTGTGATACTGAAAACACTGAATGCTAGTTATTCTAGATTTTTAAATGGACAAAGATGGCGGAAGAGGCGGTGGATTCTCCCTCACTGGAGATCATCAAGCAGAGGCTCGACAGACCTAGGAGATGCTCTAGGACAGGGGTTCACAAAGTGGTGGGTCGCAACCCACCACTTGAAGGGGCAGGTCGCTACCCCCTTAAGGGGAGTGGCGACCTGTGATAGTGGCAGCAGCGATCCGGGGACTGCACCACTGCCGGGGACAAAAGGGGTATTTTTAGACTTACTGAGTGTCCGGCCATCCTCCAGAGGGTGCGGAGGGCACTGCCCCCCTCCCAGCAGGCCTCCTCATGCCTCCGAATGGTTCCTGGAGGCGATTAAAGCCCACTTCCAGTTTACTTCCTGGTTTCCCCGAAAACCGGAAGTGAGCTTTATTCACCTCCAGGAGTCATTTAGAGGCTTGGGGAGGCCCGCTGGGAGGCTGCGGGCCCCCTGCACCTTCCAGAGGATGGCCAGACCCATGGTAAGTCTAAAAATACCCCTTTTGTCCCCAGCAGCAGCACGATCCGAGATCGCTGCCACTGCCATCACCCTACCCCCACAAGTACTCAAAATTCTCCCCTACTCACTGGGAAACTTTGAGAAACGCTGCTCTAGGAGGATTTCCTGCTACAAGCAGGTGGTTGGACTAGATGACCTTGTGGGTAACTTCAAACTCTATGATTCTAGAAATCTGTCTATAGTCACTCCTCGTCTTATGCACGGTTGATTGTGCATATTCAACTACTGTATATAGGGTCAGGAAGATTATATATGCTTGAGGCCTGGATACTCATTTGGAAGATCCATTGCTCCTTGAAAGCCTGGGAAAATGGTGCTCCAAAGATCTTCAAGCTCAGTTCAGGCCTTAGAGGTGAGAATTCTACTGCTGCCTGCCACAAATTCACTTTACTACCAAACCTCCCTTTCTTCACAAGGGGACGTTTTGGGAAAGGGGAGGACTGACTGGGGAAGACTACCTAGCAACAGTGGAGGTTTATGCCAGGATGAGCCCATTATGAGTCAGTCCTGAATTTGGGAAGCGGTTTGGGCTCAGTTCATAACTGCAATATTTTGAAGACTGGAGGAATTTGTTGCTGAATCCACCCCGGAATGCAGAAGTTCGTTCCACCGTTACTTCAGACTCTTCTGGCTGTCTAGTCTTTTCATTTCCATATAACTTTTTAATATAGATTTCATTTCCTTTTATAAAATAAAGTTCTGTTCTCGGAGGATAAGCATTCATATTAGTTAATCTAAGCAATTCCTTCAGCTAAGAAAAAGCTTTTTAAAATATTAGCTGATGCAGGGTTTTTTCCCCCTTCACCCAAACTATAGAGATTTCAAAAGAGACAATTTTCAGTTAGAGAGCTTTCCCCCCTAATTAAAAGTAAACAGTCTTTGCAGATGTGCTCAGCAAACATCCAAGTAAGGTGTCTTAAGGGATCTTCCTCTTTATCAAAAAAACATTCACTTCTGAGTTTGTCTTAGTTGCAACAACTTAACACACAAAGCTATCCATCAGTGCAGATACGTTAACAAAACTGAAAACCGTTGCTCTGTGTCTCAGAAGAAAATACAGCGCAGTTAAAAAGATATTTATCTGCAATTTTCTGTAGGAATACATATCCCTCTGGAGAATTATTGTTCTGCCTTCATGATGCTTTCCTTGAAGTCAGTAATAACGTTACCAATTATTAGACCCATATTAAGCAAATAAATTGCCTCTTACCAAATTATTGTATATGTACGTTTTCAGTTGTGCGATAATGTATTTATTTATAATTTATAAAGTGCCTAACATTTTTTAGATACAGTATTGCACAAGAGATTTAAAAAAGAAAAGAAATGCAGGAAAGCCAAAAAAGCAGGAAGTCAAGTACCGAAACTTTCAAGTTACATAATGTCAAGGTGGAATGGTCACTGAAGAGTCCCAATCTCACATCAATAAATATTCATACTAATCATAAGCAGCATTCTTATAGCACTTTTGGAATGTTCAATGTATTATCTTCATGCAATCCTTACAATAACCTTGTAAGATAGTTATTATGATCAGCCCTGGCTGATATCCAAGTTGGGTGGGTGGGAAGAGGTATCATCCCTTCCAACTGTCCCTTTTTTCCCCTTTTTTCTTGCCCCTGAACCCAAGGGAGGGTTCCTTCCTCTTTTTTGTTTGTCTTAATGTTTTACCACCATGTCCACCACTTTCCCAGTGGTGGCACTTCCTCCTCCTCCTCCTTCCCACTGCTGCTTCGCGATGATGGATCTCCATCTCGTGCTAAGCATATCCTCCTCCATCTGCACTCTTAGCCACCCACTCAGAGGATGGGAATGGAAGGGAGAACTGGCAATGTGGCTGGATACCACATCTACTCCCCATCTACTCCTTCCTTCCATTCCCACCCTCTGACTGGGTGGCTAAGAGTGCAGATGGAGGAGGATATGCTTAGCACGAGATGGAGATCCACCATCGCGAAGGAGGAATAAGTTGCAGGTTTTTGGTGGCAGCTATTGCTGTCGCCAGGTAAGTGTTGAAGGCCAGGGGATGCAGCGTACATGTCTGCCATGTGCTGCTATGGACCAAGGGACTTATTGGCCAGATAAGGATTCCTATGATGCAGCAGGAAAGATGCGCCTAAAGGAGGATTGCCTAAGGTCACTTGGAGCCCAATCCTATCCAACTTTCCAGCACCAATGCAGCCGCAATGCAGCCCCAAGGAAGGGGGGGGGAATATGTTCCCTTACTTTGAGGAGGCCTCCTTGACTGCCCCCACCACTACAGGATGCAGTGCACACCCCATTGACATGGCTGCATTGGCACTGGAAATTTGGATTGGATTGGGACCTGACAGCCCAGTCCAGCCTAAGGCCTCAGCAGCACAATTCAGGCACAACTGCAGCCTAAGCGCCTTAGGCTCGAGTTGTGCCTGAATTGTGCCGCAGAGGCCGAATTTGTGCTGCAATTGTGACTGACATAGGACGGGTTAAGGAAAGTTGAACAATTCAGTCCTAAGTTCGGCATAAGAGCTATTCCGTCCTAAGTTTGGCCCAAAAGTGGGCGTGTCAGGGGAGTGACAGGGGCGGTTACGAATTTGAGTCGGATTCCAGACACTGGCAAGCTCCGACACGCCCCCTCGAGCACAACTGCGGCACAAAATTTAGGTCGACAAAAAAGGTGGACTTAAATTTGAGGAGACCCATAGGAGCTATTTTACCTTACCCACGCCAGCCCTCTCCTGAAAAGTTCTAACACCCTACGCCTGAGTTGTGCCTGAGTTAGGACGGAATAGTTGTGGCATAACTCTGGACATGGACCCAAATAGTTACCCTATCAGCACCCAGCCCCACCCAGCCTCTTTCCTACAAAAGCCCAGCCCCAGCCCTCCACTCACTCTCTCTCTCTCTCTCTCTCTCTCTCTCTCTCTGAGCACGTGGCGTGGGGTCCTGTCCCCCAGCAGCCACAAAGTGGGACTTTGTCGGTGGAGGGCAAAATTCACAAACACCCCACTTCTCTCTTCTCCTCTCCTCTCTCCCCTTCCCTAGGGCAGAGAGGGCTGTTCTGGCTGTGGCCAAACTGTTTACAGCTGTGCCTGGGCAGCTGTCTCCATGCAAGTGTTTGCTAACCCATGTCTTTCTCCCAGCCCCTCTCTCTCCCCCCCCCCACAGGCAACAACACCAGCAGGTAAGTGCAGGTAAGAGCAGGGTTCGTGCTGACATGTGGTCTGACTTCTGCCTCTTTGCATATAGAAATATAGGTAGGATACATGACGCTTTACCAATGTGTTGTCTCATAGCTGCCTGCAATGCCTGCCATGATATGCCTCTTTACCAATGTCTTGTCTCATAGCTGCCTGCAATGCCTGCCATGATATGCCTCTTTACCAATGTCGTGTCTCATAGCTGCCTGCTTTGCCTGCTATGATAGAATACATGCCTCTTGACCACTGTTGTGTCTGATTGTTGCCTGTAGTAAGGTGAGCACACAATGCCGCAAGTGTGGAACTGTTAGCCTTATGTAGGCACCAGCTGTCCCCCCCCCTTTTCTCCACAGGGTCTACTGACAGGTCAGTATTGCTAGGTTTGCCATGGTTGTGACCCACACGTTGTGTTGTTGTCTCTCTCTTTGAACCTTTTCCCTTACAGGATCATGCTCACCTTACACCCAGGGAAGGAGCGCAGACCATGCTATGTGTGTCACACCTCTCAGCTGTGTTTGATTTCTCTCCCTGCAGGCCTTTGCACCCGCACACTGGCATTTCTTCAATGGCGATTGCTACCACACAGCAACTGCCATGGAACACCCCCATGTTTTTTGTCTCCCCAGGAATGTCCACTACCACCTACCTTCCGGGGAGCACCCCTGGGCCTGCAGTCTGGTTGCCCCATGGTCGTCTGCCTCGCTGCTGCCAGAGATCTGGGAGCCTGCCCTGCAACCCTCCTCAGCTGCTGCTGCTGCTCCACCTCCCTGGCTGCCTACTTGCTGTCCCTCCCCTTTCTATGGAGCAGGCTGTGGTTCCACAGGGGAAGAGCCTGCATCTCCAGGTCCATGGGGCACGCCTGCTGCTGCTGCTGCTACGTTCTGAGTGGCTGCTGTGCCTACCCCTGGCAGCCTCGCCTGGCCATCTCTGCCAATGTTCCAGAACAATAAAGATGCCCCTTGGGCAAAGGCCCCTTGAACAACATGACCCCAATGTTACACAAGCACTGCCCCACACACAGAGAGACAGCGCCCAGCACACAAGCCCCTGCATGAATCCCAGCCAGGGCCTGCCACAGCCAGCCCAGGGAGACCACAGCAGGGGGGCTGCCAGACCCTCAGGGCTCAGAGGGGAGGGGGGAGTTGGGGGGCCTCTCAGGCAGGCAAACACTGACAGGCGACACGGCGCCCATACTGGATCCGCTTGCGTCCGCCACGTCCATGAAGAGCCCTTTCGGCAACCGGGGCTCTCACCCGCCCTCGGTCCGCTCGTCAACGGCGTCCGTTTCCGCCCTCGGTCCGTCTGCATGAGAGGCGCCCGTTCCTGCATTGCCTTCATCTGTGAAGTGGCCCCTGTGTCCCTATTGGTCTCTGCAGACCCCTCTCCCTGTATCCCTCTCCCACCAGCCTTGTCTATCTGTTTCTGACCCACCCGTGCCCCTCCCCATCACCCCCTGTCTGTATGCCTGCCTCCCCTCCCACTCCCTGATGATGGACGCTGGCACCCCCCACCCCGCCAGAGCACCTGCCGCGAGGCGCCGATGTTGCCCCATCTGGGGGCGTGATGAGCTGCGTGAGCCCTTCCCGCTCGCAGCAGACAAGCCCAAGGCATCTCTCGGTCTTGGCTGGGGCACGGAGCAGAAGGCATGCCGGGATGCCTTCATTGTGGGCATTGCCACGGCCCTGGAGGCCCAGGGCTTCAGGCAGCGCACGGGCATGTCCTGGCAGAGGTGGTTCCAGACTTCATGAGACCCCCCTTGTGTGTGCGCCATTCCCACCCCCTCCTTCCCTTCTCACCCCCGCCCCCCCATGACTCCCACGTGCAGCCTCAACGTGGCTTGGGGGTGGCATCGCCTTCTGCAGGAGGGAGGGCAGTGGCACTCCCCCCTGCGGCAGGTGGCTAATGCCCAGGGTGCCCTGGGGCAGCTGGCACTGGCACAACCTCTGCCCTTCCGCTGACTGTCGCACGCCCAGTGCCTGCAGGCCCACCTGTGGCTGCCCATCTGCTGCGACCGCTGCAGCAGCTGTGGTAGGTGCACACAGACTAGCTCAGGAGGGGGCTCTTCACTTCCACAAGACGGACACCTCCCCACAGGGGCCTGCCTGCCTCTGCGGTAAGTTTTGCCTCGATCCTGGCCCACTGCTCTTGTCTCCTGCCTAACTCAGGCATAGTTGCAGCCTAACTCAGCCCTATTTTAGGCCACAGTTACGCCGCAATTGTGCCTCAATTGTGCCTGACTTGTGCTGAGTTAGGCTGGACTGAGCCCTTAGTCACTTCAAGGCAGGGAACTGCAGAAGGCCTGATGTGTCCTTTAACCATGACCCTACACCAGCTCTTTATTATGCTGAGTGAGATGGTAAGCTGAGGTGGAAGAATTTTGAACTGTTTTCAACTGCCAGTGGAGTAATATTTTAGGATCTTCTCCCACATAAACATACATACTGTGGATAGTAACCCAGAAAAATCAGGGAGAGATCTGTGCTAAACCTTTCCTACAATTTGCTCATTTAGTACATGGAATGGGGGGGGGGGCGCTTTGTATGGGAAGTATTCCGAAATATGACCCTACACCTGCAGTGTACAAGTCTACAATTCTACTATCTCACCCTGCATTGCTGGTAGATTGAATCTGAAGACATGATTCTGAAAGATGAGGAACCAAATAGCTGTTGAATCCAGCCAAGCTACAAAGTCAAGCCAGTGGTATCTTGGGAAAGTTTCCATGAAGCTGTTAGCAACAATTGGTCAAATGAAATCTCCATTCTCAGAGGCAGAATACTGAATATCAAATGCTGGGAAAACAACAGGGGAGAACTTTTGCCTACATGCCAGGTCTGATAGTCATCTGACTGGCCACCGCTGGAAAGCAGAATGCTCAGATTTGATTGTGCTTTGAGATCTGATCCAGCAGGACTTTTCTCAGATTCCTGATATTCGTGCTGAGATCTGTCTTTTCTTCCAGACTAAAAAAAAACCTATGGTTCTGTTCTCACAATCATTAATACCGATTAAAAGAATATCGATGCCATGAAGATGTAATAAAAGGATTGGGGGGGGGGAATCAATGTGTGTTCTTTAAGGGGGGTGAAATACATCCTGGAACAAAGAATAAACATTAACTGAATTTCAAGAGCACTCTCGCGTTGGAAGAGGCCTTATAATTCTGAAGAATGCTGGCCCTGTTTTTTACCCCCTACAGTGCAGTTACTTTAATATTCCATTTCATAGGGATCACCTGGGATGTTACTCATTCCATCACCCCATCCATGCAAATAGGATATGTACTGTATGAGCATGTATGGCCTACCTGTCCCTCACAACATGCCAGGGTAGGGTTACCATATTTTTGATGACCCAAACTACCCCCCTGATTTTTTTGGGGGGCACCCAATTTTTTTTTTAAATGGTTTTGTTTTTTGGGACTGGCTTTGAAGTTTGGTTTTTCTTTGTTTGTTTGTTTGTTTTACTGGCCGTAAGGCCACCCGAAATTATTTATTTATTTTTCCCCACTGCTTTTTGCCCCCTTACGGTGGCTGTGGCATCCGCCGCTTTTTATCCAGTCGCCACTTTTTGTCCAGCTGCCGCCATTTTTGCTCGCGAGCCTCGCACATGCGCACAACGCGGCCTGGAAGCCCTTCGTTCAAGGGCTTCCAGGTTGCTTGTGCGCACAAGTGGCTCGCGAAAAATGGCCAACCACTTTTTGTGAGCCGCACGCATGCGCACAAGCGGCCTGGAAGCTCTTATGAATGAAGTGCTTCCACATCGCGTTGAGCACGAGGCTCATGAGCAAAAATGACAGCGGTACCAGCACCCCCGGATTTCCAGAAATCCGGGATGGCCACCATACGCCCCTGGGATGCCGGGATGAGACCCCGAAATCCGGGAGGGTTCTGGCCATTCCGGGACATATGGTAATGGTAAGCCTATGCCAGGGCACCATTTCCTAATCATAGGAAACCTGGTTCATCTGCACCAACCTCCCATGTGCAAAATACAGTAGACAGTAGACACTAGATTAAACTAGGAACTCTGGACCGTAAAGGATGGCCAGTCAAACATCCATGACTACAGAATGCAAGCTGCCTTTATTATTATGAAAAATATTTAAGTAAAAATATTTCTATAATCTTTAACCCAGCGATGGGTTGAGCTCTCGTTGCTTGGCCAGCTCCTGCCAACCTAGCAGTTCCAAAGCATGTTAATGTGAGTAGATAAATAGGTATCGCTTGTAGGAAGGTAAACAGCGCTCCGTGTTCCAGCTGCATGCTACGCGCTGCGGCAAGGAGAGTCATGCCGGCCATATGACCACGGAGGCGTCTTCAGACAACGCTGGCTCTTCGGCTGAGAAATGTGGATGAGCACCACACCCTAGAGTCGGACACAACTGGACTTAATTGTCAGGGGTCACCATTACCTAATCTGAGGATCTCTAGCTAAGTACTCACCACAGCATTCTTAAGAGAGTTCAGGATATTCTCAGCTCCACCAATCCCATTACAGGAGTTTATTTATTAACACTGGTACTTCAGAAACCCCTGGGAGCCTACAAAGTCATTTGGAGCATAAGCAACTAACACAGGAAGTCCAAATTAAATATTAGCAGGCGTTAATACAATGTGGGGGTTCTGCGCCACTCACAAGAGCCTCAAGCTGTGTTATTGCCCTTCCAGACACCAGCAAATCCTCTAATTGCTTTCCAACTCATTTAAAGATCTTGCCCTATTCCACACTTACAACAGTATGCTGATTACCAATGTTTTTGCGCTACAGGTGTAGACAGATCAACATATTATTTCAAGCCCAGATCTGCACATCCTGCTGAAGAGAATAACTACATCAGAGAAAGAAAAAAAAACAGCTATGAAAAAACCCAAATAGTATAACCCCACTGAGTTACGCTGCTTTCCATCATCATATACATGCTTTAGAGCAGGCGTGGGGAACCTCTGGCCCGCGGGTCTGATCCGGCCCGCGGGACGATCCGGCCCGGCCCACGCGGGACCGGACCGGAGGCTCCGGAGGCTTCTACGCCGCCGCCACCGCTTTCGCGCGCTTCCTGGGTTTAAAAGCGGCCTTTGCACAGCGCTGTGCGCATGTCCAAGAAGGCCGCTTTCCTCCTCCTTCTGAAAGCGACCTTCCTGGACATGCGCACAGCGCCGCTGAAGCTGAGAATGCCCTCAGGGCAATCTCAGCTTCAGCGGCGTTGTGCAAAGGCTGCTTTTAAACCCAGGAAGCGCGCGAAAGCGGCGGCGGCGGCCCCGTTCCCATCCCGGAGCCGAGGTAAGGAGAGAGTGAGTGGGAGGGAGGGAGGGAGAGAGAGCGAGAGCATGAGCGTGAGCGCGAGCGGTGGGTGGGTGGGTGGGAGGGAGATAGAGAAAGAGCGGTGGGTGGGAGGGAGAGAGAGAGCGGTGGGTGGGAGGGAGAGGGAGAGAGAGAGAGAGCGGTGGGTGGGAGGGAGAGGGAGAGAGAGAGAGAGAGAGAGAGTGGTGGGTGGGAGGGAGGGGGAGAGAGAGAGCGGTGGGTGGAAAATTCACAGGGGGGATTTGCGGGGGGGGGGGCAAAAAAATTGGCCGGCCTTATGGCCGGCCCGCAGCAAATTTTCCCTATGGGAAAATGGCCCCCCACTGCAAATAGGTTCCCCACCCCTGCTTTAGAGATTAGACACAGTTATTTTAGCCATGCTCTCTAGCCCTTTGCATGTACTTGAATAGGTGCTTCTCATGCAATTTTGGCAACCCCATGAAAAGAAGATTCAAATGTTCTCACAGCTGTGTTGAACTCTACGCACGGGCAAGAGATTACTGATCCGTAATTTTTTTAAGATGGTAAAAACTGGGTTGCTCAAAAACCCACAAAGCAACCAACAAAATAAAACAAAGATATAATCAATAAAGGTAACAATTTAAAAAGTTTAAAATGGGATGCCTAAGAGCACTGACACAACATCAGCTTAATCAAAATTTAACAAGGGGCAGCCCACCCTGTCTAGCCGGATATGGCGGTGCAAATAAGGCATCCACCGCATCCTGTGCAAGATGGGGCCTGCGCCAGCGGAGACCTCCTCCAGGTAAAGAGACATTATCCAAGTAAAGGGACATTCTCTTCCAGGTAGAGAGACATTCTGGAGTAGAGCCGCAGTCACCTCAGTGGGTCTAACTCAGGAGTTCTCAACCTATAGCGGGCCATATACCACCTCCAGTGCCCACTTCCGTCAGCGTACCACCGGAAGTGGTGATGACATCATCGCCACTTGATTCCAGGTTTTGGCTGCATTTTCAGTCAGAAAACAAAGGTAGGATGATCGAGGGGTGGGGCGGGAGGACCCATCTTATCACTTCTGAGAGGCTCGGTCAATGGCTAGAGCTTCTTGGGAGTGAAAACAAAGCATCCACATCCGAGCGAGGTTCTGGTGGACTGGCAGTTTACATACCACCTCTGGTCGGTTGAAGTGCCACCAGTGTTACGCATACCACCAGTTGAGATCTCCTGCTTTACTTAAATGTGTGCCAGCTATTTGAGCCGGCTGTGAAACGCTAGCCAAGCTTGGGAAGGGGGATAGGATAAGGTGGAAGAGGCCGCTTCTAATCCATCCCCCTTCCTGGTCCCAACCGACCAATCCCAGCCCCCTGAAATGCCCCATTCTACCCTCCCCCGCCACAGGGATTCGCCTCTCCACGGTGGCATCAATCCATCCCGTGGTGCCGAAAGAGTGGCGCAAGTCTCTCCACTGGTGCCACTTACGTGTTAGGTGTCACAAATGTGTTCTATAGCATGTTTGTGACACCTTAGACCAGCGGAGCAATCACTCCGCCAGTCTAAATGTAAACAGGATTGCACTGTAAATCAGTACCAGGAGAAATCCTTTTGATACAAAACAAAGCAGAAACATAACTTACACACACACAAAATTGTCCATTAAAAATCCTTCTTTCTGAATGTTGGATGTTGAGTATTCTCCAGATGTGTAGTGTACACTCAGATATCTTTTTTTTAATATACTCCAGTTACTTGATGTCTGAATTTGATACCCAACTGTTTTTATTAGACAAAGTTTCATAGTTATTGTTCAATTGCAAGTAATTTTGGCAGTGTTGACAGCTGACAACCCACTGTATAACACACTGACTTTCAAAATTTCAGGTGGGAAAATCTGCCAAGGACCATAGAGCCCTTGTGTATCGCAGAGGCTTTATACTAAATTCACAGTGCAATATTGAGCCTCATTCCAACCCCACCCATTGTGATTAGAGACTGTGCCCAGAACACACCTAACATTCCAGAACTTCTGCTTGTGTATTCCAGGGGAAGATCCACAGAGGTCCACAAGTAGTATTTCAGGAGTCATTCTTAATGACGATATCCCAATAATGTTCAGCATACCTGTTGAAGATTTTATGGTTACATAAACTGGTATAAGTGACAGTACTTGATGGCTGTTAGAGATGTGTTAGTAATTAATATGCAATATTATTGTAAAGGAGCCCCTTTACAGTGGGTTGTCACCAATGCTGGGTAGGAGAGGGAGGAGCACACGGAGTGCCAGGTGCAGCTTGCAGTGGCTGGCCTGCCCATTTTCTGGCAGTTATCATTTAAGCCATGCTGGCATCCTCTGAGATCCATTTGTACTCTTCCTACTTTCTACTATATGAATTATCTGCATCTCTGTCACAATGTTTTCAAGCTTCCTGGAGGGATCAGATCCTCATGACTGGAAAGATATCGTGGAAACAGAATGAAAGTCACTGGAGTCCAAGACAAAGGAGATCAGACAACCAAGAAGAGAATCCTAAAGGAGAAGAGCAAGGAAGTGATGCATACTATGGAGCAGGAAAGGAAGGGAGGCCTAGGCCTTGAACTGAACATGAAATTGTTCAGTGGCCCAAAATGCCGAAGCTGTCCTTGATTTTATTTTCTCCATTTTCATATTCCTCCAGAATATATAGCAAAATGTGCCTTCCAAGATTTTAAATTCATATTTTTCCTATAACAAGAGCAATGGCAAATGGAAGAATTAAATGTTTCCATACCATTTAGAAACTATGATGGTTTCTGGTGGTGTTATCATCCTTCTTTGTTTTGCTGAACTCTTATTTTTTTGTCCAGGTGGCCTTTTTCCAATATAGCAAAAAGCATTCAATCAAGACTCCAGACAGCTCAATGGCCATCCATTCATGAGTCTGAAATAAATCCTCCATCTCATTCCAGGTCTGATGCCTTTCATTCAAGTCCCTTATTGACTATCATTTTATTACTGTGCCATTAATTTTACCTGGATCATTAATATAGAGAGATTTTGCACCTTGCTGCCAGTGTTTGGAGATTAGATGTTTGAAGAATGGTTTTACACAAGGAATAAAACCAGGGTTAAGCTGTCCTCTCTCTTTTTCTTGACCTCATGTTTGTACCAGTCTGTTTTTCCTCTCAGTAGTTTTTCTTTCTTTACTTTGTTAAGCATATAGTATATATACTTTATTTTATTTCCCCTATCTTATAGTTGTAGAATTATCTTTAGATTTATTGTTCTAAGGCAGGGGTGCACAACTTGGCAGTGGGTAGGGGCCGAAATGAATAGACTAAACTTCTTCGGGGCCGCAGATAGGTGCCGCGGGGGGCGTGGCAAGGAACCATGATGTCACTTCCTCAGGACGTGACATCACAGGGGGCGTGTCCATAAGCCAGAAAATCTCTGGAAATGCAACATATTAATAAATAAATAATGAGTCACCTGTGGCTCTTTAACATATAAAGTGCAGCTCTCGGAAATATGTTGGCTTCTTAATGCTTCTTAAATATTGTGGCTCTCAAACATCTGAAGTTTATCGTATGTGGCTCTTACATGAAGCAAGTTTGGCCACCCCTGGTATATACCGTATATATACCCATGAATCATCATCATCAGGGCCTTCCCTTCTGAAACCTTACATGGCGCGGAGGTTCCGTGTTGGGAAAAGTATTTCCTAAGAAACTCTGTCTTGCACGTTCTGCAGCTCTCAAATGCATAACCGACCAGCAGAGGAAAAATGTGGCCACCCCGAAGTGAGGGTCCAACGGCCTGAAGAAGAGCTGAAGCATCACAGAATTGGCCGCCGGTCACCTCGGCGAGCTTAGATGTTCATTCATTCCTCCCAGAGCCTCTGCAGGACTTTCAGCCAGAGACCATGCTTACCTCAACATCCCGGGATTTCTTCTTCAGCAATTCACAGTCTCGTTGCTTCCTAAGGAAGTTGCCAACATCATAGCAGCCCAATTTCCCTGGGGATCTACGTCATAACCGCTGTGCCAACACCAACTCTGGCACTTCTGTAAGCGACAGAGTTATGAGAGGTGCTTGGTTAGAGCGGCCCAACAAAGAAGCGATGTTGCCGCTCTAGCCAAGCACTTCCCATACCTCTGTCGCTTCTGTAACGCGGCTGGAAGCTTCGGAATCATCCGCTCCTCAGACGATTCTGAAGCTTCCAGCCGCGTTACAGAAGCGCCGGAATTATGGGAAGTGCTTGGCTAGAGCGGCCCAACAAAGAAGCGATGTTGCCGCTCTAGCCAGAAAACCTTTGGGGGCCACCAGAAAACCTTTGGGGGTCCGCATGCGGCCCCCGGGCCGCATGTTGTGCACCCCTGTTCTAAGGGTACACACTGGACACAATTGCACAAGCTGAAGCTAAAGGGCTAGTCCACATTTGTTGCAGTCATCATTGGATGACATAAGATTGGGCCAGAAGTACTCATCTGAGAATTTGTAGCCCAAAATTGAGAAGGGACAACACTTGGGGACCTAGTTGAGAATTCAGAAGGGACAACACTGGAGCCCTGGAGAATCACCATCAGTATTGATAGTACTGAGCTATAGAGAAAACCTTAAAACCTTTGTCAATTACAAACATATTTCTTGACGTTTCGCCCGCATTCTTTGGCAGGCTTCTGAGGAAACATCTGTGCTGGCGTTCAAGTGCATCTGGTTGTTTGTTTTAATTGTTTTAACTGTTTTAATTTCCTGTTTTTAAATGTATATATGTATTTTAATGTTTTTATTGTAAACCGCCTTGGTTGCCCTTGTGGGAGAAAGGCGGGGTACAAATTCTATAAATAAAATAAATAAATAAATAAATGACAGAAACTTGAATTTAATAGGCAAATGGTTTTCTTCATCTCAAGGTTCGGTAAATGGTAATTCTTTGCCACTCCTTGAGGGTTTTCCCCCTACCTTTGTCTCCTGTACCCTCAAGTAATAAGACAATTACATTGCCATTTCTTTGTGGGAATGGCCTGTCTAAATCACACTAGTAGGATAGCATTTGAACTTTATTTGTAACAGTACATTTGCAGTCATATAACTAAAGCAAAAGTATCAAGAAATATGCAACTTCTAACATAACTGAAGTCTAATTACCCAATTGTTGTTTGGGTGATTTTTTTCCCCTTCAGTTACTCACAGGTTCTTCCAAACTCCATTCTTTAACTGACGGACAGCCTAATCCTATCCTCCCCCAACATAGGCTGTTCAGCACGAGCCGTGAGGCCCATGTTGAATCCTGTCCGGGGAAGGAGGTGGCTGGAGGTCTACTTGGGGTTAACGGGCACTGCTATGGGCTACTCAGTTCTCTGCCAGCTCTTTAGTTGGCATGGAACTCCACAGCCCCGTGTTGGGACTCGAAGCCTGGGAAGGAGGATAGGATATGGCTTCTGACAAGGACACTAGTCCCACCCACCCCTCCCAGGCCCAATCCGCCCACCACCCACCCCGTTACGCCCCCTCCCCCAGCCCCTGCACCACTCGGAGTGGCCTTACCTACTTCGTTACATGGGGGCCTGGATGCAACGCCGGCAGGAAAGTGCAGGCCTTCCTGCCAGCACTGCTTCCTCTCTGGGTGCCCCAACACACTTTACGGCGCAATTTGCTACACCCAGCTTCCTGCAGCTAGGGCTGCAGTGCTAGCGCCCAAAGAGGTTAGGATTGTGCCACAACTGTCACAAACTAATGATCAACTTCTGACTACTTTAGCTTAGAATTACAGTACTCCTCCCATATCTGCTGGGAATATGTTCCAGGCCCCTCCGTGGATACTTGAAACCGTGGACAGGAGCGAACACCCCCTCCATGGTTTCCTGAGGGCCCCCTGCCCTGCTTCCCCTGTGGGCAGGCATGCGCGCGCCCCAGCTCTTATTTTTCTTTCAGCAAGCTTCGTTTCTTCCTTAAAACAAACGGAAGCAGCCTCCATTGCAGGCAAGTAGAAGGAGACTAGGTCCTAGAGAGGCTCTGCAAGGTTAACCTTGCAGAGCCTCTCTAGGACTTAGTCTCGTTCTACTTGCCTGCAATAAGCAGCCAGAGGCTGCTTCTCCTGTTTGTTTAAGGAAGAAATGAAGCTTACTGGGGAAAAAAGTAAAAGCCTGGTTTGGGGGGGGGGTGTCCCTGTGATCCGTGGATAACTGAAACCGTGGATAGCGAATCCGTGGATATGGGGGCCCACCTGTAATCACTCATCTGCTTTATAAACCAAATGTTCCACTTTCAATTCCACCAATATTAAAGGAGCTCCCCAACCTCCTTATTCAAGAGGAATTGTGAGTCCTTAATTCTTTCTTTTCTCTCAAACTCTATACAACAAACAGTGTTTCTTTTCCCTAAACAATTATTACAACCATACGCCATATATAATAGCATAAAATATGAAACAGCATTTATTCATTCAATATTCCACAGGTACAATAGAATTACCTTTCGATTTTACACAATCCTAGCACTGTTGTTCTAAGAATCAGAACAAAAATTAAGTCAACACAATAATAACTTAATATACAATAGTCTATATATTTTTTACAAAATCACTGCATCCTTACTGAAGTGCAGTTGCCAGAGAAGAAAATTGCTGGTTCCGAAACAGAGGCATCACTAGAGTTTATGTCACCTGGGGCAGGAGGTCAGTGCGTCATCCCCCATGTGTGACACCCAGGGAGGGGCGATGCGCGATTGTAAGCCAAAACCGGAAGTGGCTTACAATTGCGTCTCAGGCCTATTTTGGCGAGTGTGGGGTCCTGCGGCCCACTCTACGGGCCTCCCTGCACCTCAGAACAGGTCTGACATGCGATTGTACGCCATTTCCGGTTTTGGCTTACAATCGTGCGTCACCTCTTCCTAGCACGTCACCCGGAGCAGCCCCCCCCCGAGTGAGGCCAGTTGTCTGCCAACCACTAAGAAGGTCTCTTTGAGTATGGATCAACACAAAGATGGATTTTAAGGAAGCAGCATGCCACATAATAACTGGGACACTGCAATCCAGCAGAGATATAGCTCCCCAGTTTGACCCCTGGCACTTTCACTACATTCCACTTAGTTCACTACATTCAATAATTTGGTTCTGCAAAGTACTGAACCAGCTCCAAGTTATGTCTTTCACTAGCAAACGGCTAACTCACTTATAAATGCTCAAGCAGGCCTCAGCGACAGCAAATCATCATACATGTATCCATGTTCCATAATATTTTGTTAACATATTAATGTTATAAACCACTAACATCAGTGTTTCAGGAATCATTCCATTTTTCCCCAAAATTAGTATCTAATTTAAGTATAATTGACATTGACAATTAATGAAACTGCTTGCATTTGCCCCTGAAAATATCCTCAGTAGTGAAAATGGCCTATCGGTCCACTTTAATGTCATACCCCTTCCATACCTTTTGGTTTCTTGGGTTTCCTTTGCTTTAATGGTTGGAATGACCTGGCGTCTGGTGTTAGAAAACCTGCAGTGGACCAACCACTCCTGTATAGTTCTAACATCAGTTTGAATCTCTTGCTTTTGAGGAAAAAAGTGTAGAAAAAAAACCACATTCTGGTTTCTCCCAACTCCGGGAACATGTCCATCCTATCCAAGCCTTCCAAGTCTTAATCTAGATTTTGGCCCTCACTTCTCTTTCTTGGCAGGAGATAAGGTTTACAGCTAAAATACAATGTTTTACTCATATTGGGAGGATAAGTAACGCTAATGTTATTCCACATGGACCCCCCCTTTTGGATTATAATAGGCAAATAAATCTTAGAAAAGCAGCTCTTTGTAGTCAGGTAGTATATGTTAAAAATATAAGCAGTTTAGTGAAAGAATGAAAGAGCATAAAATCTGAAAATAAGCCCAGCTGGAACATTGGAGCCCTTAGAATGAAAGCCAATAGCAGCTTTTTTTTTTTTTTGAAAGAATTGTCACAAGATAACAGATGGGCAGCCCAATACTATCCTACCCTCATGTAGTCTCTTCAGCATGAGCTGCACAGCCCATGCTGAATCCGACCTGGGGGAGGTCTACTCCAGATAAGTGGGCATTTGCCTGCTTATCCCGGGTAAAGCCCCAGCTGCTGCCATGGGGCTACTCAGGTCTCCACCAGCTCTTTAGCCGGCGGAGAATGAAGCAGCCCCGTGTTACCATGGCATCCAACATGGATGCTGGTCCCATCCCCACCCAGGATTCAGCACTGGCAGAATGGGTCAGGTCTTCCTGCTTGTGCTGCTTACGCACAGGGTGTCAAAACATGCTTTACGGCACATTTGCAACACCCGGCATTGAGGCCAAAAATCTCTTATGCCTTTCTGCCTTCTTAATTGAATTTAACTGCTATTTTTCTTTCTACCATGTTTAGGAATTTTTGTGGTCCTTAAGGTTATTATTCTGAAAAGGGTGACCACAATTGTGCTCAGAAGGCAGCCATACAACACAAAGGGTGTTTCTGTGGGACTAGCACGCGACTCTGACAAAGGATCCCCTCCCAACCAGTTTGACAGGTCAATAGGAGAATAGCGCAACTCTCTGCTTACAGTTTTCACATTCTTTCAGTCCTGGGTGCTATACTTTAAGGTTGCAGACAAACTGAAACAGGTTCAGAGGACAGACATGAGATGGTCAGAAATCTGATGAGGAAAGCTTAAGAGAACAGAATATGCTTAGTCTGGAAAACAATAGAACATAGAAGAGAGTAAAGATCTAATGGGCTTAAGTTACAGAAGGATTGATTTCAAATAAGCATTAGAAAAAACTTCTCTATTGTAAGAGAAGTTCAACAGGGATGCGTCTCCTTCAATGGAGAGCTTTACACAGAGGCAAGATAGTCATGGGGGGGATGCTCTAGGACAGGGGTGGGGAACCGGCGACCCATGGGCCGGATCCGGACCCCGCGGGCATGTCGTCCGGCCCCCGGAGAGTTCTGTCGAAGAGCATTGGGTCCGGCCCGCCGGGAGCTCCCAACTCCCGAGGCCCGGACCTAATGCTCTCGGAGCTGCGTGGCCGTCTTGCTCGGCCCGCAGCTAACACTGAAGAGCTGCTCTAGCTTCCGGAAGGGGGCGGAGCGACGTGCCGGCAGCCGGACGAAGACGTGCCCTCCGAGCTCGGCGTTATTTGCAGCGAGGAGATGGAGCGGAGCGGTCGCGTTGCTTGCTTGCTCCTGCTGCCAGTCTCCTTGCTCTCACCTCGAGGCATCCGCAGGCAGCGGTGGGACCTCGCGTCGGGGGACATTACATCAATCAGGGCATCCGCTGGTAGCGGTGGGACCCTTCGTCAAGGGACATTGAGTCGGGCACTACAGGCGGACCTCACCTCCCTTTGTTTCCAAAGGTACAGTAATCACCCAGTTCTTGTAAAAAAAAGTACAGTACTCACCCAATTGTTTCACATCTTTTTGCACGTTTGTGTTTCTAGATATATATCCAAAGCCCCCCCTTTTTCTGGTTGCGTTTACCAATTTTACAGCCTAAAATTGGTGCATTTTGCGTCTATTACCCCCCTCCCGCTCCCTGAAATAACTGCGCCGTTTCTCCCATGTCACCCCTCAAGCCTGGGACTGTTGCTCAAAAACCCTCCATAATATGCCACCTACTTCGAGATCCCTCCTTAAAACCCAACTGCATATTTTCTCTCTGCATATCCTTCTTTATAAAATTCTTAACAGAATGAGAGCACAATTCCCTGCAGCAAGGATTGTATGCTCCTTGCTGCAGGGAACTGTGCTCTCATTCTGGTAAGAATTTTATAAAGAAGGATATGCAGAGAGAAAATATGCAGTTGGGTTTTAAGGAGGGATCTCGAAGTAGGTGGCATATTATGGTTATGGAGGGTTTTTGAGCAACAGTCCCAGGCATCCATGCACCCCAGCCTCCATTTGCCTCTTTGTTCTCTCTTGCCCCCTTGTGCCTGTTTGCACAGTTCCCTGCAGCAAGGAGCATACAATCCATAAATAAGGTTATGGATTGTATGCTCCTCACTGCAGGGAACTGTGCAAACAGGCACAAGGGGGCAAGAGGGGACAAAGAGGCACTTGGTATGTACCTTAACTGGTATAAATGGAAAGTAAAAAAAAGTTCAAAGCCTTTACTTTGTTTCAGAGTCATTTATTTCAAATTTTAAGGTTTTTTCCTCAAACTTCAGTTTTGGACGAAGAGAGACCAGGGAGCAGCCAAAGTATCTGTTGTGCGTGCTGCTTCTCGCTGCAAAAATAAATAAATAAACAAGAAAAATAAATAAATAAAAATTGCGGGCCGGCCGCCCGAGCAAATTTATAAAAGTTCAAATGGCCCTTGGCAGGAAAAAGGTTCCCCACCCCTGCTCTAGGAAAATAAACTTTATTAAATACACTTTACTGGCAAATAACTGCTTGAGTATTTGGATCCAACTATTTTTGGTATGAATATTTGGGTTCAACATTCTAGATGGCCTAGGTAGTTTCAGATATCTTGGTCAATCAAACATAACATCTGAACCTTAAGAAGTCTATCAATTTATCCCGAAAATAAGCCATCAAATGGACACACCCAATTCCTGCTTGGAAAAGTATTTTACTGCTCAATTTTTAGCTTTTAATTCTATTTTAAGTAATACAGAGAACAAAATTGAAACTGAATATATGAAAATTAAACATACCTAAAAAAAAAAAACCAGATCAAAAGAACAAAGAAGAGAAAATATTTGCATGAAATGCAAAGCCTAATGTGCCCATTTATGCTGTGTGAAAACAACAGTCACTGAAAATAAATGAAAGTGACACATGGAGATTTGACATATATGAGATCAGAACATGTTACACAACAGCCACTGCCGGCTTTCCCAAAGAATCAGTAGCATTGCCCCACACTGTTCATTTCATTAACCTATCTTTAGTTTAACAAGTCATGATTATATTCTTAACAAAAAAGAAAAAGAAATGAAGAGTGAGCTTGCTAATCATGCTCTTATTTCACTCACACCGATATACAGGTTCAATAATCTCTTCTCGCCAACTAAAAAAATCTCCACAAATACACCTTGGATAAAAATACTCCTTTCCCCCCAATCAATCGTAGTAATTGCTAATTAAAGATCTGTCATGTACAGAACAGGACTACAAAAATATAGTAGATGATCCTAGAGAACAGAATGTTAAATAGAAATTCTATAAGATTCGTAAAAATTAGCATCTCCAGAGAACTGAAAGGTTGTTAATTGGCAGAACACCAAATCCACCTTGACCTAAGGTTTTTTTGTCAAGTCTCAGACACCGCACAATGTATCCTGGTAACTTTGCGTGCAGATATTTGTGTCGGGAAGTGGTCACCTTCCTGTACACCTTCCTTTTGTTGTTTTTGATGGATGGAAAAATTCAGACAATTTTCTCTCCCTCCCAACGGAGCTATTTCCAAGTATTATTTCACCCAAAACCTCTGTGCAATTGGTTTTACATGCAAATATTGCCTTGTTCCTATTCTTCTATCTCTAGTAGTAAAGCTATCCCTGGCTCGAAAGCCAGTCGTGTCCGACTCTAGGGTGCTGTGCTCATCTCCGTTTCTAAGGCTGAAGAGCCAGCACTGTCCGAAGATGCTTCCATGGTCATGTGGCCGGCATGACTAACGGAACGCTGTTACCTTCCTGCTGCAGTGGTACCTATTAATCTACTTGCAATTTTCTTGCTTTGGAACTGCTAGGTTGGCAGGAGCTGGGAGCTCACTCCGTCACATGGCACTCGGGTCTCGAACTGCTGTCCTACTGACCTTCTGGTCTGCAGTTCAGTGTCATAACCACTTAGCCACCATGGCCCTCTTATGTCTTATAATAACATCTATATTCTTTAGGAAAACTGTCTCATGGCTTCTGTCAGCCTAGTTAGAGGCACTTTGTTCACTCCACTATCCAGTCAACAGTCCCCAAACAGCCACACATGCATTTCAGCCTTTCTAGTTATAAATTCCCCAATTGAGATTAATTCTGGGCCAGGCAAACCCAAGCCTGAGATTGTGTGTGTTCATACATGTATTGGTAGACATGTGCAGACGTGCAAGTGTGCAAGAGCAGTGTTAGTGATAAGGTCTACATATGAATGGGACTCCATACGTAGCACACAGAAGTTAACGGTAAGGCTACAAGGGAGAGCCTAATCTCTCCATATCTGTTCTTGCCAATACTACTCATTCACATGTACACATATCTTCCTATATGTGTCATGCGTCCCCATACAATAACTCAAACTGAACCAAACTGGGAGAATCAGCAGTACTTTTAGAGACAGAGGTCAAATTCAGCAGTGTCTGACAGTTTTGGGAACGCTGACATGGGTGAGCGGTGCAAACAACCTTAAAGTGCCTCAAAATTAGGCTACCAGTAACCATGAGACTGAGCTTTTCAAAAGAAGATAGAGTTTATTAGAGTTTATTAAAGAATATAGGCAAACAAAATAAGGTACATTTACTTTCAGTTACTTTGCTTAGGAGATAGTTAAATGGTTGCAAGTAAAAGAAATACCTATAAACAGCTGTGTTTAGACAAGCAGGAGTTAATTGAAAAGAGACGGGAGACAGTGACTGAATGAGGCTGGGCTGATCTGGGTTTCCTCTCCAGCCAACCAACAGAAGGTGATTTAAGTGGGAAGCTATAAAATATGCACACAAGAAAGTGGAGGCTTTAGAAGGGAAAGTGAGAGAGAGAGATCAGAGGAAGGGGAGGGGAGAAGGAGAGATTACTAATCCGATTCTGCTAGGAAGGTTTGGAGTACGAAGCCTGTCTAAGCAGCAAGAGCTGGGCTGCACGATTTCCAGGTTCCAGAGGAGAGAAAAATGCAGCAAAAAGGTGCTCCTTCAAGCCAAGAAGGCAGCTTCTCTGAGAGTGGGAGCAGCTTCCAGAGCAAGAGGGCTCAGCAAGAGGCTTTCTGACCTCAGGACAGCATTGCCAAGCAAAAAAAAAAAAAAAGTGGAGGCTTTCAGCAGGAAACAAAGCACCACTAAAATGGAAGGGGTCTCTATGGGGAAAGAGACCCTCAAAACGCACAGCAGGAGGGGCACCTTGGCAAATGGCAAGATGAAGAAAACGCTCAGCAGCGTGGACATTTCCCCAAGAAAAGTGACACAAGTTCTGCTTCCAGAGCAGGGGAAGTTATAGGACTTTGCCCAAAGGAAACAAAGCCTTTTCTGAATGGACAAAGAGGTTTGGAGCTTCTCAGATTTACTGGACTTGGTTGGGCTTGAGTGTCTCCTTCCAGGAGCACACAAAAGGCTTGATTGCACCCCAATTGGAGAAGTTCCTGAAGGATATTAGGCATGTCCAGGTGCACCCAAGGTTCCGGTTGTTGATGGGAGAAGCTTCTTGGCATAGGAATCAGAAAAGATTGTCCAGGTGGTCTGGCCCCTGGGCAGCTGGAACGTATTATGAAGCAGGACTTGTGCCTGCAGCAAAATTCTATCAGGGTGCGGGCACTCAAATGTGCAAGGCCTTGGAGGAAAGGAGACACACAGATGCCCTGTAGCCCTACAGGCTTCCTTCCCCATCATGGCCCTTAATTAGAATGACCTCTCCTAAGGGTTCAGTCTGACCTCACCACTTGCAGACTGAAGTCCTGCCGAGCTCCCAGGAACGCCAGCCAGAAACCAAAATGGAGTTAGGTTAGACTGCACACGTGTTGGGAAAAAGAGGACGTTTATAACACTGTTCACAGATGAAATGCCTGTTCAAGTTTCAGGTGAGTTAGCAAATCTGAAGTGTAAAGTGTAGTGGTTAAGCATAGCACAAACCCAAGTTCTGATCTTGCTTCTGCCATGAACTTGCTTTGTGGCCTTAGATAAGACCTCAGCCCATCATTTGCTATATGCTATTCCTCACCCTTACAAGGTAATTGCAAGAATTACCAAACTGATCTATGTGAAGTGCTCTGAAAACTCAAAAGGTGCCCAGTAAATTCCAAAGATAATTGTTCTTAAAGGAATTCATTGTTCGAAGCCTCTCTAGAAGGAAACCTCTCTTACATTTTTTAATGCCAGCCTAACAGAGAGATCATGTTTGGTTAAGATAAAGAGATCTGTCTAGAAAACGTATCTCATGGGGTTTGCACCCCTGTGACAGAGATGTGCCCCAAATGATACTAAACCAAACACATAAAGCTAAATATTAATAAATCAATTGACCTGAAAAGACAGCCTCTGAAGCCGGAATAAATGAAAACTAAAACACTCTTCTTTCCAACAAAGTCTTTTTTTTTTAATTCTGAGACAAAACCACTTAGCTTCACTAATAAGTGAAGTTTCTCTCATCTTCTTGATTGAACTTTGCAGTGTTTAAACCCAAGGGGTTAGCCAGTAGCTTTGTCAAAATACTGTATTTCCAATACAGTGTAAAGTCATTTTAGAAGGTCCACTTATAGAGATAACTTACTCATTAATTCAAAAGTATGAACACTATTATCTCCTGCAACATACCATCTCATTCCTACCTAGCAAGAATTTTCCTGTCACCCATGCATGTTATCCTAGAGCATATGGTCATTCCTTTGTCTCAACCTTCCTTTAAACCTCTATTTCTAGAATTTAAAAAGTACCGTACTGTACAGTGGATCCTTTCCATCTGTGGATTCGGTACCCATGGATTTGTTTCACCATGGGTCCCGGATCCGTGGAGGTCCACTAATAATAGCTTTAAAAAGAAAAAAGGTAAAGAAAAGCAGCAGGTGTTTTTTTAAAAACCTTTTAGCAGCAAACTGCGCTGTTTACAAGCCTCCGCAGGCCTTCAGCAAGCTGAACAATCCACTTCCGGGTCACGCGAAGGCTCCTCCCCCCTCCCAGCCTTGTCCCAGGATGCATCCTGATAGGCTCCAGACTGGAATGTGTGAAGACTTTGGCAAGCCATCCTTTCCTGCCACAGGTCTCTAGCTAGACCAAAGTTTCAATCACCTTGCTGTCAACAAAACATTGTCACTTTTCTTTTACTCGAAAATGATTGCTAAAATCCAAAATTCATGAGCAAGTCAAACCTCCCCATTTTTTTAATCATCAGAACAAAACTACACCCATGCAATGTAAAATGAAACTTATGTTAAAAATCAATGACATTTGTTACTCGGTTTGAAAATCTATCCCCCAGAATTACAAAGGTAGATGGATAATCAATCTGTTCTATATGTTGGATATATTTCCTCTAGAAGTCTCTGGCCTTGTAGATTTCAGGCAATGACACATGAGTTGAACGCTACTTATAGTTCTACCAAGCAAATAAATGTGTAACTCTTTATCATCAATATGGATGTCTGCTGCACACAACATTCAATGGAAAAAAGATGTTCATTAATCAGCTTCTATTTCAAGAATCAGCACAGGCAGAAAGACTGCATTTGTTTTTGTTGTCAAAAGTTCTTCATGGTTGAAAGGGAAAAAAAAGAAACAACAACCTTATACAATATGCATTTTAGGCTCTTGCACCCAACAGACTTTCAGTTTTGGCATTATATTCTAGAACAGAGGTTCTCAACCTGTGGTACGGGTACCCCTAGGGGTACGCGGACCTCTTGCTGGGGGTACGCCAAGCTCTGCCCCTTATCTGCCACATCAGAAGCTAATTAAGTGTTAATTAACATGAATTTTATATTTTCTGAGCCCTTCTGTCGCTCTGTTTTTGGGTTTGGGATTATGCTTGTACTTTGGAAAATGTACTTTGGTGGGGTGGTGGAGGGAGGAGCTGATTTTGGGAAGTGTGACGGAGAAAAAAAGAGATCTGTGTGTGTGTGTCTCACACACTCACTCACTCACACTCAGAGAGAGTTTAAGACATTTTTCCCATTTAAAATTGTTTTAGTACTTTTTTATTTAATGATTAATTACCTAATTAATTAATTGATTAATCCAATTAATTAGCAGTTAATTAACAGGGGGTACTTCAGAAAATTGGACCGTGATAGGGGGTACCTGGGCCTCCAAAGGTTGAGAACCCCTGTTCTAGAAAGTTCTTCATACGATGACCTCATCTTACCTTCCCAGATCTTCTTTCATTTCTATCTCTTAAGGCTAAACACCATATGCAGTTTTCCACACACAAAGTGCTGTGTCTTCCAAGGACATAAACGTATTAATCTAGCACTACACAAAAGAGGGGCTCTCTGGTTAAGGGTTGCTATTCATAACTTCAGTGCAATGCAGGAAAGCCTTGTACCAACAGCCAGTTTATGACACCCAACAACAAGCGTTTTGACAAGGCTGTCAGAGCAAATGTTGCATTTTGGTGGCTCGCTCCTGTTCCTTTCCTTGTGTTCTGCCTCTTGAGACCCTATGACAGAAAAAACCACTTACGTGACTAGGAGAACCACTAATGGAAATTTTGACAATTTTGCGGCATAATTCTATCTAACTTTGTACCCTGCGATGCAGCGAGGCTGGTGTACAAAAAGGGTACAAAAAGCCTGCCTTGGAGATCATCTTGGGGAAAGGGAATGTTTGTTCTCCTGCCCCAGGAAAAGCTCCAGCCACCCCAATGGGGCTACTCAGATGCGTACTTGCTATTTTGCAAATCCGAAAGGACCATATAATGGCAGCCAGGCCCAGGAAGGGGGATAGGATACAGCGGAGGAGGAAGCTGCAGATCCCTTTCCGGGCCCATCTGACCAATCCCACCCAACCCCAGAATGCCCCGTTCCACCCTTCCCCTGCCACCTGGTTGGGAGCTTACTACCTTCTCCAGCAGGCGCAACGTTGAATGCAGGGTGAGTAGAGTGGAACTGGCATCGGCGCCAGTGCTGCTTCCTCACCGGGTGGCACAAACCTTACGGCACGTTTGCAACACAAAAATATAGAGATGATTGGGCTGCCTATGTGTTATTTCCAGGCTGGATCCCTGTCACATTCAGCAATAGGCACTGATGGACCTACTGGCTACTGTAATAGCAAAGAGCAGAACCTCAGTGCTCAGAACTTTCAACTCCCCAAATACAACCTTTGTCCTATTGAATTCAAATGGGTGCCATTGAGGTCTACGGGGAAAAGTAAGTAGTATTGCTTTTCCTATTGCTTATGCACCTAGACGATGATAACCCCACACCATGATGCCTCATCAGTACTTCTATATAGAACCAAAGGGTGTGGGGGGGGGGGGACCTGCCATCCAGGAATAAACTATTCAGGAATAAAGTATTCCTTTATTGCATGTACTTGAATTTTATTCTTTGGATGCCTGGATAAAAGATACCAATAATGTATTTTAGTTTGGAGTGAATCACTGACTAGTGTTAATGCTTTTATATAAAAGCATCAAGAACCAATTTAACATAAAAATGTAAATTTTTATCAATGCAGATGTTACATTCACTTTACAGACACATCTATGCCAAAACAAATGCTAGTATTTTCTTCTGAAAATGGCTGTGGGGAGCGCTAGCATGCTCTTCAGCTTGGGTTACACAATATTTAAAAATGACCACCCTAGTATGCAGCTATAAGGCAGGGCCTCTGAGAGGGGGATTAAGGGGGTAATTCATATGTAAGGAAGGGGGCCAAAAGCAACTTTGTACCCCCTGATAAAATTCCTCTGAATGGCCCTGCCCTGCTATAAGCTATACATTCTGGCTAGGATCTGCTTACACCACCGGTGTAACCAGCGGTACAGCGAGAACAGAAAGGGGATTCAAATCCCCTCCAAAGGGGGATTCAAAGGGGCTTTAAATCTCCCCTCCCCTCCAAAGCCTCCCGCCCTGCCCTCCCCGCTGGTTACACCGGTGGTATAAATTGTATACGATTGCGCTGTGTCTGTGAGACACATATAGATATGGGAAGTTAACCAAAGCATCTCCTGCCGCTGGGCATCGTTCCTCCATGAAGAAGTATAGTACAGGATAGTCCAAGTTCTAAGCACACCACTTTTGCGGGGTAGAGACTTGTGTGCAAATTCCAGCCTGGCAAATTTGTGGGCTTTCCCACAAGTCACAAGAATCCCTTGCAATGTTGCAGATAATTCCTAGGCAGAGCCTCATTTGGCACAAAGTGCCGATCATGTCAGAGTTGGGTGCAAGAACCCAGGCTTGCCTGCTGCTTCTAGCATGCAGAGCCTTGAACAGTGCCACCCCAGAGAGCTGCCTAGTCTACCTGCAGGCACAATGGAACATAAAGTATGCTAGGATTTCTCCTATACAGGCCAGTCCTACTGTTCAGCTTGCTGTGTAGCAGCTGAGGATAATCTTATTTCTGGCAACCAAAGCAGAGCCAACAGACTCTTACTCTCCTGGCCAGGAAACCTCTACCATCTTTTCACTATTCAGATTTGGCTGGAGCAAGTTGGTGCATGCTAGCGCAACCTTATGAAAACGCCCACTTATGCCAAGCAGAAGCCAAGAGAGGCAGGGACAGGACCCAATTTACAATGTGTAACCAACATTTTGCTCATGTATCGAGATTTGTCACAAAGCTTTTCCATCTGTTAGATGGAAAGTAGAACTATGGGGGTTTTTTTACTAGCACAGTGATAGGCGGTGGCTGCCCATTGCCAACAGGAAATGTCTTCACAGGATACAGCAAGCAATGTCAAAACCAGTCAAATAGGGATGTGGGGGAAATAAAACATTGGCCAGTTGTTCATTTAAGGGTATGAATAACTGCTTGAATACAGGTGGAATTGTTAATATTTGGTATAATAATCACGTTAGGGACCTTCTCTAACAGAACCAGAGACAGAAATACAGCACAATGGACACAAAGGTCTATCCGAAAACAAGTTCTGTGGCTCCTGCTTTTTCTGGCTGCAATCACATGAATGGAAGCAAGAACCACAACCTGTCTGCTAATTCTAGGTACAAAGGTCCTTTGCATACTCTGAATTCTGGGGAAGTTTGGCCACTCGCCCCTTGCAAGTTGGTGAGAAACACTCACCATGCGCAGAAGAAGTCTGAGGAATTTATTCTAGACCTGGAAGCAAGCCGGAAAGAGACTCCCTCATAAAACTGTGCAGCAATGTTCTCTCTTTTCTGTGCATTCCTGGGGTCGAGTACTGACTCCAGTTCCCAGGCCCTCATATACCTTTTCATTTAACACACATGCATAAGCGGAATAAGAGTCCCAGGCAGTAGGACTGAACCACTATGCACAAATTCTGAGGGGAACTGGACCATTTCATCACAGTCCACCTCGAGACACAATAAATACAGTAATATCACCACCACCAACACTGTTTCCCGTAGCTCTTCATCCTGGATCGATTGACAGCTGTTGTAGCCAATGGGAACAGTGCATTCTTGCCAATCAGCACCAGTTTCCTTCAATTACATCTCCTATAGCACTTTTTTAGACAGCACTGGCCTTTCCAGGAACAGATCCCTGACATTAAACGGAGGTATTGCAGTATACAATGTGCACTATAGAAAATACATTGGATGCTAATGCTGCATAACATCACCCTTCAGGGCTGTTGTTGCAGCTCCACTGGCTATGAATTTGCTTATGGGCTCAAGTCAAGGTGGCTGACCTTATCTTAAAGCTGAAAGCAGTCAGGATCCAGGATCTAATCTGACCTCCTGCAATAAAGTCTTTGTATATTATTGGATGCTTCATTGAGGTCCTGTTGATCCCCCCCCCCCCATCTGAAATCCCGTAGGAATGAGAAAAGGCAGGGCAGGGCCCTTTTTTGCTTGATATGGGATGCCCTCTCACTATCTATCTATGGCTATCTCACTGCTCACCGTTAACAAAAAACTAAAAATGTGACTTCTTAAAAAGAGTTACTTCTTATTTACTGCTGTTGCACATTTTATTTGACTGTTTTTAGACTACACAATTCAAGAACAATCTAAGCGGCTAAGATTTTGGAAGGAAGGAATCCAATGGAAAGGTGGGATATAATATAAATGTTTTAATCTCACACACAGTAGTTTAATAGTATATTAAGGTCTGTTCTCTCTCTCTCTCTCTCTCTCTCTCTCTCTCTCTCTCTCTCTCTCTCTCTCTCTCTCTCTCTCTCTCTCTGTGTGTTTATTCTCCCCCCATCTGGTGTGTGTGAGCGAGAGCTCTAGAGTGATCTTTTTAAAATATTTAACATACCAGAAAAGGAACAATTGTTTCATGTACACTAAAATATCAGAAAAGAAGCACATCAGTGAAATTACCAGAAGCTATATTATATTAAATCAATAGTACACTAATATTAATTAGCTCAGCTGCAGAAATAGCTGGCTAATGTTGGTTATGGAATGTCGTTAGCGATCAAGCAGCATCTCTCAAGTTTGTTGTATTGGATCCTGCTTTGAGGCAGGCCTTTGGTTGGTTTAAAAGGACCTACCACATCCCTTTTAGCTCTGTGAAACTATGGTAGACACAGTGGACATAATTCCTCCCCCCTCCCAAAAAAGTCTTACACCACTTACAAACCAAACACATCAAGGTGAGAAAAACGTTCATCACAAGAAAGCAACTAGAAGCCAATTGTCATGCTGTCTCATCAAACTAGATAACCCAACAAAATGCAACATGTTCAGAATCAGAACTGACCAAATGCAACTAAAATAAACTGCACAAAGTACATAATTAACTTATGGAATTCACTGCCACATAACGGGTCCACTGGCTCAGGTGGTTTTAAAAAGGATGAAACCAATTCATAAAGTATATGAATATCAAATGGCTGCTGGCTAGAAAAACTAAACAGAACTTCTGTATTAAGAAGCATGCCACGACTTACCCAGTGCTAGCGACGAAACAATGCAGAAGCATGTTGCCTTTAAGACTTCCCTGAAGCATTTGGATGGCCACTGCTGGAAACAAGATGGTAGACTAGATGGCCCTTGAAAATGCTGAATCATTGACTCCTTAGAGTACTAGAGTAACTAATGATTTCCCAAGGATTTACGAGTAGAGAAAAGGGTGGGATGGTTGAGTAGAATTCACCTGACAGCCCAATTTTTGGAAGTTACAAAATCAGCCAAATAAAGTTATTCATGCACCATCCCCATTTAAAAAAATGGGAAAAGTCACCACGTGTAGTTTGCCCTAGGCATGTTATATGAGGCCCAGTGGGTTTTTAAGGTTTTATAAATGATGCATAGGGTGTGCATGTCACAAAACGTGGCAAAAGTATGATGGAGGTGAGGTGGGCAGGGGGCTTTAGTACTTCACCCTCACCTCATTCTGATCTTGATTGTGTGTGTGTGTGTGTGTGTGTGTGTGTGTGTGTGTGTGTGTGTGTGTGTGTGTGTGTGTGTGTGTGTGTCGTCCCCCCCCCCATACAAACAGTGTGCAGGGCATGGGGCACAATTTGAATGCCAACCATGACAGGGGCAGAATACTAAAGCCCCCCCCCCATATTTAGTGCAATATATCATGTGACCTCCAGCCATGATTAGCTTTGCTTGGGAATCGGCCAGATCTTTCCTGTACCTTAAAACCTGTTGTCAGCATTTCCAGATGCAGAATAAGGTAGGAGCGGTGGCTCAACATGCCTGTATTTAGGTTTGTCCTGCTTTTTCTACCCATCCAGCCGCCCACCCCCTCCTCTTATTTTGTGCGTTTCCCACTCTATTTATATTTCTCCTCCTCTGGGAAAATCTGGTGCCTACTGCCAATTAAGCTGTTCCATATTTCCCCAGGGAAATTCAGCTGATTTCTTACATTGACAGTAAATGCTCGATGGCTGGCAGCACCTTCAGAGATTGTGTTACAGCCAAGCATTTCACTTAGGCCAGCTCCCGATGGCTTTAGCAATATTTTTGCATTCAAACAAAGGTGGTATTTTGGTGATAAGTACAACAAAGAAGGTCAAAGTTATCTATTACTCTAGTTTTGTGTATTTTTTTTAATTGCCATTCTTTGGGATAAACAAAATTGAAAACATCCCTGAAAATACCGTAGTGTTTTTTTTTTTTTAAACTCCTCTAACCAGCTTTGTGTTAATCGTATGATAGTTTGGCAACCTTCCATAATAGAAATAGGATTACGATTCTTACTTTCTGATCGTATTTCTCCCTCAACTATACATTTTTCTGAGCAAGGAAGGAGAATAATGTACAATTTGGACAAATACTCAAACTGCCCCCCCTTTTTTAAATTTAAAATCCATTGAATTTTAGTTTGACAGATGAAATGAACAGTCATATAATGACAATCTGAATAGAGACAAGACGATTTGGTCACATGGAAAGGGGCAAGCATGGGTGCGCATCCCCCCCCACACACACACACACAGGTTCTGCTACCTGCTACAAGCTGCACAAGGAGGCAGTTTGTCTGCATCTTCTCTTGTACAATTCAGGAGACATGAAAACCAACACCCTTTCTCCACGTGTTAAGGCCCATAAGGGCCTGGCTTAGTGTATTGTCAGAACTGTCTCAACATGGGTGCCACCAGTTCCCTGGAAGGAGGCCCAGGCCATCTCTCCAGTAAGTCACCACCAAACTTACTTCAGATGTTTCAAGTACTGTATATAATATGATAATCTTAAAAAGAGAAACAAACACCATAGGTTTTCAGACGCTATTCCATAGAAACCTAGGTTCCACCACTGGCATCACTGGTGCGTGGCGGGGGGGGGCAGAGTGCACAGGGTGACATGGCAGGAGGGGGTGACGCGCCTGGGGGGTGATGCACTGGGAGTCCCGGCACATCATCCCCCTGCTACACTCACCCCCATCCCGGAGCCGGCAAGCCGAGCCACGTCTTCCTCGGCGGCTCGGCTGCTTCTGAATAGGCTGGCAAGAGGCTTCGAGTGGCATGCGCACAACGCCGCTCGAAGCCTTGCCCTCAGAAGGGCCGAAGGAAGACCCAATTGGGTCTTTTTTTGTTTTTGTTTTGTTAAAGACAGTAATATTACATTGCTGATACTATTACATTGAAATCTTTCTTCTATGTTGGTTTGTTAATCTCTGGAAAGAAAATTTCAGGAGCCAGAAAGGACCGTGCGCCATTATTTGGCCATTTCTCATATTGACTTAAGGATATATTGGTTATTATAAATGGAGAAAGAAGTCAGAATTTAAGAACACTTAGGCCATCTAAAATATCATCATATTACAGAACAAGCAATGAGCAAAATGAGTACAGATTTGGGATTCTGCTTTGAGTATACCTAGCAACTAAATGTATATGAACTTCTTTAAAATGAAATCATCCATTATAATAGATTGTGCTTGTAGTGTTTTCTAAACATCAGTGCTCAGTAGATTGGAGCCAAATTTGCGATCTTCAATTTTGTATTGAAAGTATGCATGCATGTTCTATGCGTAAGAACCTTTCACTGAACAGCTTAGCAAGCTGGACAAACATTAAAACTGTGTGCCTGCTGTTTTTTTATCCACATCCTGGACAGTAATCACAGCTTAGACAGAACTGTACAAAAGCCTCAAACTGATTTTAAACCTCCAGGGATCTGCACAATCCCTGAGCTATTGGCACAGCTCGAGGAAGTGGAAGGAGGCAAGTTGTACAATTCCTGAGCATATCTGACCAAATTTAGGGGCATTCCTGACGGAGGCAAAGCTGTCAAGAGCCATCCCTAGGGTAGGGCAAAATCAGGGCAACTGCCTGAGGCCCCATGCTCTGAAGGCCCCTACTTAACCCTGCTGCCACTTTGATTCTCGGTGTCCTGAAAGGAGGTCCATAGAGGAGAGGATCAAAGAGGTAGCAACCTACCTCTTCTGCTGGCACTGCTGCTTCAAGCAAACCATTGCAGTGGTAGAGCTGAAGGAGGTCACATGGGGCCACTGCAGTCCTATTCTCTCCGGGAAAAGGGTCGACCCCTACCTACTGCCCCATCACTGCTGCCTCCTTCATTGACCAGCTGCTTATTCTAAACAGGTTGGGTGGGAGGGTGCTTGGAGCAGAACAGGGTTTCTTCTTTCACTCCCAGCATTCTCCAACCCAACCTGTTCTTAAGCAATGACAGGCACCAGGAACGGCAGTAAGCAAGCTTGGCGCACATGTGCTAATGCACATGATTAGGGAGGGGGAGGGGGAAAATTTGGGCACCAGACTGGATTTGCCAGACTGGATTTGGGCCAAACCTGACCCAGACCCTGCACCCCCCAGATGACCCTTGTTATGTCCCTTTGTGTCAAAAAGCGTTTATGCTTGAGGTTTTCAAGTAGGCATACTCTCTTAAGTTACTAAGGAAAAAGGTTTCCACTAAGAAATAACTTGCCCGAAGTAGTCCGACATCAAATTCCATGTGGACTAGTGAAAAAACAAATTGAACCATATGTCATAATCTGGGTGGCTGGGAATGGGAGGCAGTCCAAACAAGAAGTGACCAGTATTTGAAGAAGAAAAAATAGGTCCTGCTAGTAGTGACTCAGTGGAACAGGCAGATTTAGCTCAAAAGGAGAACCAAGGAATGGTTTAGAGATATATTCCAGTGCCTTGGAATCTCTCTGAACCTTTCACCTTGAACAGTTGTCATTTCAAACTGGCTATCTACAGTCAAGATTCCTGCAAAATCAGTTTACAAGACTCCGCTGAAATTGCCAGGAGGCATAAAATACAATGTAGATAGAGAGTGCCAAAAGAAACATTAGTGATCCTATGAGCATAGCAGAACAGACTGCTCCATCTTTTAAGATACAGATTGATCTGCAACATAATGATCTCTTAATTACTAGCATTCCACTGTAATGTGCAACTGCAAGTATAAATACCATCTTAAGCAATGAGCAAGTGAACATGACAATGAGATGCAAGTGAACCGTTCAGAGAATGCAGCCAGCTCTGTGTGCGTCACGAGCAAGGCATGAGTATCAGAGAAATCTGTCTGGGAATTAAAACATGAGAAATGCACAAACCAAGTCATGCTTTCAAATGTGCAAAGCAATAAATATTCATTCATTTCAGCTTGAGAAGAGAGGTGTACTGGAAGGACAACACACAGCATAGTCCCAATTTGATTATACTGCCAAAAGAGATCATCACACTGCGGAAGTGTCTTCATGGTGTTCAATTTGAATGTGCTTATTTCTATACAGGGTCAAACTCTGTATGGGGAAAAAAGTAGTAAAAACTGACTCTGCACAGTGCCAATTGGCTAATGCCTAGAATGTCATCAAGACACTTCCGCCCCATCCTGTTGATTTTGCATGTAAACACACAAATGCCCTTTTCTATTAAGTAATAAGGCAACAGAGTAACAGCGCAATCCTATCCAACTTACACCACTGGTGTAACAAGCGGTGCAGCGAGAACGGGAGGCACCAGAACGGAAAGGGGATTCAAATCCCCTCCAAAGGGGGATCCAAAAGGGATTTAAATCTCCCCTCCCCTCCAAAGCCTCCCACCTTGCTCTCCCCCACTAGTTATACCAGTGGTGTAAGTTGGATAGGATTGCGCTGTCAAGGTGAATATTCACGTGCTTTTAGAAATAAGCTAGGTAGCAAGGCTACTTGAAGCACAGGACGACTGACAGTTCAGCCAGCATTCAAAGAATCATAGAAATCAGAGTTGGAAAGGACATTCAAGATCAAGGCCCCCCCCCCACTGGTTTAGTTGCTATTTTGGAGCCATTCGAGCTCTAGGGTGGGCGGGAGGGCCGAAGCTGAGGCGATGCGTCGCACAGGCAAGTACGCCCCTTCGCCGCCACGTCCGGCCCCCACCCTGGGGCCCACCACCCCGACAACGCTTCTGACCGGGCAGCCCAGTCCCAAACGGGCCACGGACCGGTACCGGGCCGTGGACCGGGGGTTGGGGACCCCTGTCCTATAGTGCAAAATGCCAGTGGCACTAAAGGAAAATTGGATACATCATAAAGTCAAAGGGATTGATCTCTGCCCGTTGTAAAATCAGTACAGGGAGAGCATTGATGCCATTAGGTTTGTGACAAGTTACAGGAATTGTGTTGGTAAAAGTATAGGACAGAGGAATCCATCAAAGAAAGACACTCTTCCAGACAACTCAAATCCCAGATGGCCCCTGCTGCATGGTGTGATAACTACCATTTCCACAGTGCTGTTTAACACAATTTCAGCTTAGTTCATTTCAGTGTGGTTGCTTCTTTTTCTGCTTACATTTTGTGACCAATCCTATCCAATTTTCCAGTGCCTATGCAACCACAATGCAGCCCTCAGGTAAGGGAACAAACATTCCCTTACCTTGAGGAGGCCTCCAGGACTGCCCATCACCACCACAAGATGCAGTGCATGCCCTGTTGCCACGGCTGCACCAGCACTGGAAAGTTGGATAGGATTGGGCTCTTTATCTGTTAAGATCCACCCATGAGAGATGAGGAATGAACAAACATGTACAGTATTTGTTGCTGCACTAAATATGCAGATAGGAGACGGTGAATCCAACAAGCACTAGAGAGCTGGTTACACATTAATGCCTAAAATTGAAAAATAATTTGGTGGCTTCGTAAAGTCTTATTCGGAACTGGATATCCAACTTCAGCACTTGCAACCGTAATTCACATACATCACTGTAGCCTTTGACAGTTTAACATGGCGAGGGTAGCTAGTCTTTCTGTAGAGATTAATAAAAAGACATCTCAGAGGCTTGATGTACATACATTAGAGGAAGGGAGGCTTCCCCTGCTTGATTGCATGGATATATAAAATTGATATATCAACACATTCTTTGTGGGAGGAAGGTAGAGAAGCATTAACAAAAAAGGACAACATTTATACATCATCATCAGTTGCCCATAGGAGAAAAACTTGCAGAAGAAAACTGCTTGTTCTCAGAGATCAACACTTTCATGGCTAGTATTGATACACAGCTGCAATTCACCTAATAAAATGTGATTCTCTCTCTTTTCCAATATGAAGAAACCCGCATTTCATCATAATACATGTTAACACCCCTGCGTGTACATGTTTAAACTCTATTTATTTATTTAAAAAAATTATATCCTGCCTTATCCTATGCCGAGGCAAATGCCCAAGGCGGCTTACAACAAAAATTAAAAAACATAGTTTAAAATACAGAAATAAGTTTAAAACAATACATAGTTAATTTAAAAACAATAAAATCCACTGGGGGGGCAACAGTATGGAGCACAAAAGCAGCATGGCAGAGCATCTTGAGACACAGGAGGCAGGCGACAACCCATCACCCAAACGCTAGACGAAACAAAAACGTTTTGAGCCCTCGCCGAAAAGTCATGAGGGAGCGGGTGGTTCTCGGATCCCCTGGCAGGGAGTTCCACAGTTGTGGCGCCACAACAGAGAAGGCTCGCCCACGTGTTGCCACTCCCCTAACTTGTGATAGAGGTGGCACTCGCAGGAGAGCCCCCTCAGATGACCTAAGAGAACGGGCCGGAATGTATGGGAGAAGGCGGTCCCTCAGATATCCTGGACCCAAACTGTGAAGGTCTACTGAAGGTACATAAAGAAACATAAAGTTTCAGACACAGAGAGGATGTAAGAATATGCTCTCTGTACTATACAATATGTTATAACAGTAAAACTCACCTTGAAAGTCTTTCTAATAATTTAGGTCTTACTGCTGTCTTCAGGAGGTGCGTGTGTTCAGTCATGTTCATTTAAAAGGGATTCAAAGGACTCCCTTGATTATCTAAAAATGAAGGAATGTCTTATCTGTGTAAGACATTTATCTATTTTAGTCTTATCTATTTTAGTCAAATCCAGTTCATTCAATTCATCTTGTGGATTTGCTCCATGAAATAAAATAATTTTAACTACATCGTTTAAGAAATTGAGGCCTTCTCTAATCTCTGGTTCGTTTTCTGAAAACTCGGTTACATAAACACGTTTCTAGAAATGCTGGACATTTTCCATTTATTATCAAACGAAAAAAGCACTGAACTCAGACTTTGTAAGACAACTGAATTCCATATACCAGTTCCTTCAGTAGTAAAGCATATGACCACATGCTGATCAATACAGCACTAAAATCGACTATCAACAATCAAAAGAAGTTTGGGTATACTGTACATGCAACTAAGGTTGATGAACCAACTTGACTTACACATGACAGTATCATATTATTTCCACTGTGCTCTTCAGATGGAAGTTGCTTATTGTCTTCTAGAACATTACTGAGCCATAGCTAAGGAAATGGATGCAAAGATCCTTCATGGAACTGTTTTTTTAAGAGGGTGACACAAAATTGGCTAACTTTGTTAGCTTTCCCTTCTTTGCTACAACCAATTTTGGGCTAGTGGTCCTCCTGAAAGGATCCCCATCTAAGAATGATGCTAAGTCATGACTGGGTCATTTCTAGGGGACTTTGTTTTGGAGGGGGGGAATAATGGCCTCTGGGATCTATCATGGGGGTGATGCGCTGACCTCTCACATTGGGTGACGCAAACCCTAGTGACGCCTTTGTTTAGGCTGCAAACATACCTTTAGGCTGTGCGTATAATATTGTAATTTAAAAGTGTGATTTCGATGATGCGGGGGTGGGACAATGATGCATTGCCCTGCCCAATGCATGTGAGGAGGTCCATCATGGGAGTGACACACTGACCTCCTGCCCTATCCTGCAAACCCTAGGAACCCCCCCCCCCGAGCAGATTAGTGCGGGGGGACCCATTTCTGTCTATCTGCTTGCCTCCTCTGCTCCATCCTTCTACTCCCTGGATTGGAAAAGCATAAGAGCATAAGAGGGAAAGAGTGCTGAGCTAGAACATTGCAGAGTGGAAGGAGCAGAGGCTGGCACATCATTGGGTAAGGGGGGCAGCATTTGGCATGCCGCCTTAGACACCAGGAGGCCTTGGGCCGGCTCTGCTGTCATGCATACAGATGGCATTGTAAACACAAGCTACAAGGCAATGCATAAACGTCTGTAATTTCTAGGGTTAATCACAATTACCAATTAATTTTGCAAGTTGAGTGTTCCGATACCATTTCCACAGGATAGCATTCTTGAAATTTTCCCCAATGACATCAATAAGTGCTCCCTCATCACTGCTTGAGCGACTTCAAGTTGTTGGGCATGCGCAGCAAAGCTCCCAGAACAGATTCTAGTCACCTTAGCAGCAGAGATCACATTTCAAGCTTCTCAAAGTTCCTTATTCAATAAAAGGGTCCTTCGCCTCTATGACTGATAAACATGCCGCAACAACTGTGCCACCTGTATTGCGCAGCATTTTCAATTTAGTGGGAATTGGCTAAAAAAATACCACAGAAGGGTATGATTGAACATTATGCTGTGCCAACTTTCACAAAAGCCATTTAGGAAGACAATTTTTTTTTAATTGCTTGGGTATCAGGTATTTAACTAGAGCCTATGAATAATTAACATTTGGGCAGATTAGAACAGAAAAGGTGTACACAATCTAAAATTATTACCTCATGAAATAATATGTGTACCTGTAATGTTTGGAATTCAGTGTTGCATAGTTACCTTCATAATACCTATTGAGATTGCTCCTGGCCAAATCAAAACTCTTCTTGCTGTACAGAGCACAGCACAGAGGCTGTAATATGCAAACTAATTTCTTCAGGGGGAACAGAGATTCCAAGTTCTGAATAGGAAATTTGTGATTTTAGGTTCGGACAGCTCCTTGCCTGATCAAACCAACAGAGCACTTTACAAGCATTCTTACATCCACAACCACTTAAACCTCTGCGTAACTGGTCTTACGTGCAGATGTTCCTTTTTACATGTTCCTTAATAAAATCTATATTCTTTTGGAAAATTCTGTCTCATGGTTACTGTTAGCATAGTTGGAGGTACTTTAAGGTTGTTCGCTCCTCTATCCAGTAAATGACCCCCCCAAAAAAAAAACACCCATACCCTGCTTGTTGAGCTCTCATGTTATACATTCCCAAGTTGAGTTTACTTCTGGGCTGGGCAATCCCTGACCCAAGATTGTCAGCCTGATCCTGCCTTTGATGCGGCCTGCACCAGCGCAGCTGGGGCTCAGTGGCGAACATAGACTCCCGTGGAGTAGGGGCTGCTGCCATGCCCCGTCTCCTGGGGCGTGTGACGTCGGCATAGCGCACCTCCGCAGCGTGGAAACACCCTCCCCCTGGTGCTTTTTGGCTCCTTTTTCGAGCCAAATGGCACCTGGGAGGGTGGGAGGGCTGAAACATGCAGCCGTTCTTGTTGTGAAGAAGTCGCAAGAACGGCTGCGGATCTCGGAGAAGGCGTGCGCCCTGGGGCCCACTGCCCCAACCGCCCCCTGTGCCACGACGTCTCTGCTGGGGCTCACCTCGGGGGAAAGGGATGTTCGTCCCCTTCCCCCGGTGTCAGCGCCGGAGGCCCCAGTGGGCCTCCTCAGATACATGCCAGCTGTTTAGCTGGCGCACATCAGAGGAGGCCGTGTAAGGCCAGCCTGGCCCAGGAAGGGGACAGGGATATCGGCGCAGCCTGGTGCCGATATACCTGCCCCCTCCCTGACTGGAACAGCCAATGGCCCCCTCCCCCAAAACTCCACTCCACCCCAAAATGGCAGGATTCAAGATGAAAACTGAAAATTCAGAGCAGCGTTAAAATCAGTGAAACTGAATAAAGGTCACAATGTTGTGTTTGAACACTCAACAATTCAGTAACTTGAAGAGGAAAATTCTTATTGTTTTTATAACGAAAAACTGATTTTTGGAAGTATATCAGGTTGATAACGGTTACCCTTTTACCAAATATCCTCTTTAAATAAGCCTTCTACATTTGCATGGTCCAATCCTTTTGGGTAGGTGTACAGTTTCAAACACATACCACTCTCAATGGCGACAGTACTTACAGCATGCTTGTAGCATGGGTCAGAATCCACTGGGAACCTTGGCTAAACTATTTGCACAAGAGAGAGAGAGAGAGAGAGAGAGAGAGAGAGAGAGAGAGAGAGAGAGAGAGAGAGAGAGAGAGAGAGAGAGAGAGAGAGTGTGTGTGTGTGTGTGTGTGTGTGTGTGTGTGTGTGTGTGTGTGTGTCCTACTAGTAGACTAGAGATTAAACTGAGGGACAAAATGTTCAGTTTTCACTGAGCTCTATTCCTTTGTATTGTACATCATGTACAGAAAGAGACACAGCCAAGCCTTCACGCATGTATTTTGATATATGCAAATCTGCCTGGATTGGTACACTTTCAAGAAGGCTGGCTGTGCTGAAAAAAAATAATGTCTCTCTATCAAGGGGATTTCTCAGGTACACAAATCCTCTTCATCTGACATTAATCGGCACTGCAGTGGACTTAGGCCTCAGTATAATAATGGATTCCGTTGAATTGGACATTTGCCACTGCTGCTGGCCTTCAGGGAGTCAGGTTTACCATCCAAAGAAAACCAGGATAAAGCGGCAGCTGCGATTCTCAGGTTACTTTGTGAGGAAGCCCATCTGCAGCGACTGACAGGGTAACTACCACCTTATGCATATATAGCACTGGGACTAAGAAAGGCAGGCATTCCTTCAAAATAGCTTCTCTAATGCTATCACTATCATTGTCCCCTGTTGAGCATGGCACAGAACCAGATGGCACATAACACACAGTTATGACTCCATCCATCCAGCATGCCCGAGACCTGGCTCTAGGAGTGAAATTCCAGGAAAGGTGTCTGTCCCGCTATTTTCATTTAGTGGAATAAATTGCAATGAGTCACACAAGTAACCCTATGCAGGCATTCTAAAACTGGGCATGCTGTACCTCTCTAGAGGGGAACTTTGGCTGCTCCAGCCCCACCCACATGTGCTCCATAGACATGCCCCCCTGCTCACCTCAGGTTCAGCGTGACATAGAATAAATATTCCATATAAGGCTGAGGTCCTATACATACAACTGAGAGTAAGGCTGCAATCCTATGCACACTTTCCTGAGAGTAAGCCCGATTGAACACAATGGAACTTACTTCTGAGTAGACATGCATAGGATTGGACTGTAAGTCACATTGAAATCAGTGGGACTTATGGTGCAATCCTCTGTTAAAAAAAAAGGTAGAAGCATTTTTGACACCCAGGGAGTAAGGGCCGCTGGCATGCAGGCTGGCAGTCCTTACTTCGCCTCCCACCGACCCTGCTGCCACTGGTGCAGGTAAGAAATGCACTGGTCAATGCAAGGGGAGGGCGGGTCGGGCAGCTAGGGAGGCGAATGTTGGGCGAGCCTGGCCAGGAGGGGGTGGGAATATCAGCTGCAAGCACCGCACTGATATCCCGTGCTCATTTCTGGTCTCGGTGGCCTAACCCTGCCGATCCAGATGTACATTGGCTCAAGAGCCGATGTAAATTAAAGGAGACCCATTGGGGCTGGACAGCCCTACACCCAGGGAAGGGGACAAATGTCCCCTTCTCCCAAGGTGTCCCTGGGCTGCGTCGACGTGGCCCGAGAAGAGCGCAGGATGGTGTGACCATCCCTATGGGCCAGCTGCGTATCTTTACAGTAAAGCACCAGACTTGAAAAGTCTCCTCTATTACGACTTCAGGATTTTTTTATTTTTTTTTTAAAAGGCTCCACGTCCCATTTATTTACGTGGAAAATCCACCCTAATCTGGTCTTCTGAGATCAGTACACATTTCCCAATTGACCTCATATCTATGATTGGTGACAGTTTGCTATGACTGGGGCATGATTTCAACTTTGGATGGCATAGCTGCTGCCCTCCATACCATACCACCACCACCACCCCACACACACTATTTTCTATAGACCATACCACCGACCCAGTGGGTTCCACTCCCAGGCAAGTCAATACCAAAATACTGCCTTAGCCTCTACAAATACATCTTACTTGCCTCTACTTACCAGCGTGTCTCTCGCAGAGGGATAACAAGTGTAACTTTCCCAATTTAAATTGCCTGGGTTACTATGGCTTTGCTTCTTCGATTTTTCTTCCAACCTTGCGTGTTTGCACCACAAGTGGAAAAAGAGAAAAAGTGCTAGAATCTGTTTTTGGTGTTCCACTAAGCCATGTTTTGACAGCTGCTCAAGACAGCGTAGCCTCTTCCTGCCAACATCAATAGATCTTTCCATCCATACTTGATATTAACTGGAATGCTGCAACATTACTCTGCTTTCTGCCACCTTGAAGCCTGCAGAAATCCCTCTGTCTTTTTGAGCATTCCTCATTGCCAAGAGCAGACTAGTCACTCAACTGCATAGATCTTAAGCCCTCAGATCAGAGCTGCTTATCCTTGCTTGCTGAATGCATTGAGTATTTATTACAAATCAGGGCCAATTCATTTTTATTTTACTCAATAAGTTCAAGTTTGTTTGAATTATTGCCTCATTTGCAGAGTACAGAGGCATTATGATAAAATGTCATCTTGAACGAAAGAGGCTCTTTTTTTCTAGTGGATGAGTTAGAAATTCATGATTTGATAGAACACTGATTTCAGTGGCCCTGTTGGAGAAGTAAATGCAATGCATCATCTTGATTGATGGTGGGTTAAAGCCACTTAATCTTGTTTATGGACCATTGTCCTCATGGCACTTGAGCTAATAAAACATTGCACAATTTCTTAAATCGCTCAATTGGAATATTTAAATTCTAAACATTTTCCTCCAACCTCCTCAAATAACGTTCATTACAAACGAAGAGTGCCATTAAAACTGTTCCAATTGACGGAATTATAATTTATATATAGCGCAAGTTTGAAGCAGACAAGACATGAAGCCTTGACAAACACCATAAAAGTCAGTTTATTTCATGTGCAAGACACACAAGTACGCTGAACACAGTTCAGACTTTTGTTTCTTGCTGAGATTTGACAAGGGATTTGATTCAGTCCCTTGTGGTTACAGTGCCTGCTCGTGAAGGGATCACCGTATGGCAGTGTTTCGCAAACTGAGAGCCGTGGCTCCCAGGGGAGCCATGGAAACCAGCCAGGGGAGCCGCAGAGTGCCACAAAATCCTCTCGGAAAACAGTGCAATGCCAATTGGCAGTCATCTACATAATGTAATGGGGAGCCATGGCCAATGGTCGCCAATGGTCAAGGACGCCACAGGTTGAAAATGTTTGGGAAACACTGCTGTACGGCATAACCGGGAACTGTAAGTGAGCATGTCATGGGGAGAGAAGATAAGGATGGATGCTGCACTAGGTGTTTGGGGAACTGTGAAGTCTATGAGTGTCTCCAATATTCCCTCTCCAGTCTGCCCTTTTATGGAACATGGTAGGAAGAGCTATAGATTGGAGGCAAGCATAGCCCAGTTGTAACTTGGTGTAGAACCAAGGGCTAGAGATCAGGCTCCGTTACGCCGTGTGGAGATCCCTCTGCCTGCAGAGTACTGGATTTCGCCCACTGTTAATTAAAGTTAATCTGATTCTGACGAAGAAATTTCTGTACAAATATTGGTGACAGAATCACCACCACTTTTTACATTTGAAAGAATTCTGAGAAACGTTTTATAACACTAACCACATTTCTATCCCTTTCCCTCCCTCCCATTGTGATTTCCCCCACTGTCTATATTTAGATTGTAAGCTCCTTGAGTTAGGAACTAGTCTTTTTTTTCTTATGCAAAAAGGATCTCACCAACATTCCAGTGGTATTCAGACATTGCCTTGTACAAGTGTCCATATGCATGTATCAGGGCCAACTCATCCACGAGGCCAAACTTAAGCTGTCCCTTCAGGCAGCACACAGGTGGGGGCACCCACTTTTCTCCCCCTACTGTCCTCCACTGATCCTCCTCCCTCTCCCTGGATAAGAAAAAGAAGAGGGGCTCAAATGGAAGTGTGGAAGAAAGGACAGTAGTGACCTAGAGTGTTGGAGGAGCAGAGGGTGGCACATCATCACCAGGTGTTAAGGGGGGCAGCATTTGGTACACCACGTCAGGCACCAGAGGGTCTTGGGCTGGCCCTGACAAGTATACATTTGTGTGTCAATAGGCTTTAAACAAACTGTGAATGTTGTACTAAAGTCCAGCAGCCATGGAAACATGCCTCAGTGCTTTACCTCTGCACTGCCAATGTACCTCCCTACTTGGGGAGAGCTCCTTTCTGCAACTGGGAAACCCAAGTGCTTCCATGTGTTAACTTCAGCATGCCTAGAAGAAAAATTCCAATAGCATACAGTGATACGCAATGGTTGAAAAGATATGAGCAATGTTATACAAACCTGAAGCTTTGTTCTCTAGTTATTTAGAAGGTTGTGCAATATAAAGTAAAGGTAAAGGTATCCCCTGACAATTAAGTCCAGTCGTGTCCTAGGGTGTGGTGCTCATCCCCATTTCAAAGCTGAAGAGCCAGCGTTGTCCGCAGACGCCTCCGTGGTCATGTGGCCGGCATGACTCTCCTTGCTGCAGCGCGTAGCATGCAGCTGGAACATGGAGCGCTATTTACCTTCCCGCAAGCGGTACCTATTTATCTACTCGCATTAACATGCTTTGGAACTGCTAGGTTGGCAGGAGCTGGCCAAGCAACGAGCGCTCACCCCGTCGCGGGAATCGAACTGCCAACCTTTCGATCAACAGCTTATGGTTCAGCGGTTTACTGTATATTAAATTCTTAACAGACTCGATGGCACTGCAATGGGTCTCCGCTGCTTTATAGCAATTGAAGTTTTTCCTGCAAGTGCCAATAGCTTCCAATCAGCTCAACTTGTATCATGTTCTTACTTCATTTCCCCAAAGCAGTAACATCTGTAAGCAGGAGAAATGCTTTCATCAAAAGGAATTGTCTCAGGGAAACTTCCAACCTCTCTTTGCAAGGAGATTTTAGAAATCATTCTGCAAGAAAAATGGAAGATTTTCTTCAACTGTGTTTTTTTTTTTAAAAAGGACAAAAGACATTCAGCTTCACCATTGTGAATATTCATCTTCCCTTTGTAGCAATAGCAATTATCATGTGTCCGAACGCATTATCGATCACCTGATAACAAATGCATGTTCCATCGGCTGTGAGGTTTCATTTATTTTCCACTAATCTTTGCTACTCCTCATCTGTCTATCCATCTCTTATACTTGCCAGCTTTTGTTCTTTTGGAATATTCTTTTCCAAGTCTATATATCCTTTTCCTGCCAGTCTCTTCCCATTTTTTTCACCTGTCTACCTGCTTTGTTTTTCTAAATGTTTTGAGTAGCCAGGATCCAAACAGCTACTTCTGAAAAATTCACGGGACTTGATGTTTTTCCTCCTTTGAACCGTTGACCCCTGTACTATGTCATACAAACTGCTTCTCTTGGTTTCAGTGTTTTGCTATGTGGCCTGAAGCATATGATTTTCAAACAGAATTTGAAGCTCTTTTAGACATGTGAAACTGGTTGCACAGTTTTTTGGATCCTGGCCAATAAATTATTGCCTGTAAAAACAACTGGTTAGACCGGGGTGGCCAACCTTCCACCATTAGGGCCTCCGCGTTCTTAAGAGTTGTGTAGAAGACTGAATCTTGGCAACTGCAAGTGCTAATGGTGTTGCTAAAGCAGCTGCAGCTGCTGGAATCAATGTCCTCACCTATACAACCATTAAAGGTCCAGGAGCATTCATGCTGAAGGGTTGGCCACCCCTGGGTTAAATACTTGTGAGTCACACATAGTTAATCACTTAATGTTTTGCCTAGCTGCATCTGAAGTTTGCTCTATCAGCCCAACGGGGACCAACTGCTCTTTAGCTCCGCCTCCCTTAGAACTGTCTCACATAGTGATCACAGTACTTTACCCAACTTCCTTTCCACTTCCCCTCTGTCCTTTTTATATCACGTCTGTTAAATAAATTACATCTGGAGAAGCCTTGCTCCCTGTGCCACCACTTACAGAGGTACGATTGGTGTGCATGTGGAAAAGGGCCTTCTTTGTGGTGTCCTCCTATCAGCTTGGGGCATTCTGTCAAGTGATGTGTGGGAATCCCCTCCACTAACCCCATATTTAAAAGGCTGCTAAAAACTTTGCTGTTGTTTCCCCAGGCTTTTGCACTGCGGTTATCACACTGTTGCTCTTTGCTATTATATGAATGGATTTTTTTTCTTTGACTATAAAACTAGTCAAATTTTAATTATTTGACTATAAAAATAGTGTTGTGAACCACACTGGGACCATAAAATAAAGGCAAATACTAAATAAACTGTATGCCATTGTTTCAAATTGCGGCCTACCTTGGTATACAGGCAGAGGGGTAGCCAGGCACCCGTGGTACTGGGGCGGAAAAGCCCGCCGCCCCATTATGCAAATTAAATAATTAATTTGCATAATGAGTTTCGGGTTTTTTAAAAGTTTTTAAAAGGTTTTTAACGCTAACGGGGCTTCTAAAAGGGCTTCTAAAAGGGTATGTGTGCTTTGCCAAACTTATCTGTAGTTCTAGGAACCTCCAGCGATGATCAGGGGCGCAGATCGTCCCTCTGCAGCTCTGCTCCCGGTCGCGAACTCTGCAAAGCGTCCAGGAGCGCGCTGCAGAGTTAACGCATGCGCAGAGCGACGATTGGAAACATCGTCGCTCTGCGCATGCGTTAACTCTGCAGCGCGCTCCTGGACGCTTTGCAGAGTTCGCGACCGGGAGCAGAGCTGCAGAGGGACGATCTGCGCCCCTGATCATCGCTGGAGGTTCCTAGAACTACAGATAAGTTTGGCAAAGCACACATACCCTTTTAGAAGCCCTTTTAGAAGCCTCGTTAGCGTTAAAAACCTTTAAAAAAAACATTTTTTAAAAAACGAAAAAACGAAAGTTAAGGAGGCTCCCGCCCCCCACGGAGCCTTTCCGCCCCAACGCCCTGGGGCCCACCGCACCACCGCCCCATATCAGACGACGCCACTGTATACAGGCAGAAGAATGGCTTACCAGTTTAGCAAATAAGTACCAAAATGTTAGAAGCCAAACTGTCAACACTAAGGAATCCTTAGACAAATGAATCCTAGTGCACTTGAAGTTTAGCTTGATTTAACTTGAATGTTATTCACACAATACACACACAAGTCAAAAGTCATGTCCCATAATCTCAGATATGTAGGAGCTTGGCTATAAATACAGTCAGTTCTCATTAGGGTTAGGTTCCTGGAAAACCTAGTGGACAATTAGTGGATATCGAATCATTGAGCCTATGGGAAAAATTGGGTTAGGTTCCAGGGGACCCTCTTCCCCATACAACTATATGAACTTTGTGAACCTGAATCGTACCTTAAAGTTTATGGGCTGGGTGATAGTTGGGGCAGCATCTAGTATACCACATTGGCTCTTTGTTATGGAACAATTCCTAACTCTAGCAAATTAATTATTATTCCTTCCTAACACCATTATGCAAATATAAAAGGTATAGTACAGTATCCTGGAAGCCCAGAGAGAGCACAAACAGTTCCCATTCTGTTGCAAATGGCATTCAACAGCGCGCGCGCGCACACACACACACACACACACACACACAGAGCGCAACTCCAGAAGAGAGTGATTACCTATTACAGTCAGTAAATGCAGCAAGGCAGGGAAAATTGCTCCCAGAGCAACATGGAGACCCACAAAAAAAAGCTAAGTACACACCCATGAGAATAATGGCCCTGATGAGATTGCAGATAACAAGAACAGACCACAGATAGGAAGAGATAGGTGGCAATTCTGCCCCTCACAGATAAGTGAATTCGTAGATAGCAAATGCGCATATAAAGAGAACTGACTGTACTCAGGAGGGAAAGCCTTTCAGACATTCTTATAAACCCTAGTCTTAGCACTGAAGTCAGGATCCAACTATGAAATTTCTTTCAAATTCAGTCCTGCATACTGACTCAAATTCAGCACTACATATTGCCTTCAGTGGAAAAGATTTCCAACTAAGCACACTCTGGATTGCGCTCTCTCTCTCTCTCTCTCTCTCTCTCTCTCTCTCTCTCTCTCTCTCTCTCTCAATGTCATGACAAAATTGTAGACGTTTCCATTCCATTCACACCTACTGCGCATATTCAGAGAGCTTGAAGATTAGAAATAAAATATAATCAACTGGAAAGTAGATATATTAATATTTATTTAGTCTTTTATATTTTGTACGTGGTCAGAATTTAATGTTGCCCTGAAGTGCTCCTTGGGGTACTTTTTCTCCCTTAATCCTTTTTCAAAGTCCTAATTTAAAATTCATTTGAATGTATTTGTGCACCTTTAGACCAAGCTCATTCAAGCATTTATACCCCCTCTAATGAATTGTAAGACATCAGTGTATACACAGCCCAAAGTTCCTGACTTTTGTAGGACATATATTAGCACTGATTTATAAATTCAATAGTCAGGTTCATTGGCATGCATAGAGTCAAGGGACCTTTGTTAAACTAGGACATTTGATTATGGCTGTTTGAGTGGATGTGAATTGAGAAAAGCCCTTCCTATTTTAATGTCAGGAAATTAGAAATATTTTAATGCATTCTACTTGCTAGCATCTATCAAAGCTTTTGAAAAAGGTCAGTATTTAAAACATGTTATTCTAAAACACTCTGCTGCCATTTGCTTTGCTGTACACAATTACATGGAAAAAATCGCATGCCGGAATCAAGATTGCCGGGAGAAACATCAACAACCTCAGATATGCAGACGATACCACCCTAATGGCAGAAAGTGAAGAAGAACTAAAGAGCCTCTTGATGAGGGTGAAAGAGGAGAGTGCAAAAGTTGGCTTGAAACTCAACATTAAATAAACTAAGATCACGGCATCTGGTCCCATCAATTCCTGGCAAATAGAAGGGGCAGAAATGGAAGCAGTAACAGATTTTACTTTTTTGGGTTCCAAGATCACTGCAGACGGAGACAGCAGCCAGGAAATTAAAAGACGCTTACTCCTGGAAGGAAAGCTATGGTAAATTTAGATAGCATAATAAAAAGCAGAGATATCACCATGCCAACAAAAGTTCGTATAGTCAAGGCCATGGTGTTCCCAGTAGCAATGTATGGTTGCGAGAGTTGGACCATAAGGAAGGCTGAGCGCCGAAGAATAGATGCTTTTGAACTGTGGTGCTGGAGAAGACTCCTTAGAGTCCCTTGGACTGCTAGGAGATCAAATCAGTCAATCCTAAATGAAATCAACCCTGACTGTTCCCTGGAAGGACAGGTACTGAGGCTGAAACTCAAATATTTTGGCCACCTAATGCGAAGAGAGGACTCTCTGGAGAAGACTCTGATGCTGGGAAAGATTGAAGGCAAAAGGAGAAGGGGAAGGCAAAGGATGAGATGGTTAGACAGCATCACCAATGCAATGAACATGAAAATGAGCGAACTCAGGAAGATAGTGGAGGACAGGAAGGCCTGGTGGGATATGGTTCATGGGATCACAAAGGGTCGGACACGAGTTAACGACTGAACAACAACAACAACATTATAAAACCAAACCAGGCATAATGATCAACAAATTCCAGTATTCAAAGAAAATAAGCATGGATACTCAAGAAAGTTCAATAAGCACAACAGTCACAGGAACGTTGTTCGAACCAGTTGCACCACCAGTGCTTCCATTGAATAAGAAGTGACCCAATGTGGTCTAGCGGTGAGTGTGTCCTACTAGGAATAAGGAGACCTGCAACCCAGTCCTATGCATGTCTACTTAGAAGTAACCTCCATTGAGTTCAATAGGACTTACACCAAGGAAAGTGTGCATAATATTGCAAAGCTGGGTTCTAACCCTCAGTCAAAAGGCTCACAGGGCGACGTTGAACAGATAGTACTCAGGTGGCCAGCCTGGGAAATTGCTGATAAGCCCTTCCCTTGAGCACAGCCATTCTCAGCTACTCAAAATGGATTCTGGCCTGACAAAATGGAGTTCAGACCAGACATGGATTTGTTTGGATTTCTTGACATATGGGATTCAAGTAAAGCTTATATGAGGCATCATTATTTCTATAAGAGCACATGGAGGGGGGAGAATGAGGGAGGAAGAAAGTATATACGTAAGGCAGATAAAGTGTTGCCAATTCATTAAGAGAAAAAAAATAAAGAACAAACAATACCTTCAATCAAGATTTAGTGAATATCGATTGCACTATGATACAATATCTTTCTGTAGAGGAATTTGAAAAATCTTATTCTGAACTTTACACGTCAAGACACCCGAGGGGAGACATGGTTGGACAATATCTTTCTGTAGAGGAATTTGAAAAATCTTATTCTGAACTTTACACGTCAAGACACCCGAGGGGAGACATGGTTGGATAAGGCTAGTATGGTATATTCAAAAACAGAGAGGAAAAAAATCTTGGAAACTAGTAATGACATCAGCAAAGCCATTTGAAAGTGAAATTAGGAAAATCGTCAAGCCAAGAAAAAAATGATACACAAAATATTAAATATGAAAAAAGATTCCACAAGCATGAACCGAGGTCATTATAACTAACAGATCCAGCATTAATAAGTACCCTATACAGTACAATATCAAGTATGAAATATTTTTATTGATATTGGCCAACAGTTTACAAGGCATAGTTAAATAAATACATTACATGGAAATCAAGTAGCCTTTTTGCCCCATAATTAAAAGACAACATTAGGAATTTTGAAACAAATTAGGCTAAAAGAGAGGAATGAAGTTTCTCAATATTGAGAAAGGCTTTGATAGCCTTGAGTGAGAAATGTCTATGCAGATGGCATAGCCTTATCAATTTATATGGACGCAAAATAAATGTATTGATTATTAAGAATATTTTAAAAGGTTGCAGGATTAAAAGTTAATAAGAAAAAAATCAAATTAATGGCTGTAAAGCTAAAAAAAAATAAAAGAAATGGATTAAAAACAAACAGCCCAATCCTAACCAATTTTCCGGTGCTGATGCAGCCCCGAGGTAAGGGAATAAATGTTCCCTTACCTTGAGGAGACCTCTGTGACTTCCCCCTCCCCCCGAATGCAGTGCTGGAAAGTTGGTTAGGAAATGTAGGCTGAAAATGTATTTAGCGATATATTTGAACAAAAATCAGTGATCTGAAAATAATTATGGAATGCTTACAAGGAAAACATCACCCCAACTATATAGAATCTAGATTAATATGTTGAGATAGATCATTCTTGGGAAGAAGAGCTGCAATAAAAGTGACAATGATACTGCAGTTTAATTTTCTGTTTCAATGGTTACCCATAAAAATAGAAGATAAAAAATCTTAAGAAAACAAATGATTTCAGATTAAGTATGGAATTAAACAGCAGAGGATTAACGAGCTATGAGCTAGAAATGCAGGAGGGGAAAGAGACCATTGGATTGGGGGATTAGACTATTATTATGCTAGCCATTTGGCATGGATAAAGGTGCCATTAGAATTGGGCAAAGTCTTAACACCATCACTTTACAAGCTCTGTTATGGAGTAATTAATTGGCAGGTTCAGATCAAGCAAGGGAATCAGCCAAGTAACTCATAATCCATCAAGGATGTGGGAGGAGTACAACAAATGGTTGACTCCAGCATGTGCACCATTAAGCACCTGAAATGTTTGTTGTAGATTTTAACCCCTCTGGACAGTTAGGAGGATTTAAGCAATGGAAAGAATAGGGTGGATTCTGAATAAATCCATATATCCAAGAAAGCATTTTGACCTATGACAATTACACAGTTCTGATGGCAAATATGACACTGAGGTGGTTTGACTATTTACCAATAATTACTTAATTTCATTAAGGCAACAAGATTTTTACCTGAGACACACTTATACACACTCCCCTGTTAGGAATCCCCATTAAATATAGTGGGACTTACCGGTATTTCTGAGTAATATGTATAGAATTGCATTGTTAAGGTTTGAATTGATATTGCTACTTGACAAAAGAAAACATCTGTCAAATAGATACAGGGCGCAATCCTGTGTAACTCTTGCACCGGTGTAACAGTAGATTCCCTGGTGTAAGAGCACTAATGGAAGTGTAACTTGTCGTATGCCGACGGACACAGGACGGACACCGGCTTAACCCCCCTCAGACACCTCGCATGTACACTTCGGATGCAGAATGGATGCCGGCGCAACTCCGCTGGCGCAGGGGGCATTCTGGGGGCATTCCCCCTGTGCCAGAGGAGTTGTGCCGGCATCTATTCTGTATCCGAAGAGCACATGCGAGGTGTCCGAGGGGGGTTAAGCCGGTGTCCGTTGGCGTACGGCAAGTTACACTAGCATAAGTGCTCTTACACCAGGGGATCTACTGTTACACCGGTGCAAGAGTTACACAGGATTGGGCTGATAGAATAGTACTGGAATACAACTGTGAATCAGAGCGAATCAAAAATTATATAATCCCCAGGGTACAAGATGTAGTAGAGCTTATTGTCGATTTCAATCAATCAACAGATGTGGGATGATGGGCATAACTTTACAACTAGTCACCTACTAAAAAAAGTATATCAAGATAATGATGGCAACTCTGCTAAAAATATTTAGAACAAGAAAGGCTTACAGCCCAATATGCTGCAAATGTGATAAAATGTCCCTATTACTATTCCAAATGTGATGGTCATCTAGCGTGGCATAACAGTAATGGTTAGGGATTTTTTTAAAAAAGGTATCAGCAATTATAAGTATCAATTTGGATCCATAATGTTTCTGCCACCAGCCCAGGATTTAAAAACTAATAGAGAGGCTCCCTGGGCAGGCCCCTCTTCTCTTAAAAGAAAACAGAACAAAACAGAATAGAAGTTTAATAAAAACAGGAGACAGAACAAGAAACTTACGATCAACACAAATACACTGGCAGAATCAAATCCTCATTTATAAATTACCCACAAGTAAAACATTTTACCCACTAGTGGTATTACATTAAAACCCTCTACATTCAAGATCAATAATGCAATACCCCAACCCCCAGGGTTTATAGCAGGGGTGGGGAACCTATTTGCGGTGGGGGGCCATTTTCCCATAGGGAAAAAACTTGCTGCGGGCCGGCCAATAGGCCGGCTGATTCCCCCCCCCCCCGCAAATTTACACACACACACCCCCGCGAATTTACCTCCCTCCCACCCACCCACCCACCGCTGGGTGGAGTCGGGCGAGGAGTCGGGGCCGCGCTCACCTTGCCTGACTCATTTTCAAACCCTCCCGGCTGTTAGAGACATGCGCGACTCCTTCTCAACCCGGCTGTTTCTGCGCATGTCTCTAACAGCCGGAAGGGTTTGAAAAGTCGGGTGAGGTGAACGCGGCCTCCGGAGCCTCCGGTCCGAGCCCGCACGGGCCGGACCGAATGGAATCGGGTCCAGGCTCGGGCGGGCCGGACCGGATCGCTCCTGGGGCCGGATTCGGGCCGCCGGTTCCCCACCCTTGGTTTATAGGATAGCTGACAGAAGACAAGCCTAAAACCTAAACCAAGACCTGCAGGTCTTACAAAGAGTGAGTTCTCCACTTTCTAACTCACCATCAGGTAAGCCCATTTCCTAAGTTCTCTCCTCTAAGCATTTATTCTTCAGCTGAATACTATCTCTTTTGATTGGGTAATACTAATCCCCCCCGCCCGTTTAAAGTCAAATAATCGTTGACTAATCGTTGACTTTATACAAAAAAGCTCCAAAACACAGCACACAAAGACTTCCCAGAACAGAGAGGAAGGGAAAAGAACATCCCCAACCCCACAAAAGTACAGCAAAAAAAGAACATACACACACAATTTCACCACAGTTTTGATTTTTAATTGAACTGTGCCAAAGGTGATATTAAAGAAATGCTGACATATACATTGGTGGCAGCAAAGATATTTTATGCAAAACACTGGAGATTGAATTCTAAACCAACAATAGAAGAAAGGGACAATATACTACGATATGACTAAACTGACAGCATATATTCATATGAAGGACAGAAGATAAGATTGAAGATCCTTTGAAAAATTGTTCCTTTTCATGAGATATTGAAACAAGAATGATATGAGTATTAATGCACATTACATGTATAAACTTCTGTAAAATAATGATAATCTATCTTTTTACCCTTTTCCTGTCCCAACGGAAAAAGCAAGATTAGACTTAATTCTTGTCTCCCTGATCGCATGCGAAAGAGTTTGTTCTTATTTTAGGCAATATAAATCTTATAACTTGGCTGGATTTATAAGATCTTGCTTCAATCTTTAGACAATTTTAGTCTTGCACCTTTATAGGATTCTTTTTTCATCTTTGTTGTTGTTGTTCAGTCGTTAAGTCGTGTCCGACCCTTCGTGATCCCATGAACCATATCCCGCCAGGCCTTCCTATCCTCCACTATCTTCCTGAGTTCGCTCATTTTCATGTTCGTTGCATCAGTGATGCTGTCTAACCATCTCATCCTTTGCCTTCCCCTTCTCCTTTTGCCTTCAATTTTTCCCAGCATCAGAGTCTTCTCCAGAGAGTCCTCTCTTCGCATTAGGTGGCCAAAATATTTGAGTTTCAGCCTTAGTACCTGTCCTTCCAGGGAACAGTCAGGGTTGATTTCATTTAGGATTGACTGATTTGATCTCCTAGCAGTCCAAGGGACTCTCAGGAGTCTTCTCCAGCACCACAGTTCAAAAGCATCTATTCTTCGGCGCTCAGCCTTCCTTATGGTCCAACTCTCGCAACCATACATTGCTACTGGGAACACCATGGCCTTGACTATACGAACTTTTGTTGGCATGGTGATATCTCTGCTTTTTATTATGCTATCTAAATTTGCCATAGCTTTCCTTCCAAGGAGTAAGCATCTTTTAATTTCATGGCTGCTGTCTCCGTCTGCAGTGATCTTGGAACCCAAAAAAGTAAAATCTGTTACTGCTTCCATTTCTGCCCCTTCTATTTTCCAGGATTTGATGGGACCAGATGCCATGATCTTGGTTTTATTAATGTTGAGTTTCAAGCCAACTTTTGCACTCTCCTCTTTCACCCTCATCAAGAGGCTCTTTAGTTCTTCTTCACTTTCTGCCATTAGGGTGGTATCGTCCGCATATCTGAGGTTGTTGATGTTTCTCCCAGCAATCTTAAAGATTTTTCATCTTTAAAGCAACTTAACTCTCTATTTTGGTTGAATGCTGTAAATAAAGGCTTGTTATATATATGTGTGTATTGGATGAATTTATAAGATTCTATTCATACTATACAAAATTCTTAAACTTGGGTTCACAAATCTTGTATTCAGAATTAATTTAAAAAGGTTTTATATTTTAGATTGTTTGTATTACAATAATAAATGTGTGCTAAGAAAAGACATTATTCATGCCTCAACAAGGCTTTGGATACATTACAAAATTGTCCCTCTGTATTCAGATGGAAGGAAAGCTATGGCAAACTTAAACAACATAATAAAAATCAGAGATATCACCATGCCAACAAAAGTTCGTATAGTCAGAGCGATGATGTTCCCAGTAGCAATGTATGGTTGCGAGAGTTGGACCATAAGGAAGGCTGAGCACCGAAGAATAGATGCTTTCGAACTGTGGTGCTGGAGAAGACTCCTGAGAGTCCCTTGGACTGCTAGGAGATCAAATCAGTTAATCCTAAATGAAATCAACTCTGACTGTTCCCTGGAAGGACAGGTACTGAGGCTGAAACTCAAATATTTTGGCCACCTAATGCGAAGAGAGGACTCTCTGGAGAAGACTTTGATGCTGGGAAAGATTGAAGGCAAAAGGAGAAGGGGAAGGCCAAGGATGAGATGGTTAGACAGCATCACCAATGCAACGAACATGAAAATGAGCGAACTCAGGAAGATAGTGGAGGATAGGAAGGCCTGGTGGGATATCGTTCATGGGATCACGAAGGGTCGGACACGACTTAACGACTGAACAAAAATTCAGATACACAGCAGATATCCCTCATGAGTTCACAAACTCAAGCAAAAACTATTTTCTCAGCCCTAAGGGACTATGTGTACGTGTACGTGTACGTGTACAACACTCGCACATTATGCCACACACACATTTTAGCCTGGCTTTCTTTTCTCTTTCCTTCATGTTTCATCTCTTAGTATGCAATAAATCTGAAGGCACCGCCTGCCACACACTGTACAGCACCTATAGGCTTTATAATATAGTTCGATAATCTTAGAGAATACAGAATGCTTTTCTTCTGGTCGTTGCAGGTATCCAGCCAACTGACATGTCAGGCTCCAAGTGGGGCACACCTTTGATAACACTTGTGAGCCAGAAGTCAGTCACACCTTTCAAAATTGCAGGAGACCACCAACCTTTTCTATGAGCCCACTCCTATCCTTCCCCCCCTGCTAGTGCAGCGGTGCCAAAAACAGGTGCACTGTATCCAGCGGGGGGGGGGGGGGACTGATCGATTGGATTTGGAGGGGAAAGTGGATTTAAAGCCATAAGCCTCTCACTTCACAATGGGCCTCCTTGGACCTGTACCAGGTCTTTAGCTGGCACAAGTCCTAGGAAACAAAGGGGATGGGGAGGTTGCGAAAAAGGATAGCATCCAGCATGTGCCATCTCCACCAGATCCAACCCCTCCGACAGCCTCCCCGCTCCTCCCCCTCCCAGCCTCATTTTGCCACCTCCTCACCCCCACCACTGCCTTATCTGCTCTGGCAGGTCTTAGCAGGTTCAGTGACGGATGGGGAGCGCTGCCACCTCTTCCCAAAATGACCACTGACAGAGCACTGTGCGCTCCGTCAGCAGTCATTATACAAGAAAGGAACTCAGTTCCGCTGTCATAAACCCCTTCCGCACGACAGCCCATTCCAGAATAGAATTGGGCTGTTTGACACCTGAATGGATGCATAAGATTATGTTCATAGAAAAGAACGTTCGTTTAACTAAGGGCCCAAAGGGCCCAAATAAAACCAAGATAAGAGGTTAGACCATGGCCAGCGATAATTAAAGACGATAAGATGTATATACAGGGTTTTGAAGCTATGACTTAGATTTGTTTAATATATTAAAGGATGTAATAAGATTAACCATACAGAGTTGACATTTCGATCATCTTTTGAAGATCATCATCGGGTTCAGAGCACAATGGACAGTTGCAGAGTATTGCCCTTTAATAGAATCAAGCCGCAGTTCAAAAGGACGCGCGCCCGCTGGTCAGCTGGAGGATGAGCCAGGAAGAGTTTATGCTGGAATGAGACAGCCGGCTTAAAGGAAAACCCGTTCCAGCATAAACTCTTCCAGGTTTATCCTCCAGCTGACTGGCGGGCACGCGTCCTTTTGAACTACGGCTTGATTCTATTAAAGGGCGACACTATGCAACCTGATGATGATCTTCAAAAGATGATCGAAACGTCATATCTGTATTGTTAATCCTATTACATTTCGTAACATCCTTTAGAGCACAATCCTGCTCTAAATTAGGGCGGTGGAATGAGCATTCCGCCGCCCAGAGTAGTCACAAACGTGCCGTAAAACACGTTTGTGACTATTTTAGAGCCAGGAAGGCCGGCGCAAGGCCGGCCTTTCCAGCTTTGCCGCCAGAGCCCTCGGCCAACCGCCGGACCCAGGTAAGTCTGGATCCAGCAGGCAGGGGGGAGGGACGGCGGAGGCAGGGGAGGGACAGCGGTGGCGGGAGGGTGGCCATAGGCCCAGCCACCCCGGGCCATTACACGGCCTCCTCCGACTTCCGCCAGCAAAATAGCTGGAGGAAATTTGAGGAGGCCTATCGGCCCAGCCGCCATTACATTCGGGGAAGGGGACAAGCGTCCCCTTCCCCAAGTAGACTTTCCGCCGTGAGCTGCCTGCTGCAGGCTGCCCACAGCGGAGATCAGGATCCGGCGGGCAGCCTCGGCGGATCCTTACACAGGATTGGGCTGTTAATGTAATAAACAAATCTAAGTCATGGCGTCAAAACCCTGTATACACATCTTATCATCTTTGAAAGCAAGATAGTTCTTGCATCTGTGATATGCTTAAAAGTGAAGTAGCCCTCTTAAGTTCTGGACCCTGTTAAGTAGCCCTCTTAAGTTCTGGACCCTGTTAAGTAGCCCTCTTAAGTTCTGAAAATGCCACACCCAAAGCCCACTGTTAAGACATAAGAATCTATCTCACCTACATCCATTAAACTTGCATCTCAGCATATCTTCTTTGAGGGCTGTGGAGCTCCAGAAGAAGCCACACCTTCTGTACAGAGTCCTGCTCAGCATCTAGATTTGCTAGAAGGCTCTCTAGAGAGGGGATTGTGAGGTAACAGGTCAAGGTCCTCTCCTACCCCTTCACATGGTGCACTGGCAAGTTTTATTGCCCCCCACAGCAGGTTTTATTGCCCCCCACAGCAACTGGAAGAGCACTGGCAAGTTTTATTGCCCCCCACAGCAACTGGAAGAGCCAGTTTGTACCCTTCAGGGTCAGGGATTAGATGTAACCCAAGGCCTGCCAGTTGTTGCAGTTTCTTATAGAATTAGCAGAGAGCATCATAAGCAAACCGCTCAGAAATACAGTACTAAAATACTAGTGTGCAGACAGAATAAAAGAATCTCATTCCTTTCCCCCTCCCCACCCCCTATTTTGTGCCTATGTAAGCAGCCCACAGAGGAAGCTACAAACGTGCACCTTTAAGAGCAGCAACTGAGCGCAATTCTTCAACACTTGCTACCAACCCCAAAAGGAGCTTTCTACGTTGCATGTGATGATTTTGAATGTTGCATTAGCGTTTAAGAACAGCAGTCCCCTTTGGTACGTTTAATAAAATGCACAACTGGAGCCAGATGTCTGCGATATGCTTCAAGACTTTGAGACAGTGCCTACAATATGCCCATTTCAAGTAGGTATATATATTTGAAAAACTGCAAGATGCGTTGCCTTTATGGATTCAGAGAATTAATGCAGGAGAAAGGGCTGAATAGTCTGCAGAGTGATTCACTAGAACAATTACAAATGTCAATAGAAATTGGCAAATTTGGGAAAGAGAGAGAGAGAGAGAGACCAAGAGATGCAATAGGCTGCTGGGTTCACTTGTCAGCTTATTCCAAGACAGATAGGTCAACTGCAGCCTGTTGTCATTCCATTCAAGTCCTGCGGTGTAGATATCAGTAACTACCTTCTCTGCCATCTGCCAATGCAGCAGCTTGTTGAGTCAAACAAGAGAGACGGACATATTCCTCATTAGATGTACACAGATCATGTGCCCATGCACAATTTTATATTACCTAAGCTTCTTTTAGTCTAGTCACATTGCCCAAGGGCAATAAGGGGCAGGGGTCATTACAAGAGGCACCTCTGCAGATCTGCTGAATCATGCACATTTGTGCATGCCAGATGCAAGACAGAAACGTAAAGATGAACAGTTCTTCGTGTTGAGTAAATAGTAATAGTAACAACTATGTTGCTCATGAATATGATGGTGCTGCCTTTGGGAAAAGATGTGTATTAAGTGGGCACTGGGGGACCCCCATATACAAAAATTCAATAGCTAAAGTTTTCTCCATCCTTTTATGTATGCCCAACTATACACAGTATGACTATATCAGGGACTGTGTGAGCCAGCCCTACAACTCCTACACTTTGGTAGTTGTTATCAAGCTCAAGCAATGTTTCTTGCTGAATCAGAGATGAGAGATCAAATATCACATACAGAGATGTCATGTTTATTTATTGATATATTTTTATCCTGCTTCTCAGACAAAAATTGTCTTGCATCACATCAATTAAAAAATTGCCTTGCTCTCACACACACACACACACACACACACACACACACACACACACACACACACACACACACACCTCTGCCCTTTTCATATTATTTTTGGTTAAATTTCTTGTGTTAAATTTCCCACTTTTCCTCCAAAGAACTTGGTATGAACACGTCCCCTTATGGCAACCCTGCAAAACAGGTTAAGCTGTGTGATTAACACCAGTCATCACGGGCAGCCAGATCCACCGGGATGAACGAACGGCGGAGCGAGTGCTCCAACGTTCCAAGACGTTGCGAACGTACCATAAAGCACTTTCGCGATGCCTCGGGAGTAAGGGAGGCCAATGCAAAGCTAGCCTCCCTCACTCCGGCACCGGGACGACCCCACGGCTGCTGAAGGAAGGTAATGCTCCTGGCAGCGGGCGCAGTCTGGGTTGAAAGGGAGGGGGGCCATTGGCGGAAATGGCGGAAATCCAAGGAGGCCCATCGGGTCGGCCCCGGTTTACACATGGGGAAGGGGACAAATGTTCCCTTCTGCAGCACGGCCCGGAACAGGGATAGGATCTGGCGGGCGGCCCTGGGCTGCCGGACGGATCCCTATGCAGAATTTCGCTCTCAGTGAGTTTCATGATGGCTAAGTGAAAATGTGAACTCCGTTCTGTTCTTCTCAGTCTGAACAAAGGTGCTTTAACCACTACACCACACTGTCTCCATCCCTTCTCTGATTCAACAAGAAGTACCAGAAGAACACAGTGCTGTTCAGTGGAGGCAGTTCACTTATTCAGCTGCAGATCACTGAAGAACAACAGCAGCAGCTCATCAAGTGATGAACATACACAAAGGAATCCCACTCAGAGGTTCACCTCTGCCAAGTAGTGGATACATATTCACCAACTGAAGTGTGTCCAAAAACAACAACAATAAAGATCCAGAAGAAAGCACCAACCCACCTGTCATTTGTACACAATTTTTAGGATATAACATGTCAGGTTGTAGTACAGGCTACATTATCCAGGAATAAACTCAGTTTATAAACACATACAACAAGGATCACCACCAGAGAGACATATATAAATGACTTCTATTGCCACCTTCCAGTTCGTGAAGTTAGTAATAATCACACCTGATTTAGGAAAGCAGCTGCTTCTCTGTAAAATAAATAACTTCAGTACAACACACTTTAAACTTAAGGCACCCATTAGCAAAGTGATAAAAACATTCTTTCCCCTAATTGTAACTCCTACATTACCTCATTGTTATCTACAAAAGTAACAACATACCCCATTCTTTTCTTCAATCAACAAGGCTTTGTTCTAAGAAAACATAAGAATTTAAATTCTATTCATCACAGTACAATTCCAGCTCTCCAGAAACAGCTCTTACTATAGGCCTTATCAGGGAGGCGTGATGTTCTGTATATTGCTTTGATTCTAGCAACACCTGTAGCTAAGCAAGGCTACAAAAGTGGCTAACCCAAACACTGTCTTCATAGGCCTAAAGGGACTAATACTGAACTGGTCCTGCTATTAACCCTAAAGATGCCACTGTGACTGACTTCAGCCTCAAAACCCATGCAGTTAAATAGTGGAGGAGATTGAACAAATGTGGGTGACGTGTAACAAGTGCCACCTTTTGTCACTGTGCAGTTGCAGAGTGCTTATCTGTGACTTTCACTGCAAAGCTGTGTACAGCCTTTCCAGTTTTTGTGCAGTTATCTTTTTTTAATGGTCAGAGAACTGTGCCTTTAAGCAGGGCATGACAGGCAGACATTCCATCAGTGCAGCTTTTACCAGCATGAAGATACAAAGGTGAGGAAAAAAAATCCTACTACTTCCAATGCTTCTATTGCCACACCAGGAAAAGTTCCAGCTCTTGTTCTCTGCTACTTTTAAAAGCTTGAAGCATCCCTCCACAAAAACAGCAGCATCTGTAACCTGGTTTACAAAGGAAGCTCAGTGTTTAGGTGAATAAGTGAAAGAAGTAGAAATAGATTATCCGTATTCTTTTATTCAATCGCAAGTGCCACTTGAGTAAGATTGGCAATGGGACTCTAAGATGCCTGTTGCTACTTTGAAGCAGCCCCCTGTACCTGTGCCTTTAAGAGCCATTTGATCTGTAGGAACTAGGATGTTAAACAGTAGTTCATGGTACAGAGATAAGCATGATCACCTGCTATTGCTAAAAATTCAATGGATTTGAAGGCACAGCTCCAAGGGGCTGGTGTAAATGTTCTGAGCCAACTAGTCTCAATTAATGTGCAGATGAATCAGGACTTGCTGTGGATTTTTCTCCTGTAGATTTTTCTCCTGTAGTTTAAGCCTGGCTTTCTGATGATTCAGTAGTCTGCCCTGCTCCTCCTGCATATTGTAGGTGGGCTGATCACTTTTTGATTTTTCAAGGTCTATGTATTCTGTTAAATCATGTACATCTGCCTCACGCACAAACAAGTAGTTCAATGTGAGATCATTGATTACCAACCAATCAGTGCTGTGTACAGGCAGTTTTGCTTTAAATGCACAGACCTGGTTTATCCATCCTGGAGAGAAGAGTGTACAGTTTATCTACACTAGACATGGCAAGGAGGCTTAGCTCCAACTGTGGCAGAATCCCCTTTCAGCATTCCATGCTCCTAGGAAAGGGTAGAAGCAGGCCATTAAAAACATGCTGAGTCACTTGGCAGCTTTGTGACGTCAGGATGCTGAGTCAGGAGGAGTGGGGATGAGGTGGCAGGATGCTGAGTCATGGGGATGAGGTGGCAAGGGTGGTTTCAAAGACCATATGCTCATTTTGTAGAACTGGCTGATCAGCCACATTCCTAGAAGTGTGTGCTGTATGGAAATAGCTCATACAGGTAAACTATCATCAAGACATATCTGTAGTAGTTGACTGCCTTCTGCAAGCATTGCCCCCCATCCTACAAACGACATGAGACAAGATAATTTGGAATAATACTGGGCCACATGCATTAATTTAATTGTTATTGTTAAAAAAATATCACCAGGTCTTCTGGCCATGGTCCAGTAAAAAGATAAAAAAAACCACAATCTTATGTTTTGCCCCAATCACATAGGGCTTCCTCAGAGTATAGAATGCCCGTGTGCTAGGGCTGAAGATGAAACAAAAAAGCTCTGGGCATTAATTTAATGTTAATTAATTCTGTATATCACCCTGCAGAGGATCTTATCTCCTCAACCCTATCCCCCCCCCCCTTTAGTACAGGCACCAACCTTGGAGCAGACAGCACACAATTGCCGCTTCCCCCTTGGACATCAATGCCCAGACTCTAACCTGAGGTTGCCTTCCAACAATCCCAGCTTTTCAGCATCAACTGCTAAAAAGAGGGTCAAGGGAGTCAATTTTTTCCACCTGTCCCAAGCTAGACAGCCTTTCAGATGGGCTTGCATAGTCAAGTCTGAGGAGTCACCTCACCAGCCTGCATCACCAAACCAGACAGCTTGCTTACCTCAGGGTGCACACCAAAATCTCTACTCCCTGTTCTACACTACACCTGCAGGCTGTGGCTACCCTGGTTAAAACACCACACCTTAAGAACAGTTTGGGGCAGGCAAATAAAAATTCCCTGCCATTGGCAAAGCAGATAAAAAGTTAAAAATTCCTAAGGTAAAGGTATCCCTTGACAATTAAGTCCAGTCGTGTCTGACTCTAGGGTGTGGTACTCATACCCATTTCAAAGCCGAAGAGCCAGCGTTGTCCGAAGACGCCTCCGTGGTCATGTGGCTGGCATGACTCTCCTTGCCGCAGCGCGTAGACTATTCTAATGGGCAAGTGGAATGGTGTTGAGGAGTCTTCCAGATGCAGAATTCTGGGGACAAGTCTCCCAGCAGTTCTGGGGACAAGTCTCCCAGTCAATGGTTGACTAAGCCCCACCCCCAGCTGACACGGGCACCCAATAGGGTGTTGAGCATTCCCAGCTTGCCTCATGGAGGGGTAGGGCGGGGCAAAGAATGCTCCCACCTTCACACTCTGGGCAATTTCTGCTTTCTTATGTAGGAACTAGTAGGAACTAGCATAAGAAACTGCTTATGTTAAGCAGTAGGAACTATGTTATGTTAAGAACATAGTTAGATTAACATGTTATATTAATAACATGTAGTGTTACCAAAATTGCCCTTATCATTAGGGGAATAGCTTAAATATGGCAATTTGATATATGCAAGGATCTTTAGACCAGTTATACCAGAGTTGGGCTTCCAGAATTCAGTTTAAATAATATTGAGGACACACGTAGTTACTTTCCAATATTTACTAAATAGTTCAGGCAAGAATCATACACAAATACACACATACACATCATACAGATCTAGGAATTCAGCTGGAAAAAGACAGAGACTTTCACATTAGCAGGATTCCCTTTGAAGCGTTGGGCGTAATAGTCACCTTTTCCTGGAGAGGAGTTGTCCTTGTTTGCAGCAATATTGGATGAGAGCGAGAGAGAGAGAGGGGGGGGTAGTTGTGGTTTGGGCTCCAACCAGCAGAGCACAAGGAGAGGAGGGAGATACAAAATGGCTCTGAGGCTCTGCACAAGCAGGGTTCAGAAACCTACAGAAGGTGACTGAGGCACAAGGAAGCAAGGGAGTTGGTGTAATTGGGAGGGAGGCAGAGAGAGCAGGATGGAGCACATTGCTCACCAGAGTTCAAAATGCGAGAGAGAGACTGGCAGGCTGTCTCTACTTTTTATAGGGCCAAACATATCCTGGGGGCACAAAGAGCACATGGGGGAAGAAGGGGAGGAGGGGGAAATGGGAGGAGTGTACTTTGAATGGATCTCCAGTACACCTCTGGGTAAAACTATACATAAACAATAGGACAGGGGAGGAGGGTGATCAGTTTGATGGTCCAGCCATTACAGAGCTGGCCGATTCAATCATGAGACAAAGCAAAGTCTCTGGAAAGTCCAGGATGAGTCATTTCAGGTGGTCCTCTGTATTGTCTTCTCCCAGAAACATCTTTAGCATATCAGTGAGGGGGGGGGGTTGAGGAGTAGAGCCTGTGAGAGCTTCTTGGACACATGGCAAAATGGAGGCTGCTGCTCAGTGTTTCTTTCCCTCTTTGCTCAACTTCGGGCTTTGGGGAAATCCTTACAGCATGGCTCATGGCACAGGAACACAAACGCGGCATGACCCTCGCGCTGTGTCACAATACAGTCCGGTCTGGCACATGTTCCATTCTTGCTCACAACCCATTTCAAAAAGTCTCATGGCAACAAACATTTTTAAAAGTCTTTTTGGCAACAGTTCTCATTTTAAAGGGACATTGGGTAACAGTAGGAACTAACATAGAAACTGCTTTCATGTTCCAGTGCCTGTATGCAACTGAGGAAAGTCTGAGGAAAGGTAAAGAGCTCCAAGCCCTTGAATCAGATCTACATGTATGGGCATAAAGGCTCCCGGCCGTGGTCTCCTCCAGTCCCGCCGTCCGAGACTGCCCCGGCTGCAGCACTAATATGCTGTGTCTTTGTCCGAGCCTTGCGCGTTTGCGTGAGCCTGGAAGCACTTGGAAAACATCCAAGTTCACTCGGACATTTTCAGAGTCCTTCCAGCCTTGTCTAGGCAATCCTCGGGATCACTGCCGCTGTTCCCGCCAACAGCCTTGGGGCCTTTCTTGGGAAAGTATCTGTGGGGTTCCGTGTAGATCCCACGGAATCTATGGTGCTTGCGCTTGGGAGAGGCAGGACATTGAGGAAGTTGTGGCTCTGAAGCAGGCCTCCCTGGCAGAGGGGTCTGTCAACAGCTGTTCATTGTGATGGGGGCCCTGGGAACCTCCAGGCTGGGATGCATCACAAACGGAGCTACCTCTGAAGGCTTCATGGAAACTTGTGGCTATTTACTTATTTATTATTTATGCTGATTTTTCCCGCCCCCGGTGACGTCACGATTCCTGACCACACCCCCGTGATGTCACTGCCCCCCCCTGCATCCTGAAAAATCTGGTAATCTGGTAACCCCCCCACAAGGGGGGGGTGACAAGCATTGGGTTAGTTGGGGGTTGGGTGACAAACATTGGTTTAGTTGCACAATTTGGCTAACACATGGGAGCCCACATTTACCGTATATAGCAGTGGCTATAAAGCGAGGGAACTAGCAACATACACTGTATTCAAGGACTTGGATTCTTTCTGGGAAGCTTGATAGACAGTTCCCTTCAAACAAGTGACAAAAGACAGTTCCTAGCCAGAGCATCGCACAATGTCAATGTTTCCTTTAAAACAGATACCATCTGACTTGCTCTTTTTGAAAAGGGGTTTAGAGTTGCCAATGGACAAGAAAAAATGGTTTGGCTTGCTCAACTGCCTTTAACAACAACTTAACCTTCAGAAATCAAAAGTGGGATCTTTCCATGGCATGGAGACATGCATTATTACCTGCTTGTGCTTGCAGACACAGCAGATAAAGGCATCGTAGTAGGGACCAGTGGAAAAACTTTGAAAAGGTATATATCATACATGCTGAAATAACGTTCGAGCATCATAGCTAAGAAAAAATAGATGTGCCTTTAAGCAAACTGCAAAGAGTTTCTTTTTTTGTATCTGTCAGAGATTTTAGGTTTAAAAATAGTGCTATGGTTTGTCACATATTAAAGAGAAGAGATTCTAAATGTAGCATGTCTCAGCTAATTTATACAAGAGCTCTGAGGACTTCAGTAGAAGAATTATCCTTAATGCTGAGTCAAAAAAAGGGTTCCCTGTTTGGGGACCCTTTTTTTTTTTTTTTTTGACCTTCCATAAAGAGGATCCCCTGCTCTGGTGATCTGTCAGGCTGGGCACAAAATGTGGTGGAAATATTCACCTCCTTGAAAGTACTAACTTCCACTTTAAAGGAGGAAATAGGCAGGGTAATCCCCTTTTCTTGGCAAGTGCTTTTCCCCAAAAGGGTTAGAGGGGTGCAGTTGATCCCTTTCTTTGAGGTGATAACTGCAGTTGCAACAAACAAAGGAAGTGATCTGCAGCAAAGAGATCCACTTCCCCTTCTCTTGGCAAGTAGTTTGCAAAGAGGGAAGGAGGGATGTTGACAGATAGAAGCTGTCGGCAACCCCCCCCCATGTGCACAGCGCCAATGAGGGTAAGAGCTTGCCCTGTTGCCCTCATCGGCGTTGTGCACAAGGGCGGAAGCTCCGACGAGGGCCTGGCCAGAATGGGCGAGCCAGTGGCCGAGGAGGAGGCGCCGAGCTCATCTCCCGGCCCGCACGTCACTCCCGATTCGGGGGTGACATGCGGAGCCTCTGGGGGCCAGTTGGGCGGCCTCCTGGCGGGCCGGACCAGTTGGCCTCTGGTCCGGATCCGGCCAGTTGGGCCGCAGTTTCCCCACCAGTGGCCTATAGGAGAAGGAATGTGGGCAGGTGTGGCTTGTTAAAACCTTAGAGCACAATCCTAGGCATGTCTACTCAGAAGTAAGCCTCATTGAACACAATTATACAATGTTCACATTCTGACTCTTGCCTTTTGAGTGCTTGCTCTCTGCGTGCCCTCTTGAACCAAACCTCCCCCCCCCCCACCTCTCCTGGCCTTACTTCCTTTTGCCTCAGTTAGCCACTCTGTTGGTTTCTAAACCCAGCTTGTTCAGAGCCTTAGAGCCATTTTGTTTCTTCCCCCTCTCCTCGTGCACTGCTGGTTGGAGCTCGAGACCTCACTACCCCCCCCCCCACCTATTCTTCTCTCTTTCTCTTTCACTATTGCTACAGTCAAGGACAACTCCTCTCCAGGACAGGTAAATATCACCCCCAATGCTTCAAAGGGAAACCTGCTAATGCAAATGTCTCTGTCTCTTTCTACCTGAATTTCCTAGCCCTGTATATTGTGTATGATTGGTTTTTGTGTATGTATGACTGAATTATCTAGTAAATATTGAAAGCACCGCACATGTGTCCTCCAGGTTATTTTAAACGGAATTCTGGAGGCTGGACTCTGGTATACATTGGTCTAAAGATCCCTGCTCATACCAATTGCCATATTTAAAGCTATTCCCCATAATAATACATGGCAATGTTGGTAACATGGCTCTCGTTTGTGAGGTCCCATTACATGGGCTCTCATTTGTGCCTATGAGAAGAAACTTCTATAAAAATATAGAGCTCTTTCCTTTTCCAAAACTGGTAATAAGAAAGCTCTACTGTGCACCCCAGATCACCTTTCTGGGAACATGACCTATAGATAGGCTTACCATATCCAAAGGGGGACAGGGTGCCTACACCTTTAACCATTGTAAAAAGAGGGAATTTTGGCAGGTGCAGCTTGTTGCACCCTTCCATTATGAGCTGCACCTGCCCAAATTCCCTCTTTTTACAATGGTTAAAGGTGTAGGCACCCTGTCCCCCTTTGGATATGGTAAGCCTACCTATAGATTCTACTGACCAAGCATACCACTTTGAATTGCTCTGACGCATCAAACACTGAACTAGAGCGATGGTTCTCTTACATATCTGTCATGGGGCACAGGAACCTTCTAGGTTGGGTAGTAGCATCTCTTTGACTCCATTGTTACTCAGCTTATGTGTAAACTTTGAGCCAGGAAATGCAAGCTGTATGGACTGTATGTGTCTTCTAGCTGGTGTATTGGTGATGGTGTTGGGGAATTCAGACAATCCAGATTTTTTTTACCAGCATAACTATGCAATTATATTATACCAGGATAGTCTGAGTCATGATATTATGCTACTGTCCCTTCATCACTAACAACATCTCAGTTCATATTTTGCCTCTTAATGAAGCATCTCATGGAAAGAAGCTAGAATCACTTCTGGCTATAATTACTGGACGCCAAAGCAACTACCGGAAGCTATGAGTCGAGATCCCCTTCCAGCCTTTTTCTCTTCTGTGCTTTCACTGAGGAGAGTGCCTTGGCTCAGTCATCCTCACGATGGTGAAGTACCTAGCCTTCTTTTAAAAAAAAAAATCAAGAGAAAGAGAACTCAGGCCAGGGACTTCCCTGCTTCTTATAGAAAAATGCATTGAGGTACTATTCTACCATAAGTGTGATGAGTTTGTGGCAACTGTCTCCAAGGGTGACTGGAAGAGGGGCCTCAAGAAAAGGCCCTTTGTCACTCTCTGTCACTGCTTTGGGGACTGGCCACCATTTGGAGTCTTCTTTTGATATGATGCTCCTTCAAGAGGCAAACGTATCAGCCAAGGCTAAGTTCTTTATCTCTGCTTGGATTCCAGATTGCGTTGGAACTCCCAGAGAATTGAGTTTACATGAGCAGAACAACAGAAGATTCTAATGTCAGTAGATGGCAATGAGGAAGGCAGTTGTTTTTAACCAAAGTCAAAGACTCTTTTGTTCATATCACTGCAGCCTCAAATCACTTGCAAAACGTTTCTGGATATCACGATCAATTAAGGGGAAAAATGACTTATTATTAATCTTATGAACTGGATATTAAAAGTGGTGATTTAACTGCAGGCTTGGGGTGGGGAAAAATGCTAGAACAAAGTGGAAATGAATTTTACCTTGCCATTCATCAACATAATTCAATTCATTTCACACTAATTAGCAAGCTGGTGCCATAAACTGTATCCTGCCGGATGCAAGGTTATGCTTCAAAGTTGTGATGCCTGTGTGTTTCACACAGAGAATATTGAACGTTTCAGGTTATGCGCACCTAAACAAACAGTGATGTCTCATCATCATTAGACTTTGCTGCAACTCACCTTCTTCAGTGAATGGCCTGCTGCCAGTCAAAAACAAACAAACAACCCACCGAGAACAGTAGCCTAGGGGACCAGTTTATGCCTCCAGAATCCAAGTTCTTCCACCATGATCACCAAAATTGCAGGGGGACTGCATCCTTTGAGATTAAGAGCCAATCTGAACCATACTCACTTGTCTATAGTAGACAACTCAGGGCAGCTTACAACTGATAGAAATGCATCAAAAGCAATAGCGAAACAAAGGCATGTGACAGTGGCGTTGTCGGCTTTGGGGCGTTGGGCCCCCGGTCGGCAGAATCGGACCCCAGGCGGTAGGCGGGTGGGGTGTGTGTGTCACGGCAACCAGTGGAGGTGCAAATTGTCCCGTTCATTGGGACGAGTGAGGAGCATTGGCGGCATGTTTTGCCTGCCCACCCTGCACCTCGGTATCGTGCATAATGGCTGCAGCCATTACATCACTTCCGGTGCAGGGGGGGCGGTCGTAGAATCGCCACTGGCATGTGATAAAAAGGCAATTAAAAAACAAACAAAAAATTCACAACCAAGAACAGAGTGATGTCGCTCAACTTTCCATGACTCAGACAGAGACACATGCAAAGTGTCACATTTTTTAACCAGTACACTGCCATTAATGCACCAGTGAAACATAAAGCATCCGGGTAAGGCATTCCATTTTGCTTCGCTTGCATTCCTTGAAGCTTTAATTAAATTTTATAGCACGTATAATGTGCAAAATGTTCTAATCCATATCTTATTAGAAAGTGTTTTAAATCACAAGAATGCAATCAAGGAAGTCGTTATTATCATCATTTTAAAGATTAGGAACTGAGGTCCAATACAAGTGAATTGCTTAAGATGTTCCAGTTCATTCAGAACTTGGGACTAGTTCCTACAAGATGTTTTGTACTTGGGCATGACCACCCTAGTACAAAACACATGGCTACACATATGAGTTTTTAAAACAAATGGTGGGGATAATAATACATGCCGGTGCAGTTCACATTAGATGTGCAGCTTGTGTGTACTTTGAGCTTGAATGTTTACACTCATGAACAAAACGTCTTGTCAGTACAGGCCATGAGCAGAAACCTAGTTCTTGTCTCTGCCGCAGATACTATCCACCAGAACTGGACTGGATGTAGAAGCCTTTAGCTCTGACTGGATGTACAAAGAGGGGATCTAGCAGAATTACCACCTAAGGTCAATAGGATCCTAAACACTTGTAGTTCTGTAACAGTGACCCTGTTCAGACCTAACAGAAAACCATGGTTTCCCATGAAAAGAATAAGTCCAGAAGAGCTGAGGGCTCACCCCTCTCCTTTAACCAGTGTACCCCCCCCCAATAATCAGGCAAGACAGAGGCTTGGATTTAAACTGGGGCACTTTATTGAATAAAATACAAAAACTACAGCAGGGAACTAAGCTAGGAAGCATCCCAAGAGTGTGGGTTGTTAGGATGGAGGAAATGGCTCTAGCTGTCTATCTCCCCCAGGAGATTGGGATGAACAATGGGCGTACCACCTGACACCAGGCAGCACTCAGTCCAGGACAAAGTGTACCTATCATGGCCAACCCCAAAAGGGGTCAAGGCAGCTGAACAGCGCAGGCACCCAGGCTAAGCCTTGCGATAGCCTAAGCACTTCCAGCCAGGGCCTCACCGAGCTGGTCAAGCATCATCTGAGAGGTCTTGTCTCAACCCCTGACCTTGCTGACCTCAGAATGGGCACTGAAATATCCAACCTACCTACCCAACCCACATGATACCTGCCCAAAATGGCCAATTTTTAAAGGGAAACCTGCTGAGAACCTCCCTACGCCATTCTGGGGCAGGTAAAAATCTGCCAGCCTGGTGCCAATCTGGCCATGTGACAATTCCTAACTGGCCCTCCTAAAGAGTGACCAACTATGCTCAGACTGAATAAAGGGAAGGGTGGGTGGGGATTGCCGTCCAATGTCAAACTGAGTGGGTTGGGCTCTCGCGTTGGAAGATCGACGTGCTCGCCCCACCCCTTGACTTGCCCATCCAATCAGAAAGTCTCTGCCCCGCTCACGTGGAGGGGCGGGGCAAATGTGCCTGTGCATGATCTGCACGCCATCTTCTCTTCTTCCATGTGCAGAAGGACAAGAGGGAAAGTTTTTACCTCCAGTTTGAACTAAACAACAGTTCTGCATTATTGCAGTTCTGCAAACAACAGTTCTGAGTTCAAATCTCTGGGTCTTTTGGCTTTTTAAACCACAGTCAGGGAAAACTAGTCAAGATCAGGCCATGGTTTTTTTTCCCTAACTGTGATTTGAAGTAAACCATAGCTTCCCAAGTTTGTATGCAACATGGAATTGTGGTTTACTTCAAAGTTCTGAAAGTACAAACTTTCCCTCTCCTCTCACAAACAAAAAAGAAGGGACACAGAGCCTGTAGACCTCCTGTGTTCATTCTGTCTGGGAAACCATGGTTTCTCACTATCGCTCACGTGAGCTTCTGTGAAATCTTTGCACTGGAGGTTATCATCCTGGTTCATATCTTTGCTAGTACGTGTTGGTTACCATCTGTTCCAGTGAGCAAAACACTTTATATCTTGAACAGAAAAAATGAATTTCCTCTGCAAGGAAGAAGGTGATATTTCAGGCACTGGTGGCGACTCTTCCCTCTCTTGTTATGAACTAGCACTGCCATCTTGCCACTATTTGTCTGGCACAGTTTCTTCACGTTTCTCAGTTACAAGGCAGGTGGAAACTGAAGCTGTGGCTTTCTCTATGATAGAGCTACAGTGATAGGAATGTGTTGAATTTTTGTGCAATTATGCAATGATTAAAGACACAGAAAACCTGCCCCCCCTTCTGCCCAAGGGTTGTAATCCCATTGTGCTACGGCAGAAGATTACTTTATTTTCTTTTGAGTGGCATATTACAGAACCTTAATATCTGCCCTGCAGACTTGTGTCAACTGTCCAGTCAATTTCCCATTCTGCTTAGCAATTATATAGGAAAGAAGAGAGGGAACATGTAATGCAAAAATTAGATCTAGATGTAGAAAAAGAGTAAAACAGAAGACTTCTTTCTATCCCAAAGTCTTGAAATGGGAATTAAAAACGGCTACGACTGCACACAGATCACATTTTAGTCCTGACAAATAATTCCGGCTCCCCCCAAACACGCCTCTTCTCACTGCAGGGAAACGGATGCTAATGATATCAAAACACTTTTCACAGCCTAAAAAAAAAATGATTTTCGGCTGAATTACTGTTGCAGACTTTAGTCGCTTCATTGAACTTCCTGGGAAATCTATGCATGCTTTGAAGGAAAAAGCCAAAAACAAAAGCAATGTAAAAATGGCAGGTCTTTCATTCTTCCTTGCATAATTCATTGAATGGCATATAGTCTGCAGCCAGTGTAAATGTTGTGCATGGATAGGTCTGCCAACTTCAGGCAGCAGATGAAAGGATATTAGGGCTATCTTGCTTCCCTACTGACTGTTTGTGAGTGTGTGAAGTGTATTGTTTTTATGTAGTCATAGCAATAAGGTAAGTAACCATTATACTCCCCATATTTGCAGCTGGGTAGATGAAGCTGAGTGACTTGCCCAAAGCCACCTAGGGAGTTCATGGCAGAGACAAGATTCAAATCAGGCCATGTTGCTACGTGAGTTCTCTGGCTACTGAGAAAAGAGCTGCAAAAATGTTAAAGGAACAAGGCCAAACTGATCAGGAAAGGCTAGAAGAATTGGGTATGGTTAGACTGCAGAAAATAAAATGAAAGCACGTTCTGTGCATGTGGGTGTGTTTAACTTTGAAAGGCGAGCAGAAATGGTTTTATCCATAGGGTGGTGGACATAGGTAAAACGTATGAGGAAAGGCTACAGCGTTTGGGGCTTTTCAGTCTGGAAAAAAGGCGCCTGAGGGGGGACATGATTGAGACGTATAAAATTATGCATGGGATGGAGAGAGTGGACAGAGAGAAATTCTTCTCCCTCTCAAACAACACCAGAACCAGGGGACATGCATTAAAATTGAGTGGAGGTAGAGTTAGAATTGACAAAAGAAAATATTTCTTCACCCAGCGTGTAATTTATCTGTGGAACTCCTTGCCAGGATGTGGTGATGGCACCTGGCCTTGATGCCTTTAAAAGGGGGTTGGATAGATTCATGGAGGAAAAGACCATCACAGGGTACAAGCCATAAGCAACCTCCTGGTTTTAGAAGTAGGCTTTCTCTGTGCTAGGTGCAAGGGAGTGACAACAGAAAATGGGTTATCTTGTTGACTGTGTGCTCTCAGAAACATCTGGTGGGTCCACTGTGAGATACAGGAAGCTGGACTAGATGGGCCTTTGGCCTGATCCAGCAAGGCTCTTCTTATGTTCTTATGTTAAACTGTAGAGGGAAATTTTTTTTTTGATCTATAGATGCAGTTCATCAATGCAGGATCAGTCTGAGACATCCTGATACCGGAGGCAGCATACCAAGTGCTCCCCCCCCCTTACCCAATGATGTGCCAGCCTCTACCCCTCCCACTCTCCAATGTTCTAGCTCAGCACTCCCCTTCCCTCTTCCCCTCTTTCCCATTCCAGGGAGTGGAATGAGGACAAGCAGTGAAGGCAAGTAGGCAGACACACATAGGCGCCCCCCATCAACCTGCTGCCTGAGGTGACTGCTTCAGCTGGCCTCATGGATGGACCGGCCCTGCATCAGTGGATGAAGCTGGCATGAGAAGCCATGGAATCTTCCTAGAAAGATTTTAGAGAAAAGTTTGACCTACATGCATTAGAGATGTAGAACATTCTATGTGGAGCAGCAGTTTAGATTGTTTGATCCATTAGGCACCTTCCAGCAGTATGATTCTAACTGCTCCAGAAATCAATATCTATACTTCCATCTCATGCAGCAGAAATGCTAGTCATGGATTTCATTCTATGAAGCTTGATGCTGTGCAGGCACACTTTCAAAAGTACACATTGCTGTCTTCAGTGGGAATTGCTCCTAGGTAGATCTGCATAGGATTGCAGCCTAGAACTGGGAGGAAAGCTAACTTTCGGCCCAATCCTAATGGGGCTGTGTGGCAGCGGAACGCATGTTTTGCTGGTGCTGACTGCCATAAAGCAGTCACTGCCAGTAGTAAAAGGCACTCCAGCAGTGCACGAACTTGCATGCTGCTGGAGCACTCCTTAGCCTTCTTGCATGCTCCAGAGCAGCCAGAAGCTGTCGATGGAGCTAAGGTGGTGGGGGAGGCAGGACATGGTGGGGCACTGGGGGGAGGACAGAAAGGGGCAGCAATGGAGGTGGGGTGAGGGCAGATGGGGTCCAGGAAGGGTGCAGGTTCGGGAGCAGCAGAATCCTAACCCCCTTCCCGGACCTGATTCTGTGGCACGGGTCCACAGCAGACCTGCATGAGCGATTTTGCTAGCTCAGGTCCAAGTAGACCCCCCTCCGCGCTGCGTAGGCTTATCACTGGCTAAGGGAACGATTGTTTCTTTACATAAAGGAGACCTCTGCAACTGCCCCCCTCCTGCAGGAGGCAGCGGTAACCATTTTGGCACTGCTGCATCAGCCAGGGGGTGGGGATGAGAAAGAAAAGGATTGGGCTGCTAGCCCAGAACTCCTACTTAGATCCAGGCAGCACAGCTTCCTAATCTCAAATGTAAAAAAAAACCTGCTAAAAATGCATAGGCTTGTGCTAAGAAAGATATGTTCAAACGAGAACCATTTATTGGGCCTATGAGACAGAGACTACGCAATCCTAATGTACCAATACAAAGCACATGTGCAACTTGATCCCCTCTTGATGTACCTGTCCTGCACAGCTGATTTGGTAAAGCTGACTCATAAATGGCATGTCACAGTCAATGGTACCCATATTAAGCTTCCGTTCAGGATGAGTAATAACAGCGCATAAGGTATTTATTTCCACCATGTATTTCAGCAAAGAGGTACTTATTTCCTTGGGGAACATTACTGAGCCACACCTAAGGAAATATAATGTGAAGAATATTATTCTGCAGTGAAATGATACCTTTCACCGATTGAAAAATACTTATTTTTAAAAATATAAAAAATATAAAATCTATAATTTTTAAATAAAAATTATATAAATAAATTTATAATAAAATTTATATAAATAAATATAAGAACTGTTTGAATGCAATCACTGCTTAGGATAGTATTTTGGATTTCTATACCATTAGTGTCATGCCATATTTAATGTCATGGTTCAACTAAGGGCGAGTCAAAAGGTTTTAGTTGAGAAATTCCAGCTAGAATTTTTTTTTTGGGGGGGGGGAGAAGACTCTTCCCAGCTCACATTATCAGTTTCACAGTAGCAGTACTCTCACTCCTAACATATCAGCACTCTGCAGAGGCTTCAGGGGGGGAAATGGCAACTGCCGATGGAGGCTGCCATTTTTTAAATGGAATTCACCTTGAAGCATGACACAAAGCAATGAGATGATGAAGTGTTGTTCTAGGCGGTACATTCTGAGGGATGCCTGCCACCCATGTTGAACCTATGCCTCTGTGAAAGGAGAAAAGAGGCTAAAAGCTGGTTGCCTCTACTGCCACCCTAGTAAGTCCACCCCAAATCTCCAATTTGTTGAATTTTGTCAACCAACCCCAACATTTCCCCCTTTGTGAGGGAGATGAACTTTGCCTCCTTTCCAAATTTGAGCCAATCAGTTAGCGCTGACCCAAAATGCCTCCCTTCAATTTCACCATCACATTCACAGGCTGCAAAATGGGGGGGGGGGGTGTTCAGCAATTTTCAGGGGCTGAACTGACTCATTTTTATTTCTCAAATGATGTGGTATACTATCCAGGGGATCTCTGGAAAATAAAAAGGCAGCCTCCAGCTATTTAGAGGGAGCTCTGCTGCTGTGAAACTAGCAGTAGAAGTTATAGCCCAAAAAAAGTGATGTGGGAGGAGGGGATTTTGTCCCAACTCCCCCATATAATTCAAGCTGAACATCCTCAATTTCCTACTCAGTCTTAGTTTATATCCCACGAACCATGACATTAAAAACCAAACCAAAACAGATTTTGCTTTTTGTCAAAGGCATTTGAAAAGGTACGGATATAAGAGCCTTCTCTAGTATAAGTCACTGTGCCAGTTTTTCCTCCATGTTCCTCCTGGGTCCCTTCCAGTGGCGACTGCAAAACAATGCCAAGCAGACGCATGCAACATTATCCAGCTTTTGGAACATTTGCCCACAATCCAGGGAGCTGAGTACTATCTGGTCTTAAGAAAAAGAATGAAAAACCAGGGGGTTGGGCAAAGAGAGGACAACTAATTGTCCTTAGTGAGCCTCTGAACAGCATTTTCAAATGCTACAGAACTTATTGTTCCTCCTCTAATAGTATTTCAGACAGAAAATTGCCAAGTATGCATGCCCTCTGTAATTCATGTCTTAATATGAGATGCAAATACGGGCCTCAGAATGACCTCAGAATGACACAGCACAAGACTCAAAGCTCAAGAGACAAACTTAGCAGAGCAGTTGACGAGGATTTTTAGCTGGAATGTGGGAAACACTGATATAAGGTCCCTGTTCAGAGAGAAAGCTCTCTGGGTGGAATGACTGAGGCTACAATCCTATTCATACTTACCTGGGAGTAAGCTCTGTTGGCTATAAGGTACTTACTTCTGAGTAGACATGATTGGGCGCTGAGTCACTATCTCGTATAGTCTAACTCAACTCACAGGGAACTGGGAAGGATCCGTAAGATAAGAATTGCAGAGCATTTTTGATAGGGACAAGTGGTACAGAACTGTATACAATAATTATGCCTCAGTAAGGGTACGTTTATCATTCTAGGGTGAGCCTGAATGCCTCTGCACATTTGTGGTACATCTTGGGACACGTGGTCTCATGGGAAATGTAGCACGCGTTCCCAATAGCAGTACAAGCCTAGTGACTTCTGCACACACACACACACACACACACACACACACACACACACACACACACACACACACACACACACACATCTGCAAATTCAAGATAATTCAACGGCTAGCTGGCACATCACTGATCCTCTCTCCAACACACACACACACACACACACACAAAAGCAATGTCTCTGTGGACGCAGCAGAGGCAGTGACTGGATTTCATTCATCACCATACAGGTGCAGTTGCCATTTAACCAGGAAAAAAGGGTGTGTGTTTTTTCCTGACTACAGTATTGAGTTGATTAGGTAAAGGTGACCCCTGACAATTAAGTCCAGTCGTGTCCGACTCTAGAGTGTGGTGCTCATCCCCATTTCAAAGCCAAAGAGCCAGCGTTGTCCGAAGGCGCCTCCGTGGTCATGTGGCCGGCATGACTCTCCTTGCCGCAGCGCGTAGCATGCAGCTGGAACACGGAGCGCTGTTTACCTTCCTGCAAGCGGTACCTATTTATCTACTCGCATTAACATGCTTTGGAACTGCTAGGTTGGCAGGAGCTGGCCAAGCAACGAGAGCTCACCCCGTCGCGGATTCGAACTGCCGACCTTTCGATCGACAGCTCGTGGTTCAGCGGTTTAATCCACTGCGCCACCTGCTATTGAGTTGATTACCAGATAATAAAGAGTCAAGTCTGGCATTGTTTTTCCCTCAGCCATTTTTTAATATCTGCTGCACACCTTAGGAGAACACACAAATGTTGCACAGCACGGGATCTGCTCAAACAAGCTGAGCTCTGCCTCCAGGCCTGGACTCCATCCTAGGTCCCACCTCTCATCCCTGATTTTATTTCAAGTGCTGACAACCCTACATACAGGACCTGGCCTACCCAGAAGTTTCTAAACACCACTATGCATTAACGATGCAATTGATACCTCAAGGGCTCTGGTGGCCTTAACCAAATTCTGTGGTCACCTGACTGAAACCTGGCTAGACATAGATGGGTGCCAATTGTATGCTACCTCCTGTTATAATGAATTATTGGACTCTTTGATAACAAGACTGATGAACTACCTCTTCCCCCAAAGCCACTGAATATCCTTTGCATAGCATATTGCACACTAATGTGATCATCTTGTTAGATGTGACACAGGAATCCTCAGGGGACAGCAGCAACAAGGCCTCAAAGATCCCTTTCTCTACCTGCTGCTTGGTGGTTGTTGTTTTAAAGCAGCGGTGATCAAAGAATAATGCACTGACTGGAAACTAAATTGGAGGGGAGAAGGAGGAGAGCATGGGACAAGAAACATTAATATGATGGAAACAGGAAATCTAGTGCTCCTTACCAGTGGCATACCCAGCTTCCTTGCCACCTGGGGTGGCAAGGATGGTTGTCACCCCCCCCCCCCAGCCTGATGACACCCAGAAGTGATATCACTTTGGCCTGGAAGTGACGTCACTTCTGAAGCAGCCATGAGGCAGGAGGTAGGGTCTGGGGCGGCCGCGTCTTCGACTTGTTTTCTCCGATCGTGGGGAAGAGAAGTTGAAGACGCGGCCACTGGCAGACTGGGGCACGGCTGCATCTTTGGCTTCTTTTCCCCGGTTGTGGGGAAGAGAAGCCAAAGACACCGATGCCCCCCAGCCACTTAAACAAACAAAATTGTGGCAGCCACAGCCTTTGTCATTCCCCCTCTGGTTGGGTGTTTTGTCACCCAGCGCCCCCCCCCCTTAGTATGCCACTGCTCCTTACACAATCCAGTCAATGGCCTTGCACTCCAGGACAAAACTGCCCTAATATAACCCTAAGCCTGCAATCCACTGGCGTCACTGGAGCGTGGTGGGGGGGGTGGGCCGCCAGGGGGTGACGCGTGTCACGGGGTGACGCGCGCACCCCCTCGCGCGTCACCTCCGTGACGCGCGTCGCCCTCCGGACGCTCCAAGGCCGGCCCGGGAGCCGGCCTCGGAGCGTCCGACCCCGTCGACGCTCCAGGGCCTTCTGAAGGCCCAGGCAGCGCGTCAATCCGGGTATTTCCCGGATTTTCGCGCATGCCCAGACCCGTTTTGAGGGCAAAAAGCCCTCAAAACGGGTCTGCGCATGCGCGAAAATCCGGAAAATACCCGGATTGACGCGCTGCCTGGGCCTTCTTTCAGAAGGCCCTGGAGCGCCAACGGGTTCGGACGCTCCGAGGCCGGCTCCCGGGCCGGCCTCAGAGCGTCCGGAGGGGGCGACGCGATGCGGGGGGGGAGCCGGGTGGCCCCCTCCCCCCGCGCCTATAACGTCGCGCCCCTAGGGGGGGGTGACGCGCGTCTAGTGACGCCCCTGCTGCAATCCTATGCACACTTACCTAGGAGTAAGTCCCACTGAAAACAGCGCAGACTTACCTTGTAATTGCACGCACGTGCCACCTGCTTACTTGGGTGCAAGCAAGTAGCATGCTCGCACAATCATCAGGTAAGTCTGTGCTGCTATTCCATGGAGTTTGGAACGGTGGGGTTGCCTCACCAACTGCGCCCGCACCGCACGCCCCTGTTGCACTGTAAACATTTAGCAAATCATCTGATATCCAGTCAGTCCTCGCAGGAACGTTTGTCTCAGCCACCTCCGCAGTTGAAGCTTAGGAACAAAAGCAATTTATAATTTAGAAATGTTTGTAATTCAAAGGCTGATTTCAGACAGATTTGTCAAGGCATTAGGTTCACTGAGCCGGCATACTTGACACCTGCAAGCCACATGTGATCTATAACTCCCTGTGCTGATCTCTCACATTCCAAATGAAAGGCAGAGAGAGAGAGAGAGAGAGAGAGAGAGAGAGAGAGAGAGAGAGAGAGAGAGAGAGAGAGAGAGAGAGAGGCTCTGCAGCGCTTCTAAAAGTATTGAAGCCAAGGGCTACAAATGGGAGTCTTAGGCTTCTGGTGTAGTATACTGAGGGCTGACAATTCCAGCCTTGCAAATGAATCCTTTATGAAGCCAAATCCAGGAGCCTACCTATTGATATCAAGTGACCAGTTATGTTGGCTGTTGGAAGTGTCTTATTCTTAGTGTGGCCAGTCTATCTCCTGCCTGTCGCTTCCAGGTAATTCTTCCATCAAAGCCAGGTATTGACGGAAAGACCGTCTTACTCACAGTAGGTTCCTGCATCATTCCTTGGTGCAGTGGCCTGCTCCCTAAGAGGCAATGTGGCACTAACTATCATACTTTCGTTACTACGTAACTGCACCTACAAAGCCTGCTTGCTTTCAATCAATCAATCAATCAATCAATCAATCACACTATTCCTATTTGCCTAGTATGCCTTTCTGCACCTCCATTGGTCTCCTTGTATTGAATAGCACGCTTTTCAAATGGCTTTAATTACATGCTTTGTATCTCTCCAATATTATGAGGCATTTCTTATCCCCAGGGCACTCTGTATTGTCACACATTGTGATTAATTTGCATATTGTTATAAATAGAAATAATAACATCTGATACTACGATACAATGCATTTTGTTAGATGGATCAATGGCTCCAAGCAAAACAGATACTAATTTTCCAAAAATGAAAACACAAAATGAGGCATGTGCAGGCTTATCTTATCACCCATCCCAAAGATAATCAATATTACTTTCAGAAAAATTAATATCTTTCACACTTTCTTTCCATATGGTATGCTTTCACTGTAGAAAACTTTGTATTCTTCTGTTTATACTGATGTCATCAGTGGATTTCTAATTTGGCAATTTATGATCATCTTCAATATTCTTCCACAGATGTTTGTATCTTTCTTCCAGAGTAGCATTTATGGGCAACATACATTAATTCACCTACCCTTCCCGTTAAAAAAATACAATTCCATTTAAGTACACTGCCACAGTGTAAATACGCTGCCATTTCCATTAACAATATTTTTTGTATTTAAAAATACAAAACAAGACATTTATGTGCTGAAATCACAGTAGCCCTACCAAGCTGGTTGAGGCAAGAGTAGTCTAGGGATGTCTTGTGTGAGCACTATGTATATTCAAGTCCAGCACTTGAAAACATCATATGTGTAAGTGCTCTCACTTGCTTTTCTCTCCCTTTGATCCAACCAGGTTCTGCTCCCCCAATAGGTCTCATGGAGGATCATTGTCCAGGACCAAGGGGCAAAAAAGATATGCAGGCTAGACAGGAAAGGAAACATTCCCAAGCCTTGTAATTCCCTGAGTTGCCTTCAAAAGTGGAAAGTTACTACTACATCACAAAGAAAGACCACAAAGGAGAAAGTGCAGAGCCACACAAACTGAGCAGGCTTCACAGCAACAGACACAAATGAGACAACTCTGACTAGACAAACAACCAGATGAGACGTTAGACAGCAGTTTGAAAAGCTCCTTTATGTTGCACAGTGAGGAACCTGCCTCCCATTCTCCAAGGTCCGGTCCTAGCTAGCAGCCTCTTCAAAAGCAGCCTCTTCAAAGGGTCACTGTTGATGGAAACCACATTGTCAACCAGTCCTCATAGTCTTGAAGGTATTAGGTCTCTCTCGTTCCCACATAGGAGCCCTACAGCTCAACATTCGATGACTCACAGCAGAATGTGTGATTAACTTTACTGAGAAGCATTCATATGAACTTTTTACCTGCGGTGCTCAATCCACGATGGCCCATTTACACAGGCAACTCACCACTTTATGTTGCAATCGCCCAATGATAAATATACATGTATATGAGGCAGTCCGAATGGTAGCTGCTGGGAGGTGAACTTTAGTTCATGCTCACTATCCATAAAATGACTCCCAGCCTTCATCTTCTTATTGCATCCAGTTCTCAGTGGTTCCTGAGTCAAATGGGCTACAATCTGAGGAGTGCTTACAGGGGGAGAAGGAACTTCCCCTGTATCCCAAATGCACCTGTAGTGTAGAAGGATGGCTTTTTGAAAATAATAATTCTATATTATTCATTTACCCAGAGTATTTAAATGTTTCTTCACTGTCACCAGCAAATGTGTAGCTGGGAGGCAGGCTGGTTGTGTTTCTGCATACTTTTATTTATTTGTAACATAACATACTTTCTCTATTGTATTAAAGCAGAAATAAGATTAAGAAAAACCAATATGAACTACTTAACAATCATCCACTTTCTATGCGATCAAGGCATATCTTCCTCCTGCTGTTTTTCTCCTGTGACTGGTATTCTGTGTCATACTGCCTCTGAATCCAGAGATAGCCTATCATCATCATGACTAATAGTTATTGATAATCCTTTCCTCTGTGAATTTGTCTAGTCCAGGGGTTCTCAACCCGTTCCTGGTTGAGTACCACCTCCGGCGCAACTCTCCTGCTTCGTACCACTGGAAGTTACTGGTGATGACATCATCACCAGTTACTTCCTGGTTTTCAGGTTTTTGGAGTCCAGAAACCACAGGTAGGAGACTCTGGGTGGGTGAGAGGGCACTTCTCAGTGTTCCCGAGAAGCTCAGCCAAAGGTAGGAGCCTCTTGGGAGCAAAAATGTGCCGCCAAAAGCACCACATCAGAGCGGGGTGCCGGCAGTCCGGCAGTTCAAGTACCACCAGCAGTCAGCCGAATTACCACTAGTGGTACTAGTGAGAACCCCCCTGTATCACTAGTTGAGAACTAGTGAGTACCACTAGTTGAGAACCCCCCTGGTCTAGTCCCCTTTTAAAGCCAATGAAGCTAATGGCTTTAAAAGGGCTACAAACGTCTTGTACATCAGGAAGCTACATCTTGTAGGAACAAATTCTATAGATGAATTATATGACGTGTAAAGAAGTACGGTCTGCCTGCCACCCACCAATCAGTCAATCCAGTGTGGCGCTTTTTAGCATACCCCAAAACAGCATTAGGGACCTTTCAGCACAAGCCAATAATACACAGCTCCATAGAAGCTAGTTCCACGGTGTTCAGTGGAGCTTATTTCCAGGCTAAGTGTGCCTTGGATTGTAGCCTTCCCATATATGCCTAGAGCTTGTATTTCCATCCTCCCATTCCATCTACCTGTCCCTCATTCACTGCCAAGCTTCCATACTTTGAGAGTGGTGCTAGATATCTTCTCTGGCCTTGTCAATCTCTTGTCACTTCGTACTAAAAAAAATGGGGTGGGGAGTAGGAATGACAAGTAAGATATGAATTGTCTAGTAAAAGGATATAAAACTCAAAAGCCAGTGATGCACAATTGATCTCTCAAATATCCATAGGGAGTAAAGGGGGGGGGGGAACTGGCAGCAGATTCTAGATTTTTGACAGGCACATGTGATTCAAAAACAGGCCCTGTATTCTGCTTGTATGTTATTACCCTAAGAGTCTGCATCAGAACTAAGGAACTTATTTATCTGTGTTTGTGTGGCACCACATTATGTGAGATCCAAAAGTAGGTTGTGGTTGCCTGATTTTTTTTTAATTTTGTTTGTTTATGGAAAAGCCTAAAGCGAATGCTACTTAACTGGGTTCTCTCATCTTTTTAAAACTATGCCTCTTGACATGACATGAAATCAAGCAGGAGATCTCACGCTCCTAGAGGCAATGCCCTCTATCACCATCAACATTCAGGAAAGAAAGGAACTTTGAGTAGGAATGTTTATGGGCAACATACACAGTCCCAGACAATTAGGTCTCACTTACTGTATACCATAAAAGCTAAATGCAGAGGAGGGGAAAGTTGACATCTGAGCCTTTGTGGGACCATACTTCTTTACTAGGGCTTGAACTTTGTAGTATGTACCCAGAAGCTATCATTCCATTTAAAGAGAGAGGAAAAATTACAGGCACAAACTGGTCCTACAAGGCCCAATCCTATCCTCACTATATGCCAGTATATCTCCACATATGCCAGTGCAATGACAGTCCCAACATTGAAGAAACCCACCCACCAGTAGACACGTCATGGATGCTGGCGCAAAACACGCCTTTTGTTTTTCAGGATTGCCACAAGGGGCTGAACAACTGTCCTCTGCAGAGTTCCACTGCAGCCCCCCCCCCCAAGGAGAGGGAAAGGTACTGGTCCAAGCCACTATGCCTTTGCCCCCTACAGGGCACCACTGCATATACACACTTGTGGCACCACGCTCCATCACAAACACCAAGTATCCATTTCAACCCGAAGCCAGAGGACAGAGGATCTTGTTGTCAAGTCCCACCCTCTCTCTCTCTCTCAGAGGCATCGCTACACCCCCATGGGGGCGGTCGCCGTGACACCCCCATGATACCCCCACATGACATCACAAGCCTCGCCCCCTGGCATACTAGGCAATTCCAGCAATACAGCAAAGAGGTGGGTGTGGCTAACTGAGCGGGCCACTGCAGTAGGCACCCTGTGTCACATTCCAGCCAAGTGATTGCCCCATGCCGTGCTCCCTCTGAGCGGAGCGCTATATCATGCGCTATAGCCTCCCAGTTAAGGTCGCTTGTTTGCAGTGATGCAAGGTGTTAAATGCCAGATTCAGTGCTCTTTGCCTGTCTCCTGCTGTGGCTGGATTATTAGTGAGCAGCTCTGTGGAGTGGAGTGGCCAATATGGGCTCCAGACTCAGTTCCCTCTCTTCTTTTGTCCCTGCCATGAGTGTTTCTAGCCAGTCATGCAAAAGGCGAGTACCTTGCTGGCATGGGCAAGTCCCTTGGCTGGACTCAAACCTGTCCCACCTGGCTGCCAGCACGTGTCTTTGTGCTACAAACCACCAGCACCATGCTTTACTGTTGATGCTCCCATTGTGACTTGTTCCAGTCCCTCCGCTGGCAAATGGGTAACTTCCAGCTGGCCAGTGCCCCATGGGGACTCAAACCATTGCCACGGAAGGGTTGGTGTGATTGTTTCACATGGCTTCCCTCTTCCAGGGAGTTATCTTTCTACCTGTACTCTGCTTTGCTCAAAAGGTATTCCTCAAATGAAGCTGTTTATATGGGCAGGATGAAGGGACTTGAACCCTCGGTCCCTGGCAGTTCCTTACTTTTGCCCCTTTACTGCTGATGCCACTGTGACTCCTGTGGGGCAGAAGGGGAGAGGTGCCCCCCCCCAGCATTGGCCACTCATTGGTCCTGCAACTGCCCCCACTCCCTGTTAGTTCCCTGGCGGCACTTTTCTGGCTGCCAGTGTTGTGGTTGTTTGGATGCAGTGATTAGCTTAACCTCCTGGATGAAGACACGAAACGTCGGGCTCTTGTGTATCAGTATTGACTTTTAAATAATTTCTGTTTGTCTGGGACTGTCTGCTATGGTCAAGCCCGGATAAAATCGTCATTGTTTTTAGTCGGCTGGATCGCTGTTTTAGCTCTGAATATGACCTCGTTACCCGTTTTACCTTCTTCAATAAGTGATTAGCTTGTCGGACATCAGACTAATGACACATGGATGTCACACAGATGACACACTGGCTTCATGGTGATGATGTGCTGATGTCAGGATGCTGCTCTATGGATAACGGGCTGTGTTGGTGTTTCCATGGTCTCTGGGGGTGTACTGGGAAGGGCTGCTCCAGCATTGCTTTGCCAGGACAGGCTTGGCATTTGGCCCTTGCTGCGCCAGCATTACTGCAGCGTCAGTGTGTCATTGCCAGGACAAACTTTGGATATGACGGATGTTGCACTGGCACCCATGTAATGTCGGTGGAGCGTCTGAATAGGACTGGGCTGTAAGAGAGGTTATTTCAGGCTCCCTTAAGTTTGCAAACTCTGCTGCTTCCTCCTGGGGAATGAACATGAGGGGAACACAGAGAGGAAGCCACAGCTAAATGCCTCAGTAATGTGATGGCTCTTGTTAATGTTGGCAAGGAGATGGTAATGCCCAGCTATAAAGAGAGTGGACTGTGGAATTGGCAATGAGAAACAGAGCCATTGATGTCAGGAAGGAGAAGATGGTCATTAATTCTCCCTGTCTGGGATGGAGGTTGAATAGAAGCAATGGATTGACAACTCTCCGGACATTAGATGCGTCAGAGCATTATGTAAAATTCGTACTAGAACTGCAGTTCAGCAAAGTAATCCAGTTGCATAGGGAAGCAACTATGAAATCTTGTTTTTAGGAGGGTCTCACTTTCAATAAAAGGATGCAGAGGAATCTGGGATGTGTTCAGTCTACATGCATAGCAGATCCAACTTTGGCAAGATCAGGTTCTCCATTGTTAAGTCCCTTTCAAATATCCAATTCTGGGTGGGAGGATCTCCTTGTTCGCGTATTAAAAGGGGGTGGGGTGCATTCTCCCTGTTGCAATAAAATAAAATAATCCATATTCTATATGACAGTGAGAGGAGAAAGGAAGCTAAGCAAGTCCGACCTCCATAAGGAAACTACTGTGGCTGCTGCTGGTGGTTTTCTTACTCATTCCATCTGTGATCACTGGTTCTTGGTACATGGTGCTTCCCAAGGCATCTTGCACTCTGGAGTTGTAAAGCTCCACATTAAAAGGAGCAAAAAGCAAGCTTTTCTGGAAGAGAGATGCCTGGAAGCTGCAGATTCTTTGCTTCTTTGAAGTAAGGAAGGTGACAGGATCCCAGGAATCCATCATACCCCCTATGAACAGCCAAGAGGCATCATCACCAAGAGGCAAAAATTGCTTCTCTTCTCTCTGCCTGTTTGCAAAGGCATTCAGCCATGTGTCACGACTATATATCTTCACTGTATTCCCCGCCCCACAGGACCCCACCCCCCACTAATCCTAGGGGGAGGATACATACAGTATCAAAAGCAAAGCGACTGAACCCCAGAAAAGGCAGGGAGCCGGGAGCCTGGCGCGAGACGGGGGGGGGAGTCTACGAAAGGCACCACCGGAAGAAGGACGGGTGGAATGAATCCAAGCTGGGCAGCGCCTCGGGAGACCCCCGGCCGCCGGCACCCAACTTTACAGCCTAAGCTACAAGTGGCTGCTGCAGTTCGCGCTCTCGCCCAGCCAGCCAGCCAGCCAGCCAGCCAGCCAGCCAGCCAGCCAGCCCTGCTCTCTCTCTCTCTCTCTCTCTCTCTCTCTCTCTCTCTCTCTCTCTCTCTCTCTCTCGGCTTCACCCACCCTTCTCCCTCCTCCTAAGTTCTCGCCCTCTTCCCATCACGCTCGCTCGCTCGCTTCCCAATCGAATCGACTCCCCCACCCTCTTCGGAACAGTTGCAATTTGCAAATTAGCCGCAAAATGACAGTGTTTTGGAAGGGCTGGCGGTGGAGATCTGCCCTCCCTCCAGGCTCCAGCACACACCTGCCCAGCAGCTCTCTCGCGCTCTCCTTCTGATCTGCTTTGTACACATCCAGTAAAAACAAGTACGGAAACAAAAACCAAAAAACACCCACCGATCTTTCTAAGGAGTGCTGCCTATGTCGGCTTTGAGACCCCCTCGAAGTTCAAGGCTGTAAATCAATGTGTCTTCCCCCCCCCCCTTCAAAGAGCAGCTCTCGCTGGGGAGAACCGAACAGCCCCCTTCCCGACCGGTGGAAAGCCTTTCCTTTAGCGAATTGAATCCTTGCCCCTCTCCTTTCTCCTGGATGGATATGGATTGCACCGTGATGGAGAACGGTTTCCCCGTCATAATCAGAAAAAGATTACAGTATTTTCAGGGGGGGGGGGTGTTCCTGCCTGGGGGGAAGAGTTTCAGTCCAGATTCAGAAGGATAACGACAACGTGGGCTGGAAGGAAGACACGAAGCTTGAAGCTTTCAAGGCTTCTTCTCAGCTGCTGAGCACAGAACCACGAAAGCGCGTCTTAGCACCCTGAGGACTCTGTGGGAGGGATGTAAGTGGCGGCGCAGCTCGGAAGTCTGCCTGGTTTAGCACCCAGATTTGGGGAAGGGTCGTGGCCAGTGAGAACAGGACAAAATACAGCTAAACAGAGCATTGCAGCACCACACACACACACACACACACACACACACACACACACACACACACACACACACACACACACACACGAGGTTCTTCCTCCAACCCTTTAATCCCGTTTCCTCCGCCCATCTCTCACCACTCAAGGGAGTCCGGAGTAGTTAGAATTTCCAGAGCTCCCCTCAGTGCTGGCGTTTAACCGCGCGTTGATTCTGCCGCGGAAATTGACAAGGCAACTCGAGAAACTGGCCAGGTTAGGCGCCTTGGTCGCTGAGGTTAGGACTTGGATATGGATTTGAAAATGCATTACTACTTGCAGATAGCAACTAGGAGTTGGTTTCTCATTACACATAGTGATTTGTTTAATGTTTCGCCCATTTCCGTGAAAGAAAAGCTTGTGCCAAAATTGAAAGTTTCGCAAACACGTCAGTCTCGACACTTACGTTAACTCCTGCAGTTACTTACACACACACACACACACACACACACACACACACACACACACACACACACACCCCTCTTAAAAAGAATCTGCAGACAATGTACGGTAAATAAAGATATTTACCAAGCTGAAGATGGATGTTCGGATGTTACTCCCCGCCCCGCGGTGCTACTCACTGCATGCATCCCCACGACAGACCCCACCCCATTCGCCAGCCCGGGGATACACGCCAACCTCAAAGCAACTAATAATCCGAAGCTGGTCAAAAAGGAGCTGCTGTTTCAGAGAAGCTGCCGTCTGGCACAGCAGTGCATAGCAGTGCATAGCAGTGCACAGCTGAATGCCCCCACCAAACCTGTCCCATTTTTCCTCTTGAGTCCTCCTGCAAACCAAAGCCTGGCGGTGCCGCCCCCGTCGCCTTTTGCCCAGCCATATTTCACTCGAATGCAAACCCATTTCAATCATGGCTGGCACGCTGTCAACCCCCCCCCCCCCTTCTTGCTTCACAGATTGTCTCATGGAAATGGGATCATAAATCGAGGAACTCTCCAGGCATGGAGAAGAGTACACAGAAAGCCAGAACGCTCCTCCTGAAGGAAGCGGAGCTGGGAAGGGCAGAGGGTCTTGGCGTTCCGCCTGTGCAAGTGGGGTCCCCCCAGAACAGAGGCATGCAATGCTGAAGATAAGAGGGGGGTTTCGTGGCTCTTTGATCACATCATACTCTATAACGTGCTGCTGCTGCTGTATAACCAAATATATGTATGCATGCAAAACGAAACATTATGTAATAATGTCCTGTGCTTGAGAGATACACCACGTAATATTGGAGATACAACTGCTGCTACTGCACAAGAGATCGTCCTGTGCCTCACCACGGTCCGCTCTCTTCTTCCCACGTACAGATGCAAACTCCCGCGGTGGCAGGAATCCGCCTGGCACGGACGGATCCGGTGGTGCTTGCCACCAGCTTTCCCAACAACCTGATGCTGCTGCTGCAGCGGGGGACAAGGCGGCGTCGAGCGAGCGAGCGAGCGAGCGAGAGATGGCCCTACCTGGAAGAGCCTCAAGATGTTGGCGACCATGATGGAGACGGAACTTCCAGATGCCCCGATGACTCCCACCACTTTCTCGGGCTTGACGAAGACCGGCGGCTCCCCGTTGGTGCAGCGGACGTCGGAGGTGTCCTTCTGGATGAGCGCCTGGACAAAGGTGAGCGACTGCTCCAGCGCGTAGGTGTCCCGGGAACAGGTGTCCAGGATGCGAGCGCCCAAGGTGACGTTGGGCAGGATCTCGGGGTCGCTGTTGATCTGGTCCAGGGCGTAGAGCATGGCTTCCAGGCGGTGGATGCCGTTCTCCTTCTTGATGTCCCCGCAAGGCACGCCGGCGGGGCCCTTGGCGTGGACCGGGAAGAGGCCGCCCAAGGTGATGTCCCCCTCCAGGCGGATGGAGTGCGGGGCGTACATCTCCTGGCCCTGCGCCACCGCCGAGAGCAGAAACTCCAGCAGGCACCAGGGCAACTTCATCAAAGTCAGCAGCTGCCACAGTCGCCCTGGCTGGAGCATCGTGAGGAGGAGCAGGGCGAGGAGGAGGAGGATGCCCGCCGCGGCTCCTGCTGCTGCCGCTGCTGAGCCCAGGCTCGCCAGGCGGCAGGGGTCTCGGAGCGCTTTCCCGGGAGGGCGCGAGAGGAGAGGATTCCCTCAAGGGGCGGGGAGGGGAGAGGCGAGGCGAAGCGAAGCAGGGAGGTGCGGCTCCTGGCTCCCGCTGCTGCTGCTGCCCGTCGTCGGTCAGCGCGCTTCCCGGCCGCTCTGCGCTTCCTCCGGCGGCTCGGCTCGGCACTGGGCGAAGGGGAGGCTCGGCGGCTGTCGCTTTAAATGCTCGGTCGGCTCCTCTCCGCCTCCTGCTCTCGCTCTCTGCCCACCTCCCACTCTCTCCTCCCCAGCCTTGCCTGCCTGCCTGCTCTCCTCTCCCTGCGCGTCATTACGCAGAGATGCGGGCTGAGGTAACCGCCGGCGAGCGAGGCAAGGCGAGCGGCGAGGAGACGGCGAGGCTGGAGGGAGCCCAAGCGCCTCACGGACCCCGGCGGGCCCAGATCGAGCTGGAGGCAGCGGCTCTCTTCTGGCGCGATCCCCCCGTCTCTCTCTTTCCCCCCCCCCCCCCAGCAATGTTGCCTCTTCTTAGCGGCTTCTCCTCGACTTCTTCAAGGAAAGCCAGCAGATCCACCACCACCTGTTTTCCTCTGCTCTGGGATCCAGTGGAGAGCATGGCGCGCGACTATTGATCTCAAAACACATCACTTTCCTTGGACAGACGGTTTGTAAACCGTCTGGGTTCCGGACCTCACCTTTACCATCGCGTCACTTATTTTCTGTGTCTTGCTCCCAACTAGGGCCTATTCTATAGGGATTCCTTTCCCAAACATGAATGTTGCTGACACTGTCACAAATCGGAAACTCCTGGGGGTAGAGACCCTGACGATTCTCTCAGCTCCCTCCTCCTAAGAAGTATATATAAAGAGCCTGGCGTGTGACTGTTGAGCTCAAAACACGAAATCACATTCACTGGATAATCTACAAATTGTAGACTGTGTCTCAGGTGGGGGACCCTCTCTGCCTGAGAGAAGACCTGTCATCTTATTTTATTTCTGCATAGTATCTAATTCCAGTTTTGCCCAATATTCCCCAGAGACACATTTATTTTGTCAGTCCTGGAGAGAGGTGCCTTGGCCTGATCTGTAGTGGGGGAGGGTGGGTCTTGGTTCCATTTTTGGCTTGTTGTTGTTCAGTCAACTAAATCCTTCTATTTCCAGTGGGGCTTCCTTCTAGGTAAGTCTGGAAAGGGTTCCAACCTTGCAGTACAATCCTATGTTTACTCAGATCCTGAAGTTAGTCTTTCCCACTGTGTTCATGATTGCAAATTCCTAGATACATGGGATTGTACAAGATTGTAGCATGACTGTATTCATAGGAATTGAATTCGATTTTAAGTGCCAGGAGACTTTGCCAAGCTAAGGCAACTAATGTGGACTAATTCCTGAAAACAAATACAGAATGTCCACTTTAGCACTAGTTGACCAAATAATGTTTTGCACTTTGCAGATGGAAAACCACAGCCTTATTAATGGCATCAATAAATATTCTCCATCCTATGATGTGGTGGGTTGATGAGAGGCCTCTAAACAGTCTGAGGAATAACACTAATGTAGAACGGGAAATGTGTCATTTTGAATTCCTTCTCAAATGCATCTGAGGTTTGCAGTTCATGGGGTGGAAACAGGAAGGATGGCAGGGATAACATGGCACTGCAGCAGATCATCCAAGTATATCTTCTTCAGTTTGCAAAATGCGACATGCTTCCCTTGCAAATTAGATCACATATGTTGCTAGTAATGTCTCTATTTTCAAATTCTAAAGGTATCGGGGGATACAATGCGAATGAGACTACAAAGAGCACACATTAAGCAGCCTAAACTGCACAAAAGGGGTTCATGAAGCTTGTGCCATGCGCCTTCTGTTAATTTTACTTCTGTGGCTCTTTTCTTCCCTCAGAATGTCAGAGGGTATAAACCTGAGGCTTTGTGTGTGTGTGTGCACACATGTGTGCATGCATGCATGCAGGGGAGGTTTCACCTGTACATATTTGTGTGCATATGTGTGCATACATGGGAGGTTTCAAGCTCTGTTGGGCAGGAGGGAGGTCATGATGAGACATAGCACATATCCAGTGCTTGAATTACAAAAATGACAGGTGCCAGAACTCCACCTGTCTGCAAATCACAGCCTCTAATCTAGACATTCATCTCCTCATAGGTATGTGTGGTTACAGTGTCATGTTATAAAAGCACTCTGCACATGTACAGGGGTGTGCTTTCATCTAATTTCACTGCTATTGTCAAGATCAGCAGGCAGAGGCATCAGAGAGGAAGACCTCACAGTGGATGACAAGGGGTTGGGGCTTCTAGTCACCCCTCACACTCTTTACCAGCGAGCAGTAGGTACAGGCATCTGGGAAGGAGTAGATCATCTTTATATCTCCCAGCAGGCTTTGCTGAAGACAGGAGACATTTCAGAAGGAAGAATTCAATGGGAGAAGGGACTTGGGCTTCTGGCCACCCCTTACGGTCTTCACCAGCAACTCATTGGTGATCCCAAAGAAATCATCTGCTGCGAAAGTTGTTAGGGCTAAATCAAAGGTTGGAGGATGGAAGGGGAGGCTCCTGAAGCGATGGCCTGCAATATGTGCTATGTTTCCTTGCCTGCAAGTATCAACGACTACAGGTGTAGCAAGTACAAGGACAATTGCCCTACTGGGAAGAGACAATCAGAGGTCTGGAGGAGCAAATTTCCACCTGTCACCACATTATGGAAGGTGAGGAGTTCCTCAACGTGACTCAGGTAGAACTTCTCCACAGGCTGCAGCAGAAAGAAGAGACCTGTGTGAGAGAGGAATCTACAAGGAAGTGAGTGACTGTCTGGAAGAGGAAAATCAGAAGACATTAATCTGAACCACTGGACCTACACAGTCACTTCCAGCGTCTTTCAGATACCAGTGCTTCTGAAGATCCTGCTGGGGGACACTGTCAGCTGATCACCAGCCAGCAGGGAAGACTTTCAACCCTACAAGAGGCAGAGGAGAATGATGGTGGTGCTTGCGGTTTCCCTGCCAAGAGCTGTGGAAGCTGCTGTGTGCCAACCCAACGCTTACTCACAAGGTGCATTTTCTTCCCAATGTGTTGTCTTCCAGATCCTTGACAGAGAGACTGCCAAAGTAGGTCAAGCCTACAGATCACTATCCTTTCCTCATTCATGTGGGAACAAATGACACTGTTGTCTGCAGTTATGAGCGGGTCATTTCGGACTATGAGTCTTTTGGTAGGAAGGTGAAAGATCTTGAGACCCAGGTGGTACTGAAAAGCTTGTTTACATGGGATAATTTCCAAGGCTTATGTTGCCTGCTGCTACCTGTAAATTGGTATAGGGGGGGTGGAAGGGATGTGGGGAGTGGGCAGAATGGGGCAGGGATGGGGACCAGGAGGAAGGTGGATCAGGACCTGGTAAGGGTGGTTTCGGTGGCAGTGGCACATGCCGAAACAGTAAACACTACTAAATGTTGGAAGAAAGACCATCCTCAGAGACCTTGGAAATGGTAGATTGGATTTTCTGTTAGTCCTTCTCTACACGGTTCTCTGCCTTTCCTCCGTACTAAAAGTACACATCCAATGTCTATGAAATGTGTAAAAAGTCAACTGCAGCATGGATTACAAACACAACCCACCTGAACCTGGATATTACGAACCTGATGCAAGTTCACTGTGCTGAACTGCCGTGGAGTTTAAAAAAAGAATACAGAAATAAAATAGGTCAGCTCAAGCCAGTGTCAACAAATGTGGACTTGCCATCTGTGCACTCCTTCGCTGTTGCTGTTCTGGAGTGTGGTACAAATTCAACTCCCTTCCATGCACATCCAAGAGAAAGGGAGAAGAAGGAAGGGGAAAAGAACGTCTACCCAAGCCTATTATACCTGATATTACTGTGTCAATTGGAATATATCTTTCCTAGCCGACAAAAGCTGCAAAGCCACCTTTCCTCTCGTTCTCCCTCTCAGAGCACAGTGCTTTCTTGCAGCTAGCTGAAAGACGACTACAGGCATGTGTGGAGTGAGATAATGACACTGCAGTTGAACGAACTATGCCATACAGCTAGGGCTGGTGCATTCAAAAATAGCACATGACAAAGCACGGGTCCGTCCGTGCGACGACAATTCAAATGTCTAACTTTCAATTCTGCACCTACAATTCTGCTGCACTCTTTGGAACGGATGCGATGCTTCAAGCATGGAACTGTGCAACAAGACCAAAGCCCAAGGCCACTTCCCCACATTACACAGTCAGCCCATGTTTTCTATCCCCTGGCTAAACATGGAGCTGCTCTATCTGGATTTTCTGATGCCTGGATGGCATTTGCTCCAAGAAGAAAAGAAAAGAAAGTGGAGCCATATCACAGGGCTAAGGGAGCAGCGATCTGTGCTGGTCACAAAGCAAGTGCAATCAGACATCACAAAGTCGGCCCAGAGACACTCAGTGCTTAGCCGGAAGGCAACAGACTACTCAGGCTGGCTCTGTGATGTCTGAAAGTACGGCAGGTTGCCTAGGAGTGTGGTGATAGTTTTTGCAATCTCTTCCACTAGAGAGGTAATTTGCTAGAAAAGCAGGAGATGCCGGAAAGGGAAGGCCCAATTAGAAACCGTAGGAGGTGAGAGAAAGCTAGCAAAGATATGGGAGTTTGGAAATAACATTACATGGCTTCATTTATCGACCTCCTTTTCAGATCATGCTTCAGAGTGGCAGATTGATTTCACAGACCTGTGAAAAGGGAAGAACCCTGTTTGGACTCCCATGCAGGGAACAGAGCAGACCTGGCTGGAAAAGCTATTGGGGAATTTTTAATCTTATGTGTGTGTGTGTCAGAGATTAAAATCCCAATGGAAAGTGAACAAATAACATTGTTAACCAGCTTTGTTCCAATTTTAAACATGCTGTTGTCCATCCTGAAACTTTGGGTGTACCGTATATCTCAAGATACAGATTTTTGGACTCTTAATGCTGTTGATCCAATCTGCCATATTTATATATAAGAAATAGAACTGACCAAGGATGAAGTTCTGTAGTGTATTGATAAATTAAAGATTAATCACTGCTCCACAGGGCATCTACTCAAGAGTTCATAAAGAACTCAGATGCGACATTATTTATTTATTTATTTATTTATTTATTTATTTATTTATTTATTTAAAGAATTTATACCCCGCCTTTCTCCCGAGGGCACTTAAGGCGGCTTACAACACAATATTAAAATACATATATACACATTAAAATAATTAATTAAAACAATTTAAAATAAACAACCCCAGTGGGTCACCTGAATTTACATACATTTACTGTTCTTCTAATGAAAACGTGTCACTTTTCCTTTCAAAGAGGACTGAAAGGTAACTAATGTAAGACCAATATTTAGCTACTCCTGCGCCACGGAGGATTACCCCCGGGTAAGGGAATGGATGTTCCCTTACCCAGCAGAGATCTCCATGCCCCCCCCCCCCGCAGGATGCAGCAGTAGCCATTTCAGTGCCACAGCATTAGCAGGGAGGGAGAAGAATAGGATCATCGGGCCCTTAGGCAATTGCAGGCTGGTCAGTTTAATGCATGTTCTGGGTAAACTAGTGGAAAGCATAATTAAAGATAATTAAGCATACATAAGAATTAGCCTTGCTAATTATTAGCCAACCTGGTTTCTTTCAGCTAGCTGCAAGAATTAGCCAGCCTGGTTTCTACAAACTAAGACCTGCCTCTTCTCTCCACTGTGAAAAATGCCTATTTATTCCTATTCTCCAATCCTTCAGGTTGGTTATAAATGATCTGTTTAGGGGTAACAGTGAGGTAGCCAAGTTGCAGATGACACCAAACTATGGAAAGGGGTAAAAACCAAGACAGATTGTGAAGGGCTCCTAGGTGCACATGCAACCAAATGACAAACACGATTCAATGTCAACAAGTGTAAAGTGAGGCACATAGGATCAAAAAAAAAATCCCAACTTCACATATGTGGAATTAAAAACATGGAACATGTGCATACAGGGAAAAACTAATTTGTGCGCAGGGATCCAGTGTAGTAGCCAATGGCACAGCTCAATGGTTCAGTGGGAAAAGAAGAGGGAGTCAAGAAAAGAAGAGGGAGGGAAAAAAGCGGGAGGTGCAACACAACAAACTTTATGGTGGGAATAATAGAGAAGGGGAAATCAAAATGAAGCAATGCAATATTGTCTAACAGTTAGACAATATTGTCCGAATTAACCAGTCATTCATTCACAGTTACATAAACTGTTGCTATAAAGCAAAAAAAGACAAGAGGGGAAGAGAAAGGAAGTCCATCGAAGGGGAAAAGGGTGTGTGTAATGGCATGAACATGGGGGGGGGGAGGGAAGGATGTAGGGAAATTAAGTGGGTTTCCAAGGTACACCTTGGGTAAGGTGAGTGGGGGCTTTAGAGGGTAGGGCAGGGAGAAGGGAGGGAAATAGGGGAATAGAGTGATTGGAAGAGGGGAAAGTTCATGCATTTTGTGTGCCAGCAAAACATCATGGCTGGAAAGCAGTTCACTGTAGCCCAAACTCAGGGCCATAGTCAAGGAGCGAGCCCCTCAATGGGTCATGAAGCCATTTCATTCCCTTGTGAGGGGGGAGCTAGTCTCCTCCCCCACTGGATAAACACCCCTAACCAGCACCACAGCTGCTCAAAGGTGGAGTCATTTGTGTAGTTGGAGCTTTTCCGGGAGTTTGCCTGGGATGGAGGACTGAGGCTCATCTCAAGCCTAAAATGGTTTCACACATAGATTCATTCACTCACATCCAGCACTTACACAGAGAGGAAGAGCGTCACAAACGCTAAGCGTGTTGTCAATTTGACTGCACACAAGCCAGACAATGAAAACTAACATGGAGTTTGTGAAACTTGTGGAAATTATGCATGGTGTATTCCTCTCCCCCTCTCAGAGCACTAGAATGAGAGGTCATCCAATGACACCAACTGGCAAGAGATTTGGAGCAGACAAAAGGGAGTCCTTCACACAGTGCATAATGAATCTATGGCATTCACTGCCAGAAGATGTGGTGATGGTCACGAGCTTGGATGTCTTTTAAAAGGGGATTTGACAAATTCAGGGAGCGCAAGCCAATCACTGGCAATGAGTCATGTTGGCTACATGCCACCACCAGGTTAGGAAGCAGTGTGCCTCTAAATCAGGGTTTCTCAACCTTTGGAAGCCCGGGTACCCCTTATCATGGTCCAATTTTCTGAAGTACCCCCTGCTAATTAATCATTAAATAAAAAAGTCCTAAAACAATTTTTAAATGTGAAAAGATGTCTTATTTAACTGTGTAGGGCGGGGGTGGGCGGGGGGGGGGGAAGAGACACACATGCAACGATCTCTTTCTTTTCTCCAAGTCAAACTTCCCAAAATCAGCTCCTCCCTCCCCCACCCCACCAAAGTACATTTTCCAAAGTACAAAAATAAGCCCAAAACCAAAATCAGAGAGACAGAAGGGCTCTGAAAATAATTACAATTTAAAATCCATGTTAATTAACACTTAATTAGCTGCTGATGGGGCAGATAAGGGACAGGGCTTGGCATACCCCCAGCAAGAGGTCTGCGTACCGCTAGGGGTACCCGTACCACAGGTTGAGAACTCCTGCTCTAAATAATACTAGCAGAGGATCAATAGTGGGAGAACAAAAGTTCCCTCACCTTGAAGAGGCCTCCATGACTGCCCCTGCATTGCAAAATGCAGTGTGCGCCAGTTGGCACAGCTGCTCCGGCGCTGGAAAGTTGGTCAGGATTGTGCTGAACGTTTGTTGGTGGAATGTGCGTTCTGCCAGAGGAAGTGTCAGGATCTAGGCAGAAGTACCTGGATCTGGTTCACATCAAGCAGCATCACTGCATATGCTGACACCGCTGGTGATTGCACCAAGGCCTCCAGTGCAGTCACTAGCGGTCACGTGCACTCACGTCTGCAGCAAAGGCACTACCCACAGGTAAGGCAACAGTGGGGGTGGGCAGTGGGTGGGACAAGGGAGGAAGTGGGAAGAACAGGGGCATTTCTTGGTGGTGAGGGGAGGAACTGGAGGGCAGGGAGTAGGTGGGAGAGGATGGACCCGGTGGCAATCATGCATGCTGGATCTTATCCCCTCTTTTGAAAACCTCCCCGCCTCTTTTCCCTCCTCAGACATATGCCACCAAAATGACATAAGTCAGAGGAGACCCATAGGTGGCCCCAGGGCTATGATTGAACATTAATTTTAATTCCCATTTGCCTTTGGTTATTGTGCGCATCTTTTTGGCATGGCTGCATTGGCACTGGTGGCAGGGGATAGGATTGGGCCATAAATTCCTAGGATGGCTCCTAACATCCGTCCAATGCAATTTTATTTGAGAATAGAAACCATAAGTCCTAATGCTACTGGGTGGGTGGAACTCTGCTTGTGATTGAATTGCCTGAAGACTGCCAGAAGCTAAGCAGGAACAGCCCGTTTTCATGCTGGAAGACCAGGAAATCACTGATAAGCTGTCATGACCCTAGGTGGCAGAGAGGAGTCACTGTTTTGCGCCATGGAATGAAACGCTGAGAATGTCAGTGATGGAGCGATTACAACTGGAAAAAGGTTTCCCTGTTCAGCATGATCTGTGGCATCCTGCAGAGAGCTCGAGGCTTGTGTTCAGCAGCTAGTGAAGATGACTACACCATGGAGGAAAACAGCTGGAATTGTAGGGTTCTATACAGAACAATATTGTAAAGATCCTTATCGGATCTATATAAGCCTGCCTATGTAAACTGCCTTGAATAATATCTGAAGAGCAATCTGAGGATAAGAAATGTGGTATATAAACACAGAAATAAATAAAATAAATAAATCCACTTCTGCAAGCAGTTCCTTCATGCTTAAGAGAGATTTAACCACACCAAAATAAACCCCCATTTGGTATGCGGTGATTCACATCTTTCCCAGTTATCTGGGGAGCTGTACTTAACAGATGTCTGATCACCTGAAACTTTGCCCATGTGGTCACATTGCAACCGATAAACCACATAGCTGGCAGCACATGTGAAATGGATCCAAATGTGAAACATATCTCTTGCTATTACGACAAAATTCAGCACATTGTTATATCCCGGACACTCTGCATGGTCACATATTGAGATTGTTTTGCATATAAACAGGAATCATAGCATCATGATAGTATAAGACTCCGTCATCCTATGCACACTTACCTGAGAGGAAGTTCCATTAAACTCAATGAGACTTACTTCTGAGTAGACGTGCATAGGTTCTTGAGCTGTAATACAGTGCATTTAGTTGGATGGATCGATGGATCCAAGCAAAACAGATACTGATTTTCCAAAATGAAAAGACTGTGGCATGTGTAGGTTTATCTTACTAGCCCTGTGCCATCCCAATTTTTCAGAAAAAAATTAATATACCGGTATTTCAAACACAAAAGTAAATCCTCTCCTCATTCCTGCCAAGACACAGCAACCAGACTGGTGCATCACGGTCCTGCCCAGATGCACCACTCTGGCCAACACAGAACTTTGGAGACCAAGAAAGGAGCGAATATGGCAACCCACATATTCAAAGAGGACCAGATAATACCAGGAGGGCAGAAAAGGCATTATTGGCTACCTGTCGCTGAAACTGAGGAGTGTGCCAAAGTGTGCAGCAAGAACATAAGAACATAAGAAGAGCCTTGCTGGATCAGGCCAAAGGCCCATCTAGTTCAGCTTCCTGTATCTCACAGTGGCCCCACCAGATGCCTCAGGGAGCACACAGCCAACCAAGATAACCTGTTTCCTGCTGCCACTCCCCTGCACCTGGCACAGAGAAAACCGACTTCCAAAGCCAGGAGGTTGCTTATGGCTTGTAACCTGTGATGGTCTTTTCCTCCATGAATCTATCCAAGCCCCCTTTAAAGGCATCTAGGCCAGGTGCCATTACCACATCCTGTGGCAGGAATGAGCAATGCTGTACCAGATATCAAAGCAAGTCCCCTCCAGAATGTGCCCCCAGTATGCATGGAGAGAAGGAATAATCTGGAGAGTATGGGGGTTCAGTTAGTAGATTCCAAATGAACTGCATTAGATTAATCCAAAACAGAGGCGTTGCTGGAGGGGGGGGGCGGTACTGTAAGTTACACACCGTTCCGCTCCTCCGTTTACTCCCCGGGACGAGGTGGCCCTGCCCCCTTTCCATCAGAGCCATTCTGTGCGGCCGCTATGGCAAAGGCAATGGGAGACTCCCTGCCCGTTGCCTTCGCCGCACGGAATGGCTCCAATGGCGAGGGGGCAGGGCCTCCTCGTACCAGGGAGTAAATGGGGGAGCGGAACGGTGTGTAACTTACAGTACTGCCCCCCTCCTGCGATGCTCCTGATCCAAAACAAGCAGCCCTAAAAATACAAAAGCCCCCCCCCCATTATGCTGGAAATCAATGAGATGGTGATGTGGAAGGAGATAATTACTCAGAGGTGTAGTAACGTCCCCCCCCCCCCGGCCAAAGGCCAAGATGATGCTCCTGGGAATCCACTCCCCCACCACACCCCTGCCATGTGACATCACTCAGAAGCTACACCCCTGCCACACACCCTGGTGTGACATCACGTGGCCTGTAACTGGCCGAAAATGGCCTCTGGGGGTGGGCAAGAGGGTGGGAAACACTTTAGGAAACACTGTGAGGCTCACCACCGCTGCCAAGGGCAGCAAGGGAAAAAAGCGGCGCGAAAAGGAGCTGCCGGCAGTGCCAAATCACCGCTGCCGGGTGAGTGCTGCCTTGGACCACCACCCCCATTACTACACCTCTGTCTGTACTGAAAAGGATTTTGAATGAGCAGCTTCAGCAACAGCAAAGGCAAGTCCCCCTAAACTCAAGCAACCTGACAAAAATAATCTAATACACTCACAATACAAGACGGTATAAAGAAGAAGGGATGAAGTCAGACCAGGATAAAGTGTAATTCTCACAGCCCGGTCCAGCCTAAGGCAACTGCGGTACAATTCAGGCACAATTGCAGCCCAAGTGCTTTAGGCCCGAGTTGTGCCTGAATTGTGCCTGAGTTGGGCTGCAATTGGGACTGAATTGGGTTCAGGCACAATTCAGGCACAACTGCACAATTCAGGCACAATTGCAGCCTAAAAGTGGGTGTGTCGGGGGCGTGTCGGGGGTGTGACGGGGGCGGTTACGAAATTTGGTCCGGTTCCAGACATTGGCAACCCCCTGACACGCCCCCTCGAGCCCAACTCAGGCCCAAAATTTGGGCCAGCAAAAAGGGTGGACCCAAATGTGAGGAGACCCATAGGATCCATTTTACCTTACCTACACCAGCCCTCTCCTGAAAAGTTCTAACACCCTGGGCCCGAGTTGGGACTGAGTTGGGACCGAACAGGTGTGGCCGAACTCTGGACATGGACCCAAATAGTTACCCTATCAGCACCCAGCCCCACCCAGCCTCTCTCCCACAAAAGCCCAGCCCCAGCCCTCCACTCACTCTCTCTCTCTCTCTCTCTCTGAGCACGTGGCGTGGGGTTCTGTCCCCCAGCAGCCACAAAGTGGGACTTTGAAAATTTTCTAACACCTCTCTTCTCTTCTCTTCTCCTCTCTGCCCCCCTCTAGGGCAGAGAGGGCTGTTCTGCCTGTGGCCAAACTGTTTACTCCTGTGCCTGGGCAGCTCTCTCCATGCAAGTGTTTGCTAACCCATGTCTTTCTCCCAGCCCCTCTCCCCCCCCCACAGGCAACAACACCAGCAGGTAAGTGCAGGTAAGTGCAGGGGTTGTGCAGACATGTGGTCTGACTTCTGCCTCTTTGCATAGAGAAATATAGGTAGGATACATGCCTCTTTACCAATGTGTTGTCTCATAGCTGCCTGCAATGCCTGCCATGATATGCCTCTTTACCAATGTGTTGTCTCATAGCTGCCTGCAATGCCTGCCATGATATGCCTCTCTACCAATGTGTTGTCTCATAGCTGCCTGCAATGCCTGCCATGATATGCCTCTCTACCAATGTGTTGTCTCATAGCTGCCTGCAATGCCTGCCATGATATGCCTCTTTACCAATGTGTTGTCTCATAGCTGCCTGCAATGCCTGCCATGATATGCCTCTCTACCAATGTCTTGTCTCATAGCTGCCTGCAATGCCTGCCATGATATGCCTCTTTACCAATGTCTTGTCTCATAGCTGCCTGTATTAATGTGAGCACACAATGCCATGAGTGTTGAACTGTAACCCTTATGTAGACACCAGCTGTTCCCCCCCCCTCTTTTCTCCACAGGGTCTACTGACAGGTCAGTATTGCTAGGATTGCCATGGTTGTGACCCCCAAGTTGTGTTGTTGTCTCTCTCTGTGACCCCTTTCCCTTACAGGATCATGCTCACCTTACACCCAGGGAAGGAGCGCAGACCAGGCTATGTGTCTCACACCACTCAGCTGTGTTTGATTTCTCTCCCTACAGGCCTTTGCAACCGGCACACTGGCATTCCTTCAATGGGGAGTGCTACCACACACCAGCTGCCATGGAACACCCCCCAAGGTGGTCATCCCCCCAGGAATGCCCACTACCACTGACCGTCTGGGGAGCACCCCTCGGCCCGCAGTCTGGTTGCCCTATGGTCGTCTGCCTCGATGCTGCCAGAGGTCTGGGAGCCTGCCCTGCAACCCTCCTCAGCTGCTGCTGCTGCTCCACCTCCCTGGCTGCCTACTTGCTGTCCCTCCCCTTTCTATGGAGCAGGCTGTGGTTCCACAGGGGAAGAGCCTGCGTCTCCAGGCACGCCTGCTGCTGCTGCTACGTTCTGAGTGGCTGCTGTGCCTACCCCCTGGCAGCCTCGCCTGGCCATCTCTGCCAATGTTCCAGAACAATAAAGATGCCCCTTGGGCAAAGACCCCTTGAACAACATGACCCCAATGTTGCACAAGCACTGCCCCACGCACACAGAGACAGCGCCCAGCACACAAGGCCCTGCATGAATCCCAGCCAGGGCCTGCCACAGCCAGCCCAGGGAGAACACAGCAGGGGGGCTGCCAGACCCTCAGGGCTCAGAGGGGAGGGGGGAGTTGGGGGGCCTCTCAGGCAGGCAACCACTGACAGGCGACGTGGCGCACGTCCGCCACGTCCGTGAAGAGCCCTTTCATCAACCGGGGCTCTCACCCACTCTCGGTCCACCCGTCAACGGCGTCTGTTTCCGCCTGTCAACGGCGTCCATTTCTGCCCTCGGTCCGCCCGTCAACGGCGTCCGTTTCCGCCCGTCAACGGCGTCCATTTCTGCCCTCGGTCCGCCCGTCAACGGCGTCCGTTTCCGCCCGTCAACGGCGTCCGTTTCCGCCCATCAACGGCGTCCGTTACCGCCGTCGGTCCATCTGCATGAGAGGCGCCCGTTCCTGCATTGCCTCCATCTGCGAAGTGACCCCTGTGTCCCTATTGGTCTCGGCAGACCCCTCTCCCTGTATCCCTCTCCCACCAGCCTTGTTGTCTGTCTGTTTCTGACCCTCCCGTGCCCCTCCCCAGCACCCCCTGTCTGTGTGCCTGCCTCCCCTCCCACTCCCTGATGATGGACGCTGGCATCCCCCACCCCGCCAGAGCGCCTGCCGCGAGGCGCCGACGTTGCCCCATCTGGGGGTGTGATGAGCTGCGTGAGCCCTTCCCGCTCGCAGCAGACAAGCCCGAGGCATCTCTCGGTCTTGGCCGGGGCACGGAGCAGAAGTCATGCCGGGATGCCTTCTTTGTGGGCATAGCCACGGCCCTGGAGGCCCAGGGCTTCAGGCAGTGGACGGGCATGTCCTGGCAGAGGCGGTTCCAGACTTCATGAGACCCCCCTTGTGTGTGACGTTCCCCCCCTCCCCCCCATGACTCCCACGTGCAGCCTCAACATGGCTTGGGGGTGGCATCGCCTTCTGCAGGAGGGAGGGCAGTGGCACTCCCCCCTGCGGCAGGTGGCTAATGCCCAGGGTGCCCTGGGGCAGCTGGCACTGGCACAACCTCTGCCCTTCCGCTGACTGTCGCACGCCCAGTGCCTGCAGGCCCACCTGTGGCTGCCCCTCTGCTTCGAACGCTGCAGCAGCTGTGGTAGGTGCACACAGATGAGCTGAGGAGGGGGCTCTTCGCTTCCACAAGACTGACAGCTCCCCACAGGGGCCTGCCTGCCTCTGCGGTAAGTTTTGCCTCGATCCTGGCCCACTGCTGTAGCCTCCAGCCTAACTCAGGCACAGTTGCAGCCTAACTCGGTCCTAGTTTGGGCCCCAGTTGGGCCACACTTGGGCCTCAACTGTGCCTGAGTTAGGCTGGACTGGGCCCTTAGTCTCACATACAAACAGTACTAGAATTAAAATCTTAAGCAGAACTGAAAATACTTTTTGGGGGCAGGCGGGGGGAACTGTACAAGGAAGATATCTGCTGACTCCAAACAGACTCAGAGAAAAAAACAATGTTGGTCCTCAAATTAAAATTCTAAACAAAATTGTGAAAACATTCATTTTAGAGATATTGGAGAATTTTGAAAGGCTTGGGTTTGGAAAAGAATTCCAAAAAGCAGAAAAGCACTCACCCAAAGGAGAGGCAAGCTTCTCAAGCTCAGAGAAGTCTTTTGAGTTTTGAGAGCTCAGATAAATTTTCCCTTCCTCCCTGCCAACCCTCCATCAGTAGCAGCAGCAGATGTAGAAAGTTCCTGTGGATGGAAGGAGGGAGAGTTATTTCCATCTCTCCCCCCCCTCCAGTTTTTGGTGTGGCAGCTGAGTGGCTGGCTGCTGCACCAATCAAGTCTAAGTAAATGTCTCATTTTCCCTCCCATCCTTCTCTCTTCCTTCCTGTTGCTCTACTACTACAATATCAGAGTATGGCAACAGGTAAGGGGGAAATTCTCCATTTACTTAGATCTGATCAGCTTGGCATCCATTCTGCTCCTGCTGTTATGCCAAAAAAATGGAGGGGAGAGGAAAGAAGGGGGAGAAGTAAAGAAACCCCTCCTTTCCATAGAAAACTTTGCATCTTCTGCTACTTTTGCTGGAAAAGGTCAGGACAAGGTGGAGGGTTGGCAGGGAGGGAGGAGAGAATTTCTCCAAACTGCACTGGATTGGCACAGTTAATTATCCGAGTTCTTTCTGATTTGGGGGAAGAAGATCTTGGAATACGTTTGAACTGATCTGGGATGAGCTCAAGCTGGCTCGCCGACCTCTATTTTTTCCCCACCTAACAAAGAGCTCAAAGCCCAAATCTACAGCCCATCTCCTGCTTTTTCCCTGAGACATAGCAAGCAATGTCTGAATGAAGTAACTATGTGTTAACAGTGTCATGTTATAGGTCTGCACATCCCTCCCCTTGTTACTCTGCAATTAAGGTGTCTCCCAAGAAGTTCTATCAGATCCTTGGACATGATGGCTGAATTCAAGACTGGAGAGCTTGTGCTGTCGGTTGTTACCTTGTTCTCTCCTGCCAGCTCTCTAGCTGCCACACTGGCTAAGGAAACTGAACCTGAAAGGCACAGAGCCAAGAGACCTGAATTGACAAATGGATTGCTGCTCTCTTGGGACTCATTTGTGCCTATTGTCTTCAGCTTGCGCTGAATGCTGAATTAAACAAAATGGGTCCCAAATTATCCCATTTTCTCATTCATCCCAAACCAAACAGTGGCGACATGAGGGTCGGAGCTCAGACTGCCACCACGAATGTATCTGTCTGAAACAACAAGCCCACCTGCTGGCAAAAGTGTACATGTTGCCTCTCCCCCTCTGAGAAAGCATGTCTGAGACATATTGCAATTTCATGCACTCATTCAAAATGGCGCACTCCTCGTTATTTTTAAGACACACATAATTTTATATGATTTTCCTGTGTATGTGTTGCTCATCCTGACATCCACAACCCTGACATCCTGATTCAAGCTCTCATGCATACAGATTAAGAGACACTATGCTAACGATAGGAGAAGAATTAGCTGAGTAAGAGCATGTATTGCAGAAGCCAGGTCTGAAAGAATGAGGCAGAAATGGGGCCTACATGCTTGCATAGAGAGAAAACTGCAGAGATCACCTGGGAAGGGTGTGTAAGTTATTCTGATGAGACTGCAAGCAGGACTCATTCATTTTCCAGAGGCACTCTATAGCCCTGTAGCGTGTGATAGTGCATCATGTTTTGTAACATGGGCGTAAGTCAGGCAGTGCTGCTGGAACATGTGTTCCGGGCCTGATGAGAGGATTGGGCCATAACAGTGCAATCGTATGTGTGATTACTCCGAACACTTATCCCATAGTGTTCAATGGGGCTTACTCCCAGGTAATCCAGGATCTTGGACCTGCACCCACACTTAGCCCAATGTATCAGATGCTCTGGAGGTTGGCCCAAGGCAAACGAGAAAACGGGAATGTAATGTAACCAGTGTAATGACCTTGCCTTTTATAACCTGTGGGTGTTAATCAGGTTTTACTCATGGGGTTGCATACTGGAGAGAGTGACTTTTGGAGAGTCAGGTGGAGTTCATAGTTGAATGAGTTGGCCAAATGCCACATTCTTTGTTGCTGGTCAGCTGGAGAAGATGAAGGGCAAATAAACCACCACCACCACCACCATGGAGCAGTAATGGCTGCAACTTGACTCAGCAACCTCTTCAGGATACAAGAGCCTCTGGGAAGGTCCCAAACAGGTGAAAAAGTAGACAAAGAATAGGGGCAAAGCAAAGATATTCACCACAAGTGCATTGGAAGACTGCAATGTTAAAAAAATACAGTACTCTTCTTTCTCAAGTGCTGATGTTCCCAAAGATATGGGAGTATGAGATAGGATTCCTCTTGCCAGTACCAGTGTAATTGGCATATTGACCAAAATCCTACCATTTCTCTCCTTGGAAAGTGTAAACATCAGTGAGTAAGATTTTCCTTGCAATGACCTGAAGAAAGGGGTGGTGGTGGAGTGGGGTGGGAGGAAGCAACCTGCTTGATGTTGATGAATTCATGCCTATTGCAAGGAGAGATTCTTGATAAGAACCATTTATGAATCACTCTCAATGATGATGATATGATGATGATGTTGTTGATGATGATGATGATGATGAGAAGGAGGAAGACGACAACAAGCAAAACAACAATTTATCAGTAATTTGAAAGACCTCTAAGATGATTCAGTATATTATTCCCACATTGCAGGTAGTGGTCAAAGCTTGAGGGTGAGATGGACTAAGGAGTTTTAGGAACTTATTCAAGTTGATAGCTGCACTCCGCCATCTACCCCCCACTCTATCCCTCATCCTTCATCCACTGTCAACATCACAATTTGTAGTTGTGGTCCCAGATTTCTTCTCTTACTTTGTCAATCTCTCTTGACATCTTAAAAAGTTGTCAAACTGGGAGGGCAGGAGCAAAAGTTACAGGCAAACATTCACCATCAATCCAAGAGAGAGAGAGAGAGAGAGAGAGAGAGAGAGAGAGAGAGAGAGAGAGAGAGAGAGAGAGAGAGAGAGAGAGAGAGAGAGAGAGAGAGAGAGAGAGCCACAGCTAGATGTCTCAATGATACCATAGCTTTTTTTTTTACTGTTGGCTAGAGGATGCTAAGGCCTAGCTACACGGAGACATTGCATGTGCATGGATTGTGGAACTGGCAATGAGTAACAGAGCCACTGATAGGAAAAAGAAGGGAAAATGTCTTAAGAGAATTGCAGCTCAGCAAAGGAATCCAGATGCATGGGGGGAAAGCGATAGCCTCTTCCTTTAAGGAGCTTATTGCTCTCAATAAAAGGTTGTCAAGGAATTAAATATATCTGGGGCCCCTGCCCTGCTACTGAGGGAACTGCTGTGGTTGCTGCTGGTGGTTTTCTCACTCCCTCGCTCCATCTGTGATCAGCAGCGCATAGGCATCTTGCACGCTGGAGCTGTAAAGCACCACATTAAGGGGTGAGTGAGTGAGTGAGTGAGTGAGTGAGAGAGAGAGAGAGAGAGAGAGAGAGAGAGAGAGAGAGAGAGGAGATGCCTGCAGAAGCCATGTAGCCAGCAGGTACCACCTGTTTTCATTTTCATCCCTTTGCGCAAGCAAGTAAGGACGGACGTCCCAGGGACGGGTAGGGTTCCTGCGCTGCATCCTCGCTCGCAAAGGATGTATCCTGCATCACCCTCGCAAAGGCACGACGCATGACCACGAGGTACCGCTGAGGAGGTTCATTGAGCCCCCTTCCTTCTTCATTTCCCCGCAGCCCACCGCTCCCCTCCCCCAATTGCAAAGCCATCGTTGTTTGCATTCAACCCCAGAAAAGGCAGGGAACCGGGAGCCTGGCGCGAGACGGGGGGGGGGGGGAGTCTACGAAAGGCACCACCGGAAGAAGGACGGGTGGAATAAATCCAAGCTGGGCAGCGCCTCGGGAGACCCCCGGCCGCCGGCACCCAACTTTACAGCCTAAGCTACAAGTGGCTGCTGCAGTTCGCGCTCTCGCCCAGCCAGCCCTCCTCTCTCTCTCTCTCTCTCTCTCTCTCTCTCTCTCTCTCTCTCTCTCTCTCTCTCTCTCTCTCGGCTTCACCCACCCTGCGATCTGCCTTCTCCCTCCTCCTAAATTGTCGCCCTCTTCCCATCACGCTCGCTCGCTCGCTTCCCAATCGAATCGACTCCTCCACCCTCTTCGGAACAGTTGCAATTTGCAAATTAGCCGCAAAATGACAGTGTTTTGGAAGGGCTGGCGGTGGAGATCTGCCCTCCCTCCAGGCTCCAGCACAAACCTGCCCAGCAGCTCTCTCGCGCTCTCCTTCTGATCCGCTTTGTACACATCCAGTAGATTAAAAACTAGTACGGAAACAAAAAACAAAAAAAAACCACCCACCGATCTTTCTAAGGAGTGCTGCCTATGTCGGCTTTGAGACCCCCTCGAAGTTCAAGGCTGTAAATCAATGTGTCTCTCCCCCCCCCCTTCAAAGAGCAGCTCCCGCTGGGGAGAACTGAACGGCCCCCTTCCCGACCGGTGGAAAACCTTTCCTTTAGCGAATTGAATCCTTGCCCCTTTCCTTTCTCCTGGATGGATATGGATTGCACCGTGATGGAGAACGGTTTCCCCGTCATAATCACAACCGAAGAAGATTACAGTATTTTTAGGGGGGGGGGCTGCCTGGGGGGAAGAGTTTCAGTCCAGATCCTGAAGGACAACTTGGGAAGACGCGAAGCCTGAAGCTTGCAAGGCTTCATCTCAGCTGCTGAGCACAGAACCACGAAAGCGCGTTTTAGCACCCTGAGTACCTTCCCGTGGGGTGCAGCTCGGAAGTCTGCCTGGTTTAGCACCAAGAGAGGGAAAATTTGGGGAAGGGACAAGGCAGGTGAGAACACGATAAAAAAAGAGAAACATAGACCGAAAAACAACAACACACACACACGGTTTCTATGCTACCGAACTGGAGGGCACAAACATTGTGCCCAACTGAAAATTGGCCAAACTCACTCAAACCAACAGTTACATCATAATACCTGACATTATGTCTTTCTTTCTTCCTTTCCTTTTCAACGCACCCATTTACACGAATAGGGGTAAAAACGGAAAAAAAGAAAAAATGTAAGTAAAGATAACTAGCAAGCTGGTGATGGATGTTATTCCCCTGAAAGTTTCGCAAACACGCCCGACTCGACACGTATGCTCCTGCAGTTATGCGCACGCTCGCACGCGTGTACACACACACACACACACACACACACACACACACACACACACACACACACACACACACACTCAGGCTGCGATCATGTTAAAAAGAATCTGCAAACAACGTAAATAAAGATAAAGCTGGATGTTACTCCCCGCACCGGGGTGCTCCCTCCGTCCCTCCCCCACCCCATTCGCCAGCCCTGTGCCTCACCACACGCAAACCTCAAAGCAACTAATAATCCGAAGCTGGTCAAAAAGGAGCTGCTGTTTCAGAGAAGCTGCCGTCTGGCATCAGTGCATAGCAGTGCATAGCTGAATGCCCCCACCAAACCTGTCCCATTTTTCCTCTTGAGTCCTCCTGCAAACCAAAGCCTGGCGGTGCCCCCGTCGCCTTTTGCCCAGCCATATTTCACTCGAATGCAAACCCATTTCAATCATGGCTGGCACGCTGTCAACCCCCCCCCCCCCCTTGCTTCACAGATTGTCTCATGGAAATGGGATCATAAATCGAGGAACTCTCCAGGCATGGAGAAGAGTACACAGAAAGCCAGAACGCTCCTCCTGAAGGAAGCGGAGCTGGGAAGGGGAGAGGGTCCTGGCGTGCCAGCTGGGGGGTCGGCCTGCTTGCCCGCCTGTGCAAGTGGGGTCCCCCCAGAACAGAGGCATGCAATGCTGAAGATAAGGGGGGGGGGCTCTTAGATCACATCATACTCTAACGTGCGGCTGCTATAGCGAGTACTGTATAACCAAACCTTGCATACAGTATATATAGTATGCAAAACGAAACATTATGTAATAATGTCCTGTGCTTGAGAGATACACCACGTAATATTGGAGATACAACTGCTGCTTCTGCACAAGAGACCGTCCTGTGCCTCACCACGGTCCGCTCTCTTCTTCTCACGTACGGATGCAAACTCCCGCGGTGGCAGGAATCCGCCTGGCACGGACGGATCCGGTGGTGCCACCAGCTTTCCCAACAACCTGATGCTGCTGCTGCAGCGGGGGACAAGGCGGCGTCGAGCGAGCGAGCGAGCGAGCGAGCGAGAGGTGGCCCTACCTGGAAGAGCCTCAAGATGTTGGCGACCATGATGGAGACGGAACTTCCAGATGCCCCGATGACTCCTACCACTTTCTCGGGCTTGACGAAGACCGGCGGCTCCCCGTTGGTGCAGCGGACGTCGGAGGTGTCCTTCTGGATGAGCGCCTGGACGAAGGTGAGCGACTGCTCCAGCGCGTAGGTGTCCCGGGAACAGGTGTCCAGGATGCGAGCGCCCAAGGTGACGTTGGGCAGGATCTCGGGGTCGCTGTTGATCTGGTCCAGGGCGTAGAGCATGGCTTCCAGGCGGTGGATGCCGTTCTCCTTCTTGATGTCCCCGCAAGGCACGCCGGCGGGGCCCTTGGCGTGGACCGGGAAGAGGCCGCCCAAGGTGATGTCCCCCTCCAGGCGGATGGAGTGCGGGGCGTACATCTCCTGGCCCTGCGCCACCGCCGAGAGCAGAAACTCCAGCAGGCACCAGGGCAACTTCATCAAAGTCAGCAGCTGCCACAGTCGCCCTGGCTGGAGCATCGTGAGGAGGAGCAGGGCGAGGAGGAGGAGGAGGAGGATGCCCGCCGCGGCTCCTGCTGCTGCTGCTGCCGCTGCTGAGCCCAGGCTCGCCAGGCGGCAGGGGTCTCGGAGCGCCTTCCCGGGAGGGCGCGGGAGGAGAGGATTCCCTCAAGGGGCGGGGAGGGGAGAGGCGAGGCGAAGCAGGGAGGTGCGGCTCCTGGCTCCCGCTGCTGCTGCTGCTGCTGCTGCTGCTGCTGCTGCCCGTCGTCGGTCAGCGCGCTTCCCGGCCGCGCTGCGCTTCCTCCGGCGGCTCGGCTCGGCACTGGGCGAAGGGGAGGCTCGGCGGCTGTCGCTTTAAATGCTCGGTCGGCTCCTCTCCGCCTCCTGCTCTCGCTCTCTGCCCACCTCCCACTCTCTCCTCCCCAGCCTTGCCTGCCTGCCTGCTCTCCTCTCCCTGCGCGTCATTACGCAGAGATGCGGGCTGAGGTAACCGCCGGCGAGCGAGGCAAGGCGAGCGGCGAGGAGACGGCGAGGCTGGAGGGAGCCCAAGCGCCTCACGGACCCCGGCGGGCCCAGATCGAGCTGGAGGCAGCGGCTCTCTTCTGGCGCGATCCCCCCGTCTCTCTCCCCCCCCCCCCCAGCAATGTTGCCTCTTCTTAGCGGCTTCTCCTCGACTTCTTCAAGGAAAGCCAGCAGATCCACCACCACCTGTTATCCTCTGCTCTGAGATCCAGTGCTGGGAGAGTCTGGTCTCTGGCGCGCGACTATTGATCTCAAAACACATCACTGACTTTCCTTGGACAGACGGATTGGAAAACCTCCAGCAGCGGGTCGTACCCCCTGTTACCCTGTTATTTCTGCATAGAGAACTACTGTATTTCACAAGTGGATCTCCTGAAATGGATTGTGCTAAAGTGGGAAGAGATACTTTTATCATGGATGCTGGAAGGAAGACCATGCATGCTATGTTAGGATGATTGATTGATATCAATGGCCGCGGTGGCTTAGTGGTTAATAATCTGAAGTTACTGCAGATCGGAAGGTCGGTAGGACCGACCGCCAGAGGAAAGTTCGAGATCCGGGAGACGGTCCCGTCTCCAATTCGAAATCAAGACATTGCAAATACATGAATAGGTACCGCTGCGGCAGGAAAGTCGCGTTCCGTTAGTCATGTCGGAGATGAACCCCGCACGCTAGAGTCGGACACCACTGGCTTTCCAGCAGGGGATACCTTTACCTTTAAGAACAAGAGATTTACTCCTGATTCCTAGGACTCTCTCTCCAGGTTTGGAAATGTAATGCTCAGCAGAATATGGAAGGATGACACTCCGGCCAGCTTGGGCAGGGTGGCAATGAAACAGTTTTGGAGTCACTGTTGTGCCTTTCAGTTTGAGAGGGAAACCTGGGAGTTTGGAGCTGTACATTAGTGGAAAGTGAAACTCCTGGCGAAGAAGGATCTTTCTTCTCTGGGGATCTGCTACAGGGCTTGTAGAAGGTCTGCCTACTTTGAGGAGTCTGCTTGTTTCCAACATGCTCTGCTTGTATAGTTATAAGCAAACCAAACTGTTGACACTATAAGGGCGCAATTCACTGGAATGGCAGAGCGAGCGCTCCGCCGTTCCAAGACGTTGTGAACGTGCCGTAAAGCACGTTCACAATGGCTCAGGAGTAAGGGAGGCTGGTGCAAGGCCAGCCTCCTTCACTCTGTCGCTGGAGTGGGATGCGACCATCAGAGGAAGGTAAGCTCTCCTGCTGGCAGCCACGTGGGCAGTCTGGCGGGTGAGAGAGGGGGCCATTGGGCTAGCAGGCCTGGAAGGGGGCGGGGGATGGCTCCCGCCATATCCCCGTCCTCACTGGGCCAGCTAGGCCATTACAGGGCCTCCTCATCCTCTGACTATTTAGCTGACGGAAATCCAAGGAGGCCCATCGGGCTGGCCTCGGTTTACACCCGGGGAAGGGGAGTAAGCATCCAGCACATCAGCAGGTTCTGAACTCCATCATTATAGGATAAAATTAATAGAAAACAAACACATTCAGATAGGCTTACTTATTCACTCTGTCCCATTGCTTGACAATAATATGAAGAAACAACTACCTCGTGGAATGTCGCTGAAAGGATTAAGATACTTCTCAGGCAAACATCCACTTTTGTAACAGCTTGTGCTGTGGGCTGGTTCCTGTTGGAAATAATGGGCAAATTCCGTATGCTGGACACTGGGGGGTGTATGCATGTTATTAGATCACCTAGGTAGACCCTCAGTCTTTGACCCCTCGTTGTCTTAAGGAAGGGGCATGGCCCCAGACCCAGTTTCCTTCTTCTTTACCCTTCTCTCACTCTCTTCTGCATCTGACCACTGACCAGGGAAGACGTGGCAAGCTGCCCTCCAGCAGCCCAGCGCCATCTTTCCAGCATGCCTCCATGCAGAGAGCCCTAGCTTTAGGAGGGTTCTGTCCTTTCAAGTTTAGTGTATCCTCTGATGTGAATCAGACGTTGTAGATATGAATGAAAACTGTAAGTAAACTTCTTTTTGCAACTTCAGTCAACTACGCCTAGTGTGTTTTCTCTAGCCAAGTAAAGCTAAGCAAGTCTGCCACGTGGGTGGGGAGTAAAACAGAGTAAGGGAGAGGGGAACGGAGCGACGAATAGCTACCCCCCCCCAGGGAATTCCAACAGTTCCCACATGCTGGTACATAATTTGATGACTGACACATTAGCAGCACAATTCTATCTATGTTTTGGTCCATCTAACTCAGTATGTTTTGCATCTGCTCTCTAGGGTTGCGGCAGGGGTCTTTCTGAGCCCTGTATGGAGATGCCTATCTGGAGGGCCTTCTGCATGCAAATCCAACAGACCTCTTTGTCTTCTGAACAAAAAAATACCGCCCCATCTCCAAATAATTGTGGTTAACAGTGTTATACTCCCCTTCCAACTGTCTGGAAGGAGGGGAGTGTTGTTCTTTTTCCTAGGAGAGTGCAGCAGAGCCCTGCCTCCCTTCTCGTAGCACCCCCGCACCAGAGGTTTGACACAGACACCCAAGACACCAAATTTGGGTTTTAAAGCCACTATGCATGTAACATTTATTTAAGACAAGACATACATAAACCAAGAATCAAGGGGGAGATCTCTCTCATTCATTCATACTGGTCATGCATTCTCTTTCATACTCACGACAAACTTGGAGCTCCGGTTTCTGCAGTTCCAGAGACACACCTGGCAAAGTTCTTACTTCTGTTTTTAAAGATTTGTTCTCCTGTCCGTCCTCTCGTTTCTCAAGCTAGCATCTTCCGTCAATGTCCACTGAAGGTTTTCTTCACTGTCACGATGATGCATTCCAGACTCTTTCCCTTATCAGTTGCCTACAACAGCTCCGGTTTTGGTGATAGCCTGTACCATAACATTCCTTGGTGTTAGAAGAGAATGTTCTATAAGCAATCATGTAGGCACTGACAGTGGAGTCTTGGAATTTCTCGCTTCCAATGCAAATTAAACAGTTCCCATCAGGCATTGCGAGGTCTCCATCTTCTTTGGTTCTTCTTGCATCTTGAGCTCCACATTCACCCAACATTCACACAATTCACGCATTACACAGGGCTTCCTTTCAGGTAAGCATGCATAGAATTGCAGCCTCAGTGCTCAGTGGTGACTGTCATGTGTGACAGACTGAACAGAACCCTGAACCCTCAGTGCCATATTTTTTCAGGAATCATAGGAATTCACTTCCAGAAGAAGTTGTGATGATGGTCACTTGGAGGACAGCTATCATGGTCATGATGGCTACTGGCCATGATGGCTGTATTCTACCTTCAGGATTGAGGCAGTGTGCACCTGGATACCAGCTGCAGGGCAGCATATGTGTGGGAGGGCTGTTGCCTTTATGCCCCACTTAACCAGAGACATCTGGTTGGCCTCTGCAGCAAATGGACTAGATCCTGGACTAGAAATACCTTTGATCTGATCCAGCAGGTCTTTTCTTGTCGTCTTTTGTTATGTTCTTATCATGTAGAACAGTGTTTCCCAAACTGGTGTCCCTTTGCCCAACGTACCCCCCCCCCACATCAAGAACTAGTGCTGAAATAAAATGTCATATAAATATGAGTGTGAAGATTGTAGAATTGGTTTATGGAACTCCTTGCCACAGGATGTGGTGATGGCACCTGGCCTGGATGCCTTTAAAAGGGGATTGGACAGATTTATGGAGGAAAAGTCCATCACAATTTACAAGCTGTGATGGGGATAAGCAACCTCCTGGTTGTAGGAGTAGGTTTTCTTTGTGCCAGGTGCAAGGGAGTGGCGACAGGATACAGGTATCTTGTCTTGTGGGCTCTCTGAGGCATCTGGTGGGGCCACTGGAAGCTTGAATACAGGAAGCTGGACTAGATGGTCCTTTGGCCTGATCTAGCAGGGCTGTTCTTATGTTCTTATGAATCGGAACTGGCACCTTACAGAAGGTTTTGCAGTTTGCATATATAATTTAAGTTTGGGAAATTCTTTTCAAGTACTATGTCCAGTAAATGAATTGAACACAATGGCCCGTATCAGCTTGCCAATTTTTTTTTCTAACCCCACCTCCCCTCATCTAATAGCATAGGTCAGGATAAATCTCTAATACCAGATACTCTGTATGAAGAAGGAAAGTGGGAAAGTCAGATAAAGTCGCCAGCAGGAAGTGGCCCTCCCTGTCTGGTTTAGAACAAATGGACATGTGATTTAACATACAGTACCACCTTTTTCTTAGTGATCCAGTCTCCCCCCTCCTCGTGTAACTTAAATAGTTATTTCCACAAATTAACTGAGACCTTTTTAGTATAATTCCTGCCCAGATTGTAAATGGATTCATCTGCTGATGAAGAAACAGCTCAATAAACAGAACTGGTGGGCTAGTTCTGGCCACATGTAAACAGAAGAAATATTGGCAGCCCTATCCTACCTAACATTCTGCACCATGGTGCAGCCAGGCCAGCAAGGCTGCATTGCATCCTGTACAGGTAGTGAACAGGCTGGAATCTCCCCGAGGTAAAGGGACTCCCATCCCCTTGCCCTGCGGAAAGCCTCAGCCGCGGCAATGGGTCTCAGACCTGTATGAGCTAAATTGCTGGCGCAAGTCTGAGGCGATCTGTGTTGGGAAAACAGACTTGGGAAGGCAGATAGGATGTGGTGTGCACCAGCCTTGCTGATCCTGTCCCCCTCCCGGGTCTGATCAGCCCACCCCCACTCCCATTGCCACCCTCCTCCACCCCGTTACACACCCTCCCCACCCTCCCCCACCCTGTTCTGCTCTCGCGCTGCTCATTGGGATCTTACTGGATCCGGGATGTGCTGCTCCTTGGCCTGGTGCTCAAGGACTGGTGCAAGCCTTCGCGCTGGCCCAGTGAACTCCTATGCCGTCACGAAGTGCTTTATGGCACTTTTGCGATAGCGTGCACCGGCACAGGACATGCTGCACTGGCCCACGGGTTGAGTAGGATTGTACCATAAGCTACAGAAGCAAGCTTTGAGTTGGCTACTCCAGTGGCCTTCAGACTGACCTCAGAGGCCTGGGCTCATATATAATAAAAGGGATACAAAAATATACAAATTACACAAATCTGTGTAGTGCACTGCGCAGGTAGAGTTGGTACCATAATTTTATCTACAACATTCTAAGCAAAAGTGGAGCCTCACCCTCAGGTGTAACAGCTAAGGAATGTTGAGACCAGACCCAACCATGTTTTCTAAGACTATCAAAATTTCTCCAAGTCCTACGCATCCCTAGGTTATGTCTCGATTTCACTCAAATCAAAAATTGAAGCAAATGTGGAGGCTTCCCCTCAGATGAAATGTTTTGAGGGCAGCCAAAACACTTTTGATAAGATGAGCAAAATTTGTTGTGTACTGTATTTATACAGGCAAAATGTAGACAGTTCACTTCCCTGGAGAGGATAATTCAGGTCCATCAGAAACTACATATGTTCTCCCTGCAAATGAATTAGCAGGGGAAAACATTCCATATCTCTGACAAGAACAATCAGTGTTCCAATTAACCCAAGTTTCACAGCAATGCAAATTACATCTCTGACACCTGGGCCATGTCAAATGCAGTGAATATTTGGACGTAAATTTCTATATTCAAAATGACAAAATGCTTCTTTATCACTAAATTAGAGGCCACTAGGGCACAGGAGAAAAATAATTTTGGAGATTCAAGGGGATTCTCCACAATTAGTTTTCCATTGTCAACCCCCATGTTTTTGTTCTGATGCAGCAGAAGACAAAGAGGTCTCTTGGATTTGCTATATTTAGTGCAATGGACTATAGAAAAGATAGAGCATTTCAGATCAGGCATATTGATCTTTCTAGATTCAGCCAAATTTCATCCCATAACATTAAGATTTCACAGCAGAAGTAGGTTAGCAGATGCAGCTGATCAAATTATAAGTGGTTCTAGCTGATTAACTCTTGATTGAGTTTTTCAAAGTTCCCAAAGGGATTTAAGCACATCTCCCATTAATTTGAAACACATATTTAGTGGGAAATTTGTGTCCAAATATGCTCAGACAATCTAATTGTGTTGGAGAAAAAGAATGGACATCAGGTAACTCTAATAAAAAAAAAAGCCTAATGCTCTAGGTTATAACCAGCTGCTGCAGTATGAACTGGGTCAGAAGACACAGTTTTAGAATTACAAGATACGTCAGATATACATTTAAATGTAGTTGTACTGTGTGTCAGCATTAACTAAGAATGTGAAAACAGAGGAAGATCCTTGCTAAATCAGGATCAAATACAATAGTGGATGTAGGGTTTCTCTGGCAAGCTCAAAAACAGGGCTTCCACCATTGTGTGTGTAGGAATAATATAATAATATACAGCAGGGGTTCTCATCTGTGGTACGCGTACTCCTATGGGTATGCGGATCAACGGCTGGGGGTACGCCAGAACCTCTCCCTTATCAGCTGTAATCAGCAGCTGATTGTCCAGAATTTTTAAAGTTACTTGTTTCTGCACCAAAGCTCTGTACCAGCATGCGTCTGCAGCAGTTCCAGCTGGTGAAAGAGCCTTAAGACTTAAGAGCCTTATCTCCCTGGATCAGCTGCGTGTCAGTGAGCCAAGTATTTTCAAATTCAAACTGCTCTGCAGTTTCACTTTCATTTTCATTTCAGAGCAGCAGAAAGAGAGCAAGTGTTCTTTGCAACATGATGAGGTTTGTCTGCTTATTATTTTTGTACTGGGATGGGGTGGGGTGGAAAAAAAGAGATCCTGGCATCAGTGGCGTCCTAACATGGGGGGAGCAGGTGTGCTCCACCCCAAGCGCCGAGCTTCCGGGGGGCGCAGCAGCCGGGCTCGGGGCTGCGCAGTGCGGCGCGGTACCGGAGCCCAGCTGGCGCGCCCCTCGGAAGCGTCACCGGCTTCAGGAGGCTCCGCTCCGAAGCCGGGAGAAGCGCTACTCCGAGCGACCGCTCAGCTCAGCGGTCAGGGCCTTCTGAGAAGGTTCTGCGCATCGAAGCGCCTTTTACTCCCTTTCGCTCATGCGCAGAACCTTTCTGAGGGCAAACGGGCAGCCCATTTGCCCTCAGAAAGGTTCTGCGCATGAGCGAAAACACCACAAAACGTTTTCATCAAATGGGTGCAGATTGAGCTGGGATGCTACTCAACATTCTCAGCCCACAGACCTCCCCCCCCCCAATACATTGATGCATTACACCGGGAAAGTTTGCATGCTGGCTGGAGTCAGTTAGCAACTAGGAAAATACGGTAATTCCTGAACACAATATAGCTGGACAGTCCCTAGCTTAAGCTGCTTACATTGCTCAAGGAAGCCCAGTCCTTGCACTTGTGGGTGAGCCAGTGTGCACTATTCTCTGAACTCCCAATGAGGGGTCACTCAGACGACTACTAGAGAACAACAAAGACTTCCTGTGGGCTGGTGCTTATATAACGTTGCTTTGATGATGTCAACAAGTTACCTGATTGGAGGAGTGGAACCTACCTGGTTCACTCCATCCCACCCCTTAAACCTAGACAGACAGGTCTGCTATCCAATGGGCAAGGCTAACACTGCACAATAGCTGTTCCAGACAGGAAGGCGAACCATGCATCCATTACTGGCTGGGGAATAATGGAGTTTCCAAACAAAGAACAAGAATGCTGCAGCAGGATTCCCCTGCAACTCTATGACTGCTGTCCCTGCACAGGAACTCCTGGAAAGTTCAAAGAATACAAAATTACAGAAAATAGGCAAAAAATACAAGAAAGTAATAGGGGGTTTTCATCACAGCTGTGAACTATCCCAATTCAAACTGCACGTCTATCACATTAGGCATGCTTTAGGCATGCTTAAGTCCTTGGGCATGCCTAGTGAGGTGTGTTGTTTTGTTTTAATTCTTTGAATAGCAGCCCAAATTAGAGTCTTTTAAGCCCAAAGCCACTGGAACTCATATGCAGCACTGCACTAGAATAGTCATTAGTTCCCATTTTCATGTCAACATTTGAATGTGAAGAACATTTTGTCAGAAGGCTAAGCAAATGTCAGGAAAATAGAAACCGCTTCTCCGCTTTTCAACCTAGTCCTGGACAGTAATTATAGCTCAGAAAGAGCTGCACCGAAGTCCCTAGAGGTGGATTTTTAGGACTCTGGGGAACTGTGCAGTCTCTCGGCTAGTTCACATGGCACAGCTCAGGGAGAGAGGGAGTTGTGAAATACCTGAGCTTGTCTGATTGCCTGAGCTAAAGCTTAGCTTTAAATAAGAATCAGCCTTTGGGGGCTTTAGCACATGTCTGTCCAGTGCTCAGGACTTGGACAAAAAACTGACAACATCTCAATGGGACAGTCGAAAGCCTGCAGGGAACAGAGGCACTTTCCAATGGTAATGAAAGCAAAACTAAAATGAGTGTGTTGGGCTCAGCTCTCCAGTCTGCAAGGACAGATGCACATTCCTTGCTTCTATGTGAAACCCCCTCTCTCTGCTCTCTCTATCAATTGAAGAGTGGAAAGAGGCGGTGGAACTCCTATAGCTCTGCCTTCTGTCCCATTTGGGTTTGCCTCTTCAGTGCTGGAATCCTGGCCTCTATAATGAGGTAAATGTGTCCTGTGTTTTGACCATTTGATGCATACATGTTCCATTTGATTTGTCTAATATCAAGGTTGCTTGGACTAGGTACAGTATATACCCCTGATGGCGAACTTGTGACACATGAGGTCATTTTGGGTGACACGCCAGCGTTTCCCCCAGGGCCCCGACACACTTTACATTTTCACAAAGGTTTTACAGCCTTGTCTTGCACATTTAGGGCAGGGGTTTTGGCAGACCTCTTTCAAATTATTATCTAGTAAAACTCAGCAACAAAAAAGTCACTAATTGATGTTAAATAAAATGCAATGTGTTCTATAGTTGTTTTCAGTTCAGTTCAATTCAAAATTACTATTAAAAGTAGCAATAGTCAAAGTACTATTAAAAGTTCGGGGGGGACGGGACACCAGCAGAGTCAAGTTAGGCATTTTCAAAAATTTTGACACACCAAGCCCAAATGGTTCGCTATCACTGGTATATACAGTACTACATTTCAGCTTTCAAGCTAATGTCAAAGTACCTTTAGCAATATGGGGCACACTGCACATTTCCTGTTTGGGGAGGGAAATACCATTGTTCAGTTTCCAAACTTTTTTAGAAACACAGACTTTACAATTAAAAGGTCTGGGTTTTTAAGCCGTTTATTTAAGTTAAAACAGGACAAAGGTCTTTAGAAACCTTTGGCTATACAACATTTCAGGCTTCTAGATAATAAGCTGGTTCAAATGATACTTAACCGTTTGACTGGCCCCCATGATAAAAGACACACACACTCACAGAGCACATCCTGGCCCCCTCCCTATTTTAAAAGTAGGTTTAAACAGTGTCTCAAACTGCAACCACCACCCACATGACTAAACAAAAATGCCCCACAATCATTCCCCTGGACATGAGGGGAGAGGCCAGGACATGTGCACATCTTTGGCATAATGTTCTTTATTGTGTGGGGCCAGTCAGAACAGTAAATATTGTAAAATGGCTCAGATGGTAACCAAAGGTGAAGACAGATGCAAAGTTTGTAGGGCAGTGGGGCAGGTATCGCAGCAGTTTTATTGTATTCAGTATACTGAAATCTTTTCTTTGCCAGGGTCAGGTATTGAAAAATAATGTTCTATATGTTGGCAGAATGTTGATTGTAGGTAGTGCTGATTGGCTAGTACCTATGACATCATCAAGATACACCACATGAATGAGGTTATGTGAACACACATGCGCGCGCGCGCGCGCGCGCGCGCGCGCACGCACACACACACACACACACACACACACACACTTCCACTCTCCTGTTCTCTCCACATTTTATACCTACTTCTGTGCTGAACAATACCTTAGCCAGCACAGTTGCATTTAAATAACTGAACTTTCCCTTTATTGCTTCTTGATTTCCAGGATGCTCCCTGCACATTTTTGTTTTTCTTAATAGTTCCTTTCTTCCTTCCTGTGAGCTATTCTATACAATAATAATTGTAATTTTACAATTGTAATTGTAAAACAATAATTCCCAAATAGTGTGCCAGGGCACATTAGTGTGTCATGAGAGAACTGCAAATGTACTGCAAAAAAGAAATACATAAAACAGAGAAAAGTTTTTGTGATCCCCAAATATCCACTGAAGAGGCTGCAGGGTGCAATTCTGCCTGACTCCTGGACTAGTCCAAAAGCCTTCACTGAGTAATTCTGCTGTGCCTCTGCAATGGAATTGATTGAATGATCTAATCACATCCATTGGAGAGACACAGAAGAACGACTCGCTCTTAGAGGCTGTCTGTTGTGTGTCTGCACAAATCACTACTCTGTGCTTGCATCCTTCCAGTCAGTGACTCGGGTGGAAACACGATGTAGAGGGTCAAGGGTGGTACCAGGCAAAAAGGTGCTCCTGGGTTGGCTCTCTGGAATGTCAGCCAAGGAACCCAGATGGAGTCAGGAGAGTCTGTGCACGTTTGGAAAGGGAGATTATTGGTCCTTGTAACTTAAGTAACAAGGACCAGCCTGGTCTGGTACCACCCTTGGCAGTGTCCAGCACACCATCAGGAGGTGGGAAGAGGCACTGTGGAAGGCCCATCTTTGCCCAACAGCCCCTGCAACCTGATGCTGGCAGGTTCCTCTGCTGCCAATGACCTCCCTTTCCAAATGTGCACAGACTCTCCTGACTCTATCTTGGTTCTTTGGCTGACATTCCAGAGAGCCAACCCAGGGGCACCTTTTTGACTGCACGTTTCCCCAGGATCCACAGCCTTGCAACCCCAGTCTACCCAGCAGACTAAGGGTAAGTACTCCTCTCTCTCTCTCTCTCTCTCTCTCTCTCTCTCTCTCTCTCTCTCTCTCTCTCTCTCTCTCTCTCTCTCTCTCTGCTTACAATCCGTCCTGGAAAAACAGGGACTGCCCCGAAGCTACTTTCTGGAGCCTGGTTTCAGTCAGTTGGGCCCGAAACCAGGCTGTCCCAGTTTTTCTGGGTCCTCCACTGCTTCCATGATTTAAAATGTTTTCCGGCGCCACCATCTTGGATCTCGCGAGATTTCTGTCCAGCCAGGAATCGGACGGCGGCAGTGGGAGCGGCAACAGCATGAGCACCAAGCAGCAGCAGCAGCACCAGTGCCAGGAATGAGGCAAGCAAAAATTGGGGGAAAAGTGGCAAAAGGGGGCAAAAATGGAAAAATTTCAGCCACCCTAACGGGCAGCGAGTGGACAAAACCCCAGAAGCAAAAAAGCATGAAAATAAAAATATTTTAAAAACATTCTGGAGGGGGGGGGATGAGGGGTGTGTGTGCCACAGTTTGGGCACATCAAAAATGGGTAAGCCTCTCTCTCTCCTTAACCCATGCCTGTCAAAATAGAAACATTCTCAATTATCCTTCATCCACAACTCCTTACCCCCTATGTACCGTGATTGTATAAGTAAGCCTTGCCCTTTCCTTTGTTTTTTCTCTATCTTTCAGTAAAACCCTATATTGCAGAACAATTCTGTCTTAGGATATTGTTAACTTAGTTAGAGTCGCTTTGAGGTTGTTCATTTGGCTATGCAGTAAATGGCTCCAAAACAGCCTCTCATTGTGTTCTGGCCTCTCCTGTTACAAATTCCCTCAATTTGGTTTTAATTCTGGGTTGGGCAACCTTGAACCACACCATTATAGAGAACTTGCATGTAGAGAAGATGTGGGATGTGTGTGTTTGAGTGAGAAATAGAGAAAGGCTGAGAGTGGCTGAGTAAGGGAGAGACACAGAGAAATGTGACACCCAGACCTCAGTTTTGTGATCTGATTGTATGTCTACAGTCATTGTTAAAAACACACAAGTTTCTAACACCCCAGGACACAAAATCTTTCTTTTTTTAATCTTCACCACATTTTCCAGGTTTGCAAACAAGCAATAAGGTGCTCATGGTTTTGGTTCTGCTTGCCTGACCCCTTCCCTTTCTGTTTGTATATACATTTAGCATTGCTCATCATCGTGTTGACACAATTGGGACAAGGTGTCAAGTTAAGCGGAGGAAGCAGAGGGACCTGGGATAGTGGCATAAACAGAGCTGTTCAGGTCTGGTGGAAATGGAGAGGGGATGTGACCAGAAATGTCACGGAAGATTTCTTAAGTGTTCTGCTGACTGCTGCCCACCTGAGACCCACAGAGGCTGAAAACGTACCTTCGTCTTGGCCTATTACAGTCAAACTCAAATGGAGTCTCATTCCTCTTGTCCACATGATTGCAACCCGTTCAGTTGCTGCTCAGATGAATGTGAATCTTCCTTGCTGCCTATCACACGCACGCGCACGCGCACGCGCACGCGCACGCACACGCACACGCACACGCACACGCACACACCCAGTTAATTTGTTCATGTTGACTGTTGTCTTTCCAGATCTGTTCACAGAAGGCAGAAAGAGTTGGCCCTCTGCTACATGCCACACAATCCACGGAGATTCTGTGCTAGCCCCCTTTAAATGAATGGAAGCTGCAAATGGCCATTACCATGCTCTTGAAGGTCCCCATTCATTCCAAGAGGAACAAAATAGAATTTCCCAGGGGAAAGTGAATTGTCTGCAGGCTTCAGTCATGCGGTGAGATGAGTATTCCCATGTCCTTAATCAACATAGCCATATTTCAGAGTACCTGCAGGTCTGTAGCAGCTTCGTCTGATACCAACAGCATCTCCTAGTATCATTGCCCAATTTGCAGGTGGTAAAAGTCGGGGGAGGGAGCCTCTTTGCCATTTTCATGAGGGGCCCTTGAAATTTTTTGAACGTTTCAGGATGGGTAGGGGGTCTGGCTCAGTTGGTAGAGTGGCAGGCTCCTATGCCTGAAGATCTTTCATTGCTGGCCCGGCCCCTTTGCTTCCACAGCTATCCAAAATCTGGCTTCTCCATCTATAAACATTGTGAGGTGGTTGGTATCAACCGATCCTATTAATCAGACCTGGCAAGGTGACATCGTGATCTACAACAGTGTAGCAGTTTGGTAATATCAGCGCATGATGACAGCAGTGATACATTTTTCAAACCCTGTGGACATTTCAAGGAAGGGAAAAAACCTGAAAATGTGAGTGGGGTGAGAGAATATTCTAGGGGTTTAATGGCCTTGCGTTAGGCTGCACACTTTTTTATATTCTAAGATCAAACTATTTACAGTAGCTAATTGCTTATAAATTCACTCTGTACTCACAAGTATGACCTTTTTTTTTGAGATTGTAAAGGTATTTGTCTTAACTTCTGCATCATATCCATCTGGCATTTGAGGAGGGAGCTACCCTAGGAAGCTACCTTGGGACCCTTTTTGCTTCTGTTGCTGCTATATGTTTGTTTTTACTTTTAATCTGCTCTGTACCATGTTTTAACTGTAAGTATATTTTAACATTTAATTTTAATTGTGGATGGGTTTTTTTAACGGGTTTTAATGTTATACTAGTGTTCTGTTTTATATGTTGTACACCACTTTGAATTTTAGAAAAGCGGTATATATACCTTTTATAGCGCAATCCTATCCAACTTTCACCACGTGTATAACCAGCGGTGCAGCGAGAACGGGAGGCCCCAGAACGGAAAGGGGATTCAAATCCCCTTTGAATCCCTCTTTCCGTTCTGGGGCCTCCTGTTCTCGTTGCACCGCTGGGTTACACCAGTGGTGTAAATTGGATAGGATTGTGCTGTCGAATAAATAAATAAATAAATAAATAAAGCCATGATCTTTTAAATTGTTTTAGACACTGTTTTTTTATTAATTTTCATTAATTGTTTTTATTGTTTTAAAATGTGATATTTTTTATACTGTGTTTTTTGTATGTATTTTTTTTCCCTGTTGTAAGCCGCCTTGGGTCCCTTCGGGGAGAAAGGCGGGATATAAATACTGTAAAAATAAATAAATAAATAAATAAATAAATAAGTGTAAGCAGTAAAGGTGTTTTACAGTGTCATGAATGACTTCTACACATAGTTTAGCCTGGCTGTCATTAGCTGATCTTTTTTGGTTTGGTTGTTTGTAGTAGATACGGTTCTTATTGCTTCTTGTGAGTTTCCTTCAGTGTGATTTTATTTATTTATTTAAAAAATTATACCCCGCCTTTTCCTATGCCAAGGCAAATGCCCAAGGCGGCTTACAACAGAAATTAAAATACATAACTTAAAAAATACATAAAAAGTTTAAACAATACATAACCGTACATAAACAATTTTAAAAACAATAAAATCCACTGTGGGAGGGGGCAGTATGGAGCAGATAAGCAGCATGGCAGAGCATCTTGAGACACAGGAGGCAGACCACAGCCCATCACCCAAACGCTAGACGAAACAAAATAATGGAAAAGTAAGATATACTGTATGTGTTCATAACAACATAATAAACAACCTCCATTTTCCTGGGGTCTTTCAGCCCCAGTCCTGTTCAGAAGGCAGGAAATGTTGTTGATCAGGCCATCACCTGCTGTTGAAGCTAATCACGAGGCTGGAAGCTACCAAACCACAACCTCACTCCACAACCATCCACCAGTCCTAATGAACCAGACCACAGTGGGTGATAGTCAGAGACTAGGTGCTGCTACAGAAGCCAGCAGAGTACATGCATCACATGCTAGCTAAATAACACGCTATAAAAGACAAACTGCAGATTGCCCATGTTGGTCCATTAGAAAACATGCAAAAGCAACAGCAGTGTAATACAAATAAGTTTGGATGTAGTTGGCCGATGCTGGACTCATGGATGGCACTTCCCAGGGAGGCTCATCTGCCTGGAAGCTTGGTGTATTTTCTGTAGAAGGGAAAGAAATGCTAATTTGCCCAGGTCATTTATATGCTCTAGCTTCATGGTGTGTTTTATCTAGCTTTTAGTTTTCCTGCTGTTTTGCTTTTCTGTTTTTATTACATTGTATTTTTTAGTGAGTGCTGGTTGTTTTTAGAGCCTTTTGTAAATTGCTTAGAGAGACTTGCCCTGAAAACTGGTATATAAGAGTTACAAGCAAACAAATAAATGATGATTCATCAGGAGAATGTCACAAAGTAGCAAGCATGCTTGGAGATTACCAGAATTTTCTCCAGAATGGCCGTTAAGCAAAACAAAGAAAAAGAGGGCTATATAGTAATCTGTTGCTGGTTATGATAATACTCTTGAGGTGGAGATATAATGTAAACTTAATTAGGCTAGACCATGTTAGGTACAAAAAAGGTTTTCAGAGTGCACTGAGACTATTGTCCATGAAACTATGGACAAATCCCTTTGAAAATATAACACTGGCAATTATTTGGGTCTACAAGAGAAAGCACTCTCTAAAGTGCAGGAACCAATCTCAACCATTGTACAAAAGACAAAACCAGAGAGAGATAAACAGGAAGAATCAAAAACAGAACTGGGGAGAATAAAACGGTGCATTATTTGCTGTGATCCTATGATTAAGGGGCACTGGCATTCCTTCCTGCTATGTTGGTGCAATGTCTGAGCAACGTCTGTCACATCCTAAACCCATCCAGGGCAAAGGAGGAGGGGGGAAACAAAGCCTGAACAACTCCATGGAGGTAGAGCCCTCCCAGTAACTCTGCCAGAATCTATGGGAACCTCCATAGTACACACCAAAACATTTATGTGCAAGCATTTAAAAGTCAGTGTGATGCTAGATGATTTGTGTTACCCTGATGGGATAAATGCAAGAGAAAGGTGACTCTTCCCAGAACATTGATTGCAGTGTAATCCCTGTGATGATGGTGTTTCACCAGAACTGTGTGGAAGAACAGAAGATTGCGCCTTGCAGTCTTGCAATTGCAATCTAGCCCATTGTGGGGGTTAAATCTGTCTTTGGAAGTTGAGTCGCAAGTAGTCTCAAATAATGTGTGAATGAAAAGAGCCTGAACAGAACATTCTGACTGAATTCTGGAGCAGCGTCGTCAAGCTTGGAACTCAAGAGGCACTGGGGTTATTTCAGAAACCGAAGAATGCTTGTTTCTGTGGGAAAGCGTAGGTGAACCTGAGCCATACAGGAACAGCTCAAAATGTAGAGAAGAGCTTCTGTAGATCATTACAACCTCTTCAAAAGCACATTGAGCCTGGTCTGGTAGGTGAGAGATATGAGAAGAAAGATGGTAAATCGGCTGAGAAGTCTGAAGTGCCTTTTTTGCTACTTACCTATTCCACTGGAGGACATTCTCGGAGTTCTGTCATGATATGGCCAATAACAGTTGGATATTGGATAGGATGTTGTCGTGTGGACAACAGGGTGGGTGGCAGACTTCTGTTGATGGATGTACTGCACAGATTCTACAGTAATGCCATTTGGAAATTGGTAATTCTAGGTGTCCGATTGCTGCCTTGTCACCCTGGAATTGCTGGGTTGGGAGTTAGCCATGGGGCCAAGCAGGGGGGAAGAGAGCACATTGGCATAACTATGGGAGCAGGGCAGAAGTCGCAGCAACCTTTTGGACTGTTACTTCAGTTTGCCGCTCAGTGTGTGCCCACCTAGGTTGGCAGTCTGAGTCTAGTACCTGGCAGTCTGAGTCTAGTACCTGGCAGTCTGAGTCTAGTACCTGGTCACTTTCAGGGGCTGAGTAGGATTATTTTATTATTATTATTTTTGTCGTTCACCTGACTGGTCATTGGTTTCAGGTCTCAGGCTGACTGAGAGGGTGTGGTGCTTCAGCTAGGACAGTCACAGTCACTAGGCAGTTATGGTGCTGAGAGGGATTAAGAATAGGGATTTATGTGCACCCGAGGAAGTGGATTGGGGAAGGAGGAGTGCAGACATAAATTTGGGAATTCAGTGGCAGCAACAACAAATTACTGAAAACAAGGAAGCAGAGAAAAATGAAATTCAGATCTATATTATGCTTTTAGAATGTTTATCATTTTTATGACCTAATGCACATGTTATATATTTGTACACTAGGTCCCATTTCATGCAGAAGGGATTCATGTATCTTCTAATCTAGGATAGCCACACTGGGAAGCCAGTTTTTGAAACATTTGAATCAATCTTATAACATAAGAACATAAGAAGAGCCCTGCTGGATCAGGCCAAAGGCCCATCTAGTCCAGCTTCCTGTATCCCACAGTGGCCCCACCAGATGCCTCAGGGAGCACAAGACAACAAGATAATCTGTTTCCCGTTGTCACTCCCTTGCACCTGGCACAGAGAAAACCTACTTCTAAACATCATGTTTAGACTGATGGTTAATTCCCATGTAACCTATTTTTAATACACGGGCAGCCCAATCCTAACTAAATTCCTGCATGGCAATGCAGAAGCACTGGGGCAGACTGAGCTACATCCCACAGGGGAATTTAGCATGCTGGAGGTGTCCTCGGGATAAGGGGACATTTGTAAGCCCCAGCATGTCAACCCAGCATGTAGAATGGTCAGCTCAGACCTGCACCAGTGATATCGCTGGCACAAATCCACATTGATCTGTGTTGCATTGATTCATGTCGGTGGATCAGGCCTGGGAAGGGAGATAGGATACAGTGCACACTATCGCTGCTGATCCTGCTCCCGTTGCCACCCTCCCACACCCTATTCAGCGCCTCCCTGCCCTCCCCCCGGCCCATTCCGCCCCCTGCATGGGCTTACCTGATCTGGCGGGCATCTTGATGAGTGCTGGGAAGACTCCAGACTTCCCGCTGGCGTACCAGGCTTCTGCTTTGTTGCAAAACGCTTTATAGTGTTTCTGCGAAAGTGCGTGACAGCGGAATTCACGTGCCTCCAGTGCAAGAGCCAGTTGGGATTGTGTTTATAGACTCACATTTACACAAATATGAATATAATACTGGTATATTATTTTCTTTCAGCCAGATACAAACTCTAGGAAATGAATGTAACAGCCCGGTCCAGCCCAAGGCAACAGCCCAATTGCAGCCCAAGTGCTTTAGGCCCGAGTTGTGCCTGAATTGTGCCTGAGTTGGGCTGCAATTGTGACTGAATTGCAGCCCGGTCCAGCCCAAGGCAACTGCGGTACAATTCAGGCACAATTGCACAATTCAGGCACAATTGCAGCCTAAAAGTGGGTGTGTTGGGGGCGTGTCGGGGGTGTGACGGGGGCGGTTACGAATTTTGGTCCGGTTCCAGACACTGGAGAGCCACTGACACGCCCCCTCGAGCCCAACTCAGGCCCAAAATTTGGGCCAGCAAAAAGGGTGGACCCAAATATGAGGAGACCCATAGGAGCCATTTTACCTTACCCACACCAGCCCTCTCCTGAAAAGTTCTAACACCCTGGGCCCGAGTTGGGCCTGAGTTAGGACCGAACAGGTGTGGCCTAACTCTGGACATGGACCCAAATAGTTACCCTATCAGCACCCAGCCCCACCCAGCCTCTTTCCCACAAAAGCCCAGCCCCAGCCCTCCACTCACTCTCTCTCTCTCTCTCTCTGAGCACGTGGCGTGGGGTTCTGTCCCCCAGCAGCCACAAAGTGGGACTTTGAAAACTTTTCTAACACCCCACTTCTCTCTTCTCCTCTCTCCTCTCTGCCCCCCTCTACGGCAGAGAGGGCTGTTCTGCCTGTGGCCAAACTGTGTACTCCTGTGCCTGGGCAGCTGTCTCCATGCAAGTGTTTGCTAACCCATGTCTTTCTCCCAGCCCCTCTCCCCCCCCCCCCATACAGGCAACAACACCAGCAGGTAAGTGCAGGGTTTGTGCTGACATGTGGTCTGACATCTGCCTCTTTGCATAGAGAAATATAGGTAGGATACATGCTTCTATACCAATGTCTTGTCTCATAGCTGCCTGCATAGCCTGCCATGATATGCCTCTATACCAATGTCTTGTCTCATAGCTGCCTGCATAGCCTGCCATGATATGCCTCTATACCAATGTCTTGTCTCATAGCTGCCTGCATAGCCTGCCATGATATGCCTCTATACCAATGTCTTGTCTCATAGCTGCCTGTATTAATGTGAGCACACAATGCCATGAGTGTGGAACTGTAACCCATATGTAGACACCAGCTGTTCCCCCCCCTCTTTTCTCCACAGGGTCTACCGACAGGTCAGTATTGCTAGGATTGCCATGGTTGTGACCCCCAAGTTGTGTTGTTGTCTCTCTCTTTGACCCCTTTCCCTTACAGGATCATGCTCACCGTACACCCAGGGAAGGAGCGCAGACCAGGCTATGTGTCTCACACCACTCAGCTGTGTTTGATTTCTCTCCCTGCAGACCTTTGCAACTGGCACACTGGCTCCTCTTCAATGGCGATTGCTACCACGCAGCAGCTGCCATGGAACACCCCCATGTTGTTCGTCCCCCCAGGAATGCCCACTACCACAAACCGTCCGGGGAGCACCCCTGGGCCTGCAGTCTGGTTGCCCCACGGTCACCTGCCTTGATGCTGCCAGAGAGGTCTGGGAGCCTGCCCTGCAACCCACCTCAGCTGCTGCTGCTGCCCCACCACCCTGGCTGCCTACTTGCTGTCCCTCCCCTTTCTATGGAGCAGGCCATGGTTCCACAGGGGAAGAGCCCGCATCTCCAGGTCCATGGGGCTCGCCTGATGCTGCTGCTGTGGTCCTAGAGGCTGCTGTGCCTACCCCTGGCAGCCACGCCCGGCCATCTCTGCCACTGTTCCAGAACAATAAAGATGCCCCTGGAAACACATGTCCCCAATGTTGCACAAGCACTGCCCCACACACCCAAACAGGCAGGCCCCAGCACACAAGCCTCTGCATGAATCCCAGCCAGGGTCCGCCACAGCCATCCCTGGGAGAACACAGCAGGGGGGCTGCCGGACCCTCTGGGACCAGAGGGGAGGGGGGAGTTGGGGGGCCTGTCAGGCAGGCAAACACTGACGGGCACTGTGGCGCACGTCCGCCACGTCCGTGAAGAGCCCTTTCAGCAACCGGGGCTCTCACCCACCCTCGGTCCGCCCATCACCGGCGTCCGTGTCCGCCCGTCACCGGCGTCCGTTTCCGCCCTCTGTCCGCCCGTCACCGGCGTCCGTTTCCGCCCATCAACGGCGTCCGTGTCCGCCCTCGGTCCGTCTGCATGAGAGGCGCCCGTTCCTGCATTGCCTCCATCTGCGAAGTGCCCCCTGTGCCCCTATCGGTCTCTGCAGACCCCTCTCCCTGTATCCCTCTCCCACCAGCCGTGTTGTCTGTCTGTTTCTGACCCACCCGTGCCCCTCCCCAGCACCCCCTGTCAGTGTGCCTGCCTCCCCTCCCACTCCCTGATGATAGACGCTGGCACCCCCTATGCCGCCAGAGCGCCTGCCGCAAGGTGCCGACGTTGCCCCATCTGGGGGTGTGATGAGCTGCGTGAGCCCTTCCCGCTCGCAGCAGACAAGCCCACGGCATCTCTCGGTCTTGGCCGGGGCACGGAGCAGAAGGCATGCTGGGATGCCTTCTTTGTGGGCATTGCCACGGCCCTTGAGGCCCAGGGCTTCAGGCAGCGCACGGGCATGTCCTGGCGGAGGCGGTTCCAGACCTCATGAGACCCCCCCCTTGTGCGTGCCGTTCCCACCCCCTCCTACCCTTCTCTCCCCCGCTCACCCCCCCATGACTCCCACGTGCAGCCTCACCGTGGCTTGGGGGTGGTATCGCAGTCTGCAGGAGGGAGGGCAGTCGCACTCCCCCCTGTGGCAGGTGGCTGATGCCCAGGGTGCCCTGGGGCAGCTGGCACTGGCACAACCTCTGCCCTTCAGCTGACTGTCAAACGCGCAGTGCCTGCAGGCCCGCCTGTGGCTGCCCATCTGCTGCGACCGCTGCAGCAGCTGTGGTAGGTGCACGCAGACGGGCTGAGGAGGGGGCTCTTCGCTTCCACAAGACTGACAGCTCCCCACAGGAGCCTGCCTGCCTCTGCGGTAAGTTTTGCCGCGATCCTGGCCCAATGCTGTTGCCTCCAGCCTAACTCAGGCACAGTTGCAGCCTAACTCGGTCCTAGTTTGGGCCACAATTGGGCCACAATTGGGCCTCAACTGTGCCTGAGTTAGGCTGGACTGAGCCCAAAGTTCCTATATATTGAGAGACATGTGTTCAAATCCAGATAAGACAAGATCTCAAGAGATGATTTTGAGTAAATGACATTCAAAGCTCTGGGCACTGGTTGCGTGCATTTGGACTGCATTCTTCAACTGAACAAAGTGGGCAGATATAGAAGTACAAACCTTAGAGAAAACATTCCAGTTCTACGTGCTTTTTGGAGCCGACATCCACAAGGTGATGCTGAAATTTAGATCCACAATCTTTAAACATCAGTGTATTCACTGGAAAATTAAAATAATAAAGGGCCAACTACAAAAGGTAATAGTTGGAGCTCTTTCCTGCAAATTCACAGGACATTATCAGATTGGAGTAGAAATTGCCTCTTTATATTCAAATTTCTCTTGCATAATACTTGATATTTGTAGTTGTAGTGATTGCTCCAGACACTTTTTCTGCATCAGTTTGGGGTCTTTCTAACCCTAACATTGATATCAAAAGAGAATGTGTTGTCTCTCTGATCACATGACAGTTCTGTGTGTGTATCCCCTCTCTCTCTCTCTCTCTCTCTCTGTTATAACAGGGGTGACCAACCTTCCACCATTAGGGCCTCTGTGTTCTGCGTTCTTAAGAGTTGTGTAGAAGACAGAATCTTGGCAGCTGCAATTGCTGATGGTGCTGCTAAAGCAGCTGCACCTGCTGAAATGCCCGCACTTATACAACCATTAAAGGGCCAGGAGCATTCATGTTGAAAGGTTGGCCACCCCTGATGTTATAATGTCATTGCATTAGGTCTCTAACATCTTACAGCCCAATCCTATTCCAGATTGGCCTGTCGGGGGCAGGGCATTACAACAGCGGAAGAGCCTTCCGCGGTTGTAAAATGGCTGCCTTCGGAGTGCACAGCACTCTGTTGGTAGCCATTTTGGAAGCACGACCACAAGAGGTGGCAACACTCCCTGGATGTCGCTGGATCTCACCACACCCACCAGAGAAGATAAGGCAGTGGTGGGGGAAGGGGCAAAACTGGGCAGGGAGGGGGGAGCAATGGAGCTGGGGAGGCTGCAGGAGGGGATGGATTCAGTGACAATGGCGTGCACTGGATTCCCCTCTTTTGCAAGCCTCCCTACCCCCATTCTGTGCCAGTCCAAGGAGACCCACTGCAAAGCAGGAGGCTTAGAGAGGGGCAAGGGGAAATAATTCCCCTTTCCCCTCTGAAGCCTCTCAATCTGCCCCCCCCCCACTAGATACAGCGCTCTCTTTTTTGGCATGGCTGCACCAGCAGGGCAGGGAAGGATATGACTGGGCTATACATTTCTCTGCTACTGTAACATCACCATAGGGTGCATGCTGGTTGGGAGCAGCACTGTGAGCATGGTCATTGCAGTATCATGGAAACATGGCCTTCATTCGTACACTCATGGAGTGATATGGCAGTGGCTTCTCTCTCTCTCTGTGTGTGTGTGTGTGTGTGTGTGTGTGTGTGTGTGTGTGTGTGTGTACACATGCGTGCATGCAGGGGGGGGATAGTATTGTGGCTTGAAAGCTTGAGCATGACCTATATGCATTCATTAGAGCACAGGTAGAGAACTCCCACACATACAACTGTACATGCAGGGACTCTCTGCATATGTTGACATGGACACACCATTTGGTGATGTGCAAGCAATTGTGTGGGGCTTTCTTATCTGACTAGTACCCTTCCATCCAGTGGGATGCTGACTGTGAAGGAAAGATCCATGTATGCTTTTGAGGCATTCACATATACAGTCCAGACGCATGGAACCAAACCACGGAAAAGCAATTTCCATATGGCTTGATGAATGTGTGAAAGGGCTTTGGAAGGGCATGGTAAAGGAGAGGCAGATGGAAGTCACAGTTCAGTAGAAGACAATGGGGAGTATGGATAATGGGGTAATTCAGTAATGGAGCATCTGTTTTCCATGCCAAAGATCCCACATTCAATTGGTGACATCTCCAGGTCATGCTGGGAAAGATCTCCATCTAAAATTCTGTGGAGTTAGCCTAGCGCCTGACAACACTGAGCTAGATGGGCTAACTCAGGGTAAGGGAGCATCATAAGTTCAAGTAGGTAGGGCTGACTAGGCAACTTTCTATATTTATATTATATTTGTATTATACACAATTATAATGTACTGGGAGATGCCCCCTCATTATTTCAAATATAGAAAAGTCCAACTTTCATCAGGATCCAGTCAAATAAGTAATTAAAAAGAGCAGTAAACAACAACAGTAACAAGAAAAATGCTTGAAGTTTCTATGTAGGCAAAGGAAATTAGATGGTTGGCAAACACTTGCTGTTTAAATGCCTCACAATTTGCAAATCACAGCTTCAACTCCAACTATGGGGTGTGCTGTCATGAGACAATAGCAGGAAATTATTAGCTTGGCATGAAAATACATCTGTCAGGAACTCCTGAGAATGCCAGTTGGACATTGCTAAGGTATGAAAGGCAATCTGACAGGTTCTCTTGGGAACAACTGCTGTTTTCTGCTGCATTAATGTTGAGTCAAAGGTTCATTTGCAAAGATTCAGAGTTCAAGAAGGGTTAGGACAAATGTCCAGACATTTCAAATACTTGTATTTTTACTTTTAAAAAAAGGGGTGAGCAACTTTCGCCTTGCAGAGTGCTCTGTTGCATAGCCATTAGCTGACATGCCAAGTAAAATGTTATACTGGTTTTGTACTTGTCTGTTCCAAAAAGGAAACATTTGCATGATTACAGACGTGTCATGTAAACATTTTAAAACGCAAGACATTTTCTTACCTGACTAGAGAGATTTCGAAAAACACAATAGAAAACACCTGAAGCCATTGTTAATATCTGCTGGGTAGACAGAAGGTGAAGAAATGTGAAAACCTTTTGCGGTGTGGAAATCATAGTGGGAAGCTAACTGGGAACCAAAGAATGAAAGGAAAGTTGCTTGACAGCAGTCTTCTCCCCACCCATCATAAAAAGGTTGATTTCCCAGCTCACACCTGGTTTTCTGTTATAGGGTTGAAGGCCACACTTACCAAGGCTACTAGATGCCTAGCCAGCCCCCAATGTCATCTATAGAAAGAAAAGATCCATGAGTGGAAGATGTACAATAGTAGACAATGGCATCATTCTGACTGTATACATGTGGAACTGAACTAATGGATAGTGTCCTAGACCAGGGGTTCTCAACCAGTGGTACTTTGGCTGACTGCTGGTGATACTCAGACCTATGGACCACTGGAACCCCGCTCCAACGTGGCTCTTTGGGTGGTGCAATTTTTGCTCCCAAGAGGCTCCTCCTGCCTTTGGCCAAGCCTCTCAGGAACGCTAAGGTTCTTTCCACCTGCCCAGAGCCACCTCCTTGCATTTTCTGGCCTCTGAAAACCTAAAAACTCAGAAATAACTGGCGATGATGTCATCGCCAGTCACTTCCAGTGGTACACAGAAGGAGAGTGGCGTCGGAGGTAGTACTTGGCCAGGAAGGGGTTGAGAAGCCCTGGCCTAGAGACTTAAAGTTGAAGTTTAGCAGTCCTGTATTTTAAAATAATTTTAAAACCAAAAGATTCTTTCCAACTGGGATGACCCTAGAGCCTAGGTCTAGCAGGTTTAGCATTGCATTTAGGAATGGGAGATCACCATTCAAATGGAAGCTGCATGCAGTAGGAAGAGAAAGAGGTCAATCTACAACTGGAGATTGTTGTGGTGGCACAGGACAAGTTTGACTTACAGGGAGAGGAGGGGCAGGGAGAGAGATCCTGCTTTTCTGATGGGATGTGCAGTTATTGCTGAGTAAAAGCAAGGTACACAGCACTGAAATGCCAGAATCTTGATGATTTGGGCTGGGTACAATTAAAAATGCATGGCACAGTTTAAGGTCATCTTTTATTCTACACTAATGGATGAGGTACAAGCAATTAATTTGTTGGATGAAGTCAATGGAAGGTCTTGAGCCAGGGCTCCTGCTTATCTGGCACTGAGTAAATCATGAATTTTTGTTATCTTACGCCAGGAAAAATGTTGTGATCCTTACACCATAAGGTTTTGCAAGCTCTCTTTCTAAAAGGAGAGCAAATATTATAGCCCCTGGAGTCAGAAAACTCAGCAAATTGTCTCTGAGGAGCAATGGTTAGCCAAACCTCTTGTTGGTGGATTGGTTTTAATATAACGACACAATGCAAATACCCAATTGCTGTCAGATACTGGAGGTATGTATAGCTGCTGCTGTTACACAACACTTTCTATGTTTAAACTACAGGTGTCCCCCGCTTAATGATGGATCGCTTAACGACGATCCGGATATATGACCGGGGTCCTGTTACCCAGTATCCTTTTAAAATGAGAACTGTGGCAAAAAGGAAACTGTTTATTGCCATGAGGCTTTTGAGATGACCTGTGAGCTGTGACTTTGGATGAACATGTGCCAGACTGGACTGTGTTGTGACACAATGCGAGGGTCCTGCCGCTTGTGTTCCTGCCATGAGCCATGCTGAAGAAAGGTCTCCCCAAGAAGCCATGAGGGAAAAACCTGACCAGCCGCCTGCAAACCTGAGCAGCAGACTCCATTTTAACATGTGTCCAAGAAGTTCTCACTGACTCTACTCTGCATTCCCCCCCCCCCCACTGATACGTTTCTGGGAGAAGACAATACAGAGGACATTCCAGAGACATGGCTTTGTCAGCAGACTCCATTTCACCATTTGGTCAAGCTCTCACAAACAACTCTGCATTCCCCCCCCACTGTGATGCTAAATGTCTTCCAAGACAAGACAATACAGTGCTACCTGAGATGAGTCATACCGGCCTCTGCTTTTGCCTCCTTAAGTACCGGATCATCAAACCATCTCTCCTCATCTCCCCTCATCCTCCCTCCCAATGTATGTGTATGTATGTCTCCACCAGAGGCATCGACAGAGCCTGGCGGGGGGGGGGGCGGACCGCCAGGGGGTGACGCGCGCGTGACGCGCGCAAAGGGGTGACGTCACCCGCGGGTCACCGTCGGACGCCCCGAGGCCGGCTCCCCCGGCCTCGGAGCCTCCGGAGTCCGGAAGCTCCGAGGCCAGGGAGCAAGCCTTGGAGCATTCGACCCCGCTGGTGCTCCAAGGCCTTCTGAAGGCCCGCTGGCTCAAAACGTAAAGTTTTACGTTTTCGCGCATGTGCATTGCTTTTCTGAGGGCAAATGGGCAGCCCTTTGCCCTCAGAAAAGCAATGCGCATGCGCGAAAAACGTAAAACTTTACGTTTTGAGCCAGCGGGCTTTCAGAAGGACCTGGAGCGCCGGCGAAACCAGTCGTTCCGAGGCCGGCACCCCGGCCTCCAGTTCGGAGGGGGGGATGACACCCTAGGGCGGGGGGGGTGACGCGCACCCCCCAGCCCTAGGGTGTCACGCATCTAGTGACGCTATTGGTCTCCACCTCCACAGTTCTACCTCCTTTTGCAGCGTAAGACCCCAAGAACTCCTCCCCTGTGGGTAGGCTTAAATCGCAGGCTACCAGCCTGCCACTTCTCTTCTTTTTGTATTCTGGGAATAGGTGTAGATGAGCTCTGTGTGCTCCATCTTCTCTCCCTCTCTCCCCTTCCCTTCTCCCCCCACTCTCCCCTTTGACTTCTCAGTCATTCTACAGCTCAGTCATTCTACAGACTGCTAGTCTGACCAGTTCAGACCGAATTGCTTCATCCTCTTTTCATCCAATGCTCACTGTTATGCCAGAACTACAGCATTTGCAGCAGCCAAGGTGAACTCTCCAGGATTATTAGGTGACTATGACCCAAGTAAATCAAGATCCCTTCTAATTCTTTGTACTTCTACCTAAGCTCCTAGATCTGTATGATGTGTATGATTGTATTTTGTGTATGATTCTGCTTGAATTATTTAGTAAATATTGGAAAGTAACCACGTGTGTTCTCAATATTATTTAAAACGGAATTCTGTGAAGCTGTACTCTGGTATACACAGGTAAAGATCCCAGAACATGCCAAATTGCTATATTTAAAGCTATTCCCCAAAATTACAAAAGCATTTTGGCTAACAGTCCCCAGTAAAAAAGAGCAAAGGATTTTAAAAGACGTGTCTTTTTAAAGTCCAAGCTCATCAGCTGTTTGGCTTTAGATAAGGGCTTTGAAGTTCACAACCGGGGTTTTAAGCACAGCTCTGAACTTCAAAGCCATTATCTAAAGCCAAACAGCTAATGGACAAGATAAGAGCTTGGATGTTTAACGCTGGGGCTTTAAGCACAGTGCTAAACTTCAAAGCACAGCAAGACCCACTTAATGTTGGCTTCACTTTATGATGGGGATTTCAGAACATATCCCCGTCGTTAAGCGGGGGACACCTGTATATTTGATATATAATTTTTCAACCTTTGGGCATATAGTACTCCCCCTATATCCATTGGGGAAAGTTTCCAGGCCTCTCTGTGGATACTTGAAACTGTGGATAGGAGTGAACACCCCCTCCATGGTTTCCTGAGGGCCCCCCACCCTGCCTCCCCTGCAGGCAGGCATGTGGAACCCCCAGCTCTTATTTTTCTTTCAGCAAACTTTGTTTCTTCCTTAAAACAAACAGAGAAGCAGCCTCCATTGCAGGCAAGTAGAACGAGACTAACAGCCCAGTCCAGCCCAAGGCCTCAGCGGAACAATTCAGGCACAATTGCAGCCTAAGTGCTTTAGGCCCGAGTTGTGCCTGAATTGTGCCGCAGAGGCCGAATTTGTGCTGCAATTGTGACTGAATTGGGTTCCGGCACAATTCAGGCACAACTGCACAATTCAGGCACAATTGCGACCTAAAAGTGGGCGTGTTGGGGGCGTGTCGGGGGAGTGACAGGGGCGGTTACAAATTTGTTCCGGTTCCAGATGCTGGAGAGCCCCTGACACGCCCCCTCAAGCCCAACTCAGGCACAAAATTTGGGTCAACAAAAAGGGTGGACCCAAATGTGAGGAGACCCATAGGAGCCATTTTACCTTACCCACACCAGCCCTCTCCTGAAAAGTACTAACACCCTGGGCCCGAGTTGTGCCTGAGTTAGGACGGAACAGTTGTGGCCTAACTCTGGAACCGGACCAAATAGTTACCCTATCAGCACCCAGCCCCACCCAGCCTCTTTCCCACAAAAGCCCAGCCCCAGCCCTCCACTCACTCTCTCTCTCTCTCTGAGCACGTGGCGTGGGGTTCTGTCCCTCAGCAGCCACAAAGTGGGACTTTGAAAACTTTTCTAACACCCCACTTCTCTCTTTTCCTCTCTCCTCCCCTCTAGGGCAGAGAGGGCTGTTCTGCCTGTGGCCAAACTGTTTACTGCTGTGCCTGGGCAGCTGTCTCCATGCAAGTGTTTGCTAACCCATGTCTTTCTCCCAGCCCTTCTCCCCCCCCCACAGGCAACAACACCAGCAGGTAAGTGCAGGTAAGAGCAGGGTTCGTGCTGACATGTGGTCTGACTTCTGCCTCTTTGCATAGAGAAATATAGGTAGGATACATGCCTCTATACCAATGTCTTGTCTCATAGCTGCCTGCATAGCCTGCAATGATATGCCTTTGTACCAATGTCTTGTCTCATAGCTGCCTGCAATGCCTGCTATGATATGCCTCTTTACCAATGTCTTGTCTCATAGCTGCCTGCATAGCCTGCCATGATATGCCTCTGTACCAGTCTTGTCTCATGTCTGCCTGCAATGCCTGCCATGATATGCCTCTTTACCAATGTCTTGTCTCATAGCTGCCTGTATTAATGTAAGCACACAATGCCATGAGTGTGGAACTGTAACCCATATGTAGACACCAGCTGTTCCCCCCCTCTTTTCTCCACAGGGTCTACTGACAGGTCAGTATTGCTAGGATTGCCATGGTTGTGACCCCCAAGTTGTGTTGTTGTCTCTCTCTTTGACCCCTTTCCCTTACAGGATCATGCTCACCTTACACCCAGGGAAGGAGCGCAGACCATGCTATGTGTCTCACACCACTCAGCTGTGTTTGATTTCTCTCCCTGCAGGCCTTTGCAACCGGCACACTGGCATTCCTTCAATGGCGATTGCTACCACAAACCAGCTGCCATGGAACACCCCGTGTTGTTCGTCCCCCCAGGAATGTCTACCACCACCACCTACCTTCTGGGGAGCACCCCTGGGCCCGCAGTCTGGTTGCCCCATGGTCGTCTGCCTCGCTGCTGCCAGAGGTCTGGGAGCCTGCCCTACAACCCTCCTCAGCTGCTGCTGCTGCTCCACCTCCCTGGCTGCCTACTTGCTGTCCCTCCCCTTTCTATGGAGCAGGCTGTGGTTCCACAGGGGAAGAGCCTGCGTCTCCAGGTCCATGGGGCACGCCTGCTGCTGCTGCTGCTACGTTCTGAGTGGCTGATGTGCCTACCCCTGGCAGCCTCGCCTGGCCATCTCTGCCAATGTTCCAGAACAATAAAGATGCCCCTTGCGCCACTGGCGTCACTGGAGCGTGGCGGGGGGGCGGGCCGCCAGGGGGTGACGCGCGTCATGGGGTGACGCGAGCACCCCCTCGCGCGTCACCTCCGTGACGCGCGTCGCCCTCCGGACGCTCCGAGGCCGGCCCGGGAGCCGGCCTCGGAGCGTCCGACCCCGTCGACGCTCCAGGGCCTTCTGAAGGCCCAGGCAACGCGTCAATCCGGGTATTTCCTGGATTTTCGCGCATGCCCAGACCCGTTTTGAGGGCAAAAAGCCCTCAAAACGGGTCTGCGCATGCGCGAAAATCCAGAAAATACCCGGATTGACGCGCTGCCTGGGCCTTCTTTCAGAAGGCCCTGGAGCGCCGACGAGTTCGGACGCTCCGAGGCCGGCTCCCGGGCCGGCCTCAGAGCGTCCGGAGGGGGCGACGCGACGTGGGGGGGGGGAGCCGGGTGGCCCCCTCCCCCCGCGCCTATAACGTCGTGCCCCTAGGGGGGGTGACGCGCGTCCCCGCACTAGGGTGACGCGCGTCTAGTGACGCCCCTGCCTTGCGCAAAGGCCCCTTGAACAACATGACCCCAATGTTACACAAGCACTGCCCCCCACACACAGAGACAGTGCCCAGCACACAAGGCCCTGCATGAATCCCAGCCAGGGCCTGCCACAGCCAGCCCAGGGAGAACACAGCAGGGGGGCTGCCAGACCCTCCGGGCTCAGAGGGGAGGGGGGAGTTGGGGGGCCTCTCAGGCAGGCAACCACTGACAGGTGACATGGCACACGTCCGCTACGTTCGTGAAGAGCCCTTTCAGCAACCGGGGCTCTCACCCACCCTCGGTCCACCCGTCAATGGCGTCCGTTTCCGCCCGTCAACGGCGTCCGTTACCGCCCTTGGTCCGTCTGCATGAGAGGCAGCCGTTCCTGCATTGCCTCCATCTGCGAAGTGACCCCTGTGTCCCTATTGGTCTCTGCAGACCCCTCTCCCTGTATCCCTCTCCCACCAGCCTTGTTGTCTGTCTGTTTCTGACCCACCCGTGCCCCTCCCCAGCACCCCCTGTCTGTGTGCCTGCCTCCCCTCCCACTCCCTGATGATGGACGCTGGCATCCCCCACCCCGCTGGAGCGCCTGCCGCGAGGCGCCGACGTTGCCCCATCTGGGGGTGTGATGAGCTGCGTGAGCCCTTCCCGCTCGCAGCAGACAAGCCCAAGGCATCTCTCGGTCTTGACCGGGGCACGGAGCAGAAGGCATGCCGGGATGCCTTCTTTGTGGGCATAGCCACGGCCCTGGAGGCCCAGGGCTTCAGGCAGTGCACAGGCATGTCCTGGCAGAGGCGGTTCCAGACTTCATGAGACCCCCCTTGTGTGTGACATTCCCACCCCCTCCCCCCCATGACTCCCACGTGCAGCCTCAATGTGGCTTGGGGGTGGCATCGCCTTCTGCAGGAGGGAGGGCAGTGGCACTCCCCGCTGCGGCAGGTGGCTAATGCCCAGGGTGCCCTGGGGCAGCTGGCACTGGCACAACCTCTGCCCTTCCGCTGACTGTCGCACGCCCAGTGCCTGCAGGCCCACCTGTGGCTGCCCATCTGCTGCGAACGCTGCAGCAGCAGCTGTGGTAGGTGCACACAGACGAGCTGAGGAGGGGGCTCTTCACTTCCACAAGACTGACACCTCCCCACAGGTGCCTGCCTGCCTCTGTGGTAAGTTTTGCCTCGATCCTGGCCCACTGCTCTTGCCTCCTGCCTAACTCAGGCACAGTTGCAGCCTAACTCGGTCCTATTTTGGGCCCCAATTGTGCCACAATTGGGCCTCAACTGTGCCTGAGTTGGGCTGAGTTGGGCTGGACTGAGCCCTAAGTCCTAGAGAGGCTCCTCAAGGTTTCTGTTAACCTTGCAGAGCCTCTCTAGGACTTAGTCTTGTTCGACTTGCCTGCAATAAGCAGCCAGAGGCTGCTTCTCCTGTTTGTTTAAGAACAGGAGAAGAAGATGCTCTAGCCTGCCAGTCACCTCTATACTTCCTTTCCTGCTCCATTCCTCTCTTCCTTTTGAAATGCAAGACCTGGGAAGAGGAAGAGTTGCGGAAGCAGGTGGATGGGTGGAAGCAACTGCCATCCACCAACCTGCTAGCAGATGTGCCTGCCTTTGCCTCAAGGTTGGACTGACCCTGCCTAAGGCTGCCTCTGAAGCTCAGCTGTTGAGGTGCTCTCTGAATTGGTCCAAGGTTGCTCCTTGCTTTGGCTACCTTTGTCAGATATGATGACAGTTGTATCTATCAAATTAGAGTCCTAGTTGCACCATGTAAACAGTGTTGATAAGATTCTGCCGACTGTGTTTTGCTTAACGTATCATTTTGCCCTCTTCCCACCCCCCCACCATTGTTGGACCATAGCTGAACCCCCCCCACACAAATCAATTGACAATCTACAAAGAACCTGTAGATTTGTTTTGCACCTGTACTTCTGTTATTCCACCCCATTTTTGAAAGCTAAATAGCTTTTAATAACCCACAACTCTTAAACTTTATGTTGCCACAGACTGATCTTTATAGAATATTGCTATGTTATGATATTTGATTCCTTGTATTAACCACCCCCCCCCCCCTCATGTCCATGTCTGGGTGAAATTTTAAAATTGATACTCACGGTCACAAAACAAAGTGCACTATTATGCAGTTGAGGCCAGCGGGTGGCGCAGTGGGTTAAACCACTGAACCATGAGCTGATCGATCGAAAGGGCGGCAGTTCGAATCCGCGACGGGGTGAGCTCTTGTTGCTTGGCCAGCTCCTGCCAACCTATCAGTTCCAAAGCATGTTAATGCGAGTAGATAAATAGGTACCACTTGCGGGAAGGTAAACAGGGCTCCGTGTTCCAGCTGCATGCTACGCGCTGCGGCAAGGAGAGTCATGTCGGCCAGATGACTACGGAGGCGTCTTCGGACTCTTCAGCTTTGAAATGGGAATGTGCACCACACCCTAGAGTCGGAAACGACTGGACTTAATTGTCAGGGGTCACCTTTACCTTTACCTATTATGCAGTTATGGATGACTATTCCCTAGGAAATGATGTGATGGGTATGTCTGCCGGTGAAGAGATTTTGCACAGAAGTTGGAGGGACACTCTACTAAATTGAGACAGCATGATAAGTAACCACTTTTCGCATAACAGAAAGGTTTGGCTGAGACATTTTGACATATGGGTGTCAAACTACCTTTATCAAAATTAAATGATGTGTTTGGCACTCTGGAAGCCCCTGTTTCATTTTCATTTTTGCTTGTTGCTTTTTTAAAAAAAAAAAACACCAAACCAAACAGCAGCAACATATAAAGGCAGATTGTTTGCTCTAGCAATGCTCTTAATAAACCCTGTCGCAGAACTGTTTTCCACATTTGTCTTCCTTATTTCTGCTTGATGCACTTGAATCTGTTCAACTTCTATTTTCTTGGTGATTGGCTTTTCTGTAATCAACCTGATTTCTTTTCCAGTGCTAAATGCTGTCCTACTCTGCTTGTTAAAATGTATATTTATGTGCACACACTGGATATCCTCTCTCTTTCTTTTCCACCTTTTTATACTTCTGTTTTCTGGATGAAAGCAACCTGAACTCCCACACAGCACAAGCTTATACATATCTACTCATAAGTAAGTTCCATAGTGTTCAGTGGGACTTACTCCCAGGAAAGTGTGTCTAGGATTGCAGCCACCATTACCTTCAGTCTATTGCACAATGTTTCTGTATTATTATCTACATTTGTATAGCATTTAAAAACAACTTTACTTTTAAACATCCATTTTTGAAATATCCCGTTTATTCCCACCCATTTAATGTTCTTCTTCCCCACACGGTTTTATGTAACCTGCTTTGGAAAGCTATTAATGCCTGGTTTTTCTTTATTTGAAATGAACTTGAAGATTTTTGTCCTTATCGTTAGTGACGGCCGAACCCACCTGGACTCGGTTCAATAGCAAAGCTATTTTTCTAAGAAGTTGGACTATAGCTTGGTTATTTCTGAGTGCAGTATTTCTAGCGGCTGCCTAGTTGGCCTAATGATAGCACTGGCCCTGAGAATGCACACAGTGGCTTAGAAGTAGGTTTTCTCTGTGCCAGGTTCAAGGGAGTGACAACAGGAAACAGGTTATCTTGTTGGCTGTGTGCTCTCGGAGCATCTGGTAGGGCCACTGTGAGATACAGGAAGCTGGAGTAGATGGGCCTTCGGCCTGATCCAGCAAGGCTCTTCTTACGTTCTTATGGCTTCTGAAGGAGGAAGTTCAAGGAGGCCAGAAACTTTCATGCTCAGAACTGGACTCTTGTTTTTCCAGAACCCCTTTAGTATTAGACTGCAGAAGAAATAACTGTTTGTATATTCCTCATTATGTTAAGCAGCAATAATCCTCTTGCCACAGGATGTGGTGATGGCACCTGGCCTAGATACCTTTAAAAGGGGATTGGACAGATTTATGAAGGAAATGTCCAACACAGGTTACAAGTTATGATGACTACCATATATGCAGCCTCTGGGTTTTAGAGGTAGCCTATCTCTGAATGCCAGGTGCAAGTGGCAACAGGATAACAGGTGTCATGTTGTCATGAGTGCTCCCAGAGGCATCTGGTGGGCCACTGTGAGATACAGAACGCTGGACTAGATGAAGATCTTGTGTTCTTATAATTGACATATCTTCCTTCTTCCTTCCTGACTGTATCATCACATAGGATTTGTGCAAGATATTACTTCTTTCATCACTCCAAAAATATAAAGAAGATAATTTAGAATTCACCCTCTCCTTCTTTTGATAGAAAATTCAGGGATTTTTGCTTTGTTTTCCCTTTATTGATCTCATGTTTCCTCTCATCACTGAAAATCTTCAGGTTCAGTGTGGTTCTTTGTAAAGTATTTTTTTTCCTATGACAATTTCTACCTGGGCTTCCAGGCTCAGAGACCTCTATGACAACTTTATACAACACAAGACAACTCCAAGTGTATGTCTCTGGGTTTTCAATCAATGATCATTATGGTCCTCATCTAATAAAGGCAGTGCCGATGAGAAGAAATGAACCCATCCTGCTACTGTATGAAATTTGTCAGAGGATCCGAAGGCATTTCAAAGTCAATTCCTGTTCCTAAAACCATTCTTGCTGTAACCCAGTGTGAATAATGCCACTTTTTTTCATGGATCATCAGCACAGACTACATGATTAGGTCCCTCTATATTCATCTTGTAAGAAGTTTTTCAACCTTCCCTCGCACACTTGCAATTCATGTCCCTCTCAAAGTCACATCAATACGCGTCCCATCACTTTGAAAGCTGTCCAGGCCTTTAAAAGGAAGGGATCAATCAATTATGCAAGAGCAAGAGAAGCTCTAAAATGGCTCCTTTGAGAACTCAGATAGTTCAAATCGGCAGATATATTAGATGACTGCTCGAACCAAATAATCAAACACATTGCAGTCTGAGGAGGACAAGTTTTTTTTTAACCTAGAACACTTCACTAGTACTTCATGAAGCTGAATATTATATGAGGTATTTACATTGGACAAGTGATACCATGTAGCATGGAAGTTTTCATGGCACGAATCAATATTCAAGGAGATCGGGTATATGGGTTCAGAAACCATGTAAAATTTATTGATGAAGAAATAAAAGCTTTAAAATGCACAGAGTAGTTTCTTTCTTTCTTTCTTTCTTTCTTTCTTTCTTTAAAAAAAAACATGTTCTGCTTTCTGGTCGTCTTTGTTGACGGGGCAATCTTTTCTCCAGCTTACCATTTCCATCTACAGTTTAATTAAAGCAGAATAGTTGGATATATACCAATTAAATTATGATCTCCAATTATTTTAGACTAGGCAATACTCTAGTTGTAGACATTGAGTTTATGGGATTTTCCGTCATGTTGAAGTAGAAGATAAAAATAAAGAAATACAAATACTGAAACTTGCCTGGAGAGATTCCTTTCAAACTCGGTTCAAAGATGTTATAGTAACCGCTTCTCAGGATTGTCCAAAACAGTCAAGCACAAATACTTCTTTAAGATCTGCTTTACGTTTCATCCCAACTTGGGACATTATCAAAAGCTAAAAGAACACTCAGCGGTGTGCTGGTAGCTGGACCTGAACTTCGAGAGTACTGCTACCTTTTAACAAGAGAAAGGTCCAGAAAATGCGCGGGAACGGCTTAATTGGATAATCGGAAGCAAAGAGACTGCTTCCGCATTGACCGAACATAACCCTTGGCGCTCGCACTGTCAGCGTGTTTGTCTCAAGCACAGACCTCAAAGAACATTAAGAATACAAGCGAAAGGCACACAAGTATTAACCATATTCCTAGTACAATTGAGAAAAAACAGCTAAGTTAGGTAATTGAAAGCGGAACGAACTACTTCCGCATTGACCAAACATAACCCTAGCGTTGTGTGCTGTCAGTATAGCTGCTGCAGCGAAAGGGAGTTTAAACGAGTTAAGACTAAGGTTAACACATACACAGTTAGAACTACAGATAAAAATCTTAGTGCTCCTAAAGAAGAGTTACTACTTATAGAGAGATGTTACCATGTGTAAAGCTACCATTCCCACAAAAGACTGTATACATCTGAGGCTCGTTCATTTGTGTATAACTTTAGTGTAGTGGTCATGTATGAACCAGTCTTTAGTGACTTATATTGTAAAATATAGAAGGGAGCTATATGTCTGAAACATCACAGACTTATTGCTGCTCGCAATAATCTGTTTACTGTCTATTTTCAGATATGGCTCTCTGTGTTATCAGTTTTGCTCAAGAGAGTCCAGTCAGTTGTGAAGCCATCAGCAATCACCTTGGACCAGTGGCTGGTACACTCAAAGCCAAAAGAGGCTCCACGTTAAACCAAGCTCAACCACTCCATCTCTACCCTTTCCAAGTTGGGGGGATATTCAGTTAAATGTGCATATACAAAAACACAGCTACTGACTAGCTAGGCAAAACACCCAGGCAAAGCTCCACTGAACATAATGGCATCCTATTCATTTTAAGTATTAAAATAATTTCCTCAATAAAGACTATAGTATAAGTGGTTAAAAGCTTGCTACATGTGTTGTCTTCCCCCCCCCCCATGAATAAGAATACTAATAATAAAATTGTTGCACTTTCCCCACTTACTCAAGTGGTGAGAAGTTCCAGAGGTAAACATTACTGTGGTTGTGTCTTATAGGGGTTCAGTCATATTTGCTTTCTTAACAAGTATACAAATCAAGAATAGGTTAACAGTGCAATCCTACCTCCCCCCCCCCCGCCAATGCAGCACCAATATGGCTACTGCTGCATCCTATGGTGGAGGGGGCAGTTGTAGAGGTTACCGCTGGGTAAGGGAACAATTATTCCCTTAATGTAGGTTCTCAGGTTTTCATGACCAGTACCCGGGGTAAGCCTCCACGGCATTGGAGAGGTCTACTTGGACCTGTGCTAGCTAAATAGCTGGCACAAGTCCGTGCAGACCCATACTGCGAGATCAAGTCCTGAAAGGGGGATTCGGCACTGCTGCCAAACCCGCCCCCTTCCTGGACCAAATCTTGCCCTCCTTGCCCCTCCCTGCTCCATTTTGCCCACTCCCTGCCCCCATTCTGCCCTCCCTCACCGCTCCCACCTCTCCACTGACTTACCTGCTCCAGCGAGCGGCGGGAGAAGTGACAATGTAGGTGAGAAGGCGCAGGCCTTCCCACTGGCGCTCCCAGCAGCGCACTGAGTAGTGCGCTGTTGGAACGACTTGTACGAATGACTTGCTTTATGGCAGTCAGCACCAATGGAGGAGCAGTAACGAAGAGAGTGGGATGTCACCTCCCCAAACTCTGATGGCTTTATCAATCAATAAACATTTATTGGCATAACCTGATGGCTTTATCCATTTCACATATTCCAGAAAGGTTGCTGTATCCAGAAAACATCTCCTAACAATTAATACCCATTTTAGAGACAATACTTTAACCAGGAAGGAACATTTTTTGGTCAAATCTGGGATCTTATCTTTAAGATGAATGCACATCACTGTATACAAAGGGCTTGGTTTGTTTGTTTGTTTTAAAGGGAAATTACTGTTGTCACTCAACATGCAGAAAGGAATATGGTGTCGCTTCAGTGAAAGCATATTTTCTCCATCGGCAAGCCCTAAAAGACATGGGCTGCTAAGCTGCAAACTGACTGATAAATCCAATGGACCAATAGGATTTCAGCAACTTTACTGTGTGAAGTTTTCAAACTTCATCTCAAAGTTTTTTAACCTGACTGGTAATACAAGTCATCATGTTTCAATATCATTACCCATGCTAAATGTTCCTCTCCTCAAACAAAACATGCTGAAAGGATGCTCAAACAATTTGATCAGAATCTCCAGTTACAATATACAACGCAAAAGGGAAGACAGAAATTAGCAGCAAATGAAACACAGCATTTCCCTGTAGTCCCTGCAGCGAATGAGACAAATAAATCGTCATTATGAAGCATCATTTCCTAGAAACATTTGATATGAATGCTGTTAGTCACAAGTTTAAAACAGATCCTCAAGGGTGAAAAAAAGTCCTAAACAAATTTGTATGTAGAAATTGCACTTGTCTGATAAGGGTTCTAGAAACATAAGGAGCCATTGTTGGGCCCTAAGATTAACTTTAAATGGCCATGTTTTATCTTTGGATTATATATTCAAAAATCACTTCAGAACCCAAGGGAATGACCCAGCAGCCACTTGAACTGCAGTTTCAACGAGAGTATGCCACCGTAAGTGGTTTCTGAAACATCTTTCAGACTTCCTTGAAAATCACTGTGATGAGTTATGATTTATGTGTTTATTTCTTTTTTAAGTCAATCAGGGCAGAGTGTCAACGAGGGTCAGACAATTAACAAGAAGAATCACCATCTGCACAAGACTACAGAACGCTCTAAGGGAATGTGCCTTTGGCTGGTCACTCTAGCCATGGCCCAATCCTACTTGGATGCCACGCCGACAGTGCATGGACAACAGCGCAACGTCCATCATGTCCTAAGCCTGTCCTGGCAATGCCATACCGATGGCGCACTGAAGCCAGCACAACAAGGGCCAAATGCCAAGCCTATCCTGACAAAACAATGCTAGTGCAGCCCTTCCCAGTAACACCCCAGCAACCATGGAAACATGAATACCACCCATCATCCATGGAGTGGCACCAGTGCATCATCCCCATGACATTGACGCATCATCTGTGTGAGATCTGTATGTTGCGCTGCCATCCGAGTGACATCCAAGCTGTGTCGCCATGGTGTTTTTCTGACATTGCACCAGTGTCCATGGTGTGTCTGTTAGTGGGCAAGCTTCTACACTGGCAGGGCTGACATTGCGCCAGCATACATGTTGATACACTCAAGGATAGTTTGGGGCTTTAAGAAACCAATACCTTGTCAGAATCATAATAATATCTGCTCTCTTCTCGAATTAAATTATTATTGTCATTATGAATGTGACAAAATATTTAAACAATATTACCATAATGTGTTCTGTCAGGAATTTTTTTTATTTCACTTTCAGGGCAACTGTGGCTGAAGATGAGCTTTTCTTAGCAACAGAAGCTTCTTGACTGACAATACTTTCTCAAGCATTGGCCGCTTAAGATGACTTTGGCTGGAGCCACATCCAAACGTATTTTGAGTCTGTAAGCATTCTTAAGTAACAGTGCAATCATGTGAAAAGATGTGCGGCCAGCCTAAAGGGCCGGCCACTGCATCCTAAGCCTATTCTGGGACACCCCGGCACTGCTAGAGCATTCGTCCCCTTCCCTGGGTGTAGGCAAGCCTATGGATGTTGGCCTATGGACCTTCTTAGATGCACGCCAGCTCCAGAGATGGCGTACATCTGTGGAGGCCGTGTAAGGCCAGCATGGGCTACGATGGAGCATAAGATATTGGCACCAATATCCACGCCCTCTCCTAGCCTGGGCCAGCCAATGGTCACCCTCCCTGCCACCCCAGCCCGCTCTCCCGCCGACCGGTGAGGCCCTTATCTATGTCAGCCAGCGTGGGTCCAGTTAGACTGCGAAGTAAGCACCTCTGCACTTGCACCACTTCCATAGTTGCGCCTCTGTGCCGGCACCACTTCCATAGTTGCAAACATGCTTTTCAGCACGTTTGCGACGCTTGTGGCCAGTGGAGCGAGCTCTCCACCGGCCTAAAGTTAGGCAGGATTGCACTGTAAATGATTCTTTTCAAGGATAGAAAAGGCTTGAAGTAAAGACAGCTGTACAGTAATAATACAGCTGTCCCTCAGTATCTGTGGGGGGTTGTGTCCTCCCCCTGGATACCGCAAATCCACGGATGCTGGCATCCACTGAGGGCTGGGTCACGGCACTGCAAATACAGGGGGCGTATCCACTGATCTGATTGAACCGATTGGTTCAAAATTGGGAAGGGAGTACGGCAAGGCTGTATATTGTCACCCTGCTTATTTAACTTATATGCAGAGTACATTATGAGAAATGCAGGGCTGAATGAATCGCAAGTCGGAATCAAGATTGCTGGGAGAAATATCAACAACCTCAGATATGCAGACGATACCACCCTAATGGCAGAAAGTGAAGAAGAACTAAAGAGCGTCTTGATGAGGGTGAAAGAGGAGAGTGCAAAAGTTGGCTTGAAACTTAACATTAATAAAACTAGGATCATGGCATCTGGTCCCATCAATTCCTGGCAAATAGAAGGGGCAGAAATGGAAGCAGTAACAGATTTTACTTTTCTGGGCTCCAAGATCACTGCAGATGGAGACAGCAGCCATGAAATTAAAAGACGCTTACTCCTTGGAAGGAAAGCTATGGCAAAGACAGCATAATAAAAAGCAGAGATATCACCATGCCAACAAAAGTTCGTAAAGTCAGGGCGATGGTGTTCTCAGTAGCAATGTATGGTTGCGAGAGTTGGACCATAAGGAAGGCTGAGCGCCAAAGAATAGATGCTTTCGAACTGTGGTGCTGGAGAAGACTCCTGAGAGTCCCTTGGACTGCTAGGAGATCATATCAGTCAATCCTAAATGAAATCAACTCTGACTGTTCCCTGGAAGGACAGGTACTGAGGCTGAAGCTCAAATATTTTGGCCACCTAATGCGAAGAGAGGACTCTCTGGAGAAGACTCTGATGCTGGGAAAGATTGAAGGCAAAAGGAGAAGGGGAAGGCAAAGGATGAGATGGTTAGACAGCATCACCGATGCAACGAACCTGAAAATGAGCGAACTCAGGAAGATAGTGGAGGACAGGAAGGCCTGGCGGGATATGGTTCATGGGATCACGAAGGGTCGGACACGACTTAACGACTGAACAACCTCCACTGATCCGCTCAGCAGAAGCAGTGCTGCTGAAATGGCAGCCCACGTGATACTTGAACTCTCTCATATCTTGAAAATATGAGCAAGATTTGCATATTTTTTTCTGTCATTTGCAGCTGAGCTCCTAGGTAAGAACAACATGTTTATTTCTGGTCATCACCTGCTTAATTATGTCACTTCCAGCCTCCAGCAGGTGCAATGAATGCTATTTCGAATTCGGCCTGCTGTATGAAACAAGTTTGATGCCCGTGCTCTAGCCCAACACCCTCCTCTCCTTCATACTTCCTTTTCCACTCTATTCTCCTCTTCCTTTTTGAATTGAGGGTGTAGCAGAGGTAGCTGCTGGCACATGGCTGGGTAATGGAGAAAAAATTTCTTGTGCTGCTTCATGTGCCAGGAGGCCTTGGGCCAGGCCTGAAGGAAGTGGATCTCTGTGTT